>CM053650.1:5784509-8270134 GCA_028654395.1 Scutellaria barbata
TAAATAAACTTGGGATTTTGAGGATTGATTGAAGACTTCTTCGTAATAGATGATTAAATGAGAGGATATGATTTGTTGATTTTGAGGATTTGTTAATTGATGATTGAATTAATTTTGAGGATTTCTCGAACATTAATCAGAATTTAGGATTTCTTGAAAATTAATTAATTGAATATTTTTCAATGTTTCATTTAATTGATTAATTTAATATTTTTCATGGTGTTGCGTCTATGTGGTGTGAAATGCGTATTGTTAAAAAATGTTTATGTTGATGAGGGGTTAGATCTATATTTAAGATGAGAATTGATAAAAGAGTTCGTATATAAAGATGTTGATGACGGTTTAGATGTCTGAAATGAGAATTTATAAGAAAATCAATATATAAAGTGGTAGTGTGAAAAAAAAAAAATATGTATACTATAAAATATAAAATATTAATTTTTTTTAAATGCATACGGTATGCATTTTTGGTGCGTAACTGATTAAAACTCTTTTGCTTAAATTAAATATATGTGACATTTTTGCAGATTGTTTATTCTTGTAGAACACATTATTCTATTCTCCTAAAATAACACTTAAAGTTGTGATTTGAGATAAATTTTTATTTGTGATTTTCATTTCATGTAATAAAACAACATCAAAATAGACCGTGATTTCAACCAAGTAAAATCCCATAATTCATGTTTTTTTTGGTGCAAATGTATGATTTGATGTTTTCCATCAAAAATTATAAATGCTTAATAGTTCGCCATTTATGTTTTTAATGTTCTTATCTATATATCTATTGAAATATTAAATTGAATTCATATTGCACGTGGATTTCATTGATTTTTACGCTCACAAATATTACTAGCCAATAACTATTTTTAATGTGCAGTCGTTATTCTCATAACAAATATATTTATGAAAAAAAAGAAAAAAGACTTTTAAAAAATTATTCTCTATTTTGTTTTTTGTTTTAGAGCAAGAATCATTGCAAATTTATATGGAGATATTAAGAGATGCCATCCAAAAATAACATGTTTGGAAAAATATCACCAATATACTAATTTTGCATAAAGTATCATTCATGATTGGATGTATAATCAATTTTATCGTTAAGCCAGATAACCATCATAGTGATATCGTTTTTCACTATTATAAGTGATATTTCATGCCAAAAAAAAAAATGATGGATCGCAATTTTATAAAAAAATAAAATATTTAGGTGAAAACTTTGCAAATACCCTTCATTATATGACCAAAAACTAAATTAATCATACGCGATATATATGTTATAACTTATCACAAAAAAATTTATACAACTGATATACGGATCTAGGATCTGTACACCTCACCCGACCTGATCTCCACATGTTCTCCACGCGTCCCCACGCGTCTGGGTGGATGCGCTCAAACCCATTCAAATTCGCTCCAGGTGCCAGACTTTTATGTTATGTTAAGCATATCTTTATGTTATGTTAGTCATACCTCTAGGGCCTTTATATTATATTAAATATACATTTATGCAATGTTAAACATACTTTTATGTTATGTTAAGCATACATTTATGGTTTTATGTTATGTTAAGCATACATTTATGATTTTTATATTATATTAAACATACATTTATGTTATGTTAGTTATATCTTTATGTATTATATAAAAGTATGACTAATATTAATTAAAGGTATGTGTAATATTTATATAAAAGTATATATGTACAAATTAGGGTTTTTTGTGCTGAAATTATAATTTTTTCGTCAAAATTAGGGTTTTTTTTGCCAAAATTAGTGTTTTTTTAGTATTGCATAAAGATATGTTTAATATAACATAAAAATATGTTTAACATAATATAAAGGTATGACTAACATAACATAAATGTCAGGATTACAAAAAAAAAAAAAAAGGAAATGCGCGGATCGGGTTGGACTCGGCCCGGCCCGACCCAACCCGCATTCTATGGATTTAAGATTCATACAACAGTTACACACAAGCCTCACTTATAACTTATGTTTTAGATTTTCTTAGGAAATTATGTTTTCATTTTATTACAAAGATATGCGTGTGTGAGTATATATATATACGCGCGTTCAAGCTCATTTATTTTTAATCACGAGCCTTATAACTTAAGTGGTATCTCATCTTTATAAATAAGGTGCAGATTGTGATGACCCGGGTTCGAACCTGGGTCACGCAAATTTTCTTGTTCTTATTGTTTCCCTCCCTTCCACTCCCCCAAACTCATTTAAAAAAAAAAAAAGCTCATTTATTTTTATTTTTTGAATAAAAAAATTAGAAATGATACCCCTACCTACCATGCAAGTACCAAAAGAGAAAATTTTGATATTTAACATAAGATGAAATTACTAAATTGACTCCATGATTTGTGAAAAATATAATTAGACTCTTTACGATTAAATTTAAATTCTCAACGTAGGATTCAAAATATGATTGTATTATTATTAAAGAATCTGATTGTAATTTTCACAAATCTTAAACTCGTCATTTTGATCAAGTCTCAATAGTAACATATATAATTCAATATTTAATACATTAATTTAGGAGATACCAATAACAAAAACAAATGTACACGAAGTGTCTAATCGAACATCTAAATAGGCCATCCCTTAATAAATACAATAAAAATGAACTAGTACGATTTGTTGGAATGTTGTAACAACTTTTTGAAAGGGACCTATTCAAAGTCAAATAAGAGATAAAGCAAATTAAATTTTTATGTCAGCATAGAAACTTGATAAATCTGCTTTCACGAAGATGTGTTGGATGATCTGAATTTTCTTTTAATGAGCTACCCAATTTCTTCAAAAACCTGACATTTTATTTAGATTTGAAATACTAATGTGGGACAATGAGGGCTTCTATTGAATGAATGCAAGGTGGATTGAAGGAATGATTTATATTAAAAAACTGGAATTTTATATATTCTTTAAAAGTAAATTTCACAAATCAATATTTAAATCTCAGATTTTATTATTTACAAATTCATTATTTAAATGTATTTATTATTTTTTAAATACCGATTATTTAGATGTAAACGTATCCTTCCTCCATTTCAAAACCATTATAAGATTTCAAATTTATAATCCGTCAAAAATACCTCATTTACTCCTATCCAATTAAAGATGATTGTCAATAAGAGGAAAAAACTGCCACGATAATTATACTTAAAATAAGGGTAGGTAAATCAGTCTTTATATCACATTTATTAATCTGTATGAAAAAACCTAAAACGACATTTATTTTGAAAATGAGGGAGTAATACTTACCAGCTTAGGAATGGATGTATGTGTGAGTGTATATGAGATATTATATATATATATATATATATATATATATATATCATGAGGTCATAAATACATATGGGATAGTTGGATTCCTTGCAATAAAATTTGTATGATATGAATTTATGAATCAGTGACCCCAGATTATTGATTTTGTGGGTTTCCCATATGATGTTGGGTTGAAAATAACATGTTTTCTGGAACCAATACAGCTGGTTTAGCTGAAATAAGGTTAATAAATTGAATTTGTTACAGTGGTGGATGGGGTCAAACATCTATTTCCATTTTCTTTTTTTACAGTCATTCTTGTTGCTTCATTATTTATAGAACCAACCACTGATGTGAATTCTCCATTATTTATTATAGATTTAGTATTAATATCAAAACTTGAGTGAAATGAAATTCTCGTACTAGATTTTAACGATCTACTCATCATGTCTTAAATTCCTCAACAATACCAGCTTTTACGTGAAATGAAAAGAAAGTGCTTGTTTTTCATATTTTTAATTATTTAACTTACATCCCAAAACCCTAAATTTCATCAAAGTCCCAAAAGTCATGAGATGGGCCACGTACAATGTTGCTACTCAATACCAAAGTCCTGAATTGTTAAACGTTATATATGTGGTGAAAGGAAAATGCTAGGTTTTGTTTTTTTGTTTTTGAGCGATAACTGAAAATAATGTATCACGAAAAAGGAAAAACTGGAATAATTAGAGGGCATTAATGGTGTACCAACTATAAAAGAAGAAGTGTGAATTTGGACAGAAATGTATAATAAAACATAAATTAGCATTGATTTTGATAGATGGATGGAAAGAGGGAATTCTGAAACACTTTCACTGTCATTTGCTATCTATCACAAAAATAGGGCCTGCCTTTTCTGAAACTAGTGCCTCCATAATTATCACATCTGCTCATCAATCTGCATTAACTCATATTTACCTCTTTTTTTCTTTGCTTTTCCACTCCTACACTTTTAAAATGGGCCTTTCATTTCAAATACACCCTCCATATAAATCTTTATTTTAAAAGTTTTTTTGTTTTTTAATTTACTTTTACTATCTCGTTCGTAGTAATCTTGTAGAGTGATCAAGTCCTCACATGTAGGAGTCAAACGTTTGTTTGGCGAAAATCGAAAAATTAAATTGAATGAATGATATATTTCGGTTTGATTATGAAAATTTCGCTTCACTTTGGGTTTTAAAATGTAGGAAATTAGATTGATTCGGTTCAATTTTCAGAGAAAAAATGTCAAAGCAATTGAAACGAATTTTCAGACCTTCTCTATTGGATTTGACTTTTTTATATATACTATGTCCTAAAATTTGCGATGACTTCAAAGAAAAAATGAGCTTATAGCTTCTGAAATAATTATGCTATTATAATTTTCTATTATACTTAGCACATTCTAACTAGCTATTGTTGTTAGACATATCACTTCTCAAATAATTCGGTTATTAATCGCATTATTCGGTTCGATTGATGCTTGATTTTATGTCCATTTTCACTTCTGTTTTTAAAAAACATTGGGTTGGTTTTCGATTTTTGTGATTTGGAAATCAAACCGATCGATGGAGACCCTTATCTTATATGTCTCCTCTCTTATAACCCATGTTTAGAATATGTGAAACTAGTAAGAAATTAGACAAATCAATTATTAATGTATACATTACATTTGGTGTAATACATGAATAGTATAATTTTTTGCATAAACACATGTATAGAGCTTCTAAACTTCACTTTATTTTACAGGACAATACAATATGGTTCTCGATGAGTTGAATATTTTTAATTGTGTAATTAAGATGGGAGTGTAGAACATTCATATAATCAATGATATAATAGGAGATGAAGGTTATATGAAAAGGTTATCCGATGGTATGTGCAAGGTGAAGTTATTTTCCAGAGAGAACATCTTTGGCGGATCGAAATGTGGATGCAACAGAAGCGGCAGCATTTGCGAAAATGTTGCCACTCGTGTTGGATGCACCAACAGGTCGGGGATGCAGCTCATGAACAACTTGTACACGCTTAACTTGTTCTTGACCGTGCCCCGCCGAGGTATAAAAGTCTAGTGTCTCCACCCTTTTGATTTGCATTTGGCCACTCAGATTAGGTTCCTCAGATTCCTGAAAAGATAAGCAATTTGTCAATGATAATCTTTTCATGTAGAATATATAATTCTAGTAAAAAAATAAAAGAAAGTATAACAACATTCTTGATTAATAATGAGATGATACATAACATAAAGGAAATGAATCACGGGGTGCTTTAATGTACCTTGTTTGCTGATGCACTCATATTTTGTTTTCTGCTGTTTTGATTTTGGTAGATGAGTTCTATGATTCTTCATAGCAAATATAGTTTTGCCTACTTCTTTATTTTGAACAAAAAAAATTTGTCCGATTTTTTGGTAAGAGAATTGGTCATCGGCTAACACACAACGCTTGTTTCCAATTTATTCGTGGAAAGGCCTTTTTGTAAACATATATTTTTGAGTGATGTACTTTTTATCATTTCTAAATATAATTTCATAACAATATATTATCTGAATCTGTCACCTAAATTTGTCCATCTTAATTTTCAAACAAAAAGCATTAAGAGAAATGTAGATAGTCAAAATTCTATTGACTAATCATAATGTGCTTGTGAAACCATATATTAAAGATCGATTTGGTTACAATTTCTAAATTTAAAAACAAATCAGTTGATATTAATATATATACTTTGTTGGCCAATTAAAAGTCACCATGTGTCAAAATCTTGTAGAAATTATCACAATACTATTAGATATATATTTAATCTCTAATTATCACGGAAAAGTAAATATATATTAAATTATTTTGAATCAATCAAATCACTCAATCAACTGTAATTGAATTAAAAAAGTTTCATAAAAAAGTGTATATATGAGAGCATTTTCAATGATTTTACCTAAATTTAAGGTTTTTAGTATTACATTATTGTTATTTCAAAAGTAAAAAAATCTATAACTTTAAATAAATACCTCACAAATAATTTTACTTGAGTAATTATTCATGATCCCACCATCAAATCATTCATATATCTTGTAAATCTTTATTAATTTATCATCTATATTTATTATTTTATTTTTTAATAAATAAAAATTCATAATATTTCAATTGATGTAATGAATTTTTTAATTTTAAATATATATTTAAGTTAGTAAAACATAAAATAATTAAAAGTACTTATCGACAATTTGGAAATTCAGATGGTAATTCAAGTTATTTGCATGACAGAGTAATACTGGCTCCAACTTTGGATGTTGTTGAATTTATAAATGAACACATAACTGACCGACTACATAGGATTTTGGTAAAGTCAAGACATATTGTAAATCCAATAGTATGTGCAAATCAAACTCAAATGATTACTTACAACAATTCACACACTAAAATTTCTAAATTGACTTAGATGTTCTGGTGTTCTCAATCACACGTTGAATTTATAAGTCGGTACTCTTGTCATATTGTTAAGGAATATTGATTAAACACTTGAATTATGCAATGGTGTTCGATTGATAGTTACATGAATTGGTTCTCATAACATTAATGTCAACATTCTATATGGACCAAATACTTGATAAAAGGTTTTGATCCCTAAAATGACCTAAACTCCTTCAAATAAAAAATTACCTTTCAAATAACGGTTATAAAATGAGTAAAAAATACAAGAGAAAGAGTGAGCAAATTAGGTAAATAAATAAATAATTTTTTTTTTAAAAATGAAAAAATAAAAGACGTGAAACCCATGCCTACGCACAGGTGGAGTTCACGCGTGTTTTTTCTATAACTAAATGATACTTTAGATGACCTCCCCACTTCTCTCATGTATACGCAGAGCCCCAAAATCACAAAGAAATTTTAGAATTTGTAAGTTATGAAATCCAAGTCTATTAATAGAGATTAATCGTTTTTTTCTGGATGCGTTGGCAACTTTGAGGAGATTTATGTTTTTGATAAACAGTTATCCGATCTGATCATTGCGACCCCGATAAAGATGCCCTTTATGATATCAACTCCACAATAAATTTTTATGTGTTATGATTTTAGTGTTTTTTTTCACCAAAAATCTATGTTTTTCTATTGTGCGTGGAACACTACTTATCATGGGCACATTAATATGTGTTCATGGTTGATGTGTCAAAAATCTAATAAATCTATTAATTTTATTTTTCATATAACGAAAGGATGATATCATTATACGTTATCGATGAATAATTTTTTTATGAATATATTAAGAATTACCCAGAGTATATTTTAGCATTTTCCAATTATTTACAATCTTAATTTAAAATAATTAATGACAGTTGGAGAAGAGATTAAATAAGGAAAAGTGGAAAAAATAAACAAAAACTAGGGGAAATGGAATCACGTGCATTCGGTAGTGAGTTGCACAAGTTTTTTATTTATTTATTTTTTTTTAAAATTTTAAATAGCGGGCCAAACAAGGCCGACTTTTGAGCAATTAGTTTGGGATTCAAGCCCAAACTTATTTACAAGCCTTTGCCCTTTCAGACTTGTCTATTACGCTGACCCAAATTGTCGGCTCCATTAGACACTAACATTATTTATAATTAAATAATGCATGATCTTAATGTTATTTTAGTTTTGGTAATCAATTTGGGATACAAGTCAACTTTATAGCAGACTTCAAAGTCATTTTGATTTCCTAAAATGGTAGGGCAACAGTTCATGACTTAAATACCATTTTAATTTGCTAACCAATATGGGTCTTATACTTTATATTTTATACAATATGATAAATTTAAAAAAAAATATTGTTCAGTTCTAATAACAATATCAAATTTGATCTTTAGTCTGATTGCACATACAGCTAATATTATATGACATCAAAGATATGCATTGTACATCATGGTGCTATCTATAGTACATAGTTTCATGCTCTCCAAATAACCACAATATTCCTAGATGATATAAGCGATAACAACTCCTCTTATACCCCAAAAAAATAATAGATGAGATCAACTCTCGTACATTTTAAACAAACAACAAGGTGAGGGCCAATAATCTATTGAACCCCAAATCACCAACTAATAAACGACTGTTTTAATGTTTCAACTATATAGTAATTGAAATATTAGGAAAGTGAACAATAAAAGTATAACCATGTGAACAGATAGAACCTGATTCCCTGTAGTTGAGATCAAAGGCGCAGATCAGTAAGTGACTAGAGGTGAACCACTGCAATGGACATCGGATGCTTCAGAGAGTCGTTGCCTTGGAGACGAGGAGTTGCTAGCAGCAGCATCAACATCAACATTGATAATGCTTTTCCTCTTTTGTGAATCACATTTAGCTTCCACTTCTTGCTGGTGATCTGATATCATAGCCTGAGCTTCTGCAACCACTGATGCATCATCTTCTGCAGCGTATAAAATTCTTTTTATCGCTTCAACCACCTACAATAGATATATCACACCCATGTATAAACATCATATTCATTATACACATGTAGAAAGAATTTCAAGAATCAAACAAGGTACATGAAAAGGCATTACAGGTGATGTTTCGATATTAGGGGTCTGGCACAAGATCTCAATATCTCTCAATTTGGCGAAGTAGAAGTCCCTCTCCTTCTCTAGACTATCTACTGATAGCTTCAGCTCTGTAACCTGCTAAACATGCAAATGTTAAAAACCTCAAAATAATTTCTTAAGCTATGTGAATCATCTATCAGCAGATCGAATTTGTAACCTGTTGCTCAAACATAGCACGTTCTGCATCAGAGTTGACAGAATGCCCACCACTTGAAGAAGGTCTAGCAGCTTTAACAGATTGGTTTGCTGTGTTGCTATGCGCAACATCAGTCCTTCTACCATTATGTGAGGCTTGTTTGTGGGCAGGTGCTGAATTTTTAGTTGAAGGTTGGGATGGTGCAGATTTCTTGCTAAGCTCTTTTCCACCCTTGCAAGCCTCTCTCCTTTCTAGAGGATTGTAACTGACGGAATGTACAGAAAAGGAAATACAGGTTCCATGAAGATGTTTCAACAATGCAATTGCAATATAATAACGTAAATTGATACCATCAAGCAAAAAAATGTTCTTAATATCATAATATTGTTCAATAAAATTGTCAATTGTGTTTTTGAGGCCTCACTAGTACATTATAGCACAAATTTTCTAAGTTTAGGAAGTGCAATGAAGACTTGTCTATCATTTTAGGCTCAACAAATAAGCAGAAAAGCAGCTTATGCATTTTGGAAATCCGCTGCAATGATATTAATTGGTAAATAATATTCTTTTAGCTCAGGAGCACAATGTTTGTCCATCAAGAGAAATCCAAATCAATAAAGAAGGGATATAATAGAGAAAAGAAATTGTTCAAAAAGCTCTTCAAGAGTCCTATATGTAACTTACTGTCTAGAAGATGTGCTTAAAGAAAGTTGCCCTATTAATGTAATTCATACTTATTTGTGAATAACATCTAGTTCTGCACTTCAATGTCATTTAGGAGTAGCCATATCAAATTCGTACACCATATATAAGATGATATGCCATTTGCTGATTAAGAAGATGAGAACATGTAAGTCGATCATGATGGTAAAAATAAAAACAATGCCATGCACATTTGGTCAACAATTCAGATATTAAGGGGAACTTCATCAAATTCAGAAAAGAAAAAAGCATAAAAGTTTTGAGCCCAAAATTTACTTAGTTTGCCCTCCATGAACACAATCGCAGTAACGCTTCATCCATTGCATAAATTCCAAATTGTCCAGTGGCCTTCCTTTGATCAATTTGTTCACCTCTATGTGCTGTAGTCACACCAGCATACAAAAAGAGAAACAAAGCAGATATAATTATTACTCCTTACAGTACATATAAAAAAGCAACTCAAAGGAAATTAAAAGCTAAATTATTAGTATCACAAATCTTAAAACCAAATGAAGATAGGTTGCAGAATAACAACAGTTCAAATGCAGATTTTCAGTTTCCTTACTAAAATAAAATACAGACGATTCAAAACAAATAATACCTTAGTGATCTTAAGTTTGTTGAAAACATCTTGAAGGACCTTGTAGTTTTGGATCATCTCGTACTCGTTCTTCGCATCAAAATTGACCTTGTGCATCGGAACCATCCCCGGGTGAACGGCGTCCATAAGCTGGCATTGGACGGCGCCTGTGCAAGCCTGAAAAAAATACAGAGATCTCGTGAAGAATTCTAGTACAAAGTACAATTAAACCTAAAATAATCGACGAGTGATTTAGGAATTGAGATGCATACCTCTTCGACTTTGGAGAGATTGAGATGGAGAGTAGAATTGATCCAGGAAAGAATTTCCGATCTGCCGACAAAGTAAGCAGAGTCCATCATTCCAATATTGGTCGCCATTACTTCAAATTCTCCGATGAATTTCCGATCTAGTGGGGAAGGGGAAGAGCGTATTGGTGACAGAGAGAGAGAAGGGGGTAGCCGTTGTGTGTGAGAGTTTGAAATGAGGGTTGAGCGGGATTTCGTGCTTTCTTATAATCTAAAAGTTGGGCTTAGGTATTTTTGGGCTGGGCTTCAAATTAGTGGGCTGCATTTTTTTTTTTAATTTAGAACGACAGTTTAAATTTTAGGCCCAGTGATCTCACTTTCGTATTTTTAATATTTTCCGAATTGACAATTTCAATCAAAATTTCATATAAAAATATTTCCAATATTCCTGTATAGACTGTTATACTCGGCTCGGTCTATGCCCAGGCTGTGTTCACCTCCGAGCCAACCAGGTTAACTGTTCATTTCTTGCCAAGTCAATTTTGGCCGACCACCTCATAAACAAGTTGGAACTATCCAAGCCGAGGTCCATGAAAGTTAGATAAAGATAAGATGGTCAAAATCATCCAGGTCGTCGTTTGAGAAGGGTTTGGAAGACGGAAAATTAGTTCATCCAAAATCTTAAAAAAAAAAAAAAAGGGGGAAGCAAATCTAGATCAAATCTTTTCTGATTTTGGATAAGATTGTATCTTTACTTCACTTGTTTAGAGTCTAAAATCTAATTCCCAAGAAATGTACCTTAGTCATAATTTATAAATAAATAAAGCTAAAAGTTTGATTAGAAAGTATTCGAAATTGCTTGTATTCAAGCACCTAAGAAAGTTGGTTTTTTTCTTAACTCATTTATTATATATGTTCTGGCCGCACATACAATCGATCAGAATAAGGCGACTAAATTTGTCCATATGGGCATAATTAGTTCTGATCAACCACATTCGATCGATCAGGACAAGCCGACTAAATTTGTCCATATAGGCTCCGCGCACAATTAGTAGCCCAAATAGTCTCCGGGTACAATCATGTCTCTTTTTTTTTTTTTTTAACTCGATTATATTATCTAACTCAATTCTTTTAAGTCGGATTAATTTATTTGGGTGTTCAGCTAGAGATTTACATTTAAACAATTTTTAAGGTCAACATAGACTAAAGTTTCATGCTAAATTTAATCGAGTATTAATTTTAAAACTTCTTTTTTGATAGATCAAATAATCCTCCGATCCCAACTAAGTGTTGTTTTAATTTTTCTTATCATTCTTAAATAACATAAAAATTGAATTAATTTACATAGATTTACATGATCACTTAAATTTTTACTATCAATGGTTAGCAAATTACAACTAATGCGCATTAAGAACCAAGATATAAAAAAGTATACATGAATCTTAACCAAAATATTAGTCCATTCGCTGCAAGACAGTTTACAAAGAGTTAATCCAATGCAATCTACATTAATTGAAGAGATGTCAAAAATTGAACCCGAAATTTATAAAGAGTCTGTAGAGATAAACTGCAATCTCGTTAAAAAGTTTTTGAATGAAAATAATTATTTAATTGTTTTATTTGTGAAGATATCTTAGAAATTATAAGATTTTGATTAGGGATTGATTTCATAGTCTACCTAGGATTTTATTATCATTTCTCATCAAAACTGACCCTTCATTATCATTGATTTTTCTGAATACTCTTCTTATTTTGCAGTCCATCTTTTTATTCCACTAATATCATTTTTACACAAAACTTATATGAACAGCTTTCACAAATAACATCAATGACATAAATTTCATTATTCATAAACAAAAA
Organism: Scutellaria barbata; assembly: GCA_028654395.1. Taxonomy (NCBI): domain Eukaryota; kingdom Viridiplantae; phylum Streptophyta; class Magnoliopsida; order Lamiales; family Lamiaceae; genus Scutellaria; species Scutellaria barbata. The sequence continues at coordinate 5,796,907 of CM053650.1, forward strand.
TCATTTTCATAAATTTATATATAAATTATGAAACGTGAGTTGTGGATAGATTTGTCTTATAAAATTAATTAGATTTGTGAGAATTATTATTTTCTTCTCATCAAGATTAGCCTGTCAATCAAATTAATTCTCTTAGTCTAATTTTCTTTGGCTACATATAATTACTTCTCCTTTATAACAAATTTCTTTTATAGAAAGTAGAGCACCATCTAGAAACGTGAATCATCTATCAACAAGACAACAATACAATGGTTCAAAGTTGTCAATTATGGAAGAAGTAAGTTGAAGAACATCCTCAAGTAGAGAAATACAAAAAATATTTTACAAATTTAAGTGGACAAATAAAATGAAAGAAGAAAACTTTCTACACATTCAAACCAATCATCAAGTAAGCAAGTGGGGAAATTGAAGAACATTGTTCATGATGGCAATTAATAAGTTGCAAATTTGGGTAAAGTGGTCACACTCTATACAACTCACTCAAATCATCCATATTGCAGAGAATGGGATATTGAGGAAAAACAAAGAAAGATTTTTTTTTCCATTTTTTCATTTTTTTTATGGGTGTTGTATTAGTTTAGACAACATTTCTTATATGGATAACTTTTGTATTTTTATTTGAGGGTCCAGTTCAATCATATTCATTCAAAGTAATTTTATTTTTTTTCGATCAGCCAAAGAAAAAGGAATACTAGGGTTACTTCAATCCGGAAAAAAAACAACTCTCAAAGTGTTTTTATTTACGTGTCATTTAAATGATTGATTGCAAAAGGGGATTTTCTTACTTTAATTCTTTCTACAATAATTCGTAAAACATTTGATTGAGCATTTTTTTCACCCATGATAACTGAACGCAAACCTAAAACTTATATCTGAAATCATCACATTTGTCCTGATCTTTTATTTTGATCACTGTGTATTATTTTGAATTGTTTGTCCAAAATGTTACTGGCATTTAATGTCGCTCCTTTCTGTCTGACATAGTCTATCTTAATTTTGATTTTTTTATTTTGATTTTTTATATACGTGTGACTAAATAGTAGCCCCGAATCCTAACAAATATTTTTCTGCAATTCGAAATCAAAGTATTGAATGTAAATATCGTACTACAGACTTTAATGAGTTGAAATGTACAAATTAATAATTGATAGAGTGTCCCAGTTTTGATATTTGGATTTCAAGTGTACGATGGAAATTGAATTAAAAGGTCCCTCTTGCTGCCACTAAACTACATCTTTTACTATTTGCGTATCCAAATGGCATTAAGCCTATTTTTAAAATTACTTTTATGGAGTTTTCTTTTAAAATTTTGAAGATGCTAATAATATATTTAATTTGGTCATAAGTCCACATCTTTTCATTAAAACTATCTGTCGTTTCTACCAAATAATTATTTTTAACCAAAAAAAGAACTCTATGCATTTTTGTCAAAAATTGACACACTATATTTTTGGCTCAAAGAAAAAAAAGAAGAAGAAGGGAGGAAGAGGAAAAGGGCTTGGAGAATTTTTTATCCACTTTGGTATAAGGAATATGTTTTCGACCGACATATTTAGGAAAATATATTTTTTAATCAATTTTCTATTTTCCGAATAAAAATCTTTTTAATTTGCCTTAAAAATTTATAATAAAATTATGTCAATTTATCAAAAAATGACTAAAATTGAGAATTGAAAAATATAGTCAAAGTAAAACCATCTTTTTTTGCAGATATCTCGGTCTTTTTGATAAAATGATTAAGAACGATGGTTTCTTATGTTAGTAGTTAGAAATGATCATCTTTTTTTTACAGATATCTCGGTCTTTTTGATAAAATGATTAAGAACGATGGTTTCTTATGTTAACAGTTAGAAATGACCGATGGTTGTTACAAAAGTGGAAAAATAAGAAAAACTTGCTCATTATAAAAAATTGGCACAGCAAGTGCATTAGGGCAAAGATAAAATGTTGGTTATATGAGGACAACTACAACACAAGGAGCCCTAAGATCATCATTACAATCAAGAATCTCTAAGAAAAATTATTACAAGTAGTCAGTCAATCATACATACATGTCTCTACAACTAGTTGGTCCATTTATAATCAATCACTAGTGACCATAATAGAATGATGAAGAAAATGAACTAGATGGAAACTTTTCAAGTGCTTGGAGGGCCTCTTTCATTGATGGTCTCTTATGTGGTGCTGCTGAAATGCAACCATACCCTAATTTCAGCAGTGCCAACAAAGCCTCCTCATTCCCCTCCACATCACTCCGGATCGCCACATCAGCCATCCTCAATACTTTGTCCTTGTCTTCATCCGATGACATGGAAGCAACAACCAAGGCTGGGCCCGTCTCATCGGATACAATCACTTTTCCGGTCAGCAATTCTAGCAACACTACACCAAAGGCAAACACGTCCCATTTCGGATTGGGCTTGAGGCTTCGGAGCGACTCGGGTGCATGATACGGTGAGACACCGATTACACTCGGGCTCGGGCTCGGAGTAGCACCACTAGCATAATCTTGGAAGCTATCACGCGAGGCTGTTGATCGCTTACTACCAAAGTTTCGGGCCGATCCACCGGCCTTGGAAATACTATTGTCGCACGTGACAAGCCTCTGGAGCCCGAAATCACCGATTTTGGGCTCCATGTCCCAGCCCAGCAGAATATTGCTGGGCTTCAAGTTACCATGAACATGCTTCTTCTCATGAATGTAACATAACCCACGGGCCACACCTTTTGCTATCTTGAGCCGCATTTCCCATGGCAAATGACAAGGTGAAGAGCCAGCTTTCCCTGCAAAATAACACACCAATTACTGCGCAGGTTAGCATTTAAGTAAGCTTCTAATTATGTTGAACAAAATGATGCAATTTGCAACTCATGTTTTCACCAAGTATAAGGTCAAAAGTTAATTCATAGAAATGGCATTTGGACTCATTACGATAGTCTGTTATGACACAAATAGCTATGATGCGCTGGTGGGCAGAGGATAAGATCCTTCTTAAAGTCATGAGCTAGAGGACAGAATTGACTATAAGATGGTTGGCGATGACAATGCAGAACAGAAGCATTTAATACAATGTTTTAGTTACAACAACTACACCGTTTCAAATTCACTGCAATCCTACTGCACACGTTAGCAGAATGCATTCATATTAAGTCCATCTTCAAAATGGTTTCAATTTCACAAAATTATATAAATTACAAAACAGAATACGTTGATTATATCTTCTAACATACATGTCACAAGCTAGACATATGTAGAAACAAATACATAATTTTTTTAATGGTCCTATGCGTAAAAATGGACCATCATCAGGTGTCCCTCTCTCTATAGCTCAACCCCTATATATATATATATATATATATATTTATAAATCTTTTTTTCTTTTTTTAAAGTCCATCTAATTCGCAACGACCTTCACAACTATGGTGAAAGCGACATTGCATAATGTCAACGTACAATTTAAACATAAATGCAATACTTAATTAAATAGACTTAATAAGGAGCTAAAAATTAATTCCCTTCAAATCGGAAGTAAATGTAGAGTAAAAATCGAATTTAAATGCCGCCTTTCGGCGCAAAATGAACAGAATAATTAATTAAAATTCAGATACGATGTTAATTAAATTGGAAAATATGTAAATTTAAAGTGGAAATTAAATTAAAGGGACTTACTGTAACGTGCATTAGCAAGGCTCCCGTTTGGAACAAACTCGTAGATGATGAGCTTCTCATCCGTACCCCAATAGAAGCCTCGAATTCTGACCAGATTCGGGTGCACCAGCTTTGCTATTATGCGCACCTGGTTCTGGAAATCTCTAAACCTGTCCACCCCATTTTCCCCTATCCTGCGCACCGCAAACGTGGTGCCATCTTCGAGCACTGCCTTGTACATTATGCTCGATCCCGATGCACCCAAAATGTAGGCCGAGGCTTTGAGCAAGGTCTCTAGTTCGAGTTCCTGATCTCCATCGACGGTCACGAGAGCTCCCTTTTTGTGTTCTTGAGCAGTGTGCATATTGTCCTGATTTTTATGCAAGTTTTCCGTGTCTTCACTCTCAGAGCTCGTGGATTCCGAGGTGGCTTCTCCGTGTTCGTCGCTGACGTGGCGCTGCTTCTTCAGGCAGGTCCAGCCTCCCAGCCAGCTGTGTTCCTCCGAGGAAGATGCCCAGTCGAAGTCTCTGCCACTTTCCGCCTCCTTTTTGATTGCTTTATCGATCGCTTTCCTTTTCTTTACCTGATAAACGTACGCGAATATCGCCACCAGGATTATGATTCCGGCGACGTCTCCGACCACGATTCCCAGGATTGTTCCCGGTCTGAGTCCTCTTCCTTTTTCTTGGCTAGCGGCGGCTGCGCCACCTGGAGCGGCGGAGACTGGGGTGGAGTCGATGGTTTTGGGGATGGCAGCGATTGCCGGAGGGGATTCTGGAACGGTGGCGTTGGGCAGAGTTTCGATCGAAGATGGGATTGGGCAGAGGGTTTTCAGTGGCTTGCCGCATAAGTCAATGTTGCCGGAAAATGACTTGGCGTTCTGATTCAAGTAAAGATTCTCGTCGGGGATTGGACCTGTCAGATTGTTGAATGAGAGATCTATGGTTGCGTTGGTGGGTATTCCGGCGGAGAATTGTGGCGGGATTTCGCCGGAGAGCCTGTTGAAGGAGACGTTCAGGTAGGTTAGATTAGCGCCGCCGAAGTCCGGCGGCAATGATCCGTTCATCAAGTTGGAAGACAGATCCAGCACTTGAACTGAATTGAATCCGGTGGGAAGTGAGCCTAGGAAGTAATTGTTTTTCAACGAAACGGCGGTTAAATTGTGAAGGGTGGACAGATTCTTCGGCAGATTTCCCGACAGGGCATTGTCGGAGAGGTTCAGGACGCGAAGACTGGTCAGCTTTCCGACGAGCTCCGGCAGGCCGCCGGAGATCAAATTGTTCGAGAAATCGAGAAATCGAAGCTGCGTGGCGTCGAAGAGAGAGGCGGGGATGGTGCCATTGATGGAATTGTTGGAGAGATTGAGGTTTCGGAGGTGGTCGATCATGCCAAGCGTTGCAGGGATTGATCCGAGAAGCCCGAAATTGGGGAGGGAAAGGCCCGTGACCCGAAAATAGGCGTCGGCAGAGGCCGGAGTGCCACAGGTAACTCCGGTCCAGGAGCAGGGGGTGGCATCGTTGTAGCTCCAGCCTTGTAAAGCTCCGAAGGGATCACTGAGTACACTCAGCTTGAAAGACATCAAGAGGACTCCGTCGGTGTTGAGCCCGAATGATTGGGCCCGAAGAAGGAGAAGGCATGCAAGAACTCTCCACCGCCATGAACGGAGGAGATCAAGATTGACTAAATTCATGTTATCATGAAATGATGCCACATCTCTGTTACACTGAAAAATGAAGAGGGAAGGGAAAAGAACTTGATAGAGAGAGAGAGAGGAGTGAGAGAGAAATATAATATAGTACAGTGAAGTGAGATTTAGGACATAAGAGGGACCATGTGAGGAGATTGGTGTAATAAAAAGAAAGTAGAAATATTAAAAAATAATACCTTTTTACTTATAAGGAAAAACATTTTGATTCTAAAAATGAGAGCTTAAGAATGCTCTCTTGACACCCTTTATGATTGATTTAATGTTTTTTGAAAAATGGTTGAATATACCGCTAATTTTATAATATATTATCCATTCTATCATCCATTATAATTTTATATTCTTTTATATCATTAAATATAATTTTTGACCATTTTTTACTCTTTTTTGGTTCAAGTTAAAAGTAACATGTTGATTGATTGGAGATGACGCCGATCTGAATTTGTGTCATACTTTGCAGATTGATTTGATTTGACCATGCAAAACTTACACGTAAATTTTATTTTTTATACTTTATTTTTCTACTTTGCAAATTAATTGGATTTGGTCATGAAAAGCTTGCACAAGAATACTATCTAATATAATAATTATTATTTTCATGTAATGTTTCTTCCATAATTTCGTAGAATAAAATGACGTAGGAAAAATACTATTTTAATGTCAATGTAATTGATGATATTGAGAGAGTATAACACATGAAATCCTAACACCTCTCAATAAAAAAGTCCTTATAATATATATTTACTTAATTTTAAGATTAGACCGATGTTATTAAAACCCTTAAAGTCGACAGATCAACATGAATAAATTGAATAAAAAATATATTTTCTTATAAAATCGGATTATTAAATATTTTTCCTTCAATGAAATCCAAATCGGGAAAATGATAAATCCCTAACACCCAAAAAAGAAAAAAGAAAAAAGAAAAAAAGGTATATATTAATAGTTAAGCGAAGTGGCACAGCTCACCAAAAAACCAAACCTTCTCAGCAAAGTACCGTGTGGTTTCAGACATTGACGATAGCATAAATTAATGTGGGGATACAACTTCAATACAAATGGTAATTAATGCTGTGACTAAGTTAAAAAGAAAAAAGAAAAAGAGCTTTATGAATTATGATTGATTATTTTAATTAAGAATGCAGAGATGAATATTGGGGAATAATAGCATCTTTGCTAGGTGACACAAAGGCAAAGTCAAGAAGTTGTGCAGTGTCATCCCAAACACAAATAGTATTGTATTGACTTTACAAAAGAGCTCTTTTATATATTATTGTTTTTATCTGTGTCTCATGTTTCCTTTTATAACATGGGATGTCACACATTTTAACAAGCCTAGGACTGTGCTATGCACATTGTGGATCTTGGCACTAACGATAGATCTAATTGATTCTTGGAGACAAGATTTAATAACATGAGTCCCCCAGATTAAAGTTGTAATAAAAAGGGACTTCAGCTTCGGTTCAGAAAATCATTTAATTAACTTGACTGGGAAAAGTTATAACGAAGTTGAGAATGCAATAATAGATTATTATATATATAAGCTAATCAAGCTCAAATTGATGTGACTTAAGTGCATGCGACCATTTGCTTCATCTAGTATAGTTAATACTCACACTCATCTTGATTAAATATTCGTTGGGAGCTTTGTCGTAAATTGTTGAATATCTAAATTGGATAAATATATTCTTAATTAATTAAAAAAATTAAATTAAAAAGAAATCAAATTAATTTTATAAAAATGATCATGATATCAAATTCCTAAATTTTAGCTCATGATGAATACTAATAGAGATAATTTGGGAATAAAGTTGCGTAAAAATCTAAAATAAACACTTAATTGCAAATAAAATTTAACTTTTAAAACGATACTTAATTGAAATTGGAAGAAGTATTATTTATCATAATTTTAAGATGATGAAGCTTAGTATGATATGGATGTCGATTATGATTTAACTATTGGATCATCTACATATGCATTTCATAAAATGATGCTTTTACTAGTCACCACTAGTAAGTGTTAAGTAGGGTTTTTAATTCATATCATGATAATTCAATAATTGAAGTGAAAGATCGAGACACAACTTTTGAATAGAGGGTAACTCTCGATGACACACTATAAATACTACCCTCACCATTCCATATAAATGATTTTTTTACAGTTTTATCACAAACTAAAGAACAATAAAATTAGACTAAAATACCATTAGATATCTCTCCATTCATTCCAAGATTTAGTAAGATAAGTTGACAAACAATATATTTTCTTGAAATGGATTAGAGTAAACTTGACAAAAAAATTGGATCATTATTTAAAATAAAATATTTGAACGCCTAATAAGTTAATAATATTGAATTCCTTTGAAGGTGATTGAGCAATAATTGATTATCAAATCATCCTTGGTTCAAAAGAAGGTTAATTGTTGTATTAAGTAATATCAAATCAAAAAAGTTGAAAGACCAGTGTAGATGATTTTGTGGCTACATATATAATCATGTCATGTCATGTATCTATAATTAATAACTAAAATTGGAATGAGTAGAGTGAGTGTGGTTAGTTTAACGTGATATGAGACAATATCAAAGTGGAGCAGCGAAAGAAGATTTGGATTGGCAGCATTAGGAAGGAAGCATACAACACTTTGAGTTTCTAATCAGCAAAGCTCTCGTTTTCGGTTTTCATTTCAATTCTTTCAACCAATCTTATCACTCTCATCTACCATTGTCTTCACTATGTTTTTCCTTAATTGGCCCTTCCAAAACGAATTCATTTATTGTCACTTTTGTTTTGGTGTGTTTTTTTTTTAGCAATATTTCTAATACATGTTATTTTTTCTTTAGTAAAATGTCCGCAAGAATTTTTTTTTTTTTTTTAATTTTGTTCAAAATTTACCAGCTTTGACTCCAAAATTTTTGGAAAATCGAAAATCAGTAAACAAGTTTCTTCTCTATTTTATATTTGTATTTTATTTGATATTTCAAAATAACCACCACTTATTCAAGAATGGAGCTAGACAATTTATTTTGAGGGGGCTCGGTGATTTCAAGGGGTTAAATTACCCTAAAATGAGTATTTTAACACTAAAATTCAAAAAAATCAATATAATATATATAAATAATTTAATTTAAAAAAAAATTGAAGGCTCACATAATATGAGGAGACTCTGTCATATACACGTCAAGTGTAAAATGTGACATTATCAATTCACACATAATATGAATTATCATATTATACTTGTTTGTCAGGTGGTGATTATAATCTGAGGTTACTGATAAAAAAAAAAAAAAAAATCACTTCATCCGATAATTTTCTAATTCTCTCAAAAGGTCTTAAAGAAAGTTTGCATTTTCAATCTGGTGCCTTAAATCCAAATATTACCACAAAATCATCGGGAATTGAAAAATTAGGAGAAATTACACGTGTGTTTGTCACATCATGATAAATTTGGGTTTTCGACTAAATTAAATGTTGTGGTACTTGAGGCTGATGTTGAAGTTGACATTTTCAGGGTAAAAAAGAAAAGAGGAAAAAAATTTAAAGAGTAACATCACCCACACAGCTCTATAAGAATCCTAATTTGTTCAAATGCTCTAAATTTGATGCATATATTGGAAAATATATCTTCCTTTCATGCATGGGCAGAGACTCCTTAAGTCATGTAGCCCCCAAAATTTTTAAAAACTTAATTATCTACTTATAATATTTTGATGTTTTTTTTTTAATTTTAGGTGTTTAAATATTTATTTTATACTAATTTAGCACCTCAAAATCAACCAATTCCTCAATATTAGTTGTTTAGCTCTGCCCCTATTTTGATGGATCCTCAAAACCTATTAGATATTTAGGAGTAGTCATTGCAACCACAAGAAAATATGAGAATTTAGGTCGAATTTGTTAGATGAAAAAAGTCAATACTATATTTTTCATTTAAATGTAGTGTGTTGGTCTCAAGTGGTGTCCGAGGTTCAAAGGGGAGTAATTGAACTTTGGTCGATTTACTTACTATTCTGCAAGTTACTTGAACTTACAGCATCAACAGTTACAGCGTGTAGCACTGCATTCTAGTGTTGTAAACAGTAACTGCTCGTACTGTAAGTTCAAGTAACTTGCAAAACAGTAAGTTTGAAAAAGATTTACTAAATCGACTAAGATTCATTCACCCTCTCTAAACCTCGGATACCACTTGGGATCAACAAGTGGTATCAGTATCAGGTTGGGTTAAAAACCAACTTATCTGGTCACCTATTTAAATCCACCCAAAATCCCCTGTTTTTTCTGCTTTCTTGAAAAAACTCACATTTTTACATATCATCGATTTTTCAAACCATAAATTGCCTATGTTTTCCATAAAAGAGTACGATGACTAGAAAATCAGAAATGTAGTGTGAGTGCAAATTTTATACAGATTTTGCTTAACATTCAATGATAATAATGTTCTAAATATTTAGTGGAGTGTGGATATTTTTCAATCGATCACAATTTAATGTCTATTTTGTATCCAAAACAGTCATACACTAGAACACTTGTAACGTAAATGATGATTCATCTCCTTTGCGAGTTAAAAATATCTTTTTCCATTAATAAAAAAACTCATAAACTTGAAAAATTTAAATGAAATTAAGAACGAAGTGAAAGGGGTACTTGAACTCTGCCTGGAATAACTTTTTTGGGTCATCAAAAAGAAAGAAGTCTGTTTGGATAACTTCTACTAAAATTTATTCGGTCCCAATCCCCCCCCCCCCCCCCCACAATACAACACAAAACATTCCATTTTTTATGTTTTGGTTTTATTTTATTTCTTTATTTTCCTTCGTCATGAATTACGAAAACATATTTGTTTCTTCTCTCGATTATCCATTATAATATTTAAATATTCTGATATAATATTATACTACCTACTAAGATAAAAACAAAACATGGGAAATCTATTGATGAAAATGTCTTCCATGAACTAATTCAAATATATTTCTAAATACAGATCGTATAATATTTTTATGACCAACCAAAAACACATTTTTATATTCTCTAGAAAATTTATAATACTCATAATTGTTCTGTTATAAACCGAAAATCTTAAAAGATAAAGATAAAACTAACATAAATTTTTTAATAATAATAATTTTTTTTTCTTATTTCATAAATCATTCAACCTGTCAAGATTAATAAAGATACTCATATTTATACTAATATAAACCTAGAAAAAAAAATTCAAAATGTAGTGTTCATATTTTCTCTGTGCATTTTCAACTTTAAAAAGAAAGGATATTTCTTAATGCATTCAATTTCAATTCACTCTCTAAAAACTCAACTCCTAAACATGAAAAAGTAGACCAAAATATCCACCAACTCATTTGTTCACCTACTCCTCTCATTTACCTTGTTAAATGACTTAAGCAACTTTATATATATAATAATTTACAATTACAACAATGCGTAGGTTTTACTTTCGTGAAATTAGACAATTAACAATCTACAACTTATTAAAATAGATATTGAATTATCAAAATGACTGATCAATTTAAATTGTAGATGGTGAAACTCCGTCTTACAAATTTATATCCTTAAATAATTTAGGAAAAGTTTTTGTATGCATTAATTAATTAATGTTAAAAGTAGCTCAACCTCAATACTAACTAAAGTTACAGCTTGAAAGTTTTAGTGCACAAAATAATTGGGATTAGAGTTGTCTAAATGAAATCTGATATTAGTACCATGAGATTCCACTAAAAAGAGAAAAGAAAAAGAGATTTCCTTTCTAACTCATTAACTTTTTAACCATCTTTTACTTTCTCATCCCTTTTTCAGCTGTACCCATCTCTCTCTAAAGAGAAATGTAATTATGCAAAAGAGGAATATTGCTCAAACTAGGCTCCTCCAAACAATGACTACTTTACAATGAGCTAGATTGATTTTGTTGGAGGCTAAAGCAAAAAATGAACTATATTGGATATATAAACTCAGTTGTATTCAAAATATTACAATGATATGTAATTCATAATTTACAATTCCTTTTTATCCAAAAGCAATTATAGAGAATTTACTTACCATACTCTAAATATAAGTATATTGTCTAAATGTTTTGTTATTGGTTCGAAATTAACTATTATTTCAAGATTTCGTACTAAAGTAGCAATTTCAGTCTCGATGTAAACAACTCAGTTGTTAACAATCATTTTGCTTCCAAGTCTTATTTTAACTTTTTCATTGCTGGAAATGTTTTTTCTATAATTACGATGGATACTGAAATCACTAATGTATTAATATTATCCTCCCCTCACCACCCAAAAAAAAAAAAAAGTGATTTTCTATGTCAAATAGTGTTTAACTTAAATCATAAACTAGAAGGACAAATCTGTCAAAACAAGGAAACTTCTTGACAAGTCCCCATCAATTGGACTTCTCTAAAACAAAAAATCAGCATTACAAATAAAACAAAAATAGCATTACAAATAGTTTTTTTTTACAATATTTTATTGTTGCAAAGAGTCTAATGTTTGTGTCGACATATTTATTGTAAAAATTGATAATATAAATGGATAATAAATTGTTATAAAAATCACAATTATTAATTCAAACCCCAAGATTTGTAGAAATATGATTTTTGTACATTAACGATAAATATATAAAATAGACTCGTGGCTAAATCATGTGGAACTATATTTCAAAACAAATAAAAATTAATTCCGGAATATATATGCATGGTAATATGTCCTAATAACCAATGAATTAAATCCCATTGCAGTTACTTCAATTTTATCAATGTGACTAGTGTAATATATATGCATAGTAACTATTTTGCTGAAAAGTCAATGAAAACAAAAGTATCACAAGAGTCTTCATAAATGGTAACAACAATGTGAAAAATGGTAGTCATAAATGAAATTTCATCAAATTTGACCTCAAGAATTGAGACATGTTACCACCAATTGTATGACTAGTAGACTTGTCTTTAAATAACTATGATGATGACATCTCAACCGTAAAATGTAGCCATGCATTAATTAATTTTATAATTATGTATGCTATTAATTAAAGACAATGGCCTCCTATCAACCCCTCAAAGATATTTGGAAAGTTAAATAACTCCTTAATTAATTAGCATAAACTATGAGTCAAATTCATTTAATTAGAATTATGCATGGTCTTCCAATTCATCCTAGTTGGAGTTGACTAATTGCATGGCTTTCTCTATTTGTTTATCAAGTTGATGAGGGTTAATACATATACAAACAACGTTACATGCGGAAAATTAGACGTAATTATAATATTAAAGGTATTTGTTTTGAGTTATTAATGGGGGAATCCAAGATCTTGCTTCAACTGAAATATATAGTTTTTGTTAGACCAAGTCTATCGGTATTATAGTAATGTTAAGGTTATTAATTTATTTATAGGGTCAATCTTTTCATATGTATATTTTGTAAATTCTTAATTTTATGTGTTGAAAGCTCCGATTGCTTTTAGTGATTTAAATTAGGCATGCTTTCATCTATATGCTGTTTTATTTAAAGAGGGGGCAAAAAAAAAAAAGGGTTTTACAGGTTAATTTGATATTGCATTTTGATGCAAAAAGAAATTGGGATCAATATATTTTTCAATTTTTTTGTATTTGTCTGAAAAACCTTAAAATTATTAATTAATGAGCTGGTTCTATCTATGTACCCGCTCGAGTATATATGTATTTCTATTTTTATAGAATAGAACTCGCTTACTTATTGGTTGAAATTGGATTAAAACGTTTCTTTCCAAAAATGTAATGTAATTAATACTATTTTTTTTTAATAACTAAGTCATACTAACCACAACATTTACAATATTAATAAATATTTCTAAAAAATATAGTAGAGCATATTAAATTTTCCCAAAAAAACTTATATAAGCGTTTATTATGATCTCATATATATTGCATAGTTTAACTATCTAAAATATATTCCCTATTGAAAACTACATCAAAAATGTTGGAAGTTTCACAAATATAAAAAAAAAATTATATAACATAGTTTTATGAAACATAAAATCGATAAAAATGTGTTAATACTATTCACAAATCAAACTCATTTTCATAATTTATATGTAAAATATGAGTTGTACATTGTCATGTCTCATGAAATTAGTTTGATAGTATCATGAAGGTATATGCATTAATTGTTTTAAAAGGTGTTTTTAGTTAACAATGAATAATGTAATAATAAATTTTATGAGATATGTCTCCACCATGATAATAGAGTTTTACACTAAAAACGTTCTTAAAGGAGAGTGAGAGAAAGTGAAAGGTCAGTATTTAGTATTTGATACTAGGCTCAACTCAGCAACATTAATAACTTTTTTTTTTCTTTCATTTTCTTAATATTTGTTGATATTATTTTAATATTATTAATAACACTATTTGTAGATGCCCTAAGTATGCATTCCCCCACTCATTACTTGTCAGATACTTTAGATAAAGTAGCTTTGTAGCACATATCATGTATGCTTAAAAGCCTATATAGTGGAAGAATCTTCAACACTAATTTGGTCAAACTAAGCTCTAAGTTCATCTGTGACCCCCACGTGCTTTGCCTTTTCCCTCTTTCTTAATTAATCTCATAATTATAAATATGAAATTAGGAAGAGAATGTGATGGATCATGGGTTGGGGTTGGAAGCTTATTAACTACCCTAAATTATCTACTATAATACTAGCTACCTAATACTCACTTTCTTCAATTAATGTATCTTTTAAGATAATTTGACACACATTAATGATAAAATTAATAGTTGTAAGTATGCATAATTTGACAACAATGCCTCTTTTAAAATACTAAATGGTGAGCTTCCAACACTAATCATGAGTATTTATAATTAATGAAATATCTTTTAAAAAAAAAGATATAATTGGAAGAAAATAATTAATTATTCTTGCTAGAAGAAAAAAAAAAAAAAAAGAAAGAAGACAGATAAATTGAAATCAATTTTATTTTATAAAAAACAATTATTGTGAAACAGAGGGAATGTGTAATAATCGTAAAATTTTGGTATGATGTTATCCGCTTATAACTTTATTATATACAAGTAGTAAGATACTTTTTTGAGATAGCTCACTATTCATTTTTTCGGTTTTTAATCAATTTTCTTATTAAAAGGTTATGATTTCTGTTGAACATCCTTACTTAAAATCTATCAAATTTGTGTGGGTGACTTTTGAAAAATACCATTTATTGTTATTAAATATATTTTTAAAAATAAAATAAAAGTATAAAAGGAAATATGTGAGTAAAATTGACTTTCTAAGTACATTAAAGATTTTCTTGCTTAATTTGTTTGAAAAATGAAATTGAAGTAAGCTTTGTAGTCGAACTGGATCTTCTATTGTAATTTGGTGTATCATTTTATATTCATTACTTTTAATTCATGTCATGTGTAAATGAGTGATGTCATCTTTTAAACTTGATGTGTAGTGATTATTTTGAAAAACCAAATGAAACACTAATATGAAATAGAGAATGTTGTTTATCTCAGTAGTATGATAATATCTTACTTCATTGTAAACTCATATGTTTTATTCTTCTTCTTATTTTTCAAGAATTATTTGTCTCATAACAGTAGTGGTTCCTAAAAAATGGAAAGTAGGGGTGTAAAATGTTTAATAATTTGGTGATTAGCTTTGGTAATTGCAGCGTGATGAGTCAACCGCCGTGAAGAAGAAGACAACATATATAGCATTATTTAACATTAATAAGTAATGAAACAAATAGTGACACTGTGGATGTGTGTTATGGCTCTTTTTGGTTTTTGTTGCGTCTTCACTTTTGTCCATGAATAATAGAATTGCAGGGGAATGTGCAGCTGACATAATAATAATAATAATAATAATAATAATAATAATAATAATAATAATAATAATAATAATAATAATAATAATAGGTGTTGCTATCTATAATTTATAAATTCTGACAATACAGTTGTTCCGATGATGATGAATTTGATTTTCTCGACCCTCGAGCATCTTGCAACATCGATGAACTTAATTTCACTAATATGTTTCTTTGTATTGTTTTCATTTCAATTCTCATTGGGATGTAGTGTGATGAGATACATCTCGTAAAAATAGAGAAATAGAGATTGGATTGTGAAAATAAGTTTGAGTTCATGTGATTTTTTAGATAATAAGAAAATCAATTATTTTAACAAAGTATACGTTGTTCTCTATCAATTTGAAATTCTAATTTCTTGTAGTAATATTATTAGCCAAACATTAGAAGGCAAATTGGACTTCTAGTAAAACTTTAGGGGGTAAAATGATACTTTTTCCAACTATTTCATTTTTATGACCTAACATCCGATGTGTTAACTGAAGTGGTAATTGATCCCTTAATATCTATGTTAATCAAATTACTTCCTAACATGTATAGAATTATAAATAACTAACCATAATGATGGAGGGGATCAAGTATTGTAGCCATGGTCTAATTTTGACCCATCGATGGAAGGTGGTCCAATAGAAGAAAATATCAATAGAGACACCATAAATTGTTCCAACTATAAATAAGTAAAATATGAATGTTATGGCACTTGAATCATTAGGTCCTCATTTATATATACATGCTATGTGTGTATAACTATATATTTTCATCAATTTATAGTTGAAATTCACTATGAGAACTGTATATTCTTGTGTATTTCGATTTTTTTCAATCTTTAAAACATGTTGCATCTGATTAGTTACATTGAATGTAAATTAATTGATACAAATTAACGATTAATCTACATTTGTTGTTAAGTTACATGAGTACATATGGCAAAGATTTGACTAGCCATTAGTTGTGATGGTGTTCTTGGATGAAGGAAGAAGAATAGTAAATTGTATAAATTTATGAAGTAATTTGATGAGACCAAGAGCAAAGAGTGTGAATGACGTTCCGAGCACGCACCATGAGATTATTACTCACCTAACTTCTCTCCCCTCTTTATCATTCTGCAAACTTGAAGTACTGCATGCTCTAAAATGGACATAGTTTACTACTTTCAAGATGATTTTATATAAGTTTCTTCATTCCTTTTGATTTGAAAGACTACTTTGTAGTTTGTTGGTGATTTGTGGTTTAGTGTGCTATTATGAAGAAGAAAAGACAAGGACATTGGTTGAATTGCCTCATTAGTAGGGGTCAACAAAAATCGATAAAAACCGAACGATTCAATTTTTGGATAGTAAATTTCGGTTTTGGTTTTGATTTTTGAAAATTTCGGATTTCAGTTTTCAGTTCGGGTTTCATGTTTGAAAAACCAAAATACCGAAAATCAAATGAATTTTTTATTTAATTTTTAAATAAATAACTATATATCTATATTGTTTCATTTATGCAAATATACTAAATCAAGATACTCTCACTCACCACTTTAGTAGTTCTTGTATTTATGTTTGATATGTAAATGAAGATGAATGGACATAATAAGTTATATATAAACTACTTGTGTACAATGTGTTTGATATTTGGTCTCCTGAATCATATTATTGGTCCCAAAACATTGATCTTTTCTTCTCTTTTGCATGAACTTTTGAATCATATGTAGGTAATTTTTGAATCTTTAATATGTAAAATTGAGCATCTGATGTATGTAAAATTGCTGATTAATTTAATTTTTTTTTTTGCCTAATGTATATATAGTAATTAAAAAAAATTCGATAAAAATCAAATTTTTACAAATTTCGATTCGGTTAATCGAAAAAAAAATTCAATTCGGTCACCGAACCGACCAATGCTTCCCTACTCATTAGAGCCAAGAAAATGGGAGTAGAATGGGCCTATAAGACATCATGAGAAGGTCCATGAACACAAGGCACTTTTAAGGTTCATCTTTTCAAAAATTATGAAAAATTAGTGGTGGTTCTTTCAAAATATGCCACATAACATATATTCTGTATGTTTGTTTCGGATTTCACACATCCAAATTTGGGATTTTATCCGGATTTAAGATTTTAAAATCCCAAATCCGTGTTTGTTTGGAAGTTTTAGTCAAGAATTATACCAAAAACCTATTCTATTACCATTACATCATCCTATAACCTATCAACATAACAAATTAATTATTACCATTACATCAACTAACAATATAATATTATATATACATATTTTTTCCAATATTGATTTGACATCTACAGTAATAATCTTACCTACAAAATCTCATAACAAACACATATTTTAACTATTCACCTTATTAACAAATCCCAAGATTTCAAAATCGGATTTCCCCAATCCTACATAAACCCGAAACAAACATACCCTGTAGGGTAATAATCAAGTAGTTAGGATATAATTTTCCATTTCAATTTACATTGCCATCACCATTAATTCTTCCTTCTAACATCAACCTTAAGTGCTCAATAAGTCATTAAAATAGAGTTCAACGTTGCCTGCATTTCAACAGACACAACGACCAAATATAAAATGCAGTAAATTCATGATCATAAGAAAATTTAGAAACATGATTCACAGTGAAATCAACCCATTGGTTCCACAACTCTGTTTCTAGTATACATTAATATTCTGGTGGTTACATACAGACAAAATACAAATCTATATCAAGAAAGCATTCAAATGATTTATAATCTATATCATCAATTGATATGCAAATCTATGAAACTACATTGCAATGATGAAGTAATAACAAGTCTTACCATTTTTTTCCACGAAGAAACCTAGCAGGGCTAAAGCAGCTAAGATCAATGATACTAGCACGTCCATCGAGCACAAGTTCGGATAAAGCTGCACCGGTGGCTGGGCCGTTGAGGATTCCCCAACAACTATGCCCTGTCCCCACATAACACCCTTTAACTCCGGGGACTTCTCCGATAACAGGCACACTGTCATCGGTGCAAGGCAAGAAGCACGCTTGTTCCGCCTTCACTCTCGCATCCCCTTCCGCCAAGTGGCTCGATACATTCCTTGCCACTGTCTTAAGCACCCGTATAGATTCTGGAACGGGTGTTATCTGTTCCGGGTCGTCTGGTACCTCTGCCTCCGCCGACATCCCACATACATATACTTCCCCTGGAAATTCATACATGGCATGATCATATGTAAGTACGCTTAGAAATCAGATTAAGCCTTAGACTGTTGTAAGCACACCTGCTACCATGAAGTATGCATTTTTTTTACGTTGATCGTCAATCTAATTAAACCCTTATCTTAAATTCCAATATAATAGCAGGGATGGATCTAGGATTTTGTTTCAAAGGGGTAAAAAACAAATTCTCATCACTATTTATATAGTAGACAAATTTTCACCAACCTCTTATAAATTAACGATATAAATAAAAAACTACATTAAAAAAAAAAAAAAAAAAAAAACAGTTTTGCAAGTGCAATGGCTGCAACCCCCAAAATCCATCCCTGCTCCCAGTGGCGGCCCATTAAAGACTACTATAAAATATCTCATGGAAGATTGACAAATTAATGCCACATTCGATTGCTAGATTGTTCTATGCTTAGTAGTAGATTATCTTGGAGTAATACATCAGCAATGCTATTAGTAATTAAACGCTTAGCCGAATGACGAAAATCATACACAATCTTCTATTACACTATCACAAATTCTGTTCCTTATAATCTCCTCAAACATCTCTTCCCAAATAGCACCCTTCTTACTATTTTCCTAGAAGAAAGAAGAAATGAAAACCATCACTTCTCTTCCTTTCTCTCACATCCTAATTCTTCTATTAACAATCTCTAGATTTTCTTGCTTGGCCCATACCATAAACAATTCAAATTAATCACCGTTGGTATTGAATTACATTGTAACCAAACGAAATACCAAATGTCACAGATAATTAAAGTGCCAAAACCATATATCAAGTCCAACTCAATTAATAAAGGAGATATATTCCCTAAAGGAGAAGTAATATTAATACCTGTTGGGCGGGGATACACCTCGGGGTCCATGGGCTTTCCACCTTGGGCCGGGTAATAACTCAAAAACAATGCGTGAGGCGTAATTGCAGCTGGATCTTTAGGCTCTAAAACAATGCTATGGGCCTTAAGCCCAGAAATCCTAAACATTGAGCCTAAAAGCCCAAATTTGGCAGTCCAAGGCCCAAGCGCCAAAACCACCGCGTCTGCCTCAATCTCGCCGCCATCCTCCAAAACCACCGCCTTCGCCTCCCCTTCCGCCACCTCCACCTTCTCCACTTTTCCGATCACCACCTTCAATCCATACTCCTCCACCGCCTTCGACACCAATGTTTTGCAAAACAGCTGCGGGTGCACCTGCGCCGTCGTTTCCGTCGTCCCAATAGTCCTTGGGCCTTTTGCCGGGCCATCAACCCAAGATGGCAGATTTGGGCCCAATTTTCTGTCCATTTGAGACGACGTCGTCTCCGTCACTGTAACGCTGAGAGTGGTAACCGGACGATAGCCATACAAATCTGAGCCGTTGAGTTCTTGGGCGAGTGTGCGGTGGAGATCGAAACTGGCACGTGCGAGGGAAGAGACTGCGCCGCCGTCGCACCAGTCTAGAGCGAGAAAACCACCGGCCTTGCCGGAGGCGGCGCAAGCAATCGACGATTTCTCGACGAGCGTGACGGCGGCGCCACTCTTGGATAAGAAGTAGGCGGTGCAGACTCCGATGACGCCGCCGCCGCAAACCACCACACTTTTCGGTGGGTTTTGGGCGTCCATTGGCGGTGGTGTTGATGAGAAGCAGCGAATCAAAACTTCAATCGGGTGTAATTTGGTGGGCCGGATTCGGGTTCGGATGCGGAGTTGTCTGCAAGGTATGGTCAGGTGAGGTACTGGTGTCATTAGTATTGCCATTTTTACAAGGTAAGCTGACACGTGTAATCATATAATTTCCCATTTGTTTAATGGTTGTGTCCAAGGATGAAAATATCGATATCGCATGTCGTATCGCAACTTTGATTTTACGGATATATCGATGGATATAACGATATCGCATATCGATATTGCAAAAATTTTGAAAAAACAATGAGAATCATATTAAAATTTTGGAAATTTAATATGAAATTTTAGGGATTATTTTTACACATCATTACACAATTATTCCACTCAAAATCACATTAAAATAATATATTTAAAACTAACATATAAATAATAAGCATTATAAATACTGTATTTCGAATGAAAATTGACAATATATTACATAATACAAGACAAAATTACTAAAATTACATCACATAATACATTAGTACCAAAAGGATGACTCATGAGGTTCAAATATAGTAAATGGAATATCATCTTGATCCAAACAGTATTGATATTAACTCATCACATTAGAATACTTATTGAGGAAAATGTTCAAATAAGTCACTAATGTTTACTTTCAAGTTCATATATCCCACTAAAGTATGTTTAAATACAAAAACACCATTAATGTTTATTCTCAGGTTCATAAATCTCATTGAAGTATTTTAAGGTACAAAAACACAACTAATGTTTACCTCTAAATACATATAACCCACTTAAGATTTATTTATAATATAATACACAAATAATGTTGTAAAATTAAAATATATATTTACACATTTTAATTTTTATTTCTTATTTGGACCTCATGTTTTTTTACATATTTTAGAATAAAAATTTATTCATGAAAACATAATATAATATCTTATTATATATATGTGTGAATATAAATATTATTATTAATAATTATTATTAATTACACTTTTTAATTTTGAAGACTAAAACTATTAAACAACTAGAGTTATTTGAAATAATAATTTCATTATGATATTATTTTTTAATTTAAATACAAATTAACCTCTATATTTTATGAAATGTTATGTGAAAGAAAATATCATAGTTAATTTTTTTTATTTCAAATCAACCTAATTGTTTATTTAGTCTTTAAAAGTAAAAAAAATATATATAAATAATAATAATATAATAATAATTAATAATAATAATAATATATTTACATATATATAATAAGGTATTATATTAATGTTTTCATGACTAGTTTTTTGTTATAAAATATGTAAAAGATATGATGTCTAAATAAAAAATAAAAATTAAAATGTGTAAATAAATATTTTAATTTTACAATATTATTGGTGTATTATATTATAAATAAATCTTAAGTGAGTTATATGTATTTAGAGGTAAATATTAGTGGTGTTTTTATACCTTAAAATAATTTAGTGAGATTTTTTAACTTGAAAATAAACATTAATGGTGTTTTTGTACCTAAACATATTTTAGTGGGATATATGAACTTGAAAGTAAACATCAGTGGCTTATTTGAACGTTTTCCCTACTTATTAATAAAGTTATGCACATATCATTCATAAGTTGTTCTATCTCGTCAAACTGCTTCATTATGAATTAGATAGTGTATACTAATCCAATCATATTGTTGATATTCATTTTGGCCTTCATAGGATATTTGAGGGTGTGGGTGATCAAAAACATCTCGAGTAGTCCAACCAAATTGTAAACTTTTATAAATATCAAGAACATATGAATTTTGAGACATATCACTATGATTATTGCTATTCAAATTATGAAAATAATGACAAAATCAACTTTTTTTCCATCAAAAATGCGATTTTTGATGTTATTGCGATATTTCGCGATATATCCGCGATATATCGCGATTTCCATCCAGTTTTGTTCTACACCGAACCGATATCGATAGCGATATCGATACTCTGCGATATATCCGCGATATATCCGCGATACCCGGGAAAAAAAACATTACCCTCCAATATCCGTATCGCAATATCCGTATCCGCGATATATCGCGATATTTTCATCCCTGGTTGTGTCTCGTTCGTGAAAAGTGGAGAAGTTGGTGATCTGGTGTAGGGAGGAATTGCTTAATGCTTATGATTTTCTCCAATTATATACATAAATCTTCTTCTATATATAAGTGAAATTATAGTTCATGATTTCTTTGTTCATGGCAAAAAATATATTTTTTCCAAATTATATATAACCAATTTTTTTTAAAGACAACAAAATTAGTAAAAAAAAAAAAGTAAAGTCTTGCTTAAAACGATCTCACAGATCCTATACCATCAGACGAGTTGGAATTGACCCGATCAATTAATCAAAGTGAATAAGTCAAAGTCAACGGTCAAAATCAACACTCGATCAACAAATGTCAAAGATAATATTTTTATATATATTAGGTAATATTTTTTGAAAGTATCACATGATACACATACAAATATTACATGATACATATGAAAATATTACATTATAAGAATAAAGTATCATGTAATTATTATGTAATACTTTTTAAAAGTATCACATGATACATATAAAAGTATTACATAATACATATGAAAGTATTACATTATGAATATTTTTTGAAAGTATCACCATATAATATTTTTATATAAATTTTGTGATACTTTTTGAAAGTATATATAATATTTTTGTATCATGTACATATATTACATAATATAATACAAAAGTATTACCTGATATATAGAAAAATATTACTTAATATAATAAAAATATTACATAATTTATTATGTCTGATTCAACCCGATCAATCTCACAGAATATGATCCATGAAATGGTCTAGTACAAGGCCTACTCAAAAAAAATTAAAAATATTATATAGTCAACATTATTGTAGGATAGTTTGGGTAGAGAAATGTCAAATCCTATAATTTCTCCCAAGTATATGTTTTTCTATATGGCAATTATTCGTACATTTTGTAATAATATTAATAGATATGCATCATAGTGATAATGTGAGGGGCTCAACGAGTAGGCAAACAATAGAGTCTTTAGTTTTGGTTTTAGAATTGCCGAATCCATCTTCATCCGCATAGAGAAGATTTATGACACAAGCAAGATTGACAATCCTAGTAAGAATTTCCATGGAGACAGCTCTTGCTTCTAAACATTCCTCATTCACATCTTTCCATGCTTTCTTCACTTGTTTTTCTAGTTCACTAAATGCTTCCATCTCTGTTGCTCCATTTTCCTCCATGTAACAATGCACCGATGTCCTTTTTGTTTCAAACTATGTAAAATATAGAATAGCAAAACTTATAAGACAACATAATTCAATCATTTTATGAAATTATATTAATGAAATAATGAATGAATCTTACCCCATATCCTACTATATCATCCATTAATCTAGCAATTGTTGATGATGCTCGTACTATTAATGGTTCACTAATAACCCAATCAAAGTCTTCTTTTCTTACCAAATCTCCCATTACAACCATTGAACTTGCTGACATCATCATGTAACCACTAGAGGCAACTCCGACCTCCATATATTCCTCCATCGTTGGCATGTATTTGCTATAAAACCATCTTGCCTCTTTAAAATATACTCTTGCCAATTTTTTCATCTGTAAATTTTGACAAAGAAGTATAATAATAAAATTGTCACTTATAATCATGTAAGCTATAGCTATGAAATATTGAGAGAAAATTTAAAAAATGGTCCTATAACTAATTAAGGGGATGTGATATTTTTGGTCCAGCATATCAATATTGTGTGATTTGAGGACAAATATTGTCAAAATCCTATGTTTTGCTAGAAATTTGCACTTGATGTACCCATGACTTGGGATTTTGATGAAATTCTTAACATAATTAGTGCTAGAATTAGGTTGGTTGAGGATAAATTTGTCCTCAATTAAGTAGTATTAAAAGTTGTCCATATTGAATATACTATGGAGCCAAAAATTGCAATTGCCCCCTATATATAAATAAAAAAATTAAAGAGTAATTGGTGAAATAGTGTTTAATTGGTAATGCAAAATTAATGAAATACCTCATCTTTCGCATATTGGACGCGGTATGATTTACCTACTTTTTCCATTTCATCTTCCATTTCATCATAAATATCTATGAGAGCTTTGTAGCATACTCTCATGTATGCTGGCAATTCATCCATGGCAGTAACATCCCAACTGTAAAAAAAAGATATGAACTCGGGGAAAGTGGGATCGAAATTACTATGAACACGCTCAATAAAAAAAAATTTTTTTTTTTTCTGATTCGTTTTTTTTCTTACTATACGATAAGAAAATTTGGATATTCGGATTTGTCAAACAAAACATCAATCCGCGTTTGAGTTCGGATTGGAATTTTTAAAATCAAATCAAATCAAACATGTTTGAAAATAGATCATGTATGTGATTATAAAATATAATATAATTAGCATTTGATAAAGTTTTGATATATATATATATATATATATATATATATATATATTACAAACAAAATTTTGAATTGTTTTACTTTACTATATAAAATTTAAATTTAATGTACTTTTCTGTGTCAGACAAATTTTAGTTGTTAATTAATTCTTATATGTGTACAACTAGGATATTGTCGTCACATATGAAATAACGGACAATAAAATTTTAGGAATGCTTTCAAATTTAAAGTTTATATATTATAAATTAAAATGATCCACAGTTTAAACAAAAGAAAATGCCGGATCATATATAATCGAATGAGATAATATTTTTAGCTAATAATGTTAAAAAAACGATTAGAATGAAAGTACCTTTGAATAGCATTTGTAAAAAGTTGGAGATCTTCAATGGTTCCATGGATATCATAAATGTCATCAATAACAGCAGCCATAGCAATGACTTTGGTTAGGAATTTTCTTCCAATTTGGTATTGGGGCTCAAAGTATACTCCTAATATCCAAAAGTAGCATTCCACCATTCTATCTCGTGCAAATGCCAATTTATTTGCAAAGTCTAAATCCTTCCACCACCTGCACATATATTTAAATAACAACTCTCTCATTTAAAATAAACATATATAGTTCTGATTTATGTATATCTGTACACAGATTTATATTAACCTTGTAATATCCCTTAGCTCCTTCTGATGTATCTTCTGTAGCATGTTAAAATCTAATTTTGCAAACTGCAATAGTGTTTCATTATGTGTCTCGTCTTCTTGGTACATGGATATGAATTTCCTAGCTCCCACTCTGCATAAACTCTTGCGAATCGGAATCCTTAAAGCTTCATTTACTTGTGTCAAAAGAGGACAAGTGTTCTTCTGGTTGGTTGCAGAATGAAGGTGAGATGAAGAAAACTCTAATGCTTTGTCCAATATTTCTTCTCCATGTTTTGCAAAATGTGATGCCTCATATAAGCTTAGCATCCCTGTAACATCACTTGTCAATGACTGCTTAAAGTTGCCTTCTTTATCTACGAATTTGCTGAATACATCTGCCATATATATACACAAAAAAATCATCAATATTAAAGCATGCAAAGATATTGGAAATCAGTATTGTTTAAGAGGGAATATTGCAATTTTCGTCATGTAACTTAGGTACTCTTGTCCACTTAAATTTTTACCATTAATTTTACATATTTCAATTGTGGTTCTCTAACTATCATTTTTTCTCTTTCAATTTTGTCTACGTGGATTCTAGAATTGCTCATGACATGGATTTTTTTTATTCCAGTGTCTATGTAGGTAGAAAATTACATTTCGAGCAAAAGCAAACCAAAATTGAAAAAAAAGTGATAGTTAGAAGACTAAATTGAAATACGTAAAATTAGTGGTAAAAATATGTCTAAGTTATAGAACGAAATTTGAGATTTTCCGTTGTTTAATACTTACCACATTGGACGAAGTAACCTTGTTGTCTGAGCAAGCGAAAACGAAGAGCAACATCATGGAGATCATTTTGTTTGTCATTGCAATATTCTGGATAGGTTTGATGAATGTATTGCAAGGATTTATCAATTTCATTCTCAAAATGGTAACCCACTCCAAGGCGTTGGATTGCATCAATAAGTTCTGCTTTTAGGTATGAATCATCAGGAGTTTGGATTAGCAACCTCCTTATAACATCTTTTTGCATTTCATGTTCTTTCTCTTCAGCAACCGAGATTTCCTGCTTGGATATACATACGTAAACAAAGAGTTTAAATTGCAAATATTCGAATAATTACAAGTGATCTAAAAAAAATCATAAATGACAATTTTATTACCGTACGGTCTGGAGTATATGTGAGAAAATAATCTCCCCAAATGGATGGATCATATGTTACTGATCGACGAACCTCCTCTAAATTGAAATTCTTGGTTGAAATGGGAACTACTGATGGAATTGTTTGCATATTGAAACTACTATATGAGGATACTACTTGTTGTGTATGGTATTTAGCTTAGGAACAATTGTTGTTTGTTTGGAGGTATTTATAGGCCTCTTCTACAAGAAAATGGTTTTCTATTTTTAAATTGCAATTCAATAGAGTTGTTGGATTGTATCATCATATATTTTTCAAGTTTTCTCTTTACATTTTCATTAAGAAAAAAAAAAAAAACTAGGAGAAATATGAGGCTTATTAAAAATGAGGTGATAGTGAAATGGGCTCTTGGTGTTGGTGATGTCACTTTGCAAATACACATTGATATTCTGTTTGCCAAAACCATAAGCAATATCACACGTTCCGAACTTTAAAAAAAAAAAAAATTGAAATTCAGATTCCATTTCACGGGGATGGGGTCAATGCGGTAAACATGGGTCAAATAATATATTTATTTATATTATCATATTATACTTTTGTATATACCAAATAATATTTTGAGAAATTATAATTTGACAAGTAATATTATATAATATGTTGCCCGTATCTGATAATACTTTTAAATTTTAATAGAAAATAATTTTATTCTCATCATATAATTTTTTCTTTTGAAAAAACTATTAATATAATTTTTTTGAAAAAAATATTATTACTATCATTGTTATTAATATAGATAATAATTAACTACTACTACTACAACTATAGTTTTTCTGAAAAAATATCATTACTATCATTGTTATTAATATAGATAATAATTAATATATTTATATTTGGACTTTATAAATCGATACATATCTGAGATTAGAACATAAACTTTGTTGGTTGATTGTATTATGATCATGTGAAATTTTAATTATATCAATGAACTAATAGAGTAGAAATTAATTCAATTATATTTAAATAAACTATAAATTGTACATTTTTGTAATATTTTTTTTTTGTAATACCATTTAATTATATGAAGTAGTAACAATTGTTTTTTGTTGTTGTTATCATCATTATGATCTACACTGCATACTCACTCCTTACACGTATTATAAAATTTAATTCAATCAAAACTTTATTTTATACAACGATTTTTTAAAATTATAAAATATAACTTTAAAAGACAATAGAAATATGGTAAATACATTTATATATTTGTACATATTTAAAATAATGAAAGATAATATAAAAAAATTTTCATTTACAACTTAATTATTATTAAAATTTGTGTATACTACTACAATAAATAATAAAACAATAAAACGTGCATCACAGCTTACTACGAATTTATATTATGTTTGAAAGTTGTTTTGAATCTTCTATCATTATAAGACATATTAATTACTACGAGATTTTAATTAGATCCAACGAAAAATATATGAGAAGTGTGTGAAACTTTTTTTTACAAAACTTGATATGCCTATTCTCCACCTTCTTGAAGGTAATATTCAAGGAAAAAATTGTAACTGTAATAAAGTGATAATCACGTTGTTTAATTTAATAATTTAGGGACAAGAAAATAAAATTTAGATTGTGTTGTAAAAATTGTCCCACATCATATCTGCGCATGTTTTTTGTGCCTTATTTGCTTATGATCATTATCATTATCTGCATTCATCAAGGATATACATGTGACCATTTGAGTTGCACAAGTGTAGCACGTCTTGCTGATTCCAACGTTAATAGTGTTTTGATATCAAAGATGACGGCCACATATAATATATCCTCCAAACAAAATCGATATCTCGTGCGAGGATGTTAAACGTGTTGTGGTCTAATCTGTCGGTCTATTAACAAAAAAAGGGGTTATGGTCGAATTTTTTAATCCAAAAATAACAATACAAAATTTCAATTATATATCTTTTATCTTAAAGTTTGATGTCCACAAAAAGTTCAAGAGGATGACTGTTGTATATTTGGTGTACATACAATTCGGGTCGACTCGAATCCGCGTACTTTTAATTTTTTTTTTTTTTTAACTTTCAAGCCAAAACCTTTATATACAAAGTTGGTGACCTTTATATACAAATTCTATGATCTTTATGTATAAATTCTGTGACCTTTATGTTAAGTAACTTAGAAAAAAATGAAGAATTTCAGCAAAATTTATATATAGATACCTTTATGTTATATTTATATGACCCTTATGTATGTTTATGTGACATTTATATATAAATATTTATACTTTTATATATCTTTATATATTACATAAATGTATGAATATTTGTACATAAATGTCATATGAATATATATAAAGGTCACATGAATATTACATAAAAGTATTTATATACAAATTTTGCTGAAATTCTTCCTTTTTTTTTTCTAAGTTACAATTCATAAAGGTCACCAAATTTGTACATAAAGGTTAAGGTATAAAATTTATTAAAAAAAAAATTCGTTGGATCCGAGCCGGGTCGACCCGAATTACACGGATCTTAGATCCGTGCACCAGTTGCATAGGAAAATTTGTCAAAGTTCAAATATGGTTCATAAAAATTCAATATATGAAATAATAATATAATATTTGAGTGTATTATTATTCTAAGAGTTAATCTGATGAACACTAGGTCAACATCTAATTCGAGAATTTGTCAAAGTTCAAATATGGTTCATAAAAATTCAATATATGAAATAATAATATAATATTTGAGTGTATTATTATTCTAAGAGTTAATCTGATGAACACTAGGTAAACATGTAATTCGAGTGGACTCAAATTTTTGAGTTTAATTTTTTTGTTTTTTTTTTTTTTGATTTATGTTTAACATTTATGTTATATTAGTAAAACTTTTATGTATAAATATATTTACATTTATGTATTGTAACTTAGGGAAAAAAAAGAATTTCAGTATAATTTGTACATATATACTTTTATGTGATATTCATGTCACCTTTATATGTATTCATATCACCTTTATGTATAAATATTCTTACATTTATATAATATATAAAGGTGCAACTAACATAACTAAAAGGTATGAGTAAAATCATATAAAGGTATATAGTTCCAAAAAAAATGTTGAAATTCTTCCTTTTTTTATTATCTAAATTACATTATATAAAGATTATGATATGTGTATATAAATGTCATACTATTATAACATAAAAGCTACATATTTATAACATAAACGGCAACACATAAAATAAAATTTAAAAAAAAAATTCGTAGATTCAGGTCGGATCGACCCAAATTGTGTGAATCTTAGAGCCATGCACCTGATGCAGGAGAATTTGTATTACTCTAAAGCATTTAATTGATAAATATAATGCATACAAATAATAAGTGTGCTTGTAATATATTGAATTTTTTTTGAAGTTTTTTAATGTTATCATTCATTAATTTTTTAGTATGAATTCTCAATACCATTGGTCATTAATATCTTTTAACTACTACCGCAAGTGTACGGTGTAGATTGTAGAAATGGTAAGTCAAGTCGATCCCACATATACTAGTTATTTAGGATCAATCAATTACTCAAATTCAACCTCTAATTTTATCCAAGCTATCGAATATCACAAGCTTTTGATTAATTAAACTAAAATAAAATAAGTAAAATTCAACTGAGATAATCAAATATTGTTGAGACAAGTTATAGAATATGCTTTCATCTAATTCTCATTAAAATATCACTTTAGTCATCCAAGTTCATTAATTAATCATTCTATATGAGCAATTACAAATATCGAATTACAGCTCTTTTAATTCAGTTAATCGGCTGATAAAGCAAAATAACTCCCAAAGCAATCTGATAAAGCAAAGTAACTCTCAAAGCAACTAGGATTAAAATCTCATCACATGAATTCGTTAATCTCCCAATTTAATTCCACTTATTTGACATGTGTTTATTCTTTTATAATTAAATCTCATCTCTCAAATTTTGATCTACTTAACTAAAACATGCTCAATAATTGATCAGATAATCAAACAAGCAATCAAACTATAAACACACAAATAGTATAAAGAATCAAGAACTTGAATTGAAATTGAAATTAAAATCCATCAAGATTCAAATTAGATTACTAACAAGATTGAATTTCTAGAAACCTATTGAAAATTAGCCAGACATGATAAAATAAACTCATAGATAAGATTGAACACATTGTATCAAAGCTAATAAAATCTAAAAAAAGAGAAAAGATTAAGAAAATATTAAAATGCCCACCGTGTGCAACTCTTAATATATATGTTCATTGATGACGTGTGATGATCTCATCTCGTGATTATATGGAAAGTGAAATTTATATGTATGTTTGACATCTGACACATCAGTGATGACACAAATTAATATGCCCACGATGGGTAGGTAGTAGGATTGGGAAAGATTAAAGAAAAACTTTATTCAAATGATGATCTCTCGATTCCTCGATCTCTTGAATTATTCTTCCCTTCTTTCAAATGCTCTCATAATATGTATTTTTCTCTCTATGAATGTTTGTCCTGATTTCCTGATCAACCCAAGTATTTATATCATCTTGAAAGTCTTTTAAATGGTTTAAAAGTGGAAATTATGTTAAAATTTGAGTTTTGGGCGAATCTGGATCTTTTGGGTATGATCGCATCCTCACACACGATCATACTATGCGTAATTGAAAAAGTATCTGTATGTGGTGCACGATCGTGCATCATAATACAGACCATGCACGGTTACAACGGTCGAATTTGACTTTGTGTTCTTCATGAAAATTGTTGCCTTTGAAGTTAGTTTACAAAGGTTGAATTTGACTTTGTGTTCTTTCATGAAAATTATAGTCCTTGAAGTTAATTTTCCAATGCCACAAATTTCAGCTCAATAGAAATTTTTTAGAGTAAGTTATGACCAAAATACTAAAGCTCTATCGGGATGAAAAACCGAATGTAACAACTTTCATTTTCTCTTAATCTTTTGCTTTCTTGTAGAGAGAATTGGGAAAAATGATCAACATGAAAGTTTTAGATATCTTCCTTAGTTTTCCAAAAAAAGTTAAGAACTTTCAATTTGGACTTCTAAATCTAGAGATACGATATTTCTCCAACAACTGTGCATGTAAGCTGAAACACGCGGTTTTTTCACTAAATTAAAACATGAAACTAACTACAAAAACCATCAAATGCACTTATATGATAATCATATAAATCACTATAAAAACGTACTTAAATATACTCGAATGAATATATAAATATACACAAAAATACATGAAAAATGACACTTATCACCAATTTTAATGATGGTGATTGTAAAGAAGAATTGAAAACAGTTGTGTTGTATTGTTATCTTTGAAATTTAGAATTTAAACTACCAAATATCTTGATTTTTTTTCATAATTGCAATCAAATTATAAATTAGGTTGAATTTTATTATTATGAATTATTTAATTATATATGTTAAATCTGTAGTTTATGTACACGCGCGTTGATTCAAAAGTTAAATATATTTAAAATCTAAATTTAATTTTTTTTACCAAAAGTCCAATGATAATTGTTTAGCCCATAAATTCAATAGATTTAGGATTAGTTTCGCACAATATTAGAGTTCGTTTAATCTAAAACTCGTTCAACCCAAAATCTTTAACTAACTTTAAATCATTAAGACCACCTCGTTTTAATATCCTATATTATAGGCAATATAAACTAGAGTTCTGCAGAAAAACAATAATAACTTAATAAATTTTTTATGGAATCGTCTGTTTAATAGACATGGATTTAACATGTGCAAGACATTGCTTTGATTTGTAGTGACTGAGATCATGATCAAACACAATTTTTTGTCTACACGACATAAATGATAATATATAAATGGAGAGTATATGAAACATAAATAATAGTAACTAAGGTTACAAGATTAATCTAAAACATTAAAATTGAAAAAAAAAATTTAAAAAAAATAAAATAAATATAATATTAAATCTAAAAACTAACTTAAATTATGAACATGTTAGTAAAAAACTGTAGTATCCATAAATTATTTACATTAACAAATCTAAACTTTGTTATTATATTAATTTAATTATACTAAGCTAAGTAAATGAAAGAATGACACCTATTGCTTTCCCTATACACTTGGCAAGCTTTTAAGAGAAATTGGCCGATTAGATTGGAAATTGGGGAAAGAAATTAAGGAAAGAAAATTTTTCTCTCTCCTCTCAAACTTCATCCCTCTTCCACTGCTAACTTCACCCACACTGTTCCTTTCAATTTGCCGCCGATAGAGTGCCTTCCGGCAAGGTATAATTTTTAAATAAAAGGTTTTTCAAGCCCATCGTAAATTAAGGCTCGAATTTAGGAAACGATACCCGCAAACAACGGTCCGAATTTTTCCCCTGTTTCTCCCTATCTCTCACTGTCTCTCTCGTTTTTTTTTCCTGCCGCCGCTGGGTGTTGCCGGCGCTCGGTCGCGCCGGCGAGTCTAATGGTGTGGTGGCCGACGTCTGTTTCGCCGGCGGAGGAGTTGGGAGCCGCCGCTGAGCGGCGGCAATGCTTGGTATATATGTATATATATATATATGAATCTGTATGAGTGTATATATTGTGTATATGTATGTAATTGTGTGCTGTTGTAGGGAGGATGGTGATGGGAAGAGGCCGGTGCCGGTTGCGCCGGCGTGGCTGATGGGGGAGGCCGCCGCGGCTAGTGGCGGCAGTGGCGATGCTGGATTATATATATGTATGAATGAATGTGTGTGGATTATTATGTAGATATGTTGTTTTGTGTGTGATTTGGGTGTTGTTTGGTGCGGTGGTGTTGATGGTGGCGTAGCCGGTGACGGGAGGTCGCCGGAAGTGGTGACGGCGAGCGGCAGTGGGCGCGGCAGAGACGGGGTGGTGGCAGTTGGGCTGTTTTGGATTTCTGGGGGTGAAAAATAAGAATTTAACTAAATCTAGGGACTTAGTTGCAAATCCCTGGATTTAGGAGAAATAACATATTAGTCCCTGGATTTATGACATGTACGAATTTGATCCCAGAACTCTCCTGAGATAGCAGAATGACCCCAGAACTTTCTAGAATTGCAGAATACTCCCCAAATTTTATTAAAGTTACAAGATAAAACACTAGACTTTGCATAAATTGATCGAATGACCCCTAGAACCTGCAGAGATTATATTATGACCTCAGAATTTAATAAATTCTGTATTTTATGACCTACGATGTTATAAAATGATATAAGACAGGACACACGAACCTTTTAAGCAAGAAAATCCTAATTTTAGGGGCGAAGTCCACAAACCCTAATTTTCAATAAACCCTAAATTTTTAAACCCCGTCTATCGATCTTCTCTAGGGTTTATTCCTTTATAGATTTCACTAGTCTTAAGCTATTTAAATCAGATAATAAGCCCGTTTCTATTCTCTGTAGGAAATACACGTACGGGACCGAACTAAGAACAGGATCGAACGATTTTTGGACAGGATTCTGTGACAAATTCATGGTGGGGGTAACATCCTTAATTTATATATTTTATGTGAATATTATGTGTTTATTGTTACATGATCTTGATGCGTTTTATTAAATGCGCATGTGGTCCTATGTGATACTTGACTGAATAGCAAGTATGCTTTTGTATGATAATAGCATGATTCTGTAATGTGAATGTGTGATTTATAACAAGGTAAAATAGTTTTCACGGCGGTTAAGATCCGTAATATTTTCACGGCGGTTAAGAATCGCGAATATTTTCACGGTGGTTAAGATCCGTAATAATTTCACGGCGGTTAAGATCCGTAATATTTTCACGGCGATTAAGATCCGTAATAATTTCACAGCGGTTAAGATCCGCATATATTTCACGGCAGTTAAGATCCGCGATTTAAAGAAAAGTTGATTGTTCTCACTATGTGATATTATTATATGATTGTTTAATTATAGTTCAATCCCACTGAGTGTCTTTGTACGCTCATCCCTTCTGGTATAAAATGTCTTCAGTTAAAGGATTAGGGCGTGGCGCGTGAGCGGTGGATGCTGGTAGTCAATGATCAAAGGTCAAAGAAAGGTTTTAATTTAAGATGATTTATTTCATTAATTTCGAAAGTGTATATGTTTTACAACGATTTCACTTAAATTTATTTATCTTTTTTTTTTGAAAGGGTGATTTTTACACGTAAGTAACGTCTCGGTCAAACTCTATCCTTAAAAAGAAAACGGGGCGTTACAAAAACTCTACAAAACTGACCAAAGTCAAAATGATTATTACATATAACCTTATATAAGGTTATGTTATTTTTATGTTATTTTGATGAATTTAAAATTTTTAGTTAAAAGCACAATTTAATTAAAAGTTATGATTTTTCTAACAATTAATCCTTTCATAATTTTCTTTGACTATTAGTTAAATCGATAATACTTTGATGCATGTACTGATACATATCTAGGTTTGGTTTGTCAAAATAGTGAAGCAATGTCAAACTACACTATTGAAGTCAGAATTAAAACCATTGTAGAATAACATCATTTTATATTGAGGACCCAAGTACATTTATTATCTCGAATAAATTATAAAGAAAAAGGTGAAATGCATACAGACAGCGCAGTAATTTTAGTTATACTATTAAAAGTTCATTATGCATGTATTAATTGATGATTAAGTAATTTTATGGACAAAGACCACCCTATTATAAGCTACTCTATTGTAAAACACAATCAAAACTTCTAGAATAACATTGTTTGACGGATCCCATTTAATAACGTGTTTGATTGATCAGGTTAATACTTGATCAATCTAATCAACACAAGATTTGTAATACGTTTACGTGTATAATTAAGTTATGTTTTGTATTATATAATACTTTTATATATATCAAGGTTGAGAAATTATAATTTGATAAGTAATACTTTAAAATGTTTAAAATGTTTTTGTATGTATTAGATAATAATTTTATGTATATCATATAATATATTTGATTCCAAGATTCTAAATAATTATTTGTTAAATTATAATTTGACAAGTAATAATTTTGTGTTAAACATATAATTCTTTTTAAAAAAAATTATAATTGATAAGTAATATCATGTAATGTTTTTATTTACAACAGATATTATTTTATGCATCTTGAGTAATTAATACATTTGATTTCATAACTTCAAATTGATAATTAACTAGGGGACTGCCTATACGTTGCACGCAATCAATTTATAATATTTTCATATATTTTGTTATTCTTCAATAAATTTGAGTTTGTAAAATCCCTCGTCATAGAAGGGCATTAAGTTCGGTTTGGTCTCCATTTGCAAGCTTATGGTCTCCAACCTGAAGCTCTCTTTAACAGCCTAATTATTGTATAAAGAGTAAGTCTGGTGTGCAATAGATGTACATATAATTTGGTCGACTCGAGTTGATTCGTAAGTTTTTTTTTTTTTTACTTTAAGTGTTAACTTTTATATTGTATTAGTATAATATTTATGTTATATCAGTGTGACATTTATGTACTGTAACTTAAGTAAAAAAAATATAAACACAATTTGTACATATATATTTTAATGTGATATTCATGTCACTTTTATGTATATTCAGTTACATTTGTGTACAAATATCCTTAACTTTATGTAATATATAAAGTTGCATCTAAAATAGCTAAAAGGTATGAACAATATCATATAAAGGTGTGCTAATCCAAAAAAAGGCTAAAATTCTTCCCTTTTTTTTCTAAGTTGTAGTATATAAAAGTTAAGATATTTGTACATAAAAGTCACACATTTATAACATAAATGTCAATACATAAAATAAAATAAAAACACTCGCGAATTCGAATTAGGTCAACCCGAGTTGCATGAATTTTAAATTCATACACTTGGTGCACATGAGAATTTAAGTTGTATAAAATATCTAGAACATGGTCATATGAGGTTGAGAGAGAGAAAATTTGCCAACTCTCTCTTTTCAATAATATAATTTTAGGTTAAATTTCATAATAAGACCCAATTTATAGATTAGTTCTCAATTTTAGACCTAAATTTTAAAATTTCTTAATTAAGGGCTCAATTTAACATTTTTTTTTCTCTTGAAATTTATATTGAGTTCTCAATTCAAAACGAAATTTTATATTTTTTTTCTTTTTTATTTATAGTTATAGATTTATTTATGTTTTAATATGTATTCATATTTTGGATAAATTAAGCTAAGTTAGTATGCTTTAAAAATAATTTTCATCTGACTTATCTTAATTTATATGAAAAAAAGAAAGAAAGAAAAATATAATTAATTCAATTCTTAAAATATTATTTATATTAAACTGATTAATATTAAAATGGATTTTTTATACTTTTATTCATATATGAAAAAAATAAAAGAATCTTAATTTTCTTTTAAAAAGAAAGAAATCTTAATTTTTTGAATTGCATTTACTATATATATATATATATATATAATACAAGTCGGATGAAAATCATTTCAAAATTGCACGAACTTATCTTACTTTATGTAAAATATAAATATATACTAAAATATAAATAAAAAGAAAATGAAATTTTATCTTGAATTGAAAACTCAATCTAATTTTCAAGCCTTAAATTGAGAAAAAAAAATGTAAAATTGAGTCTCTTAATGAAAAACTTTAAAATTTAGATCTAGAATTGGAGAACTAATTTATAAATTGAATCTTGTTATGAAATTTATCCTATAATTTTATTTATATTAATTATGAAGTAATTGTTTCGTTTGTTGTGAATTTTCTTTGTTATTCTTTTTTACCCTTGCCCTAAAAATCTCAAAAGATGTTTACATAGTTTTTACTTTGCCTTTTTTTTTAAGAAAATTTTCTCACATAAATATAACTTATTTTTGAAAAATATTATATGATTAGAAGATATATTATATATATTTTGAGATTTTTTTTTCCAACTTTTTTTTTTGAGTAATTGCCAATGGTGCTTTAGTAATTATCTAATTGATTGTCGTATAAATATGATCCTAAAAATCGAATGGTTGGGTCTAAAGACACCCCATAATATTTTAAGGGCACCTCATTTTAGTGTAAATGTTCTAAAAAATTTATACGCTCATGTGGATGTATATTTTTCCTCTGTTAAAGAAGGAATTCACTTGCATATAAGATGACCATTGAAAACTACATCATCAATTCAAAAACACATAGCTAAACTAACATATCTGAGAAATAAGACCTTTATTGTTCTGGAGCATTTCATGAAACTGAGGATCAAACCAGGTGAGTTCTTGAGATTTGTTAACAATTGTGCATATCCCATCAGGTGAGCTTTCTGATATTTTTCTCCAAAATCGAATATAAAACCTCAAAAACGTGACTGTGTTCTAAGCATCTGCCAAAGTGTTGATGTATAATTCCTTGTCCTAAAAACTCCTCAAAAACATTGTAAGAGACAAGGTGGGCCTCTTTGACGACTCCATGGATGTACACAACCTTCTCAAGCCCTTAACCTGATCCTTCTTCCTCCAACAGCTCATCGATCTTGGATTCTTTCCGACATGCAGCCAGCAGCCACCAAGGTTTTCAGCACCACGAAAGCTTCCTTCGCTTTGAGATGAAGAGATTGAGAGAGATTGAGAGATTTTTAGTCTTGGAAGAGGAAGCGTTTTATAAGATTATTTTAAGAATAAATTTATTTATAAGCATGACACATAGTAGCCGTAGAATAATCTAAGGTTGTGTTTGGATAGAGTGATTTGAAATGAATGGATTTCAAATCTACTCAAGTTGGAGTGGATTTGAAATTCATTAAAATGACTTCAAAATTAATTCAAAATGAAAATGATGGATTTGAAATCCACGTCCATCCAAACACCACCGATGGATTTGCTACCATGAATTTCAAATCTCTTCTCAAATCCATCAATCCAAATGAACCTAAAAGCTGATGTGTCATGAAACTTTCTATCAATTAATCTTTCTTTTCAAATCCTCATGCTTACAAAGTCAGACATCATTGTGGAAAGCAAAAGTTCTTGAATCTAATTACAACTTTCAATCAATTAATTTTTCTTTTCAGGTTTTCAAGTAAGGTTGTAAAAGAATCGAACTTTTTTTGATTCGATTCGATATTCGAATTCGAATATAGTGATTCGAATTCGAAAAATACGAAATACGAATACGACCATATTCGATTCGAGTATTCGCGAATATATTTGAATAATTATAATTATATTTTTTTTTATTTTATATATATATATATATATCTAAAAATATATATATAAATAGAGTTGATGAATTTTATTGTTTATTAAGTACTATGTAGGTATATTAATTTGGAAATAAATATATTTTTTAATTTTTTTTTAATTTGAAGTTTAAAATTTTAGAATAAGAATATTCGAATATATTCGAATATTTTATTCAAATCGAATACGATTTGCTTTTGTGATTTGAATAATAAACGGATACGAATATGAATATTCGAATAGTTAAACGAATACGAATAGAATATCATGATATTCGAATCGATTCGATTCGTTTACAACACTATTCTCACAAGCTTACAATGTCAGGAGTGGAAATAAAGTAAATGAATAGCAACCAATGATGAAAGTGTCGGTGATAAACATGATTCCGTTATTATAATGATATGCAGTTTTTTTGGATAAAATATCAATGAAATATAGTTGATATTTTTGGTAAAATATCATTAATATTTTGATTTTGGTGAATAATGACTTAATCTCGCGAAATTTCAACGATATCGACGAAATATCGATGGTGTGCAAATGTAGGTGGAAATATTTTTGATAATTTTTTTTTTAATTTTTTGGCCTATTTTTTAATTTTGAAAATAAGTGGACGCTCCATTATTAATAACAATGTCGGTAGCAATAGACTTCATTTTTTTATTATTACTTATCATCACAGAATCCAATCTCATATACCTTCATAGGTTTTTTCATTTTAAGTGTTATCTTCTCACTTATAAATATGATAGTTCATAGTTTTTAATATCCTATGCTCTTTATCTTCTAAATTACAATCTACAAATTCTCCTAATGCCATGAGTTCCAAATATAAATTGCATTTTCGTGATTACACTCTAAATTGATATAATGTCATGAGTTGGTATCAATATCATGCAAATCTAGATAACATGTCATATTATTCATTTAAACCTCATAGGAGTTCAAGTCACTACTAGTCCATATATGAACTTTATACAAAATTTATCATGTTATCATAGCAGACAACATTTATATAGTATTTTATTTATATATTTATTGTAAATATATTATTTTATTTATATATTTGTTGTAAATATATTATTTTATTAAAAATTTTAAATTCAATATATGTATTATTGTCAGTTATAATAATTTGTAAATTAGTAGATATATTTTTCAATTTTTTTACAAAGTTTTCATATATTTTTTAAAAATGTCCGATATTTCCACCGAAAACTGATATATATCCACCAATATTTTCATAAAATCAAGATACTACTATTTTCACCAAAACCGATATTTTCGTCCTTGATAGCAACATAGATTAAGCACCCTCCATGTAACTCTAAAGTTGAAAGAGAATGGTTTTCAGTAGCAATCAAACTGTAGGCCACTGTCTCTTAGCAGCATAACACTTACATTAATGTTTGTTCAGATCATTAATGGTTACTATATTGATGTAGTCACTGGGGAAACTGTGAGCTAAAATTATTCTAGCTAAAAAATTCCATATATGGACATGCTTATTAGACCCACCTCGTAAGCTACGATAAATGCCTCCTAAGGCTCAAATGGTTCTATCTCAAGTATCAAAAAGATCTTTTAGAACATAATCTTAAAGACTTGTGATACTTGGTTGGACATGATAAAAGATTCAGATTTAGAAGAAATAAGAAGCACTCTAAAAATTTAACCTAAGTTTACACTTAAACAATCCCAGAGAAGTTACGGCTGAAAACTCACGTACTTTCTTCTTATATGCTTCGAACATTTCAAAAGTAAATTGTCTCTAAAATCTCTTCATGGCTTAATCAAAGAATCATCAACAGGTATATTTTTAGAATTGAGATGTAAATAATGTACATAAATCTTGCACTTGTATCTCCTAATTAAACAAAAAAAATAAACCACCACGTGACTATCAAATCTTCCAATCAATACATCGAACTATACTTCGCAATCCTACAAAGCAAAACCAAGAAAATTCCTAGTTCGCAATCCTACAAAGCAAAACCAAGAAAATTCCTCCTGTTAGTACCCTTGAGCCACTTAGACTTGCAAACTGTATGCATTATTTATTCACTAAGTGAAGAAATCATCAGCAGAAGGCCCAGCCAATCCTCACATTCTACCATAAATTTCAACTCAACCAACAACAAATCCCCAAGTAATACAACTAAGATTGCAGTATGTATACTTTTTCCTCATATTTTAATTAGAACGTAAATTGAACTTCAGAAGGGGGAAAATGAATATACCTTTTTAAGATTATACCAAATATATTAAAGCACTAATCAACCTTAACTCGATAGAGAACTATAAATAATCAATAATTACAGATTATCCAGAAATCGCTGAATTTGAATTATAGAAACTATCTTAAGCTTTAGCCAAAATAAATTAAAACTTCAATAGTGTAAAGAGAATTCTGAGTTAAATACCTTGGAGTTTTTGCAACGAATTTGAAGTGGGAATATTTTAAGAGAAAACCT
This sequence comes from Scutellaria barbata, assembly GCA_028654395.1. Lineage (NCBI taxonomy): Eukaryota > Viridiplantae > Streptophyta > Magnoliopsida > Lamiales > Lamiaceae > Scutellaria > Scutellaria barbata. The sequence continues at coordinate 5,837,869 of CM053650.1, forward strand.
TAAAGCCTAGACAAAGAGTAAATGCAAAATTTCAAGTTTGGCAATTGCAAGTTAAAAATAACAAATCAATTGCACATCATATCATATAATTCAGTAGATTGAAAGAATAAATCATAGCAAACATAGGATGGAAAGCTGAAAAATGATTTCCATACCAAATGAGTAAAGCCCTGAATTAGGGTTCGTATTGCGATATTATTTGGGCTTGCAGTTTTGATATGCGACAGACCAGGAGCGTCGGAATTAGGGTTGCGGTGGTGCGGCGCTGTAGATCTTCTATGGCCTCCTTCAGCCGTTGCTATGCAGCTCTTAAGCAGCGATCAATTACCTCCACGGGAGAGCTGCCTCCGTGCAACGGTACCGATCAGTTTGCTTCGTTAGTAAGAAGCAGGAGTTAAAGAATGAAGAATGGGAAACTAAACGACGCTTGCTTGTGAGAATATGAGGCATTTGAGAATGACAGAGAACACTGGGATTCTTCATAAGAGGACCAATCGATCGCTAAAGACTCGCCAATCTTACTTCCACAATCCATTCTACTATGGTCTGATAGACATTTGTTTTGCGATTCTTTGTTTCTAAAAAGAGCAGAGATGAGGGGTAGGCCAGACACAAGTCTGAAAGGTTTAAGATGAAAGGAACACGTGGCAGTGGAGGGATGACATGGAGATACACATGGCACTTGAGAATGCTTTGAATTGCTTAGGTGTGCAAATATAGATTTGAAAATTTGTAATTTGGCAAGTAGTATTTTCATAATAAAATAGTTTTGTATGTATTGTATAATATTTTTTATTTACTATTTTTAAAAGTATTATATAATGTACAGGAATGTAACTATGATTATAAAACGAGGGATCACTAATAATTTATATTTTTTTCTTGACATAAAACAATATATAAATATTTATTATTAATTTTTTCAAAATATTTGAAGGGGTAAAACAATTTTTGCAAAGTTGAGGCTGTGGCATCCTCCCCTTCCATTTGGGTCCGTCCCTGATAATAAAAAAGTATTAAATGATTCGTGTAAAAAAATTATTTAATATATTAACTGACGTATGATTTGTATGCTTCGACCTATTTAATGATGTCGTTTGAGTAAATCTAACTCATCTCAGATTGATCATATTGAAGATCTACTCTATAATTAATTTATACGGAGTTCAAATGTACCATAACTTTAACCTAAAAACTTGTGTACATCAACCCCACCCAACAGTATAATAATTTTTTATCAAAACTACTAATATCCTTTAATCCAATTTATTTAATTTTATTTAAATTTTTTATTTTATGAGATTTCGATATCATCGTTGGTTGTTAGAATATTAACTATAGCTTCTGGTTAAGTATTCAATCACCACATTCTCCAGATGTAATGACAGGTGGAACAAATTAATTTTGAAGCCATAAGTAAAAATAAGTAATTATACATCACTAGAAAACAATAGAAAAATAATACATTTTTCAGGTGAAGGTAAAAAAGTTACAGAAACATGAGGATGCAAAACATTGCATCCATTCATCCAAGAAAATTATCCTTTTCCATAAAACCTAAAATTATCTAGGCTAAATATAGATATTATAATCAATTCAAGAATCTTAATTTTCATATATCTTAATCTTAGTCATATTTTAATGTGTCAATTATTGATATGTAAAAATCACATCTTGAGTTTTTAATATGAAATTAAAGGTTATGTCGTACACGAGACATATAAAATCAGTTCGAGAACCTTTAGAAATACTATGACAAAAAAATGCATCCTTAGAGAGCAAGGTAAATAGAGAGAGATATGGAAAGCTGTAACATGTGTTGTAGTGCCAATTTCTTGCAAACTAATTAAGGTAACACAAACCTTGTTTGACCTTACATATATTACAAAATACATATACAACTTATTTACAATGCCTTGAAAACTAAATTTCCACAAAGCACATCACAAATGCCAATGTTACAAAGCAATTGATAGTTACAACTATAGTACAAGCAACCTCTGCATGTGTCTTTTTAGTTTTTCCATGAATTGGAGGATGAACAATTTGGTTTATTAATTTATTTACTTATATTATTGAATCAATGAATACAAGAGAATCAATATGAATACACACTTGTGGCTCCTCAGTAAACAGGCCATGCATGGTAACTTCCTTCATCATTTAACAGCATTCCTTTGGGCTGTATTTGAAGAGCTGGACTGATAGTGAGCAAAGCAATGAAGCAGTCGAGAGGTACTCTCATTCCCCACACATTGATGGACTCAAGTTTACGGCATTTATTTACAAGACAAACAAGCCCTTTCTCAGTTACATGACGACAACCCCACAAAACAATAGTCTGCATACAGAAATTACGGTAACTTAAGTATGTATCATTGATCAAAGCTACTTTTGAACAAGGTAATATTACCTTGAGATGAGGACAACTATCGGCAATGGCAAGCAGAGATGCATCTGTAATAAATGTGCCACCAATGTTCAGGTGATGTAGTGAAGTAGCTTGAGATATCTGTAGGGGAAATAAATCAACATTATAAAGTGAAATGGTGCAATGCCATCTGTGGTAATAACAGTGATTTTTAATCCTTTTCTTTATAAACTAGAACATGAAAATATGAGGTAAAGCAAATCAAAATTTTCTAAATGAGATGGATTCTCCCCTTCCCCGGCCGAGGCCCCCCTCAATGGGTTCTAATTCGTTGAAGGGGGGCAGAGTTAATGATAATTTCAAGCTACAAAACTCCCTAAATTTTCATTGGTGGAATGTTTGGACTTTGTGTTATTTATCCAAAACTTTGTACATATAGCTTATTGTTTGCCTCCAACCAAATGATGAGAATTATGGGGCAATGTGTAGCTCTGCTCAAAAGGGAAATAGGAAAATTATCAAGTGAGCCCTTCAAACCCTTGGAAACACATTCATGCTATCCTCCCCCATATATAATTTCTCTTACCCCTTAACAATATCGTATAAGCCCTACGAAATCCTCCATTACACAAAGTTTACACGTATATTCTTCTATAAGTGTGTAAACTGTCATGTAAAATGAAACTGAAAAATGTGGCTAACAAACATGGAAGCCATCAATAACCAATCTATAATATTGAGAGCATACCAGTCGAATAACTCCTTGGTCCGTAATTCCAGTTGAACCCCACATAGAAACTGAAGACAAATTGCCAATACATTTTGCTGTTGATAATTGCTTCAGACCCTGATCAGTAATTTGGCAGCCCCAACGGCTCTTTGATCTACACATTCCATACCATCATATCAAAATCGCATAATCTAGATATTAAAATTAAATTTCGACAACCTAATATCCACTCACTTGGTTTCATTTGGTCAGATTTTTTTTAAAACAATACTGTATCACTCCATGCCGAAAGCAAAATGTATACACAAACATTGCATTGGTGTTCTCTGAGCACATAGCAGATTTCATTACCAGATAAGAGTATGAAATGATTGATCATATTCAATTCCAATAGAGAGGAGTATGAATTACAATGTCATAAATAGCAGAGAAGATTGAGAAGAGCAGGAATTATACAAAAAATAAGACCCAAAATCAAAACAACAATCTAAAGTATGATCTATTTCGCAACCTAAATTTTTTTTTTTTTTTCCAATTGCACTTCAAAGTCCTCTGAGTTTTTCACTTACAACCTAAGCCCGTAATTTTAATCACTTTTTTAGGCCAAAATCAAATTTGGTATCTTGATTCTTTTAACCAAAATATATGAAACATACTTTACAACCTAAGCCCGTAATTTTAATCCCTTTTTTAGGCCAAAATCGAATTTGGTGTCTCGATTTTTTTAACCAAAATATCTGAAACATACACCAAACTACTCTTCATTTTAAACCAAACAAAAGTTTCAAATCAATATCATTATTTTCATTCGATCCAAGCTCAATTTGAACAAATGTTGATGTTGGCTGGAAAAATGAAAAGAAAATGTACTTAGGTTGCAGACTAAAAAGCACTCGGAACTTTGGATTCAATCAAAGGGGGCAAAAAAAATAAAATAACTCCAAAGCTAATGTTATTTTGTTTATATTAACCTTCAAAATAATAGCCACAACTTTTTTTTTTATCCTAAATCAAATTTCATCTTACCCTGAAACTACTTTAAACAAGTATAGAATCTGACAAATAGAGCTGGAATTAGAAGAACATTTAAGCCAATTCACAGAGAGAGAGAGAGAGTACATGTCGAGGTCCTTGAGGCTATAAGCAAGATGAACGAGGCGCGTGGTGGACTCATCATCCATTTTCCAGCCGGAAAAGCTCAGCGTTTCTCTCCGAGCCAGAGACTCCTTCACTCCCTGCCTCCATTTTCTACACACACTACCCGCCCTGAGTGCGTGTCAATCACAATTAGATACAATTCAACACAAACTAGAATATGCTTAAATTTTGAAGAAATAATCAATAAACTCACTGGGCCAAGTCTTTGAAGGAAAACAACAGAGAAAATATATGGGCCAATAAATCAATAGGCAGCCGATCAATATCGCCTTCTTCATCTCCATTTTCCCTCATTTCTGCATAAGATCAATAATCTGTACACAAGAAGAAATTGAAGAAAAGGGCTGCAAAATTTTCAAATGTGTTGTGATAGAAGAAATTGAAAGAAAAAGGGCCAGTAGTTATGGCGCTTTCAAGCAGGAAAAAAGAATAATAATTATATAACAAAAAAGTCATAGTTTAGAGAGAGAGAGATGAATATCAAGTATGCTCATCCTTTCGTCATTGTTTTCGATTTCTTTACTAAGATTGCGTGAATTCATAGAATCTTAATCCAATTGGGGAATCTTACCCAATCTAATCTCTATTTCTATATAATTTTGGTGATTAATTAAAATTATTATCAAAAATTACATAGTTTCGATATTAATAATCTAATACACGGGAGGTATCTCATCATTCAAGTGTATATGATCCCTATTTGGGTTTGGGAATTGGGACTACTTCTATTAGTCGTTGAATCTGACTTGATTTATACAAATTGATGACAGGATTTGAAATAAATATAAATTTGGTATTTCTTTTCTACGATATGGACAATATTTAACAGAAAGTCAGATTTTTATTTTAATTGATAATTTCGAATTTGAATAAAGAACTGAGTATGAGATATTATTTGAATTTGAATAAAGAACTGTTGATAATGTCAGATTCTTTTCGGGGATTTAGCAAAATATTGTTAATTAAATAAATAATTGTGAAAATTGTATTTTTAAGGTTATTAGCAAAATATTGTAAATTGCGATTGAGAACCGCAATTGAAAAAATGCAACAATGGAGTCGCATTTGGAAACTGCGATTTCCAATTTACGGATTTTTTTTTTTAATTTAATTAGAAGTTCCGGTTGGCAACCGCGATTTTAATTTCGATTTATTTTTTTAATGGGAGTCGCAGTTGGCAATTGCGACTCTGTGGAAGAATCTTTGCAGCAAAGTAAAAACATTCAACTACCCAAATAATTAACCTTCTCAGCATTCAACCAATTCACTGTACAAAATGAATTCACCCCTAACCATTATCTTCTTCCTCAACCACTGTAGAATTCTTGGTCTGTAAAATTGTGATGCACCGTTTCAACCGACGTCGTTACCATTGTTGCCGCCATTACCTTTGCTGCTTCGATCTGCTGCTGGAACCCATCAAGTAATAAACTACTAATTTATAATTAATTTTTTGTTTATAATAGTTCAAGTGTTAGAGATGTTTGGTGATATTTATTCAATTATTGTAGATGTTTGATGTTAATGCATGTTTTAGATAACAAAGTCCTGTTATTCATTTTTAGATAACAAAGTCCTTGTGTGATGTTAATGGTTTTGTTGATACTGCTAAAATATATTAGGAGTGATATACATATTAATTAATTTATACATAAGCCCAAATATTGGAATGTGTATGAAGCAATGTTTTAAGATTCTCTTAAGTGTTAATCGCACACTTGATTAGTGTCTAGGTACCGAGTAGAAATTAAATATAATTTCTTGTTATTTTAGTTTTTATTTTTATTTTAAGAAAATATTTTTGAATTCCTATATTGTTTTGTTTCTGTTTCGAGTTTATGTAAGGAGGATAAATAAAAATTTAATATTTCATTTAAATTATACTTATATGATATATTAATCAATGGTTATAAAATAATTTCATATTTGTATCTCTCAGTTCTTGATTTTCTGTTTGAATAATAATTATTTGACGAATTCCTAAAACATAATAAGAATAATATTGTAGGCATTACCTAGTATGCTCATAATAATTTCATACAACTTCGTACTCTACATTAATTGTATTTTAAGTGAATTATGTTTGTTCATAATTATAATTGTTTATATTTTATGATCTTTTGGCCATCATTTTGAGTGTCGTAGTACTCCCACTCAACAATCATCCCTGGATTTACCTTTTGAAGAGCTTTCATAAACTTGAGCAATTTTCGAATTGAGCTCTCCCATGTCTCATATACATTTTCTATTGCTCGTTTCAAGCTGTACCATGCCTTGATACATGAAATGTCAAAATCCACTGCATTTTTCACATCAATAATGACTTGAGATATTTTACATTATGGGTCTTTTCTCATTGTGGACATCAAAATAGAAGCAATATAATTCTTATCAAGATTGCAGTGGTTACTAGACATTGCAGTCATCAAACAAGTGTGGTTCTCACCATATCGCGTGATGGTGAAGAAATTCATACCAGTTTTCTTCGATGCTCGAAGTTTCCACTGACACTGTCTGTGTGGGGTGTTATGCTTGCATACAACTTTTCATAGTTTCGGCGTACTCTCAACTACTTTGTACTCACGTTTTACAAATCTGATAGAGTGATCTTTTATTGCCGTGATAAGTCGGTTTTTTGATTGAAAGATTATACCCACCTTCAAATTACCTTTTTTGCTATTATATAAACTTCCCCAACTCCCGCAAGGAATATCAATTGAGTTTGCCTCTATTTCTCCATACATAGTTGAGAAGTATGAAATAGTTTGATGTATTACCGGTTGAGTTTGTGTAAAAGATTTTGGTACATCCACTCTATGTTGTGATGATGGCACATGATGTTGCCCTAATGTCTCCAAGATTTTATCAAGATTAGCTTCACTTTCATCATCTTCTTCGTGGACATTATGACCAATCTCATTTGGTTCAAAGTCGGATAGCAAGCGAGGTCCTAAATTATCTGATTGTTCTATATCATCAGAGGTATCAAAACACTCAGTGGATTCAGTATAAATTTGTGAATTCAGTCCACATGTAGCCTCAACACAATCTTCAGGCTCATTCACAACTTCTCGCATACTACTTGACTCAACATTATGTCTCGTGTTTGCATAATTTGATGTCGAAGCACCAATGTGGAAGTCTCTGAATCCCATAGATGTCATCCCTTGTGTAACCATTTGAATGCCAGGCACACACTTAGGCGGTGGAATGTATGACTCATTTAAATTGAATGTATGAATATCATCCAACTCTTGTTCTTGTAGCTCAATGCTTGCGGGATTATCCTGTGAAAGTAACGACATGTACACACCCCATTCAGTTTTCAACATCATATGTAGGGGAACAATATTTTCATTATTTTGATCCGCTTCAACATAAATGTGCATTTCATCATTTTCTTCATCTGGATCTAAAAATAGCTGAAGTTGTTCATCATTTGTTATTTGTACCACAGACTCCATTACCTGATTCAAGTACATTCGAGCCCATTTACATGAAACATTTAATTGGTACTAATTATTATCGATGTGGGTATACTCATATGGTTTTAAAACCAACTCAGAAAATGATGTGTTACGCTTAATTCTGAAAAACATCACAGGATCACGTTTGTACGTTACCAACCACTTATCTTGTGATACATGACCTCAAAAATACACCAATACTATAATATTCCTCTTAGGTGTCATACCTTCACATTCCAAAATATATAAATAAATTAGTGAGTTCATCATTATAATTATAAAAATAAACTAATCATGACCTGTTATATATAATATAATTCTCCTCTTTTTAACAATCATTTTTTTATTTTTTATACCTCTAAACAATGTATGAGTATCATTTGTCATAAATTATTCTATCATATACAAATTCAAATGGTGCAGCACAAATAAATGACTAAATTCAAGATATCAAAGTTTAATTTAAATAATGATAGTCAAATTTGAAGAATTATAAAAAAAGTGATTAAAGCAAAATTAAAATTATATAAATATAAGGTAGTTAAATCATTGAGTTGTTTGTATGTATGTTCAATATTAAAAATAAAATTATATTTTGTATTCCAACTCTATATAAAAATATTCATAAAATGTGCATAAATTATGAAGACAATTAAAATAATGAAGGAGCAAAACTTACCAGTGCTATGCAATCATCGACAAAATTACAATAGTTGAAGGTGAATGTTAAAATGAAAAATTTACAAATAGAGGTGGAAAAAAGAAGGGGAAGTATCGTTGAGAAAGAAAATGACATATTGCTGATATGTGGTGAGGAGGGGAAGAAGAAGGAAATGAGTCGCAATTGCCAACTACGACTCCAATTTAAAAAAAATCGAAATTAAAGTCGCGATTGGTAACCATGACTTCTAATTAAATTTAAAAAAAAAATCCGTAAATTGGAAATCGCAGTTCTCAAATGCGACTCCACTGTTGTATTTTTTCAGTCGTAGTTCTCAACCGCGATTTACAATATTTTGCTAATAACCTTAAAAACACCATATTTTTACAACAATATTCTACTAAATCACCGGATTCTTTTCCTCTTGCTTGCTAGGGCAGATGTAAGCTTTGTAGGATGAATCGATTTATAATATATAATTCACAAAATAAAAATTATTTTATAAGTGAATTTTGGTTATGGATAGTGGCCTTCATCTCATAATTGTAGTACATATTATTATTTTTATATCTTTGTTATATTAATATAGTAATTTGATGAATGATGATTATATATATATATATATATAATTATTATTGATGCACATATCTATAATAATGATTAAATCACTTTAAGGAACATTGAATTAATTTAGTTTTTTTGTTCAATTTTTGAATATTATAGTTAATTTTCAGGATAAGAGAAAATTTGAAATTAAATAATATTCAAAAATATATATTTATACATTTACATACATATGTGTGTGTTTGACCAACAATCTTACTCTTAAAAAATATAAAGTTTGGTTTATTATTTTATCATCTATCAAAAAAATTTAAAAATATAACGTTTTGTATATTATTTTATCATCTATCAAAAAAAATATCAATATATTAAAAATGTATTTGTCATTGTTTTCTTAAGATATGTTTGGTTCGTGTGTTGGGTTAGTTAGGTTGGTTGGGTTGTGGTGGATTTGCACTATTTGGGTTAAATTCGCTTAAATTTTTGATATGTTTGGTTTGAATGTTTAATGATAGGTTTGATTTAATTTTATATTTGGTTTGAATGTTGTGGTATTTATTGAGTTAGGATTATGTATTAAAAAAATAAGTTTTATTATAAATCCTTATAAACCCACCAAAGTGGTGGTTTAATTAACCCAAATAAACTCACCACAAGACTATAAATGTTATTTTTGACCCGAACCGAAAAAAATACGAATTTTTCAACCATAAAAACAAACACAAATTTATTCGAATTAATTAACCCTAACCCTCAAACCAAACTTCCCCTTAATGTATATTACGAATTCAATAGATAAATATTGCAATTTCTCACATTTTATGTCATTTATTTAAGCAATGAAAACAAGTTGATGTTTTTTTTTTTTTGGATAGACTAAAAGCACCCCTTGGATTTCTAAGGACACTTCATTCATGTGTAAATGTTGTTGGATTTCTAAGGACACTTCATTCATGTGTAAATGTTCTACAACATTTACACATGAATGAAGTGTCCTTAGAAATCCAAGGGATGCCTTTAGTCCCACTTTTTTTTTTTTAAGATTTAAGTTGATATTGGATTTTTAATAATTGGTTTTCGTGTATCGACCAACCGTCTATGAAGTGTAACTTAAGCTATATGTGGTCATGGTCGATTTATTTTCTATTTTTGTTGTAATTTAATTATATTAATTTGTTTTATTAACTCATTATATAATAACAATAGCATTAAGAGTACATATAATAAACATAAATTTATGGAAAATACTTTTTGAAGTTTTGAAGTAAATTAATGATATTTGGATTTTTTATTTTATTTTTTGGTCGGTAACAGTGGAAAAGAGAGACAAGTACAATGCCGGATGATATAGGGTTTAAATGTTATTCACATTAAATTAAAAGTATATATATATATATATATATGTGTGAAAAAATAGAAAATAAAAGGAGATGACGTTTTCTCTAGTAAAAATAAGAGTAGTGTGTCTCATGTACACTTGGTGTACATGCAATTCAAATCCGCGTATTAAATTTGTACATAAAGGTTAAGATATAAAATTCAAAATTTTTTTTATTAATTCAAGTAGGATCAATTCGGATTGTATACGGTAAGAAAGATTCCTTACGTTATGTGTAATGTAGTAATTATCTTTTTCAATTGAGGGAGATGGTTGAGTGGACTAGGATTCCAATCTAAAAAAAAAAAAATTGATAGGTTGTATTTCTATTGTATCAATTAACATTCTTCCAAGTGCAGGATAACTCTAAGGAGTTGTGGATTTTTTTTCTATCAATTGGGGCTCGCCCTTCACCACCCCATGGAGATGATTTACAGGGTTCATAACTACTCATCTTACTACAGGACGCTTACCTAGCCAGCGTTTAGATCCGGCTCTACCCAAACTTTTCTGGCTCGCCCCAACATTCCCCACCTTGAAGAATTTGTCAAATAAGAGATATATAAATAAGTGTTGGGGAGAGGGAGAAATCTGAGAGAAGGGGAAAGACAATTATACATGTTGATTGAGTGAGTTGGGCTTATGGCATATATGGGTCCACTTATTAAGCCTAAATGCTCTAGGTTCTTCCATAATTTCAATTATTATATTTCAAGCTAAGCCCGTCTTAGATGCATGTATAATTGCACAAAAGAGTTAATTCTATAAAAAATATTGTGATTAGCCATACACTTTAGTTTATTAACATATAAATTTCAATACAAACCCAAATTTCTATTATTACAATGATCAAGTTATATCATTATTTGAGCACCCGCAATAATATTTTAGTGGATGTGATTAACTAAAATAATATTATGTTAATTAATATTAGTGCATTTTAAAATGTGTATTTTAAAATGTGTATTTTAAAATGTGTGTTTTACATCAAAAAATCAAGAGGTGTGTGAGAGAGGAGAGAAATAAGAGTCAAAATACTTGTTCGCATAATTTTTTTTAAATTTCACTTTCAAATTCTCATTTGTTGTTTTTGAATTTTTTTAAATTTATTTTATTTAAATTATATCAGTTTATATTATGTAATTTAAATAATACTATTTTAATAAAAATACATATAAAATTAAAATGATATTTTATTAAATTTAATTAATAACAAATATTTTTTGGAGATTAAATTAATCAACTTTTGATTTTTTTTTAAGAAAAAATCAATTATATCTATTTATGTATAAGAAATAAAAATTGTAATTAATTGAAATAAAAATTGTAATTAATTGATGTAAGAGTAACAATTATGTGATATTATTTATACTTTTATATTAACATAATCATATATTTATGTAATTTTTTATGTTTATATCAATATAAAAGTTATATTAAAGGTTGTTTAATATAACATTAAGGTTTAAACAAGGTATTACATATATTACACGTAAATGTATTAATGTTACAACATGAATGTATGATTATTAGAATATAAAATTATACAAGCGCTCAAGTGTGTGAGCGCGCACACTTAGATGCGTGGAAGCATGTATCGGATCAGATCGATCCAATTTACATGAATTTAAATCCATACAACTAGTGTTCAGAAGTATTTGTGTTGATGTAGATATTAAAAAAAATGGGTTATTGGATTGATGAAACTTATTTATAATGACTATTAATGTTAAATTGATGTGAGTGCGTGTTTTTTAAATAAATATATTTTTAGATTTGAGAGGTGTCAAGTGGGACACAATAATAAGTATGATTAACATTCATCGTCGTGTATATTTATATCAACTAACAATATAATATTACACGTATACATTTATTACAGTATTATTTTAACATCTACAATAATAATCATATCCCATAAAAAATCTCATAACAAACATAAAATTTAACTATTCACAAAAGTTGGTTAAGGTGAGGTCTACTCACAATTTAACTAGAATTTGGTATAAAAAGATTAAAGACAAGGAGAATATGATGTTCTAGCACGCCTGACTACTTATTTATTATATTCGTACCTTCTTGGTGTTCGTTTGTACTAGTGCATGTTTTTTTTTTTACTTCTTCCAAAGCTAGATACAATTGAGATAAATTTGGCCAAATTTATTGTTATTTAAAAAAAAAAACCGTGGATTATATTTTACAATTGAAAGATTTGATTCGGTTGAGGATGTTTTAGCTAAGCTTACTATTTTAGAGTTTATAAAACATTGTATCTAATTTTGAAAAAAGTTGTTTGAAAAATAAGATGATAGTATTGATAATTGTGTAATTTAAATGATGAAGTTTAATTGTTTTTAAATAAGATTTTATTTTAAAAACAAGATTAGTTATTCTTAATTTTAAAGATCATGACATTTTATTTTAAGATAAAGTGAGATCTTATATTAAAGAAGAGTTAGAAAGTTTACAAACACATAAACATATTATGAAATGGTTTGTAGAGTTTATAACCATATCCAAACACCCTCCTTCTAAGATTATTGAATATTAGAAATTGTAACAAGTAATACGATATTTTGTATGGTTTCAAATATTACTTATTATGACAAATTTCAAAGTTATTAAAGAATTGGGTTATCGAAATAAGCTTAAAGGGAACTTTCGAAATAGCAATGTATTTATTTTTTTATCCTTAAAAAAAATTAATTATGATGATTTTCCACTTTTTCTAAAACACCAACTTATAGCCATTTAACACATTATTTTAAGAGCTTATATCTTCTTCAGTTAAGCCAATTAAAAAAAATCCAGCAAGCCTTTAAGGAGATTGTAAACTATTGAATTTTAATAGTGAATTTATTGATATAATATTTATAGTATACTTTAATGTTAAAAATAAATTTATATATAGAAAAATCTTGTAATCTAATGTCTGCTATTTTATTTTTTCATATTATGAACAAACGACTAATTGCCAATTAGTGATATGCAAGGGCTCAATGGAGGAACTAATTTATTAATGGAACCAGGTTGTCCGTTGTTGTTTGTGAGTTTGATCTCAATTTTAATTTATTTTATTTTCTCCATTTTGCTGTACTCTATTGATAATTAATATGGAGAGTGACTTATCACTTCGCATTGATTGAACCCTAAGTTTTGCACTTTGTAAACTTGTTTTTTCATAAATGGAAAAGTTGGATATATTATGTTTAGAACATAAATAGATGACGAAATAGATGATTACAAATCATATTTAAAATTAATTAGTAGAATAAAATCAAATCATAGGTCTGGAAGTGAAAATAAAAATATACAAACGCAACATTACTAATATTCAACGAACTTTAAATTAATCAATAAAGAGATGGACATGATGTAAAGACAAAATATATTTGTAGATGAAATATGTCTTAATTATCTATGTTAATCATAATTACATGTATCACACACAAAGAAAAGCAATTAATCAGTTATTTTACAAATGGGTTTCGATATAATTAAAGATCGAAGTGGTAAAATTAAGTAAAATTTCCAAAAAAAAATTAGCAGTTTATTCCACTAATAAGATGTGGTAAGGGTTAAAATTCCATAATATTATTAGGTAAAAACCTGATTATTGTGAATTATAATTTAATATAATAAAATTTTGAAAGATACTTTTATTATTATTATTATTATTATTATTATTATTATTATTATTATTATTATTATTATTATATAAAAAATTAAAGAAAGTATTGTTGAATAAATCAAGTGTCGGTTTCACATCAAAATGAAATTTCTGATAATATGTCTGATTTTGCAGAGTAGAAGAATAAAGAAATAGAAGACCAGTCAAACACTCCCCCTACATTTACTCACTCACATCATATGTCAGTGTGGACCCCAATGTTTTTATTCTTTAATTCTAGATTTTTTTATAAGGGAAAGTTTAGGGGAACAACGTCTTAAGTGTTTCATTTTTTTTAGATGGTCGAATCGAATCCAACATAAAAATTTATTTATAATATTTTTTTTATATTAGATAATATTTTATATTATAAGATAATTTTGAATTGAGTCAAATTAAAAAAAATATGTAATAATTTTATATATATTAGGTAATATTTTTTTTAAGTTAAACTATAAAAAAATATGTAATATTTTTATGTGTATCGGATAATATTTTTCTTTATATTGGATAATATTTTTGTATTATAAGATACATGATCCGAATTGGATCTAATCAAGTCCCTAAAAAACACGCGAATCCTAACTGTTTAGGTGCTCTATTCTTTCATACAATATGTAATACTTTTCTATATATTATGTACATATACATAATATAATTCAAAAGCATTATTTGAAATATAGAAAAATATTATCAAATACACATAATAATACTATCTAATTTATTATATCTGATTCGACCCTTCTCACGAAATGGAATCCGTGAGATGATCTCGCACAAGACCTACTTTTTTTTTAATTACCACATTTAACTTTTTTAAATTAGACGTGCCATTTTGATCTCAATACAATATGATTCATAGTGACACAGAATATTTCTCTTAATTTCTAACTCCAAGTGACCAATTATAGTTTTGAATCGTCTAATTATGAATCTAATTGTTAAAAAATTGAAGGTATGAACTATAATATGAGACCATGCTTTAGAAGTATACACACCAAATAAGTTATTGACATAACCATCTCACATAGTTCAAGAAGTTTGAGACTGAGAATAATGTTGTCGGAGATCCATTATATTAATGAATGTTATTAACATTCAATACTCTTATAAATGAGTATTTGATACCATTATTTTTATTTATTTGATTAATATCTGAAAAATCACGTTCTTTATTTTAGTTGTGATGGGAATTAGATGACTCAGAAAATAGGGAATTAAGTGAGGAGTTCGGAACCGATCACTTTAGAGTTAAAATCGGGCGAATTATGCATGAACCGACCGTTGCATGGGAAGCTGCTGCATGAACCGCTGCAGCTGTACAGATTAGGGTTCTTCGTGTAATAAGTTGGGGAAAACGGAAATTAGTTACCAACGGTTGCTGGAACGGTTAAATTGACTTAGGGCTATTGTTCTAGACTTAGAGTACTATATATATGTGTACTTTGATTCAAGAAAGATACATGATAGTGAGAGTATTTAGACTAGGCGCAATCTAGGGTTTCTTGGTAGAACCCTATTTCTGTTTTTCATTGTAATCCCGATTTCTCTCTTCTTGATAGTGAATTGCTCGTCTGGAGAAAGTGGATGTAGGCTAATTCCTTAGCTGAACCACTATACATCGTGTTTGCATTACGTTTCTTTCGTTTTCTTGCATTAATCATCTCAATCGAATTGGGGGTTTTTCTTAGGGTTGGAATTCTTGGGGATTCTTTGCATCTCTGAGCTGGGTTCAGTGGTGTGATCTATTTACAAGTTGTAATATTAATTAAACTTTTGAGTAATTACAAAATAAATATGTCATTAGATATATTGTGCAATTCCAATCATTGGTTAGATTTTGACGTTATCATTACTGACAAATTCGACAAAATAACACACGTCAAATTCGACAAAATAACACACGTCAATTATCACTATGAAATAAATTCTCTTGATTGAATCGAAAAAAAATCACGATATATACTTGGATTGCAGTTTTAACTAAACATATGAGTATTGATAAAAAATTCTTTCAGTACTTCTTACAACTTTGAGTCATTGGAATTTTTTTAAACTAAACATATGAGCATTGATAAAAAATTCTTTCAGTACTTCGTACAACTTTGAGTCATTGGACTTTTTTTAAATTTCATTGTGCCAACACGTTTGGTCGTAAAAATGTACAACCTTTTTTCTTGAATTTGATTCCACACATGCATTTCCTTAAATTCTTTGAAGTTTTGATCTCTATATATTTAATTTATTTACATGCACGATTGACGTGTGGAAGATGAAGAAGAAGCAATAGTAGTATATTTTGGAGAGAGAGAGTCTTTTACATTTCCTTAAATTCTTTAGAGTTTTAATCCCTATTTATTTAAGAGTAACACTACAAGAAAATTGCCCGACAGTGACGGAAAAATCCGTCACTAAAACCAAAAATTCTGTCACTAACATGTATTTGTGACGGATTTGTGACGGAAAATTTCTGTCAAAAAAAGCTTCAACTTTCCGTCACTAAAACCAAAAATTACATCACTAACATGTATTTGTGACGGAAATTTTTTGTCAAAAAGAGCTTCAACCAACAAGTAAGACCAAATCATGTGTCGCCATGTCAGACCCAATATTATGCATTGTTTGGGATTTGAAGTATTAACGTGGCATGATGATGACATGTCAGCCACGTCAGCATGACACGTCATCATACCCGACACATGACACATCATCATACCCACCATGTGTCGCCATGACATGTCAGCATGACACGTGTCAACGCCCAATATTATGCATTGTTTGGGATTCGAACCATGAGATTTGAAGTATTGACGTGGCATGATGATGACATGTCAGCCACGTCAGCATGACACATCATCATACCCGACATATGACACATCATCATACCCGCCATGTGTCGTCATGACATGTCAGCATGACACGTGTCAACGCCCAATATTATGCATTGTCTGGAATTCGAACCATGGCAGCATGACACGTGTCAACGCCCATGCATTGTCTGGGATTCGAACCATGGCAACATGACACGTGTCAACGCCCAATATTATACATTGTCTGGAATTCGAATCATGGGATTTGAAGTATTGACGTGATATTATGCATTGAACCATGGCAGCATGACATGTGTCAACGCCCATGCATTGTCTGGAATTCGAACCATGGGATTTGAAGTATTGACGTGATATTATGCATTGTCTATTCGAACGCCCAATATTATGCAATGTTTGGGATTCGAACCATGACATTGTTTGGGATTCGAACCATATTCGAACGATGACATTGTCTGGGATGTTTGGGATTCGAACCATGACATTGTCTGGGATTCGAACCATATTCGAACGATGACATTGTCTGGGATTCGAACCATGGGATTTGAAGTATTGACGTGATATTATGTATTGTCTATTCGAACGCCCAATATTATGCAATGTTTGGGATTCGAACTATGACATTGTCTGGGATTCGAACAACGCTTCGAACCATGGGATTTGAAGTATTGACGTGATATTATGCATTGTCTATTCGAACCATGGCATTGTCTGGGATTCGAACCATATTCGAACGCCCAATATTATGCATTGTCTGGGATTCGAACCATGGCAGCATGACACGTGTCAATGCCCAATATTATGCATTGTTTGAGATTCGAACCCAGGACCTATTGTGGTAGTTTAACCACTAGACCATTGATGCTTTATATAATAATATTCTACATGTATTTCTTTTATAAGTATTTTTAATATTTTTAATATTTCCACTATAGTGACGGAATATTCCGTCACTACATAATTGTGACAGAATATTCCGTCACAAAGACAAATATTCGAATTTATAATTTTTTTTAAATAGGAATTTATGTAGTGACGGATTATTCCGTCACAAAGATAAATATCCGAATTTATAATTTTTTTAAAATAGGAATTCATGTAGTGACGGATTATTCAGTCACAAGTTCGTCACAAAATCTTTTCTGTCACTATTATGTCACTATTCCGTAACAAATTTGTGACGGAATATTTCCGTCACTAAAATCCGTCATTATTGGGCAGTTTTCTTGTAGTGTAAAAGGTCATTATACCACAAAAACATAAGGATTATTATTTTTTACTATAAAATATATAATTTTTTTTTTTACCACAAAATATAATTTTGGGTTAAAGTTGGGCCTACTGACTGAATGAAATTGATTTGTCTTACTTTAAGTCAGAATTGATTCTCCACTACCCACTACCCACTACCCATTATTTTCGCCTTTACTGCCTCAATTTCCTTATCTTTTACTGCCCCCCAATTATTGTTATTTACTCCCCCTTCAAAATTTTCGTCATTTCCTCCATCACAGTAAGCGGCAATTCGCGTGAAATCTCTCTTATTTTAACTGCAAAAAACTTCGAAAATTTGTGAAATTTACTAACTATTGAAGGATTGGCGACCAGGTTAGTAAACGGAAATTTATTCCCTCTCGTGTTTTTTTCGAAATTTTTGCAATTTATTCATGAAATTAGGTAAAATTGGTGTTTTATATTTCTGCAAGTGTATAAATGAATTGGTGTTCAATTTGTACAGTAAACGACAATTTAAGGATATGTTGTCATTGTTGGCACGAAACGACAATTGTATATTCGACGTTTAAGGGGTAAATGACATTTTAAGGGTTAAAAGGCATAAATTCGATGTTTTTAAGGGGTAAACAATAATTTAAGATAGTAAAAGATAATTTTGGTATTCGGTACAAAAACAATTTTAAAAAAGGAAATGCAATACGAGACATAAATTGCTTAATTATATATTTTGCAGCTCTTAAAAAAAATCGTTAAATCCTATTAAAATAATAAATCCGCAAAAAACAATTATTAAATGCATTGGAATTGTTTCAATACATATCATCATACATTTATTAAAAAATTACAATTTAATATCAGATCCAAGTAGAACAAATGTTGTTTACCCCTAATCGACACATGTTAAATTAGTTAACCGTAATTTCGAATTTAAAGCCTATTTTTCCACATATTAGGACTGCACGGCAATTTCAAACAAAAAATTGGAGTAAACGACATTTATTTTAAAATTACCGTTTAGCTCTATATTTTTGGTAAAAATTGTTGTTTAACCCCTACAATTTCAGTAAAAATTTCCGTTTAGCCCTACACTTGAATTTTAAACCTTTTTTCCACTAATTAGGGCTAAACGGTAATTTTAACGAAAATATTAGAGGTAAACAACATTTATTGTAAAATTTCTGTTTACCCCTACAATTTCGGTAAAAATTACCGTTTATCTCTATATTTGAATTTTAAACCTATTTTTCCACATATTAGGGGTAAATGACAATTTAGCAAAAATTAAGGATAAACGACATTTATTGAAAAATTTGACGTTTACCTCTACATATTTGGTTAAAATTGTCGTTTAGCCATACATTTGAATTTTAAATCTTTTTTCCACATATTAGGGCTAAACGATAATTTTAACAAAAAAAAATTAGAGGTAAACGACATTTATTGTAAAATTGTTGTTTACCCCTCAAATTTTAGTAAAAATTATCGTTTATCCCTACATTTGAATTTTAAACCTATTTTTCAACATATTATGGCTAAACGACAATTTCAGCGTAATTGTCTTATACATTGAGGGCTAAACGATAATTTTTATGAAAAATATGCATAAGTATAAAATAACTATTAGTCACAAACGATGATTTCAAAAAATATAATTTATTAAATAATCGTGAGGGAAAAACATATTACCTAAAATTTCTTCACTTCATGGCAATTTTTTTTTCGCACTCAAGAGAATTTTACTAATGTGTGGAGATGAAAAATGACAATGAGGAAAATTACCATGCATTATAGTGGTTAAATAGACAAAAAAACATCCATTATTCAATTGTCAGTTCGATCATTTATGTCACAAGTACAAATCATCAATCAAACATGGTTCCCATCTACTATTCACATCAACTCTAATAAAAAAACGTAATAAAAAGTACTCAAATTTAAATTTTATGATAAAAAAAATTACCCTAATATAAATGTGGTAGAAAAGGATAATCCTCATATCTTTTGTGTTATTTTGGATTACTATTCCATTTATTTAATTTCTTAAATGCATGATTGACGTGAGGAGGAAGAAGTAAGTACGATTATTTGAAAAGAGAGAGAGACATAAGAGAGCATAATTTTATCATGCGTGACCTTTTTGCATATTTGTGGTTGACACGTTAAATTGCCCGATATAAATATTTGGTTAAAAATATAATCAAAATGTAGGCATTTTTTTTATAATTAAATTCAGAGAAAATGACCTTTTATATCTATTTTTATAAAATTTGATCTAAATCTACCCATAAATATAGTGATACATTTCTAAAGATCCCTAAAGATAAAGTGTGATCCCAAAATATCAATTTTTTCATTCAAGACAACTGATATAGGGGCCTCAAGTTGCTTTAATCCAATCAGACACTGACTCTCATTACTTTTGTCACATAAATTGATTCTCATTATTTTCGCCAATTTATTATCACTCTCATTATTAATTTATTTTATAAAATATTTTAATAATTATTAATGATGTTATTAATGTTCGAAAATAATTTAGTAATGTTTGAAAATATTAGTAATATTAATATAGTAATAATTTAATGTTTTTGAATATTAATAATTAATATTTTCAAAGATAATTATTTTACTAATGTTCAAAAATATTAGTTTCGAAAATAATGTTTGAAAATTATTAATATTAATGTTCGAAAATATTAATATTAATATTAGTTCAAAAATTATAGTTAATATTAGTGAATATTAATATTACTAATTATTGTTCGTAAATAGTGTTTAGAAAATAATGTTCGAAACATTAGTAAATATTAGTTTCGTAATAAATATTAGTAATATTCTATAGTAATAACTATTAGTAAATTATTTTTACATTAATAATTAATATTTTCGAACATTAGTAAATTATTTTCGAACATTACTTATAAAATAGTATTAATTTTCAAACATTAGTTACTAAGGAAATTGCATAGTAACTAATTTTGAAAATTTCAAACATTAATAACTAATGAAACTATATTCGAACATTATTAATATTATTTTTAAAATTTTCGAACATTATTATTAATGAAAGTATTTTCGAGCATGTATTTTCGAACATTATTGTTAGGATTTCAGTGTATAGATTTTGATGAGACAAAACATATATGTAATAGGAAGTTTGAGTATCCTATTTTTCACAATGTTTAAGTGAAAACATAGACTAGGATAGAGTCTAGGTATAGGTGCTGAATGATAGATGAACTCTATTGGATCGTGCTGCATCAAGAATTTAAGAGAATGAAGTTGCTGCAAGAAGCAGAAACATCAATGCAGCAAGTAAATAAGAACGGCAAGCAGTGCCACTACAAGGAATGGCTACAGGAATATTGTAAGAAAAGATACAGCAGTACTGTATAAAGTAATACTACAAGAAGGTCAAGCTACAACAGCATTGTAAAGAACGAACTACTGCAAGAAGGCCTAGGATACAGCGCAAAGCTTTTAGCTTGCTGAAGAATCAACCAATAGTGCTAATGACAACCAGTATCCTGCAATTCGAGAAATGATAAATATAGTATGAGGAACAAAGAACCAAGTAAGTATAATTAGAGCCGTTCCAGAGAAGATCAAAGTGGTAAACACGAAGCCAATGCCAAGATGACACGTGGAGTACTGGCTGGCTGCAGAAACTTGCGAGCAGCAACCACCGCATTAAATGCTCTGAAAGGAAATGTTAAGTCGCATTAAATGCAAGCCATACCTTTGATCAAGTACGCTTATTTTCAAATGAGAAATATCTCTTTCAACGGATATTTTTCTACAAGTATAAATAGAGGACGAGTAACCCTGAAGCTGACTACTGAAACATTTACGCAAAAATCCCAGCCTTCAAAGCTATATTATCTCAAGCATTTCTACAGTTTTAATCGCTCGATCTCAGTGAAGTGAATAAAATTCAAGCTGAAAGATCCATCGAAGGATTTAGAAGCTCACTTCACCGCACCAGTTGAAGAAACCTTTTATATACTTTAACATTGTTACTGTGTGCTTAGATTGTTTTAGGTGTCGAACAGTTGATAGGATTTATCCTTGCTATTTGTATAAGTTGTCTAGATAATAGACAATTTCCCTGCGTGGAAGTGTAAAATCCTGTGTGGGTTTGTCTTTAAAACTTGCAGTTGTTGTGTATAGGCTAGGTTCTACTAGGTGTTAGCTTGTTGAGTTGATAGATTGTTAGGAGTGTTCTGTAATTCAATCTTGCTTAATAAAGTTCCTACTCGAGATAACATTAGAGTGGACGTAGAAGGATTACACCACCTTCGAACCACTATAAACCATAAGTGTTTTATTGCTTTTCACATATGTACTTTATTCTTTATATCTATCTGTCATAAGCATAAAACATTTTTAAAAGGAGCATATTTGAGAAAATCAGCCTTGTGACAAAAACATATTTTTCGCTGTTTATAAAACTCTAAGTTACAGCGTGCAGCACTGCATACTAGTGCTGTAAGCAGTAACTGACTGACGCTGCAAGTTCAAGTAACTTGCAGAACAGTAAATTTATAAAAGTATTTTTGAAAAACGACCAAGGTTCATTCACCCACCTTTGAACCTCGAACACCACTTGGGACCAACAATTATTTTATACCCGACAAATATGGTTTGAAAATTTCAAATGCATGCTACTATTTTCGAAACATTATTTTCAAAACAAATATGGTTCAAACAT
Source organism: Scutellaria barbata (assembly GCA_028654395.1). NCBI lineage: Eukaryota > Viridiplantae > Streptophyta > Magnoliopsida > Lamiales > Lamiaceae > Scutellaria > Scutellaria barbata. The sequence goes on from CM053650.1 coordinate 5,860,643, forward strand.
TATTAACATTATACTAATGCATGATATTTTTGAACATTTTTAAACACCCTCACAATATGGTTCGAAAATAATGTTCGAAAATTTCAAAAATAATGTTAATAATGTTCGAAAATACTTTCATTAGTATAATGTTTGGAAATAGTTTCATTAGTTAATAATGTTTGAAAATTTCAAAATTAGTTACTATGCAATTTCCTTAGTAACTTCGACAATTAATATTATTTTATAAGTAATGTTTGAAAATTAATAATATTTTATAACTAATGTTCGAAAATTACTAATATTTTATAACTAATGTTAAAAAATTAATAATTTTACTATAATATTTTCGAACATTAATATAACATTAGTAATATTCAAAAATAATTTACTAATGTTCGAAAATATTAATTATTAATATTCAAAAATAATTTACTAATAGTTATTACTATAGTAATATTACTAATATTTACTATGAAACTAATATTCACTAATGTTTTGAACATTATTTTCGAAACACTATTTTTAAACTATAATTAGTAATATTAATATTCAGTAATATTAACTATAATTTTCGAACTAATATTAATATTAATATTTTTGAACATTATTAATAATTTTTTGAACATTAATATTAATAATTTTCGAACATTATTTTCGAAACTAATATTTTTGAATATTAGTAAAATAATTATTTTAGAAAATATTAATTATTAATGTTCGAAAACATTAAATTATTACTATATTAATATTACTAATATTTTCGAATATTATTAAATTATTTTCGAATATTAATAATATCACTAATAATTATTAAAATATTTTATAAAATAAACTAATAATGGGAATGAGAATAAACGAGCGAAAATAAGGAGAATTAATTTATGTGACAAAAGTGATAAGAGTCAGTGCTTGATTTGATTAAAGTAATTTGAAACCCGTATATCAGTTGACTTCAATGAAAAACTGAATATTTTGAGATTACATTTTATATTTAGAGACATTTAAGAATGAATATAGATTAAGATCAAATTTTATAAAAATTGGTATAAAGAACCATTTTCCCATTAAATTAACATAAATAAGCTCACGTATTTTCATATCGGCTGTTCACGTATTAGAGCATTTACATTCATTCATTTTGGTGTGTTTTTAATTAAAATAAAAGGTATGTTAATTAATGTAAGTGTGTTTTTAAGTGTGTGTTTTTGTATAGGTAGTATGTGTGTGTTAAGCTCTAAGAATGCATTATTGTCCTCCTTTTTAATGATTGACTAATAATTGTAATTAATGCGATCTAATTTGCAATCAATAAAAAATATTGTTTTTCAAAATAAAATAATATAATAAAAATTAGTGGATAATGAGACTTAAATGTAATGATTGTATTTGAGATAAAATTGATGTAGAAATGTATTTTTAAAAAATAAATATTTTTAATTAATGTGTTGGTATATAAACCCATAATAAAATGATGTGTTAAAAATGAATGAACGTGGATCAACTCAAGGTTAACTCGATAAGTCAGCAAAATTAAAGTGAAAATGTGATGATGCTTGAAATTGCACAATTTAGTAAGGGGAAAGTGTTGAGAATACCACATTTGATATAATAAATACACTATATTACCCTAATAGATATAAATGGTATGAAAAATGCCCACAAGTACAATTTTGGACATTGAGGTGACATTTCAAGTACAAAAGTAGTCAAAGCATATGACACATATGACACAAATTTATGACACCTCACATGTTGCATTTTTGGACTTTTTTTTCCTTCACTTGGGCATATTGCCGTTGACAACCAAAATAGGCAAAAAAAAATTTCTCCTTTCTTCCTCACAACACTAAACGGCCATTGAAGAATCTTGGAGGTTTTGAGTTCAAAAATCGGGCAAATTTCTTGAAGATTATCACACATTTTACAGGTTAGTAAACGGCAATTATTTATATCTTTTTTTTCGATTTAAACTTTTGCAATTTATTCATTCTATTACTTATGCAATTGTGAGGTTTTTTTCTGCAATTTTTGGCTTCAATTAGTTGTGCAAGTTTATGAATAAAAATGTAGTTTATAGTTTAGGGTTTTGTGATGAATTAGGGTTTTGTTTAGGGTTAATTGCAATGTAGTTTATAATTAGTGCTTAGGGTTTACGGTTTAGGGCTGAAAAAATTGTAATTAGTCATAGAATGTGGAATGATATGGTTGGAAATGAGAAATTAGGGTTAAACGGCAATTATGGACAAAAAATAGGGGCTAAACGGCAATTAACCCTAATTGCCGTTTAGCCCCTATTTTTTGTCCATAATTGCCGTTTAACCCTAAAACAGGGTTTTTTGGCAAGAAAACCCTATTTTAGGGTTAAACGGCAATTTAGTTCAGTTCTTGGAGGGTAAAATCGCGGCGATTTGAAGAGAGTTTCCATGAATTGATATAGGGCTATTCATTCCTATATATAGAAGTATAAGTGGTTGTGGTTAATTGAAAGATAACATTGTAATTCGAGTGATTGAGTTTTCTAGGGTTGTTGCTGCGCAGATAAACCCTAGTTTGCGTTTTTCTTCAATTCTCTGTAATCTTGCGTTCTTTTCTGCAATTAATAGAGGCGTTTTGTTCGGAGAGTGGATGTAGGCTTTTCTAAAGCTGAACCACTATAATTCTTTGTGTTTTCTTCGATTTCTTGAGCCAATTTCATTTGCATAGCTTTAGGGTTATGTAACACCATTTGTGATTAATAAGTAATGTTGTATTTGTGTACATTTGTTGTAGATGGCTTTTCGGTGGGTTCGTAGGGATTGTCATGGCACGCTAGCGTACATTAACGGGTATACTCGTTTGAGTATACTAGCTGATATCAGACGAGCTTTGGGAGAGCACGGGGGAGAGTGTGTTGCTGAATTCGGACGGACATGTTTAGGCCATTTTCTACGGTGGGAGACCTCGGTGGAGACATGCAAGTCGTTTCTGCATGTTCTCATGTCGAGGGAAGTAAGTGGTCCGAACACCCCCGACGATGAGAGATGGTTTGCAATTGGAGAGGAGTATCACCTTTGTCGGTTTTCGAGGAGAGAGTTTGCTCTCGTGACCGGTTTGAGGTTTGGCGACTCCGATTTCAGCCCAGCTGGGGATCACCATCCGCCAAGAAGAGGAGTGTACTATAGAGTGCATGCCGATACCGCACACGTGACGCTGCAACAACTCCTATATAGATTTCAGGCAGGGGAGTTCCGCTCGAGTATGGATGATACGGTAAAGCTCTCGAAGATCCTTCTCGTTTACTTCATCTTACTCGGGGTCGACTGTAGAAGGAGCTCGGTGGATATGTGGGTGTGGGCGTTGGTCGAGCAGGAAGAGCGATGGGAGTCATTCCCATGGGGCAAGATTTCTTTCCTGACGTTGCTTAAGTATATGGACGCAGTGCCAAAGGCTGCTCCGGTCCCCACCAACTTAGGTAGACCCCCCACGTATCACTTCTATGGATTCTCGGTTGCTCTACTGGTGAGTATAATTAATTTAAGAACATTACTTGGATTCTATTGTTTTAAATGATGTCATTACAGTGCTTTGCTCACACATTTCATTATTTTGTTCACTCTCAAGCTTTGGGCGTACGAGGCCATCCCTGTATCGTCCAGTGTGGCTGGCCGGCGATTGGATACTGGACTGCAAATTTCGAGGTGTTTGAAGTGGTCCACGGCAAAATCCGTTGTGGACGTCACTGATGTTTTATCCGGCGAGGTATTTATATTTTCAGTCCTGCTGCCTAAACTGCATACGGTAAATTTTTCACTTTAAACTGATGTTTGAGATTTGTTTTGTAGGTTGCCGGCGTGGAGTCCCTCGTTCCGACTACCGAGGAGACTTGTCAGCCCTTTTGGCAGAATATTGACCGGAATTTGAACGATGGCGTGCAAGCTGCTCCACGGAGGCGTGGTCGTCCACCAACGACGGTGGTAGCTCCTTCACCTGAGGAGGATGCACCCGGTCCATCCACATCTCGGACTCGAGCTGCTAGGGGATCGAGGACCAGACGGTCCAGACGACCACCGGTGCCTCCGAGCGAGCCACCTGAGCAGCACCCTGTTCGAGAGTTCGGTCATAGTTTCGAGCAGCAGGAGGCCGAGCAGCCTGGGCATGAGCAGCCTGAGGAGCTATCCACTGGCCAGCCCGACCAACATTGCGAGGAGCCGTACGTCGACCTGCATGGCTATGAGCCGTATCGGGATGCCTCGCCGATCAGCTATATACCTCCTTACGATCACGTACCGCCAGAGCCTTCGTAGCCACATCACAGCTCCGATCAGGATGGCCTTTTTGAGCGCATCACTGGATTTTTTGGGACTCAGTTCGACCAGTTACGGACTTACGTTGATCGACGTTTTACTGATTTGTCAGGCCATGTAGATGAGCAGTATACCGACTTGCGAGGCCACGTTGATCAGCAGTTCACGGACTTAAGAGGTCATTATGATCAGCAGTATAGAGACTTGCAGGGCCAGGTTCAGGACTTCGTGCAGACCGCAGTGAGGGAGGAGACGCAGAGGCTGGAGTTGCGCATACCGAATATCGTCGGTGATGAGCTCAGAGCATTCTTCAGCCACCGGCCATCATACCATGCCTCCTACTATCCCGATGCTGCTGGAGATCATTATTCACAGACTCCGGGAGCTCAGCCGCCCGGTAGTCATCGAGGTTGGGATCCGACCCCAGTGCCACTTAACTTGGGCACTTGGCCGGCGCCGGTGCAGGCAGGACCAGCAGCGGTGTTGACGTATACTCACCAGAGTCTACGAGCGATTATGCTGGATCATCAATTGCTGGGATTCCCGAGACGAGTGCCGGCATTCGCATTGTACGACAGAGAGCTCCGTCTCGATATGTTCGAAGTCCGTTCGTCCATGGATCTACTAGGAGACCAAGTTTGAAGCAAGCTGACCTGGAGAAATACATTGAGGCAGGTCTCCTGGCGGCTGAGAAGAAGCAAGCCTATGAGATGTAAGTCGTACTTCATTAATCGTATGATATTCTAATTTACATTCGTCAGGGTGATTATGTCCCGTGATTGACATGGCACATGTTTTTGCAGGCGTAATGTCGGAGTTGGATATGGTGTTGGGCATGATTTCTTCAGCTCGTTTTTGGATCCGTTGGCGGACATGACCCATGAGGTATTTTTTCATCAAGTGAATGTACTTTTTCCATGCTTATTATTATATTTTTACATTTGACCGTTTGTTTTATGTCAGCATCTCGACTCCTACTTGGGGATTATGCAGAGCAATGCACTGTTTGCAGGGATTCGGGTCCACGAGGAAAATGCTCACAAGTACCAGGTGTTGGACGTCCACTTCTTTGTAAGTATACACATCACCATTTATTGCTTGTTCGATATATGTATCCATATACCTGCCTAGTGATTAATATTTGAACTTTGTAATGCAGAGTGCTTGTCAGGAGGTGTGGAACGTCACTCATCGAGGAGAGTCGGATTACAAGAAGTATAAAGGTCCGACCAACGAGACTTTTGCACCGGAGCTTCTGGATCAACTTGCCCCGTACGTGTTGGGACAAAAGCCCAAATGGCGACATGTGAAGCCCTGGTGGAAGAAGCCCAAAAATGTAAGTCCCTATTACTGGTCAGACCAACATTTTCGGATACTTTTGATTTGTTGGAGCAACCATTTTGAAATGCTAAATGTTCGATCGGCATTATTTTACAGCTCGTCACCATCATGAATCTGGATGGGCACTGGGTGGCTTGCTCCATTTTTCTGCGTGCTCGTAAATTAGTACTCTTCGACAGCCTGCATTGGACATGGGACAAGAACAAGGAGCAGAGGCGTTATCGGCAGACGATACCCATTAGACGTGTTATACCTGCCTTGCTGAAGCACACAGGCTTCTACGACATGATGGCCAATGAGGGTACTCCGATGCAGCCTTTGGAGGACGAGTTGGAGCTTTCGTCCTGCTCTGATGCATTATGTTACGAGCAGCACGAGGACCACACATGCGGTGTCTTTGCCCTCATGGCCGTCGAGAGTGCATTGACACTTGAGTGGCCTAGCCATTTGTTTCGGTTGGGTCTCACGAGAGCACGGCAGCAGATGGCGTTGACAGTTTTCAGATACTCCTCTGATGAGAGCACCATCACGGCTGAAGATATGGCCGATTAGCCTGTTTCTATTTTTCATTTCACTGTTTTATGTATTTTCGGATGATGTATTGTCTTTATTCATTTTATGACATGTAGATGTAAGAATTTTATTCAGATGGCATTCTATGAGCACTGTTTCAATATTCCATAATATTTGAGCTCCTCATTTTCGATCGTCCTCACAACAAAGTAGGTTCACAAGATATTCCATAATCTACTACAAAGTAAAAGAACTGCCGTACAAGTGGCACTTTCTTCTCGTATGACTGTCTGATCCACACAATGAGCACTGTTTCTTTTTTCTTTGCTTCGTACGTCCGTCTGTTGGAATCTCATCTGTATCACCAGCTAGATCATCAATCTCGCTTGGCTGAACGGGCGGCATGGGATTTGTGCACGTAGCTCTGTTGTGTCCAATGCCGCCACACCGGCCACATGTTCCTGGTGCTCGTTGACTTCCAAAACTAGATATCCGACTTCTTCTCGGCCGGCCGGCTTGTCTTGGTCGATCAGGTGCAAGACAGAAAACGCTTCGAACGTCATCAGATATGACCCAATCTTGTGGATCGGGTACAGGGCAAACCTCACCAGCCCACATTCCTCTAAGTGACTCAGTGGTGTAGTACGAGCCAACGTAAGACGTCACTGCTTCTTTCAAAAAACTGTATGATGAGGAAAAATTAATTAACAGAGTTAAATTAATACAGAAATATTTAATCTGCCAATCATAATAATTACCTGATTGCTGCACATGCGTGGGCGCACGGTATCAAGTCATTTTGGAACACTGAACATGTACAGCTCTGATGGTTGAGCTCGACAACCCAATTTTTTCTACCTTCCACCACCTTGAACTTGTATTGACCCAGCTTATCTACATGCATTTCTCGTTCCCGCCGCACGGCGTCAACTAATCTATTATGTGCGGCCTTTGTCAGCTCATTTTCCCTTTCCTCAGCGACCGTCCTTCTCTCGACAAACCACTTTTCTTGAATTCGTCTTGCACACTCCAAGAAGGAACACACCGGTAGCTTCCGAGCCCAAAGGAGACGAGCATTCCATGTCTCGGCGGCATTAGAGGTCATGAAGTTAAACCTTCGCACGGGACATTTCACCCGAGACCATCTCTCAGCTTTTGCATTGCTCAATGTATCCAGTGCTCCTTGGATATTTGCTTCTACAAGCAACGTCATGTACCTGAGATGTTCGATATGTTAGATTTTGAAAAAGGTGTAGAAAATAAATAAGTACATTCTTTTATAAAACATACTTCTCGAAAAGCTGATCATCGTAACAGTATGCCGCTTTTTTGAAAATCCCCACAAGATGTGAACCATGCTTCGCGAGATTTTGTTGGAGGTGGAAACAACATAAACCATGAGACGCATCTGGATAGACTCTACTGATGGCACTTGCGATGCTTTTATGTTGATCGGATACGATAAGCAGCTCATTTGGGCATCCGAAGGCATTTCGCACATGACCCAAAAACCATGTCCACGACTCATCATTCTCTATATCTCCAATCCCGACTGCCAACGGGAAAATCTGATCGTTTCCATCCTTCGTCACCGCCACAAATCCAATTCCCTTATACTGACATTTTAAATGACACCCATCAACTACTACAACAGGTCGTGAATATCGACGAAATCCATTAATGGAGGCGGCCAGAGCAAAACACACATACTTAAATTTTCCATTACTGTAAGTTTTCAGAGCAGTGTAAGATCCTGGATTGGTTTCTTTCAAGACCTCTAAATAGGATTGAAGCATAGAAAATGAGCTCTTCGGGTCACCATACGCGAGCTGCATGGCACGACGTTTTGCTGTTAATGCAAACCTGTAAGTGAGCTGCAAACCATGCCGATGGTTCATTTCCTCGATGATGCCCCGAGGATTCAACACCGAATTATCATTTTGTAGCCTATCAGCGTAGTACTCTGCGATCAACACAGATGGAAGTCGCCTTGGAGCAGATGTTTCCAGATCATAGCTACAACTGTGAGGCAACTTTATTGTGGAGATCTTCCAAATACCATATTTCTGGTGTGCATGGAGCTTGAATGGACAATCTTTTTGTTTGCATCGAACATACCATTTCTTAGTGTCCGACTTTTCCACTCTATATCCAACTCGATTCTCCAAGTGGTAAAACCCGACTTTGTTCTGCAGTTCAGCCTTGGTGGAAAAAGTGGCACCTTTTTGAAGACCGCTCGGCTCTGGGTTGTTATTGTCCAAATCTGAAGAAGCGGGCGGCTCGAATGGTGGAATATCGGGGATGCTCCATTCAGATCTCAATATGTACGTTAGAAAATCCTGATATGCCTCTCGCTGCTCCTGATCCAAAATGGCCTCATCTTCTTCATCCATCTCGAAGTCACTGATTATCTCGTCCGGTTCTGCCGTCTCGACATGATCGTCTCCGGTATTCGAACCTACAAGAAGGTATAATTAAACAATTATTCAATTATTTCATACGTATAATAAATTCATATGTGACAACTATTTAAAAGTACCTGCCCAGTGGTGCCGATCCTCACGCCATTCTTGTCCTCGTTCGTAATCATACGTGTATGGATCTTCTTCGGGAGGACATTCTACGTTTCCAGTATAGGATGTCGGAGGCACGTTTAAGTCTAGAAAGTTGAATCCTCCATAGTTTACCCGACCGCTTTCGGATGGCCAAGGTGACCACGTTTCAGCTGCAATTTTTCCTTTTGACGGGCCTCCCATCCAATTCTCATCACCTGTTGATCTACCGTAGGTCTTATCGTTCTGATTAGGTATACCCCATCTTGCATAAAAAGCTTCGTCATTTTTCAACCCAAAGGGAACATTTGAATTCTCCAAGTTGAAGGTCGTATGAGGGTCCGATTTCTGCACATTTAACCCGAGACCTGTGTCCCAACAAACACTTTGACGGGCCGGATCAAATACTTCATCAACAGTATTATTTTGCGCTGAATAAGAGGATCCTACGTTAAGGGGCTCGGTCGAAAAACCACCAGCGCTGTAATTATCACTTGTACTTGACACAACAGGATCGAATACTCCAACATCCATCCTTCGAAGGGAGACATAAACAACAAGATCGTCTCCAGATATGCATAACATTCTTTCCAAATCAGAGTCATTCTTTATTTTGATCTTTCTAACTCTTTCCTTCATCTCCACTAACGAGTGGATCACATATCCCCAACAATTCATGTCTGCATGTACAACTCCATGAACACCGTCTAGTAAATCAGAAAATGTGATTCTTTGAAGATAAGTCACCTCTCGATAACCATTTACGTACTCTAAGCCTTGCCAATGACCTCCAAACCAAATATTAACAACTCTCAAACTCATTTTCTTCTTCACAATTCGAGTCTAACCAAATAAATTCGTCAGTATGCAGTGCAAAATTAATTTCAAACAACGAAATGCAGTCGAAGATATAAAGTGCTTAATTATATTCTACAACAACATATTCAGTGAAAGTGTGGTTCATTCAGTGAAAGTGTGGTTGTTTCACTGAAACTGTGGTTGTTTCACTGTTGTCTATTGCTTCATTATTCTAAACACTGACACTTCTATTGTTTAAATCTACATTTTCGTAAAAAATTGTCGTTTTTAGCCTTTCACAATAATTAGGGTATTACACGGCAATTTTTTCAAAAAAAAATTAGGGTTAAACGGCAATTTACCCTAATTGCCGTTTAACCCTCAAAAAATTCATTAATTGCCGTTTAACCCATAAAACATAATTAATTGCCGTTTAACCCCCAAGATTAGGGTTAAACGGCTATTTTCCAAAAAATAAAGGGGTAAACGGCCATTATTGTAAATTGCCGTTTACCCCTTAAAAATTTTCGAAAATTGCCTTTAATCCTTTAATTTCCATTTACAACCTATTTTGCACCTATATATGGATAAACGGCAATTTTAATAAAATTTTAGGGGTCAACGGCAATTAGTGTCAAATTGCCGTTTACACCTTAAACATTTTTCAAAATTGCCTTTACAACCAAAATTAGGGTTTTCAAACATATTTATCAAAATTTGAGGAAAAAAATTAGGGCAACAAAATTACCTGATATCTCTTCACGGCAATTAATTTTTACAAATGCAAAAAATTGTTCACTTGTAGTATGTTGAGATGAAATGAAGGATCCGCAAGTAAAAATGCAATATAAACAACAAAAACATACACTATTCACAAGTCACATGCATCAATGATTAGTACCCTCAAGTGATCAATCATGTCTTGTGTAAAAGTCAAAAAAAGGAATAAAAAACAACCAAACTATATCAATTAGGGTAGAAAAGATACACACTATATCAATTAGGGTACAAAATAATAACCCCTATATAAATTAGGGTATTTTGGGTCCCTATCCCATTTAGTAAGGTGACATTTATTTTGCAACTATTCATTAAAAAAAAGTAGTAATTAATAAAAAAATGATGGGATGGATGTAGATCAAATTCCAAGAAAAGGAGGTCAGAAAAGACCCGCCCACAAATAATATTGGAAACTCTGCAATCTGTGAGGTAAGAAAGACACTTGACAATACACTTCCCTTTTCCACTCTTTTTTTGCTTCTGCCAAACACACACACGCCCTCTCTCTCTCTCTCTCTCTCTCACAACAACAGAAAGGAAGAAGAATCCGATTCCGTGTTTTAAGCAAACCTTACTACGCTCTCTTTTTGTTCTGCAATTACTCGTCAATGGCCAATCTCTATAACACCTCTCTCAACAATTATTCTTCTTCTACTTATCCACACGAACCCGATGACATTTCTCTCTTTCTCCAGCAGATTCTCCTCCGCTCTTCTTCATCATCATCGTCGTTTCCCCAACCCGAAATGGCCCCGGGTCACGCCCAGATCTCCGGCTTGAACTCCTTTGCCAGTTTTAGTTTCACGGCCGCCAATGTCTCGTCTTCCTCTGTTGGAAACCCGGACAATGAAGTGGATGACTGTGATTATGAGAGTGAGGTAACTTTTTAGCTTTTATTATTTTTTAATTTTTTTGATATTTTTCTTTGTTTGGATGATTAACTTTTTGGTGCAGGAGGGTGTTGAAGCACTGGTTGAAGAGACGGCGGCGAAGCCAACGCCGCCGCGGAGTTGTTCGAAGAGAAGCAGAGCAGCTGAGGTTCATAACCAGTCTGAGAAGGTTTTTTTATTTATTTATTGTTACCTCTAAATGTTTGATTCGTAATTGTTTGAATGGGGATTTTGAAAATATAGTCGATGTATTTGACAGAGGAGAAGGAGCAGGATTAATGAGAAAATGAAAGCATTGCAAAACCTAATTCCAAATTCAAACAAGGTAAACACTACATTGCTGCTTTTTGATGTTTGGATCAATTCTTCATCTCTTGAATTATGTGTAGACGGACAAGGCATCGATGCTGGATGAAGCTATCGAATACCTAAAGCAGCTCCAGATTCAAGTTCAGGTCTGCAATCCATTGTTTTCATTCTCTTTAGCTTAAGAGTGGACTCTTTCAATATCGTTGCTCGGTTTCTGTCCTATTTCGTAAGACGGGCCAATTTTAGATTGACTTGTGAAAAGGGCTCATATAAATTTGTGTTAGCTTATTAGTTTTTTGTACAATGTCTTTACTTGAAAGCAGACTCTGCTTCTTTAGCTCCAGATCCCTGCTTACTTTTATTCTTCATCATAAATTAATTACTAAATTTTGCTGTTGGTTGTTAGATTTGTAAATTTGTCTAGAAAGTTCTCTTTGTTTGTTTAAGGCAAAATGTGGACTAAGAAAACAATTGATCATAATTTATCTACCCTGAGATGCAATGCATTTACCCCCTTTTGTTCTTTATACACTAAAATTCTCCAAAACTGTCTGTTTTTTTCCTTATATTTTTTGACCGTTTGCTTCTGAAATTAAGATGGCCAACAGATTTTGGAAATATAATTTCTGCCAGTGATCCTGGTGAACCCATTCGAGGATGTCAAAGATTTCTCTACATTGACCGGTTTGATATAAAAGAATTGCGATCAAAGCAACCCCTGTGGGGCATTGTCCAAAAAATTGTCTTTGGTTGTAATTTACACAAGGGAAAAGAATTCAATCCAATTTATAGATCTAAGGGCATTGTTTCTTGAAGTTTTTGTTATTTGCAATGATTTCTTCGATGTAATGGGACTCTATGGATTGTGTACGAGTAATGAATTATGATTGATAATTGCATGTGGCTTACCCTTATCCGGTATTTGTAGATGTTAACAATGAGAAACGGATTAAGCCTTTATCCTATTTGCCTGCCGGGGATGGTGCAGCCCAACCAAACTTCTCAAATGAGGATGGATGTCTATGACACAGATAAATTAGTAGACATGAACATGGCCAAAGCATTTTGCATGGACCAAAATATATCCACACCAGTGACTGATTTCTCACATATGATTGGGTCCAAGTCTTCGATGGAATTAGAACCATCTGTGGAACAGCAGCAATTTGGAGCCTTTCAGCTCTCTGGATCTACTAAAGTAAGCCTTTTGTTTTCGAATGTTTGATGCATTACATTTCATGAGTTGTAGAATTGCAAGATCAATGTAGTGTGTTTTGATGCAAAGGGAATTTGCAAGGAGACGGTACTTTCTTGTCGACCATTGATTGAGGGTCGCTCTACAAGTAACTCAGGTAGGAACCAGAACCCAAGTTCATTTATTATTGGATTAATTACATAATAAATCGATCACTTTTAGCTTTTTTTAAATTACAGTTTAGACCTTAACACCACGACCATCCACCTTCAGTTTTGTACATGTTCGAGTTTTTCGGGTTCCACATTAGGAGTTGGAACCCGATAGGATCCGATCATGTAACGATAGTTATGAAATTTAAAGTGAAGTGGTGTCAAGGTCGAAAAATCATGTAATTGAAAAGAAGCTACATTTAATGATTTGTCATGTAATTAATCCTTTATTATTCATATATTTATTGATCATACCTGCAATTTCTATGCATGTACACTGAAACGTTATATGAACTTGTTGTATAATAAGATTTTGGGCTATTTTTTAGGAGCCAAAGCAACATGTTCAATCCCTTGTGAAACACAAACATTGAATTTGAAGAAGAATAATTTAGAGGCATGTCAAGGTGGTGATGATCATCTACTACCAAACTTTGTTAATAACCCAATATTTTCAACACATTTGAATATTTGAGCACTTATAAATGAAGATGTTTTAGTATTTGCCTCTCAACGGCTTTACTCCACTAGCTAATGATAATTTGGAAGCAGAGGTATGTGCTGTGATGTCTTATTTTGTATCACAACACTTCTAGCAAATCAATGTTGCCAAAGCTAATTTCTTTTGTAAACGAACCTTCGTGCATTGTATGATATGCTAATTTCTTCTTCCTGAGCTGTGTTTTTTAATGCATGCATGTGGTCCTATGTTTACTTCCATAGCATCTAGAAACAAAAATGGTCCATTTTGGTTCAAAATAATAATAATAATAAGAGCAGTAGGAGTTATAGCATGGCCTTGCTTCAATGTTTGATTCCTTTTTTAAAGGTAATGCATCATTTTCCATGTTAGTTCTTCCAAATTTGTTATTGCTATTTCCAGATTGAGACCCACATTGAGACCATTGTAAATTCAAGCCTGAAAATGAGACTTTTGCTTAAAATGATTTTTCCGTTTGTAAAATCATATTTATTAAACCCAATAAGATAAAAATAAAAACAAATAAAGAATTGAATGTTAAAGAATATATGAGATTTTTTTCTTTATTTTGGTGAATATGTATGTTATTAGACAATGATGTTATTCATAAAAATAGTAAAATTCACACAAACTTGTATATATCATACAATCTGTACCAAAATAATTTGATCTTGAAAAATAAAAGATAAAAGAAAAGTCGATTTAATAAGTACAACTTCACATTTTACAACAATGCCCACATTTTACACTTGCTTTCCACAGGAAAATGAAAATAGAAGGCAAAGGTGGAATGTGTGTTGTCGGAAGTATGGAGTAATTATCCTCTACATTGCAATTACTGCAACTCTCCCACAGGTGCTTCATTCAGCCAAAGGAAATGTATGAAGTCGTATAATTTCGCACTTACACTAACCTGTAACCCAAAATAATGCTATTACAAACAATTAATTGCATTTTGACATTCGAACTATACATGTTTTCTCTATCTATCGATCATAGTTTGGCCCTTGGACAGTTGGACTTTACTACCTGAAACTTTAAAGTTTTTCACACTATACTACCTAACAACATTTCAGCAAGTATTCCATTGAGATTCTAATGCATGCACAATACATGAAATTTAGATTATGTTTGGATTGAGAGATTTGATATACAAGATTTGAAATGAATGAATTTTGAATCCAATCTGATTTGAGTGCATTTGAAATTCATTCATATTGCCAAAAGATTAGTTAAAATGAAAGTGGTGAAATTTAAATATTCATCAATCATAATACCACCAATGTATTTACTTACTAAGAATATAAAATCTCTCCATCCAAACTGAACCTTATTAAGACACTTTACGTGCTATAACTTTGTGGTTTCTGCACTATACCACTTCATGTGGCGAAGAGTAGATGTGAAAATCCACAACCAAAGTGTAATCAACCCCAGAAGAGTTCTAGTCGAAAGTACCTTGTATGGTGTTGGGTTCAACCTTCTCATATGATCGGGTCGCATCAGCTCCAGTTGCTTAATGCACTTTTCTCTAATCACATTAATGGATGGTAACTCTTCTCTCTCTTTTCCTAAAAATATCCCCAAAAAACATCTTTTAAGTATGATGAATACTTCATAAAATGCAGATCTGATAATATTTACTATAATCCTGAGATATAACGGAAAAATATAGATAACAGGCCAAAGCAGCAAGGTATGGAAGAGACAAAGAAGTGATGCTTTTTATATAGATGCTGGGCCATTGATCAGTTAATTGATTTTATTCCAAGAAATAGTTTGTTTGGAAAATGAAATATAATGCACATAATGTGATGAGTACTTCATATGAAGCAGACAAGATACCAATAGTATAATCTCAAACATGTGTGTGTTTTTAGAAACCAAAATCTCAACCTGATCTACCAGGCCAATAACACTTCATAAGCTCCTCCACTCGCTGTGGCACCACATATGCCCTCTTCGATTCATTGAAAGGATGGCGACACAATATTCGTTCACCCATCTGCATATCAGAGTGGAAAAATGATAGGTAAGAAAAGCTAGGAAAACAGATAAAAGCACTGGGTCCAATTATCAGGTGTTGTATATGATCTAGCAGAGTGGATGAATGAATCACTAATTGATCCTGTAAAAGCATGACAAATTCAACTTCCAGGGAGTATCGTTCATATAATCATATTATCATCACATGTGAAGACACACAGTCGGATTCCTTGTTGAAAGGAAATTTTGGCTAACGTGTACGCTCTAAAAAAAGAATGCTCTATGGAATTTATTTCTAGAACAGCAAGTATGCACCTAAAATTGTCAAATAAGATGCTAGCATTATTCACTAGAAAGTGACAATTGAGAAGAATAATAAAGAACTCCATGGAGCATCTATCATTAAGATAAAGAAATTAAAGAACCTTTGGAGGTGGTTCATTTTCCCCAGTCATAATGTCTACAAGAGGATAACCTTCCTTCCCGTATAATCTGTAGGATCTCTTTTTGCATGGAATGGAGACCTGAAATCAAAGCTATATTGAGTCCACGGAAAATAATATGTCATGGAATCAACTATCATGAGGATCATCAAACCTTTGAGACGTCTTCAGAAAGCTTGATCCGAGGCTGATTATTTATTTCGACCAATTTGAAGACAACACCGAGGGCTGGTTGAGCATAGCATGTAACCAAATGAGTTCCAATTCCATAAGCATCAATTTCATGACCCTGGCCATATAAATTCAACATGCAAATATGAGTCAACATTGCAAAATACTTTTCACCGATTCCTAGTTATATTTTCTCACCTTACCTTAAAAAAAAAAAAGCAACATATATAAGTCTCCACCAGCATGGCATCCATATGAATTCACTTTCAATAACAAGACAAAAATCCAGGAACATAACCAAATCTCAGCAATTTTCCATCTCCATGTCTCTCTACCCCATTCACATGGTCCAATGATATTATAATTGAACAGTAAAATAATTTGTTATATTTTGGGATACATAAATGCAGAAAAAACTATGATCCAGCTACAGCTCAAGCAAAAACATTCCAACAAAGTGTGTGTGTGTGTGTTGAGAAAGAGTCTGCACATCTAGGAAAAAAATGTAATTTACATGTCACTATGTGTTTCTTGTTGCAAGCGATGCCATTGTTGCAAGCGATGAAAAAGAACCATACATAGACCACAAAACTAGGGAAGAAAAAATGTAGTTCATAAGTCACTTGGTGCTCGTTTTTAGTTGATCTAGGAAAACAAGACTCAGTTCATGGATATATTATTCTGAACTTTAACATGAAATTCCAACTCATTTGATTCATAAGAAACAAATGGAAACACTGAACAGATAAATCATCTTCGGAAACCATTAAGTGATGTACTCCTGTCTCCTGACCACATTTAAATGGTAATATGGAGTAAACAGTAAACACAGTAAAAGAGACATCAGCTACACTGGACAGTCCACAAAGTGAAGAAATATTAGAGAAAGCATTACGCTTCTATAGAAGAAGAAATGGTAGGAAGGACAATCATCTCAGCCCATATCTAAAAAATCTGTATCTTCCCCGCTAACCTGACACTACTGATGAACACGAACCACTTTACTATCTATTTATCCTTACTTGTTTGTTCAGAGCATCCAGAGTTTCTTCATTGAGGTCATTACTTGCTGTAATGCTTGTCTTTCCAAAATCTGGCATCCCAAATTCTTTTTCTATAGTCTGAAAGAATTTTCGAGATTCACATGACAGATAGGCAAGATCACCAGAGTCCAGTCTAATACCTAATGCTTTATACCTGCAAAAGGGATATTATTTTATTAGGCACAAATGAAATGTAAAAATTACAACATGCACTTGATAGAGAAATTGGTATACATTAATTATACAATAAATTTTAGACTTATCAGACCACAATCAAGGAGAAGCCAGGTTGCTTTGAGATTGTAAAATGTCAACAATAAAAACAACATGACGATTGGACTCAATTTTACATGGTAAACTCCACACACTAAAATGAAGAAACCCATTTTCTCATGTTTCTGACAACCGAAACACCAAGAGATAGGAATACTAAATCCATAATGATAAAAAGTCATGTTATATCTACATTTTAATGAGAGCATGTGTCTTGATCGAACACGATTGCAAGATACGATCCATATAGCTGACCCCACATAGCGGGATAAAGGCTTAATGTTGTTAAACCCAGAAACCTAGCAGATTTATGATTTTATAAAAGTAACTCAAGTGTAAGCCTTTCTCACTCACCCGAAATCATTGAGGGCTAGAGCAACTGCACAAAAGTTAGGAATACCGCTCCGCATGACCTGTTCACATAATTACAAAAATCCGGCATCAAAGAGAGCGAAAAAATCACACGCAAAAAGAAGGAAAACCAGATATTAACATGCAGAAAATTAGTAATATTATGATACATGAAGCTTTGCCTTTATCAGCCCACCATCAAGATTTTTAATGCATTAGACAAGGAACGATTCTGTAAAGATCTTTTCAATGTCACACCAAATTATTACTAGTTTCAATTTTATGTTATCTTTTCCCAGGATAGTCTAACATCCAGGGAGATAGGATTTGTTATTGCTTTGTCTTAAGGATAAGCATATAAGGGAACAATGAACAGGCATGGTGAAAAACACAATCATAAATACTAGGGTTACTATCAAAATGCACTTGTATTTTAGCATTTCTTTCTAATTGTATCTAAAAACCAAAAAGTTTTTCAAATTGCAACTCATACTTTTATGGATATATCTACTTGCAGCCCAAACTCAAAATTTTCTGCATTTTCCAGCAAAAAACAATGCTGAAATTTTTGAAAATGCAATTCAAATCCAAATATCAGTCAATATGCACGAGTCATACACCAAAATGATTTTAGCCAAAATTATAACCCTAAGTCAATTTCATAATTCTCGTTTCATTCGAGCCCGAATTGGACAAAAATCGTTCAAAATCCTAAAACGATTTTTGTTCAAGTCGGGATCAAATCGAAAAGAAATCATGAATTGACTTAGAATTATAATTTGACTTCGAAAGTGGGTCACTTTGATATATGACTCATGCATTTTGGTCAATGTTTGGAACAGGATTGCATTTTATAGTTTTCCAGCGACTACTGTTCACAAATTGAGTTCAAGTTGCATCTAGATAAAGTAAAGTATTGATGGCAATTTGAAAAACTTTATGATACAAGGCACTAAAGGGAAAAAATGCAAGTACAAATTGCATTTTGATACTACCCCTAAATATAATAAACTAAAGAGCCATTATGGTAAAAAAATACCTCGGACGCCCTTGACCATTACATTCTTTAGTGAGAAGTATTATTTTAAGGACTCCAATATATAACAACCACATAATATTGATACATAACACACCAATATATATTATTGTGGTATTATTAACATCACAATAATGTTCAACACCAAAAAATTGATATAAATAACATCGAACCCACTCATTGTGTTGCAAACGACATGAAATGGGTCCCACATGTTATTATTATTATTATTATTTGCTTTTTTTATTTTTAATAATTGTATTTATTTCATGTAAAATATAAATAAAGATAGGTTGGTGGGTTGGTGGATAATGGGACCCGCAAGTAATGAGTATTAATGTTAAGAGAGGTATGAATGTGTGTTAATAAAATGAAGAATAATGAGATGATGATGTGGCATGTGAGGTCCACATCAATGGATGTTAATATGCTCTACGCAACTCTAGTAAATGATGTGTCCTACTTATAAGCCAATAAAAATCCAATAACCAATAAATAAAATTTATCCTATTAAAATGAAACATATTGAGCAATGATAATTCAGAGAACAAATGATAGTTCTCACTTACATCATATGTGTCGACAAGGGCCAAAAAGTTATTTGGAAAGGCAAGGGCATATGAGATAAAAGCAGCCAACTCACTTGGATTTGTTTCTCCAAAGATTCCACCTAATAACTCTGACCACTGAACATACGAAGAATTTGAATGAATGAACATAAAATACACATAATAATTCTCAATAGGATCAAAGATGCATGAATGTATGACACCAAACATCATAACCTTCTTTCTCAGGCTCCATCATATCAAACAAGCACTGATAAGAAACCAAAATAAATTCAACAAGTGGAGAGGTAAGTTCGATAACATATAGTTCTTTCACAGGCATAAGTGCATAAACAGGAATAACTATAACTGTTGCCAAAGTGGTATATATGAAATCTGCTCCTTGCATGCCAGAACGTCGCAGCAATAATAAACTTGTCAAGACTATTCACAAGGAAAGCTAAAAGAAGGCATGCACTTTCTTCCCGAATACCATCAAGGACATCTAGATTCTAGGTGAATTACTTTTATTTATGAAAGTGTATAATGAAAGTCTTGTAAACATTTTAAAATGCATGCAAGATTGAATAAACACTTAAAGTTCCATATAACACGAAATCATGATGAATATATCATTGTATTTATTAAAGAATGAGAAACAAACCACATCAATAAAATAGATGGGTTTTGTGGGTTGCAGGAAATGCAAAGGGTGTGTGAAGCAAATATTGGATGTGAAAAGGCTACAATACATGGTAAAAAGTAAGCATAACTTCATCAAACCTTTAATTTGCTTAACCACGTTTGCACCAAACTAACAAAATCCTCACAAATTTTTGAGCCATCAGAACTTCTAAGTGACTTGTCAATGATCTCATCAGGGCTCTGCAACATCACTTGATTGTGTGAGATAATAGATTCATAAATAAATAAATAAATATGGACACAAACTTTAGGCTACACTGCAAAAGATTTCTTACAAGCAAAGGACAAAATAAGTCAGTTTGTACTCAATATTTTCTGTGATATATCCATGAAATATCCATTTTTTGACGTGTGCAATATGGATATTAGGTGTTAAATTATATATTGTATATCCGAATATACCACAATATAGCAAAATGTCAACACCGGTTGGATTGCAGTACGAAATTGGACAAAAACTGAAAAGTATTGCAAATATAGATTGCATAATATCTATATTTCTACAAAATATAGAGATTTTTACAAAATGCTAAGACCAAAAATAACCTTGATTTATCATTTTATTGCCATGGTAATGTTTGTGGTTTTTAGAATAGGGAATTATACTACAAAACAACTGCGGATAAAATAATATTGAATTATTTTTAGTGCATGTCTCTGAAATTACCATAGCTATCTACATGATTACTTTGCATTATTTTGGAGCATGTCTACTAGCTAAAATGCTAAAACTACTTAAACACTTTTCATTATCCACTTCTTCAAGTATCATGGAGATGCAACCATATATCGACAAAATGATGATTAAGTCAATCACGTGATAAAACAGTTATGAGGAATAGAGAAACATATCAGTGAGAAGTGCATAACTATATTTAAAATTACTCTAATGTAATGATTGATACAAATATTGTTTGGTCAAAGATGACATTCCACCTACAATATTAGAACCTCATACGTCATCATTTTGGTACTAGTTTGATTGTGTTAAGTAGTTGTGTACATTTGTCATAACGATAAATAATATTTATAAAATAAATTACATGTATCTTTGTTGTAAACATATCATTTTAAGTTCAAAATAGGTAGTTATTGTAGTCTCTAAAATCTCATGTCAAATTTTCAAACTTTTAATAAAGTTTCCATTGTTTTCTAATTTTTCAGCAATGGCGATATTCGATATTGAAAGGTCCATCTACATTTTTGGAAAATCAAGATTGTGATATTTCCAGCGATACAAATACGTTCATCTTTGGTACTGTGAACCACTTCTAAAAACTCCTTTTCTACCTCATAAAGTAATATTTTATGTACAATAAAGTGCTTACATAATGCTTATAGAACTTACCATAAATGAGCTGACAAAGGCATGAGAATGTGTTCCACGGAGTGGTATTCCAAATAGTTTTCCAGCAGCAACATTGCTGTCAGCACCCAATGGCAATGATAGATGAGCCTCAATAATTATTATTATCAGAAGTAACAAGAAGTGAACACATGTAATCTAGAACAAAACGAGACAAGTGTAACTACTATGGTATCTAAAATTCTTATGTTGTCGGCAAAAGATAGGACCCATATTGTTCTCCAATTTTCTTTCATTAGTGTTTTGTTTCTTGGTGCTACCCTTTTTTTGGGCTCATAAGAAAATCTCAGAAATAACAATGAATCTATAGTTAAAGTATTCTGTTCACAAAGATCAAGCATAGAACAAATTGGCACGTGCTCATATAACGGAGTAAACAAGGTAACCAACAAAAAAACCTGCAAAACTGGTTTTCCAACCACTGCACAATTTATACTATCAGAACTAATAACCAGCTAGAGGTCTAGAATTGGGGGGTCGATTTGGTGTTTCAAGGACAATCTGCTAAAGAATATTTCTGAAATAAGTAATTTCTTATCTATGAGCCATTTTCTATTGAATAGACCACATTGTATTGTTTTATTTATACTTTCACTTATTTGCATGATCCTACAATTATTCATATATAGCGAATTTCTTTGAATCAAAGATCAGGACAAGTTATATTACCTGAATAGACAGCGAGCATGTGTGTGTGTGTGTGTGAGAGAGAGAGAGAGAGAGAATCAAAAAGGAAATTTGTTAAAAATCGATTCCTAGTATCTCAACAACAATGAGAAAATTTGGAACACCAAAAAAAAGAATATCTCATTAACCTTTTTTTTTTTTTTTCTTTTTTAATCTTTTCCCTCATTCACTAATAAAACTTATGTTCACATGCAAAGTGAGAAATTATTCAGAGTTCTCGTGGATTTTTACAAATTCAATGTAAATTAGTCATGTCAAGCAACATTCATTATCTCATAATACTTATTTAAATTAGTATTTTTATGACCTGAATTAGAAAGTCCAATCATGTAAAACCAAAGATGTGCGGCAATAAATGTAAAGAGTGATAATTATATATATATATATATATATATGTCTAGAGAACCTTGTCGCATCGAATCCACCCATAAAGCAATACTTTGATGCTGATATACCCCCATCAGGTCCCTGCAGAAATATAATGCAGACACCTAGTTGATGCTCAGTGATAAGGACCAGACCTCCAAATGATATGAGATTGAAAATTTATTTGACCTGTGCCCGTCGCAACCCAAATTCGAGAAGAAGTTTGGACTTCCCAGCAACAAAACGATGCCTTGCAGCGTTTGTAGTAACCAATGATGCGTAATTAATAAGATTTACCAGTGGCGTTTCAAGTAATTGAACCACCTTAAAAGACGAAAAACATTAATAAATAATAACAATCATCACAACAATGAATTAATAGTTTAAAAAAAAAAACAAAAAAAGAAAGAAAGTACCAAACAAATGATTAAATTGTATAAGTACACCAAATAAGTACTTACAGCAACTGGTCCTTCAATCCTCATCAATGGTATCTTTGGAAATACAACATATCCTTCAGAGATGGCATGTATCTCCACATCAGAACAATCTATTCCCCGGAGGTAGTCATAGAAGCCAATCTAAGGTCAAAAGTTGATAAGTCCAACCTTTCTAAACTATAGAATAGCATGTTATAGGAAACTGAGATTGTATCATAGTGTTTTATTGGTCGTATAAGCCAATCAATGGCCAACCATTTATAAGTCTAACCTTTCTAAACATAGAACATCATATAATGGGAAAATACTTTGTGTCATGGTATATTAGTTTCCACAAGAAACATTCGGCCCATTTATACAAGATGATCTGTTTGGATTACATAATGATTTACAAACGGATTTGATTCCATAAATCAGGCAGTCCAAGCAAACTATCAAAAAATTAGTAAAACATATTGCTGATAGAATTTAGCAAAGAAAAAAAAAAAGGAATCAAGAAGTACAAGTGAACTATAGATTCCATCAGATTCTTTGAGGTTTTATTCACTTACCTCAAAAATTAAAATCTCAGGTGGTTCAAATGATAAGAGAGACAAACTGAGCATTTTGGTTCAATGAATCACAAGCATAGTATCGAGTTAATATCGTCAGAGACTGCATACTTTATTACTATTTACCAAAACCTCAGGAGTGGATCTTCAAGTAATACTCCAATTAAGTTTATCTGCAGTTCTTTGTACATCCAGACATCAGCTATCTGTCTGTCATATAAACAATTGACTTTATCTTGCAATCAATTAATGATTATCACCTATAATGGGAACTAAAAATAGTTCAACTCACAGTATAGCATCTCTTATTAAGGAGAAGTATTTATATAGCCAAGATGTGATCCTTAGATATATAATTCAATCAAAGGTGACAAAAAACTATAACTTACAAAGATTAAGTTAAGAAAGCAAATGTACATTGACAGACATGTCCAGTAAATCAATATATTAGTATACCTCGCAATATGGAGGTAAGGAGTCTTGAACAAAAGCAATCTCATCCTCTGTAAATTTAAAGTTAGCAATTAACTTAATACAATCTTCTAGGCCAGCAAAGATTGTATATTCCCCGCCAAAGGGGTTCCTTCGAAAGTACAAGTCAAACCTGAAGATAACACAACACACATATAAGAAAGGGTTCAAGTATGCATGAACATTATCTTTAATAATCTTCAGTGGCACAAAAGGGTTAGCAAAAAATTTCACTTGGGCCAAATCACTTAGCGTCTAGTCAACCTGATGAACAGCTGAAGATAGTAAACAAAATCTAATAATTTTAGGCAGATATGCACTGCTGCCACTGCAGATGCTTATATATGAACAAAGGATGCAAACTACGAACTTTCTTTCCCAGCATAAACCAAGTTATGACAAAATTGTCACAAACCCACCGAAACGGAGGGAAACATTATTACATGTGCTGTCAGAACAGACTGAAAGAAAGATAATACATCATTATCTTACATTCCAAGATAAAATAATCCCCCAAAATTTCTAAAGAGCATACTTATCCATGGAATAAAGGTTCTCTCTTTTCTTCATTAAGGCAGTATAGTTTACACATGATACTGTATATGCCAGATTTCTTTATCAATAATTCATATAATCGTTGCTCGAAGAAGCCAACCATGACTTAGTTACAATAGCTAATTGAACTTAGTGAGTCGATTAGAAGAAACAGGAATTTCACGCATGGTCATTCAAATAACTAGAAAAAGGCCCAAATGCACAAGTATGACTCAATCACAAGTCTTATCGATTAAATTAGCAAAATAAGGCAGAAAATAATCAAAATTGTCAAATATCTTTCTTAACCAACTCACAAAGAAGTAGGCATCATCAACACTCTTTAATTAATCAATGGTTGATGATCAATTAGTCATCAGGTAATAAGTATTAACACACTTAAATTGAAAAAACCACCAACGATCATATACAATTACAAACACAACTAACCAACCATAATCAATTCAAGAACAGAATTTCTATATACAAACAAGCAAGTAATTAAATGATGAACCAAAAAATTAATCGAAAAGAGAGAGAATTACACAGCGCGTTCATTGTGCTTGCCGGCTTTCCAGTAAGCATAGGCCATGGTGAACTGATAAAGATCAGTCAATAGAGGTGTGACCATGGGATTAGTGGGCCTACCAATGGCGCTGGCCCCCTTCTCTTCTTTCCTAGGGCCATTAGCCACCGCCGCCTCCGACGCCGCCATTTTGGAACTTATATGGGACAATATGAGTCAATCGTATAGAAGAAACTCGGTTGCTGCAATTATATATACAGAGAGAGAAGACGCAACAAAAGTTGGAAACGTTACAATCGAAGAACAGAGCGGGTAAAAAGAGAAATTTAATTCTCGCCTAATATATCGTTTTGTGTATGTGAGTGTATATTTGTATGCACATATATATATATATGAAGAAGACAGTGACGTGGAGGATGGAGACAAGTGACGGTTTGTGGTGTAGAGAAACAGACCCCAAAACAACAAAAGCTATAAGCCAACAACTACACCATTTTATTAAACAAGTTGCAATGTTGCTCTTTTATCTATGCACGCGCGCGTGGCTTGGTGGACTCATGGACCCTAATTTTGAGTTCTAGAATTCTTTTTTGGTTTTCAATGGGTGGGAATATTTTGTAATTTTTTTTCTCTAAATGCACCGTTGTAAATCCAGTAAAGGTATTTTACACAACACAAATGTTTTTATACATCAGGTGCACGGATTTTAGGTTACTAATGTTTTTATATATCAGGTGCACGAATTTTAGATTTGTGCAACCGGATCAACTCGATCCAAAAGTGCCTTTTACGTGCCCCACACGCCCAAACCCTAACTCAAATTTTAGTTCTGCTGTATTTTAGTTTAGCGAACTTAACCTTTTAGTTCTATTCTTATAACCTTTTTTTAGTTATATGGATATAACATTTTGCAGTGCTGAGTAGTGAAAAAAGTATAAGTTATTCACTGAAAAGGTTATGAAATTTGTACATAAAGATTATAGTATTACAGTATAAAGGTTATATCATTACAATATAAAGGTTTCGGCTATATTGAATTTTTATAGTGAAAAAACTATAAGTTATTTATTGAAAAAATTATGAAATTTGTACATAAAGGTTATACTATTACAACATAAAAGTTATATTATTACAACATAAAGGTTTGGATTATATTGCATGAATTTTTATAGTGAAAAAAGTATAAGTCATTCAGTGAAAAAGTTATGAAATTTGTATATAAAGGTTACACTATTACAACATAAAGATTATATTATTACAACATAAAGGTTATGACATAAATTATAAATAAAAAAAAGGGGCGCGGATCCGGATTAAACCGGACTGGACCGAACCCGTATGCCCAGTTATATGGATCATAACCCATGCACCTGATGCACACAAACACTATTCTTTACACAATGTCTAGAAGCGAAACAGAAGGAAAACAGTGACTTATATTTTTCCTATTCTATTATAAAAAGAATGTTGAGAAACTTGGAATGCAAAGTTAGAAGAATAACAAGTCGAGTCGAGATAGTCTTCTTTTACGTATTATCTTTAAAGATAAAATGATGTAAATATTTGGGAAACGTAAGGAAAGCACTGAACTATAATTTTTTTATTCTATTAAAAAGAGAATTTCGAGAAGCTTGAAATGGTAGAAAAATAAAAAGCCAATTGAGAATTGACTCGCAAGTCACAAATAATGCAAATTGAAAAGATAGAAAAATAAAAAGTTGAGTCATTGTCTTTTTTCTTAAGATAAAACACGTATAAGTAGAGTTTGTTGGAACTATAGGGGGAAATGTACAAACCCAGTCCACCATAGTCAGATTATCAATGCCAAAGATCAACAGGGGGAAATGTCCAAATCGAGTCCACCATAATCAAATTCTCAATGCTAAGGACCAAGCCCACAATTAAGACTTTGCGTATCACCCACAAAAATATATCTATTACTTATATAAAAATATAAATATTTTTTATAAAATATGAATTGTTGAATATATCTTTATCAAAAATTATTATTCAAGATTACAATAGTAATTTAGGACTTTCATACTTAAATAATTTTATATTGAAATCCTAATTAATTCAAAATCTTATAAAATCTCATTATAATTAAAATTTTAATATAAAAGTGTTATATATATGATCCCATTATAATTAGAATTCTAATATATATAATTCCATTGTAATTAAGACTCAAACATAAGAGTAGTGTTTCTGTACACCAGGTGCATGGGTCATAATCCATGCAACCGGGTCGGGTCGGGTCCGGTTTAACCCGGATCCGCGCCTTTTTATTTTTTTTAAATTTATGTCATAACCTTTATGTTGTAATAATATAATCTTTATGTTGTAATAGTGTAACCTTTATGTACAGATTTCATAATTTTTCCACTGAATGACTTATACCTTTTTCACTATAAAAATTCATGCAATATAACCCAAAACCTTTATGTTGTAATAATATAATCTTTATGTTGTAATGGTATAACCTTTATGTACAGATTTCATAACCTTTTCAATAAATAACTTGTAGTTTTTTCACTATAAAAATTCAATATAGCTGAAACCTTTATGTTGTAATGATATAACCTTTATACTGTAATACTATAACCTTTATGTACAAATTTCATAACCTTTTCAGTGAATAACTTATACTTTTTTCACTACTCAGCACTGCAAAAGGTTATGTGCATATAACTAAAAGATTAAGTTCGCTAAACTAAAAGGTTAAGTTCGCTAAGTTAAAAGGTTATGCCAATATACAGCAGAACTAGAATTTGAATTAGGGTTTGGGCTAGGGTTTGGGTGCGTGGGGGCGCGTGAGGCGCGCGTGGGGCGCGTGAAATGCACTTTTTGGCGGGTTGACCCGGTTGCACGGATCTAGGATCCGTGCACCTGGTGTATAGAAACAATTGTGCAAACATAAAAGTATTATATAAAATATTTATATTATTTCTTTCCTAAATTTAAATTGATCTTCATATGCAACGCTAGTAATTTAAAATTCGTTAATTAATAAGTCCATATAATAACGCTACATTTATAGTTGTTTTAAACGTGTTAAACTTTCAAAAGAGGATAAGTGACATTAATTTAACTTCAATAATTAATTACTCATTCATCAAAATTCAAATTTGAAAAATTCAACAAACCTCAATTATCTAAATAGGTACTTAGATTAATCTTTTGATATGTAATTTAAAATAAAAAGCCTGAAATATTTATATCCGCATAAAAGTGTAGAAAAAGTAACACAAAAAAAAAAAAAAAGGAAAAGCTCTATCAATATCATATCTTGGATTAAAATGGGAAGTGTGTTTGCATATACATTGAACTAAGAGTTCAGTAAGCTAACAACAGGAGCCGATGTTACAACGTAACCTCACACAATATTTACATTAAGCAAGCTTTCAGTTGGCATCATATCTATTATGAGAACACAATCTAAATTCTTTGCAGAATAAGAATACTTTTTATTGCGTTAATTTAGTTGCTAAGTTAAACTATAACAACAAACTCTGTCAGCTGAACCCACCCATAAGCACATCTATCGCGTATTTTCTGCACCATGAATGCTGCCGTTTCCACCATAGGCCTGATTCTCGCAAGTTCTTTCTCCACGAGCAATCTTTTATCACTCTCAACCTATATATTCGAAGTTAATGTGTGCGTTGTGTTGGTAAATTTACACACTCATTGATCAGAAGAATGGTAGAAAATACCTTGTCAATGCAGCGCACAGTGTCTAAAGTGTAGCAGAAATATGTCAGCTGTCTGTACAGCTCCGATTCCGTGTACTGATGAAAAGAAATCACCCCAATAATATCAGCAACTGCAGTTTATCAACTAATAAAGTTTAGTTTCGGTTCAGAGGCACTAACCTTTCGAATAAGATGTCCATTACAGCGAGGATAATTCGGACATGTTGTTCCTCTCTCAGAATCCCCCAGTGCTCGAAGATTCACACCACGTGTAATGTAATTACATGTTTCATCATCACACTGTTGGACAATATAATTTATGAGGATAACGCATTGCATACTTGAAGACCAGTTGCAGCACTCAGTTTAGTGATTGTACTTACCATCATCAGGCCCTTGTAATATATTGACATGAATCTTTCAGCTTGTCTTTTTACCTGATAAAGAGCAGGCAGAGTTAATTGGGAGGATACTGTTTGAACCATAATTAAGCACATGACTTGTATGTGGTTACAGCAGTGTAACCATTTAAATATAGATGGTGATGACACCTCTATCAAGTTGTCCAAAATTATATGATGAGCAAATTTATTTTAAATATTCAGAGTAAAATGTACTAGAAATCACACTTTCGATTATTTATTTTGATTTCATTGATGAAGACAATTTACTTTTTTTTTTTGTAAGATATATCAAGTATAACTTTAAACCAAAGAAATGCAAAAAAACTTTACTAGATTGATTTCATTTGAGAAGAGGATTTGGAAGATTCTAAAAGCCCTCATATCAAGTGCAATAATCAATCAAAATTCAATTTGAAATGAAAATTGAGTATATCAAATCCATTAGAGAACAAACTCATTCAAATAACCTCAATATATTTCACTCATATTTTTATAGCAACTGTATGAGAACTTCTATGTTCAATGCTAGAATTAGTATTGGTTGAAGACAGTTATCAATGAAGGGTAACGAAGGAAATGGTTTAGCAAGCAAGGTAGTTACTCTTTTACAGTTTAATTGACCAAGACACTTTCTATTTTAAGGATTGACTCTTCCACAACCGCCAAAAAACAAAAATACCTGGTTAGCTAGAATGGCAGAAGATATTCTCCCTCCATCTCCTTCAGGGCACTTTGGACAGCGCAATTTGTGCCAGAAATCATTTGTAGACTCAGCTTGCATGTTTTCTGTCTTTGTATTGATTAGTGTACATACTGAATTCAAGATGGGCGAGCATTCAAAGGTGCCCGAGCATGAGGGGCATGACAAAACCAAAGGTTCACAACCCCGGTATCTGCTATATAGGCATTGCATTAATTACAAGAAATTCTAGTTTTTCTCACTTTCTATCAAAGATGGATAAACAGCAAACAATTCAGGCATGCAATAGGACGTTTGGATTCTGTGAGAACCATATAACGATTGCTAGTTGTTATCACACTCAAAATTAAAAATAAAATGAAACATAAGATGACAAACAAAAGAATTTGCATACGAGCAAGGAGAAGAACTTCTGATTCCCCAAGCAAGAGAAAGCATATGTAGGACCCAGAGGAAAGAGCTTTCCATGATGCATAATTATCAGAAAATACAAATACTATTTTCAAAATATTGGGGGTTATGAAAGTCAAGAAATTTCTTATCAGGTCAATGATCACAAAACCATACATCGATGTATATTTGTTATTAACTTTGTCAATAAACATTTAGATTTTGACTATTGATACCCGGATGATTTAGCCAGCAGACTCAGCACCTTATTTATACAAGGATGGACAAAACTACTCTCACACCCAGAGATACGTACCTCTCCTCACCATCCAATGCAAGTGATAGCAAGCTGGATGGATCATTGCTTACAGAATCAATTGATTTACTCTGGAACTGAGAAAGTATATTGAACTCAGTTAAGCATTCATACCAATGCAATCACTCATATTCTTTACACACATCCACACATATGTTGTGTGCCTGTATGTGAATACACACACACACACACACACAAAAAAAAAAAAAAAGAGAAAGAGGTCATTTACCTTTGATGGGTCAAGTCCCAAACAATCAGCCAAACGTGATGGACTTGTACCTTGAATTGATGCACATAGACGTGATATGACGGGGTGAATCTACATATCATTTGTTGAAGGTTTTAAAAAATATAAAGTGGTAGAAAGCGCAGCATATTAATAGAACCAATAACAGCTATACTTGTAAAGTAAGGCTATAAAAATTCATACCTGCTGGGCAAGGTAATAATCAATGTCAATCATCCAGTTTTCATTGTCTCTCTTTAGTTCATCGGGATGTCTTGCTCGCTGGGCAATCCCAACTGAGGAGGTCGAACCATTTCCCTACAAGTATACATGCAAAAACATATCACGTATAATTTTATGCATAACACACACAATTCTAACAAGAGAAACAGGGAAAAATAGAACTGGAAACTGTGGCAGACCTGTTCACAGCAAATGATATAAGGTACAGTATCTCCAGCAGAACAACCGGTAACATAACCACTTCTCTTAAGTCTAAGCGCTACCTAAAAACCATGGAAGAATATAAAGTTAACATACAGAAGGATGGCACTGAATTTTACAAACATTTTGTTATGTTATGAGCTTACTTCTACATGAGGCTGATTTCGAGCATCAGGGTATGCTTCAGGTGGTTTGGTGAGTGTCTTTGTTATGACATATTTTTCCAGTGGTATTTGCCCATTCCTCATTTCCTCTTGTACCTACAATTAAATATACACAATTTACTCATGGCTTTCTGGTATAAACTTCCTAGCTTAGAGTATAACCGCACACCCCTAAAATCAATGTAAAGCTCAAACTTCCTTTTTCCAAAATAAAGCAAGTTGATAGTATAAACAACAAAATTCACCCAATAACAAGTCATCAAGATTCAATGCACAACTTCTTTGTAGAATTGTTGCCTTAAGAAGATATATGTTGCTTGAGCTTACTCCCATACTTTAGTCATACACTACTAGCCAAGGACATTAGGCGCGACAATCCTAGACACATATTCGATAGGGCACCTACCAGACACCCACACACTTATAAAAAAATTCTAGCAATATCATCAAAACATCAAAAATTTGTTTGTATGTTCAGTCATTAGATTTTAATAAATTTTCAAGAAAACAAACACCAAGATGATTATTGATAACATATGACTCATACATGTATATCTGCTGCTGATAATGCTAATCTTAAATAAACACCGCTCCCAAACCAAAAAACAAATGAAATTATCAAGAAGCCTAATGTTTTGCTATTAGGTAAAAATGCATACAAGATCATACAATTACCTTCATGAGAGAGTTGTGTATTACTTCAACAACATCCTCACAGGACCTGAGAGCATTAGAAAGAACCATATATAAGGTAAGCTTTAAAAGACAGTTAACCAGAGGAAAAGTTTACTCACTAACTTAACGTAGCAAGAGAATGCACAAAGCAATTTACCCGCCAGATAAAATTTGACTGAGGCAAAAGTCTCCTAATTCCTTTGATAACAAGCTCCAGTCACGCCGAACCATATCAAGACCTTTCCGTTCAATAACCTGCATGAAAATCAATTGATAATGCAACAGACGAGAATACAGGTTCCTAAGTTGAATTGAACCAGTGAAGTGTATAAGAAGGCTACCTCATAAGATGTACCATCCTTAAAATGCATTTTGACTGCCGCATATTTCTTCTTCTTGAGCAATAGCATTCTCTTATACAAGCCATCAAGGTCAATCTCAAGACACCTATATTTCTTGTTAACCTTCAAAATCAAATAACAATTGTCCTATGTATCACATTGCCAGGACATTTAAATGAAAGTATATAATCCACTTAAGTGCTGGACAGAATATATACTAATTACGCTTTATGCGGTTCAACAGATGAAAATATGGATAGAAATTCTTCCATTACAACTCTGAGAACCTTAATTAAAATAGATTGTCAAATAAATTGAACATTATATCAACAACTCAATAATCATATTAGACCATGATTTTGGGCTCACAGGCGAATGCCTTATGCAAAACAATCGAGAAACCAAGGAATGTCTTATGCTCTAACTTGATCGTCATAAGATAAGTGAGACATCCCATATAATTTATTGAAGCAGAAACAAATTGATTGTCAAAATGAGCAACATAGGTTCAAAACACACCTCCTGAATCACCCTTCCTGCTATCGATCTAGCTTTTGCTATATCATCAAGCCCACTATAAATCATAATTGAATCAGTGTCACCATAAATAACCTGCTAAGATTTCAATAAAAAAAAAAATGATAGCTTAGAAGGTTCACAAGTAGCAGTTAAAATAGAAACACACTAGAAAATCAAGCAATTATGAGTCTGCAAACCTCGAAATTTAGAGCATTTTGAACAAGATCAACAGTACTCTGTAAAATCTCCCTTCCCTAGAGATAAAAACACAGAGTTAGTCAACTGCATCACCTCCAATCAGTTACTAAATAATAAACTTCTTACCTGTAGTGTTATAAGTTCTGCAAGAGGTTTTGCGTAAAATCTGGAGTTGGAGAATCCTAGGCATCCATACATGCTATACAATTGGTTGAAACCAATTAATAACAAAAAAACAAATAGAAGAAGCAGAAAAAGAAGTTAAAAGATTAAGCACATACCTATTTGCCGTCAACTTGAGAGCTTGTTGCTGTATGTCTAGTTGCTGAACTTTGAGACCGGATGCTGTTTTTAACCATGTCTTTACCATTCTTCTTCTCTCCACCAAATTCTTAAGCAACTGAAAAATACACATTATCAATACAAGATTATATTTATGCATAAGCAAAATAAAGAATCTTGATATCTTGGCAAATCAATAAATTGCTTAGCACTTAATAATTTTTACTGTTAATTTAGAAGTAGTCATATCAATTTAATTTTCACTGGCTACTTTTTACTGCTAATTAAATAATTGTTATCTTGATAATAGAAATGTCTGCCAGTTACCCAGTTACATATTACAATGTACATAAATTGGCCACATCATATGCAGTTGTTTCATGGTTTATATTGATTAAAGTAGTGCCAAGTAATTTTATATTATAAGGGCATATATCTATCAAGATCCTTCACAGTCTCTTACTTCTATACAAATAAAAGAGATCCATGAATATGTGTGGCATATCGGTCACAATCAAGGACACTCAAATTTGGAAATTCAATGTTTTTCTGCTTTACTAACTAAAGAAATACACAGATATCCGCTGAATCTTAGAAAAAGAATTTGCTGGAGCTAAATATTTAGTTATAGTTGCATAGAGCTACTGATCTGATGCTACCAATTTATATTGGACATGGAATGCTTTACCTCAGGTAGAACACCAGGCCTTTTACTAGATGGTAGACGGGGAATAGATCCATCACCAGATCTTTCAACAGTAGTAAAACAGATGTTGTATTCCTGCAAAACAGAAAAAGGAGAATTAAACCTCTAAAAGATAAACAATTTTGAATTGAATTCAGTTAGATGGTGGGGGGAGCGAGCATGCTAAAAAAGGGTCTAACAAATGGAAAGAAATACAACTAACCTGAATAATGGAAGGGTAAAGACTGTTGAAATCCAGAAGTAAAATATACTTGTCATAGAATCCTTTCTTTGGCTCCAGCACCAATCCCCCAGAGTAGGAAGGTCCCTTCTTAGTTTTCCCATGATAGTTTTCTGGAAGCTCATTATCAATAATTGTATCATCAGGATCTATCTCATTGCTCTTAACACCAGTACTAGTTTTACGTTTTATAGTCCTTGTATCTTTGGATTGTGCAGAAAACTTGTCTGGGACAATAAATTTTTTGGTGTGGAATGCATGTAATAAAAGATATTCAACTCTTTGAGCCCTAGCACCCTGAAATTAACCAGAATACACATTCTTAGAGCCTACAATTTTTAGTGACTTGGATCTTATATGATGATACATCACTCAAAGTCACTAAAAACTTCACCTGTAGCGTTTTATGCCAAAGATTTCCACTAATATTTGTCAGTTGACGCGTGAGGGGAAGAACACTCAAATGGAACATGAGTTCCATTGACAACCATGCATCTGTTTCACCAAACTCAATCTGCAAACAGTGAAAAAGTACATATAATGCAATTAAGCAGATAAGTAGTTTTAGTTGATACATCAAAGACTGCACTTTGGAAAAAAAAAAAGATGCCTCTCTATCACTCCAATGTTGGAGCGTGAAGGTCTGCACAGAAAGCCAGACAACACCTATAACTAGAAGTTTCCAGAAAAGACACTACCAAGGTTATAGGCTTGGAAACCATTACATTATAGTCTAAGCCCTAAGGTAATTTGGTAATTTGGGTTATATTCTAGATAGAAAGTATACAGTGGAGTTGGCATGCAACTGGTTACAGAAAAGGAATGCACCCTAGAGTGAACTCTAATACCATAGGCAAATTAAATTTTATTCTACTGGCCTATGCAATACCTATATCCTGAATTAGAAATCATGTTATATGCAGATAGCTGAAATCATCTTCATCATCAAAGCCCATCCAGCTACTTGCAAGGTCAGATGCACAAGATTCATTCTCCAAGTCACACAATCACTTAATATCCATGTTATAAGAAGCCTGCCATCCTATGCCTTCAATTAATTTGCTAATCTAAGATTTGTTGAATTGGAGATTCACTAATACAAGAAAATACAAGATGAAAATTTCAAAGAGAATCTGAGGGCTTACAAGTTCCATAAGTGATTCAGAACTTTGAAACATTGAGGGAATATCATGTGGTCTGATTTCCTTGCGGTCCTTATTCAGCTGTGTCTTTGCTAGTTGTGTCAAGGAATAGCTAACCTGGCAAACGCAAAAGTGATAAACAATAAAAAAACGATAAGAACCACATTAAAATAAAACACTAGAACCCACCTCCTTTAATAGGTCACGAGAACAAATATAAGTGTCACATAAGAGACGGCCAGCAATGCAGGACATGATTCCTGGACTTGCTCCTGAACCAAACACTGAGCTTCCTTTATTAAGTTTGGGCATGGCTGAGCGTTTTAGACGGCCTATTTTTGACCACATATTACTGGGAACCATGCAA
Source organism: Scutellaria barbata (assembly GCA_028654395.1). Taxonomy (NCBI): domain Eukaryota; kingdom Viridiplantae; phylum Streptophyta; class Magnoliopsida; order Lamiales; family Lamiaceae; genus Scutellaria; species Scutellaria barbata. Next base: position 5,896,265 of record CM053650.1, read on the forward strand.
GCCTGTAAAATGCAATATGTGAGGCATTCTGAGGGGAAAAAACTCCGCATGAAACAACTCAAATAAAATACTAACAAGAGCCAGTGACAAAGAGCAAATAATATTGGACTCGAGTAAAACATTTTGAGAAATAGCACCCGATGTAAAATATTGTTGGCTGAGTATTAAGAAGCCTGATAAATATAAGATCATGCATAAGAACAGCAAGCTGAGTGTTGAGATGAGTGATAAATATCAACAAAAGTAGACCTAAGTAAGACGAGAAACCTACAACTTGACAATGTCAGTTGAAAGTGCTACAAGGAGGATATAGTCCATTTAAGTATCCAAAAGAGAAATTTAGCTCCAAGGATATATAAATACCTGGACTCTGTGAAGAAGGACATCCAGATCAAATCCAGATATATTGTGCCCAACTAAAACATCTGTATCCAGTTTGTGCAACTCAATCATCAAGCGATTTAATAGAGCCCTTTCACTGAAATTCAGAATTAGACACAGAAGATATCTTTGTGAATGAAAAAAGTTATGGCCAAAGAAACTGGAATAGACGTAAAGGAGTAAATCGAGCCATGAACACAATTAGCAACAAAACTTACCTGCTTTCATAGCAAATAACATTTGACCCAGCCTTAGCATTTTTTTCAGCTGCCTCCTTTGCAAAACCCATTGGAAATATGCCTCCCTCAAGTTTACGGACAGCAGTAAAATGACTAAGCATACCTGGACGAGTCCAGTCTGAGGTTACCATGGGAGTATCTATCTGGAAGAATCAGCACTCAATTGTTAGGTTCATTCTTATGACTATAATAGAGGCAGATACCTGATCAAGCAGCATAATTTCTAAGAAAACAATTATAAAATGAAAGGAATCAGTTGCACGTGGACTACATCATTAGCAATAGCCCAATCATGGTACATTACAACTAGGTGGAATGTAATGCTACCACATAGGGAACAATCAAACTTATATCTGAATTAGAACAAGAAAAAGACAATACAACACAAGTAATGAAGGCAGAAACAGAGGCTTGCCATTTATCAATCCTTAAAACAAAAGTGCTAAAACTAAAATCAGATACAAAAATTCATACAAAGGGAGAAAAGAAAGATGTTATTGATGAAGCACCAAACATGATTTCGTATGATATACCTTTGCCCTGTGGCAGCAAATGACAGATGCAGAGACAATTTCATTTACATTCTGTTTTTCATTGAGGATGGTTTTCAAATTTATTGCTGTAACTACTACTGGAGGAATCTCAGAAGTGTTCTTTGAGGAAGTTGAAACTTGAATATCCTTTGGAATATCCACAGTAACCTCAAACTTGCACCAGCTCACCTATTTGGAATGTGAAAAATATAATTATTGCATGATGAAGACTGAAGCATCTCAATAATATATGGAGATGTCTAAAAAGACTCACACGCTGTGAAGCTGCGCAGCTGGAGAAATTTGAGATTGATAGCCATGATGGTCCTTTTATTTTCCTTTTAATTAGGAAAAGCTCCAAGGCACTGCATACAACATGAATCATTACAATCCTTCTTTCCCTGAGAGGGTGTGCTATGAGTGCATAGATTAGCATATGCATAACCTCATCACAGAGGAATTCATCTTGAAACTAAATTTAACTGAAACATTGGATCAGCTAGAAATACAGGGAGAGACTTTTGAGACATTTTTGATAAGTGATAAAAGTCCCAAACCATAAGCACAGTGAAAGTACGGTGACAGACTATTAGCAGTACACCTAGTGAGCTAGTAAATACTCCAAAATGAATTTCTCTAGATAATAAAAGAAAGTTCCCAATATTGTAGCACTAATCGAAGGTAATCTTCAAGCTATTAAAATGACCAGAAGGAGACAGCATTAACTGATACCTATTATGAGTTCCAAGTAAAGCACAGAAGTGGTTTCCTTTGAGATCTGATGGAAGCGGTGGATCCTGTAAAGATAAAAACCACTGATGTGATCTTAAAGTGATTGAATGAAATAGGCCTCAGGTCAGTTGCCATTCCCTCACGTGCAGTGTTTAGAATCATTGCAACCCAATCTCCAGGGTTTGCTTGAACGCCCACATGAAATGCTGAGAGTTTAAATTAATCTAACAGAATTTATTGGATCAGCTTTAGCCTACCTTGAATGGATAGTTGATCTTGAGGACATAATTCTCCCCATGGGGTATGTCTGATCTCTCAAATGCATAATTTCTCTAGAAGAGAAGCAAAGAACCACAGAATGTATCAGAATTCTAATTTTCAGAATAGCTGTATAATCCATTTACCTTTTAGTTGAATAACAAGAATCAAGAAGTCATTTTTGTGGACTTTAACCATCTTGTTCAAAAAATGATCTGATGCATTATATCTACCAACCTTGACAGGAGCCATGCTAAAAGTTGAAACATTTCGTTCCAATAACTCTTTTGTCATTTCAGTCTTCAACTCTGACGCCATTTCCTGAGAAAGAAAATCCATCAACGATAAATGAAACACATAACACATATGTGTAAGGACAAGATGGCTTTATTATTACATGTAGTCGAGTTCGTAGAGCTGTTTGAGACTCTTCAACATCTTTCTCTAGCTTTGCAATTGTGCCTTTAAGTTGTACAGATGACATTTGCAACCTCCCCCCATCTCTCCCTTGCTTTGCAATTGTATCCTTAGAAGCCATGAGGGACGTTCGAGACTCTTCAACATTTTTCTCTAGCTCTATTGTGTCATTGTGCATGAAGGAAACAGTTGGGATCGCATACACACATCTCTGCATGTTTTTTACTACCACACAGCAGCTGTGGTATGTACCTTTTGATTTGACCTTGATTACCATAATCACCATCAGATGTTAATTTAGGAATTGCCATTCTTATATTTTTAACCAGAGAAGAAAAAAGGAAAAAGAAAAGAAAACAACAGGATCCAAAGTCCCATGCATGGAAATATTAGTTGCATACAAGACAAGTTATTGAAGGCACATAAGCATTAGACTGTTAATTGATTCATTTTTTAGAACATTAGTTTGCAATTAAAATACTAACAAGGAAAAAAAATGACATTTCACAGATTATAGAATGTATACTGAGCATTAATAAAAATGGTCATGTAAACAGAAATATAAAAAAGGTGAAATGGACAAAAAAAAAACGATAAAAGCCAAAGGCTTCACACAGGATCATGCAAGAATCAGGAGTTCATATTACACCTTCTGTAAAATAGAAAATAAAAAACTAAGAAAGCTGAAAACCACCATCCATTTCCTCCCAGAAATTAGAAGAACATAAAAGCGATGGAAACACCAGATAATAGGAGGGAAAACTATTAATGTCAATTCCTTTAAACTTTAAAGATATATTTTCTCTAAACCACCAGCAATATACAAAACTAATAATTAATCCTTTTAATATAACTTTGAATGAAGAAAAGAAACAAAGAATAAGCAAGCTTGCATAAATTCAACTTTAAATAATGAAAGGGAAACCTTAGCTGAAACCTAAATTTCTAACTGAAATACAGCAATATTTCAATCGAAAAGGATATGTAGTGGGTTCATATTATTTTCTGACAATGTAGAAAGCTATCTAACTGAAATACAGCAATAATCATCATGATCATAGTTATGAGCCCAGTCCATGATTAGCTTTAGATTAGGAGAGAATGGCAAACTAATAAGAATGTGCATTAAGCACAACGTATCTCCGCATACCTTTCCGAATAGATAGAGATTCCCAGCATTAGCACCATAAATCTCCTCATGTGCATCAAGCATATAGAAAGGCAATGATCCATCCGACTCCGTTTCAAAATCCAATTTCTCCTCACAGCTCTTGTTATCATTCCCCCCTGCAGGACCAGACCCATTACAATCAACAATCCCTGCACTTCTCACTGCTTGCCACCCAACAGTAGCACTCAAAGCCGGATCTTTTACCTCATCAGTTTTCGCATTGAGAGAAAACACCTTTTTCTCCACCTCCTTTACTTCGGAGTTATTAAATGAGCATTCTTTATTCTCACACTCTATAGTTTCTTTATTATCCTTAATTTCCTCGTTCTTTATTGTGCCAGCTGAATTTGTTCCTCTTTCAGCTATATGCAAACTATTTTGCTCACTCTTGCCATTTTCATCTTGTTCCGAATAACTCTTCCATGACTCACCATTTGCATCACTAAAGCTGGTGGTTTCTTTAATTTCATTTGTGGCGTCTAAATTAAGACTACTAACAACAGGCTTCTCAACCTTAACAGGTAAAATCCCTAATGAATCTGAAGGAAAATTGTTTGATTTGTTCAAACCTAAATTGCTTAAATTAGTTCTCCTTCTCCGCTCCCTATCCTTCTCATCAGGAGCAAATTCAGCAATCACATCATCAACAATACTATCACATGAAACATTCTTCTGTACATCTTTCTTAAATACAGACGACGTAAACATATTAGAAATCCTTTGCTTACCCATCAAAGCTGCCGCAGACGCCAACGCAGATGGTTTCTTGGGAACCTCCTTCTTCTCCGAATTAGAATTTCTATTCTTCTTTTTCGGCTTTTCAGATTCTTCATCGGATTCTTCGGAGGACAAGGCTCCCCCGGCAACCGACCAGTCTTCTTCCTGACCTTCATCGCCGTACCCTAAGCCATCGTCGTCAACAATAAAACCCTTGGCCTCTTGACGGCGCTTAGCAACGAGAACTTCATACTCATCGTCATCTACGGTGTCGTAAATTGGCTGCTCCATTTTCACCTGGAAGCCACCATCATCCATCTCCCGTCGGCCGCCGCGGCGTATTGCCTTGAGAAGCTCGAGAGCTTCCTTACGCGCCGTCGCGGTTGCGCCCCGGCTCCGCCGACGGCCCGCTTCTGCCGGCTGCTCGTCAGACATAGTTGCTTCCTTCTCTCTGTATGTCACTCAAGAAACAGTTTTGTCTGCTTCGTTTACCAGATCTGATGATCTGAGAGACGGAAGAAGAAAGCGAAATGTACAAGGTCTTAAATGGCGGGAATGCGTATTTTCGCGCCAAAATGATTGGCTTCGTTTCCAGTTCCAGAAACCCTATAGTGGGCTGGGCCAATTTTTCGTATTAGGCTCGAATTCGGCTTCAATATTGGGCCCCGGCCCAATACTTGGTTTAAGTTTCAAATTAGTGTCTCTTCTGAGTTTGGGTTTGGGCCGGGGCCTCCCGCTTATAATTTATAAATCGATTTATCTTGTTATTTACTAAGCAAAACAAAAGCAACAAATTAATGGGACAGAGTGTATCCGTAGTCAAAAGATAGTTATAAAAGTCAATATTTAAATTTTGAATTATAGATAGATTCATCTCATAAAATTAAAATTTATGGTCAGAAACGGTCTCTCACGAGAGTGTTACCCCGTAAAAGAATAGAATTAACGAATTATTATTTCCTATAAAAAAATCCTCTACAATCATTATTATTTCCAACAGATAATATGATAAGCTGTAACAAGTTAACAACATTCATTGGCAACAGTTGTAATTATGGGCAACATGTGATTCTATCAAATTGTACAAGGTGGCCAAGTTGCAATATCCCTTACTGTCATATATTATTATTATTATTATTATTATTATTATTATTATTATTATTATTATTATTATTATTATTATTATTACTATATGTTTAGACACACTACATAAAATCTGCCAAAGATACTGAGATAGGTGGGAAAAAAATAAATAAATTGGTATAAAGAAAGAAGAAAGATGGGTAGGAGCCAGCAAGCGGGGAGTAAATACAGAGATACATTCAGATACAATATATCAAAATAAACCTATGTAGTCGCCAACCATAACTTATGGTTCATTTCGCATTTATTATATTTTCTATTTTCCAAGAGAGTTACCATAATTATCTATCTAATATACTAAATACTTGCCATTCATATTGGTTGGTAAAATTGAATTTATTTGCCATCTATGTCTATTTTGACATTGCCATTTACATTCATTAGTGGCCAATAAGAAGTTAATATTATTTATAGTTGCAAAAATGTCTCGCCCACCTAAATGTTTGATCCAATGGTTGGCTTTACTTTAATTTACCATAACTCATTCATATCACGCATTTAAGTAGTATTTTTCATGTGGCTTCCAAAAAAAAAGAGTCCTTTTTATATAAAGTCAGGGTTTCAATTATAATCTTGTCATTGATGAAAGTATTTGTTTGGAATATCTATACACCATTAACTTTAAAATATTGATAAGGTAAATTTAAGTATGAAAGGTTATGGTTAATACCGAAGAATCACATCGTTTAGTCATTTTAATCAATTTTTCATTTTTACTCAAAAATAATATAATCTAATATAAGTAGTATGATTTTTTACTTTAGTCAATTTTGAAAAAAAAAATGTTAATGTATCTATTTGCTCGAATGTGATAAGAAAACTGACTGAGATATAAAAATGTACAATATATAAGGGTATATTATTTTAACCAATAATGAAAAGTTTGGTTAAAATGACAATTCGAGTGAAAATTATAAATTTTCCTATAATTATACAAAGTAAAGGCATCATAAAATGGCAAAGTTTTTGGTGAGATTGTCTCACTGATCCCATTCCTTGAGACGGGTCGGTTCAGATCAAATATAAAAAATTATATAATATTTTTGTATGTATTAGATAATATTTTTCAATGTATTAGGTAATACTTTATGTTATATGATGCGTTTAGGATTGAGTTGGACTATAAGAAAATAAATAATATTTTTATATATTTCAGATAATATTTTTCTATATATTAGGTAATATTTTTATATAGGATACATGGCTCGAATTGAAGCGGATCACTCAAAAAAATGCACGGATTCTAGGTTGTTCAGATCTCTTATCTTTCGTGTAACATGTAATATTTTTGTATATATCAGATAATATTTTTGTATTATATACATATATTATATAATATAATACAAAAGTATTACCCGATATATTATAAAATATTACCTAATACATAAAAAATATTACATATTTTATTACGTCCAACCTGACTTGACCTGACACATTTCACGAAATGAGACCCGTAAGACGATATCACACAAAAATACTCCTATTAAATAAATTCTACATTTGATAAAAGTCCCTTATTAATTAATATACGTGAGAGGCTAACATACAATGCATTGGATTTTGGATGTGTAGATGCATGACATTGATCATTCCTTACGATCTATTTCTCCTATTTTAGGTATTAGGTCAGAAAGCAAGAAAGTGGACGTGTTAAGCTTTTTTTATTACCCTAATTAAAGTTCTTGGCGTTTTTATTTTATTTTCCCAACCAGTTATAATTGGAAAATATTATTTTTAGTTGTAATTTAAAATTCATTGTTTTACAAGATACTTTATATGAACACTTTTTTCCTTTTTACATGTACAACTGAAATTCAGGTCCTTATAGGTTGTTTCATCTACATCACTCCACCATACAAAACCCCTTTTAAAATTCAGATTGTTGTATGAAAATCTTATATAAATTTTTACGTATATGGAAATCAGACTATTATAGAGCTACCATTAAGGTTGTCAACAATTAGGTTATCTTGTATTTTGAACAATAATGGAACAGTAAATAGCATGCATTATTAACATATTGCAAATTGCAAGTTGCCAAATACAAAGAGCAGCAGAAAAATCAGAAAAGGAATGGGCAAGTGGGTTGGAAGATACATGAAAGGAGGTATCAATGAATCTCCCCTTTTCCCAACAAATATTATTATGATAACAACAAAAAAACAGATTTAAATGAATTGTGAATGTCACACAATACTATTATTTAATATCATTTTACTAAAGTAAAGCAACCAATCATTCTGTACACACTGCGGCTAATAAAAATTGCCTCCAATTAAAAGAGAGAAGGCTTCATCAATTCATATTTACACCATCCAATATTGAATTTCTAATATTAATTATATCATATCTACCTCTCTGTTTTTTCCTTCTCGGAGGTAAATAAAGTGAAAAATCTATAAAAAAAATCAGGCCTCAGAGATAAAAATCTTCAAAAATTCTGAATTCTGTTGTGATCAAAATCCTCTTCTGACGTTGATCCAATCATCGGAAACAGACCAATCAGGAGCTTGCCCTTTGACTATCCCCCGCAGCCTCTCGGCCGGTGACGAAGTTAGTGTCCAATTTGACCCCTGGAAATCCCACGAGTCAGAGTGTGCAGGCGAGGGTAAAGATGTAATTGACGGCGACGACTCCCAATCTTGAAAATCGAAGGGACCCCTCGGAGATGCTGACACACTGTTCTTAACTTGAAAATCTTGAACACGAACAAACGGATGATTCAGAAGCATCTCCGCTGTCCATCTTTCCTTGGGATCCTTCGCAAAACATCTCTCAAGAAAATCTTTTCCTTCTTCCGAAAATAACCCCGGGATCTCAGGCGACTCCCCGCGGACCCCAATTCTCCACAACAGCGGGCCCACGTCGGAGCCACTCCACGCCGGAGCCCCCGACATCATCTCCACCACCGCGCAGCCGAGCGCCCAGACATCCGCCGCCGCCTCCTGCTCGCTGCCGGCCACCATCTCCGGCGACATGTACATCGGAGTTCCCCGAATTTCACTCCGGCCACTCTTCTTCGCCAAGCCGAAATCGGCGATCTTCACGCTGCCGTCGCCGCAGAGCAGAATGTTCTGGAGCTTGATGTCGCAGTGAACGTATCCAAACTTGTGAATATAATTCAGCCCCCTCAGCAACGCTTTGGTGTATTGCCGGACCTCAAACTCCTGCAGCCACCGATCGCCGGAATGTTTAAGCTTATCCGCCAGAGAGCCGCCGGAGGCGTACTCCAACAACACATTATACAGCTTCTCGCCGTTCTCGCACGTGAAGCTTTCTCCATAGCACTGAATAATCTCTGGGCAATCTCTGAGCTCCTCCAACACAGACTTCTCGTTGACGAGGGAGGATGAGTGAGAAGCCCAGCAAGACTTCACCGCCATTAATGGAGGCAGAAAAGAAGCCTGGTTTTTCGACACCGCCAAATTGACCTGTCCAAAACTCCCACAGCCCAATCTCTGGCCGCGAATCCAATCCATTTCTTGGGGTTTCTTGAAGACGAAGAGAGAGAAAGAAGGGTTTAGGAGTGAAGGTGTGAAACAGGGAATTGTATTTATAGGAGGATTCGATTTATGGATTCATTGAATGGATGTAGGTATAGCTGACGCAAACGTGTGTGTAGGATTTGTTGCTAAATATAAAAAGCACGTGCAAGGAAAGAGGGATATTGTTATAGCGAAGGGTTATGGAAAAACGTGGTTAATAATATTTAGGTGATTAGAATCACTGTTTCAACAAAGACAATCCCACATTTCTCGATTTCACATTTGGACTATGTTTTTCTAAACTTAAAAGTTTAACTCATCTCATTTAATGACTCTTTAGATTTTCTTAACAGAAAATCTTGTTTTATCCGCTTTTCATTTTGGTTTAATTGTGGCCATTCGATTTTATAGTTTATACATTGAATTTGTAGATAATTAATTACATATTCATTTACCAAAGAGTTATATTGTTTTAATATATGTCTACCATGTGCTTGAAAAATGCTGATTTTTTTAATATTTTATATTATACACATAATTCATTTTTCATAATATTATTTTATATTAATTCTTTTCTTATCCCACACATATGCTATAATATGAAAACTTGGTTATCATAAAAAGTCATTTATTAAAAATTACAAAATATGAATTATATAACAAATAGGATTAAATCTCAATCAATTTTCAAAATCAATTCTATTATAGTCCGCAATTAAAGAAAACAATGAAAAATATTCAATTAATCAATTAAAGAAAACAATTCAAAATATTACAATTCAAAATATTATAGTAGTATTGGTTAATTGAATATTTTTCATTGTTTTCCTTTAATTGATTAATTGAATATTCTTTTCATTGTTTTCTTTAATTGTAGGCCATAATAGTACTGATTTTGAGGAATTGTTGAAGATTGATTGAGATTTAATCTTATTTGTTACCCAATTTATATTTTATAATTTTTACCAAATGACTTTTGATAATAACCAAATTTTCATGGTCTAGTGTTTGTGTGGGATAAGAAGTTGTAATGAAATGAGAATTGTTGAGAAGGTCTACGTTGATAAAGGTTAAATTCATGTTTGAAATGAGAATTGACAACAAAGTTCTTTATGTGAAGATGTTGATGAAGGTTAAATTCATGTTTGAAATGAGAATTCACAACAAAGTTCTTTATGTGAACGATGTTGATGAGAGCTTAAGTTTATGTTTGAAATGAGAATTAATAAGAAACTCAAAGTAGTAGCCTGATAAAAGAATTATGTGTATAATATAAAATATAAAAAAAAAGAAATTTTATGAAGTACACAATCTTGTTATATTCTTTCTTTATCTTGGTTTAATTATGATCATTTGCATTTATAGATTATACATTGAATTTATACATTATCAATTACATGTCCATTCACCATAAGTTATATTATTATGATATATTTCTAGTATCTACGATCTCTGAAATCACTAGAGATGGAAATATCATTATGGATATTCATAACTTTAAACGTTTTTTTTATTAAAGAAATGCAAAGATAAATAAACGAATGATCTAGGTGAAATTCACAAATATTTAATAGAAACCAAATATATATATAAATATATATATATATATCCCACAATTAACACATTAAACTCTTATTTAATGTATTTTTCTTATAAGTACTTCTAATTTTTTATTATAACATCAGATAGTGTTTATATATATATATATATATAATTTTCTTTAAAAATTAATTTAGAATTTTCAATTGTTTGATAAATTTCCATCTAGCCACTTGGTTTAGTCATGCTTACAAAATGCTATAGATGTTTGAATTAGATTAAATAAGGGAAAGTAAGTCAATTGCAAGTAAATAAAGTGTGATTATTGGATAAATTAGGGAAATGGGGATTAGGATAGAGAGTAGTGTTTGTAAAGAAGAGAATTACTACTTGTAGATTGGATTGAGATTGTGCCCTTTTGGTGAGATGATTATCCACTAAATAAGACATGCTTATTCATTCAAGAAAAGAGCCTTTTTTTGACAAGATAATTGATGACCTAATCACCAACGTCGTTAGAGGCATATTGATGGTTAAAGTGTTGTTAATTATGAGCAAGTTGAAACTAGATTTTTCTGTTGGGATATTTCAAAAGGCGTTTTCCCCTCCCTTAAAATTTGATTGGATTTTTCCAATTTTTTATTCCAACCTTGGTGCACTTGGGAGGGCATTTTGGGAAGGTTGCAACTTGACATTTGAAACTTGATTTTTTGGTCTACCCTTTTCAAGTTGGCTATTAGGGACTTTTAGTTTCATGAAATTAATTTATGGGTCCCCATTAATTTATTAATATCTATTCTTTTAGGCTTAAAACTGTAAAGAAGAGTCGGTGTTTGAGCTACTGCAGTCAACACATAGTTACTTTGAATTTTAAAATGGTTTGATTTTGATACTTCTTGTACAGGGTCGCATTTATACATAAGTTTATTGAATTTATTTATGATTTATTAGCTTGTTTGAAACCGATAAAGCCCAACTCAATTTCATCAATCACCATTCGAAAGTATATACATAATAAATTTCGCTACCATACAATAATCCAAAAATCATATAAAAAAACTAAATTGAATTAAACAAGCTTCATACTCCCGACTTAACCTATCAACCAATTTTTATTTTTTTTCGTTAGGAGTGTTTCCTCTCATGACGATGTGGAACTTTATATATTTGAAAAATGCTATTATTTTCATATTTTGTATAGTAAAATTATTGATATTTAGTATTTAAAAAATATTGATTTAACCCTCAAAATTAATTAATCCCCTAAACTATAAGTAGAGTTATATCCTTATTTGTGGATATTTAAGTCTTGAATCTTATACCCCAACATCCAATTATATATGGTCCGAATGAATTATTTTTTTACTTTGTACAATGTTGATTGAATCATGAATGCAACAATTTCATGGTAATAATTGGAGAGTAACATGTAGTTTCCTAAAAGAGTGATCCATTGTATCTACCCATGTCTAAATTTCAATTATATCCACAATGACGAGGAACATGACTTGCATTAAGTTGAAGTCAATTTAATGTATACGCAACTAGCACTTTCTAACTCCTATCTTTATTCAAGGAATATGGCCCAAATGATGAGGATCTCTTACATCTTTTTTCTATGTCAACTCATATAACAAATTCCTGTGTACTAAAGTTCGTTCCATGCTTATTTTGTTTCTTACCTTTTTATGGTTTTTTTTTAATAAAAATTCCTTACCTAAATTATAAGTCTCACCACCCCCACAAATTTAAAGTCTAAAACTGCTTAATTAATATAGTTAATTAACTTTTAATTAAAAAAACTTTTTTTATAGTAACACAACACACCGAACATATATAGATGTCACAAATCATCAATAAAATTCCAACAATTTTGTTAAAACGTGAAATAATGTAAATGTCGAGTTATATGTACTAGTAATGACAGAAGCAACAACATCGATTTACATCACTATAAAAATGTATTTTTTTTAATATATATTATTTCGTACAGTTTTATGTATTATCTTTATGCATATTTTCTTCTTGTTACTTGTAAAAAAATCATAAAAAGAATAAGTTACATTATTGATTAAATGTTCATATTTAAAAAGCCCATGATTAATTTCCTCAATGACCCATTAAAAATCATAACAAACCACCACCACCACCATTAATTAAACACAAAATGATTGGTTTAATTTACTGACAATTTTAGTTTTTAATATAATATATTTGGTTGATTATTCAATAGAAATGTACCTTTTCTTTAGCAAATCGAAAAGTATATTAATCTATTAGATGTATATAAATAATCTAATAAAATACATAGTGTGTATGTACGTATATATTTAATAAAAAATGTAGCAAAGACTTATGCTTGAAATTTGGATTTGCAAATTAAGACCCATATCACATGGGAACTAGGAGCCCGTCTTTGGTACTCGTTATTTTCTGCAAAATTCAGCAACTTGGATTTTAGATTACGATATGAAATCACATGAAACTTGGAAAACCCACTTCTAATGTCGGCGTTGCACAAACACTAAACCTGTGTGCCCAAAACTGGATGGTTTTATTTTCTATTAATTAATTATATACCCCACTCCATAAATATTGGGATAATGTTGTCATTGTCTAATTAATATTAATAAATCCGTGACATTGAGCCTAATTATCCGAGTTCGAATTCATAGGGATCACAAAATAACCCGAATTTGAACTGAGAATTTGACCCGTCCCTGAATTGAAGGAGACGGGTCGAATCAATTTGAGAATATGATCTATTAGTACTTAATAAATTAATTATAAATAGTTTCGACAAATATAACATACAAAATATAATATCAATCTGTTGGATAATTGGTTGTAATAAGTGGTGGGTGGAACCACTTTAATCAATAGTTAAGTGATTAAATGTTAATTCTTTTAAGGATTTGATGCGAAAAGATTAATCTACGTTTGGAGTAGATAATTGAGATATTTTGAATCACTCAAAATCAATTTTTAGTGAGTGAGAAATTAAGCATCTAAGTTGCTCACTTGAAATAAGAATGTGAAGGTCTTGAGTGTGGGAAGGAAATTTAACTATCTCACATAGGAAAATGAACCTTGAAAATATAAGTATTAAAGAAGTCATGTGAAGTGGCTTATTAATTAGTACACTATTGGAGTGGTATGTTTGTGCAACATACACATGAGTGCGGCTCGGTCTGATCCCGACTGTGGGCCTTAGTTCTTGGGCAATTGAACTTGGGCGGACGGGGTTCGGGTTTTACCCAACCTGCTTTGTCTTTTTAAGCCGTGGTTGCAGCACCCGACATTGGTTAAGGATACAACAAGCAGTACGACCATGATGAGGGCCAAGGATGCAGCACCCGGCTAAGGCCAATGGATGAGGGCCAAGAATACAGCACCCGGCTGAGATTGGTCAAGGATACAACAAGCAGCACGACCATGATGAGGGCCAATGGATGAGGGCCAAGGATACAGCACCCGGCTGAGAATACAACGTGCTGCTTTCCAGTCCGACCATGATGAGGGCTAAGAATGCAGCACGCGAAGGCCAATGATGCAGCACCCAATCGAGAATACAACGCAGCACGCGAAGGCCAATGATGCAGCACCCAATCGAGAATACAACGTTGGTCAAGGATGCAGCAAGCAGCACGACTATGATGAGGGCCAAGGATGCAGCTAATACAACGTGCTGCTTTCTAGCCCGGCTATGATGAGGGCCAAGGATGCAACACGCGGGGGCCAAAAATGCAGCACCACAACGTGCTGCTTTCTAGCCCGGCCATGATGAGGGCCAAGGATGCAACACGCAGGAGCCAAGGATGCAGCACCCGATCGAGAATACAACTTGCTACATTTCAGCCCCGATCGAGGATACAATGTGCTGCTTTCCAACCCGGTCATGATGAGGGCCAATGATGCAGCACCCAGCCGAAAATACAACATGTTGCATTCCAGTCCCAATCGAGGATACAATGTACTGCTTTCCAACCTACTCAATATGTTTTATCTTTTTAAGCCATGGTTGCAGCACCGTGGATGAGGGCCAAGGATGCAACACGCGGGAGCCAAGAATGCAACACCCGATCGAGAATACAACATGCTGCATTCCAGTCTCGATCGAAAATACAACGTGCTGCTTTTTAGCTCGACCATGATGAGGGCCATGGATGTAGCACGCGGGGGCCAATAATGCAACACCTGGCCAAGAATACAACATGCTGCATTCCAGTCCCGATCGAGGATACAATGTGCTGTTTTCCAACCCGACCATGGGTGCAGTGTGCTGCATTATGTTTTATTTTTTTGGGTCGTGGTTGCAGCACCATGGATGGTGGCCAAGGATGTAACACCCGACCGAGGATATAGCGTGTTGCATTCCAACTCCAACAAAAAATATTGTGTGCTGTTTTCCATCCCCCGTTATGGGAGCAGCGTGCTACTTTTCAGTCCGGCCATGGGCACAGTGTGCTATATTACAGCCTCGATCGTGGGTGCAGTGTGCAAGTTAGAACACTCAGTTGAGGATGCAATGTCAAGTTGTAGTATACGTTTTTTGTTGTCGTTTCATTTTTTGAACAAGACGTTTCTTTGCGTTATAAGATCCATTATTGGGGCCCCCATGGTGGAGACCTATATATAGGGTCATTATGCATCATTTTTAAGTACGATAAACAAATAGAGATAAAAAATACCAAACATTGAGCTCTCCATTTGCATTTGCTCAGTGCTCTAAATACCTAAGTTCATTGGAGCTCTCGAGATTGTGGTGCTACATCATAAGAGATATAGTAGTTTTATTTTTTGGAGACGATACACACAATCCAATGAGCACTACTCTGGACGTATCTCATCTTAAGAAGAGAGGTCTTCCTCGACTCGACTTGAAGATCATTATGTTATTGTAACTTTATAATAGAATAGGTTGTGATATAAATCTCATTTTATTTGATTGTATGTTTCTGTATTCGACATGTTCTACCCTTACACTACACTGTCTCCAACACAATCTATTTAATAATATTTTTTTTTGCATGTTACTCCATCTCCATCCTTGCCCCGAATCCTGATAGGGAGGGGACAAGAATGTTAAAACCCTACCCACTCTATTGTCACTCGATGTAAATTCATATTTATAAATTTATATGTAAATTTTGAGGTGTGAGTTGTAAGTAATAGATTAAAATATCTCGAAATATCTCCAATAATTTTTTAAGTGGTAGATATAAAAACTGACAGTAAAGATATTTCTTCGATATTTTCATTTGTTCACATAATTGGTATAGAAACCAGAAATTTCATCAAATATTGATAAAGTATCTATAAATATCAGTATTGATATCAATATCGATGATTTTATGATATAAATTGTGGAAAAAACGATAAAATATTAAGAAATATTAATAAATATCGAAACCGATATTTTTGCGGATAATATTTCCTTTAAAACCAAAATTTCATCATTCATTATAGGTTGATTCATCCGATGACGAATTTAGGTTAATGAAAATAATTGTCATGGTGATTAAGTGTATTTTAGTTGATGTAAACAATTTAAAACTTGATATGCTTATTACCTGTTGATTCAGGAAGTTTTCTATTCTAAATTGATAAATTTTTTTAGTAATTGGTACACGAATTTTAAATTCATGCATTAGATCTTATCAGATCCATGCATCAGTTCATGTTCTCACACGCGTCTGAGTGGGTATGCTCAAACCCACCCAAATTCACTTGCAGGTTCTATACATTTATGTTATGTAATCATATATTTATGTTATGTTGTCATACCTTTTAGGATTTTTAGCTATACCTTAACATATTTTTAAACATTTATTACTTTTGATACATTTTAGTTATATTGATCATACATTTTAGTTATATTAGTTATATCTTTTAGTTATGTTATCATTTTTTTTATGTATTATATAAAGATATGACTAACATCATTTAAAGGTACGAATAATACCATATAAATGTATATATGTACAAATTATGTAGAAATTAGAATTTTTTCGTTGAAATTAGAGTTTTTTTTTAAAAAAAATTTAAAGTATTATATAAATGTATGACTAATATATGATAAAGGTATGACTAAAACAACATTAAGATGAATGAAAAAAAAAAAAAGGAAAATGCATGAATCCACGTGGCCCCGCCCCGCATGTATAGATCTAATACACCACTTACATACAAATGCTAACTCTTTAAATTTTAATCTTATTTTCATGATTATATTAATGTAATAAA
Source organism: Scutellaria barbata (assembly GCA_028654395.1). Classification (NCBI taxonomy): domain Eukaryota; kingdom Viridiplantae; phylum Streptophyta; class Magnoliopsida; order Lamiales; family Lamiaceae; genus Scutellaria; species Scutellaria barbata. The sequence goes on from CM053650.1 coordinate 5,913,126, forward strand.
TCCAGATAAATAAAGGCGTGGCCACACAGATACTAAGAACAGAGTGATATGAATGTACAGCTTGTTTATAGGTGTGCTTGTTCCATGATACATTATTTATAAAAATAAATAATAATAATATAAAAATTAATAATTATATTCTCAATCAAAGGAAGGTGTTCTGTCGAGATCGTGCATTGATATGGCTAACAAACATATACGCACTAGCTATCTTTGTACTCCATATTTATCAAAAATAAAATTTTAAAAATCATGGAAATTAAAATGATCTAAAATCCAAGTGGTTAGATTGGCTAATCAACTAAAGAGGTAGGCTTATTAGAATAACAATTCTGCAATTCCAAAATATATAGTTTGATTTTATTTCCATTAGTTAATTTCAAGCGTGATTTCTCAAATTTTTCTTTTTCTAGATTCTGAAATGATTTTTTTGAATTGGACGATCGAATCGAATTGAGATTTACAATTCACTTGAACTTCAGTTTTATATTTTATCCATTTCTATTATTTTTTTTAACTCAATATCATTTCAATTTTCGCTTTTTGATTCTAACTATAGGATTAAGTCAGGGAATATAGTACTATTGTAGACCAAATAATTGAATTATAATTAAGAAACAAAACTTTAATTCTTAAATACTCTCTTTCTATATATATAAATATATATCTTAAATAGTGTCATTTTCAGGGTAATGTCCAACTTTATATACATAATGCGAAAAATAAGATAATGGAGGAATAGGTGCACGCTAGCTAACATCTTGCTAAGAGGCAACGGTTGGTAGATGCCTAAAAATTTGGTAGGGTAAGTAGAAAGGGGAATCTCCTATTTTTGTGGGTGTCGATTAATATACATCCACATTTTGCCACGTTCTTTATTTCAACTCTATACTCCAATTTCTCTTACTAAGATTATACCTTTTTTTTTTTTCTTCTTCTTATTCGTTCCAATATTCTAATTCAATTTTCTTGTTTAAAGAATATTAAATGCATTCTCCTTTTATTTTCTATTTAATGTTTTAAAAATCAACTATATGTATTTATCATGATTCAATTACTAAATTAAACAATGTTTAATCTATTTTTTCATGTACATTAAATACATTTCTTAATCTATGTAAAATCATAAAGGTGAATTATGTTGTGTTCTTTCTATATCAACAAGTAATGACATAAAATTTTATGTAGAAATATTCTTCGAATTGATCCCAATAATTCCCATCGTCAATTATCTGTAACAATCATTTGATACAAGAAAAAAAGTTGACAGCTGTATAATAAAATTTGAAAATTTGAATACTTTAAAGTAAAAGATGTCATGATTTTTCAAATTTACCATTCTTCTTCTTCTTATTATTATTATTAAAAAGTAATGGGATAAATTCCAATGTAGGACAACATTAATATAATAAATAAATGTTGGGAGGTCCGCGTTTGGAGATATTGGGACCAATTTTAGGTGTTACATACAACCTCTACGCGTTTTTCACGATGTCGGAGAATTTATATTGGTAGATATATTATATATATGACTTAGAGTTGAAGTTGAGGTTATAATTATATATATAACTACGCTACATTAAGATAAAACCAGTGGTGGGCTGTATAATTAAATGTCGTTGGGTGGGTTCAATTATAATTTATGGGCCTAACTAATTCTGCCCTTTAGAAATTAATAATAACTTCTATTTCACTTTCACTTATTTATTTATATATAAAGTGCTTGTCCAATTACAATCTTCGATTTCAATTCCAAATCGACAGACTCAAAAATCGTGAAAGGGACACACTGAAACCAAATCAAGGGAATTTTGGTTTCCGTTTTGCATTGTAAACCGCCGGTACCAAATCAAGGGAATTTTGGTTTCCGTTTTGCATTGTAAACCGCCGGTAGAACCACAGGTCTGCAGTTTGGTTCCATTATATATTTTTTTAATTTTTTTAAAAGTAAATTTGCATATAAATACTAAATTATTCTTATATTACAAAATAATAAGTTAATTTGTTTGAGTTAATAATTTGACACAAATTAAAAATTAGAATCTGCTTTTACAAGCTACAACATTACGATTTAGAAATTACAATTTAAATACAACAAAATATAAGCCATAAATCTAAAAGATTACAACTTATAATACAAATTAAAAATAACAACCAATATAACTCAAAATTACAGAGTAGAATAACATAAGATTATTTTATATAATATAATTTTTTTTAAAAAGATAAAATGTTGGCTCCCAATTTGAGAATACCCCGAATCGAAACCAAGTCGTATAACCACAGTTCACGATTTTCCAAACCGGTCGGACACCTCTAGTTATATGAAGTAGTACTCATTCGCGTGTTTTGTGTGCGTACTTCTTTAGAATTACATCAAATTTTACTGTTCACAACTTAGTTAAACTTATTCTAACAAATCATTCTATATTTTATATATGAATTAATAGTTAATTCATCTAATAAAAATATATTTATGGTTTGTTACCACATAAAACCTATTCTTAGAACTAACTATGCATTGAAGAAATAGCAATCTCTTTAATTGTATATGAATATATATACATCTATTTGATAATAAAAATTAGTTCGAATACGTGTTGGGCACAAACGACATCAATAATTTCCCAAAACTTTTTTTTAAAATTTTTAATTTGAAGCCAGCATCTCAAAATTACTTATTAATTAGTAGTAGCGATAGATCATGATCACGAAAGCATATCATAGTTCACGTTGTTATACTTTTAATATTCAATTTCAATATTTTATCAATGCAAATCTTTGATTCCTACCATTTTATTGAGAAGTCTCCACTCTCTACATTATGATGGGTCATACTTTAACATTATGTAGTGTATGGTTAATTAAAATATTTTAAAGTATTAGTTTTTCTTTTTATAATGTAGTTTGCATTTATGGAAGAAATAAAAGGCTCCCGAAATCCCTCCTATACCTGAACTAGCAGGTACTTGAAAAAAAGAATTGTTATATAATTCAAATCCATAGAATAAACGAGTGAAATTAATGAACCATATAAATGAATAAAAAATCATGGCTAGCTTGATATGAAGTTAGATATAGGCCAATATGCATAATGCACACTTGCTTGATCTAGTAATAAATGTAAGTTGCATCTTATTCATTTATTAATTTCTTAAAATAAAAAAAAAAGAAGAAAGGAAATTAAAGGCAAAGTTAGTTAAGAACAGTTAAAAGAGTGTCCAATTATGAAAGCTTTAGTCACGAGCAGGAAGCCTACAAATCTGCAAAATGCATTGCCTCTTTTCAAAATAAGGTTGCTATTAATATCTGCCCAACTTGCACATATAAATGTATTTCTTATATTTTTATTATTTTTTAAAAATTATGTTTTATAATATTAAAAAATCATTGTATAAAGTAGAGTTTTGACTGAAAGAGAAGGTCACCTATGCATTAGGAGCATGGATCTTAGATCCATGCTTTCGATCGAGATAGACCGGATACAATTTGGATCTGCGCTTTTTTTTTCCTCCTAATCTTTAGACTATATTAGTCATACCTTTATGCAAAGATATCTTACTCTTAATCCAATACTTTAACTTAAAAAAAAACCGTTGATAAACTATGTTAATCATATCTTTACGTAATATTAGTTATTTCTTTATATTGTATCAATCATACATTTATGTACGAATATCATACTTTTATGTAATACTTTAACTTTAAAAAAAATCCTAATTTCGGCACAATTTGTATATGTGTATCTTTAATGTGATATTACACATATCTTTATGTGATATTACTTATACCTTTATATCAATATAATCAAACTTTTATATAATATATAAAGTTACACTCAACATAATTAAAATGTATGATTAACATATCTGAAATGTATGACTAATATAATTAAAAGATACCTTTATTGATATTACTTATACATCTATATCAATATAATCAAACTTTTATGTAATATATAAAGTTACACCTAACATAATTAAAAGGTATGATTAATATATCTAAAACGTATGATTAATATAACTAAAAGGTATGAGAGATATTAATGATTGTCTAAAAAAATTATTAAAGTAAAGTTAACAATCTTAAAGATATGACTATTATAGTATAAATGTATGACTATCATAATATAAAATACAACACCTAAGAACAATTTTGGGTGAGTTTGGACGTATCTAATTGCGTAGGGGCATATAGAGGAAGGTTTGGGTCAGATCGGGTCGAATGTATGGATCTATGATTCATGCACCTTGATGCATAATTTTTTTGATCTAATTGAAAATGATAAAGTTTTGATTGAATTAAGTTTTAAAGTACGTATAAGAGTTGAATATGTAGTGTAAATAATGATAATTTATAAAGTAAGATTCCCTTTTTTTAATGTACGTTTTAGATTATAGAATAGCTTATTTACTAAGCTTATATATATTACCTATATATTTTATCTTATACACTTATATTTTGTAATATTAAAAAAAATACTTGCAATTGTTTATTTTCATAGAGAAATACTTTTTACAATGCTGATTACAAATACATATTTTTAATGTAAAATATTTATATATAAACTACTAACTTTATAAAACTTTTGTTAGTTCTAAGTGGTGTTTGAGGTTTAGAGGGGGGTGAATGAATCTTGGTCGATTTTTCAAATTTTTAAACAAATCGTTCTGCACTGCAAGATACTTGAGCTTGCAGCGACAGATAGTTACTGCTTGCAGTACTAGGATACAGTTCTGCACGCTGTAACCTGGAGTTTTATACGCAGCGGAAATATTAACTTTAAAACACAAGACTGTTTTTCTCAAAATGCTTATTTCAAAATCTTTTATGCTATGAGATAAATAAGATGCAGAAGATAAACACACAGATAAATAATACAATAAACACTTATGGCTTATAGTGGTTCGAAAGTGGTGTAATCCTTCTACGTCCACTCTACTGCTCCTCGAGCAGGAACTTCGTTAAGCAAGATTGATTTACAGGACTCTCCTAACAATCTATCAACTTATAAAGTTAACCACCTACTGAAGTTCAGCGTACACACAGCAACTGCAAACTTCAAAGGCTAACCTACACAGGGTTCCACACTCCCACACAGGGAAGCTGCCTAACTCTAGACAACTAAACAAACAGCAAGGATCTCTCCTGTCAACTGCTTGACACCACTAAAACAACCTAAGCACACAGCAACAAGGTTAAAAGGATAAAAATGTTTTCTTCAACTATTGCTTCGAAGTGAGCTTCTGAATCCTTGAGAAAACTTTCAATTTGAACTTGCTTCACTTCGTATGGTTGAGTGACTGATACTGATTGTAGGCTTGAATGCTTGAATCTTGTAAGCTTTAATTCTTCACAAATGATTTTCAGGTTTCAGTAACAGTTTTCAGCTTCAGTGCTCTTCAACCTCTATTTATACTTGTAGGAGAAGATGTCCGTTGAAGGGGACATCTCTCTTTTGAATTTGAAGTATTCTGACCAAAGGCATGGTTCGCATTTAATGCGACTTGACCTTTTCTTTCAGAGTATTTAATGCGGCAGTTGCGGCTCGCAGCTTTCTGCAGCGCGTCAGTCCATATGGCATCTTCTTATTGGCTCCGTGTCTGTGCCTTTGACCTTTTCTTGAACGGCTCTATTTATTCTTGCTTGAACTTTATTCCTCGTACTGCATTTATCCTTCATAGGATTTGCAGGATACTTTGTTTTGTAGTTGGCGCTGTATGATTTATCTGTACTGTAAGCTTTGCGCTGTATCCTTGGTTTTCGTGCAGCTGATATTTTCCTGCAGTGCTGCGGTAATTTAGACATGGTTGCAGTATCTTCTGGCAGTGCTGCTAGAACTTCTTTCTAGCAGTACTCCTGTATCCTTTTCTTGCAGCGATGCTGCACGCCGTTATTTCTTACTTTGCTGTATAGAAGATCTTATCTTATTAAAACGTTGCTGTATCTTCCTTCTACCAGCTATGTTGTATCCATCCTTCTTGCAGCGATGCTGTATCCTGCCTTCTTGCAACGATATCTTTCCTTAAAGACTTAGATGCAACTTTATCCTTCTTTAACCTCCATTTTCAGCACTTAACATAAGACTCAATCCTAGTCTATTTATTCACTTAAACAATGTGAAAAATGGGGTACTCAAAACTTCCTATTACATATTTGGTTTGTCTCATCAAAATCTAAACATTGAAATCCTAACAACTTTATATAAACATTCATCTTGAAGTATATAAGTTTGAAAAAGTAGTAATTTTCTTCTATTAATTCTCTTATTACAATTTTTTATTAAAATAAAAAAAAGATTTAAAAAAAAAAAGACCCATAAGTGGGTCAATATAAAAATTAATTTTTCAATAATAAATTATAATATGTAGATGCATATAATTAACAAACTTTTAACTACAACTTTTGTATAATCTATAGCTATTTAACTGAAATTTAATAATATATTCTATATATTCATAAAATATATGTTTTTTTTTTCTTTCTTTTGTAATAATGAAGATATGTTTTTTCCCTTTCATTTTTTTAGCTTATCAAGAAAGTCATGTATTTTTTTCTTTTCCTCATATTTATATGTAGCAAGATACTTTTAGGAGGAAAAATGACATTTTTGTAATTTTGACCTACTTTTTTTGTTTTAATATATAGAATAGATTTGTTTGATCCAAAATTTAATTTGCCCCGTTACCTAATCATACCTATTTTCGATTTGGTTAATTTACATTTTGTCAGATTCCATATTGTATTAGTGGATCATATCAAATTTCTAAATTTTAGTTAAGAAATATTAATAGGAACAATTTGGAAATAAAATTGCTTAAAAATCTAAAGAAATAAATTATTGAAAACAAAATTTGACATCTAACAACATATTTAATTGAGATTATAATTCTAGCGTTTAAAATATAATAGATAATTGACATTGATTTCCCAAATTTTATTTTTAACTAAATGATTCAGTATTATAATAAAAAAACTATAATTAAACTTAAATTTCGCTATTGAATCTGCTTTTACTTTTAGAAAATAAATGGACTCCTTACCATACTTTTACCTTGTCATTGTCAAAAAATGGAGAAATGGCAAAAATAGATTTAATCTTTTTTAGATTATTCAAAATTCAATATTTTTCTTGGTCCAGATTTTGAAGATAGTTGAACTGCATACTCATATGGCCAAATAAGTTGGGTCCATCCCACGTTTGGCCTATCATAAATAGCACAAAGTATGTTTTAAGTAATAATACTTTTCAATAATTAAAAAATCCACCTCAAGAAGAAGAGTTCAGTGTAGGTTGAGATCTCATTGCCATCCCTAAAATTATCAATGGGATTTTGACCTTGGACGGTGATATTGATCTTCTAGGACCCAATTAAATAGTACTACTATCCACACATCACATGAATTTAAATAACATTATTAATATATACACATAGAGCATGCATTAAATATATATAATTTAAAATATATATTTTTTAAAAACATATGAAAGAAAAAATAAACATAATAAATAGAAAACATGGTTGTTATAGAGCTTATAAAATCAAACTATAGGCTTTTCCTCAAAAAATAAATATAACTGAAGCAGAAGTGGAAGCTGTGGGGCTAAAATGGAAATTCGTGCATTTTGAGGGACCCAATAAAAAAATAAAAGGGGTTAAATATGTATGGCAATAAAAACATGTGAGCAGTGTGCTCTAACATCGTGCCCGCCATTCACTCACTACTGTTCCAACTTAAACATACACGTGGTTTTTATTTTGCACCTTCAATTTTTGTTCTTGCTTCATTTTTTTAAATAAATAAATTAAGGGCTAGGCTTTAATATTGGTCAAAGTTTCATGTTTTCTCATTCACTAAAATTTATAAGAATCATAGGAATATAATTTTTGGAAGTTTGATTATTATCAATAATCCAAATGCTAATTTCTCACGGTGTATCTAAAAAAAATGAGATCACTATACATTATCGGTTGACATATTAAAAGTTGTTAACGATGGTCATTTTAACATTTTCGTCAAAATATATTTTGTGGAAATATCTCCCACTATTTTTATCGAGAGATTTATTTTATACTCATAATTATGATAAACTAGTTTTCTACCAATTTGATAGAATTAAATGTCTAAATTATTCCCCGTGAGAAGTGAATTTGTCTTAAAATGGATAACAAAATTTATGTTATAAGGGTTTTTTTTTGGGAAAATGAATAGTGATTTGTCCTAATTTTGATAAAAAAATAATAATATAAAATTGGTAAAAAATAAAATAAAACTTGGTCCATCTATTTTTACACACAAACCTTAATTGAGTTATGAATTGAATAGAATTAGATTTGTAAAATAATCTTTAAAAATAATACTCTTATTGGATTTAGCCAATAATCTCAATATAAAACACTAAAATCTTAGTTAGCATTTAAGCATCATATAACCTCTACAACAAATATCTTACCAAATAAAACAAGGAGTGGCCTAAAGGGGAAGCGAAGAGGTCATATGTCTATTTGGGCTCAACTTCATCTTCAGCCACTATTGTATCATGCAATTATATTTTTATTTATTTATTTCATGCATGATTTTGTCCCTAACTATCATATTCAATTGTATTATTGGACCTTGGCTATTCACCGTGTGGGTCTCTTTCAAAAATTCAGGAATGGCCCCAATTTCTTTTAAATAATTAAAAAACATGTATATTTGATTAGGACAAATAAAATTAACATAGACAGAAAAAGAGAAATAAACATCATCAAAGCTAGGCCAACGTAGTTTCATAATAAATTGACATTACAATTAAAAGACTGGTTACTTCTTCTAACGGTTCAATTGAAATCATCAGAAAATGAAATATTTGATTATTTAATTGGCAAACATGCCTCCCTTAAAAAATATTTGATTCATACGCTTTTATATATATGACTATATTACTCTACTCATCATACATATTAATATTAATATGTAACTATGATTGAATTTAATAAATTTATTAATTTAAAATTGAAAGAACAAACAAAAGAAAATTAATATATTTGTCGGCGAATGAGAGAGAGAGAGGGTGGTGTCACATTAAATATGACAGGATTTCTCAAATTTTTTTTAAAGGTTTTCTACATAATTTCAATATTCAATAACTTCTAAATTTTAAATTTGGCACATGATATATTAAATATATCCTAATTTCACTACATTTAATTTGACATATATATTAGATATCTAAAAATAAAATGTCAATTTTAAAGAGGGATTTTTGGGTAAACTTGAGATTTTTTCTTGATCATTAATGTTAATTTGAGTTTATAATGTTACATATATATATATATATATATATAATTTTTTTTTCTATGAAAATTTTACTTAAGTAATTACAAATAGAAATATTTTAAATTTTTTATAATTATTGGAAATAATTCATAATTTTCAATTCTAATGGTACTTTTAAATGTACCACATGTTTATTTTAGGCAAAATATAAAATAAAAATGAACTAGGTAATAAAATAAGTATTTGAAGCACATATTGTTATTTTACAAATAAGTTATTAAAGTGATAATAATATTGTCTTTTAATTAGGTTGGTAATGATAATTTTCTAATCAAAATAATTAAATTCAAAAGAGCTTGTGAAAATTGAAGAATAAGATGGAGGTCTCTATATAATTTAAATTGTCTATAAGCTTATAACAACTTCTTGGAAATGGACCTTTTCTTTTTTAGATATTTACTAAACATTTTTAAAGAGTTCATACATAAGTTATTGAATAAGTTACACAATGTTTTATAGAGTTTATAAAATCAATCATAAATCATTTAAAAGCATTTAAAATAGTTAACATAAGAGGCAATTTAATATAAATTTATGATATTATAGTCCATGCATCTTAGATTCTACACTAGTTTTATTTAAAAGGCAATTAACGTACGTTGATATAGATTACTCAAAAAAAAAAAAATTATATAGAAAAGATGGATTAGATATAAGATCTCATAAGTAGTGATTACTGTATAAGTATTTATAGAAACACAACTAAAGATGGGCCAACAAATTCTTTGTGAAATTGGGCTTACATATATATTTTTTTAAGTAGCAACATATAACCTAGTGGGCTTTAAATGTCAAATGTACTATTACTGAATTATTTCAAGATAACTCTGCTCACATTCTTTATTTCAATAATATTTTCTCTTGTATTTTGATATCATCAATATAAATAAAATATACTCCGTATATTTGTCATTGATGTTGATGAGACAATATGAGATACTAAACAATTCATCAAACTTAACAGGACTTAAGAGATGTAAATGTAATAAGGGCATCAACTATGAAGCTAACAAGATATATTGATCTCTCTCGTATAGGAAAAAAAGATATATTCATCTTTCAGAATAAGGTCATACTAAAAACCCATACATGATACAACATGTTTCCATATATATAATCGATCTCAGACCCTTACATCAATTTCGAATTTCATGCATTCTTTTTATTTCCTCTCCCTTCTATCCTTTACTTTTTATTTGAATGAGAATTGAATGAAATTTGAGAGAAATATTGATTTTGGAGGCCATGTGCACTAGACGTGATTTGATCCGAATATTAGGATTTAATGCTAATTTGTCTTAAATTGACTCAAATTTAAAAGTTAGTGTCCAAATATTAGAGTTTCAAAAAGTTAATATCCTTAAACGAACGATGCATGACCAGAAGTCACTGCCTTAAATATGTTGTTCTCCCTAAGTCACTTTAGAGCTCCAATAAAAAAATTGTTCAAAATCCTTATAACAATTTTGGCTGGATTAGGGCTCCAATAAAATGAGATTCATAAAAATTGACTTATGTTTATAATGATTTCGAATGAGGTCAATTTGGTTTATGACTGATGTGTTTCGGTTAATGTTTGGAGGAGGTGTATTGCATTTTTTAATTTTCTAATGATTGTAATTTTTTATCAAAAAATGTATTAAAAATTGAGTTTATGTAACAATTATTTTTTTTTCAAAGAATGAGCAATATATATATATATATATATATATATATATATATATATATATATATATATATATATATATATATTTTTCTTTGGTTTAGGAGTCAAGTGGGAAAAAAAAGTAATAAAGTATATGCTGCATTTTGATATTGACTCATATTTTTATTTTATGTTTAGTAAATGAATTGAATCTCTTAGATATGAGACATCATAATCTTGATTTTGATGGTACACATTAATGCAAGTGGTATGATGCAAGTTTTTATAGTCCAAATTATTGTGGGCAGTACTAACAAGAAGGGTAATATATCCAATAGCTTTATAAAATACTTTTAATTTAAAAAAAATTGTAAGTTGTAATTAAAAATAATCTTTTACTTTTTTTTTTTTTTCCTACAATGATTAAAGATAAAAAAAAAAAATTGTCTCTAAATTCAATCTCACATTAACATGCAATTTGGCTAAGCCACTTTTATACCATTTACTAGTACATATGCCTAATAATTAATATGCAAGCAGCGGTGGGTGGTTGACATAATACTGAACAGCTATGACCCTGCCACAAAATTCAATAAAGCATTACATCTGTGGGGTAATCTTTTAATACCATCTTTGCTACAATTAAAAAAAAAAGTCTATTTTAAAGTAACTTTGTTTTAAAAAACAAATTTATTTCAATTTATTTATCATTGTTATAAAAAAACTTAATATTTTTGTTAATTTTTTTACGCCTATCTTTTTTTTTTTTTACCTAGTGCTAGATATTGAAATGCTGGTTCATATAGACATATTATACATGTAACTATAGTTAATAAATGTGTTCTTAATTTTTGTAAGACAACTTTATACAATAGTTATTTTATGTAGGAAGTATATCACATACATAAATGTGGTATTTTTTATAAGATAATATGCTACTTATTTTACTGATAAATTAAGTCCCCTCAATTCCACATGAGACCAGTATTATTACTCCCTTATTCACACAGATAGATTTTCTATTTATATTTGTTTCAAAATATAGCCTCCTTAAAAAAATGTGTATTTTGTTTTTCATGTCCTATAATGTCGTTCGTCAATCTGATCCAAAATCTTTCTTATTGAGGGCAATAATCCAATAAGTAGGACAATATAAGAATATCTGGTGAAGTTTTACATTTCTAGAAACACTATTAAGAATTTCTTACCTTTTTACTGCTTCGAACCATAGAAATACACGTTTCGTTTTAAAAAAAATACAAAAATTTATATAATATCATTTCACATATATAATTCTCTGAAATAAACCTTGTTAATCTCAAACAAAATTTCATTTTCACAAGTTAAACTCTAGGGTTGATCCGTAAATTATATACGTGGAATGGTTTAACAAGAATCCTACATTTTAACATGTATCCAATATTTGTTTCCTAATACACCATTGGCATACTTGGGAATTAACAACTTATATTTATCATTATAGTAAACAAAATTAAATACCAAATGTATTTTAATTCAAGAGAAGATTAAAGAAAAAGGATTAATTTTATGAAATTAAGGAATTATAAAAAAATAAAAAAGGACGAGTCCATCTTTGTGACAGAAATTCCGTTGATTCCTAATGTTTGACATGTGTTAGAAATTATAAATTGTTAATTTGGTGCATTTGAACTTTTTGATACTCACTGCATCATCAGTGGATTAGTAATAAAATATTATTATCTATTAGAGAAAGCATCACACGAGTTCAGCAAAAATACAAGTATATTCATCTTCACGGGAAAAGGAAAAAAAAAAGTAGAAAAAAGGTATAAAAAGATGTCAGATTAAATAGTATAATAAGAAAACTCGTTATTAATTAGACACTAATTTTACATTAACAAACATATCATAATAACAATATCCTCATACAATCACAAACACTCACAGATCTGCAATGAAGAAATGCAAAAAAAAAAAAAATCCAACCAAGATGAAATGCCAGATAAAACTTCAGCAGAAAGCACACACGAGAGAGAGAGAGAGAGAGAGAGAGAGAGAGTACAATCATTGGCGGCAACGAGTAATGGCGGAGCAGCCTCGAGTGTAGGGATGAACAGGACCCCTAGCTCTGTAGCAATTGTGCGTGTAATACGACCTACCAGAGCGCGGAGGGCAGGGAACTCTGTTCGCCGACAACGCGCCGTACGAAATGTAGTAGTGAATCACTCTCTTCCAGAAAAGCGACCGCCGATTCGCGTCGCCGCCTTCAATGGCGTTGTCGTCGTCCATGGCTTCTCCGATTCCTTCATCGTCGAATGTAATCCCCGTCTCCCACTGATCCAGGGCGTCGGTGGCGATCTGGAAGGTGGATTCGTCAGCCGCTTGAGCGGCGGCGGCGAGGATGGCGAGGAGGAGAGTGAGGGTAATGGGAAAGAGGGAGTGTATGGAGGCGGCCATGGGAGAGAGTGGAGATGGAGGAATTAAGAGGAAGGGTTAGTTAGGGGTATTGTATTGTGTTGGCGTTATCAGTAATTTGGGGGAAGAGTGTTGCTTTGCTGGGGACACTCTGCTCCCATGCTTAGCTGGAATAAGAATTTTTGTTGTTTTTTTCCTAATTTTTTTTTTTTTAGTTATGGATTATGTGCACCAAAAAGTGAGAGCAGTTGCAGAGAAAGTGAAAAGGATAAACGTTTACTAATATAGGCAATGAATATATAAAATGATAAGTACAATGAATATAGGGACCATTGCTACTCTTAAGAAATTAATCGATATGTATGCATATAAATAACAAGAGTACTTGCATATATTATATTGCAATTTATTATCTTTTTAATTGTTTCATTTCATCCATGAATTTTCTATGTCAATCTAATTATAATGATATTTGCAGTAAATATGAATCGAAAAACTAATAATTTTGTGTATGAGTCTTTTTAAAATAAAACTTATATGCTGGGTAGATCCAAAATTTAATAATGGGGTGAATTGAAAAGTAAACGTTTTGATATATTAAATTTTAAATAAAATAAAATATTTTGATATTTACTTAAGTTGTAACCTATGGGATTTCAAAACATAAAAATCACTTTTATCAATCTTGATTATTTAAAATATATAATCGACTAATAAACATTTTTATTTCATATGTGAAATTTCTATATCCTAATTAAGTCCTAACATAAATTTACATGTTTCAAATATTAATACATTTTTTTAACTATAATATAATTGTATTATTCAAAATTTATGATCATGCTTTGGGGTAAAAACTGGTCATTCCCAAGTAATTAAGGGTTTTAAATTTGGGATGAGTTTTATCTTTTGTGGCCTTGTGTAATTTTTTTGGGACTGGATTCATCCAATTCTCTTAATTTCTTCAAAACAATAATTTTTTTCTTCCTTTTTTTTTCTGTCAACAATATAGTCTAGGGTTCTTAAATTTGTACATATTTTTCTTCTATTACTCAAATCTACATTCGTCTAGGGCTCTAATTTTTCTTCCATTGCCAATAAACTTTTGCATCTGCTCTTTCTATCCTTTCCTCGTCAAGAATTCTCAACTGAGGAAACTTTTTCATCGTTGAATTTCAGTAATAACTTACATATTTAGCCATGTCTGTGCTCTCCTTTTGGTCTGAAAATAAAAAATTCTGTTATTTGTACTTGATCTTATTGCTTGTACACTTACAGAGACAAGTTGCCAATTCCCAAGTTTGATTATCACTTTACTAATAATCTTGAAATTTCGACGTGCCAATTCCCAAGTTTGATTATCACTTATTGCAATGCTTGGGGATATTTGAGGTGTAAATATTCAAAATTATATATGACTGTTTAAAATATATAATGCATGTTGGTAAAACCTTTTTCATATGACGTCTGTAAAATTGCGGTTCCAGGAAATTGACCTATTCTAAAATTTCATATACAAATATATCCAAAATGACCAACAAACATGTAATATTCCATAAATAAATTATGATGTAAAAAATAAATCTCAGTTAAAGATTACTAATACGAGTTTGATATATATTTAATTTTTGAGTATATAATATTACTATTTTAAACTTTTATAACTAATACCTTCAAGATAGTAATGTAATACCTTAAACGTGTGTATGTGATAATTTATTATCTATGTGTGTATGTAATATGTGAACCTATAGTTAGGTATGTATGTAATATTTTAAAGAGAAAACGGCCCAATTTGGCACTTTTGACTATATTTTGTCTCCAATTACCCCACCTTTAATATTTTTGCCCTAAATACCCAAATCCTTATATTATTATCCCCATCTACCCCTTTTTTTGACTAGAAATGAACATGATGGGACTTAGTGTGTCAGTTGGCAGAGGAGTCAATGTTACACGAAATAATAAATTTTTTATTAATAATAATTTTTAATTTTCATTCTAATTAGTAATAATTTTAAATAATTAGTAATAATTTTCCACTAATTAAATCAATACATACACGGCAATTATATACTATTACACGGCAATTATGTCAATTATATAAATTATATATTATTAAAATATATAATTATATTATTACGTAATATGTTAAACGGCAATTATATACTATTACACGGCAATTATGTAAATTATATAATATTATTATATACTATTAAAATATATAATTGTATTATTATATAATATCTTAAACGGAAATTATGTAAATTATATAATATTATTATATACTATTAAAATATAGAATTGTATTATTATATAATATGTTAAACGCCAATTATCTACTATTACAAGGTAATTATGTAAATTATATAATATTATTATATATTATTAAAATATATAATTGTATTATTATGTAATAGGGGTAAACGGCAATTAACCAAAATTGCCGTTTACCCCCTTAAACTTCGAATTTGCGCCTCAAATTGTCCTTTAGCCCTAGAATGTGGAAAAATATGTGTGAAAATGAAATTAAGGGGTAAACGGCAATTTTTAAAAAAAATTGAGGGGTACACGGTAATTTTACAATAATTGCCGTGTACCCCCTAATTTTTTTCAAATTTTTTTGTTTTCTTATAATTAGTGGAAAAAGATTGAAAAGCTATTTTGTAGGGCTACACGGCATTTTTAGAAAAAATTAAGGGGTAAACTGCAATTTTTAAAAAAAAATTGAGGGGTACACGACAATTTTACAATAATTGCCGTGTACCCCCTAATTTTTTTCAAAAAATTTTGTTTTCTTATAATTAGTGGAAAAAGGTTGAAAAGCTATTTTTAGGGTTACACGACATTTTTAGAAAAAATTAGGGGGTAAACTGCAATTTTAGGAAAAAAAGGGGTACACGGCAATTTTCCCCACGGCAATTTTAGGAAAATTGCCGTGTACCCCCTAATTTTTTCCAAAAATTACCGTTTACTTGTTAATAATGCAGTATTATGTTAACCAATAATTATTAATGGTATATAATAGTATTATATAATACAAATAATTCTAATTGTAATTGTAATATTGTAAAAATTGTATTATTGTAATTCTAAACGGCAATTCTAATTGTAATATTGTAAAAATTGTCGTGTACTATATATTATAATACTATATATTGTAAAAATTGCCGTGTACTATATGTTATTGTAATACTATTATTATATAATATATACTTCTAATTGTCGTGTACTATATATTATTGTAATACTATTAATATATAATATATACTTCTAATTGCCGTGTACTATATATTATTTTGCTTATTGTTTATAATATATTTTATGTCTAATATTATTGTTTTTTGATTTTACTTATTTTTGCTGATTACATCACCTAAAATTACCGTGTATACTTATATAATATAATACATTATATTGAAATCAAAATTCATAATAAGACATAAAATATAAGTGAGAAGTGTTCAAAATACCACAATTGATATAATAAATACACTTTTCTACCCTAATACCCTACGACAATTTTAACAAAGATTGAGGGCTCAACGACAATTTTAACAAAGATTGAGAGCTCAACGGTAATTTTGAAAAAAATTTGTGGGGTACACGACAATTTTATAATAATTGCCATGTACCCCACATTTTTTTTCAAAAATTGCCGTTTATGTATTAGTATGGTGTAATTATATATATATTTCACATAATTAATTCATAAATTATATATTAAATTAATTCATAATGGACACGACAATTTAATTGTAAAATTTAATAATGGACACGGCAATTCATAATGGACACGACAATTATGAATTAATTTGTTGCATCTCCATATATTTCACATAATTAATTCATAAATTATATATTAAATTAAAATTAATTTCCGTGTACAATTAATTCATAAATTATTGTGGTGTATAATTAAATTTAAATTACAATTAATTTTTGCAATATACAATTTTACAATTAAACGGCAATTTTTGCAAAGATTTTTAAATTGTAATAGTAATATACACGGCAATTAATTTACTAGTAATAGCCCTCAAATTTTTGTAATAGTAATATACAATTGCCGTGTACAATTTAAATTATAGTAATATACAATTGCCGTGTACAATTTTTGTAATAGTAATATACACGACAATTAATTTAATAGTAATATTTTTACAATTGTATAAAGATTTTTAAATTGCAATTGCCGTGTACAAAAAATGTATATTACTATTATACGGTAATTTTTGCAAAGATTTGAGGACTACACGATAATTTTGAAAAAAATTGTGGGGTACACGGTAATTATTGTAAAATTGCCGTGTACCCTACAAATTTTTTTCAAAATTGCCGTGTAATAGTATATAATTTCCGTTTAAGATATTATATAATAATACAATTATATATTTTAATAGTATATAATAATATTATATAATTTACATAATTGCCGTGTAATAGTATATAATTACCGTTTAACATATTACATAATAATACAATTATATATTTTAATAGTATATAATAATATTATATAATTTACATAATTGTCGTGTAATAATATATAATTACCGTGTAACATATTATATAATAATACAATTATATATTTTAATAGTATATAATAATATTATATAATTTACATAATTGCCATGTAATAGTATATAATTGTCATGTAAGTTGATAATTGCCTTGTAAGGGAAATATATTAATTACAAGTAAAATGGCAATTTTAACAAAAATTTAAGGTTAAACAACAATTTTTGAAAAAAATGGTGAGGTACACAATAATTGCCGTGTACCCCATAATTTTTTATAAAAATTGCCGTTTACTTGTAATTAGTGGAAAATTATTACTAATTATTTAAAATTATTAATAATTAGAATGAAAATTTAAAATTATTACTAATAAAAAATTTATTATTTCGTGTATGTTTGATTTAATTAGTGGAAAATTATTACTAATTATTTAAAATTATTACTAATTAGAATGAAAATTAAAAATTATTACTAATAAAAAATTATTATTTCGTGTAACATTGACTCCTCTGCCAACTGATACACTCAATCCCATCATGTTCATTTCTGGTCAAAAAAGGGACAGATGGGGACAATAATATAAGGATTTGGGTATTTAGGGCAAAAATATTAAATGTGGGGTAATTGGGCACAAAATATAGCCAAAAGTGCCAAATTGGGCCGTTTTCTCATACATTAAATGTAAAAAAATAATACCTTAAAGATTAATATGTAATACCTTAAAGGTACATATGTAATATAATATATTATAAGTAATAATACCTTCAAGGTAAATATGTAATATGTTATACTATAAACATTAAATATGTACGTAATACCTTATATATCTAAAAATGTATTATTTTATTTATTCATAATATATAATTACATAACGTATCTTCGATACTTCATTTTCACATTTTCCACCATGTAACTAAACAAAGAATAATTTCATTCCATCTCCTCACAACATACCCACCTCACTTTTCCCCTCATTCCAAGTATATATTCTTCCAAAGCCCTTTCTTATTTTTCCCAATTACAGAAAATGACAACTCTGCAGAAATTCAAGTTTTTAGCAACCCAGGAAGCTGACACAGCTTTTACTGCTCGACTCGACTTCCCAAGGTCCATAGCAGTGCAACTTCTCAATTTTAACATCACCAAAAATATAATCAAAACCCAACTCCTATCTCTCTCTCTGTGTATATATATATAGGGTGCATGTATGTATATAGAATTCTGAAGATGATTGATATAGTGAAGGAAGAGAATTAAAGTTAGATAGAGAAGGGTCCTCCCCGGCTCCACAATAAAACAACTAATCTACGAAAATAAAAATTAAAAGGAGGAGGAAGAAGAAATCACATATATAATATCATGATTGGAAAATGAAATAAAAAACACGAAATAATTAGTTGAAAAAGAGGAGAGGAAGATAAAAAAAAAAAAGCAGAACTGGAGAAGGTGCGCATAGGAGGAAAAGAGAAAAAAGAAAGTGTCTAATGAATAGTTCTACATGCATTTTGAGTCGACCTGAGTTGATTTGAATTCGTGTGTTTTTTATTTATATTTTTTTGTTTCAGACCAAAACATTTATATACAAATTTGGTAATCTTTATATATAAATTATGTGATCTTTATGTATAAATTTTGTGTCATTTATGATCAATAACTTAGAAAAAAAAGAAGAATTTCAGCAAAAATTGTATAAAGATATATTTATGTTATATTTATACGATCCTTATATATATTCATGTAACTTTTATGTACAAATATTTATATCTTTATATATTATATAAATGTATGAATATTTGTATATAAAGTCACATGAATATCACATAAATGTATCCATATACAAATTTTGTTGAAATTATTCCTTTTTTTTCTTTTTAAGTTATAATGCATAAATGTTACAATATTTGTACATAAAAAGTCGCCGAATTTGTATATAAAGTTCAAGACATAAAAAAATAAAAAATGCAAACTTACAGATCTGAGTCAGGTCAACCCGAATTGCACGAATCTTCGAATTGCATGAATCTTTAATTCATGCATCTGGTGTATAGGAGAATTTGTGAAAAGGAAAATAATATATGAGTGAGTGAATGTGTGGGTCAAGAGTATGGATCTAAGAGTTTTTGCATTTGGGCATATATATATAGTATCTCACTATTATAAAGAGTTTGTGATGATCATGATTCCAACCTTGATCATACAAATTTTCTAATTTTTATTATTTTTCTTTCTTTCACCCACAAAACTAAATAAAAAAATTGTATAAAAAATTATACTTGTGTTGAAGCCCAATGATGCCCATATGTAGACCCGCCTATTCTTATACGTTTTAATATTTTAATTTTTATTACTGCAATAGAATTTGTAATTATTCATAATACAAGATAACTTGATTTATTATAATTAACAACAGAATGATCACCATAATTTTTACCATTGTCATTTCATCAAGATTTGTCTTGCTAGTGTTAAATGTGTTTACTAGTAGCTTGGTTTGCATGTTCAAACTCAAAGGTAAGATATGTATTTTGATTGTCTTCTGAATTAGAGCTATTCTTACATATTGATAAAGTTTATCAAACATTCCTGTATCTTTATTGTTAATTTTCTGATATCTATTGAAAAATCCATTAAAATATATTGAAAATATAGAAGTTATAATCTTGTATTCAAAAGATTGATTACAGAAGAAGAGGTTTACAGAAGATATATACATATACAAGATATACAATAAGGAAAGAGATGAAATCAAATCCAATAGAATCGGGAATGTAAAACAAACAAATATATCATAATCTTTCCTTAATAGAAAATTTTGAAAATTTAAGAATCGATTACAAAATTATTTTAGTAAAAAAAATCTAAAAACTCTAAATAATTATATTCTGTTTCAAAAAATTTAGTAGTATCAAATTAAATTAAAAATTGTATTAATTTAATGTTATATATGGATGAAAAAACCATTATATTGTAAGTCCAAATAACACAGTTATAACACAATAATTAGTGCAAAATACTCTAAATTGATAATGGTTCATTTTTCGTTCACAACATGTTTTGATGGTTTCAACTAATGTGTCATCCTTGTTGTTCGAACGGATGACTCCAAAAGTTGAGATTCCAACTTCTCGATTACAAAGGAAAAAGAGAGAAAACTACGAATTAAGAAATCTTGTCATGTAATTGGAATTAGGACTCAAATTTCATTTGTTAAGATAATTAATTTCAGCATAGTCAACCCAAATGAGCTGAGTACTAAAATGCAACTCTTATAAAATAAATCACAATCTCTACGACATTTTAAAGGCTTAAAGATTTGCAGAAGACTCAACAAAAAAAGGTCATCTAAAGTTGGCCCAGCCCCACTTATATTGTGGCATCAAGAACAATAAATATGTTCCAAGTCCTTTTAAACTAAAGTTGTTGATTGACAAGTACTTTAGCTACTCAAAATTGATTCCTGCCTTTTTAACAACTATTTTTGGTTAAATAATATTCTTGAATTTAAATTATAAATCGACATCAACGCTGTAAATCAAGAATTCCAAAACTACAAAGTAATTGCATTAGACCCATCATCCATTTCTCATAAAAATTTCACTGGATTTTTCTTAGATTATTTATTTTTAATTTACATGTAATGAAGAAGATAAAAAAAAAAAAAAAAAAGATAGTTGCAGTATGATTGGAAGCAGCTGTGTATATCATTTATGCCCTTAAATAAGGATGGTCTGTCACTACAGTGCCCTCTTTTGAATTACAAAATGGCAGCTGGAAACAATTGGGAAATTAATTGAGTATGACTAATGACTTTTTGACTTTACCTAGCTTCCCACTAGTGGATTCCTGTACTTCATGTGTTATACTTCAACATAAAGTTCATTATAGACAATATCATTTACAGGATCCTTATGTTAAATATAGCTTCAATTTTATAAATTGCAATTGATATATGGAGCAGACATGTGATTGATTTGGACTACATAAGATGGTCCATTTAACCAAAAAAAAAAAGAAAAAGTATGCTAATTATGGAGCACTAGTACTTGCTGCTAAAATGGCTATTGTGAACCTTAAATACCTATAAATATTGGGCTTTTTAAACCTTTAGAACACATAATTTAGTATACTAGCCCACTACCAAATTATAACACATTTTAGGCCCATTAGCATCATGAATTCCCAACTACATTTTCCTTCTTTTAACTCTATTCAACTCGAACATATTTCTCGATTTATGTGGCATTCGACCATCTGACTAATGTTGGCTCTCCCTTACAAATATTTGACACTCGGGCATATTCCTCGGGGAATTCTTTTTTCTCATAAAAGGAAAACTCAAGGGAGTTGTTCATAGAATAGTCAAATTAATCAAAAGTGGAATTTACGAATTAGCCCTCAAAAGGCACTGGAAAAGCTTGAATGATGAGCTTCCATGCATAAGTGCAAAAAGAATGGAGCTGGTTTCATCACTCTTCTATCTCAATTGATTTTTCACCTTTTCAGGGAATTCATCATACATTTCCAAGTGTTAGTGAATTCTTGGCAGAGATAATTTACATGTTTTTTTGTGTGACTTGCTTTTAGTTGAGCAAATTGTAGATTCAGAAAATGCCAAAATTGTGATCAAGGTCAAATTGTAATCAAGAAACTGATGCAGAATTTACAGTACGACAATTTTATTCAGTAATATTAAATTTAATCATCTCTTAAAAAAGTTGTGGGAATTAGCAATAATAGATTTATTGAACTAAGTAGATTAAATATCTAAGATAGCAAAACTCATTACACATATTTTGTAAACCGGTCATGAAATGTTATTAATTTGTCACACTTCAAGTTTGCTGTTTGCATCAATCTCCTCTGTATCATTCTATCTCCAAATTTAAAAAATATATATATCAGAAAGGAAATTCAAGTACAAATTTCGTTTTATCTTTAACTTGTGTTCACTGTTAATGTATCAAATATGTAGTAATATTAAGAGTTGTCCTGCACATTTTAATATTTTCGTATATTGGAAATTATGCAATGTGTAAAGAAAACCATTTACATTCCTTGTGTAGAAAAGTATAAATTAAAAAAGGAAAGTTGATGAAACAAGGAACTATATTACAATATTGTAGTATGTGGTGACATCTAATTAGGCATGATTGTTGTACATGTCTGAAGAAGTGCACTAACTTTGGAATAGAGATGAGGTATGTGTACATGTGAAAAGAGACTGACCAACTGAATGCTCCACACATATAAAAGTATTAAAGCTTTCAGATAATACTTTTTATTATCCTTTACCATTTTCTTATCCTACTGCCCCCTCTTTAAGAAAAATAGAGAGAGAGAGAGAGCATTGCACAGGTCTTTCTCATACATATTTTTATTTTAAAAAATAAATAGGTGAACTCCTTCTGTGGTTATTTTACTTCTATAATTGAAGTATATGTTTTAATTGTTTTAAATCTGTGATTACTCCCTTAATAATTGGATGTTTATTAATATTTAAACTGCTGCTGCTGCTCTTAGTCAGACATGCTTATTTGTTATAAGTGTACTGTTATCTCACAGAGCTTGATTTCAGCTATCGATGTATTGAGTAAGATTTTCTGTTACAATCTCTTATTCTAAATAAATCATCACACATTAGATGTATTTAATGATATTATTAATTAATACGCGGTGTGCATTAAATATTAAGAAATCAACAGATGTAATTGAAGATCTAGACTTGAAAATTTCTGTTATTTTCCTACAACTATATATGATGAATTGCAACAACTACATCAAACTATCTATAATTTTACATATAAATCACTAAACTTTTTTTTTAACTCCAATATATATATATATATATCAACACTACACATTTTTCACTTAAACCACAAAATATTTTTCTGATCATTTTTTATTAAATTTTGACATGTGAATTGTGCGTGCATATTTTTATGGTTTTTTTTTCAAACAATAAATATAATTTAATGGCTTAAATATTAAATATATATATATACCGATGTCAAAAAAAAAATTCAATATTTTATGTAAAGTCACCAATAGATGGGTTCTTGCGGTTAACCCCAACTAAATATGCTTAATTAGTCTCATGTTGTCCTAATATCTGTATGAATTAAATTTCTTTTAACATACGAAAATTCATTAATATTCATACAAAAATTTATATGAGATTGTGTTATAAGAAGGAGCCCATATAAATCATATAATCCAGTCAATTATAATGAATATGGATCAACGTGGATTAACAGCCCAATTCATGAATTAATATAGTCATAAAATTATTGAAATATAATCATTTTTTATGGCTAAAAACATTACACAATATATATATATATACACTAATACTTTATGAAGATGCAAATAAATAGCAACTCAATATTTTAGAAACTTGTAAATATTTATATTCAAAATTATAAAAGTATTAGTAATACATGTATAAATATTTATTTTATGGCTAAAAATATTATTTATGAATCTATAGACCGATATATTGATTTTCTTCATCATAATTGACCAACGTTGACAGACAATAATTGCATGGTCCGCATTAACTGACCTACACACAAAAATTAATATTCGTGAGATAATCTCATATAAAATTTACTCTAATTTTTACATATGAAACTAAAGGGGACCTTCGCCAAACCGAAAATAAAATTCTCTCACCTCTTAAAATTGAAAATCAAACAAAATATTCGATTATAATTGGATTCGAATAGTTAAACGATGTGGGAGGCGTGGGGCAGCATCACATCGCAAGAGCATCAGAATCCGAAGAGGTCCGAATTGGGACATTTCTTTCTGACATTTTTCATGTGCTTTTGTGGCCTTCTTTACATTTTTTTTTTTTTTCAAATTTGCAGATCAAACTCATCTCATCTGACTTTTCACTCCTATATCATTGCTTTAATTGATGATGAATAATATAGTGGTTCATGAACCTTTTCCATACATATATACTAATACTACACCACTCTTTCCATTACTTCATTTAAGAACTATTGTAAGTCGTCTTACAAATTCAATATTATATAATAATTTAAACATTCAATTGATTTACTATATATTACAAAATTACCTCATACATAAATATATATCAATGATATTATTTTCAACTAAAAAATTTCATGTTAGATTGAAAATGAGGACGTCTGTAATAAATAATGAATGAGATATTTTTGGAATAAATGTGCATGGAAATTTGAAAAGACAGATAGCCTAAAAATAAGATTGAACCTCTAAATCAATATTTAACTGACATCTTTTTTTTTTTTTTTAATAATTAGTGATATCACATAAATTTGGTATATTGTTATAGAAGAAAGAGTTGTAGGCCACATTATTACAAATGGGTTCGCGTACACGAGAATATGATACTTCAACTCTATATTTAAAATTAATAATCGTTAATTAGCAATGCCTAGGGTTCTTAACAAAATAAAAGCCCTACTAAAATTATATATATGTTTTGATTAATTAATTAATTTGATTATTCTTAGAAGAGAAGACCAATCCTTCTATGCAGTGGGGGGGTTGAGTTAGTGCCTACTGCCTAGAGCACTGTCACTACTTCGAGTCCCCAAATTATTTACAGCAATGTTTTAAATGTTGAAATAATCTCAATATTCATCCAATATCTTTTAAATCCTACCCCACTTTAATTTATACATCTAACAATATATATACAATATACTCTGCTTCATCAGTTATATAGATAAAAGGTACAACATTTAATTAAATCAACGAGAAATAAAGATTTTTTACCATTCATCAAATTTTCAATATCGATCCATATTCGAAATTCTAACGAATTTTCGTCCAATTTAATATTTGTTAAAGTATTAAAGATTTTTTTTAGGGTTCACTAACATAATTATAACTTCAGAGTATATCATTGTCCTTTTACAATTTATTTACTTATCATTTCTCTCTACAAACTGATCTTATTTTCCTTTTTGACATACTAACCAAACCATAATATATGGTTCTCCAAAAAGTCCATTTACATTAAAAACAAAACTAGCTCAAGCTTTATTTTTAGGGAACTCAAAAAACAATCGAAACTACTGACTTTTTTCATTTTTCAATCTATTTTTTTTTTATCAAATTACAATCTGAACTACTAAAATTTATCAAATTGAAACTCGCAATCCATTTTCTAACAAAAACGTGAACACATAACCCGCATATTGAAAATATAAGAGTATTCTTGTAATCTTATAATTTAGAATTATCCTCATCTAAAATTAAACATGCATGTCACGTGTTCACGTTTTTGTCGGAAAATAATTCAAAAGTTGCAATTTAATAAAACTTAGTAGTTCAGGTTTCAATCTGATTAAAAACAAAGTTTAGGTTGGAGAATGAAAAAAACTAATAATTTAGGTTTTTTTTTTGCATTTAGCCTTTTGTTTATAAAATAAACCTATTTTTCATTTATTTTTGTTATTTTTAATTCATATACCATGGACCTCCAATATGTCATCTATATTGTTTATTTATTTTGTGGATAATTGATAATGTGGTATATTTCTAATTGTAGCAATGAGTGATGTACTAATATGTTATCAATTTTTCTTTAATTAATTAGAGGGGTTGAAGGAAGATAGATAATAAAAACTAAAAAATTAAGATGATTAAAGTTTGAAATCTTATCATCACAATCTATTTTTTTATAAAAGTGGAGTAAACGATATGGATGGAATTGAATTGAAATATATAATTCTAAATCTGGACTTATAACGTTTTACCTATATATTCCTCTATCTAGAAGGGTCTCTTTTTTCACTTGAATAGTAAAAGAAGGTACCAACTTCTCAAAAATGTTTCCCCACTAAAATGAATCGACAATTATAGGTATTCATTTAGATATCTATATAGGGCCATAACTAGGCAGGTGTGGCCTTCAGAGTGACCCACTAGGCCACTAATCCCTGAATCTTCATTAAAGGATATTTCTGCCACCCTAACTTCTCTCTGCTCAAAAAATAAATAAATTAATAAATAATAATACTAAATAACAATGATGATAATAATAGATCATAATAGCCCTTAATACACAAAATCAAATCATGTATTATTTTTCTATAACCAAACATAGTTGTATACATTAATTGTATACCACAAAAGCATGAGAATGGACAAAATTATTCTTAAAAGTCAGAAATGCCCGCTTAATTAATGACTTATGTGTAATCCAATAATTAATTTCATAGAGCTACATGAAAATTAATTAAAATTCATGCTATATGATTTTAATTAATTACTTTTTACGAAAACAGTGTAAACCACAGAGTGTGATTTTTGACCTTTTTCAAAACGATAATTTTGTCCATTACCATAATTTATAATTAAAAAAGCCACAAAACTATCCATTAAATAGTTATTGTTAGGGAGTCCATAATAATAATATCTCAATCACTTCTCCATATCAGTAGTATTGAGTAGTTATAGCAACTTGATGTTATATAAACCCTTGACACTGGAAATTCCCATCACAACATTTTCTTGGGATAAACCCTCAATCATCTAAACCCCAATCCCAATATCCCTATTAAATTTCACCACCAAATTAATGGACATCGATTCATCAATCCAAAACAAACCACAAACTGCAGAGAAAATGTATTTCCACCTCTCCGACATTTCCCCGTATCATTCTACATCGGAATCATCAGATTTGGAATTCTCAGGTGGAAGCCCCGCCACCTTCACGGCGGCGGCCACCCCATCGCCGCCGTACCAAGAAACACGACTCCCTCTCTTCCTGCAAAACGTGGAGTGCTCCTTCCCTTGCACAAGCTTGTCGTTAATGCAGGGAAGAGATCAGTCCATGGAGGCGATGAGAGAGACGATATTCAGGATGGCGGTGATGCAGCCGATACACATGGAGCCGTCCGAGTCGTCGAAGCCGCCCAAGAGGAAGAACGTGAGGATTTCGAAGGACCCGCAGAGCGTGGCGGCGCGCCACCGCCGGGAAAGGATAAGCCACCGGATCAGAACTCTGCAGAGAATGGTTCCAGGTGGCACGAAACTGGACACGGCTTCAATGCTAGATGAGGCAGTGCATTACTTGAAGTTCTTGAAGAAGGAGTTGCAGTCGTTGGAAGAGGCGGCGGAGAGTAACAGCCCGGCCAGGATTCAGGGCTGTTGGAGCTTTTCCGGTGGTATTAACTTTGCAAATGCTTAGCTGAGGAGGCTTAAGTCTTAACTGCTTTTTTTGAGTTTTTTTTTTTTTGGTTTGTTTTTGCGTAACTTATTAATGTTTGAGGCAGAGCACATTTAAATTTTTTGGTTAAATATTTTTTTAGTGAAAAAATTACGACATGTTTTCTAGAAATGTTATTTTGGTGGGGATGGATTAGAGAGTTGTATTTACGTACTAAAAAAAGTATATTTACCCCGCTTAGATTCTTTTGGTGTTGGAGTCGGATATGATTAATGTTTTTGATTTTCTTTTCAAAGTAATAAACTATAAAACAAAAGAAGGCGTATTCTTATAGGGCACTTATTTAGGATCTGTAATCCGACCAAGGAAGACAATGTCGGTGTCGGTATAAATATCGGTACCCTCATTTTACAGAAATATCGGGGGAATATCGGAAAAATATCGGTAAATATCGGAAAAATATACAGGCCGTTATTATATCGGTTACGTGAAAAAATGAAAATATCGGAAATATATCGGAGATATTTCCGGATATTTTCGTCCTTGAATCCGACACAATGAATGATATATTTGTATGTGTTTGACCACGTTGATTCTTGTGCATCCATACCCATTCGAATTTATCTACACTCGTCAATGTCTTATTTATGGATTTTTGTAGAAATATATTACTCAGTATGCTGAAAAGATATTATATAGCAAAAAAATCCATTTTAGTTAGTAAAATAGGTCGCATTCCATTGTTTTTTTTTTTTCCTTTCAAGTTTTAATTTGTTTTTCAAATTTAGTCCAATTTTGAGAAGTTTAATTTCTACAAAATTGATGAGTGGCAGTGAAATTGAAAATCCTCAATATTAATTTGTCAACTCTAAGTGTCATATCATAAAAAATTTAATAAATAAATTGAATTTTATTCCAAATCATAAAAAACTAGTAAAATAGATTGGAAAAAAAAAATATCCCAACTTGGAAAAGAAAATGGAAAACATCTCTCACCACTCTCTCTCTCACTGGCACTGCACATCGAACAGCTGCAAAAATGCAATATATGTGGTTTTCAATTTTTTTTGAAGTTTATTTTTCTTTTGATTACCGTTCAAATCAAACGAATTTTGAAAAAATAATAACAAGAAATGTTTTCGGCATTGACTTCATGCATTTGAAGGGATTTGAAAGAATTAAATTTTTGAATTTTAAGGTGGCGTTAAAGAAGATTTTAAGTGGTGGTTGGTTTATGTTTTGGGCGAGGATTTCAGAAAAATGAAAAAAAAAAAAAACTGATAGTAGGTCCAATTTTAATCTTTTTGTTAGAATTGGGGAAAACATTTAATGTTTTATTGTTTTACAGCGGTGATGCAACGACGGATCAGATTGGTCGGAGTAGTGGAAAGTTAGATTTTTTTTTTTCATTTTTCAATTTTTTTTAAGTTTTAAAATTTATTTAAGGGTTAATTTAATTTTGGTCCTGTACATAAAACTTTTTCATTTTTTAACAATCAAATATACGTTTTCCAATTTTAGTTTCAAATGTTTCAACTTTTTCCAATTTTGGTCAATTTTTTCAATTTTGGACTAGTATATTTCAATTTTTTCAATTTCAATTCAATTTTGATCGGAATTCCCAAAAATCGCCGATGTCACGTGAGTTTTTCCGACAACCATCTGACTATAATTGGATTGAAATTAGAAAATGAAAATACATAGGACCTAAATTAGAAAAAATTGAAACATATAGGACCAAAGTTAGAAAACGCCTAATTGATTGTTCAAAAAATAGAAATCATCTTATACATAACATCAAATTGAAATTAACCTTTAATTTAATTTTTATTTTAATGATGTGGAAAAATCTATTGAAAAAGCAGTGCAATTTTCTCTTCATAATTTGTTGGGATCCAATTTAATTTGACACTACATCATCACTTCAGTGTCCATATCAACAGAAATTGAATTTCTAAGCCATAATTTTGGAATTTCCATGACATTTTTAAGTGGGAAAGTGACTATTTGTAATTTTCACTAAATTTTTTGCTATAATATTAATATAGATAACTAATAAGTAAGGTTTTTAATAAATGATAAAATTTATTTTAAAAAACTAAACTCTAATTAAAATATTGATATAATCCTAAATGACATTATACAAAAGTAGATGAAACGTGGCATACTTAGAAAGTTAAAAAATTTCTACCTATCACAACTTAGAGAGATCCAAACCTCACTTATGTATATATAGATTTAAATTTACCATGATGATGTACAATATTTCTGAAATTTTAAATGATAAAATGTCTTTTTAATCCTATTCATAAGCTAAACCTTTTTCCCACGAGCTTAGGTGGCAGGTTTGAATTCACTGGTTTGTAGTTTTATTTTATCATCAATTAAACACATGTTTTGATACTTAGATATATAATAGTATGTCCATAGTCACAAATTCAAAATAATTATTAATTATAATATTTAAATAAATGAAACTTTATATATAAATAATGGACATATAAAGACATGTTCTAATTAACTGGGGGATCATTACTTCAATTTAAACAAATGTCTAAAAGAAATTCACCAATTTTAGGAAAGAAGAATTATTAATTGCTGCCAAACTGGATTAATCAGGCTGCTTTGTAACAGAACAAGCTCTTTTCCTCGTCATAATGGTTGTAAGTTGTAACATCAACAAAGTGTGTATTAAATTAAGAGAAAATTGATAAAAATATTTTGTAAATAACTATAAAATATCCAATAAGTTTTTGAGATTTTTAATATATTTTTTTTTAAACTGGTCAATGACCTTAGCAATATGTTAAAAATGTCCTGCTACATGATATCTCAATCAGTCACATGTTGATTTGGGGTAATAATAGGGTACATGTGACAGTCAACAGTCAACTAGCATATGTGACATGATTTTTTAATGTGTATTTAGTTTATTCTTTTAAATTTCTATTCAAAAATAAAAAACTAAAAATAATTTCCATGTACAAATAATATAATTCAATATAAAAGATATATAATAATTTTGTAGTTTATTTTATAAAATCCAAACTATTTCACTAATTTAAAAATTATTTTTTTTAATCTTTAAAATTATTTTAAAAATCTAAGATTAATTTTAAATTCTGAAAA
This sequence comes from Scutellaria barbata, assembly GCA_028654395.1. NCBI lineage: Eukaryota > Viridiplantae > Streptophyta > Magnoliopsida > Lamiales > Lamiaceae > Scutellaria > Scutellaria barbata. The sequence goes on from CM053650.1 coordinate 5,944,313, forward strand.
TTATTTTTTATAATCTTTGATTTATTATGATAATTGTTACAAATAATTTTATTTTTGGTAATCAAATTAAATTAATTAAGAATTAGCTAGTAAACAAATATATTTAATTAACATGTAGAGAATTTTAATTGGCCGTGAGCTTTGATCTAGAATGGAGTTGCGAACATTTTAAACAATGATATATTATCAGAAAAAGGGAATTTTTGCACACCGGAAATTAACGTGATAGAGATGGGAGGAATGCCGAGAAATTAATATCGATTAATTTAAGAAGACAAATTAATAAATTAATAAATTGGGCCTTATTATATAGTTAAACAATTATTGGACCTTGATGTAGTTATCGATGCATGAATGCATTACTATGAGTTATGTAGTATCCAATTTTTATAAAAATGTATATTGAGATGACGAAGGTTGGAATTTGATTCACCAAACTCATAAAAATTGATGAACACATTTTGTTGGATTTTTTTAAATATATATTTCAAAGTTTGTGGCATACAAGAAGATGAAAATGCAAGAAAATTAATATACATACTATAAGAAGTTTGTGAATTTAAATGCAGTTTTGGTAACGGATAATAATTAATGGAGATGTCGGCACAAGAAAACTTATAAATTAAATAATGACGGTAATTAGTGGCGAAAAACTAATTTGTCACTAACCTAAACTTGCATCATGATTACGACTTTGAAAATTAAATGAAATTTGCATAAATTTTGGACAAAATTTTGTGTAATTTTTTTTATTGCAGTTCATTTTACTTTATAAAAACAGTAAATTAACTTTATTATTTCCGTGTCTTTTTAATGAATTATTCTATTTATTTAAAATTTAAGATTTCTGTATCCAAAATTTAAAAATTTTCCAACATGCAATATTTTACACAAAATACATAAATATTTTTTATTCTATAATTTCTTTTGGAATACAATATGTTTATTTTGATTTTGAAACTATTTACTTATTAAAATTTGTTCGTATTAATGTTCTCATTAATGTGATTCATGTGAATGAACTAACTCTTGTGGTCATTCAATATATTTTAATATACTCAATATAATAAATTAATTCTTGTATTAAGTTTTTCAGTTTTTAGTCGATAAGTAATTATATCATTTTTATAATTTTCTTTTACATAAACAAAAATTGACAAAAATGTCTATTAACTATGCACTATTGATGAGTATACCGAATAATTTTAAGATTTTATGATAATATCCTTTTTAACTTTGACAAAAAATCAATGAAAATGTCCAACTACAACTTGTAACTCAACCTGTAATCCCCGAGTGTGGTCTCTTTTTTTTTTTTTTTTTTTTTTTTAAAATTCATGTAGATGATCAACCAAGTTATACACAAAAAAATTATATCCAACACTCATATGAATTTAACTCAGTTAAGTGGATTATTATAATCCCAATTTTTGGCACCAATGTTGGTGCAAAAAAGTTTGTTGCTAGCTAGCAGCAGATACATTATACCGAATCTGTAAAAGGGGTTTTTACGCATTGTAAATTTTAAGGTTTAGAATGAGCAAAAGTAGGTCTTGCATGTTCATGTATACGTACACATTCTTGATCATTGATTATTAATTTTCTATATAAACTTGAACCTAAGAACTTGTTCTTTCATCACAGACCAAGCCAATTAATCACATATTCTTGATCAACTAGTTTTTTTTTTTTTTGATAAAATGTAAAAAATTTATACCAAGGATAAACAGTAAACATGTACAAGTGGAGGCCTTCAAGGGCAGGAAGGCTTGGGGTTTATGCTCCAAATCAAGATAAGATCATATACAAAATAACGAGACCTAAATGCTCCAAGGTGGAAAACAAAAGGTAACAAAACACATGAGAGTCACCAACCTACAAGTAGGCGAGTGAGCTACAAAGCAAATACATAGTCCATAAAGGGGCATACCCCAGACTAATACAAAGAAAAAGGACAAGCACACCAATGCAACCATGGTGGCGTAGGGGTCTTTCGCTGAAGATGTAAATCCAAAAAGAGCATCGAACCAGGGGCTTCCGAACAGTAAAAGTAGGCTCAAAAGGTAAGATTCAGGGCTGCTTTCTTGGAATCGACGAAGAAGAAAAGCGAAGTGGGCAGGTGCAACATCAAAGCTGCTGGGCCGTCTTCCCTCTCCTTCTTCGCGGTTCTGAAAACATGTCCCTGAGATAAATAACAAAGGGGCTCATAAAAGTCCAATCAGCCTGCAAAGGCCCATTTAGGCCCAGCAAACAGAACTATAAGCAGCACAGCAGAAAATACAGCAAAAGAGGCCCAATATTTACAGCAAAAAGGAGCCCAAATTTGTATGGGCCGAAAGGCCCAATAGAAACAAGCCTAACAAGAGTAAGAGGCCCATCAGGGCAGCAAATCAGTAGGCCCATCAAAATAGAGGCCGTACAGGCAAACAAAATAAATATGCATACAGATAAACATGGAAAAGATTCGGCCCAGTAGCATAAGAGCCCACCAGGCCCAGTAACTGGGGATAAGCACATCGAAAGCATATATAACCTAGTCCATATAAGATAACCAAAAAGAAGCCCAAATGTAAGCATGGAGAATCAACAATTTCGAATACCCTCAGAAAATGCACAAAATGTCAGGATCAAGGGATCTCAAGATAGTCACCAGAAGAGATAAAAATCCTGAACTAAATTCCACAAGATTCAACAGATTTAGTCAGAAAATTCATGAAATTTATGTAGTTAAAAGCTATATTATATACCAGATTATGCATCAGGGATATGCATGCCCATATGTAGAAAATATAAAGAGTAACGAGGGGTCATATGCCCACAGATATGTCAAAAAAAAAAAAACCTAAGGGAGTACGGATAGGGCCATTGATATCCCTAATCTTTCAATTTCAGTGGGAAAAAAGGCATATAGGACCAAGACCCTACAAAGATAAAGTCAAGCCTGAAGCAGATAAGAAAAGAGATAGATGGGGGAAGGCTTGGGGAATTCAAAGTTATATAGGCCAGGGGAGGGGTGGTCCAACATGCTAGACTTGCTCAAAAATTAAGTACCTCAACAGGGAAAAAAAAAAAGGATTTTGTACACTTGAGTTTTAATCTTCTTACCACTTCATCGATAGGTGATGGTGTTCCTTCAAAAATCAGCAAGTTTCTTGTTCTCCAAATGTAATAGGTGGTGCAACAGAGGGCTATCTTTTTAGCTTTTTTCAGAATCTGATTTCCGGGTTCTTTTTTGATCCACTTCAAGCCACTTGAAATAGTGTTCATTTCCCTTATAATCCCCAACCACAGTCTAATAGCATTCCAAATGGATTTTGAAAACCTGCACCCGAAGAATAAATGTGAGGAGGATTCTAAAGATAAAGCACATAAAGGACAAGAAGGATCCACATTTAGAAAAGTTAGATTATCTCTAGATGCAAGCCTGTTTCTTAAGGCCAACCAAACGCAAAATGAGAACTTTGGGGGAATGAAATGTTTCCAAATAGCTGATTTCCAAAAATTACACTCCCCTTTTTTCCGAAAGAAATCATACACACCCGAGGAAAAAAGGCCCATGGGACTGGATATAGGCGTAAGTTTGTGTATAGCAGAAGCTATAGATCCACAAGAAAGAACAAGTTCCGTTTTTATATCACAAATTCTTTTAAGTAGGGGGGGGGGAATTCGAAGGTGGGGGTCCAAGTTCAAATATTTTGATTTTTTAGATAGAACGAGTGGACCCATTTAACTCAAAGAGAATCTGTTTTACAATGAATATTCCACTAAATTTTACAAAGAAGGGCTTTGTTCCAAACAAAAATATCACGTAAGCCCAGGCCCCCTTCGTTAAGTGGGAGGCATACATTTGCCCAAGCCACCGGGCTTATTTTTTTTCCCCATAAAAACAACCTACACAATTTATAGATACGCTCAATAACAGATTTAGACAGGGGAGAATAATTGTAACCAAAAGCATTCAACACCTTGCAAAACAAATTTAATAAGCAAAAGACATCCTGTATATGAAAGAGAGCTAGCGCTTCAAGCGTTAATATATGAGGCAATTTTATCAAAAAGTGGTGCAGAGTAGACAACATTGAGTCTTTGGGCAGCCAATAGGACACCCAAACATTGGATTGGTAAAGTGCCAGCCGGGAATTCTAGCATGTTAAGGATGTCTTCGAGTTCATGGCCTAGAATTCCTGCCGTGAAAACACATGATTTTGCAGCATTGATGTGTAAACCTGAAACAACTTTGAAAGTTTGTAAGCAATCACACAATATTTGGACAGAAATTGAATCTCCCCTAGAAAAGAGCATAAGGTCATCAGCAAACATAAGGTGTGTGATATTCAAAGATTCACATCTTGGATGGTAATTAAAATCCAGATCTTTTGTTCTAGAAATGATTAACCTTGAGAGGTACTCCATACATAGAATAAAGAGACTTGGGGACATGGGATCACCTTAGCGAATGCCTCTTTTTCCAGCAAAATGCCCATTTAGACTACCATTTATGCAAATGGAAAAAGATGCAGTTCTAACACACTCCATAATCCAATTAACAAAAGTTGAAGGGAAGCCAAAACATACCAGAATTTCTTGGAGGAAGGTCCATGAGATAGAGTCATAAGCTTTTCTCAAATCTACCTTGATGGTGCAATGAGGAGAAATTCTTTTTCTTGTATAATTATGGATGATTTCTTGGGTGAGGAAAACATTATCGGACATACTTCTGCCATTGGTAAAGGCTGATTGAGCTGAGTTTATAATTTAAGGCAACAGCGGTTCAAGTTTTTTAGCAAGAAGTTTTGTAATTATTTTATATACAACATTACAACAAGCTATTGGACGAAAATCAGCAACCAAGGGTGAGTGTTCAAATGTAGGAATTAAAGCAATAGAAGTATGATTAATCTGTTTAAGCAATTTTCCATTCGCAAAAAATTCCATAACAACATTACATACATCATTTCCTACAATGGGCCATGCCTTTTTAAAGAAAGAAGCTGAGTATCCATCAGGCCCGGGGGCTTTTTCATCCCCAATTTCACATAGGACAACCTTTATGTCTTCATTTGAGAATGGGGGGGCCAGCAAATCAGATTTATGTTGGTCAAGGAGACAAAGACCCGATGCAATGATTAGAGGGTCAATCGGGTGTGTTTGGAAACTGGTTCCAAACGGATTCTTGTAAAAGGTCATAAAAGCATCGGAGAGTTGTTGGTAAGAGGAAGAGGGGTTACCATTTTTAAGTATAACAGATGCAAGGTGTCTCTTTAACGTGTTTCTTTTGATTATGCTGTGAAAGAATTTAGAATTACGGTTGATTATATATAACATAAATACAACCATGGGTTTTAGCTGCGACAAATCATTTGCAAGCAACTATATGGTCCTAAAGCCAGAAGAAGCTTGTTTGTTTGAGCTGAGCAAGCTAGTATTTTGCAGAGATGTACGAAGAAGGAAATTTGTGGAATATTGCTGCAGGGATCAAGGGGATGACGACGGGACAATTGAGCGTAGATTCATCATATTTGTTTGGATTTTGGTTCAAAAGGGTCTTCAGGCGATGGCAAAGCCATTGGCGGAGTTTGGTTCCACACTTGAAAATTGGCTCAATCTGTTATTCCTAAATGGGGGTTTCTTCGCCCTTGTCATCAATTCACTCACAGGTGTATATATATACAAACAAGATCTCCTATTCCACATTGGTATTTTATCGATATTTTAATTTTAGTCATGTTAAAAATAAGTTGCCTAAAACTAGTTGTTTTAGTAATAAATCATTTTATGTTTAGTTGTGTGATATTCATATCTTGGTAGTTAATTATTAATTTTTGGAATAAATTTTAGATTTTATTAGGTTAATTTAAATATACTAAATAACTTTTTGAATTTTAAATATGATTTTAAATAATTTTCATTTTTTTTGTTTCATGACTATTGTTTGACTTGTCTACGTAATTTTAAGTTTTAATTTTCTATTTTTACATTTATTTGATAATTTTCATATTATAATTAATTTGGATGTATAATGACGCAGATATTTCTTTTCTTTTCATAGATACTGAAATAGTTGTTTTGATTTTGGTTGAAAATCTTTATTTGCTTAAATATTTTCATTTTCAAATAGCTTTATATTTTGTTATTTTCACATTTAGTAAGAATTTTTCCAGATTCTCGTCTAAAAGTTCTTTCCAAATTATAATTTAGAACTCTTTTATTAGTTTGAAGACAATTGCTAAATAGATGGGATAAAATTCATTAAAAATATGTGAAAGTTGGTATTTTGTGATATTATCAAAAAAAAAATTCTTATGATATATGTTTGGAAGTTGGTCCATTAAAATGTAAGTGATAAAATGACATTTGGTCCCATAATTATTGTCTTTTTCGCAATTAGTCTCATAATTATTCGTTTTTTTTTTCAGTTTAGTCTTATAATTCAAATAATTGCTCGATTTTCTTCCCAATGTCATCGAAAATTTAAAATTTGCAAGAAAATTGTCACATGAGTTGCACGTGGCATCTAATTTAGGGGTTTCTGACGATGACTAATAATGTGGCGTGAGATATGATATTTAAAAATGTGACATCTACTTATTTTTTAAGAATTTGTTTTAATACTTCAACAAATAGAATAATTAGTATTCACGCTACGTCATTGTTCATTGCCGAAAATCCTCAAATTGGATGTCACGTGCGTTGCACGTGACAATTTTCTGGATGATTTTGAAATTTTCGATGATATTGAACCAAAATCAAGCAAATATTTAAGTTACGGAATTAAATGAAAAAATCCAAATAATTGTGGAAGTAATTATGAAAAAATGATAGTTATGGGATCAAATGTGTTTTATTCCCTAAAATGCAGAGATTGCAAAGCTTTCACATCTTAAGACTTTGTAAAAAATATGTATGTCCACTTTTTTATATAGACTATAATATTTATTTAATCATCGATTACTAGACTCATATTCTATTTAATAATTTTAATCTTGAAAATATAAAAGATAAACATTAATTAGACAGCATATAAGAAATTGATATAGTACTTAATTGGCCGATTTAATTGGTTACATTAACTTTTTAATCCGTGCAAAGTCCAACTAGCTTATATGAGAAGGAGGAATTATATATGTATTTGTTGAAATAATTACTAGAATTTAACAAACAAATTGGCAGCCATTTAGAACATTAGTTAATGGATGATTAATTGAGCATTATGGAAAGACAGGCAACATTAATTGATGCATTTGGGAGGTAATTGCATACATTGTATATTTTGCATGAAATAAAATATCAGCATAAAATTTTGGGCGGTGGCTTGAGAATCTACCATGCAAACTTATAAGAAATGTTAGCAAGTCATATCTTAGCTACTTCAATATTGCTTAATCTATATATATATATATATATATTTCTTGAATAGTAATTAATAAAAAAGAAATTCAATTTAACCATGTGATGAAAAGGACAAGTAGTACATCCAGACAAGACATCAGCAAGTTTCAAGTCGATTTTGGGGTACGTAGACACACGAATAGAATTGGATTATAATATGAGCAATGAAGATGCAAGATACTTTCTGCTCTTTCTATCATGGCTGCTAAAATCTCTTATGAGAACCACAAATTCATCGAGTCTACTGTTCTCAATCACTGGAAGGTAAACACCAACACCACTTCATCAATTACTTTAATTTATTACCATTTTACAAATAATTAATTTGACTTAAAATATAAGATTTCTTATATATATATATATATATATATAGCTTTGGGTGTATTTTGAACATAAGTATGGGAAATGATCTGAAACTAAACACAATAACTTGAATTGTTGGTCAGTCCCACGCGTCTTGTTTATATATATATTTAATGAGGAAAAAAAGGATATATAACTATTTTTTTATAAATTAAATATATGTAAGTGTAATTTTTAATTTAATTAAGGCAACCATTATGCCGAATTAATTATGTCATAATGTAATTGTTTTAAGCTATTTATTTTGTAATGTTTAGATATGATACCATATAGATAATTAGAATTGTGGGAAAAGTTAATTTTCTATTAAAAATATACCACAATATATATAATTACAAAAAATATATGAAAGAAAACATAATCATAAAATAACTACAAATCCCACTAAATAAGCCTAACAAAACTAGGAAGATGCTTCTCTGGAATCTTCCTTAATATGACTAAGTTAATTAAAGTCTTTATGCAAAAGATTTATAAATATATAACATGTAATATGTGTCATAATATTTGAAGTATGATAACAATTTTTATATATATTATATTACTTTACCATTATTACTTTAATTGAGAGTCTTTCTAGACCTGTAATTATACTGAGATTTAGTTTTTATTTCCTTTATTTGGATATATTATAATTGATGTTTTACATTGGAAGATAGTGTTCAATTTCACGAAATTACATTAATGAATTGGTTTTACTATGGAAAAATTGTAATTTCAGTCTGGCAACTTAGGTTTGTTCTACTTTGTTTCCACTAATTTTACGTATTGCAATTTGAATTCTCTAATGTATTATAACATTTTTCCCAATCTTTGTCTAACTTGCTAAGAGTTTCGATTTTTAATTGTTTGTATATATGAATGTTGGAATTGCAGCTATTCGGCATCCATGTAGATAGAAAGTGATATTTCAAGTAAAATTGGATAAAAAAAAAAAAAATTAGAGAGTAAAAATTGAAATACATGAAGTTGATAGTAAAAATTGAAAAAAAAATCTAAATTACATATACTATGAAATTTGAGATTTCCATTTGACTATATATCTTAAACAAAATGAAACTGTCAAACTAAGTATGCAATGTTTTCTTTGGTTTTCGCACAGATGGATTTCCTCGGATCCTATGATTTCTGGAATGGTGAGATCCTCCCTTCGTTTCTACATTTTCTCCGCTTCAAATGTTGGGGGGAAAATGGTTTGTCTAATGGGCCTGCAAATTTAAGCAAACTATATATTTGAGCCAACAGTTGTAATATAATTTTTTTTTTTAAGTTGGGGCATTTTTATTTTTAGCTACTTGGGGGAAACGATAAAAATACCCCGTATATTATTCATAGTTATAACTTTATTTTTTAATTTTTTTGAATTTTTAAGCACATCACATATATTTATACCGAAAATATCCATTTACTGAGAATAACCATTAAATAGCCTCTGAAATGATCGGTAAATACACATGCGGAATTGATTTTTGAGTTTGTTTAATTTTAATCATATATCAATATAATTCGAAAAAGAGGTATTCGAAACAAAAAATAGAAAATTACAAGGTATTTTTAAACTTCTACGGCAACGAACATCCCAAATAAAATATAATAAAAACAACAATTAATTGTTTTTAAAAATCAGAAAATTAGTTCAGAATATCTAAAATTCAGCAAATAAAATCTAAAAAAAAAAACTATAAAAAAGACACAATAATATTTTCTTAAGGCCATAACATAAGAAACATATTTCTTGTCTACATATTTACAGATTACCAGGACAAAGCTACAACACAAGCATTCATGGTTGAAGACAAGAAATCAGACGTAATAATGGTGGCATTCCGAGGAACAGAGCCGTTCGACGCAGATTCATGGTGCTCAGACTTCGACCTCTCATGGTATCTCCTCCCCGGCTTCGGCAAAGTCCACGACGGCTTCCTCAAAGTCCTAGGCCTCCAGAAAAGCCAAGGCTGGCCGCCCCGACAGGACGGAGACAGGCCGGAAACCGCCTACTACGCCATCAGAAGACTGCTCAAAGAAAGGCTATTGCAGAAGAATGATGGTAAAACTAGGTTTATAGTGACTGGACACAGCCTAGGTGCACTGGCAGTGCTGTTTCCAGCAATTCTGTTCTTGCATCAAGAATGTTGGTTGCTGGGTAAGCTGTCGGGGATTTACACGTTTGGACAGCCCAGAGTGGGCGACCAAGAATTTGCAGTGTACATGGAAAGAGCAATTGGAAAGCATGGTATAAACTGCTATAGATGTGTTTATGGCTATGACATGGTGCCTAGGTTGCCTTGGGATAATTCCACCCTTATGTTCAAGCATTTTGGCCCATGCATCTATTACAACAGCTTCTATCAAGGGAAAGTAAGTCCTAATTGCCTCACTTTTTTTGTTTTTTTTTTTAATTTCAAGAAATAATTTTGGCCCTCATTAATTATGTGTTTATTCATTCGTTTGTCTGGGAAAATGTAAAACTGGTTTTCTAATTATAGATGTGTACATGTGGCAAAACTAGTTGCTTTCATATATTTTAATTGTCGTGTTTTTGTCTTTGAAAAATTTAATTAGTTGGGATTTATGCTATGACTGATTTAGTTCGCATGACAACCCCAAATGATATAAATTTGACATGGTGTTACAAATATGACAGTTGATAAATTTAACACCAATATTTTGTCTGATATATATCTCATATGCGAATTTCATGTCAAATTCATGTCATATTTTTCTTTTTCCGACGCATTTATCGATTTGGAATGATTATATGTATGATTATGATATTATGCAGGTCATAGAAGAGTCACCTGACAAGAATTACTTCTCAGTAATATGGGTGATACCAAAAATGGTGAATGCATTTTGGGAGCTAATGAGAAGCTTCATAATATCATACGCAAAGGGAGAAGATTACAAAGAAGGGTTTGTTCTTCGAATGATAAGAGTGATTGGGCTTTTCTTTCCTGGCCTGTCAGCTCATGCCCCACAAGATTATGTTAACTCCACTAGATTGGGATCTTTTCTTTAATTCCAACAATTCATTTCTTCAATATGATAAGATTAATTGTAGTATCCGCAAATTATTTTATGCTAACAAACCTAAACTCTAATTTAATTAATCATAATTAAAGCATGCTAAATAAATTTGAGGATAACAAGACACCTCCTGCTAATTTATAACACACTTGGCAAGTTTTCTCATTCATAGCACACTTGGCAAACTTTTGATAAATAAAGAAAAATAATTAGGAAAGAAAAATCAAAAGCAAAGAAATAGGAAAAGAAATTGTGTACTTCCATTTTTTTTACATCTCCTCTCTCCCTCAACTCTCCTTCACCGCCACCATCACCGCCGATCTTCCCTCTCAACCGGCGAAGTTCCGGCTAATTTCTTCGATCAAGGTATAACTTCCGGCGAGCCCGACTTGAATCCGGGCCCGGAAACTCTAAACGGTTCTGTTTTCCAATCTCTCTCTCTCCCTCTCTATCCTCCGCTGCCGCCCCTGATTTGCTGCGTGATTGCCGGCGCTCGGTCGCGCCGGCGAGTCGGGTGGAGAGGCGTGGTGGCCGGTGCTTGTAGCGCCGGCGAAGTTGATTAAGAGCCGCCGCAGCTAGCGGCGGCAGAACTGGAAATGTATCTATATATGTATATATGCCTATGTTGTATGCTTGTGTGTTGAGGTGGTTGAGTGTGCCGATTTGTTGGGTGTTGGGTCGAATCGGAGAAGAAGCCGGCGCCGATTGCGCCGGCGGGCAGAAGTAGGAGAGCCGCCGCTCACAGCGGCGGCGATGCTGGAAAGTATATCATATATATATATAAACTGTGAGTATGTCTATATGTAAATCTGCGTGCTGGTTTGGTCGGGTTTTGGTTCAATTTGAGGAGAAGCCGGCGCCGGTTGCGCCGGCGGGCTGAGGAAGGAGCGCCGCCGCTTGCAGCGGCGGCAAAGCTGGGAAAGTATGGTATATGTATATGTGTATTTGAGTGTATATATGGGGGTGTATGTGTTTTGAGTGTGTTTGGAGAGGATGGTGATGTTGCCGGCAACTCTGTCGCCGGCAGAGGTGGCGGCGAGCGACGGTCGGACGGCAGTGGAGCTGCGGCGGAGAAGGGGAGGCAGGGGAGGGGTTTTGGGGACTTTGGGGTGAAAATGAGGATTAGTTGAACTTAGGGACTTAGTTGCAAATCCCTGAGTTAGGTGATATAACAATTAAGTCCCTGTACTACTAAGTATTCACCAAACAGTCCTCAAACTTATAAAGACTTCCAGATTGGACCCTGAATTTAAGAACAATATCAGTTCGACCCCCTAGAAACTTTAGAAAATTGCAGAACAGTCCTTACATTTTTCTAGTTGTTACAAATTAAACCTTAAACCTTGCATAAATTACAGAATCGCCCTCAGACCTTGATAAATTGATCGAATGATTGCGTTGTGACCTCAGAATTTAATAATCTCTATATTTTAAGTCCTAGACATTATAAAATGATAAACGACAAGACAATGGACCCTTAAGCAAGAAAACCCTGATTTTAGGGGCGAAGTCCACAAACCATAATTTTCGGTAAACCTTAAATTGGGAATTTCCGTCTATCGATTTTCTCCAGGATTTATTCCTTTATAGATTTTATTAGTCTTAATTTATTTAAATCGGAAAATAAGTCCGTTTCTACCTTCTGTAGGAAATACACGAACGGGGCCGAACTAGGGACAGGATCGGAAGTTTTGAGCAGGATTCAGAGATAAGCCTAAGGTGGGGGTAATACTTTATTTATGGTTTTAAATCGTACAGTTTTAAGGAAAATTATGTGACTAAGTGATTTAATTCCGTCATTATGTGCTGTTGGTTTCAATGGAAATGTTTTTATTACGTGAACAGTATTTCAAGTAAATTACATGAATTTGAGAGCTATGGATTTTCAAGTTACGCAAATGCAAAGGATTTCAAATGATGATAAGTCGGGATAATACCCGCTAAAAAGGGGTTTCTTTAGAAACCAACACATGTCAAAGGTTTTTCCGTACTTATGTGTTATGTGAATTATGTGGCCAACGTGAACGTGCTCAAGTTGTATTATGTGATTATGTGGAACCATTATGTGAACTTACTTGCGCATGCGCCTTCACGCCAAGTAGGGTATTCCTTTTTGAAAACCCATCTACAGGGGATATTCTTCGGAATTCCCAACGCTATAGGGGTGTAACAGCCCAACTTCGGGTCGGCTTGGGACCCTGATAGGTATTCTTCGGAAACCTATCCACAGTGTGCCATTGGGGCTCTTCGGGAGTCTACAACATGTATTATATGTATAATATGCAAGTACTAGTATGTGTATTTTATTATTATAAATTCCCCTACCCCACTAAGTGTCCTTTTGACACTTACCCCTTTTATGAAAAATATTTTCAGTCTAAAGAATTTAGGGCGTGGCGCTGGAGCAATGGATGCTGGTAGCCAATGATTAAAAGTCGAAGAGAGTTTTAAATTCAAAACTGTATGTTTTATAATAATTTTTTTGGAATTTATTTATCCTTTTATTCTTAAATGAGTGAACATTTATTTGTAAGTAACGCCTCGATCAAAAGTTTGCCTTTAAAAGGAAACGGGGCGTTACATTAATGACGTCATAAATATTTACTGGACAATAAATTTGGTCTCAAATGTAATTTAGATGAATCACATTTGAGTCCCACAATCATGAAGTTAGCAAATTAGCCCCATAAATAAAATAAACTATACAATTTGAGGGCAAATTGAAATATTTTCTTCTTCTTCTTCTTTAATTTATTTTTTATTTTCAATTCAAAGAACACTTGTGGGCTTTGCATCTGATGTAGCTCCTTTTTGCATGCTGACCACTTGAAATTTATGTGCCTTGCAAATTAAGCGATATAGAATATTATTATTTCAAAGATTGTTTCAAAGATTTTAAAATCTACCAAATAAAATCTGAAAATTATTCAAATCAATTTAATAATGATAATAGTAATGATAAGAAAAATTTATAAAACGTTCATTATTTCTACAAATATAAATCCAATCCATCGATTTCTCATAAAAGAAATACGTGCGACAGAATCAACGAACATGAGCAGTATCCGAAAACGAAAACCAACCGAAAAATACTACATTCAGGCAAATCTGAATATTCAACCAGAACATTTTTTCGAATTTGTTTCAAAGATCAGATAATATACTTTTTCACATTCATCGAGCAAATGGTGCACGTGCAATTTAATTTAATGGACTTGAAAAAAAAAATCCAATTTTGAAAGTTCTTCAAAATTTGAACAACTTCGAAAGCTAACAAAGATATTGTAGATTCTGCTAATAGATTGATAGAATCATGGTTTCGAAAATTTCAGAATCGATTAAAGAAAAGATTAAAAAGAGTTAGGGTTTGGGTTTTGATGTGTGAATTACACTATATCAAACATGGTTTATTGGATGGGTTAGGGTCAAAAATGAAAATTTCGGTTTCGATAAAAATATTGGTATCTTAATTTCACGAAATGGAAATATCAATACATCATACTCATCAATATTTTTTCGATATTTACCGATATTTTCTTGATATTCTACCTATACTTTCCTCATATTTCATTGATTTTCCTATAATTTATACCATACAATATCGATATTTACCGATATTTTCCTGATATGCTACCGATACTTTCCTCATATTTCACTGATTTTCCTATAATTTATACCATAAAACCATTGATATTGAAATCAATACAGATAATTATCGACATTTTCTCGATAATTCACCTATTTTCCTACAATTTACACTATGAAGCTATTTATATCAAAATCGATACCTATATTTATTGATTTTTTTCTGATATTTGATAAAATTTTCATTTTTTTATCGACTATATTAAAAAATAAAAATATCAAAAATATATTGTTGCATGCCCTTTTTATATCGAAGTCAAAAAAGGAAAATATGTTAGGATTATTGCAAGTCACGTATGTGTCACGACTAATTAAAGTTGAGCCATACAAATTTGGGCTAAGAGATTAAAACTCAACCCATCATTTGAATTGGCCCAATAACAAGCCCAATTGTAATTAGAGAACTCTAGAATGTTTCTAAAATATTGAAGAATGTATAGAGAATGTAGCAAACTTCTACCAAGTTTCCTTTGTAAATATCATAAACATATTAATAGGAATATTAATAGAGAAGCTCTCCTAACCATTGGATTAAATCAATCTCCATCATCCATTAAGGAGTGGAGTAGTATATAAAGGAGGTGATCCCTCATTTATAATTATCAAGTAAATAAAAGCATTTTTAAACATTACTTAAGTGCTCTCTTTCAAAGTTCTCTTATATTCTCTTAAACTCGCGAGTTAAGGGGCAGTTCTCTTATACTCTCTTGAACTCAACAAAGTTCTCTTATATTCTCTTCAACTCGAGTTAAGGGGCAATTCTCTTATACTCTCTTAAACTCAAAAGTTCTCTTATATTCTCTTAAACTCATATTCTCTTCAACTCAAGTTAAGGGGCAATTCTCTTATACTCTCTTAAACTCGAAAGTCTCTTATATTCTCTTCAACTTGCGAGTTAAGGGGCAATTCTCTTATACTCTCTTCAACTTGCGAGTTAAGGGGCAATTCTCTTATACTTTCTTAAACTCGCGACTTAGGAGCAAAGGCCGCATGATTCATTGTTAGGCAACTCGCGAGTTAAGGTCGCAATTCTCTTATAGGCCGTTGTTAGGCAACTCGTGAGTTAAGGGGCAATTCTCTTATACTCTCTTAAACTCGTGACTTAGGGGCAAAGGTCGCATGGTTCATTGTTAGGCTGGTTAAGGAGCAAAGGCTTCATTGTCTCTCAACTAGCGAACTCGCGAGTTAAGGGGCAAAGGCCGCATGGTTCATTGTTAGGCTAGTTAAGGGGCAAAAGCTTAATTGTTAGGCTGATTAAGAGGCAAAGATCGCATGGTTCATTGTTAGGCTGACTTTGCTAGTCGAAAGTGGCGGGCTAAGGCTGCATGGTTCATTGTTAGGTTGGTTAAGGGGAAAAAGCCACATGGTTCATTGTTAGGTTGACTTTGCTAGCCGAAAAGGGCGGGTTAAGGCCATATGGTTCATTGTTAGGCTGGTTAAGGGGCAAAGACCCCATGGTTCATTGTTGTTAAGGGAACAAGTCCTTGATATATGAGTTAGATAAAAGGGGCGGATTAATGGGCAAAGACCGCATGATTTATTGTTAAGAGAGAACCATTGTTAGATTGACTTTGCTAGCCGAAAGGGGCTGGTTAAGGCCGTATGTGTTGGGATTTCATTGTTTAGATTTTGATGAGACAAGCCAATCATGTAATAGGAAGTTTTGAGTACCCCATTTTCACGTTGTTTAAGTGAATAAATAGACTAGAATTGAGTCTTGAGTCAAGGATTAAAATGGAGGTTAAAAGAGGATAAAGCTGCATCTAAGCTTTAAAGGAAGATATCGCTGCAAGAAGGCAGGATACAATATCGCTGTATAAAGGCAGGATACAGCATTGCTGAAAGAAGAAAGGAACAGCAAAGCATAAATAAGGCTGTACTTCAATACAGCAAAACAAGGAAGAACGGCGTGCAACATCGCTGCATGAAAAGGATACAGGAGTATTGCTAGAACGATGATTACAGCAGCACTGCCAGATGATACTGCAAGCAGGTCTAAAATACAGCAGCATTGAAAGAATGCATCAGCTGCACAAAGATCAAGGATACAGCGCAGACTTACAGGACAGTTAAGTAAATACAGCGCCAACTACAAGACGAAGAATCCTGCAAATCCCAGGAAGGATAAATGCAGTACGAGGAACGGAGATCCAAGTAGGGACAAAAGAGCCATTCAAGAAAAAGTCAAAGTAGCAGACACGGAGCCAATAAGAAGATGCCACATGGACTGACGAGCCGCAGAAAGCTGCGAGCCGCAATTGCCGCATTAAATGCTCCGAAAGGAAAAGTCAAGTCGCATTAAATGCGAACCATACTTTGGACAGGCTAATTCAAATTCAAAAGAGGGATGTCTCCTTCAACGGACATCTTCTCCTACAAGTATAAATAGAGGTCGAGGAGTACTGAAGCTGGTTACTGATACTGTCACTATTCTAAAGCATCTACGCGAAAGTTTCAAGCTTACAAATTTCAAAGTATTCAATCCAACAGTTTTAGTCACTCAACCTATCGAAGTGAAGCAGAGTTCAAGCTGAAAGTTTCCCTACGGAATCAGAAGCTCACTTCGAAGCACAAGTTGAAGAAAACCTTTTATCCTTTTAACCTTATTGCTGTGTGTTTAGGTTGTTTTAGTGGTGTCAAGCAGTTGATAGGAGAGATCCTTGCTGTTTGTTTTAGTTGTCTAGAGTTAGACATCTTCCCTGTGTGGGAGTATAGAACCCTGTGTGGGTTAGCCTTTGAAGTTTGCAGTTGCTGTGTGTACGCTGGACTTCAGTAGGTGGTTAACTTTGTAAGTTGATAGATTGTTAGGAGAGTCCTGTAAATCAATCTTGCTTAACAAAGTTCCTGCTCGAGGAGCAGTAGAGTGGACGTAGAAGGATTACACCACCTTCGAACCACTATAAGCCATAAGTGTTTTTATCGTTTTATTTATCTGTGCTTATCTTCTGCATATATCTATCTTTTCTCATCATAAAACATTTGAAAGAAGCATTCTTGTGTAAAACAGCCTTGTGTTTAAAAGTATATTTCTGCTGCGTACAAAACTCCAGGTTACAGCGTGCAGCACTGCATCCTAGCGCTGCAAGCAGTAGCCATCTATTCTGAAAAATCGACCAAGGTTCATTCACCCCCCCTCTGAACCTCGGACACCACTTGAGACCAACAAGTGGTATCAGAGCAAGTTGGGTTAAAAGCCAACTTATCTGGTCACCTACCCAGATCCACCTTTGTCTCGCTGTTTTCTTTGCATAAAAATCATTTTTAAAGCATATCATGGATTCCTCCAATCACAAGCTACCTATGTTTTCCATAGAGGAATATGACGACTGTAAGATTAGAATGCAGGCACACCTTTCTGCCATGAATGATGAGATGTGGACCGTCATAACTAAAGGACCGATAATCCCCATGAAGGTAAATCCAATGTATGGAAGAGACCATGCAGAAGGAGAGCAGCCACCACTCAACTTCCTGACCAAACCACGACAAGAGTGGGGAAACGAAGACATGAAGAGAGCTAACCTGGATAACGTGGCAAAGAACGCTCTATTTATTACTTTGGATAAAGGCACCTTTAGCAAAGTCAAGACTTGCTCAACATCCAAAGAAATATGGGAAAAGTTGGAGCAAATTTGTGAAGGAACTGAGCTCACCAAGGACAACAAAATCTCCAACGCCACCCAATTATTTGAGCTCTTCGAAATGAAGAATGAAGAGACTCTTGAGCAACTAGATCTGAGATTCACATCCATAGTGAATGAACTAGAAGCTCTGGGCAAACACTACACACAGAAAGAAAAGAACATGAAGGTGTTAAGAGCCCTACCAGCGGAGTGGGATAGCAAGACCACTGCCATGAGAGTGTCTATGGACCTGAAGTCCATGAGCACATTTGACTTATTCTCCGACTTGAAAGCATTCGAGTATGACATCAATAGAAGGAGAAAAGAGTCAGAGGAGTCCGTCTCCAAAGTTACAGCGCTAACCGCCAGAGGAACAAAGGATACAACAACCGCCAGTTGCAGTAAGTAGAGTGAGGATACAGCAGAAGTTGCTGAAGAGGATATGACGCTCCTCCTAAAGAAATTCAGGAGATTCATCAAGAGCAACAACAATAGCAGCAACACCAACCTCAACAAAAAGAATGACTTCAGAAGAAGTCACTCAACCCCTCAGGTATCTTCTTCTCCTCAGTCAAATACAGGGAATGTTGACTTGTGCTATAATTGCAGGAAGCCTGGACACTACGCAAGGAATTGTCCTTATCCAACAGTGCACGAGTATCCTGAAGGAGAAAGAGAACAGAGGAGAGATAAAAGACGAGAGGAAAGACACAAGCTTCGAGCTCTCATAGGAGAAATGGAGAAAGCCAAGGATGCAGTAGTTCCGAAGGAAGTACTGAAAGCTGCAGAATCCTCTGACAGCGATGCTGAAACCTCATTCTTTGACGAAGAAGCACTCATATGCCTGATGGCTAAAGATGGCGAGGACATCGAAGAAGATGAGGTAATCTACCAACCGTTGTCCATACAAGCTGATGAGGAGCTGAACATGATCCACTCCTTGAAAAGGATCATGAGTGATTTCGAGCAGATCAACTCAATTCATGAGGAGCTTAAGGTTGAGAATGAAAACCTTAGAATCGATAATGAGATCCTCAAGAGCAAAAACATCGACATTGTCAAAATGCTCGCTGCACGAGAATTTGATAACTCAAAGTGTAGTAAGCTGCAACAAGAGGTCTCAAGATTGAATCTGCTGATCACAGAACTAAGATCTGAGAAGGAAATCTTGCAGTCCAAGATGAGTACGTTCACCAAATCTTCAAAGGACGCAAGAGATTGCATAAATCGTGTCAGAGATCCTTTTGTGATTTCAGGCATAGGTTACAGCAATCAAGGCTCTCAGAATACAGCAATCACATCCAAAGCTGTGAATTTTGTTCAAGCTAAAACTCCAATGGAGAAAGAGTTACTATGTGACTCTGAAAAGATACTGAACAAAACAGCAATGACGGATAAAGGGAAGAAACCCCAATGCTCAATTGCAGGGAATAAGTCTGCATCTAAGACTTGGCTGCAGCAGAAGTCATCTGCTGCATGCAGCAACCAACAAAGTTGCAGCATAGAAGAAACTTTCCCACCAATACTAAGACCTACATGTCTAAATCTCAAGGAGGATATACTCCAGGGAAGTATGGTGGAAGACCACACTATAAGGATGTTGGTAACACACATGTTTGTCGAGCACACACCTTTGATAAGCAGTTTTCTAAGATAACTGCATACAGCTCGAGAACCAACAAATCTTACAGTAGATCAGTTACTGTTAAGAATGTTTGGGTTCCCAAAGTAACTAACCCCAAAGGACCCGTATGGATATGGGTACCTAAATCTGTTTGAATTTGTTATAGGTTACAGTGTCAGGATGCAGCAGTGATGTATGGTATATCGATAGCGGCTGCTCAAGGCACATGACAGGCAATAAAGAAACGTTGAAAGACTTCCAAGAATGTAAAGGACCTAAGGTCATATTTGGTGATGATTCCAAAGAAAGCACAAAAGGAAGCGGATGCCTGGTCAAGGGGAACATAAAGATTAAAGACGTATCCTACGTAAAGGGGCTTAGATACAATCTTCTAAGCATCAGTCAATTCTGTGACAAAGGATATACTGTGGAATTCAACCTCAACAAGTGCTTAATCAAGGACAGCACCACCAATGAAGTAAAGCTTACAGGAACAAGAAGAGGAAATATCTACCTAGCAGATTAGAATTCCTCCACTCAATCAACATGCTTCATAGTGAAAAGTCCACCGGAGCTGAGCTGGTTATGGCACAAACGATTAAGTCACCTGAACTTCAAAACTATCAACAAGCTAGCAAGAAAAGGCCTCGTGAGAGGATTACCAGATGTAGCTTACAAGAAAGAGAATATCTGTGGAGCGTGTCAAAAAGGAAATCAAGTTAAGAGCTCTTTCAAGGATAAAATTCAGAAATCGTCTCACAGGATTCTAGACCTTCTACACATGGACCTCTTTGGACCAGTAGAACCAGTAAGCTTGAGCGGGAAGAAGTACTCACTAGTAGTAGTGGATGACTACTCTAGATACACATGGACGATCTTTCTAGCAAAGAAGTTGGAAACTCAAGAAAAGCTACCTGGTCTCATGAAGAAAATTCAGAATGAAAAAAGCTTGAGCATAGTGAAGATAAGATCAGACAGAGGAACCGAGCTCACGAATAAGTTTATAGAGAAATTCTGTTCTGACAATGGTATTCGTCATGAATACTCTGCTGTAAGAATATCTCAACAAAACGGGGTTGCTGAAAGAAGGAATAGAACCCTCAAGGAAGCAGCAAGGACAATGATAGCAGAAGCAGAGATACCCAAGAGGTTTTGGGCTGAAGCAACTAATACTGCATGCTACACGCAGAACAGATGTCTAATCATCAAGGATCTTGACAAGACACCATATGAAATATGGAACGGTCTTACACCAAACATTTCCTATCTGCATATCTTTGGATGCAGGTGTTATGTTCTCAACAATGGAAAGGAACATCTGAAAACTTTTGATGCTAAATCAGACGAAGGAGTATTTCTAGGATACTCTGCTGTAAGTAAAGCCTTCAGAGTATTTAATAAGAGAACCTTGGTGGTAAAAGAATCTGTGCATGTGGTGTTTGATGAACCACATTGTGACACAAAGAAGCTGGAAAAACCACCTGAAGAAACCTCTTCTAGAAAAGGAAATGATGTACCATACATAGAAGGAGTTCTGCCTACAGAAGAGGAAAAAGAAGAAGAAGCTGCAACCTTGGATGCAGCAGACATTCTTACAGTAGCAGAACCTCCTGCAATACAGCAACATGATGAGCAAAACACACCAACGCACGTCCTTGAGCCTGGCAGGACGTGGCTTAGAAATCATCCAAGAGATCTCATCATAGGAGATCCATCCATCAGTGTAAGGACAAGAAGATCCATCCCACATGAAGCAATGTTTGCATGCTTCATATCACAATCAGAGCTTAAGAATGTTGAAGAGGCACTGCAAGATAGCAACTGGGTACAGGCCATGCAAGAAGAATTAAATGGATTTGAGAGAAATCAAGTATGGCAAACAGTCGCTAGACCAACCCATCAAGGTGTAATTGGAACAAAGTGGGTGTTCAAGAACAAGCTAGATGAATCAGGAGTCGTTGTAAGAAACAAAACAAGACTAGTTGCTAAAGGATACTGTTAGGAAGAAGGAATTGATTTTGATGAGACTTTTGCACCAGTGGCAAGGCTAGAAGCAATAAGAATTTTCTTAGCCTATGCAGCACATATGAATTTCAACGTCTATCAAATGGATGTTAAAAGCACATTCCTGAATGGTCTCCTTACAGAGGAAGTATATGTTAAGCAACCTCCTGGTTTCGAGGATCAAGCAGAAGAGAAGGTGTTTTGATTACAAAAGGCCCTATATGGACTGAAGCAAGCACCAAGAGCTTGGTATGACACATTATCTCTCTATCTTCTGGAAAATGGTTTTCAGAAAGGAACGATCGACAAAACGCTGTTTAGGATACAGGATGGAGAAAGTGTACTTCTTGTACAAATCTATGTGGATGATATTATCTTCGGATCTACAAACAAAGAGCTTTGTGAGAAATTCTCCAACCTGATGCAGTCAAAGTTCGAGATGAGTATGATGGGAGAATTAAGTTTCATTCTCGGACTGCAAGTAAAACAGCTACCTACAGGAACCTTCATCAACCAAGTCAAGTATACGAAGGAGCTTATCAAGAAATTTGGCATGAAGAATGGAGCAGCAACGTCCGTTCCCATGTCCACATCCATAAGTCTTGACAAAGATGAAGACGGTAAAAATGTAGACATTACCAAGTACAGACGCCTCATTGGATCGCTGCTGTATCTCACAGCAAGCAGGCTAGATATTATGTTTGCAGTAGGAGTCTGTGCTAGATTCCAAGCAGCACCGAAGGAATCACATCTCTTAGCAGTAAAAAGAGTGATCAAATATCTGAAAGGAACTCAGGAAGTCGGCCTATGGTATCCTAAGGAAGGAGGATTCAAGCTTAAAGGCTACTCCGACTCAGATTATGCAGGCTGCAAGATTGATAGAAAGAGTACAAGTGGGACGTGTCAATTTCTTGGAAATAGACTTGTCTCGTGGTTCTGCAGGAAGCAGACCTCAATTGCAACCTCTACAGCAGAAGCAGAGTATGTTGCAGCAGGAAGTTGCTGTGCGCAGATTCTCTGGATACAGCAGCAACTTAGAGATTATGGGATAGAAGAAAAAGAGACGCCTATTCTCTGTGACAATACAAGCGCTATTGCAATTACCCATAATCCTGTCTTTCACTCAAGAACAAAGCACATTGACATTCGTCATCACTTTATAAGAGATCATGTTGAGAAGAAAGATGCCGTGCTTGAAAAGGTTCACACGGATCTACAGCTTGCAGATATCCTTACAAAACCTTTGAGTGAATCTAGGTTTTCTATGCTTCGTAACGAGCTAGGAATCCTTAAGTTGTAAAGAAAAAGAAAATGCAGGATCGCAGGGGGAACCTCTGCATGCTTGCAGGAAGCAGTAAAGATGGTACTGTAAGCTACGCGTCAATACAGCATTGGGTTCAGACAGCGCTGCAACCTACATTCTTACAGTACAACAGTTATCGAAGAAATCAAGCAGCACCAGGTTACAGCATTAATTTCAAAGGAGTATTGATTGCTCTGCAACCTCGTACTAGAGATGCTGCAACCTTAAAAAGACATTTATTTAGGCGGCAAAGAGCATGTCTTTCAGCATTAAATGCATGACTGCGGGTGTCAGGAAGTGGAAAGGGCGTTGACAGATCCCACGCGCCAAGTAATTATTAGCGTCGATTTGACGTCTCCACTTTTTCCTGAGCCACTAGATCATTTCTCTGATTTATCTCAACCGTTAATCTCGCACGTCTCTTGAGAACCGTCATAAAGACCAAAACGTGCCATTTGAAATTCACTTTTCACCATCTTCAAAGAGAGAAACTCCTTGATCGCAGAAAATTCTCTAAGTGCAAAACCCTTATTTTTTCTCTCTCTATCTCACAAAGATTTCAATGGCTGCCAGAAAGACCATCGTTCTTGATGGAAGGATGATCAATAGGGAAAACATCCTGGAGTCAGAGCTGTATGATAATGCCCTGATCAAGAGGATTTTTGATGCTCTACAACAGACCCAAGTCCTAGGGCTGTTGACCACAATATATGCTGGCTTCTCCACGGAGTCAGTATAGAGGTTTTATGCCTACGCTAGGCAGGCGGAGGACAGAAACTGCATCCTGTTCCGGATGGATGCAGATGGAGAGGAACGGTCGCTGACCGTTAGGGATATCTCCACCACCTTCAGCATTTCGGCTGCAGGCTTGACCCCCAGCCAGTTGGCGACGTATGAGGAGACATCGGCTCAAGAGATGTGGGATCTCTTTCGAGCAAGGGATGCAGGGGCTGAAATCAAGAGAAGCGCCCCCAAGAAACTCTTCAAACCGGAGTTTGAACTTCTCCACGACATTTGTGCGTACTCCATCGAAGGGAGGACAGAGAGTTACGACAAGTGCACAGATCTCTGGTTCCGGATCATGTCTGCAATCATGGCCGGAGAGAAGGTGAACTGGGCAAGGTTCATCATGAAGAGGCTGTGGGAGGAAGCAGAGAAGATAACGGAGCGTCGGAGCTACGGTATCACCATCTGCTCTCTACTCTGCAAGCTTGGCCTTCAACTTGCAGCACCCGCCCCCATTCATCCTAGAAAGTATCTCGGGGAGAAGAAGAAGGGCAAGACCCAGCCGAAGGCTGCAGGAGCAGGAGTTGCGAGGAAGAAAACCAAAGACAAAACAGGAGCAGGAGTTGCGAGGAAGAAAACCAAAGATAAAAAGAATGCAACTCTTGCTCTGCAAGATGAAGCTGCTATCAGCGGGGAAGATGCTGAAGAAGAGGATCCTTCGAGTCATCTTCCTGTTATCAAGAGGAGTTCAGGGAAGGCTGTACCTGAACTTGAATCCTCTTCCCCAGATGATGACGCACCTTTGGTGAGAAGGGCTCCATGCAGCAAGAGAGCTGCTGCTGCTGTTGGGGATGTGTCACATCAGTCCTCTATGGTTGTAGTTGACCTTGGAGATGAGTCACATCAGCTTCGGGAGCCACATCAGCACCGGATCGAGCCAACTGAAGAAGAAGCTCGTCTACAAACAGATGCTTCAGTGCTCGATCCCACCTTTCCGGCTGCTAAAAATATGCCGGCAGAGTACTCTCTTTGGAGAGAGATGCGGCTGTCTAAGGGGGAAATCCTGTTGAAGTGGAAGGATTTCCTGACAGTCGAGCAAGCTGTCCTGGAGTGGGCCAAATCAGAGGATATTCTGGCACTCCTGCAACCTGACTTTGCAGCAAGAGTTCAAGAGCTCGATGGCTGCAGCGCTGCACAGGGAGCACAGGACAAGGGAAAGGGCAAGACTCTTGCAGAATCCGACTCTGCAGAGTTGCCGATGAAAGCAGTAGTGGAAGATGTGCAGGTCTTCCTCGTCCTGGCTGCAGAGGCGGTAAGAAGGGGCGATGATATCGCTTTTGCTCAACAGCAAATCGACACCTTGGGAGTAGAGCAGGCTGAAGAAGCCATGCTGCATCTAGCGCTGCAACAGAGCTTGAATGAGACAAGGATGCAGCACACTCCAAGGAGGATGCGGGGAGAAGGCAGTTCAAGTTCAAATCAAATGAACTCCCTTGCATACGAGCAAGTAGTTGAGGGTCTCTCCAACATTGTCACGCTGGATCGCTTGGAGGAGGAGGAAGCCCAACTACTGGATTATGGTGATTCCCCAGTACGCGAAGATGAAGATGCTGCCCAAGCAGACGCTGAGGGGGAACCATCCACTATAATCAGGAATGTCATCTCAGACATTTCTAAGTTTGCCGATGAAGCATCTACGGAGGGAGTTGCAGAGGCGGTACTCCCTACACTGGACGCGACAGCAGTGCAGCCAGCAACCACCCTTCAACAAGAAGAAGGAGCTGCAGAGAAGAGCAGGGTGGAAGCTGAGATCCTAGCAGCAATAGCGGATACAGTGCTGAATACTGTGATCGCTGCAGGAAGCCATGCAGAGCTGCAAGAACCCATTCTTGCAGCAGAGGCTGTCGAAGAGGTTACAGGACCGGCCGAGGAGACGAGGTCCATTGAGAAGACCTCAGTGGAGGATGTTGTTCTGACAACACTCCCTGAGTGTGAGAAGACCTCAGGTGGGGAGGCTGTTCAGACAGTACCCACTGAGGATGCGGGAGTTGAAGCCGAGGTATCCCCAGCGTAGCTAGAGACACATCGTGAGGAGGTTGATGCTGCAGCTGCTGCTTGCTCTCAAGAACCCTCAAATGTTACAGCAGCGAAGGATACTGTGGACGCTAACATGTCGGATGTCGAATTCGCAAGATGGATAAAGGAACGGAATATTGCTGTTCACGGGCCAAAATCTGGCGGAGCAGTTCCTGTTCCAGTCTTATCCAGCGAAGAGGAGGCAGAAGAAGAAGAAGATGAGCACCCATCCTCAAGCTCTACAAGCTCTCATACCAGTAAGGATGAGGATGAGGTTGCTGCTGAAATACCAAGGCAGGATGCAACACCAGTATGCCAAGAGGTGATTCCATTTG
This sequence comes from Scutellaria barbata, assembly GCA_028654395.1. Taxonomy (NCBI): domain Eukaryota; kingdom Viridiplantae; phylum Streptophyta; class Magnoliopsida; order Lamiales; family Lamiaceae; genus Scutellaria; species Scutellaria barbata. The sequence goes on from CM053650.1 coordinate 5,970,428, forward strand.
CTGCATCCGCTGCTGCCTCAACAAGAAGGAATTCAGGGCTGACTCCTGATGAATCTATCAACAGGGTCGAGACCGCTGTTAGACATCTGCTGCATGCTCTCCATGAGCATGAGTCTATCATGCGCAACAGTCTCAGGGTCAGTGCCCAATTCCATGCTGAAACCATGACAGGTTTCAAGAAGAACCTCGAAATACTGCCTGATATCATCAAGTCGAATCTTGCTGAACATTCGAACAGGCTGTACTACGATCGGCTTAGGATGGAGAAGGAGTTGAAGGTTGAAGCTGCTTTGACACGCCAAGAGATCAGACAGTGTAAGCAGCATGCTGAAAATGCATCAGTCAGACTCAACTCCCACTCCAAAGTCCTGGAGTCACTTTTGGATCACGTCTATGATCAATCCCAGAGAACCAGAAGTGTGGACGACCGCCTGGGGAACCTGGAGCTGATTGTGGGAGAACTCAAGGACATCATGGTCCGAGCCTTCCCTCAGCATGTCGATACTCCAGAGCCCGCCCCTGAACCGACCCGATGCCCGCGATCAAGGGCGGTCCCAGCAGCCCCTGCTCAGCCCCCGGCTTTTGATGATGCCAAAAAGGGGGAAGGATTTGAAGAGAAATACAGGAGCAAAGGGGCGGCTGAACCTGAAGAAGAGGAAGAAGATGATGACCAGCAACCTCTCAGCAGGAGGAGAAGGAGGTCTGGATCATCCGCTGCGGCTGATATCCCTTCTCCGAAGAGATGGAGAAGAGATGATGATGGAGCTGGTGGAGCCGGTGCAGCTGCTGGAAGAAGATCTGCTGCAGGTTCTGCACACAGCAGAGCTGCAAGCAAGGATGCAGCACCGCCCAGCTATCATCATAAGAGAAGGGACGATAGCCAGCAGCAAGGCTCAAGGAAGAGGATGAGCGGGGACGAGTTTGAGAATCAAAGGCGCCAATATGAAGAAGCTACAGATCCTAATGCCTGGATTCAAAGACTTGGTGTAATTGGTACAAGAAATTTTTTTCCAAACAACTACTACCAATTCCCTCCTCAAGAAATCCCTCGCCTTGACACTGAGAACATCTCTGCTGAAGTGTCCGTGTTGATGGATCAAAGGCCTGAAGGAGAAAACATGGCTTGGAGATTTGACATCTTCAAAGAAGTCAAACTGCCTTTTGATCGGAATCCAACATTTGAGGCGATCACCATTTTCAAACGATCAGAGTACCTCAGACACTTCAGAGATCTATGCAGGCAAGGCAAATTCAGCAGATATCATACTTGCAAGACTGCATTGAGAAGGTATGAACAACTCGTTCTGGAAGGAAGCCTTGACATTCAACAGATGTACATTGACCGAGTCAAGGAAGGGCTGATTGTACCATACTGCGAGGACTTCTGGCTGAGATGGATTCAGATTCCTGTGATCCGACACAAGCTGGAAGAGTCCTACCAAGAGTCCATCAGGGACTGGTGGAAAGGATCAAGAGGAAGGGAAGGCCTTGAAAGGCTTGAAAGAAGATCAGACGAATCAGCAAGCAAAAGGTCTTCGTTTTACTAAGTTGTATTCATATACCCTCTTATGATCCTTATTGTTGTATTTTTGATGTTGTAAAAATTTCTATCTCTTAAATGAAGAAATTTTTCTTTCTGCTCTGACCAAGTTCAACTCTTATGAACTCATGCATGCTGTTTATGTTTTCCTGTTGTGTTTGTTGAAAGGAATAGCATGATGCATCTCTGATGAATCCAGGATTAGATTTATTTATTCAAAGCTGTGCAAGCATGTAATCTGGATAAACCATATGAGTTAAAGTAAAATGAAACTTCTTCATGAACGAAATAGTGTAAATGTATTGTCATCATAAAAAAGGGGGAAATTGTTGGGATTTCATTGTTTAGATTTTGATGAGACAAACCAATCATGTAATAGGAAGTTTTGAGTACCCCATTTTCACGTTGTTTAAGTGAATAAATAGACTAAAATTAAGTCTTGAGTCAAGGATTAAAATGGAGGTTAAAAGAGGATAAAGCTGCATCTAAGCTTTAAAGGAAGATATCGCTGCAAGAAGGCAGGATACAATATCGCTGTATAAAGGCAGGATACAACATTGCTGGAAGAAGAAAGGAACAGCAAAGCATAAATAAGGCTGTACTTCAATACAACAAAACAAGGAAGAACGGCGTGCAACATCGCTGCATGAAAATGATACAGGGGTATTGCTAGAACGATGATTACAGCAGCACTGCCAGATGATACTGCAAGCAGGTCTAAAATACAGCAGCACTGAAAGAATGCATCAGCTGCACAAAGACCAAGGATACAGCGCAGACTTACAGGACAGTTAAGTAAATACAGCGCCAACTACAAGACGAAGTATCCTGCAATTCCCAGGAAGGATAAATACAGTACGAGGAACGGAGATCCAAGCAGGGACAAAAGAGCCGTTCAAGAAAAAATCAAAGTAGCAGACACGGAGCCAATAAGAAGATGCCACATGGACTGACGCGCCGCAAAAAGCTGCGAGCCGCAACTGCCGCATTAAATGCTCCGAAAGGAAAAGTTAAGTCGCATTAAATGCGAACCATACTTTGGACAGACTAATTCAAATTCAAAAGAGGGATGTCTCCTTCAACGGACATCTTCTCCTACAAGTATAAATAGAGGTCGAGGAGTACTGAAGCTGGTTACTGATACTGTCACTATTCTAAAGCATCTACGCGAAAGTTTCAAGCTTACAAATTTCAAAGTATTCAAGCCAACAGTTTCAGTCACTCAACCTATCGAAGTGAAGCAGAGTTCAAGCTGAAAGTTTCCCTACGAAATCAGAAGCTCACTTCGAAGCACAAGTTGAAGAAAACTTTTTATCCTTTTAACCTTGTTGCTATGTGCTTAGGTTGTTTTAGTGGTGTCAAGCAGTTGATAGGAGAGATCCTTGCTGTTTGTTTTAGTTGTCTAGAGTTAGGTATCTTCCCTGTGTGGGAGTATAGAACCCTGTGTGGGTTAGCCTTTGAAGTTTGCAGTTGCTGTGTGTACGCTGGACTTCAGTAGGTGGTTAACTTTGTAAGTTGATAGATTGTTAGGAGAGTCCTGTAAATCAATCTTGCTTAACAAAGTTCCTGCTCGAGGAGCAATAGAGTGGACATAGAAGGATTACACCACCTTCGAACCACTATAAGTCATAAGTGTTTTTATCGCTTTATTTATCTGTGCTTATCTTCTACATATATCTATCTTTTCTCATCATAAAACGTTTGAAAGAAGCATTCTTGTGTAAAACAGCCTTGTGTTTAAAAGTATATTTCCGCTGCGTACAAAACTCCAGGTTACAGCGTGCAGCACTGCATCCTAGCGCTGCAAGCAGTAACCATCTATCGCTGCAAGCTCAAGTAACTTGCAGTGCAGAACGGTTGTTTTAAAGATTCTGAAAAATCGACCAAGGTTCATTCACCCCCCTCTGAATCTCGAACACCACTTGAGACCAACAGTATGGTTCATTGTTAGGCTAGCCGAAATGAGTAGATTAATGGGCAAAGGTCGCATGATTTATTGTTAAGGGAACAAGTCCGTGATATATGAGTTAGATAAAAGGGTTGGATTAGTGGGCAAAGGCCGCATGATTTATTGTTAAGGGAACAAGTCCGTAATATATGAGTTAGATAAAAGGGGTGGATTAATGGGCAAAGGCCGCTTGATTTATTGTTAAGAGAACAAGTCCGTGATATATGAGTTTAGATAAAAATAACATTCTGTTTTGCTAGATATTTCACGCATGATTTATTATTAAGGGAACAAGTCTGTCTATATGAATTATATAAAAATAACATTCTATTTTGCTAGATATTTCACGCATGATTTATTATTAAGGGAACAAGTCTGCCTATATGAATTATATAAAAATAACATTTTGTTTTGCTAGATATTTCACGTGCGTAGGCCGTAATGGGCTTGTTGTAATTAATTGTTGTAATTAATGGATTGTAATGGGTTTTTAGTAATATATACAGATTTTTCGTTTTATTTAATAACAAACAAAAAAAATACAATTTTTTTGAAAATTACAAATTAATCCTCATTTTTCAAATTCAACAAAATAAAAAAACACAACTTTTATTTATTTTTTATTACACTACATATATATTTTCCAACGATTGAGGTCCATATATCCGACAAACATGTTATATCACATGACACATTGAATGCTACGCAATTCCAAATAAAAATAAAAATTTTAAAGTCAAACTGCAAAAGAAATCATCACATTTTTAAAAGTAGCAATATAATCATAATTTTTTATATAATTAACATAAAAAACACAACTTTCATTCATTGTTTGAAATTGAATAATGAGTCTATTCTTTGATAATCTAAGTTAATATGTTCACATAAATTTCATCAGGGACGAATCTAGGACGAATCTAGGATTTTGTTTCAAGGAGGGCAAAAAAAAAAAAAAATATTCAGATTAAAACATAAAATAAACTAGGGGCTAAAACTTATATAGTAGACAAATTTTTACGATATAACCATTATAAATTAATGATAAAAATAAAAAATATAAAAAAAATTACATATAAAAAGAATAATTTTGAAAATCTAATAATGATGGGTATTCCCCACTTTCCGTGGGGATCTGCCCCGAATGAACGGGTATTCCCCGAAATGCATCTCCGTGGGGATGGAGACGATTTTTTCCCCTAATGACGGGATGGGTACATGGAGCATATTCCCCGCCCCATTACCCACATGCCCCCAATAATATATATATAAAATAATATAATATAAATTATCATAAAAATAAATATATTTTAATATACATATCAGAAACTCAAAACCCTATTTCTCATTCTCTTTTAAGTGAATTGAAGTATTGAAAAATGATGGAAATTAATGAAATGTAATAGAAAAATTTATCTTTGTGTTTTAGCTTAGCTTGATTAAATTATGTTTTATCTTTTATATAGATTATTCATTTTTATGTTTTTTTTACATTTTAATTATATGAATTATTTTTATGTATTAATTAGATAAAAAATTAAATTATGTTTTATCTTTTATTCAAATTATGGGTATTTTTTATGTTTTTGTTGACATTTTAGTTATATGTAATTATATGAATTATTTTTATGTATTAATTAGATAAAAAATAAAAAAATTATTCAAAAAAAAACAACATGGGGCGGGGAATCTCACGGGGACGGGAGACAAATTTTCCCCACGAAGTTGGAAAGGACGGGGATGGAAATTGCTCCCACTTACACCATCCCGCCCCACCCTGTTGTCATCCCTATCTGGATGTCATATAAACTACATAATTTTTAAAAATAATTTATCCACATTAAAAAAATATCGTTTCAAGTATATTTTAATTTAAACATTTTTTTTAATTTGAGGATATTAAAATAAATCACAACTCCCTAGTACCTTTTAGTTCTATCCATTTGAATGGTTTCTTAATGTCGAGTACCAAATGTGATGAAATTTGAATAGTTATAAAATTATTTATGATGAGATCAAAGTGAAACATAATTATTTTTATGTATCAAGTGTATAAATTAGAATCCAAGCAACTGGGTTAACCTAAACTGCAGTGGTTTCTATAGTATAACAATTAAGAGTGTTTGGTTGGGATGTTTGGGTGGGTTAGGGCTATTTAATCCTCCCAAACCTGTGTTTGGTTCGTTGGTTTTGAGACCCGTATTTAGATTGGGTCTAGGCCAAAAATGTTTAAATTGGGCTTATAGTGGATTAAATAAATCTACCAAAGTTGGTGAGTTTATTTAACCCACCATAACGAATTATTTATTATAGTGCAAAATACTCTCTCTACCCTTACTATTCAATTATTAAGGACAACTCAATTTTATGTTTTTTAAGTACTTATTCAATGTCATCAAGTATTAACCCATCAAAAAAATTGTACTACTTTAGTTTTGGATTTTATAATTAATTTTAGAATTAATTTTAAAATTTAAAATTAATTTTAGAATTAATTTTAAAATTTAAAATTAATTTTTATTGGAAATAAATGTTAGAGGTATTTTGGTTAAGTTAATATTAAACCCACAAAAAATTTACTACTTTAGTTTTGAATTTTAGAATTAATTTTTATTGGGAAAAAATATTAGGGGTATTTTGGTCAAGTTAATATTAAACCCACAAAAAATTGTACTACTGTAGTTTTGGATTTTAGAATTAATTTTTATTGGAAAAAAATGTTAGGGGTAATTTGGTCAAGTTAATATTAAACCCAAAAAAAAATTATATTGCTTTAGTTTTGAATTTTAAAATTAATTTTTAGGTTATTTTTGTCAAGTTAATATTAAATCCACAAAAACACTTGATCCAAATAAAGATTTATTTAATAAACTCATTTCAAAACCAACACTTAACATTCAAACCAAATAAATAAATATTAAACTCAATTTAAACCAAACAGTACAAACCCACCATAACTCAATTAACCTAATTAACTCAACATACTAACTAAACATGTCTAAGGTTATATGAATATAACATAAAGATTGCTGCAAAAATTGAATTTTTTTTTTTACAATTTGAGAATGGATTTAGGTCGAATCTGACCCAATCCACTCGCTCAGTTGTATGGTGCACATAAATACAACTCAAAAGATGAAAATATTGGGTATTAAAGACATTGTCATCTATAATTAATGAAGCTGTTCTTAGTACTCATGTACCATTGATATTGCTCTCTACTTGACATATATTTACCTGGATATGTCAGACGAAAATGAAGAAAGTAGAATGTCCCAAGTTAAAGATCCACGCAACTGCTACCTAGTTGTGCAATTGAAGCAATTCCATTTCACCACCTTTTTCCATTGCTCCACTTGTTAAATATTCCTGTTAAGTTTACAATATTCCCTTGTATATATAATTAGTGGAGATTTTAATTTATCAACCGATGAAAACACATAATTTTAACAAATCATATATAGTTAATTCAAAAATTGGTCTAAAAAGCATCATATTAATAATCAGTTTAATAATTATTAAATGGTCCATAGACACGCCCCTCCCTACCTTTGTTCGTAAAGCTTTTGCTTGATTATTATGAAACATTCTTGCTTCGATTTGTACATACATACATACATCAATACAACATGGATACGAATGGTGATCAACCCATGGAAAAGTATCTTGAATTGAAACCTCGAGATGTAAATATTACACGAATATTTCGTGTTCTATCTTCTACTGATATAGAAGATTGTGAAGATGTTATCGAATCAGACAATGCAAACCAAGCAATCGCTGAGGGTAGATGGATTATTTTTCTCTCAATGTTGGCTCAGAAGGTGCTTCAATACAACGAAACGCCACTTTTGATGCTCGGTTCGACATTGGAGATGTGCCTAAACATTGTTGCAGATAAAAGTAACTTCAAAATATTCTTGAAGAACTTGTTGAGAGGTTAGTGTATATATGAAATTCAATTATAACATTATCCAAATTTGTTTGATTTCGAATGATCTTGTAAGAGAAAAGAAAATGAAATGTACACATCTTAATTTGTTGCAGGGAAGGTGGAGGTTCCACCTAAAACATCAACTAGGTTTTTATCAATTAATGGACGTCTGGATAACAGGGTGGAGTTGGCTAAGAACATGAAACCTGGGAGTAACAAATACTTTGCAAGTCTTTCTGCAATGGCGTCGAAATTAGCCTACGAAAATGATGAATTCATCCAAGTCACTGTTGAAAAAACATGGAAGGTTAATACTACTTATAAGTAGCTACATATTGCTTCATTATGCGTTTGTAATATGGCAATCTTGATTCCATTTTATAAGATTCAATTTTTTTGCAGATGGAATTGTTGGGAGCATATAGCTTTTGGGATGGTAAGACATGATCATAAGCATTAATTTGCAGCACCCAACCCTCTGGCCTCTAGGTCGAGCTATAAGATTGTATGCTAAAATTACAATTTTAAAATTCCAACTATATAAATCAAGGATAATAAATATGCTACTCGCAATTTAGGACAATGATTTAAAATTTTGCATAATAAGAGAGTTTGAATGTCTCAATTGGGCTGTGTTGGTCACTTTTACCACATGAGAGCTCTACATTTGAGCTGACAATTGAAGACGTTAATTTGTAAATATTCATGCATTGAGTATATTCAGACTCATGTTCTCTTTGATGGGCGAAATGTTTTAGGTTTTATTTGGTCATTATAAAATTTCATTGACACTTATCTTAAACAAAAATTTGAGGGTTTTAAGTTGAACTTAAATTCACTATAATTTGAGCATTCATTCATTTTATATTCTTATTTTTCAAGTATCACAACCCGAACACAACATTTAGTTATTGCCAGCTTCAATAGAAGACATGTTTAATTTACCAGACCACTATAGTTTGTGTCTTAAACTTGCTACCTAAAAACTATATATTGAAATGATTATTTTGTACTTAAACTTATTTTGGCAGACAAATACAAGGGATATACAACACAAGCTTTCATGTTTCGCGACAAAAACAGTAATCCAGATAGGATTGTTGTGGCCTTCAGGGGCACAGAGCCATTCAATGCATATGATTGGAGCACTGATTGTGATATCTCATGGTGCAAATTGCAAGGCATCAAAGGTAGAGTTCACAGTGGTTTCGTCAAAGCCCTCGGGCTAAATCAGGACAAAATTCGGCTAGAAAATAATGAAACTCGTGTACGCAGAAACGCTTACAATACCATAACAGAAGAGCTAAATCTCCAGTTCAAGATCAATCATCAAACAAGATTGATCATCACTGGTCATAGCCTAGGTGGGGCACTAGCTGTTCTTTTCCCTGCACTTCTTGCAATGCACAATGAGGTTAGGGTTTTAGAAAGGTTAGAAGCAATCTACACATTTGGACAACCAAAGGTTGGAGATGAGGAATTTGGGAGGTTTATGGAAGGGAAATTTCGTCGTTATAAAGTTGGATATTACAGATATGTGTATGGTCATGATATCGTACCTAGACTCCCTTTTGATAACCCGACTTTGATGTATAGGCACTTTGGAACATGCCTCTACATTAATAGTCTTTACGAAGTTAAGCTTGTTAAAGAAGAAGAACTTGAAGCCAAAAATTATTTGGAGTGGTGTACATCAATTGTTAGTGATAGAGTAGATGCACTATGGGAGGTGGTACGGAGTTTTCTTTTGCCCTATATATTTGAACAAGATTACAAGGAAAGTTTGTTACTCAAAATGTTTCGAATTATTGGTATATTCTTCCCTGGTTTATCTGCTCATGGACTACAAGATTACATCAATGCCACTCGGATCTGAATTTATTGATGTGCCAAAATCTTTTGCAATGATCTGCATGTAATTGCTTTCTTTGAAAAAGAAAAAAGAAAAGAAAGAAAAGAAAAGAGATGCAAGTTTTTTTATACTGTGTTATAGTTATAACATGAATTTCCTGTTCTCTAATATCAACTTCACATTAATTTATATGATATATCATTTCAACAATTTCTCTCTTTTCCCATCAACCCAATTAGGCATCTTACTTAAAAAAAAATTTCCATTAAATTTAAAAATAAAAGTTCATGACTTCTCATATAATGTTACCCATTCATAAGTTGGATTTGAGAATCCATTACATTTAATTTTTTTATCCAAATAAATGAAGGTTTGTTACAAATAAAAGTTCATGTTGTAAATTATAATTGAAATTAACCCAAAGTTTATAACTTTTAATATAATTATCTTTTCATAAAATTAGATTGAGAATCCATTCCTTTAATTTTTTATCCAAATTATTAGTGAAGTGTATATAAAAACATGACATTAAAATCTACGGAATCCTTCCATCCAAACACTGCTTAATGTTTATATCAAATGTTTTGCTTTCAAATTTTTTCAATTTCAACCCGAAGTGCATGAAAGGGAAGTGAAGGAGTTTTGTGTGAGAGGATATATATCAAATATATATGTAGGATATTCTTCATATAATAATACTCTTCTAACATCATTTTATAAATCTAATTTTGGAAGAAGGATCAACTCACAACTTATAATTTACAAATAGAGACTGACTTGTAAAAATGATTGTGTAGATAGTAGTGGGGCTCATTCTTGCAAATTTATATAAGTGAGGTTTTTTTTGTAGGAATGTAATGAAATCGAATCAAGTCAAACATAAAGACGCTCGATCCAGCATGACTCGTTTTGATTTAATTTTATTAAGCTTGCAAGTGGCTCAAGCTCAATTAACAAATGACTCATTTAACATGTTAAATAAGTTAAGTTTGAACTCGAGCTCTCTAAGTATAGAATCGAGTTTGAGTTCGTAAACAAGGTATACATAAGATTACACTCATGAACGGGCTCATGAACATATAAACAAGTTGAGCTCAACCTTGAGTTAAAAAATAAGCTCACAATTATATATACAAGCATATTTGCGAGCTAAGGAATCAAGTGCTATTAATTTCAAATTCGACTTGCTAAAGTTTTGGAGCTTGAAATTGAGTTCGTCTTCAGCCGGTTAAACTTAATGTCAATTTCAAATGATTTTTTTTTTTTTTTTAGGAGTTGAGATTCAAATCACCAAACTGTAATCGTTTACATTCTAGGTTTTTGTGTTGATAACAAAAGAACATTATGTATTTTTTATTTGCGTAGGAGTTATTGAATATTGATAAATTCGTCAAAAAGAAAAAGGTATTACAGTTGAAACCAAAAGTCGTGATGCGTTGGCAGTAAAAGGGCAGATAGCGTGCATTAAGTTTGGGAAAAGTCGCTAATGAGCCAACAAAATGAGGCAATATTTATAGCAATATAGCAAATGAGGTGTTGGCAGATAAGCGGGGCGGTGGGTGAGGCTGAAGCTGAGCGACGCGAGGAGAGCGGAGAGAGAGAGCGGAGCGATTTAGGGTTTTGTGAAATCCCCAATTCAATCTAAAGGTCAGTCAAGCGGCGAGCGGCTCAAGCTATTCTTTATGTCAATTGTTCTTCTTTCTCTAGGGTATTTTCTTGTGTAAGAATTCCGAGAACTATGGTGAGTTTGCTTTGGTATATGATGATGATAGTATTTGTGTGTTGTGAGAAAGAGGTGTCCCTATTGTTGTGTGCAGGAAGAGTGCGTGAGGGGTTGAGATTGAGAGTTGGTGAGAGAGAGAGGAGAGGAAGTGAAGGGGGCTCTGCCAAAATTCGCCATTTTCGAAATAGGACATCTTTTCGTCATGTCGGACCGAAAGCTTGTGGTAAGTTTTAAGATCTGCATTTGTCTTTTAATTGAAAATTGTATGATGTGTGTATGAATTTTTTATTTGATTAATGTGTGTCTGTGGTTATCTTAGGTGTTGGGTATTCCATGGGATGTTGAAACTGAAGGATTGAGGGAATACATGACCAAATTCGGGGAACTGGAGGATTGCATTGTGATGAAGGTTAGTTGTTGTTTTCATTTTCTTTGTGAGAGCTGTTTTGGTAAACAAAAGCTGAATAAATATATTTTTCACTTGTGTATATTATGTCCAATTTGCTTCTTGATGGTACTTGCTAAAGAAACCTGAACTGAGGCAAGTCTGTATAAAGCTGGGGTGAATTGTGCACAAATTTAGATTCTCTTGAGTTACTTTGTGAAAGAATGCAAAGTAGTTTCTCAGTTTTGTAGTGTCTTTGTAATGAAGCCTTTTACACTCTCGCTTGTAAGCACTTTCAATCTTTGGACATGTTTCTGTCATTCTATATCGATACTCATTTAAAAAATTAGATTACATTGTGCTTGCTCACATTCATATCTTTGGTTGCTCAGTCTTCATTGAAACTGGATGATTGTCAATTTGCGTGATTGAATTTAAGATTCCTGAAGTATTTTATGTGTTTCTTAGTTGTTAATGCTTTTACAATGTGAATTTCTTTTGAAATGACTTCTTACTTTTGTGCATTTTGGTTTCCAACTTGTCTCCCCTGGAAACATGCAATAAGTTGTGTTGTAATACCAAAGGGTTCCCTTATCTTCTTTCTGTGGTGATTTCAGGAGCGTTCAACTGGTCGTTCTCGTGGTTTCGGATATGTAACATTTGTGACTGCCGAAGATGCGAAGGTGATACACAACATTGTTCACTCTTTCTGCTGCTGCATGTGGCTTGAGTTGGCACTAAAAGCTGTGCTTTTCTATTAGGAATTTTGTCTGCATATTTTGTGAGCCAATTTCCAGCCTGTTGCGTGTATGACTCCTATCTTGTGCATGTTGCAGGCTGCATTATCAAATGAGCATTACCTTGGCAATAGGATGCTGGAAGTCAAAATAGCCACACCAAAGGTTGCCTTATTAATATTAATTGTTGGATCATTTAAGTTTTATGTCCTATTTATTGCCTTCTTTCCTTCTTGCTTTTATGGTTTGATGTTTTCTGTTAGTTGTAGGCCATATCCATACTTTCTGTCCTTTTTAACTAATTTATCCCACTTTCAGGAGGAGATGAGAACATCTTCAAAAAAAGTGACCAGGATTTTTGTAGCAAGGATTCCACCATCAGTGACTGAAGCTGAATTCAGAAGGTTGCTTTCCCATGTTTTTAATTTTATTTTGATGAAGTCATCCATATGTATTTATTAATCTGCATTTGTAAATTGGTGTATGTATATTTATGGGCTATTACTTTTTGCACTGATAGAGTCTGAGTTTGGTAATTGTTGTCTTTGTGTGCAGTCATTTTGAGAAATATGGTGAAATAACAGATCTATACATGCCAAAGGTTCATACTTCTTACCTGTTCTCCATGATTACAAGATATATCTTTTATTGTATTGCATGCTATAATTTCATTAATTTTCTCAGGATCCAACCACGAAAGGCCACCGGGGAATTGGGTTTATCACTTTTGCAAATTCTGGTAATTATTTTTTGCTGTATTTGTTGGCATCCCACCTCTAACAGCAGATTTATACTTAAATTTTCTGGTCATTCTTCTTTATTGATTTTCTTGGCATCTTACATTATTAGTTAGTCTGAGCTATTTTCTTTCTTTGGGCATTGCTATTGCACATATTTGTTTATGTCCATTTTGGACAGCAGTCTGAAGGCCTGTAGGCTAATTTTGACTCCTTGATTAGCAGAGTGATTATGTTGTTATGGGGATCTGTTCATGTAAAAATATTTATGTTCATAGGGTTCATGCATAAAAGGACCACATGTCAACTACTCCCTTTCATCTTCGTAAAATGATTAGGTTCTTCTGGGATCTTTTGTTCATGTATACGGTTATTGTTCATGTATAAAGAACCACATGCCGACCATGCTTTTTCATTACAAGTGGACGTAATTGTTGGCTCATATGTTCATGCAGATATCCCTGACAATATGATGATCCACCTGCTCATATTGAACCTTTTAGTATAGGGTTGCACATCGTTCTCCTTGGCTTTCCTAGTAGCATCCAAGCTTGGAGTAGATTGTCATGCTTTTGGAGATAACAATTTATGTCCTAATTTAATGAGACTGGATAGGATAAGCTCTTCCATATGATATATTCAATTAGTGCTTTTATGGTACAGCTTATGTTCAACTTATTAGCCAAACTGCAGACGACTTGTAGTTACAAAAGTTTATTTGAGATGTAGTGGCTGTTGTGGTGACATTTACATGCATGCTGTTTGTAATCGATATCACATTCTTAAAACAATTTCTTCATATTGCCTGATCTGTTCACAGAAGCGGTGGATGATCTGATGGCCGAGACACACGACTTGGGAGGTTCAACTGTTGTTGTGGACAGAGCAACCCCAAAGGTGACTTCAGAGTCCTATTTGGTAGTTTTTTAAATTGTAATAATGTTTCATGTGGCAGCACTTCTGCTAGATTTGCTAGCTGACTCTGATGATTTCATAGAGAAATACAAACAGGACTTGGTTTATATAAGTTATTGCATGCAAATGGTCTTCTACTCTTCAATAGCTCATGCCTAGTATGAGGAGTCTCGGTGCATAAAAAAGAATATAGGCTGGTGGGCTTGGGGCATACTGTGTAAGGATTCTATTATTCAATATAATACTAATTGAAAAGTAAATGCCATTTCCAAGAACCCCACAATGAGACATCATCTTTTGGTCCACTGTGATGATCAAAATGCATGTGCTCCCTGCTAAGAAGTGGATCCAAAAGGATCCTTTTCATTTTAGTATTATCCTGAATTTTATACTTCATACTGAAAATGTGTTATAATTGTTTATTCTACTATAGGAGGAAGATTTTAGGCCAATAAACCGAATGCCCCAAGGTGGGGGTGGATATGGTGCATATAATGCTTATATAAATGCTGCAACTAGATATGCTGCGCTTGGTGCTCCAACCTTGTATGATCATCCTGGGTCCATGTATGGAAGTAAGTTAATTGCTGAAAATACATTACATTACAGTACTTTTTAAATATTGGCTTGATGATCTTAATTTGTCAATTTTTACTCATTAGGAGGGGAGGTACCTCGTGGGATGGGCAAAAAAATATTTGTTGGTAGGCTTCCTCAGGAGGCTAGTGTGGAAGATCTTCGCCATTATTTTGGGAGATTTGGACGAATTTTAGATGTTTATGTTCCAAAGGTAAGAACAGCTGTGATTTGATGCAATTTATAAAACAAGATATTGAAACATTGTTAAACTACTTTTGTAGGATCCCAAGAGAACTGGTCATAGGGGATTTGGTTTTGTGACTTTTGCTGATGATGGTGTTGCTGATCGTGTAGCGCGAAGATCTCATGAGATATGTGGACACCAGGTTCGAATTCCTTCTGTGGTCCACTTTTACAATCTTTTATGGCCACATGTTCTAGTCAGTTGATAGAGCCAAATACCCAGAGGGCCATTTGAAAGCCTCGGATTTCTTTTGTCATAATTTATGGACCATCCATTAGGTTTTGCAAACATAATGATATCTGTTGAATAGTTCCCAACTGCCAATTAGGAGGTTAACATAATTTTTAGAGATATGTGAGAAAACATGGTTTTTTCTTCTGGTCATAACAACCTACTGCTACCTGTCAGAGGCTAATAAGTTTTTTAACTCTCTTAACGTTGACTTTAACAACCATCTCCTTCTGTCACAATTTTACATATATGAACAGTATCCATACACTATTCAGAGGTCACCCTTGGTTTCCACAGTTATCTAACAAAGATGTGGACATGACTGAGGGATCTGGAACTTCATTTGAGTCAGAAGCTGGGAAATTTAATGGCTCTTGGTAGTCCGTCTTATATTTGAAAGATTAGGGTAGAAATATAAATTACACGTTTTGTATCCCAATTGTTGCAGAGATGTTTGCCATTTGAATTCTGCATGTTACTCGTTCTGTCCCAGCTGTTACATTTCGTTACATGATATTGCTTCTGTTCATACTTTTTTCTTGAATGTAGATGATTCTGAGGAATCCTTTCATCTACACTTGACAATGATGTGCTATTTTGATGTTACTGTTCTCATGTCAAGTATTAATGTAAATTGCGACTCTTCTGCAAAAATTGAACCACTCACCATTTCCGATCTTCTACATATGCATCTGATTTTATAAGATGATATACTTTTATTAGTTGTTATAGAGCATTGGTTGGTAACTATTAATTTATGAAAATAATTAGTGTAAATATTCAATGTTCGTATCATTTTATGTATTACAGGTTGCGATAGATTCAGCTACACCTGTTGATGATGCTGGTCCAAGTGGTAATTTGGTGATGAATAATCCTGAACCATTTGGGTATGCTGCGCCGCCTATGCGCACTTATGGCAGGATGTATGGGAGCTTAGATTTTGATGATGTGAGTATCAATGTACAATTTCTTGTGTGGTTCACACTAGAAAGATTGAACATCAATTTTCTGCTTTGTGTTTACCATTCAGTTCATAATTTGTATACCCTGTGCCTCATCTATGCATACTGTTATATTTTCTGGTGTAGTTCCGTAGTTGTGAAATGCTTCTGTAGACCATTTCTTTGTGGCTTTTCAACTAAATTATCATACTACCGAAAAGCTGAAGCTTCTTCATTCTGGTACTTTAGTATAACTTTAGAAACTTATATAAAGAATTAAATAGGATGTTATGATGGTTTAGTTTGTGCTTGCATGCTTGTTCCTTGGCACAATGAAGACAATCAGTTTCTTTTGTGCATCTCTGAATTTTGTATTGTGTTGTCACCTTGAACTTGTGTCGGATTTGATATTCTTCTCCATCTAACATGTTCTAATTTTACTTATAAGGGATCAAAGTATGTCTTTTTTTATACCACCCCAACATTTAAGAAAAAAACAAGAAAAATGATGATTTAGATGGCGATGAGGGATGTTTTGCAAATTGTGAGTGCTTAACTATTACTAATAGTTTGAATTTATTGCGTGGCAGTGGGGTTACGGTGTAGGTGGCAGCATGAGTGGTGCGAGGCCTTCCCGTGCAGATCACAGGTATAGGCCATATTGAGGATCCAAGAGACGGTTGCCATGGCACCTGATTGATTGTGTTGGACAATAGATTTGATGCTCTTTTACCATGGAAAGATATGTCTCTTGATCCGTGTAGCAATGCTATTTAGATTACCTCCTGCTGAGGGTTCTTACATTTAGAGCAAAAAGATGATGTTGCATTTAGGAGGCAAATGTCAACATTTTAACTATTTAGAGGAACTTGTATGTGAAGATGTTGTGTTTCAACTTATGTAGTAATACAATTTGGTGCTGCAAGTGTTCATCAAGTCATATATGGTCTCCATTATCGTTTTTACTATTATTATTATTATTTTTTTTTTTTTAAGGTAAGTTTATTGAAGACTCAAAACAAAATACGGTAGAATCAAAAGACAATTAACTTCCATGGATAGTCTTTTGACCCCACACTGACCTTCCATGAGGTTCATTATTACATTATTTACCTTCGTCACTCTTGGTATAAATGTTTTACATTTTATAAAAAAAAAAGGACAATTAATTTTGAGGATGTTTTGTGTGAGATCGTTTCATGAATCTCATTTCGTGAGATGGGTCGGTTTGGACATAATATAATATTTTTCTATATTTCAAATAATATTTTGTATTATATTATATAGTATACATGCAAAATACAAAAATATTACATGATATATAGAAAAGTATTACATGATATACACAAAAGTATTATATGTTGCATGAGGAAAAGAGCACTTGGAACCCTAAGATCCGCATGTTTTTTAAGATCCGACCCGACCTAATTCAAGTCATATATCATATAATATTAAAATATTAATTGATACATATAAAAGTATTACATTTTTAAGATCCGACCGACCTGACCTAATTCGAGTCATATATTCTATAATATAAAAATATTACTTGATACACATAAAAATATTACATATTTTCTTATAGTCTGATTCAACTCAAAATAAAAGTATTACCTGATACACATAAAAGTATTACATATTTTTTGTATGGTCCAACTTAACTCAAAACGCATCTTATAATACACAATATTACCTAATATATAGAAAAATATTACGTAATACACGCAAAAATACTACATATTTTCTTATGTTCGACCCAACTCGACTCGTCTCACAACATGAGATCCATGAGATTGTCTCACTCAAAGACTTTGCCATTAAATTTTTAGTGTGTTAGAATTGAGATTTGTCCATCTCGATTTGGAATGAGCCAAATTCAAATCCATATTTGTTATGAGATTTCAATAATTCTATAATTTTACCCTAATTTTTCTATTTTTTTACAATTCTCAACATCTACTTTTTCAAAATTAAATAATACATCTATTTTTCTATAATTCTCTAAGCAATTGTGCTATTTTAATTATAATCTTACTCAATAAAATTTTAATATTAAATTCCACAATTTTCAACATCCATTTAATCTCAAATCCAAAATTATAAAATCCACAATTCACTCCAATTCATATATACTTTAGGTGTCACTTGGTGTTAAAAAAAAAAAAGCCAAAGGGACATAAGGGTTCCACAGCCCATAAGGCACAATTATCCAAGACATTCACTATTTCACTCCGTACACAATGGGAGGCATACACACCATTAAAGCAGACAAAAAACAATGGGAGACATTCACTACATTAAATGATATAAAACAAAATAAACAGAAAAAATAGTAACAAGGCTAAACTAAAACAAACAAATAAATAAATAAAATTACTAGATGCAGCCTCTCCACCTTCCCCCTCTCCCCTTTTACAAGTCTGAAAAATATTATAATTGTTTCATAATTTCAGATTCAAATTAGAGCAGTTAAACCCACTATATGATATTGTGATAGTTGCAAATATAAAGATTTTCAGTGTCTTGTATTGATTGATTTACCAAGTAATATCTGTTTTTTTATAATGCACCAAACAATGTCAATTATAATAGGAAAATAGAAAAAAAAAATTGTTACAGAATTCAAATGTTATTTCAAATGTCGTCACACTGCACACAACAGATTCTGAAACAGAATGTTGCCGATAATGTTGGCAACACTGTAGACAACATAAACTTGAAACGCCTTCGAATTTCAAATATCTGTAAGACCTTCAAGCTTTGGCTACGCACAAGATCCAGAGAGCAGCAGCAACCCTGCAACAAAGATCCTTCGAAATGCACCAAAATGAATTTTGGAAAGTCGAGTCAAGGAGACATTTTCCCTAAAAAACGAACACGTCCCGGCTAGTGCTCACGGTGCAACATGACGTTCTCAAAGGTAAAACCACTTATGTCTTCTAGTTAGTAGCACCACAAAACTAGAAGCACCAACAAACTAAAATAGTGAAAGGATTAGATCGCACTTCTATATGCTCAAATAATGCAAAATTGATTTTGTAAAGATGCTATGAGAATGATCTTTTAACAATAATTTCGTGCTCTTAATGTTGTATAATGTTTGTGCAAAGGTATGAAAACCATGCCCTATTTATAGGCACATCCACCAAGTGAAGGGATACCTTATATTAATGAACATTTAAGGCATTTAAGTCCACTAAGTAAGTGGAGCTCTCCACTACCTTACACCATCAGTTACAAAGGATTTGGAAGGCCATTAGCCACTAGGGCTTCGAGATGGGCCTCTCCAAATGGACTACCTAATGGGCTTTTACGTTTTGAGCTTTACAGACGAGCGATGTTGCCCGTCATATTGCTAACATCAGACGCAACATCTGACCACCAGACAGGTTTTGGTCACTAACTTTATGCATGAATTTCCACTCACCGAAAATCGGTTTTAAAAGTGTAAATGCACTACGATCATTTACTCGAGACGTAGAACGATCTTTTGCCCTTTATTTTCACATTTGCCCAACTTTAACTCCTCAAAATAATGATCAAACACGTATGGTCAAGACTTCCTACAAAAATCAACATTGACCCACACTTTTAATTTGATCAAAATCAATTTTCTCCAACAATATCTATGTGACATCTATTACTTTTCAAATCATAGCATCTGGTCCCCATATTAGTCGACAGCTAAATGTTTGATCAATTAATATCAAAAACCAACTTTCAACTTTTTATATAGTCTCCATGAATACACATTCTATTCACTAGTCACCAAATACTTATACCATGATATTTGCATTAATCACCAAATATTAATAATTGCTGGTTTGGGGCTTATAGGATTATTTAGAGGGTAAGGCTACTTTTGAAATAAATAAATACATAAATCTCTGGAAGAGCAGTTCACCATAAGAACAATAGTGCAAACTATTGCGAAGGCAATAAGGATATATGCTTCTTTTACTTAACATAAACTCGAAAAATATTATAGTAGGATCAAGTATTTCTGCAGAGAGAGCAGCTACAAATAGAACAAATCCTGTGATAAACACGGTGTGAAATTCCTTTGTGAGACGGCCTAGAAGCTTGGTCAGATTGTGCTTTTCTCATGCCTTCAGCTTTCATTTGTGCTGCTCTAAGCTTGTTCGTTATTTTGTCCATCGAAGCAGATCTCTTCTTTTCCAGTTTCATCTGATCAGACAAGTTGTTGGACAATGTCATGACTAAATGCCACCCCATTTCAGACATGTAAGTAACTTCAAGAACATAATTTTGAACTCAAACGAACATGATTTCAGTGTTAAACGAACCTCAAGCTTCCGAATTGCTGCCTCAGCTTTTGCCTTTTGCAAGTTCTCCCAAGCATTGATCTTTGCTTCCTCTCTTTGCAACCTTCAAAAACAAAATAACATGCTAAGACACGTTATATATATTAAGACACGTTTTTGCTAAAACAGTTGAAATGATAGATTGTGATCCTTGAAACATAGAAACCATAAACTTACTTTGATGTGTCTTTTGATGCCTCAGCGACGTTCCAAGATGAAGGTAAATCTTTAAGATTTGTCAAGCCCATCTCTTTTAGACATTGAGTTTTGGGCTGCCTAGCTGTAGTGGTGCCTTTGTCTACCTGGACATCTCTGACATCATCTTTCCCAGCAATATTTCTATGCAAGAATGAAGTAGGAAACGATGAAGGTAAAGCAGAAAACGAGATTTTCCCTTTGGAAGATGAACGAGTGCTCCCTTTAGGACTCATTTGGGTAGCCATATCCCTGAGTGAAACTACCCCTTCTTTCTCCTTCGCACCATCAAGTTTGTCATCTAGTCATTCAAATCACCAACAAAACAAGACTATAACTCAAAACTGTTTAAAAGTCTCTGTCAGATTAAAAAAGTTACACCAGTTCATAGAAGAATTCATGTCATTCATTCTTGGAAAATGTAGCCTCATATGCTATGTTCAGGCATAAATGAATTCGCTTTACATTTACTAGGGAGGAACGAACAAGCTTAGATTCAAACCCGGCCAAATCACTCGGTTTCTTGCATTGACGATCTTCAGCATATTTGACTAAACATAGAGATGGCTCAATAAACTACTATAAAGAGCATATCAAGAGCAATATCAGATCAAGTATACTCGAATCTGTTAAAATATGGCAAAATTCCATCACACTTTTGGCTCTAGTAATCTGTCACCGATGTGCAAAGAGAAGAAAAGACTATGTACCTTGAGAGCTAGGCACCGAAATTTCACTGAGCACATCCGAGAAGCCAGGCACACTGGTACCACTAATGATCATGTTATTATCATCATATAAAGAAGTCGATTTTCCACCAACTCGATCCTCGTAATGAACCGATAAACCCTCAGGGATCAGCACGCCTGTGGTAAGAGGTGAATTAGCCATGAAATTCCTCACATTCTCCCCTTCATTTGCAGGCATGGCGGGCGAATAGCCAGGCAAATACACATGCCCGGTTGGCCTCAACGGACCACTCTTTGACATAGCCCGTTTCTGAGTTTGAGCAACCGAATTCTTGAAGCCACCATAGCCTGAAATAGGGCTAGTAATCCATCTCTCAGCATCATCCCATTTCGAAGGCAAAGTTCTTCCACTATTAAACGGCATCAAGGCAGCACTGCTAACATGCCTCCTACTACTCATTGGCAATGGCACGCGTTCCGAGCTCCATGTTTTTGGTAATTCTCTAACATTATAATCACCATACTCTGGTGTCCCGGGGCTAGTGTAGGCACCCGAATTTCTATAAAACGGCCCCGAATTCCTTCTCATGACTAGCCAAATGTAGGCCAAAATGTGCCTTTCATTCTCCAAGTATCAGAGCAATTCTTGAAAACCAGTGAATTCTGAATTAGGACAATCAAGAATTCAGATCTAAAAGCTCAACAAATTCTTAATAACAAATAATGAAATGCACATTGCCAGTATATCATATCCTAATGATTTCATATACTTTCTATCTCTACTAAAAGAGCCTGATCAAATTAACCATCATCTCTACAATAGATGTTGACATCACATAAAAGGAATTTTGAGCTTTAAACCCTACACCCTTTTGTTCATACCACACAAAATCCTGCTAAAATGGGCTCACCAATATCCACTTCCCAAGAATCCCTTTTCCCATCTTCAAACACACAGAGTTGGGACCAGAAAATGAAAGGCAAAAAGGGAGTAAAAAGAGAAGAAAGTGCTTATAAAAGAAGTTACCTTTAATTGGGTCAAAACCTCGGTAATAAAGCTACATGATTATCTAAACTAGATACACTTCTTTCTTGTCTTGCTTCTTTCTTCTCGATGATTTCTTGATTACACTTTCTGTATAAATAATGTGATGAGTCCGAAAGGGAGTGGAGAAACTAGTGTTTGCTTTAATGGGGTTTTGAGAATAGTTTAATGAAAGCAAAGATTTAATTGGAATGTGAAAGCAGATATATTGTTAGCTACTATAGTTGAGAAAATAATGGAAACTGCCCCCTACTACTCTGCACCTCAACTCAGTAATCTCCTTTTGGTATATAGAGAATTAAAGAAAATAGTTAATGGCAGAACAGAAGAGCCAATGCTGAGCTGGCGATGTGACTCGCAATCCATGTGATAATACCCAAAATACACGGCCTCCATTGGACCGATTTTTAAGATATATTAACGTTATTATTCTATGTGTGAATTGTCCATTAAAAAGAAAAAAGAAAAAAAAATCAACGATCAAAACTTAACTTTTTATTTCAATTTGTTTTTTTTTTTTCTTTTCAAATGATACATGTTACTCTTGCAACTTCTTGTTTAGTGAAAGATTCTTGGCATATTTGCATATAAACTTGGGTGAACAATATTCATGAATGATGATATATTTGTGAGATGGAGTTAGTGGTTGAAAAATTTGTGTTCAAATATTTGAAAGTGTTTAGTTTGACTCGCCTCACATTTTAAAGAGAATTGAATTTTAAATTAATCTCTTATAAGACCGTTTCAAAAACTTAAGTTTGTAAGATAAGTTAAATTTAAACTTATCTCTATTTTTATGTACAAATGACTTACTCTGTTAATCTCACAAAAATTAATCTGTAAAATTATCCGATCTAATTTTTGTTGTTGAACTTTACAGAAAATGTCAAGCATTACTATTATTATATAATAAAAGGTTGGTATGATCATGTTTCTGTATTAGAAAACGTTGGTGTGATTATAATATTAATATCATACTAAATCACATATATGTATAATATGTATAAGATTAATTATTCATATTTGAGTAGTTGAATAATTGAGTTTTCCAAGAGAATTGAGAAAATTGACAACCCTTCATCGTTAAAACAAACAAAAATTAAGAATTGAAAGAACAAATTTGTTCACCCAATTCTAAACAAGGGTTTGGTATCTATAATGAAAATATTGAGATATGTTCATGGTTTCGTGTATCATAAATTATTTGATTATGTTTCTTTTCTAATTTCATTATGATTGAGTAGGATTCTTAAAATATTGTCTTACGAATCTAATTATATGAAATGAGTCAATCTACAATTTATATTTTATAATTCACATATTATTTATGGATAATGAACTCCGTCTCACAGTAATTATCTGTGAGACCATCTCATTAAATTTTTTGTGATTATGATTTTGTTTTTGTTAAAAATTATCTTCTCTTGTTGCTTGAGAATTGGGATGGGTTCTTGTATTTTTAAACGAGGGGTGAAAATGTCAACAAAAATTAATAAACGTGCTTACAATTAGTTTTTTTTATGGCTCACAGTTATTACTGACTTTTGCGCAAATTTAAGGCCAGCCAAAAAAAACAAAGCAAACAACCTATAATAGACTTGATTTCTCATATCTTGAAGTTTTCATTTGTCACAAAGATAAATTAATATATTATTTCAAGATAAATAATATATTTAAAAGAACAATAAAAACAAAAAAACAAAAGCAAGTAGGGGGAAACTGAAGGTAAAAGTTGATCAATATCAGAATGTCTCTTATTCAAAATCAAACATAAAATGACTTTCATCAAATATGGTTTTTCATAAAATCCATATATATATTGGATCGTATGGGACTTTCCCGTTCTCTCCCTCAAGAATAAGTTAATGTGGATCTCTAGTTCTCAATGATAGATAATAATGTGTAGGACGACTTGGTTTTTTAGGTAACTTGAATGACTTTATTTCTTCTGTTGATATTTTAAAATTATAATTAATTATTTTTTTTATATACTAGATGAAATCATACTTGCTGTTTTATAGGTTTCAGGGATTTGAGATTTTAAAATTTTAAATGCTTTGTTTGTTAGGAAATTTAAATCAAGATTATAAAATCTAGTCAAATAATATTATATTTTACAAAAAACACTATAATTAACCTTGCATTCTAACCTATCAATATACAAATATCAATAAACACCCAAATTTCTATTACTACAACCATCATATCATTATTATATATAATATTACACATCAACTAACAATATAATATTACACTTACTAAAATTTTCAATATTGATTTGACATCTACAGTAATAATCATCTTTCATAATATCTCATAACAAACACAAATTTTAAATATTCACCATTATTTACAAATTTTAAGATTTCAAAATTAACTGACCTTCAAAATTTTGGGGTTGTATAATCCACTTACAATGTACATTAGTTATTGATGCAAAATGTTGAGTTGTTTTTCCTACCACCAAACATGACTTCGAAAATCCAACCATGTGATGCCGAGATAATAAGAGCATTTAAAATGTATTACAGCAAAAGATTTCACCGTAAAATTTTGGAAGGCCATGAGTTGGACATATCTTCTCCAGAAAAGATCAATGTTCTAGATGCTATTAATATGACAGTCTCAACTTGAACAACAAATGTTCAACAAGAGGCAATAGCAAATTGCTTTTGACATTGCTAAATTCATTCTGCTAATCAAATCAACTCAAGTAATTTAAATGATGCAATTCTCGAAGAAGACATTCGTGAGCTTGAGAGCATGATCAATGGTATGCGTTACGAAGTTCAGAGTTTAGAAGAAATAGTAGCTGATGTCATTCAAAATCCGTTAGATGATGAAGTGGATGATGATTCAATAGCTTGCAACCGGTCACTCAAAAACAAGCATTGCAAGCTACAATAACTCTTCATAACTTTTTATTGCAATATGAGAAGACAACGCCTCAATTCTTGGGTGCAATTGGGAGAAGATCAATGTAGATTTGAAGTTCAACAAAAAACAAGTAACAGTAAATTCATATTTTACTAAATTATCTTAAAATGTTCAAGCGGATAACATATATATATCTGAATTTTTTTAATAATTATTAAATTATAGTTTCGAGTCCTCAAATATACACTAGGATTTAAAAAAAAAAATTATCTTATTATTTAATTGATTGGTGTCCAAATTTAAACTGGTCTCAAATTAGGACGGGACAAATTATTAATTTTATCGAGATTATTAATTATCAAGTATTATTTTATGGAGTTATTGTAATTTCCAAACAAGCAATATTTATTTGAGTTGTTACATTAAGTATTATGATTTTATTTCTTGTACTTTGTTATTTATTTATTTATCATTATTTCGTTCTGCCTTGTATACTACCGCATCGGTGATAAATTAATAATAATAATTAATAATAATAATAATAATAATAATTATTATTATTAATATAAAAAGAGAGTATCATATTATTGATGACGGACTAGCTCTTACTGGAATATTTTTGTGAAAAAAAAAATTCCATCTATTAAAATGATGTTAAATCGTGGCTTTATAATTTCGGCAAAAATAATTTCTTCTTCGAATTTTTGGAGTGTAGCGACATAAGTCAAAAGTTGGTCATTTCATCATTTCTGTGTAGGCCTTTTGGATCTTTTTCTCAGGTTGTGATTTGGACACGTTTTTATGTTCTGATCAATAAAAAATAAGATGATAAAGTTTATAATAAGATTGAATTTATAAATTAGTTTTGTTGGATATCCGATCTGAGCCGTACACTACATTGTCTTTGGACAGTTCAATGAAGACCATCAGTTTACTCGATCGGTCAGGATGACACATTGGACGTCCTTCCCGACAGACCGTTCAGGATCATTGGGAGGAATCATTGACAGATTAGTCTGGCCGGCCCGAGCTGATCTTGCCACCCACATAATAGCCAACCGCCAAGAGATCGTGGGTGACAAAACCGTCGAATGCCGCGTAAATAGGCGAAAATCAAGAAGAAAGTGGGTTCAACTTCCACAACCTCCACGATCTCCACGATTTCCATTACGTGAGTTATTTTATAACTATAAATAGATGTAATTTCAACTTGTAAAGGGTTAGAACCTTCATTCTATAAACAACACTAGAGAACTTATTTCTCTAAAACAATATTATAAGATCCTGCTCGGTCACCTAAAACCGTCCAATATCAGTCGAGCTAATTTGCCCGAGTAGGCTTCGGGCCAGTGTTCTTTGCACTTTGCACTTTATTTACTTACATACATTTAGGTATTCGACTAGGAATTATTCACTAACAAATTCCGACGTCAACAAGTTCTTAATTTTGGATCGAAATTTAAAATTTTTTAATAAGGGGTTTAATTTTATATTTTTTTTAATTAAAACATGAAAATTAGATTGTGTTTTCAATTTAAGACAAAATTTCATTTTTTATTTATATTTTAATATATATTTATAGTTTAAATAAATTAAGACAACTTCATGCAATTTGGAATGATCTTCATCCGACTTATATATATATAACAAATGCAATTCAAAAAATTAAAATTTCTTTATTTTCTTAATTTTATGAATAAAAGTATAGAAAATCGATTTTAATATAAATTATATTTTATGAATTGAATTAATTATATTTTTTCTAATAAGTCGGACAAAAATTGTTCTTAAAGCGCACTAGCTTGTCTTAATTTATAAAAAATACGAATACATAATGAAATATAAATAAAAAAGAGTATAAAATTTTGTCTTGACTTGAGAATTCAATCTAAATTTCAAGCTTTAAATTGAGAAAAAATGATAAATTGAGTCCCTTATTGAAAAATTTTAAAATTTGGATTCAAAATTGAGAACTAATCTATAAATTGGATGTTGTTATGAAATTTATCCAAAATAAAATATCAATCTTTTCCGATAAAAAATAATACATCAATTCAAATCGAGTCTGTCAAATTAATTGATAAATAGTGATAAAGTTAATACTTAACTGGTTTTATTGATTAATTCATGCATGTGATTTTTTTTTTCACAATTTTAAAAAAATAATATTTTAGTACCTTAAAAAAAAAACTCATAAGGACCACATAAGATAATATTAATAGGGTTAATGTAGTATCCGCAAATTATTTATGTTAACTAACCTAACTTTAGTCTTAATTAATTCTTAATTAGTACAAGCCAACTAAGTTAGGGAATTCCATTACACCTCCAGCTAATTGGAAATACACTTGGCAAGTTTTTATCAATTAAAGCACACTTGGCAAGTTTTTGTTAAATGAAGGAAAAGTAATTAGGAAAGAAATTATAAGGAATAGGAAATAGAATTTTCTATCCCCAATTCTCTTCTCTCCCAAACCACAATCACCGCCACCATCACCGCCCAATCCCCTCTCTCAACCGGCGAAATTCCGGTCATCTTCTCCGATTAAGGTAGAGTTTCCGTCGAACCCGACCTGATTTAGGGCCCGGAACTTTAATCGGATTTGCTTTACTACCTCTAGCTCTCTCTCCCTCTCGTCGCTGCTCTGCCGCCGCAGGTTCGTCGTTTAAGCCGGCGCTCGGTCGCGCCGGCGATGCGTGTGGGGGGGTATGGTGGCCGGCGCTTGCAGCGCCGGCGAGGATGGGTAAAGACTGCCGCAGCTAGCGGCGGCGAAACTGGTGGATGTGTATATATATATATCTGTATGAAACTGTGTGTATATATTTATATGTATGTTATTGTGTGTTGGATTGTGGCTGGATTTTTGATTGATGGTGGGAAGGAGCCGGCGCCGGTTGCGCCGGCAGGAATGGAGGAGAGCCGCGTATATATGTATGTGTGTTTGGGTATATATATATGTTTGTGTGTATGTGTTTTGGTGGTGTTGGTGAGGATGGTGGTGTTGCCGGCGACTTTGTCGCCGACAGAGGTGGCGGCGAGCGGCGGTGGGCGGCAGCAGGGCCGCAGCGGAGAAGGGGGGACAGGGGAGGTGTGTTTTTGAAAACTTTGGGGTGAAAATGAGGATTAGTTGAACTTAGGGACTTAGTTGCAAATCCCTAAGTTAGGTGATATAACAATTAAGTCCCTGTACTATTAAGTATTCATCAAATAGCCCTCAAACTTATGAAGACTTTCAGACTAGACCTTGAACTTATGAACAATAACAGGTTGACCCCCCCAGAACCCACTGAAATTGCAGAACAGTCCCTAAAATTTTTAGGGGTTACGACTAGACCTTAAACTTTACACAAGTTACAGAATTGCCCTCGGACTTTGATAAATTGATCGAATGACTATGTCATGACCTCAAAAGTTTAATAATTTCTATATTTTAAGTCCTAGACGTTATGAAATGATAAACGACAAGACAATGAACCTTTTCAGCGAGAAAACCCTAATTTTAGGGGCGAAGTCCACAAACCCTAATTTTCGATAAACCCTAAATTAGGAATTTCCGTCTATCGATTTTCTCCAGGATTTTTTCCTTTATAGATTTTATTAGTCTTAAGTTATTTAAATCAGATAATAAGTTCGTTTCACTTTCTGTAGGGAATACGCGAACGGGGCCGAACTAGGAACATGATCGAAAGTTTTTTAGCAGGATTCAGAGATAAGCCTAAGGTGGGGGTAAAAATTCTTTTATGATTTAAAAATCATACAATTTTATGAAAATTATGTGATTACGTGATTTAATTTCAGTAATTATGTGATGATATTTTTACTTAAATTCTTATTATTACCTGAGCTATTTTCGAATAAAGCGTATGATTCTGAAAGCTATGGATTTCAAGTATCTCGACAGAAATGGCTTCAATGATGAAAGTCGGGATAATACCCGCTAAGAAAGGTTTTTCTGTACTTATGTGTTATGTGAATTATGTGGCCAACGTGAACGTGATCAATGCGTATTATGTGTTTATGTGGAACCATTATGTGAAATTACTTGCGCATGCGCCTTCACGCCAAGTAGGGTATTCCTTTTTGGAAACACATCTACAGGGGATATTCTTCGGAATTCCCAACGCTATAGGGGTGTAACAGCCCAAACTCGGGTCGGCTTGGGGCCCTGATAGGTATTCTTCGGAAACCTATCCACAGTGTGCCATTGGGGCTCTTCAGGGGTCTACAACGTGTATTTTATGTATAATATGCAAGCTATAGTATGTGTATTTTATTATTATAAATTTTCCCCCCCTCACTAAGTGTTCTTTTGACACTTACCCCTTCTATGTTTAATTTTACAGAAAGCTCTGATGGCAAGGAAGGGTGAACAGAAATGCTGTTATTTTTGCATACGTATATAACTATAACCATGTATATGAATATTTCGCGTTTCTGAAACCCTGGATATGTTCGGAATATGAGCTGTGCATTTTGATACAAATATGATCGTTTACTTTCACTGGGTTGAAATATATATCTGAAATGTTTATATCAGATAATTCTAGATCTTGGTGATTTTATTTGTTCAACTGTTCAGGTTTTTGCTGGACGCCCTATGACCGAACTGCGCTTAAACTCTGTTTTAGAAAAAAAAAAATTATTATTCGCGTTTTTACCCTTTAATGGAAATGGGGCGTGACAGTTTTGGTATCAGAGCCTGGCTCTACTATCTTTTTCGTAGGGCCTTGCTCGTAAAAAGTTTCCTTTGATATATATACTAATAGATATGCATTGTACGGTTAATATGCAAAATCGACAGGTGATTCTGTTCAACCTCCTTCCATAGGTTTGATTGAAAAATTTTAAAATTTTTATAATGTGATTATCTGATTGTTTTTATCTGTTATTAATTTTTCGTTCTGTGTATGTTTATTTTGGGAATAAGATGAGGTAATTTTCCGGGTTGAGGATGGTATTGACGTGGTTTCCTTATGAAACTTACATGTTGGGTTGTGGGTGACAGATGGTTCCTCCACGCCAAACCGCTAGGATAAGTGTACCCCGTTTTGAGTCCACAGGAGCTAGGATGAGACGGCTGTTCATGAGCAGCCAGACAGCGGGTGACGTATCGGTGGGAGAGCACATAGCCAGACTGTTCCATTGCTGGCGAGAGACTGGTAGCGGTACCGGTCAGATAGGTAATATGGAGGCAACCACTCGTTTGATCCACACCTTACCCGGATAGTGGGCCGTACAGGCCCGACGCGTCTTTCGTGACGAGCTGGTGTATTCGGCAGTAGATAATGTACCCAGCATAGATTTTGGGCGTATGGCCCAACAGATGATGGACCTATGGATGCGGCGGGCGACCCCGTCCACTCCAGAGCAGGGACCGTTCGATCCCTCTAGTAGCGACTCGGGTGATGACGGAGACGATGAGGAGGATCCAGAGGAGGATCTTGGTGGGGCTGCTGACGGTGGGGTTCATAGGGATTTCCCACCGGGGCTACAGGGACCTCCGTCACCACCAGCAGCCATGGCTTAGGGGGAGTGGGTGGTACGGGATGGCTGGGTTATGATGATGAACGATATTTTTGTTGTATATGTATTGTATATATGCAATATTTTGTAGGATACAGTGAGGCTTGGTTATTCTTTTTGGTGTGTACATAGGAATAGAGTCGCCTGTATCTAGCTAACTAGTGTACTTGTTATAATTTTGATCATGATATATATATATATATATATATATATATATATATACGATAGTGGTTGACGGCTAAGGGTGATATTCTACGTTACAGAACTCTATTACTACTATCTTTTCGAGTGTTATAATAATTTTGATTATTCTCTAATCAGATCATGAAGAGGGGTAGGCCGAGGAAAAATCCTCCGACGACAACATCAGCGTCTGGACCGTCAGCGTCTGAACCATATGCTCGCGGAGAAACTACACCCCCACAGGTTACACCAAGTCAATCAACGTCCGGGCCACCCAACCTGGAACCCATGGAAAGCTTGGTAGCAATGTTACAAGGGTTAGCTCAACGATTGGATAGCAGGAATGCGAATACAGCACCGGCGGAGCCTAAGGAAGATGTGAACCGGGTAATAGAACTCTTCCGAAGATTTAATCCCCCGACTTTTAATGGAAGGGGAGACCCAGCAGATGCTGAAGAATGGCTAAGAGCCCTGGATCGACTATTTGCTCACTTGACATGCACCGAGGCACAACGAGTCTCCTGTGCCATTTTCCAGCTCATCGAGGAAACAGGTTTTTGGTGGGAGTCGTATAGTCGAACCTTGACTTTGGAGGAGATGGATGGTTTGACTTGGACAGATTTTAAAGAGATAGTTAGCAACAGTACCTGCCTCAGTCGTACCGGGATGCTAAAGAGACAGAATTTTTACACCTACGTCAAGGATACATGACAGTAGGAAAATATGAGCGGAAATTTAATTAGTTGAGCAGGTACGCAGTTCACCTGGTGGATACTGATTTGAAGAAGGCGAGACGGTTTTGTAAGGGGTTACGCCCAGACATCGGGGCTATATTGGCGGGACAGGGAGAGATAACCTATAACGAGACAGTCAGAAGGGCTATGGAGGTGGCATCTCGGTTGCGAACGGATATGGTGGCCCCCAAAAGAGCCAATGAGGAGCTGGGAAAGAGAAAATGGGTAAGCTCAGGGCCGAATCAGGGTCGGAACCCCAGTCAGGTAAAACGACCAATGGGAAGGGGCAATTCCAGTGCTCCAAGCAATAGAGAAAAACCGATGTGTCCAAAGTGTAGGAGGCCTCACTTTGGGCAGTGCCTCTTGGGAACGGCTAATTGTTTTCGCTGCAAGGAACCCGGGCATAGCGCATTGAATTGTCCGTACTTTCCGGCCATGGGGTCGAGTGTTAATCAAAGGCCAGGGGTAGGAAGAGCCCGGGCTTATGCTCTTACTCGTCAGGAAGCCGCTGAAGAACCCGAGACAATGACAGGTATGTTATCGGTTTGCGAATTGCCTGCACTTGTCTTATTTGATACTGGGGCAACCCACTCTTTTATCTCTGTCAAGTTGCATGAGATGCTAAAATTAAGGAATGATATGATAGAAGCTAAGAAGCTAGAAGTTAGCATACCTTCAGGGAAGATAATAAGCACTCAGTGGATGTGCAAAAATCTGAGGATTTGTTTTGAGAATAAAACTCTCTATGCCGATTTGCATGTATTAGAGATGAAAGATTTCGACGTAATCCTTGGAATGGATTGGCTAACGAGAAATCATGCAACGATCAAGTGTTTTGAGAGAGAAATTCTCTTTCAGCCACTTGAGGGTGAAAATTTTACTTTCTTCGGAACCCGAGTTGGTTTGAATTTCAGGGTTATTACGGCTATGCAAGCCGTAAAATTGCTAAAGAAAGGAGATTGTGAGGCAATACTGGTTAACTTGGTGAATCCTGAACAAGACGCAGATCCTATTGAAAGAGTTCCAATAGTGAACGAATTCAAAGATGTCTTTTCTGAAGAGCTACCTGGCCTTCCACCAGACAGAGAAGTAGAGTTTGGAATAGAACTGGTGCCTGGATCTGCACCAGTATCAAAAGCTCCATATCGGATGGCACCGAAAGAATTACAAGAACTAAAAGTTCAGTTGCAGGAACTCTTGGAGAAAGGTTTTATCCGACCCAGTGTGTCTCTATGGGGAGCCCCGGTACTGTTTGTAAAGAAGAAAGATGGAACTTTTCGAATGTGTATAGATTATCGAGAACTAAATAAAAGAACCATCAAGAATAAATATCTTTTACCTCGGATTGAGGATCTGTTTGATCAACTAAGAGGAGCAAGTGTATTTTCAAAGATCGACTTAAGATCCGGCTATCATCAGGTGAAGGTCAAGAAGGAAGACATATCTAAAACAGCTTTCAGAACAAGATATGGCCACTATGAATTTGTGGTCATGCCCTTTGGACTTAGTAATGCACCGGCAGTCTTCATGGATATGATGAATCGGGTTTTTCACTCTTATCTCGATCGATTCGTGATAGTCTTCATTGATGATATCTTGATATACTCAGATAGTCAAGCACACCATGAAGAACACTTAAGGATGGCGTTGGAGATTCTACGGAAGGAGAAACTGTACGTAAAATTCAAGAAGTGCGAATTCTAGCTGAATAATGTGTCATTTCTTGGACATATCATCTCTGAGAAAGGAATAGAGGTGGATCCTGCCAAAGTGGAAGCAGTAAGTAACTAGAAGACGCCTACTAATGTAAATGAAGTGTGGAGTTTTCTTGGACTGGCTGGATATTACCGAAGATTTATCGAAGGGTTTTCCAAGATTGCTACGCCCATGACTCGGTTAACCCGGAAGGAGACGAAGTTTCAATGGACTGATCAGTGTGAGAAAAGCTTCCAAGAATTGAAAAAGAGATTAACTACTGCACCCATCTTGATAGTTCCAGATGGAACAAAAGGATTTGTGGTTTACAGCGATGCTTCTAAACAAGGTTTGGGGTGTGTACTGATGCAACAGGGAAGAGTGGTGGCCTATGCATCTAGACAATTAAAGACTCATGAGCAAAATTATCCAACTCATGACTTGGAATTAGCTGCAGTAGTTCATGCCCTTAAAATTTGGCGGCATTATTTGTATGGAGGAAAATGCGAAATTTACACTGATCATAAGAGTTTAAAGTACTTCTTTGAACAAAAGGAGCTGAATATGAGACAACGAAGGTGGTTGGAGTTGGTAAAGGACTACGATTGTACAATTCTCTACCATCTAGGGAAGGCAAATGTGGTTGCTAATGCGCTCAGCCGGAAGAAGGCGGAAGGAATAGCTTGTATGTTTACCAAGCAGGATTCCTTGATAAGAGAAATGGCTAAGTTAAGCTTGGAAATTGTAGTGCCACCAAGTAGTGTCAAGGCGAGAGTGACAGCTTTAATGATCCGACCCGCTCTGCAGGATGAGATCACAGAAGCCCAAAAGAATGACAGATTCTTGTTGCAGATAAGGGCTCGTATGGAGAAAGGAGAAGCAGAAGGATTTACGGAAGCTGTTGGAGGAGCTCTCACCTTCAAAGGAAGACTTTGTGTTCCAAAGAATGAAGAACTGAGAAACAGAATTTTGGAAGAGGCACACGTAACACCGTACTCAGCACATCCTGGAGGTACGAAGATGTACCAGGATCTGAGGAAAACTTTTTGGTGGCGAAACATGAAGAGGAGCATAGGACTATTTGTCAAGAAATGTCTTGTTTGCCAGCAGGTAAAAGCAGAGCATCAGCGACCAGCAGGGATGCTGACACCACTGGAGATTCCCGAGTGGAAGTGGGAGCACGTTACTATGGATTTTGTTGTCGGGTTACCTAGAACAATTCGAGGGAATCATGCTGTGTGGGTTATAGTGGACAGACTAACCAAGTCTGCTCACTTTCTGCCTATCAAAATGACGTTCGATGTAGATATATTGGCTCGAATTTATATGAAGGAAATAGTCAGACTCCATGGAGTACCAGTCTCGATTGTATCGGATAGGGATCCCCGTTTTACTTCCAGATTTTGGCAGTGCTTACAAAAGGAGTTGGGTACTAAATTAGCTTTCAGCACCGCCTTTCACCCTCAGACTGATGGCCAAACAGAGCGAACAATACAAATTCTAGAAGATATGTTGAGAGCCAGCGCTTTGGATTTGCAGGGAAGTTGGGAAGATCACTTATATCTGGTGGAGTTCGCATATAATAACGGCTATCAGTCGACGATTGGAATGGCACCATATGAAGCATTGTATGGAAGAAGGTGCCGATCACCTTTATATTGGGATGAGGTAGGTGAAAAACAAGTTTTGGGGCCGGAGTTGGTCGAACAGGCTGTAGTGATAATAAGAAAAATCCGAGAAAGAATCAAAGCAGCTCAGGACCGACAGAAATCCTATGCCGATAAGAGAAGGAGGGAGCTAAAATTTGAAGTGGGTGATAAAGTTTTTCTGCAAGTGTCACCTACTAAAGGAGTCCACCGATTCGGGAAAAAAGGTAAACTAAAACCCAGGTACATTGGACCTTATGAAATTTTGGAACGGGTCGGCGAAGTAGCGTATCGATTGGCGCTACCACCTGTTTTCGCGGGCATTCACAACGTATTCCATGTATCCATGCTGCGGAGGTACGTGTTTGACCCGAGTCACGTGATCCACCAAGAAGATATTGGACTGGACAAGGACCTATCTTATGAAGAAATACCTGTTGCGATTATCGATAGTAAGGTCCATAAGCTGAGAAATCGAGATGTAAACTTAATAAAAGTCCAATGGAGTCAGCACAGTGCGAATGAAGCGACCTGGGAGAAAGAAGAAGAAATTCTTGCAAAATATCCGAATCTATCGACTCTTGGTACGTTTCTAAATTTCGAGGACGAAATTTTTTTGAAGGAGGGAAGGATGTAGTATCCGCAAATTATTTATGTTAACTAACCTAACTTTAGTCTTAATTAATTCTTAATTAGTACAAGCCAACTAAGTTAGGGAATTCCATTACACCTCCAGCTAATTGGAAACACACTTGGCAAGTTTTTATCAATTAAAGCACACTTGCCAAGTTTTTGTTAAATGAAGGAAAAGTAATTAGGAAAGAAATTATAAGGAATAGGAAATAGAATTTTCTATCCCCAATTCTCTCCTCTCCCAAACCACAATCACCGCCACAATCACCGCCCAATCCCCTCTCTCAGCCGGCGAAATTCCGATCATCTTCTCCGATTAAGGTAGAGTTTCCGTCGAACCCGACCTGATTTAGGGCCCGGAACTTTAATCGGATTTGCTTTACTACCTCTAGCTCTCTCTCCCTCTCGTCGCTGCTCTGCCGCCGCAGGTTCGTCATTTAAGCCGGCGCTCGGTCGTGCCGGCGATGCGTGTGGGGGGGTATGGTGGCCGGCGCTTGCAGCGCCGGCGAGGATGGGTAAAGGCCGCCGCAGCTAGCGGCGGCGAAACTGGTGGATGTGTATATATATATATATCTGTATGAAACTGTGTGTATATATTTATATGTATGTTATTGTGTGTTGGATTGTGGCTGGATTTTTGATTGATGGTGGGAAGGAGTCGGCGCCGGTTGCGCCGGCAGGAATGGAGGAGAGCCGCCGCTTGCAGCGGCGGCGAAACTGGGAAAAGTATAGTATATATGTATGTGTGTTTGGGTATATATATATGTTTGTGCGTATGTGTTTTGGTGGTGTTGGTGAGGATGGTGGTGTTGCCGGCGACTTTGTCGCCGGCAGAGGTGGCGGCGAGCGGCGGTGGGCGGCAGCAGGGCCGCAGCGGAGAAGGGGGGACAGGAGAGGTGTGTTTTTGAAAACTTTGGGGTGAAAATGAGGATTAGTTGAACTTAGGGACTTAGTTGCAAATCCCTGAGTTAGGTGATATAACAATTAAGTCCCTGTACTATTAAGTATTCATCAAATAGCCCTCAAACTTATGAAGACTTTCAGACTAGACCTTGAACTTTTGAACAATAACAGGTTGACCCCCCCAGAACCCACTGAAATTGCAGAACAGTCCCTAAAATTTTTAGGGGTTACGATTAGACCTTAAACTTTACACAAGTTACAGAATTGCCTTCGGACTTTGATAAATTGATCGAATGACTATGTCATGACCTCAAAAGTTTAATAATTTCTATATTTTAAGTCCTAGACGTTATGAAATGATAAACGACAAGACAATGAACCCTTTCAGCGAGAAAACCCTAATTTTAGGGGCGAAGTCCACAAACCCTAATTTTCGATAAACCCTAAATTAGGAATTTCCGTCTATCGATTTTCTCCAGGATTTTTTCCTTTATAGATTTTATTAGTCTTAAGTTATTTAAATCATATAATAAGTTCGTTTCACTTTCTGTAGGGAATACGCGAACGGGGCCGAACTAGGAACAGGATCGAAAGTTTTTGAGCAGGATTCAGAGATAAGCCTAAGGTGGGGGTAAAAATTCTTTTATGATTTAAAAATCATACAATTTTATGAAAATTATGTGATTACGTGATTTAATTTCAGTAATTATGTGATGATATTTTTACTTAAATTCTTATTATTACCTGAGCTACTTTCGAATAAAGCGTATGATTCTGAAAGCTATGGATTTCAAGTATCTCGACAGAAATGGCTTCAATGATGAAAGTCGGGATAATACCCGCTAAGAAAGGTTTTTCTGTACTTATGTGTTATGTGAATTATGTGGCCAACGTGAACGTGATCAATGCGTATTATGTGTTTATGTGGAACCATTATGTGAAATTACTTGCGCATGCGCCTTCACGCCAAGTAGGGTATTCCTTTTTGGAAACCCATCTACAGGGGATATTCTTCGGAATTCCCAACGCTATAGGGGTGTAACAGCCCAAACTCGGGTCGGCTTGGGGTCCTGATAGGTATTCTTCGGAAACCTATCCACAGTGTGCCATTGGGGCTCTTCAGGGGTCTACAACGTGTATTTTATGTATAATATGCAAGCTATAGTATGTGTATTTTATTATTATAAATTTTCCCCCCCTCACTAAGTGTTCTTTTGACACTTACCCCTTCTATGTTTAATTTTACAGAAAGCTCTGATGGCAAGGAAGGGTGAACAGAAATGCTGTTATTTTTGCATACGTATATAACTATAACCATGTATATGAATATTTCGCGTTTCTGAAACCCTGGATATGTTCGGAATATGAGCTGTGCATTTTGATACAAATATGATCGTTTACTTTCACTGGGTTGAAATATATATCTGAAATGTTTCTATCAGATAATTCTAGATCTTGGTGATTTTATTTATTCAACTGTTCAGGTTTTTGCTGGACGCCCTATGACCGAACTGCGCTTAAACTCTGTTTTAGAAAAAAAAAAAATTATTATTCGCGTTTTTACCCTTTAATGGAAATGGGGCGTGACAGTTAAGTTGGAAAATTTAATTTTACTGATAAATGATAGCACATCATTTTGTGCCAAAAAAACACTACAAAAACTTATGTGCAATCGTCGCATTGTGCAACAACCATATTTATATTTATAGCAGAAAAAAATATATTTATAGTTGTAAAAGACATATTTATATAACTCATATTTATACCTATAAAACACATACATATATCTAAAAAACATATATTTATACTTGTAAAAGACATACTTGGATTTTATCATATGTGGGACGGTCTCATAATAAAGCAACTCAAATTGCTAAATAATTTTAATCTTTTGACTTTTTAGCAATTTTATAACGGCTTTTCAAAATTTTCTCA
Source organism: Scutellaria barbata (assembly GCA_028654395.1). NCBI lineage: Eukaryota > Viridiplantae > Streptophyta > Magnoliopsida > Lamiales > Lamiaceae > Scutellaria > Scutellaria barbata. The sequence goes on from CM053650.1 coordinate 6,008,578, forward strand.
ACCAATTATTATATTTCAAAGAATTAACAAAGATACTATATCAGTCAATTTCTGATAATTTTTTTAAAATTTTCCAAATTTTAATTAATTTTATTAATAGAATTTTGAATAGATAGACTGAACTTGGAAAAACAGAAGTTGAATTTTCTGCTAAGATGGACAAAAAAATCGACATATTATATGTCTGTCAAATGACTCACGTCGGCAAAATTTAACTGATAAAATTTGTAATAAAATTATTCAAAGTACCAAAGGCATTTGAGATATATTTAATAAGAAAAACAAACCTTAAAACCATAGGGTAGTTTCCATATATTTTTTTTCTCTTTAAATATAATGAATCGATAATCTAAAATAATTTTTGTTTAAAAAAATAAACTATAATAATTTTCATATTGATTGAAAGTTTGAAACTCGTCCATCGCCGAAAACATGTTGAATAGTCTTAAGTCTTAACTTAAAACTATTATTTTACAAAATGATCAGACACAATGATTGAATGAGTGATTAATAAACAGAATCTATGAATATAGGTGATTTCATGCTACTCCAACTTTATACAAGAAAGTTGAAAAATATTTAATTATTTGATTTTATTTTTTATTTTATACATCTACCAATATTAATATATAATTGATGGGATAAACTAACATTAATGACCTCTTCCACGCTACCAATGATCCCACCAGTTGATATACACGCCACTACTGTAATTATTTAATTAGGATTAAATTATGAAAAAAATTATTCTTAATATTAGATCTATCTGACAAATCTATATCTATATATATAATAATAGAAGTCACCCTATAATCGTTTCTTTTTTTTAAAACAAATCTTAAAAAAATAAAATCTATAACTCAAATACGCAAAAAAAAAAAAACTGCTAATTACATTTATCATCAACTTCCTTTTACAAATATTGAATTTCCATCACTATTGAATTAAAAAGTAATTACTAATCACATTTATCACCAATATTCATCAACTTCCTTTCACAAATATTGAATTTCCACCACTATTGAATTAAAAAGTAATTACTAATCACATTATCACCAATATTCATTTGAATTAAAAAGTAACTGCTAATCACATTTATCATCAACTTCCTTCCACCAATATTCATTTGAATTAAAAAGTAACTGCTAATCACATTTATCATCAACTTCCTTCCACCAATATTCAATAAAATTACATAAATAAATATCCCATCAACGTACAACTGTGCTCAATACATAAATTAACATAAAAAAAAAAAATTGCTAACATGCACTATCATCAACTATCTATACAATATAACTATCGAATATAACATCAACATATAAAACTACAAAACAATTATAGACAAAGTCATATCCATATTATTTGTTTCTAGGTTGGTGAAATAGAAATCACTTACTTATTTTCTTCTCTTATTTCTTATTAACTTTGATTAATACTATTTTGTGTTTGTATTTATAGGTTGACAAAGAAGCAGTACCTAATGGGACTCTTCAGTTTAATCAAGGACATCAACCATTCGAAAGTACAAGGTACCTGTCATTGGAAAAAAAGAAGAAATTTTCAGATTTGATGATGTTTTACATGACAACCAAGTATTTTTTCATGCAACACGTATTTTTTCATACCATATAGTTTTAAAGTTTAAAATGCATAATCTAGCAAAAAATTACGTTCACAAAATATCCCTAAATTAGGGAAAGATCTAGATAAATATGTTCACAAAGTCCCAATTTTTCTTTACATAATGGAGGGTGATAGGATCATGGTACGATAAAACGTTTATTGATGGATAAATTTGATGTATTTGATGAAAAAGATGGATAAATTTGATGTATTTGATGAAAAAGTCTCTAACAGCAAATAGATAGCCTCTTATAGCAAACCATCGAATTTATCCAATATCAATCAACGTTTTATGTACCATGAATCCTATCACCCTGTAAAGAAAAATGGAGACTTTTGTGAACATGTTTGATCTATCAATGAACGTTTTATCGTACCATGAATCCTATCATCCTGCATTATGTAAAGAAAAATGGAGACTTTGTGAACATGTTTGATCTAGATCTTTCAATAATTTATGGATACTTTGTGAATGTAGTTTTTTGGTTAGATTATGCATTTTAATCTTTAAAACTACATGGTATGAAAAAATACGTATTACATGAAAAAGTACTTAGTTGTCATGAAAAATATCATCTAATCTGAATTTTTTTTCTTTTTTTCCAATTACAAGTACAATCTCAAAGCTTGTATGAAAATTTCTTCTTTTTTTCCAATTACATGTACCTTGTACAGTCTCAAATCCCATGTTGTATGAGATCTCACACGCAAAGCCCATGTTGTATAATAGAGTCACCCTATAAAGCCTGTATGAAAATTTCTTCTTTTTTTCCAATTACAGATACCTTGTATAGTCTCAAAGTCCATGTTGTATGAGATCTCACATGCAAAACCTATGTTGTATAACAGAGTCACTCTATAATTTGTTTTTTTAAACAAATCTAAAGCCCATGTTGTATAACAGAGTCACTCTATAATATGTTTTTTTTAAACAAATCTAAAGCCCATGTTGTATGAGATCTCACACGCAAAGCCCAGAGTCACTCTATAATCGTTTTTTTAAAAATAAATCAAAAAAAAAATCTGCTAATTACATCTATCATCAATTCCCTTTCACCACCATTGAATTAAAAAGTAACTACTAATCACATCTATCATCAACCTCCTTCTAGCAATATTCAATAAAATTACGGAAATTAATATACCATCAACGTACAACTGTGCAATACATAAATTAACATAAAAAAAAACTGCTAACATCCACTATCATCAACTACCTATACAATATAGCTATTGAATATAACATCAACCTATAAAACTACAAAACAATTGTACACAAAATCATATCCATATTATTTGTTTCTAGCTTGGTGAAATAGAAATCATCTATTTATTTTCTTCTCTTATTTCTTATTAACTTTGATCAATACTATTTTGCGTTTGTATTTATAGGTTGACAAAGAAGCAACACGATAATGAGACTTTTCAGTCTAATCAAGGACATCAACCCTTCAAAAACAATTGCATGTGAGATTGGTAACAAATAGACTTTGCGTGTGAGATTGGTGAGACTATACAACGTACCTGTCATTGAAAAAAAGAAGAAAAGAAAAAAGAAGAAATTTTCAGATTAGATGATGTTTTCCATGACAACCATGTACTTTTTCATGCACGTCATGTAGTTTTGAAGTTTAAAATGCATAATCTAGCCAAAAATTATGTTCACAAAGTATCCCTAAATTACTGAAAGATCTAGATCAAACATGTTCACAACAAAATCTCCATTTTTCTTTACATAATGCAAGGTGATAGGATTCATGATACGATAAACGTTCATTGATATTGGATAAATTCGATGGTTTGCTATAAGAGGGCCATCTATTTGCTGTTAGAGACTTGTTCATCAAATCCATCAATGAACGTTTTATCGTACCACCATGAATCTTATCACCCGTAAAGAAAAATGAAGACTTTGTCAACATGTTTGATCTATATCTTTCGGTAATTTAGGGATATTTTGTCAACATAATTTTTTGACTAGATTATGCATTTTAAACTTTAAAACTACATGTGTTACATGAAAAAGTACTTACTTGGTTGTCGTGGAAAATATTATCTAATCTGAAATTTTTTTTTTTCCAATTACAGGTATCTTGTATAGTCTCACCAATCTCACACAAGGCCCATGTTGTTTTCGAATGGTTGATTTCCTTGATTAAACTGAAAGGTCCCATTATGGTGTTGCTTCTTTACCAACCTATAAATACAAACGCAAAATAGTATTAATTAAAGTTAATAAGGAATAAGAAAAAAAAATAAGTAGGTGATTTCTATTTCACCCCCTAGAAACAAATAATATGATTATGATTTTGTGTATGATTGTTTTGTAGTTTTATACGTTGATGTTATATTCAACAATTATATTGTATAGGTAGTTGATGATAGTGGATGTTAACAGTTTTTTTTTATGTTAATTTATGTATTGAGCAACAATATTTAGTAGTTGTACGTTGAAGGTATATTAATTTCTATAATTTTATTGAATATTGGTGGAAGGAAATTGATGATAGATGTGATTAACAGTTACTTTCTGTAATTTTATTGAATATTGGTAGAAGGAAGTTGATGATAGATGTGATTAGCAGTTACTTTTTATTCAATAGTGTGGAAGAAAGTTAATGATAGATGTAATTAAAAGTTATTTTTTTATGTATTTGAATTACATATTTTTTTTAGATTTGTTTAAAAAAAAACGATTATAAAGTTACTTTTATTATTATATATATATAGATATAGATTAACGTAGTGACTTACCATTTCTATCATTTTATATAATTTACATATTTTTTCCCTCACAGTCCATTAAAAAAAATTTATTTTTGCCGTCAAATTTAAATACCTTAATAATACATAAATTGATTGACTCATTTTACTCCCATCATGAATAGTAAAAATGCAAGGATTTTTTTGAACAATTACCAAAATTGTGGTAAAAAAATAACAATGTGTTATAAAAAAATCAAAACTATTTGATTTGGTGATAATTAGAGACATTAAGATCATATAATTATATAAGATTTTATAAAAACATTTTTTTTATTAAGCTAAAAGAAGTTACAAACTTATAATTTATGAAATAAAATTAGCTCAGAACCGTATCTACAAAATAGAACTTGATTAATACAAACAGTTTAAAAAATTGAAATTATATTCTTGAAATGATTTGATATTTATTTTATGGAGTTAATGAAGTCTTTAGTTTGGAGGAAAATAGGTCAACTAGTTACATATATATATATATATATATATATATATATATATATATATATAGATATTTATATAGGAAGCTCAGCAGTGCAGAGAACTATGGAGTGACACGTGGCGAGGAAATCTAGACCATTAATCCTGCTTCATAACATAGGATTGGTCTCTAATATTTTGGGGCCCACCATCCACCATCTCTTTCAGATGCGCGGTTTTTTTAACTGCTTCAAACTCTGATTCGGCAATTTTATAAATTTGATTCCCAGTTTCCACCTTCCTTTTCTGCTTCATATTTATCCCTATTGGGAATCGAAAAGTATTGTTTCTCTCTCTTCATCCCAGCTAACTACAATGAGTTCAACTCTGCTCTACAATCCAATCAACCCCTCAGTAGCACTGCTATCGAGGTCTCATTTTCCGGTTTTCGTTTGCAGAGATTTTCCGGCGGAGATCTGCCGTTCTGTCAGCCACAAATCTGGCCTCGCGAGGAAACTGACCAGAGTTAAAGCCACCGCAGCAGAAGCTCAGAAGGTTGGGCAATCGAAGCCACAGGATAAGAATCTGAGAATTCTGGTGGCGGGCGGTGGGATTGGAGGGCTGGTTTTTGCCTTGGCGGCGAAGAAGAAGGGTTTCGACGTGGCGGTGTTTGAGAGGGATTTGAGTGCTATAAGGGGGGAGGGGCAGTATAGAGGTCCAATTCAAATTCAGAGCAATGCTTTGGCTGCTTTGGAGGCTATTGATATGGATGTCGCTGAAGAGATTATGGAAGCTGGATGTATCACTGGTGATAGGATTAATGGCTTGGTTGATGGGATTTCTGGTAATTGGTAAGTTCTATTGCCAATTTAGTTCACAATTTTTAGTGTGTGTTTCTTTGATCAGATATAGGGTTGCAGAGATATGTAGCTATCTGTTTAATTAAGCTTATATGTAAAGGTGGGACTTAGAATTTTGATTGCATGATTAAAGATGTCAGAACCAATTCATAAATACTTGAATTACTCATTCTTAGGTTAAAACCCTTGTAGTTCTTATTTGGCTATTTGATGTGATTTGATCTCAAAAAATGATAAGTGTTGATCATCAGGTATGTCAAGTTTGATACATTCACACCGGCAGCAGAGCGGGGACTTCCGGTGACTAGAGTCATTAGCCGCATGACTTTACAACAGATTCTTGCATGTGCTGTTGGGTCCGATGTTATTAAGAATGAAAGTAATGTAGTGGACTTTGATGATGATGGAAATAAGGTATTCTTGGTGTTTTTTTTTCTGATTTATCTGGACTTCTTTTCTCTTATTTGTACTCATTTTTTAAATTCAGGTGACTGTGAAACTTGAGAATGGACAGTGTTATGAAGGTGATCTTCTTGTTGGTGCTGATGGAATAAGGTCAAAGGTATTTCTCTATTTCTACCATCAATACAATTTCATAGAGGAACTTTCGCCTTTGGGTTTTGATATGACAATTGAATATAGGTGAGGACAAATTTGTTTGGGCCAAGTGAAGCTATATACTCTGGCTACACCTGTTACACTGGAATAGCAGATTTCGTCCCTGCTGACATCGAGACTGTAGGGTATGCTATATATGTTTCTACTTCTATATTACTCAAAGAGGCCTATGCTTTTTCAAGATGATGCTTATGTAGATCGTTTCTTTTGAAGGTACCGAGTATTTTTGGGCCACAAACAATACTTTGTTTCTTCAGATGTTGGAGGAGGAAAGATGCAATGGTATGCATTTTACAACGAAGCACCTGGTGGAACAGATGTTTCTGGAGGTAACTAATCATCATATGATTACTTAAGATTGAGCCATGGCTGATTGTTTCCTTTTGGAGAGAATGCCCTTTTACACTAGAGATATAAAAGAAAGGTTGGGTCCCACTAATATGTATTTTCTTGGTTTGCAGGTAAAAAGGCGAGGTTACTTGAGTTATTTGAAGGTTGGTGTGATAATGTTATAGATCTGTTGCTTGCCACTGATGAAGAAGCTATTCTTCGACGTGACATATATGACCGCTCTCCAATATTTTCATGGGGAAAGGGCCGTGTGACTTTGCTTGGCGATTCTGTCCATGCGATGCAGCCCAATTTGGGTCAAGGAGGGTGCATGGCAATTGAGGTACACTTCATTTTCAATATTGTTAATCCCAGTGATCTTTTCAATTCGCTAACTGTTTGAATTGGTTTGAACTCATATGTTTACTGTTGTTCCATCTCTTGTAAATTATTATTTTATTCAATATTTGTTGTTATACTCGTGGTTCCAGGATGGATATCAACTTGCACTTGAGCTCGATAAAGCTAGGAGTCAAAGCATTGAGTCAGGAAGCCCAATTGATGTAGTCTCTTCTTTGAGAAGGCAAGAGCCTATACTTTTTCCCTTGCAAACCTTCATAAGTACACACTTAGATAAGAAACTACAATGTTGATATCTTTGAAATACATTAGAAAAGTGTGACCATATTAGTGCTGGTTATAAGGGTGGTTTCACTAAGATTCAATTTGCTTCTTCAGATATGAGAATGCTCGAAAACTACGTGTTGCAGTAATCCATGGACTAGCAAGAATGGCTGCAATAATGGCAACAACTTACAAGGCATATCTTGGAGTTGGACTCGGACCATTGTCGGTAAGAACATGGAAAGAAAGAATCATTTAGGTATTGGGAGAAAGGTTCTCTGAAGTTGACAGAATTCTCTAATCTGCTTTGTAGTTCCTAACAAAGTTTAGAATACCGCATCCTGGAAGAGTCGGAGGGAGGGTGTTTATCGACATTGGTATGCCTTTGATGCTAGGTTGGGTTCTTGGTGGTAACGGGTGAGGATTCATCAGCCTGATCTAACCCTTGGTTTTTGGATTCTAAACCATATAAATTACTAAGTATTGGTATGCTTTGCAGTTCAAAACTTGAAGGGAGAGCACTGCAATGCAGACTTTCAGACAAAGTAAGCCACTTGAAAAACTAGTAAAATAGCTTCTAATTAGGGTGGAATTAACTTGCATCTTTTTTACTTTTATAGGCCAGTGACCAGCTACGAAAATGGTTCGATGACGATGATGCTCTAGAGAGAGCTCTTGATGCAGAGTAAGCATTCCATGTCTTAATCCAAGAGAAATGTTTATTCCATGTTCTGAACTCATATACACTCTTCATATGCAGATGGTATCTATTTCCAATTGGAGATTCAACTGCAGCATCTGAAACTATATTTCTAAGCCGGGACGAGAAGAAACCTTACGTGATTGGGTACGTTTCCTTTCAGGAGAACCACAAAACTAGTCAAATAGGATAAGAAATTAAATAGTCAAAACATAACAAATCATTAAATTAGCCAGATTGACTGAAAAACGTTAAATTAGCCAAATCATTAAATGGGTCACATTCCTCACATAGCAATTCACACCTACATTTTTGTAAGAGTGCTTTGTCAAGTAACCATTTTTTTCCACTTCTTTGGCTAGAAAAACGTTTTTTTTGTTCTGAATTTGACTATTTTAAATTTTTTGTTTATCTTATATGGCTATTTGTTATTTCTATTCATTATCACTACCCCAATTCTTGAGTACCATATTTATGGTGCAACTTTTCTCATCTCAGGAGTGTATCACATTCAAACTTTCCTGGAGTGTCAATAGCTATACCTTCACCTCAGGTAAGATGGTTGATTGCTTTCATTCCCGTTGCTTCATCTCGTTTTCTTGTAATGCACGTGATCCTAAAAAGGTTTACGGTCTTTAGGTTTCTAAAATGCACGCTCGGATAAGTTACAAAGATGGGGCCTTTTTCGTGACAGACTTAAGGAGTGAGCATGGCACTTGGATCGTAGAGTAAGCTTTACTTATTTATCCCCCGTCCCCCCTCTCTCCGTTGCATTCTATTTCTAAGTGAAGAAAATATTGCAGTAACGAAGGTAGGCGACTTTGTGTGTCGCCCAACATTCCTACTCGTTTCCGTCCCACAGATCTAATTGAATTTGGGTCTGATAAGAAGGTTAGAGTTTGGCTCATTATAATCATTCCGTTTTCTTGGCCTTCAAATTTGAACATGTTTCCAAGGAGCTCTAAGAGTTGTTCTAATTATTACAGGCTGCGTTTCGTGTAAAGGCTTTGAAGTCTTTACCTAAAACGACAAAGACTAAGGATGAAAATGAAGTCCTACAGGCAGCATAGAGGTAAAAAAGAGTACATCAAAACTTGTACAGGATTTTTATACAACACCACACCTAATTTATACATCAATTTCAAATGGATGATCACTATTGTATCAATCCTCAAATTTTGGATTTGTATTTGCAATTAAATCACATGTATATTCTAACCTATGTGCAAATCGTATCCTTTATTTTCTCTATAATTACTATCACTCCACGACGCTTTTCATTCTAAGGATTTGGAAAGATTACTGTATTGAAACGGTGGTTTAATTTACTGAAAATTAAGCAAGTTTCAAAGGATTTTCCCTTTGAGTTACGATTACAACAAATGGTAACCCAAATTTAAGATATTATAAAAATCGAGATATGTTTCTTTCATTAGAATAAGCCTGTGCAAAATACAATTAGTACTATTGCATTCTAGTATGGTAGTATTACATGTGTGCGCGCATATATTTCTACACATTTTTTAATAATGAAACTAGTATTTTCTCCCGTGCATTGCACGATTATAATATTTATATTGCATGATTATAATATTTATAGTTGATTTTAAAAGTCATGATGTTAATGGATTCAAAATTTTATATTCTCAAAGTTACCAAAAAAAAAAAAAAACCAACATAATATAAAACAAATAATGTCTACAATAATAACTAAAATATAATAATTACAAAACTCACAAAATTAACTTTTTTATATACAACATTAATTGATACATAAATGAAGTTATAAATATAGTTAATATTAATACATAAATATAAAACTAAGAAACAATAATAATAATAAATAATTTGACCATAATTTTTTAATTTCATTATGTCCCAAGAATTTGTGTTTTTGTAAAACTTTTTTAAGATTTCACTTGTTTATGTGTAGATATTTAAAATAATTTTTCTGATTATTTATTATGAAAATTTTAATGTCATTATTTTAATTCTTTTATAATTTTGATATTTAAACCTTACAATATAATTATATGAAATGGTTATATTTAAAAAAGAGTTATTCAAATTATTATGGTCTGTTTCACTAAAATTATATGTAATTAAGAGGATATGAGATTTTATCAATTACTATTAAAACTTAATTATTCAAAGCAAATCCAATTAACTTTTTTATTAAATATATACATAAATAAGTCCATGATAAGCCCAATTTTCATAAATACATAATATATAATTTTTTAATATTTTATTATGATAGTGACAGATTTAAAAGGAAAAATAATATTTTTACAATTTTTCCCAAATATCCTCCTTTTATATTAGTATAAATTGAAGATATATTGCCCGTCATATACCGGGATTTAAAATCCAATAAATTCGATGATAATTAGGGTTGTTACTTCAAGAAACTAAATAAGGCTTCACACGCGCGCAACTCCTTTATCTGGCCCACTTTTTCACTCCTATTGGGCTGTTCTGAGCCCATTTTTTAAAATAATTATTCAGCCCATTGATTTACTTTCACAACCCTACAGCGGGGATTTGCTTTCTTAAATTATGAGAAGGGTGGGGTATATACCCATTCAAAAATTACTTTTTATATTTTTTATATCTTTCATTTCTCAAAAAAATGGGTGTGTTTAGTAAGTTTTTTTGGTGTTTTATTATTTATTTTTAATACCTTTCATTTAAAAAAAAAAAAAAAAAGGTGTGTTTAGTAAGTTTTTTTGATGTGTATAGTCTTTCTTACCCTTATAAGAAACGATGAAGTAATTTATTTTTTATCTTACGGATTTTCATATCTATTATGTACTGTCCATAAGCAAACAAGTCACTTTGTTTGGCACTTCGAGTTTTTATTGAGAAAATAAAGATATCTATTTAGCAAAAATAAATAAAAAGATAGGATTCTTATAAAAAAAAATCAGATGTAGATTGCTCATTTAACTTAATGATGGCGGAATAAATTTTAAGGGATTTTCTCTCAAAATGTGGTCCGGAGACCGTTCTCAAATTTTCGTTTGTAACAAATTTTTTTTTTTTTTTAAATTGTTACTATTTGGACTCATTGATTTGACCTATTTCTAAATTTATTGGTGGCTTATGTTAAGTGACCTAATAAACAAAGTCTATAAGCAGCCCTAATCCATAGGCGGGGACTTCTACAACATAGGCATAAGACCGATAGTACATCACAAAAATTAAAGAAGAGGGTAGGGAGGAGATAACTTATTATCTTTACAATTTCCACTAATTTAATTCACTCAATATATGTATTCGTGTGTCCTTTTTTTATTTTTGTTGTTTTGAAGGAGTTTACAAAAATATCACAAATTGTAAAATTTTTAACTATACGTTATAAATAAATATTTCAAATTCAACAACTTTATATAAAATATATATCAAAATGCATCCAAAATCGATTATACATGGAAGGATCATAGCATATATTAGAATGAACAAATATCTAATTGAGGGTGAGTACAAAGTATGGTGACTATCACATCAATTATCCCTAGAAGTGTGTGTATATATATATATATATATATATATATATAGATTCTTTGACCAACAATATATTGTTATTATTTATTATAATTAATCATCTCATATGTCAAAAGAATAAGGAAGCAAGTTGGAGTTTAAGTTGGGCCCTTAAATTTTGTAAGGAAGCAAAGACATAGATGCATGTCATTATTCAGCTCATCATTTAATTTCATTTCTATGATAAGTCTTTATCTACATACTGTAATTTTGGTGACTAACTATGTTTATTTTCTCTTTTTTTTTTTTTTAAATAAATCTTTTCCAATCAACTGTAGATTTTGAATTGACTTAGATTCATGGATTTTGATTGGAAAATCAAATAGTGCAATGTATTTTATATTGACAAATTGACGCATACAAGTCTCCATCTTAAAAGGAAATAGGACTTAATATCCAATTAAATCAAAACTTACATACCTATTCCCGTCATATAAAATGATATAAACATAATTTCCTTTATTATTTCCTTTAGAAAAAAAGAGAAAAAAAGAAAGAAAGAAAAAATTAGAACTTTTCCTAATTGATCCAATCAATAACCATTCACCAAAGGGCAACCAACCAATCCTCAACAGTTCTTTTAATAAATTTCTTGTGAATTTGTGATGGAGAGAATGACACACAATGTTGGAAAGTTATACAAACCAATTTTTACTATTTTTTTTTTTCACACAAAATCTTCTATTACATTTTATGTTAAATTTTTCATTTAAAAAATAAATAAAAAAACACTACACGTCACATGTATTAAATGACATCATTAATTAATAATAGTATGTATTAAATGTTATGAAGTATAAAATGCAACGTCAAATATAATACTAAGAGAATTCTACCTTTTCATTTTTTAGCGCGTCCACTCAAAATTAAAATTTAAAATAGAAAGGAGAATCCAAACCCCAAGATTCCATTCGTCCAGCAAATTATTTGGCAGAATAGTTTGAGTGATATGATTTGGTGAATTGGATGGTTAAGAAAAATAGAATTACATATCGTTTCATAAATCTAATTTTGTAAAACAAATCAATACATAACCTATAAAATAAAATTAACTTATACTGAAAATGAATATAAATAATGCATTGTTAAGCTTGATCGTCTCAAAAAAATTAATTATATTCAACTGTGTAGTCGACATCTGAGTTCCCATAAGAAAATGAAGGGGTTAACCTCTCGAGTGGAGTGCAGTACATTGAATGTGAATCAGAAAAGTATGATAATTTAAGAATAGAGGTCCATAAGTGGAAATGTTTGAATATAAACAAAAACAAAACAAACAAACATCCCCACAAGGAGCAGACAAGGAAGACAGTGTGCATTTACTCTGATGAAAACATTGTCCATCCTCGTATATCTCTCTCTTTCTTCTATTCCATCTATTTTTATAGCTTGTGTTGCCAATGGGGTGTAAACAGGATTTACTTTCTTTTATCCCTCAATTATAAATGTACCTTGTATTTTGTATACTAAAATTTAAAGTTGGCATCAAAAAGAAAAAGAAAAAGTCATGTACTCATCCCAAAAAAAAATAAAAAAGGCATATTTTAACAAATTGTAATCTTTTATATCTACGATCATTTGTAAGGTATGAAATCTCACTTATACTTCTCATTAAGTTCATAATTCAAGTTTGTTATAACTAACCACTAGTTATAAGTGTATTATAAAAAAATAAATTGAGGAAAGGATTGAGAATATCATAAAATATATAAGGGTGTGATTATCCGTACCCCACTCATTTCTAACCACACCTCATAATTAAATAAATTAAAAGTAATTATATATTAAATGTCTAAAAAACTCTTAAATACCTAATATGAAGATAGACACTACTAAGCATACCTCATATCTTCTAAATACACCCCATTACCACTTATCTCTCCTATTCAACTTCTTCTCCATTTTCCAAACCCACTTTAAATTTTCAAAGCAAAAATTACTACCTACTAAGCAATTTTCGGGTAAAAAATGTTAATGAAAAGGAAAGAGACGTGCGAAATGAGTAATGCAAGATTTCTCATTCATTTTTTAAAGTTTTTAGTAGTGTAGTTTGAAAATACGAGTTCTAGGTTTTAGGAAAAATAATCCTGTTGGAACAGTCACGTTCGACCACATCAGACCGAATTCAACACGGAATGTTCGACCTGAAGTAGTCAAACAATTAATAGGCCGTTCGATTCACATAATCGAACAATCATCAAATTCGTCAGTCGAGAAGGGTCGAACACCATCACGTCCTGTTCAAACGACATGGTCGAACACCATCACAAATGTTCAACCCTTACGGTCGAACGACATGGAGGAACGCCGAACAATTAGGGCAGAATTGACGATGTGCATTTTACAAATTCAATTAACAACGTGATTTTTATCCACATACTACTACGAATATACTAATAATCATATCTAAATACTAAGAGTGTTCGATTTTGTACAGAAAATTACCAACTAATATCTACTAATCAACGAACTCCATAAAATCAACTAAATCAAACAACCATGTCAAAGGGTAAACACTAATCTTGATTCGTGGAGTCTATTGCAGTCGTTCGATTTCTCTAGGATTAAGGTTGGACGGGTTGTTCAATTCTTCCAATATGTTCTCTCTTCTCTTTCTCTCTAAACCTAGTAGGGGTGTGTTTGGAATTGGGTTTGGGATATGTATTGTAATGAGGTGTGTGTTTATAGTGGGGTGTGTGAATTGTTTAATTTTTCAAATGGTATAATTGGAATTGTATGGGGTGTGGTTAAAGAAAATTAAATTATAAAATTAATGATGTGATATGTGAATAGAAAATAAGGTGTGGTTAGAAATGAGTGGGGTGCGGATAGTTTCACCCAATATATAATTCATTACCTTTTATACTATGTACTGTAAGTTTAAACCCTTTTTAATCATAAAATATTTTTACCATTTATTTAATCGAGTCAAATGTGAATAATACATAATAGGGACATAAGACTGATTTGTACTTTGTACAGCGTAATAAGATTGAAACAATAATACTCACATGATATACAGTCTATGTTTTTCGTGTATTTAAGCACTATAAGTTTCATTTTCATTTTTAATCTTCAGGCCTTAGTCACACGAAGATTTTGGGGTGAAAATAAAAAATTGAGTGAAGTTGTAAAAAAAATTATGTAAAACAACAAAGATTAGAAAAGAAATTTGTTGGAAAAAATAGACAAATAATTCTAGTTTTTAGGATTACACGATGATTATGCTGTAAAGCAACATTAAACGAACTTTTTGAAAAATCTTGGTTTAACCCTGAAAATTGTTCGTAAAGAAATTTGTGAAAAAAAAGGGTGAATTATTCTAATATAGGGTTAAACGAAGATTATGCTGCTGCAAAACAACATTAAACGAACTTTTTGAAAAAAATTCGTTCTAACCCCTATTTTTCAAAATCTTCGTTTAACCATAATTTTGATAAATCTTCGTTTAACTCTATTTTTCTAAAATCTTCATTTAACCCCATCTTTTAAAATCTTCGTTTAACCATAGATTTTATAAACCTCCATTTAATCTTAATTTCAAAATCTTCATTTAACACTAACATGAAAAATCTTCGTTTAACCATAATTTTCAAAATCTTCGTTTAACACTAACATATGAAAAATATTGTCTAACTCTAATCTTCCTTTAATCCTAATTTCAAAATCTTCATTTAATACTAACATATGAAAAATTTGAGTTTAACCCTAATTTTGAAAATTTTCATTTAACCCTAATATATGAAAAATCTTCATCTAACCCTAATTTTCTCAATATTCATTTAACCTAATTTTCATTATTGAGTAGGAAATTCCTCGAAAATATTTGTTGAGAGGAGTATTGATGTTGATTTGACATGAATAGTTGGGGACTCATTAAATCTCTTCATTTAAATAAACCCGCATCTAAAAAGGTCATGCTTTTCTCAATAAATAATATTTTGAGTTATTTTATTATATTAAGTGGTATATTGGGATCTTATAATATATTATGGTATATTAGGATGTTGTCACTTATAAAATTTTCAAGTTAGACTTTTTTTTTGGGTGGGTTTGTTCAAAGTTCATTTAATTATTGCTATTTTTATTGGATGGATGGAATATATGAAATCTAAGTTGTTAATTTGTGTGATTTGTGAGATGGATGATATGACAAAGAAATAAAATAGAAAACTCATAATTATATATAATGGTTGGAATTTGGGATAATCCTTCTACACCATTATACCAATTCAATTTATTTTGTTTAGATTACAACATCTACAACTTCCTTAACATAAAATTATAAAGTGTGCTCAACCAAGTCTAGTACTTGAACTTTTTTGAGTTCTCAATTATAGTTCACTCATAATTTCTTGAAGAGATCTTATTTCTTCCAAGAAACTCCTAAACCTCACTAAAAGGTAAGTATATATATTCTTCAATTTGAAAAATCCCTAGGACATGCAAGCTTCTTGCTTGAGTGTGGATTGCTTCAGTGAGGATCTAGTCACTTTTAGAGAGTTTAAATTTCTTGCTTGTGATTGATAGCTTTGAGTCTCCATTGTGGATAGAATGTTTTGAAATTAAAGATTTGAAATACAACTAAAATATTTAAAAATTAGTTTAAAATGAAAATGATGAATTTCAAATTCGCATTTATCCAAACATTATTGATAAATTTACAACTAGTTATAATGGTTTGTACGTGGAATGATCAATACTATATCAATAATATTTTTATAGTGTATTAGATGTCGTTTCCATTGGCTCGCATGTATAAATCTTCAAATTGTCAATGTCGACTAATTATGTTTTGCTACAATTTTGGTTGGAATCTAATTCGGCATATGTGGTTGGACTTCTTATGAACAAATCACTAAAGGTTTATTGGTACTTCCGTAATAGGTGGGTGGTGGCTCTGAAGAAGTTTGATTGTATCAACTTCAGAGTCACTCATATTTCTCATCAAGGCAATCAAGTTGTAGATTCGACTCTGGCTTTTCTAGTCATATGTTCCTTGATTTTTTTGTTCAGTATTTTTATAGGTTTTATTAATTTGGTACTTTTTTTTCCTAATATAGATTTTTTCCCATTTGATTTTTATATGCAAGGATTTTAATGAGACGAGTGGTAGGTTGTTGGCCGTCTGTCCGCCTTCTTATTCTTTGTAACTTTCCTTTTCATTATATATATATATATATATATATATATATATAAAATGTTGACTAATTATTGAATACAATGCATGACTCTAACTTCACTAAAAATAATGTTGATAGGCAATTAGAGTTTACTAAATTTAGATTGATTATTTTGTAATGAATAAAGTGACATAATATCTAACTGTAAGATTTTTTCCGGCGTAGCCATGTATGTGTTGCAACTTCAGTCTTACAATGAAGTACCTTCTTCAGCTTCCCATTTTAGTTTACTTTTATATCTTTGATTTAACTTATATTGTCTTCGCTTCATATTTTTTCTTCTGCTTCATTACTATATCTTCTGAGCTTTAATTCTATCATATAACCTGTTAGATCCCCAACCCGAGCTGGTCAGCACATCAAATCTAGACGATTTGAAGAGAAGACCTTCAGGAGAAAATAGTTCATTTAGTTGACGGGTGAGCCGGCTAGGATGTCACATTTGGACGACACCTTGGCATGCCGGCCAGGATCATTTCCATGGCAGGTACGAATGGGTTTGCCAGCCCAAGCAGGACTTGCCGAGCAAGGAGCTACCAACTGCTAAGAGATTGTGGGTGATTAAACCGCCATCTCCCGTAAAAATAGGCAAAAATCAAAGAATAGTGGGCACGATCTCCACTACTCGAGCTTTTCCTAGGCTATAAATAGGCGAATTTCCAATTTGTAAGGGATTGGAACATATTTACTAAGTACTAGAGAGCTGTTTTCTCTACTTATATTACATACTATCCTGACCGATCACTAAAAACCGTCCAGGATCAGCTGAACTAATTTGTCCGAGTAGACTCCGGCTAGTATTTTCTGCACTTTTTTACCCATTGTAGCTTCATTTTGTGACCTGTTTTCACCTAATTCATTTATTTTTACGATCATTTTGAGTGTTAGATTAGGAATTAATTACTTACAAATTCCGACGTTAACATAACCATCTTGTCCTATATATATCTGTAGCACCTAGGAATTTTTTTTTTAAAAACTATATGATATATGTATATAGTATTATGTTATATAGTATGAATATCTATAAAACATAAGATAAGCTATGTAATATAATTATATAATATAGATTATATTACCTTAATGTAATATTAGTGTAATTATGATTAAGAATAGTCAACCCTTCTAGAAGATGTCTTATGATTCAAAAATGGGGAAGGAATAGGATAAGGTCTCATTTCCTAATTTTTTTCTTCTTCTTCAACAAAGATTCAAAACCCTCTCCTCTCCTCTCTAAATCAACCACCGGTTCCTGCTTCTCTACCGACGGCCGACGACCTTATTCCGGCAAGGTAAACGGGCCGGATTGTGTACCTAGTTGAGCTAGTTGTAGGATGGTTTTGAAGGTTTAAAAAGAAGTTGAATCTCAATCTTTTTCTCTCCCTCTCGCTCTCTGAGACTGCCCTGCTCAGCTCCGCCGTCCTGGTTCGCTGTCGTTTGGTCGTGGCCGGCGCTGGAAGGCGCCGGCGAGTCGGGGTCGGAAGCCGCCGCTTGCAGCGGCAGCGCATTCTCTGTTTTGTGCGTGCGTGAGTGTCTGTGTTGGGTTGTGTTTTGGGCTGTGGGTTGTTGGCTTGGTCGGAGTCCGGTCGTGGTCGGTGGTGTGCGTGGCCGGCGATTGGGAGTCGCCGGCATGGTCAAGGCGGCGGACACAGGGTGGTAACAGGGGAGCAGACGGGCGGCTGGAAGAAAAAAAGGGAAAGAAGGAAATGGCATTTTTTTATACATTTAATGAATGTTAGGGGTATTTTGCAAAGATATATGTTACTGGAATTTGAAAACTTAAGCATTATAATTGCTGGAATTTGAAAACTTAAGCATTATAATTGCTGAATTTGTATAATGAAATTTTAGATAATTAAAGCATGATTAAGACCTAATTTATGTATAATTATCAATGAACATTGAAAATATTTAAATCACATGGTTTTATTTAATAATTAATGATAATATGCATGATTTGCCTAATAAATTATGGAATTATGATGATAACATGTTTGGAATTAGAATATATTAAGCCCATGGATATTATCTTATAATTTATAGTATATAATATATGAAAATCGAGTTTTAAATTTATCGATAGAGATAATGTACGTTAATTAAATTATGCTTTAAATATCATAACTAGGTAGATAAACATCGGGCTTTAAATTTAATAAAATGATATAGATTATTACTTAGGATATGATAAATGAGACAAATTTTAATTAAATGACAAAGAAAGGTTATATAGATTAATGTATGTTAAATTGGATCTAGTTATATAATTAATTAGGGAATAAAGCCCTAGATTTTATCCAATTGATTAATAAAATATAGTTTGAGCTCAATTTTGGAATTAAGTATTAATACATTATTTATTATAAATTTTAACCAAAGATTTATTTGGAATTATAAATTAAACCTAGGTTTCACCAGATTGCTTTTGAGACTAAAATATCGGCCTAAAAATATTATGCTAATTAATTTATTTTATCTTACGTTTTAGTTATTAATTTTAAATCTAAGGTTTATTAACCTTAGATTCACATCTAATTAAACCCGAAATATTAAGTTCGATTTGGACTTTCTATTTTAAGAAATTAGGCATAATTCAGTATGAAATAGGGTTATATTTTTAAGAAATTTAGTTTCTAAATAAATGAGAGTTCGAGTACATTCTAAGTCAAACTTTTATGATTATAGGCGATACGCAGGAGTTCGCTCCGTAGATATCTCTGGGCTTTACAGTTTTTGATCGTCTACTTTAAGGTGGGGGAAAAAGTGCTAAATCGGTATTTATATTTCTTTCGAAATATGTAAATTACGAATTTTATTATGCTATATGAAATGTGTTGGGTTTATGTGCTGAACGCATGCAATGTGATTATATGATGAAGATGAATCCTATTTTATGGAAAATGTGACATGTTTTATTATATAGATGATGAATGTGTGCTGAAAGATGATGAATGGCAACAATAAATATTTTTGTGATGTTATAAGCCTGAATATATGTGAAATTACTTGAATTATCTATGGCGGCTAAGAACCACATCTATGGCGGCTAAGAACCGTATCTATGGTGGCTAAGAACCACATCTATGGCGGCTAAGAACCGTAAATTTTTGAACATGCAACCGATATGAATGATTATGAAATTGATATGTTTGAATTTGAAATGTTATGATTGAAATTAATTATTAATTGTAGTTTATGATCTTATTTCCCATATTTTACTACGTGATCTCACTGAGCGTATTTTATACGCTCACCCCCTTTGCATGTTTTTCTATGTTTAGATCCGGATGAGGAGAGACGAAGCTGAAGAAAGATGCATATAATTATTTTTGCTGTATATAAATATGCTATGCTATGTTCGCAAATGATTTCCGGATCTATTTATTTTAAAGGAATGTAAAGTTAAGCCGGTGGCTTGTATACTGATATTTTTTCGCTGCTGATTTCTGATAACCTATAGTTTTATGTAAATTATTTGGTGTATTTTAAAAACCTTCGTGAATTTGGATTTTATGTTTTATTTAAATTGTTCGCTTGTTGTGTTTTTGCTGGACGCCCGTTTTTAGAAAATTTTATATTTTATTTTATTAAGAAAATTGGGGCGTGACAATATCATACCAAAATACGAAACATTAACTTTGAAGATATTAGATTATATTACATTTATTATTTGAGTCTCATGTCTAAAATACTACAATTCATATAAGAGATTATTTTTCTACCACAAACAATAGTTTTATTACATTTTTACCACAATTTAAATTTTTTTATAAATTTGTCCTTCTCACAAATTTGTTTTGTAAAATTTTAAATATTAAAATTTATAAAAATCCTTAAATGTTAATTTCTATTATGTGATATATAACTTGAAATTAAACTTTTTAATAAATTTCACAATTTATTGCAAAAAATATTTTATTTCATTAATTAATTAATAGGTTTAGACGTTTTGCTAATCTTTTAAATCAAGCCAACTTAAGGTTATTTTACAATTTTTCCTCTAAATTTTTAAATTAAAACAAATTAAGAGATATAGATAACTTTGTGGACCAAATTACAAGTCACATGTGCCCTATTTGTCGTACTTATATATTTTTATATAAGATAATAATAATAATATTATTATTATTATAATAATAATAATAATAATATTATTATTATTATTATTATTATTATTATTATTTAATTTTACAGATTTTGTTGATTTTCATAAATTTAAGTCCGATACTTTTTCAGATTTAATATAATATGTTTTAGTTAAAATTTATATGTGAAAGATCATCATCATGTTTTAATATTCTTTTGATATTTTTATAAACTTCTTTTATGTTAATATTATACTCTTTAGTGATGAATTAGAAAATTGGAATATATTGCAATATATTTATTTTATATCAATGAATAAAATATATATGGTAGGAATAGTGTAATATATAATTTGTAACAATAATTAACAAATAATTACTATTATAAGGATGTGGAGAATTTTTTTTTAATGAGAGAACAATGAAGGAACGACGTGTCAGCATTATTTGTTTCTTTATATCTAAAGAAATTATGTCCACACACCATCAAACAACAAACGAATTTCACAAGAAAATTAATAATTATTTTTGACTGTAGAAATCCGAAACAATCCACTTATTAATTAGTTGTTTCAATTTTAGTTTATTTTAAATTTTAGTTTTACTAAATAAAATGACCACAGCAGTGTAAGTGAGCCAACATGAACATCAATCCTCCTTACATATTCTCACATGAGGGGCCAAAACATTTATATCCACACATTGACACAGATCATAGTCTAAAAACCAAAAAGAAGAGCACATGTGCTATTAAATCATATTTTCACAAAAAATGATTGTTATAACAAAAAAATTCACCAAATATAATGTATGTGCATGAAAATGTTACAATTTTCTCCAAAAGACAATCGACACAATTTGGAAGCTCCCATAACTTGTATTAACTCCATCATGGGTCCAACCGCCCAACTGCTACTCTTGTTTGATTATCTTCCACATATATATATATATATATATATATATATATATGGGGCTAAGGGTTGAAAATGCTCATTTTTATAAAAACTAAATCCAAAATACCCACAAATATAACATATAAGCCCAAAATATCCATTTTTTGTAAAAAGACCAAAAAATCCTTTGACATCCCATAAAAAATGAATTTTTAATTATTGAATTTTGTTTTGCCACTCCAATATTAAGATTACCAAACCAATTTGCTATAGCCACATTTATGAAAACTCCGGATATAATTATCTTGGTATATCGGTTGGAAACCTTTCCCGTGCCCCAAAAAACACTAGTATTTATACTGGTGATCTGGTCGGAAAGGTATAACAAAGCCACGTACTAAGGAATTCTTATTTGGATGAAAATTTGTTGATGTTTTTCACTATTTATAATTATTGAGATCCGATGCGTAGAATGGTATCAGAGCCAGTTTTATTGAAGAAATAAATTAAATTATGTTATACAATATTATTTTCTTGTGCCTAACGGAGGAGAAAATCAAGAAAATGTATCCGAAAATATTTCGAGATAACACAAGTGCAGGATATCAGTAATGACATCCAGCTCAAATTGGAACATAATTGTTCCAGACACATCTAAGGTCACACAAGACCTTAGGGAGATCCAGAAGACCATCATTTTTTATGGTGGACAGATGGAGAAGATAATCCGATCTCTATCCGAGATCCAAAAAGAAGTTTCAGATCTAAAACAAGAAATTATAGATCTGAAGAAAATACCATCCAAAGGAACTGGAAGATCAATGAACGAACGTATGAAAAATTCGTTCGGAGAAATTCCAATAATTTCCAAAGGAAAGGCTACGGAAGTTTCGAAGCCTAAAAGCAACGACGAACTCCTACTTGATATCATAAGACAAGTCGGATGGAAGTCTCAAGAGTAGATCTTGCAGAATTAACTGAATCCCTTTCCAATCTCGGAATTGTGGATCTGGTAAACCTCAGGATGAACGAGCCGATTCCGCCGATTCCGAAGAAGGAAGAGGAAAGCACAAGTACACCAGTACCTGAAGCACCAGTACCTGAAGTACCGGTTCCTCCCGAACCCAGGTGGTGGCAGGATGGGGTTGAGTATGAAGAATATATAGCTCGACAAGCCAGAAGTAGACATGGAAGGTTTAAAGGAGTATCCAAAAGCCCTTGGGCAAAAACGATGCTTGAACCAACCCATCCGTTTGGAGTGATGCTCACAACAGACATCATCGGTTTCAGAAATATGGAAGTTTTGATCGATGAGTGGATGTCATCCATGAAAGTTGCTTCATCAACACTGGATATTGATAATGATCATTTTTGCCAGATACTGGTAAATAGTTTGCAAGGTTCAGCCAAGAAGGCATGGGAGATGACCGAAGCCTCTCTCAAAAAAGAGATCTTATCCAACGAAAATGTTATAACAATTGTCGAAAGGATGGGTCATCTACTCAAAATATGTTTCCTCGGGGACGGATATTTTGAGGAAAGAAAAGACGAGAAGAAAAGAGAGTATACACAAGCTCTGTTTGCTCTCGAATTGAGAAATATATGTTATGCGGATGAATATATATATTGGTTCCGCAAATATTATTTCCAAGCAGATGTACCGTGGAATGTGGCAACAGATTTATTCTTTGCAAAAATCTGCAGTCCATGGAGGGAAATGCTTATGCAAACCTACAAGGTACCTACAGGCCGAGTCGATTCAGTGGTCAGAAGGATGTCCTTTTTTAAGGACAGTATACGAGAATGGTGTCAACAGGCGACACTACAAAGGAACAAGAAGAAACTAAGAGGAATGGTGAAGAAGACCCCTCTTTGTTGCGACAACAATGATTTTCCGAGTATCATCGGAGAACCACAACGCGAAAGACACGGAAAGAGAAAGAAACACTTCAAGGGAAGGTTTCAATCTAAGTCCGGAGGATCATACAGGAGACCTTCACTACAAGAATTTTGGGATACAACAACGCCCATTTAACGACACTTTTAATGAATTTGTGTTGTCTTTTGGGAATTGACAACGCTTTTTCAGAAAAGCGTTGTCTTTTTTTAAAAAAAACGCCATACGACAACGCTTTAAATGGAAACGACAACGGTTTTTTAGTAGTGTTGTAGAAAGGCCTTTTTTTTTTTACAAAAGACAACGCTTTTTTGCAACGCTTTTGATGCGTTGTCGTATGGCGAATTTTTTTCTCTTAACGACAACCCTTTCTGCAACGCTTTTTTGGCGTTGTCGTTTCTTAGCACTTTTTTTTACAATTTTGCAACTCATTATGCAACCCTTTTTTTTTGTGTTGCAACCATTAATTATAAAATAATTATTTTTTAATTAACTTAAATTTAATTAATTTGTAATGTTATCTTGTATTACATTATTTGCATTAATATTATCTTATATGAACAAACTCATAATTTTAGAAAATAGTATTTTTATAAAATACTATTTTGAATTAATTAAGAAATTAACTACACCTAATTAAATATTACTCTCACTCTTTGAAATAATAATACAAAATTGGTATATTATTTTAAAACATAATTCGAAAATTGTGTTTTATAATTCATAATTCATAAATTATGAATATTTTTCTTAAAAAAAGATAAAGATAAAATTATTGTGTTTTAAAAGTAATACGAAAAAATAAAAAAAAGATATATATATATATATATATATATATATATATCATATCATATCAATTAATTAAGAATATATAAAAAATTTAATTATACAACAATAAAAAAAAATATAGATTTATTTATTTGAAAAATATAAAAATTTGTATTACATAATAATATAAAAATTATATATTACTCCCTCCGCCCCACCTTATTTTGCCTACTTTTCATTTTTGCTTGTCCCAACTTATTTTGCCAGCCCAAAAATGACAAAAAAAAAAGCACTAAAAAAGCATAAAGTTAAACATTCAATCAACAATCAACTGTATTTTCTTAGGATCCGTGCCGATCAAAGTAGGCAAAATAGCTCGGGACGGAGGGAGTATTATTTTAGAAAATAAAGATAAAATGAGTTTGGTTTTAATTTGAACCAAAAATTATTTTACAAAAAAAAAAAAAACAATACATACATTAATTTGAAAAACATAAAAATTTGTATTACATAATAATATAAAAATTATATATTATTATTTTAGAAAGTAAATATAAAATGAGTTTGGTTTTAATTTGAACCAAAAATTATTTTACAACAACAAAAAAAAAAAACAATACATACATTAATTTGAAAAATATAAAAATTTGTATTACATAGTAATATAAAAATTATATATTATTATTTTAGAAAGTAAATATAAAATGAGTTTGGTTTTAATTTGAACCAAAAATTATTTTACAACAAAAAAAAAACAATACATATATTAATTTGAAAAATATAAAAATTTGTATTACATAATAATATAAAAATTATATATTATTATTTTAGAAAGTAAATATAAAATGAGTTTGGTTTTAATTTGAACCAAAAATTATTTTACAACAAAAAAAAAAACAATACATACATTAATTTGAAAAATATAAAAATTTGTATTACATAATAATATAAAAATTATATATTATTATTTTAGAAAGTAAAGATAAAATGAGTTTGGTTTTAATTTGAACCAAAAATTATTTTACAACAAAAAAAAAAAAAACAATACATACATTAATTTGAAAAATATAAAAATTTGTATTACATAATAATATAAAAATTATATATTATTATTTTAGAAAGTAAATATAAAATGAGTTTGGTTTTAATTTGAACCAAAAATTATTTTACAACAACAAAAAAAAAACAATACATACATTAATTTGAAAAATATAAAAATTTGTATTACATAATAATATAAAAATTATATATTATTATTTTAGAAAGTAAATATAAAATGAGTTTGGTTTTAATTTGAACCAAAAATTATTTTACAACAAAAAAAAAAACAATACATATATTAATTTGAAAAATATAAAAATTTGTATTACATAATAATATAAAAATTATATATTATTATTTTAGAAAGTAAATATAAAATAAGTTTGGTTTTAATTTGAACCAAAAATTATTTTACAAAAAAAAAAACAATACATATATTAATTTGAAAAATATAAAAATTTGTATTACATAATAATATAAAAATTATATATTATTATTTTAGAAAGTAAATATAAAATGAGTTTGGTTTTAATTTGAACCAAAAATTATTTTACAAAAAAAAAACAATATATATATTAATTTGAAAAATATAAAAATTTGTATTGCATAATAATATAAAAATTATATATTATTATTTTAAAATAAATATAAATTAGTTTGGTTTTAAAATTAATACCAAAAACATAAATTATTTGAAAAATTTATTTTATAAAATAAAAAAAGATATAAAAATGATTAATTAAAAGAATAATATGGAAAAAAAAACTTAAATATGTTAATTGAACCATAAACTATTTTTCAAAATAAAAAAACATACATATATTAATTGGTCAATACAATTTTTTTTATATAATAATACAAAAATTATATATTATTTTAATTAAATTAAAGTTGAAAAGTTTAATTATTTTATGATGTTATTTTATATTATTTGCATTAATATTATCTTATATATATGAACAAACTCATAATTTTAAAAAATTAGTATGTTTATAACATATATTAAAAATATGCACTAGTATACTTTATAATTGTCTTAATATGAAATTAGATTAAATATATTTAAACATATTAATTAGTCATTAATCTTCCAATTATATATTAATTAGTCATTAATTATATATGTGTATATATAAAATTAGTTAATAAAAGAAATACATATCTAATA
Source organism: Scutellaria barbata (assembly GCA_028654395.1). Classification (NCBI taxonomy): domain Eukaryota; kingdom Viridiplantae; phylum Streptophyta; class Magnoliopsida; order Lamiales; family Lamiaceae; genus Scutellaria; species Scutellaria barbata. The sequence goes on from CM053650.1 coordinate 6,035,097, forward strand.
TAAACACATAAAGCACTAGTAGCCTAGTGGTTCAAGGTCTAACGAAGGTCATGAGTTCAAATCCCAGACAAAGCACATTTATTTCTCATGACGCGGCGATGATGTGTTAGAATTTGATGATGTGGAAGATGACGTGGCAACGATGTGTCCAAAATATGCTGATGACGTGTCATTTTTTTGATTTTTTTTAGATACGACAACGCTTTTTGGTGCGTTGTCGTAGAGCGAATTTTTTTTTGCAACGGTAGATACAACAACGCTTAAAAATTGGATTTAACGACGCGGAAAAACCGTTGTCGTAGGCCTTTTTTTTGTAGTGCTTCCAAACAAGGAAGATCATGGTGGTCCAAATCAAAGGCTAGATCTTACAAATCTGGTCAAAAGTCTGGTCCTTCCAGGTTTTCTTCACAGGGATCTAGATCCACAGGGAAGCCATCAGGAGGAACAACCCGAAAAAGAACTTTCAAAAGAGCTCACACTCGTGCAAATGAAAGTTTCAAGGATTGCAACTGTTGGACATACGGCGCGAGAGGCCATATTTCGCCCGATTGCCCGCAAAAGCAAAAAGATGTGCGCCAGTTCGAGTACATAGACGACATCCGTGATGCTGTCTTCTATGGTGATTTGGTGCCGGTTTACAAGTTCGAGGACATCTCTTCAGATGAAAGCATCTATGAAGAAGAGTTGGAATCTGATTCAGAAGGATCTGATGGATCATCTACAGAATCAGACGAGTAGCTCCGACGAACCAGAAGATAGACTCCAGACGACGGACAGTCTATCAGGATTCTTTTCAAAAATGACCATCTCAAACAAGACAATGGAAAGAATCATGCAACAAGATTCAGCTTTAAGTCCGTATGACGGATTTAAGATTGGAAGTCTTAATCGATTTTGTGACAAAATCGGAATAAGACAGCGCAAGCATCACATCATCTACCGGGTGAACTCAGGTGAGTTCTCTATTCCAATAGGGTTAACCGGTAATAACATTGAGATGCAACTTATTCCAAAAGAAGAAATTCTTGAGGAATTGAGTCGTATAAAAGAAGAAGTAGCGGTCACAATGAAATGGATTCATATTGGAACCATTGAAGTAGTGATTAAAGCTACCTTCAAAGAAGGAATTGATTCTGAGTTACATCTATCTGTGATGGATAAAAGAATCAATAATTTAAGCGAAAGTTGTCTTGGTACAATGGTAGGTAATTTATATGCTGGCAAACTTATGTTTGACATACATCCTAGGATTGCATATAACCTAGCAGACCAAGATTTTAGTAGAGTCTTAACCCTTCATCAAGATTTTAAAAGACCTGATCTTATGAAAGAAGGAAATAGACCATATTCTATCACGTATAGAATTGCATATACCCTTTCCAATACACATCATTCGGATATGTTTCTTAGGAAGGAGTATATAGAAATTCCTAGAATTTTCAAGGAATTCGCCAAAGTTATGACACCTGACCCAATCAAAATACCAAGGTTAGGAGGTGTCAATTTGCTAATCAGAGATCAACCTATTCTAAACAGTAGATCATTAAGGTTTGATTCTGAAATAAGTAACAGGTTGTCCTTTTCCGAGGGTAGGATTCTAAGCCTAAAAAGAAAAGAACCAGGAGAGGATTTGTATCCACAAAAGATTAGGGTAAGAAATGTAAAAATCAAATGCCCTAATAATGAATGGAAAGAAATCCATATTGTTTTTGATATATCTAAAACTGATAATTTGTTTCCTTGTGAGGAGATATATCATTTACAACAACCAAGTATGAATAGATATGAAGGCATGTTAGAAATAGCAGGCTATCATGTATCAGTTACAGGAAGTGCAGACATAACTAAAGGAGTTATGACCCTAGGGTTAAGTTTCCTTGAGGAACATAAGCCCTGGAGAAGAGATGAGAAATGGATGGAGTTCGACCTTGATGGGCATACAATCAGGGTAGAATAAAACCATTATGCCAGGAATCAAGTTAGATCAAGAGATCATTGATCTCACGATACAAAGAGACCAGGCGATTACTTTGTTAAGATCTTTGCGAGAGCAAAATCTACCAGAACAAAGAAGTATCCAAGAAGTCATAAGGATACAAGAGGCTGCGTTAAAAATAAGTCAAATAAACGCACGAATAGACATGCTAGAACGCTGGAGGAGAAGGATTTATCCAAACAATCCAGACAGGTTCTAAATTATGCCAGGAAGGTATATTGATGAAGAGATCCAGGATCTCAGAAAAGAGAAAGATGAGTTGATGGAACGCATTAGAGAAATGCGGGATAATGGACAGACTCATCAAGTAAGGTTTCAAGAGTTGATCCGTGAGCATAATGTTAGAAGCTCAAGGATAAACTTGTTAGAATCTTGGAAAAGAGGAATCTATCCAAACGATTCTGAATGACAAGTATTTTCTCTATATATATATCTGTAGGGATATTATATGACCAATATAAGACGGAATATTTTGCAGCTTATATTGACTCAGGTTCAGACATTTGCACAGCAAAGCCAGGAGTTTTTCCCAGCGAAGCAGTGGAAAAATTACCTCTTATTGCAGGAAGAGACTTCTCACAGAAGATCCTTATACTCAATAAAGGTATTCGAGAAACACGAATAATGATCGGAGGCGCATTCGATACCCCTTGGTATAAAGTAAAAATGCCACCCATCTATATTCATGATACAGGTGCTGATATTTTGTTTGGTAACAATTTTATCCAAACTTTTGCAAAATATGAGCAGGATAATCACAAGAACCTGTTAACTTTTACTACTAACTGTGGTAGTATGATACAAGTTTTGCGGCGAGAAAAGGCTTTTAATAGGATCATGCCTATTACTTTTCGCAGCAAACGTGGTGATAATGAAGCCAAGTTAACTCATCCAAAAATGCAGGATAAGAGGAAATTTGGTGAAGCTCTTTTGTCATATAGACAAGAGGGAATGGAGGAGGCACATGAAGAAGCTATTCAGTTTCTAAAGAATGTCTTACAAGAAGGACCACCCCAGATTGACATTAATGAGGAAAGTCTACTTTCTCTCGAAAATGTTAAAAGGCTAATACAGAGGAACTACAATGAAAATCCTTTAGCCTGGTGGGACAAAAACCAGATCGAAGCAACGTTGAAGGTAAAAGAACAACACAGATACGAGTTGGTTCGATACAAGCCGATACAGATGAATCTTGAAGATCGAAAGGATATGCAAAAGATTATCAAAGAGCATATCGATCTCAAGCTGATCGAAGCAGGTATTTCTCCTTATAGTAGCCCAGGGTTTTTGGTAAGAAACCATGGCGAAATAAAGAGAGGAAAAACAAGGTTAGTAATTAACTATCAAGGTATTAATAAGATTACCGAATTTGATGGTTATTACATTCCAAGTAGAGAACACTTAATTGATTGTATTAAAGGGTCAAAAGTGTTTTCAAAGTTTGATTGCAAGTCTGGTTTTTACCAGATTAAGTTAGAAAAAGAGTCCAAAAAATTAACTGTTTTTTCTACACCACAAGGTTAGTATATCTGGAACGTAATGCCTATGGGTCATGCGAATGCACCGCAGATATACCAACGAAAGATGGATAATCTATTTAAAGATTATTTTGAGTTTATGTTTGTTTACATAGACGATATCTTAATTGCCTTTAAAAATATGAAAGATCATTTAAAGCATCTTGAAATATTTTCAGAAGCATGTCATAAAGAAGGATTAGTGCTCTCTGAAAAGAAAGCAATAATTGCGGTTAATAGGATCGAGTTTCTCGGTGTTATTATTGACCATGCAGGAATGGAACTACAGGAACATATTGTGGAGAAAATCTGTAATTTTCCAGATGTTCTTAGAGATAAGAAGCACCTTCAAAGCTTCTTAGGAGTGATTAATTTTGCAGGTTCTTTCATTAAGGACTTGGCAAAATATCGAAAGGATTTCCGTCCTTTATTACAAAAGGATGAGAAGACCAAATGGAAATGGGAAGATATTCATTCCCAAAGAGTTCGTGAGTTAAAACAGGTTTATAGTAACTTGCCGAAACTCACGATTCCTCAAGATGAGGATCAGTTAGTAGTCTACACAGACGCTAATGATTTCAGATGGGCAGCAGTGCTCATGCGAAAGACCTCTATGGGTGAAGAACCATGTAGATACACTGGAGGGTTGTTTACAGAACAACAGGCCAGAGTTTGGCATATTAACGAGAAAGAATTCTTTGCTGTTTGGAAGGCCTTTAAAAAATGGCTTTTATTTTTATTAGCTAAAGAATTTATATTAAAAGTTGATAATACTAACGTTAAAGCTTTTTTGAAAAACAAACTTGAATCAAAGATCGAAAAGGCACGTATTATCAGATGGCAAGCAGAATGCCAATATTATCTTTTTGATATTGTCATAGTGAAATCTAATGAGAATGTTCTTGCAGATTTCTTAACAAGAGATGGATATCCTTGAAGCAGATTCCATCACAATACGAGTAAGACACCTTAGGGAAAACCTTGAGGTACATTACAAGGCTTTTGAGGAACTAAGGGTAAGAGCCGAAGCGGCATCTTATGTCCAGAAAGCTGATTTGGACAAAGTCCAAATGACTCTACGTGCAGCCATAACTTCAAATAATGATTTGTGGAATGCATTAGTAGAACCTGTTAACAAGGCCTGTTCACCATCGGTGATGCAGAAAGAATTATACGAGAGGAGTTCATCATCGATGAACAAACAGGGTACTTTTATACCCGAAGCAAGACATCCTGCTGATAAAAGTTTTTCATCGGACATCGGTGAAATGGCTGATAAGGCCGAACCAAGTGTTTTATCGGATTTCGATAAAATTATTAATTCGGAAGGTCAGGAAGCAATTCCAGACAACCCGAGTCAACCCAGCACCTCTGGGGTAAAAGAGGGAGAGGTTAACCTAAGGCCCCAGACTGGCCCTAGACAGGTTAACACTAATCAAGTTATTTCTCCTCTGCAGGGTTACCAAAAGATATGGGAGAAATTGGTAACAAGAAATGGGATCAATCCAAACAGAATTACTGCTGATTGGTCTGGCAAGTATCCAAGACTTTGGATGCTCTCGAGGGTAAACCCTCATGATGTGCGGGAATGGTTCGATTTTGGAGTAATTGCTTCAGTCTTTACTACCGCACCCAGCTTTCCGGAGATTTCCAAATTGCCGGACTGGATATCCACTGCTGTGCACGATTCATGGCAGAACAACCCATACTTGGGTCGAGGAGATATACTGGAGCTAAAAATTATCTCTGCTGCTCCAGAAATTACAGGAAAAGGGTCTCATCCAGTTTTTCAATTCATAAAACTACAGAGACCTGAGATGGGGGCGATAAACCGAGCTAAAACACCCCTAGAAAACAGCCCATTGGTAGTCGCCTTGACTGAAAATGATATATCTACAAGGCGAGCTTGGGGACTTTGGGTCTGTCTCACCGAGATGGACAAAGTGAAGTATCCATTCAAGATATTTCATAACTCTGTGAATGGATCATTCCTGTTAAATTTCATGACAGGAACAACTACCGGATTTGCTGAAAACCTCTTTGAAAATAAGAGAAAATTAATTTGGGAAAACAAGGTTCCAGCCACGGAACAAACAAGGAAGAAGATATGTAATATGATACATATCGGAAGATGGGGTGAGCGGGTATGCTCTTACTGTCAAACACAAGAGAAACCACTGTTTGGACAGGGTTTCAAAATAAAAAAGGACAAGCCCGACTACCCAAAGAAAAAGGGAAAAGGGAAGGGTTTTTAGAAAATAAAACCCCAAAATGTAATAAAAGGAAACGGGTCTAATTAGATTCGATTGTAAATAAGCTAAACATGTATTCTACTAATGTAATAATATAGGAATACATTGTAAAAAGCATAGGATGCCAATTTCAGACAAGAGATAGTGGCCTGTCCCGCCACCATTGAAGATTCTGCATCCTGCACCAAAAGACAAAGGTGGAGGACCCCTCCACTAAAGAAAAACTCGTTGCCGACACAAGAAGACAACGAAGATAGTAGATGCACCTATCAAGTGGTGGGTGAGAAATAAAGAAGGCTGGCCCATTACCCACTCATCTAGTGGATTGCAAGCTGGCAAAGGCAATAATGCAACCCCAACAGGAGTACATTAAGGCCTATAAAAGGAGGCATTCAGCCTCAAATGAAGATCATCGAAAATACACAACACTTCTCTCTTCATAAGCTTTTCGAAATCTTCTCTCTAGTCTTGTAATAGTATAGCTTTCAAGCTTTCCTGTTCATGGGGGTTTCCCCTTCACTAGTCTTAGCCATGATAGGCTAATTCAAGTTTCTCTTCCAATGGCGGAGAAAATTTATATTGTAAAATAGTTTAGTTTATTTTCTTCAATAAACAAGGCTTTTGCTTTCCGACATTCTATCCAAAAATTTTATAATTCTGAGTGAAATATCATCCAGTAGTGCGTCTCCCTGTGATCTCCTTAAAGGCAGGTGGCCGTTGAAAAGGAGGGCAATCAGGGTTCCCAAGAAAATCGGTTTCAGAACCATAGACTGCGGGCGAGTGGTTGGATCCTTGATCCATAAAACCTGAATCGAGGTCCAAGGGAACTTAAGAGACAAAGACGAGGTATGATTTAAACTCAGCTTTATTTTATTTACGAAAGCATGTTGGGTCTGATATTGATCAGTGGACTAATCCGGATTTAATAAATATAAGTGTGGGAATAGAAAAATGGCTAATGGCAAGTTTGGTTTTTTGGTGAATAATTAAAGTCAAAAGGGGTAGCATAGTAATTTTCTATGAAAAATGGGTATAAATGGATGTTTTGTTATATTTATGGGTATATTGGGATGTGTTGTTATATTGGTGGGTAGAAAGGGATGAATGTTTATATAAATGGGTAGTATGGACTCTTACACCTATATATATATGAGATCGTGTTATAAATATAATTTTATAATATAAAACTTAATTATTCATAATTTAAATATATTTTCACAACTTAATCTTTACCATGAGACAGATTTTTATAATCCACATATAAAATACATTCTTATAAATTCATATATGATTTATGAAATATGTATTGTAAATTTATTCGTCTCCTATAACTAGATATATTGTTATTGATATAAATGAAAAGCAGGAAAGGTGGTGGCATGTGAATGTAGGAAGGAGTAAATGGCGGTGGCAACGGTCAGTTGAGTTAGTGGATTAATTGACCGTTGGAGCATTTAATGCAATCATATTTGGGTCAATTCCAATAATAATTCATCTCTCTCTCTCTCATCATTTACTTCATTGTTTTCCTCTTGATGATTCCCTTCTTTTGCCAACCTCCAAAAATATATAAAAAAAAAAACCTCCAAAAATATATTCTACACTATTTTCTTACTAATTTTTATTGGCATGGTAAATACTATGAGAATCTTCTACTTATATTTCTCCAAATTCAGATGCTCTTTTAGTTGACTGATATAGTTTAATTTTTAATAAAACTGTTGTCACAACTACATCATGAATGAGACATGTGCTTTTGGGGTATATTTTTAATGGATTGAGTTTCATAGAAGGGAATAGTGGTTTTTTCTTCTTTTTCTAAAAGGATAGTTGATTTTCTTAACTCAAAAAATGTGAAGTACAGTTATAGTTCATTGACTAATTGATCCCTCTAAGTAATAGGAGTTGTTCAAGAATGAAAACAACGGATATGATACATAGATGAACTAATAAATACTGCAAGATGTGATGGGAAAAACAAACAAAAAAAACATGATAATAACAAATTTACAAAATTGGGGAGAAATTTCAAGAGATTCATATATATCCTTAACTTTTTGTGACCTAGTTGAACTAAAAAGCTAGAAACTAAATAAATTGAATAGTATCACTTTCTAAAAGGCCCGATCATAGTAATTCTTTTCATCCTATTATAAATAGAAGATGATTCTGTAAAAATAAAACAAGTAGTGTAATTTGCAAACTAAAATACATAAAAGAAGAAAATAAAACACCTTAATTTTTTAGAATACTTCTTAAGTTTTAAGCAAAAAAAAACTTTTTAGGAACTAAAAATATTGTAACAATTTATAAGAAGAAGAAAAGGTGCAAACAGACAAACAGAATGTAGAGTGAAAAATTAAAAGACTTTAAAACGTTGGGAAAATAGAATCAAAAGCCCCAACAACGTTGCATCTCTTGTAGTTAAGGGAAAAATTAATTCGTTGAAAGAAGCTCATCACCATTAATATTATTCAAAAGTAACACAACAATTAATCATTGTTTAAAAAAGGTTTCTAAAAGTTTTAAAAGCAGACAAATAAAAATATATTATTATTATTATTTAAAAAAAAAAAAAGGTGTTTGAAGAAATGATTAATGAGAAGGAGCCTCTCTCACACAGGCTTCCTTCAGAAGCAAGGAGATGACAAAAATGAATAATTATGGGTGGAAACAAGAGTGCAATATTTCCTAGGAATTCATATGATATTGTCAAAATTCAGTAAAAAAATAGTGAGACTTGCCAATCATTATTGCTCATTAAATTTTTGTCATAACATCCTTTTTCTACTGCTACATAATTAATGACCTCTTTCTTAGTTAAGTACCAAAAGCATATATATTATAGATTTTGGCATAGCATTTATTTAAATTTATAGCATTTCAAAAGGTTGGAGTCATATCTTAGGTGTTTTGGGACAGTGAATATTGGTACCACAAAACTTGCTACCTTACAATTATTTATTTGGTACGACTTCATTATTGTATGTCTACCCTACTTCTATATAATATAAGGTTCGATGGCTCTAAATCAACTAAAATTAGTCCATATTAATAATTGTAACATTATTATTGTTATTATTAGTGTGCGGGCAAATTATATGTACAACATTATATAAATGTGACAATACATATACATATAGTTAGTAATAGCATAGTTGCTCCCGAACGTGTTGCTGATGCAAGTGTGTCATATATTACGACAATTTTTTATCCAAATCATGTTGAACATAACAAAAAATGTAATCTTTATATATTAGCGATGACCATATTAAAATTTGTTTATAAGAAACATGAAAATAATATTCAATTAGATATATAGAAATTAGTGAGGTAGTGAAGATGGTAGGTCAAACTAGGCTAATTTAAATAGATATTGTGACTCTAAAAAAACTTTAATAAATTAAGTGAAATGGTGATATTTTAATAAAATAAGTAAAGTTGCAAATAGTATATTAGTAAGATTTCATTAATTTTTTCGATTTTTTTTTAGTCTATTTGTAATTTTGATTAACACGCTAAAAAATGGTATAAAGCCTTTCATTTACATTGTAGCCTTAAAAGAACAAATGAAGTGGAAATAAAAATTGCTATGGAAACGCAAGGTGGCCATGAAGTACTCACTTTACTTATGTTATTATTAAAAACATTCAATTCACTATGCTTTGATAAAGTGAATTGATAGATACAATATTTTATTAAAAGAACCGTCGAACTAGAAGTTGTGTTCAAATACCACTTTATTTATATTGGATGAGTAAAATAGTCTCTATATATTGCTCTTGTTAGTTTAGTTGGAGAAAACAAAAATATCTCATTTAAATTCTTGCCTGAATAAAATAAAAGGTGACGCATATTGTCAACTGAAAAATGTTGTGAAAAATATTGTGAGTATAAATAAAAAATTTCCATCACATATTGAAGTTTGAGAAAAGTTTGAAAATTTCACTCATAAGTTGGCTATATTCACAATCTAGCCACATCAAAAAATAATGTCGGGCTCGGGCAAGCATGATACGAGGAGCGACGATTGACCAATCAATTTTTGCCACGTGTCAACAAAGTTTGTATTTGTTTGATGTCGACGAGAAGTCACTCAATTAAAATATGTATATTGAATCAGAATTGTATATTAATTTGCATTCAAATCGATACAAAACTTATTTTTATGATAAACTGAGTATTGCATTTTCATTTGTAATAAATTGGATACTAAACATATATATTCACATGCTTGATAATTACGTCTCAAATTACCACCGAATCTTATATATCCATGTGGCAGTTGGATCTCTAAATGAATTTCCATCTCTTTTTCTTGATTTAAAATTTTATAATACTTGAAAAAAAATCATAATTTCATATTATATTGTTCTTCGAAACCTTTGGATCGTTTGCAACATTTTACTTTTCCAAATAATTCATTTATGATTGTGATTTAGTCCTAACTTTGACTAATGAATTGCAATTTTGTTACTATAACTAAAGTTAATTGATGTATATACAAATCTGATTTTAAAGACCCTAACTTAATATCAAGTTATCAACTGACCTAACTCGATTTAATCTTGTATATACAATTCCAACACTTAAAGAAAAAAAAAATAGATGTAAAAGTCTAACTACCATGCATTTATACTTATTTATGAGTATGTAAGAGTATAATGCATGCATATAGTTTATATTCATATTTAGGTGTACTTCATTTTGTTCACTTTCGTAACTTAAGGTTACAATTTTTTCATCAATAACAAGTTATCTAATTTAAATATTTTCATAGATTGATAAAAATTCACTCAATATATCTACCGTATATGTGAATTAACAATCATAATGAGTTATATATTGTGATTAATATAATTTGGAATTAACTCTCTACTATCATATGTAGATCATTAAATTATACTCCACGAATAAAGGAACAACTTCGTAGACAATCCAAAGTAATTTATTGAAATAACAAATAATAATGATAATAATAATAATAATAATAATAATTATTATTATTATTATTATTATTATTATTATTATTATTATTATTATTATTATTATTATTATTTTATTTTTACAACAGCCCTCTTGGTTGAAAACCCACTTATGCTGATTTCTTATCTTCTGTTCTCATTGTCCCTATTTCCAAGAGAAATTTAAACATGTTGGGTTTGTTAATTCTCAGATTTATTCAAAAAGTTATTATTGTATATATAAAAATAAAATTCGAAAGATCTAATACGTGAACTACTTTCACAAAACCCAACAATAATAGTAACTAGGCATATCAAATGTTGATTTTGAATTCAAATATCATATCGAGTATCTTTTAATTATTATGAATACAATTAGAAACAAATGGAAGGAATAATCAAAGATTTCAGTAATCCAATGCAGTCACTAGCAATTAACTGCTGTGAACACAACATATTGTAGAGAGAGAAGTGAGAGGAAACGAATAATCGCTTTCAAACTCAAATGAGAGAGAGAGAGAGAGAGAGAGAGAGAGAGAGAGGAAATGTAAGAACATAGTTGTTTTGTCTCTCAAAAGCTAAACGTGAATAAAGCTTTGGGGTTGGAGTGTCAGATTCCAAATACCAATGCCTAAAATCACACATTCACATCCCTTTCTCATTTTACACTATTTATTTCCAAAACATCACACTTCTCTTTTCAATTCTAAAACAAAATTTTCTATTAAATGCAAAAAACAGTTCCTATTACGAGTTTCGCAATTATGTTATGCCCATGCCGATCTCGGTACGACGTCGTATTAAAGTTGGAGAAACGACGCCGTGTGTGTCGCTGCCTGGAGTGGGCCAGGTTGGCTCATTTCAAAAAGATCAGGTGCGGGCACGGGGCCCTTTCAAAGCACGCACGTGTGCCAACCCTCGCTCGATTACTGTGCCACCCAACCCGACCCGCTCCCCCATACAGTGTTTGTTCCATTCATTATTTTATATACCAAAAAAACATTACACTAAATTAATCACAAAATTATATACTAGCAGTCTATCAATTAATATTAGACACGCCCAATTATTCCTCTTCACAATTGATGGTTTACATTACATTATTTATACCTTTTTCCGCATTGCAAAATTTGCCTTGTATTTCCTTTAAGAGTTTCTTTTTATGTTGATAGTAATGTCTATTTCTTCCTTTTTTCTTTCCTAACCCTTGTCTCCTGTCTATAATAGTCTTGATAAATAAAATCAAATAAATTTCTCAAAAAGAAAAAAAGAGAGAAATCAACCCACAAACTTACACAAAATCATCTCACATCTTAATGAAACTATTTCACAAATACTGTCAATTAACAATAAAAGAAGTAATGTAAATCAAGAAAGCTAAAGAATAAGAGTAATATTGGTCATAGTATTTCATTAACAAGTATATGAGTATAGTAATTAAACATTAAAACAAAACCGTGTTTCTTTACCGATTTCCTAGATCATAGTTTGTACGAAATTGAGGCAAAAAGCAAACCCGAGGCTTTGAAAAACTGAAAAAAAATTAAAATAAAAATAATAAACGAAACTAAAAGAAAAGAAATCGAAAAAGAATCTCGATGTTCGCTGCCTGCGGGTCCAAACTATGATGATGAGGACGCGGAGGATGATGATGACCGGTTCACCGACTCAGCCAGTTTCCCAATTCTCTGAACCAACTCCGGCGACAACTTTTTCACCGGTTTCCTTTCCTTCTCCCGTCGGAAGTCAAACCCTAGCGCATCCGAAACCTCTTCGGAGCTCCAACCCGCTTTTCGGAGCATATCCGAAAACCGATCCGCTTTCAGAAGTAGAGCGTCCATAACTGCTTGATTGTCCAACATCACCATATCACCTTCAAAGAACCCCGATGCTGACACGTGTACTATTTCCGAGACGTCCGATTCCGCCCACCCACTTTCCCTCAAAACCAACCCGATTTGCTTCACATAGTCGTCGACCCATTTTGGCATTTCGGATCGTGGCATGTCTATGTACCTATCCGGGGAGGATGAGGACGACGACGACGAATTTGAGTTCCTCCGGCGACGATCCACGGCGGCGTCGCTCCAGAACTCCACCCATCGCGGCGTTCGTCCTCCGGTCACCGTATCCAAACTTCTTCTCGAGAAATTTGTGGACGACCCGACTGGTTTCTCTGCGATGGACCGTTGTTTCGAGAGAGTGCTCGGGTCGGAGCTCCGATGGAAGAGAGTGGATTCGCGATCGAAAAAGTCGGATAAATCGAATCCGCAGCAGAAAATCCTGTTTTCATCCACGTAAAAAATAGGGTTCCCAGCGAGGCAAGGATTACAGGGAATATAGCAATGGTTGAAAATGGGTATCAAAAGCGGGGCCCGTTTCAGAGCGTTCCGGGCTATCTTAAGGGCCTTTTCTGGGTCGGAAGGACGTGGGCCCCAGGATTTCGACCAGAGAGCATTTCGAGCTATGTGAAAGGAAATCGAGGCAATGGGGAGGTCGATGGAGGCGCGGAGGTGAAGCCTCGCCGAGCCGGATGAGCGCCAGTCTGGGAAGCCGGCTCCGAGAGGCAAGCCAGCTGACAGCACGGCTTTCAAGTCCGGTGGGAATGCGAATCCAAACTCAGCTTCAGCAACGGCGAACTCCGACACCGTCAGGCCGGGTTGCACCGGTATACCCGAGTTTTTTAAATGGGTAATTACTTTGTCTGCCAGAGAACTGAAAGAGAAGAGGCTGTTGCGCGGCGGAACAGGCGTGGAGGGGGAGGATGCGGCGGCGCGTGCAGAAAGGCGGCGGAGGCCAGCAACATGGGCCGGGTTCAGACCAGTCATCCTCCGGTCCACGTCGACCATTGTTTTTTGTGTAAGTATCTGAGCTTCAACGGGGTTGTTCTTGCTCTCGATTCTGTATATGGAGCCTTACCGGAATTGCACAGGGTTTGTTGTTTAAAAGTTAATTATTTAAGCTTCTGAAGTTTACAGAAGTTTAGAGAGAGAAAGTAGGAAAAAGTTGCAGGTAGAGAGAGAGAGAGATAGAGTGAAGGTGATACTGAAGTGAAAATGGGGAAAAGGGAAGAGGAATTTATAGCAGAGTGGTGGAGTAGGGGCCCACCCTCAGATTTTAATGGATCTAAATTATCGAGCAAAGGAATATATATATATATATATATTTCTTGACCTTTTTCGTTTTTTTTTTAATAGCGACAGATTAATATTCTTAATTTAGTTTTAAATAGGGGATTTGTTTCAATATTAATTTAATAAATTCCTAAGTTGGGTTCAACGCAAGCAGCACTAGTCAAAAAACGGTGAAAACAGTGAATTTGTTGCTTGTGTGATATTTAAGATATTTAATACACCAATTAAGTGTAGTTAGAGTAACAAAATCAGGCATAAATAGTTTGATTTGTTGTGTGTTTTTAGTGAGGAAGAATCAGGCAACAACAGTCAAAGTGGGAGAATCATGAATGATGAAATATATAGTTTGGTTTCACAAATTATTATTTTTCCGTTTATATATGGATTATAACATTAAAATTTGTGATTTGTGATTCAATAATATAGCACAGTTGTTACTTATTTCCTCAAAAAGAAAATATCAGGGTTAATTTCCATTTTGAGCTAGATATACTACCTTAATTTTTTTTTCCAAAAGCAATAAGAAAAATGTCAGATTAATCATGCAAAATATAGTATGCAAAAATTCTATTAGTTTTAAATCATATGGGATGATGAGGTGTCACGGTCTTTTTTCTTACCATGTTGAAATTATTGATCGCTAATTAATTATGAGTCTAACTAACAAATAATTTATAAGTATACAAAAAAAAATAGTAATAATAATAATAATAATAATAATATTACTACTACTACTACTTTGTATTTTGACGTGGGATCTTCTGAAAATGGCCCTTTTTTGCCCTTTAAATTTGATAAAATAAATCTTTTGCAGTTAATATTTGTGGCAGTATGAAATATGCATCATCGGTCTACTCTTTAATTTTTGAATCACATAAAGATGAAGGCCAACTTTTCACAGGTTCGTAACCCATTAAATGACATATAAGCTTAATAGTATTCACATGCCTCCTGAGAACTCTAGCTTTTTAGAATTTAGCTGCAATTTTTTGTGGCAACTCTTTCAATATTTCAGATAATTTATAACCATTTTGTCATAAAAAAAAAAAAAAGGCTAATTTATATCCAACCTCTCGAGGATGTTTCGGTTTCCACGTGCATATATATTATTAGGGTGACACTATCCACAACCTAAAAATTTCCAAGCACATCCCAACTTTAAATTTTTTCAATTAAAAAAATAAATAATTAATTAAATATCAATTTTACTCTTGAAAAAAAAATTTGAAAGCCATAATTTTCCCCCTCCCTATCGCCGTGTAGTCCCATCCTCTTCTTTTTTTTTTTTTTTTTCTTTCCCTTTTCTAATTTCTTTTCTTAAGAAATAACACAATAATATAATATAAATTATTTTATAAATTAATTAAATAGGTAAAAATAGTTTGAAAATTGAATAAAATTATGTAAAAAAAAATACAAAAAACATATACAAATCAGATAGCTCTGTTCGACCCTGATTAGTCGAACACACAAAGGTGTTTTCGACTACCAAACATCGAACATGCTATAGTGTGTTCGATGTTTGGTGGTCGAACACACATCTATGTTCGACCAATCAGGATCGAATAGGTCCTTGAATTTGATTTTTTTGTATTCCGTACGATCTTGATTTGTTGAATATACAAAGGTGTGTTCGATCACCAGATATCGAACATGTTGTAGTGTGTTCGATCAACCAGGATCAAACAAGACTTCAAGTTTATTTTTTTTTTTCAACGATTTCTACATATTTTGTTAAAACTTAAAATGATTTTTTCATCATCTTCTCATGTTTTTTTTTTAAATATGTGAGGGTAAATATGAAATATTAATATTTTTAATTTTTTTTATTTAAATACTAAAAAGATGTGGTGTGCTTAAAAATTTATGAGGTGCGGATAGTCCACCCATATTTTTATATCATTCTTTATA
This sequence comes from Scutellaria barbata, assembly GCA_028654395.1. Taxonomy (NCBI): domain Eukaryota; kingdom Viridiplantae; phylum Streptophyta; class Magnoliopsida; order Lamiales; family Lamiaceae; genus Scutellaria; species Scutellaria barbata. The sequence continues at coordinate 6,050,871 of CM053650.1, forward strand.
GGGTGTGTCTCATGTGCACCTATTATACATGTAATTCGGGTTGAAATCCATAGGTTTTTAATATATATATTTTTTTTTACTTCAGGCCACATAACCTTTATGTACAAATTATGTGACATTTGTGTTCAATAACATAGAAAAAAATGAAGAATTTCAGCAAAATTTGTACATAAATATCTTTATATTATATTCATATGACCCTTGTGTATATTGATGTGACTTTTATGTATGCATATTCATACATTTATATATCTTTATATGTTACATAAATATATGAATGTTTGTACATAAAAGTCACATGAGTATCACATAAAAATATCTATGTACACATTTTGTTGAAATTCTTCCTTTCTTTCTAAGTTACAATGCATAAAGGTCACAACATTTATACATAGAGGTCACTGAATTTGTGCATAAAGGTCAAAGTATAAAATTAAAAAAAAAATTAAATTCCTGAATTCGAATTCGATCGACCCGAATTATACGGATTTTAAGTTTATGCACCAGGTGCAGATGAGAATTTATCTTATTTACATGTATAGATGGACATGTGTATCATAAAAAAAGTTTTATAATATCAATGTTAAGGATGGATTAGGATTTTGTCCAAAAATAATAAAATTTCATATTATAACATAAAGCAAAGGAAACCAAATTTTCTGAATTAATGGGCAAAAATTTATGATGTAAGAAGTACGACCTTTTATAAATAAGAATATGAATGGAAAATGTAAAAGAAAAAAAATGTATATAAAAGAACATTTTTAAAAATCCGGTGATCCCTCCCTTTACACTCCATTATTATTATAAACCGTTTTATAGATATAATTTTGTGAAATTGAGTGACTTGACTATCCATAATTTAATTCGCACATTTTTTACAAATCAATCTATGATTTGTGGGTTATGGACTGAATTGACTAGTCCACAACATTAATTGAATTCAAAAAATAAGCTCATAAAAATCCCAATTCAACATGTAAATATATATAAGTGCACACACATTTCAAGTATACTTGGACTTGGGTTCATCTAGGATAGAATTAAATTTTTTGTAAATTTTATGTTAAAGCTTTAAAAAAAAAAAAATCCACGCAAATATGAACATATGATCGAAGATTAAGTAAATATATAATTAAGAAAAATGAATTTGAACTCAAATTTAATTTAATTAACAATCATATAACATTTGAACTCATTATAATTTCTAACGATACAATGTTAAATTTGACTATAAAAAATGAAGATGCAGAGAGGACACCTATTCAAATCAAGGATAAAAATATCGGTATCGATGAAAATATCCGTATCTCAATTTTATGGAAATATTGGGGAAATATCGGTAAATATCGGAAAAATATCGATAAATATCGAAAAAATATACATACCATTATTATATCGATTACATGAAAAAAAGGAAATATCGAAGATATATTGAAGATATTTCTGGATATTTTCATCCTTGATTCAAACTAAGCACGTGATGCAAACCGGAAAAGTCCTAAATTTTGATTTATTATTACTGTTTATTCAGAGAGCCGTTAATTTGTATTTAAAGCAGTGTGATCATATTGACTTTATCAGTCAACTTCTCTGTACTTTCATATATGTCCATATTACCTTAAAATTCGTTTTTTTCTTAAACAAAATGTACTGTATTATATTATATATTCAATTGTATAAAATAAGTTAAATTGTGTTGAATTTGATTATTTAGAATACGATTTTTGAAATGAATGTATTTAAAATTCATAAATATAGTGTAAATCAATATTCACCAAAATTAAAAAAAAAAAATCAAAATAAAAATGATGAAAAAATTTCTAATATATTGTCCTATTGATGAAAAAAGGATCATGTACCAGGTGAGATTTTTGTAAAATTGGTACATTGAATTTGAAACAAGTATGAAGATACTTCTTTTAATTTTTGAGTTGTTTAGTAGGATTGATCGTTTAAATTTTTTAGTCATTTAGGAAATGACTGTGAGTAAAAATTTAATTGGTAAGACCCACAAACACATAAAAGATAAACATATGATTCAGATATATGGTAATGCTCAAATGCCCACCGTGGACAATTCTTAATATGTCCACCGATGACATATAATCATCTCATCCATTTGTTATATGAAAAGTAAATTAATAGATGTTCTAAATTTTTGACACATCAATTGTGGGTATATATTAATGTGCCCACAGTGGATAGATGAGTAGGACTGTTCAGATATAATCTAAAATAAATTTGTTCTGAAAGAGAATTTCGATTTCATATTTATCCAAACTCAAGAAATGTATTTGCAATTTCAATTTTTTCCTCATATTCTTTGGTCCAAATACAATATAATAGGTAGGTAAGTATGGGGATTCATTTATGTATCATATATTAATCATTGATCAGTAGACTTCCATTGGGTCAAGGCCAATTTATTTATATAAATATTGTGAGGTCAAGTTTCCATGAATTTATCAAATTCCCATTTCTCTTTATTTATATCAACCTATTTACCAAGTTGAAACAAAAAAATATTTATTTCTCTCTTTTCCCCTTAACTGTTCCTTACGAGGACATGGAATTGTTGGACTTTTGAGAGGTTTGGATAAAAATTCAATTCCTGCAAATTAAATGGAGCTCAAACTATAGCTAGCTAGAAGCCACAAGTCATGAAAATATATTAAATCCAACTCTACCATATTTTTTTATTTTGGGTATGTTTTATTTTATAACTTATATCTATACTACTAACATTATATATACTATATCTGGTATACATGTGGAAGTAACATAAAGAAATTAGAACTCGGTAAACAATAGAAGGTGTCACGTGAATCCCATCCCTAATTACAGTTAGACATTTATTCCAAAATAAATCAATTTAATTTTCTAACATGTGACGTGAGAAGTAATAATTCTTCCAATTGCTTGTACAGTTGTATTCGAATGTACAGTTATCGATTGTCCAGTCCGAATTTCACTAGACGTTTATTTATGCTAATAGTCAATTCTAAATAGTTATTTATTATTAATTGAATTTCAGACTTAATTAATATTAGAATTATATATGTATGCAATGAAATACAAAAGAAAGACTTTATTCACTCTCGCAAGCAGCTCATCTTTCCTTTTCCTCCATAGATGCCATTAGTTCTCACCTCTTATCTTATATCTTTTTACATTTTATTCATCTTCTCCTTTTTATATTTGAAACTCAAGCAACAATCACATCAACAAAGTCAGTCCTAACAAAAATAACATCAAAATCATATTATCTTAATTTATGAATGATCGAAATCATTGACGTATTTAAAACTCTTAAAAAAATAATAATAATAATAATGCTTTGAATTAGTTTTAAAAGAAATAATAAGCAATATTTAAAAAAAATTATATTTTCAAGTTAAAAGTAATACTTTTTAAAGTAAAAATAATATGTTTAAGTCAAAATTAATATTTCTCACATAGGTAGAATTGAGTTTGGATTCTGCGTGCGTTGACTCATCCAATTATATGTGAATTAACATTTATGAGTGGGCACTGTAATTCCTATTTTAACCAATATATAATAATTACTATCTTATAATTCTCATCCCATTTTGAATCACACGTGATTTGTTGTGACTGCAAAGACCAATAACAAGAGCACACACAAACACACAGAGAAAAACAAGAATGGATTTGTCATTAGTGGGATTAATAGCATTTGGTCATCATCATGACAAGATACATATATCCCACAGCACATTAACGCTGGAAATTAAAAGCATGTCCAATAATAGACATATACGAAGGTTCAATTCATGATTAATTAATGTTAGAGACTATTAGTTGAAAAGATACAAATAAAGTAGGACAAGGGTTTAGATTTTTGTAGGGCTATGAGGAGATGAAGGGACCTAGTGGCATGTCTACTAACATACATGAACAAAAGCGCCACCACACCGGAGGCGGCAGCCACCACAAACGAGGCCGTTTTCATGTCTTAGAACCACCGGGCAGTGGTGGGGCAGCCCCGATTATAGGTCGGATAGTGTGGTGGGCAAGATCACTTTCTTGTCTTCCTTCACCCCACCATACATGTTCCCTCATACACTCATCGGTCAAGCTATCAACATAAGTACAAGGATAGTGATTACTCACTTTGATTTGCATGTTTTCACAATTAATTCAGTTAGGTGTCATTTGTACGTGCACTATGCATACATCATCTATTCATTTAATTTTGATGTGAAGCTCGATGTTTGAGTTTTGAAGGAGACCATCTCAACATAAATTATCGATATTATTGAAATTGGCTTCATAGGAAACTGATCAAATCGGATATTGAGTTTTATCAAGATTAATAAATGCATGTATGTGTATATGTGGAGGGATATATACAAAAACTATAAAAGAAGAAACTATATGTATTGGGGTTTATGACTTGGAACTATACATGTACATGTATAATTACTGCATTATCCTTGAGCTTGTATTTTACATAAACCCCCTCCAATATTTTTCGGCCAAGGATTCATATTCATATTTGAATGGGGGCGTGGGAAATTAGTCAATTCAAAATATTAATTAACGTTTGTATATTTTTATGTTTAAATATGAAGAGCAAATCAGTTAAAATTTAGAAATATCTTTGGGTAGAGTATATTCATGAACCAAAGAGACAACCATGCATGTGTTGTTCATTTATTTTATAAATTTTGTTGTTGATATATATTGGTATATATATGTATGCCTTCCCTTGGTAACGACAAATTGGTCGTTAGATTTATTATAATGAAACATTGAAACCCCATCTCTCATATGAAATCACTAAATTTTATTTTAATAATTCTTGGGTAGGACCCTTTGTATCTTCTAGTAGATCAACAATAGCTGTTGTTCCTGTATATGTTATGGAGTTTAAGTAGAAACTAAATATGTATACTTTTCTAACACAGTTTTACTTGCTATAAATTTGTTTAAAAATAGAGATTTTGAATTGAATTATGCTGAAAAAAATGTTTACAATCGAGGCCAAAACTTATGTATAAAAGTATAAATATTATTTTATGTCAAATGCTCATTAGATCACACTTACAAGACATTAGAAATTAACATAGTAAAATAAGAATTCCGATCGGATCTATATTTGATTGAACGATAAGAATCAATTCGGGTCAGAACCCTATTTAACAATTCATTAAAACCGTTATCAACCTAGTCATGGGCTAGAATGAGTGTGAATCTCAAATCCCAAGATGGATCAACACTACGAGCATGTCTAAATACTTTTTGTGACATTTGCCCATCATATGAACTCCTCGACCTTCACCTTGGGTAGAGATACTCATATTTTAGTAGGTAAATTAAAATCTCAAATAATGAAGATCGACTATTGTGAGTCATATTCGATATTCAGGTATTTACTTTAAAAGAAATTTATTTAAAATTTTGAGATTCATCTCCCTATAAATATCAGATGTAAATGTCCATTTCATACAACATACCAACTTCCATAACTGCTCAATACTCACATTAGTATTGAACTACTAAAATTTCCTTGGCAATTCTAAGTGACCACAATTCTCCTATCAATATATATTGTTTTACTTAACTAATTTTCACATTAATTCTATTTTATCACTTTTTTTTTAATTGCTGTTTGCGGTTGGCCTACATAACTGACTTGTTCACAAGTCTCCCTTGTAGCTAGATTCCATACATCGACATATGTATTCTTTAATTACTTGAATTAATTGGATATTTTAACAACATTTAATAATATATAACTAGGAAATTATTTAAAAGCTTATACAACAACAACAACAACTACTACTACTACTACTACTACTACTACTACTAATAATAATAATAATAATAATAAATAAATAATTCTAATATTCAAACATAGTAGTTTGTTTATTTGGGCGATGCAGGTTAAGTTTTATATAAATAATAATTATATCTTTTTTATATTTAAAATATTTGAAATGTAGAGAAAAAAAATGATAATATATATTATAAAATTTTCAAGTAATACATTTTAAAATTTTAAAAAATTGATCTTGATATGTATAAGGTAAATTGATGTTGCTTGTATATCAAATGATCTCCAAATCTTCCAAAAGCCCTAGGTAATAAGGAACCACAAACAGACATAACTCCAATAAAATTTATTAACCAAAATGTAATAATATTATTGATCAAATTAAAAATGAACTATATAAACATATAAAACATATAGTTTTCTAACACATCTCCTTTAGAAAAATCAGTCAAAACTATCTAGATTTTATTTTGCATTTCCCTGTCCTTCATTTACATATACATTCTAATCCAAAATCTAGATATTCAACCTTAGATTATGAGATCATCAACTCTTTAAAAAAAACATAAAAAAATAAAAGGCATTAAGGTAAACAATGACATCACCATGACAGAATAACAAAAAAGAAGTAAGAACAAGATTGATTATTTTCCACGGAAACATATTAAAATAGCAAAATGAAAATTATTGAAACCGAAAGCAATCAAAGTATGTCTATGATGGAGAAGGATCATTTGGTAAGATATATACAATAGATTCTCTAACCCCTTTTTTTTTGGGGGGGGAAATCATCCAACTGTTATTTTATTAATAATCATTGTTTGTACAATAATGAGAGTCATACTATACATCTACAATACATTCATAAAGTACAACACGAGAATTAAGAACATGATAGATCCCAACTATAAGATTAATCAATTAAGGATTATAATAGATACCCCTATATTTTATTGTGCGTGTACCTATTTGATTAAACGTAAATGTGTATATAATACAAGTAGGAATAAAATAATAGATTGATCTTAATTTAATTCTGAGAGATTCACCATCCCATGTGCTGGATCAATTTTATGATGATTAAAAATTGATTTTTAAAATTAGTCCCCTGGATTAGAAGGAATAATCAATAATGCCTAATGCAAAGTGGTTTCCAGAACCAGAATAAGGGGTTACGTACACTACTGTTTTAAATATATTGGCATGTAGATGAAGATTTACTAATAACTAATCATTTCACTATAATAATAATAATAATAATAATAATAATAATAATAATAATAATAATAATAATAATAATAATAATAATAGTAATGTTTTAGAAAGATTAATTAATTTTAAATTCTTCTGCCATAGTAACCCATGCATATATGATACCATGATCAGAGTTTGCAATGATGGTTTGACATTTTATTATAAAATAGTATTTTATTTCATAATTTATTATAAAGTACAAAACTTTTCCTTTATAACATTATTACCACTATAAATATGGAAATTAACAAAAATGTCACCTCCCTTCAACATTAATTTCATTTAATAAGATCATTTATGATCATGAGCATATATATGGTCGTGTGCAACTACGCGCACGATTTGTATACGACCATACGTATGATTGATGTATATTAGGGTATGGATCAAAAGTATATGACTTGAGATCGAGAGATGCAAATTGGAATTAATATTGAGTGTGTGGAATACATTATAGGTATGAAGAAAAAAAGAAAGAAAAAGAAAAACATGTATACCTACTAAAGATAATTAAACAGGCTTTCGGTTAAGGGAATATAAACTGGGAAGGATAAAAGGAAATAATAGTCCAATCATAGTGATTTATGCCATATAATTGGCATCAACCTCCAATATTTGATGCATCGAACCCAATTTTGTATGTAATGGCAATATCAACGGACCTAAATAACTTGTCTTGTCCATTAATATTCTTGACCTATTCACTTACTCAACAATTTCTGCTCATACACAATTAATTATTCTCTAATTCGCTTTTTTTTTTTTTTAACGAATCTAATTATGTGAAACAAAATGATTCATAATATATAAGATCTATATTTGTTTTCAAAAATTTATATTCATAAAAATGTGTCATATATGTTTATATGCAAAGAAAAAAATATATGTTTTCTACATACCCACTTTCTATTATTTGGATTTTGGACAAAAATATATAAGTCACTCAGACTTGAAACAAATATAAGGACATATTTTTTTACCATCTTTTGGCCTTTTACATGAAAAATAGGCAAAAAGAAATATATTTTCTTTTGCTAGTGAGTAAAAACATTTTTTTTTTCTGTGAAAGTGACAATAACAAGTATTTTCTTTAGATTTCTATATAGTAAATTAATGTGTTTATATCTTATATGTATATGGTGTATATAGTGATGATATGTGTGTACATCATCAGCCTATTATTTGAAGTAACAATCTAGGACACATGTTGCTTATAGAAAAATATATATATATATATATATTGCCCAAACTACTCGTCTTATTTTTAATTATTATTGTTAATGCATATTATTTATTATCCTTAATTATTACTAATTTTTTTACTATCCACTTTAAGTTGATATAAATTTATTTTTTCCATTTCATATTTATTAATTGTGTGATATATTATCTGCCAATTATTGTTCAATTTTTTTAAAGAGTTTATTAGTATTATTTTCACAATACACTATTTGCACTAATTTGGAATGTAGTTAAATCACATCATTGTACGAATCAAATAATATATGTACTATCAATTGCATTTTTAGTTAATAAAACACAAAAATAAATGTATAATAATATACGTATCCATCGTGGGCAATTCTTAATGTATTCATCAATAATGTGTAATGATTTCATCTTCTCGTTATATGAAAAGTAAAATTAATAGGTTTGCTAGATTTTTTACAAATAAACTGTGAACACATATTAATGTGTCGACAGTGGGTAGGGTAGTAGGGCTGTAATAGAACAATAGTTGTGTTAGGAAAAAAAAATTATGACAATATAACTTTGTTTAATATATTGTTGCATAATCAATATATGGTTGAAATTTTATTTATAACAATATAAGTGCTATAACAGCATTCAACTAATATGTTTTATTGTTTAAGATATTATTAAATATATTATGAAAAAGATTATTGTTTTGACCATACAAAAATAATAGTCCTGAAAAAACTAAATTAAGTATTTATTGGATGTAATATATTTTTCCCCTCACATAAAAATATGCTGACTATATGATTATAATAGTTAATTACATTAAACATTATTGTCCTCATTTCCTTTCAAGGAAGATTCTATATTTTCTTATGATGTTGTATATCTCATATTGGGTAGGCTGCAACATCATTAAAAATCTATCCTAACGTGAGTTTTAAACCTGCATTATCACATGATTTTCCTTTTTTTTACCACAAGTTTGATCAACTCGACTGTATTTCTAGAACAAGAATGTTGTGTGTCGATGGGTAGATGGAAGTGATTTTAGTGCAATTAAAGAGAAAGCTATAGCTATGATCGAATAGGGTCGAATGAAAAGAAAAAAGAATGGGAATTAAGCTAATTGGTGGGGCATGGGATGGGATGCATGCGTGTGAATATAGACTATAATAATAATAATAATAATAATAATAATAATAATAATAATAATAATAATAATAATAATAATAAAGGTAAAAGATGAAAAATCAAAAAAAGAGGTGGGCAGAGAAAACCCGTGCGCTACACGGAATTCTTAACACATGAAAAGCTAAAGCTATAACCATTAACACTTGCCAAAAGATTCATTCTACTACTTTTTGCTATTACTTTTCTGCCTTTAATATATCACATTTCTACTTGCTCATATTATCTGGACAAAGACACATTCTTATTAAACTGTAATACAAATCTTGACAAGTCTTATTTAAAAGATTCGAATGCAAGATTTGACTTAGTAGGCGCAAGACAGTCTTAACCTAAATCGTATTCATATAATATAAAAGTAAAGATTATATGTTCATCATAAACATGTCTTAAATATCCATTTGAATCTTGTGATTTGAAATTAACAATTATATTGAATTTGTGACACATGGTGTATATATTAATGGTGGATAGGGGTGGATATGTGTAAAACAATTAATCATGTACCCATATTACTTTTTTGTTCCATCCTTATTTGTTGCTACTTTTTGGTTCTATCTTTACCTTGTTAAGTGAGTCATTAGAAAATCACATGAGTAATTATGTGATTGAATTGAAATTAATCTTTCCACTTGCCTCAAATTAATTTAGTGGAAAAAGTCTATTAACATTAACCATGATGGTATATGTCTTCATTTTTATCACTGGAACCTAAACCCGTTGTGGCTTTCTTATATCATAAGATAGTGTTTAAAATTATTGGATTTGTGAGGCTTACACACACACATATATTATTTATTTTTTTATTTTTATTTTTTTTTAAATTCATCTAACAATTGATCTAAAAAAACAAATCTGATGCACGACATGTTACACATTTTATAAACTTCAATACTATTTTATGGGAATTACCACGTGTAAGATAGTTTTCCTCTTTACTATGGGTGATTGATTCAAAACCATCTATTTTATTATGGGATTATCAAATTATCCCAGTTTGTTCCTTGTACAATCAATCCTTTTGCTCTCCAGGACTGTCCTTTTATCCTCCTATCCTTACATTTATGTTAGGTTTAAATGCGAAATCACTCACTAATTATGTCATTAATTTGTATCAAATTCAGAATTAAATATTTAGGCTATATCATGAGTGGACTAAACTTATGTTTTTACATCATGTTGGTTTCATTATATTTTGCCATCATTCTGACACATCACAAGTGTGGAGGATTCTAATTTCTACATTTATATTATTACATATAGTTGAAATGTTTTTTTTTTTTTTTTTCCGGTGACCGGTGACTAGCTCTTTTTTTTCTTTTCTTTTTCTGAGCCATCTACATTTTATTCCTTTTCGTTTGATGAAATGTCGATTTTATTCAAATATATGTACACACATAGTAAATATGTTTTATAGTCACCTTTGACTTTTAAGATAAAAATACCCTTCAATTTAACTTTTAAAATATAAGGAAACATATTTTGATCATATTTTGGTCTTTTGATGAAAATGGGTAGAAATCATATCATATCGTGTCAAATACTGACACCCCTAAACGAAACCATAATAAGAAGCATTGGGAATTTGTTCTATTCCTTTATCTTCTTCACAAAAGCCCATCTTTGGAACCAGTATTGATTCTTTCTGTCCTGTGACTCTTCAGTCATTATCTAGTTTCGACATTTCGTTAACCATTAATATGTATGTTTTGCAGTAGAGGATGAAAAGGGGGTGAATAATTTGTATGATTTGAAAGCATATTGATTTATTAACAATTAATATTAATAGTGTTGTATCATTCATAGATATGGGTGGTGAGACTTGAGAGAGGGAATTTAGGTTATTATTGTCCAAAAATAATTGTGGAATATTTAGAAAAAATCAGGGTAATTGTCAAAAATTGGCCAAAAAGAGTCTGGTGGCATTGAATATTGATGGGTTAGAAAAGAACCACATGGAGCTCTAATTACCATACTAAATGTAAATGAAATATAATAAGTAGATATCATACCTATATTCAAGTAATAAATAGTAATATGGAGCAGAATCCCACTCAAAATGATAGATGATGGCATATACGTATTATTAACACAGAATAACATTCTTATATATAAAGTCAGCAGTGAAGTAAAGAAAATACATAATTATATTCTTTCTTTTAGGCAAAAACGCTGGAACAAACAAGATAAAACATGCAAGGAAGCTTCAGTTTAATTGCAGCTAGATTTTTAATGCCTTGTCCGCCTTATTGCCCTGCAAATGTCGAAAAGGTGAGGCACCTGGATACAGATAATTAAGCCGCTTCTTCAACCCAAAGTCACTAGTATATTACCGTGGAGACCGGGAGCGGGAGAAGGAACGGGAGCTGGAATACGAGCGAGATGGCGACCGGGATGGGGATCGGGAGTGAGAACCAGAGCGCGAGCGTGAATAGTATTTTCTTGAACTCCTACCCTTGCTTGGACTCCGACTACGCCTGTATCTCCTGAAACAAGGATAAACACTGTTGGATTCATGGCCCAAAGTAAAAGAGCATATATTCGTATCAGTTTCAACAAATTTATTGCACAAGACAAAAAAAATTGCCACATCTATGATTATCATTCTATAAGTGTGTTCAGTAAATTCTTGGCTTACACCGTGTGAAAATATAGACTTGTCAATGAGATCTGACGAATCCACACCCATAATGCTTGGGAGCAATGCAAAGATCATGCTATTTCAGTATGAAACGATGCTTATTCTACGAGATAGAGAAAGGTATGCGGATATTATCACTGGGTGCGCCTATTGATCAAGGAATAGATACCTCTGTGCAACTTCACAGTTGTATAAATCATGTTAAGAATCTCATGCTATCTTTGTGATCCAATCCTCGAACCAACTCAAATGACTAACATACGACTTTCACCTATTCTCTGGTTCAACTATAAGCCTTTACCTTCCTGAAGAACTGTGAACTACCAATAGTGAATATACTAAACTTAATTGTACTGAAGCACAAAATGGTATATCATTTGTCCAATAAATTGGCAAACTGTAAGAACATTTGCTATGTCGTTCTAGAAGTCTGAGCAGTAGATCAGAGCCCCGTGAAACATCCTCCCCTTTAATTTACATGTGGCAATCTATAAGACAAGGCCAATTTTTTACCTTTTCAAACACATGTAAAAGAGGAAGATTTTGTGAAACCATCGTCCATCATAATAAAGAATAGCATTTGACCAGTAGGAAGAATCAAAAAAACAATAGAACTTGAGACAGATACATCTCAACAAACAAGAAGAAAACAGTTAACTTCAAATAACAGAACTCCATGCAGAATGCGGTGTGTATATAGAAACCATGGAAAAAAGCAATTAACATGAAGAGAATATATTAGCTTCAAGCTACAGACCAACTTTGATTCTTTTCATACCTGGGCGAGGGGCTATAGCTTCTACTGCGGCTGCGTCGCTGAGATCTGCTCAATCGACTAGTTTCGGCTAGTTTTTCAAGCCTTTGCCGTTCTTGTTCTCGTTTCTTAGCCAATTCGATTGCTGTGTCTTTTTTAACTGCAAAATAGTGGTGCGACATTTTAAATCATTTACTATGCAGGCAGCCAAGCAACCAGCAGAAGAGAGTAACTTAAAGGATATTTCTCTGTTTTTGACAAAAAAATGCCACCAAATGACAGTGGATTGAGTGCTTCGCTTCTAGAATCAGAATCAAGAAAATATACTTTGTTTGTTTAGTTGTTTGTTCATGATCCGTTTAAGTCGTTCTTGAGGGGTTTCCTTTTTCTCCCCCTGTTGCTTAGAGAGGCTTCCACTACTAGTTGCTTTGCTCAACTTTGCTAATGCAGATGATGTGCTGCCAAGAGGAATAAGTGTGAGAAAGAAAGAGGTCATGAAGTGCATGAAAGCCATAATCAAACATTAACTGAGAGAAACAAAACAGGGGAAGAGGGAAAACAAGGTATACATAGAATAGATTATCAGACTTACCCTGGCGTTGTTTTCAACAGCTTGGCATTTTTATCTTTGTCAAGAGATACACCAGAGGCAGGGTCTACATGGAGGGCCTCAAGTATGCGACCAGATGATGGCCTGCATGAAAGCAGAAGCATTAGAAACATATTTCACACGACAGCTCGGATGCGCTCATATGATGTGCAATTCATGGAAACAAAGATTCAAAAGGAAGCTCCCTTCCTCTTCCCCTTGGCAAGATGCTTGTAACCTATACATGCTCTACTATAAACCAAAAAAGTTTGTTCCAGGTAGTAACAAAATGGAGGGTAAGCTGCAGCAGAGTAAAGTCTGTCCAATCTACTATCTTTGCAAGAATTAAAGGTCGAGTGCTCCGACCGGTTCAATGCATCAACTTGAGATGGAGGAGATGATGGTGGAGAAAATCCTTCAAGCTTCAGCTCATCCCCCTCCGAGCCCCCAAATTCAGTAATATACTCTATTTTAGGACCACTATCTTTGCTTCTATGTGTATCATCAGGATGCACTCCCCGTGAATAGCGCCTGGATTTTGAGGGAGAGTATGATCGAGACCTTGACCTTGATCTATCCAAAAAAAAAAGAACTCATTCATTAGTAAACCTACTTGGTAATTTTTAAAGTAAAAACTTATAAAACCATTTACCTCCTAGAACGTGAGTAAGCTTCATAAGTAGGACTTCGCCTAGTGTCCCTGGAAAGAAACCAGAGTAAATCATTTAAGCACAGCAAGAACTTTTCTCCTGCCAAGCTACACATGCATGTCTTTGCAAGTAATTGCACTAAATAGTTACCGATATGGATCATGATGAAGAACTCTAGTTCCCGTAACTCGAGCAGCCTCTCTTTCCCTCTCTCTTTCCATCTGAGAAGCTTTCCTTCTCTCTTTGCGACTCAGTTTCCTCTGCAATATTCACCAAAGTGCGAGATGTGGTCAAATATAGAACCTAATTCAGCCATAATTTGGATCCAAAAGTCAGACAAACTTACAATTGAAGGATCCCCTTTGATCACTTCTTTCTGCCTTCTAGCCTCCTCTTTAGCTTTTTTATCCATATATACAAGCCACCCATACCTCTTCACACCAAATTCTTTAGCAATTGACTCCATTGCTTCATCATTGCTGTCATCGCTGTTAAAATCTTCCTCCTCATCCTCATCTTCATCATCTTCTTCATCACCATCCGAGTGAGGATCTTCTTGTCCATCTCCATCATATGAGAAACCAACTTGAGAATAAGACCCTTTGTTTGGTGGAGGCTGAGCCAAGTGGGACCTATTCCCAATGCAGTTGTCAGTAATTGAACAAATATAGAGTTGACATAAACAGATAATAATTAAAAAAAAAAAAAAAACAGGCCGTTAAGAATAACAAGTTCAGTCAAAGCCAAAAACATAGAGAATGGAAATTAGAGTTGAAACATTTGGCCCATATAAAATTACAAGCAAACAATGTTGATCTTCAAACAACTGAACCATATAAAATAACATTCTAACGACAACAAAAATTTGGCACTGAAACTATCTTAACAGTCTAAGGGTAAAAAAATTATTGCAACTAAATATAAATCATAAAAATTAAAAAGCCTCCAGATTCACAGCTTTAGAGTTACAGATACATACCTGTCTGATCCAAAAGCTGCAGTAATCTTAGCCTCTATCTCTTGGTTAACATGTTGTAGACCTTCCTCATCAGTAACTGCCAAATTTTTTTTATTAGTTTTCAAAAACACTTTTAAATTTTAACATGCCATTTAAGAAGTCATCGTTAACTAAGACAACATTATTACATAAAGGAAAAGTAAATTAGAAAGATGTTTTTTACATAACAAAAAAGTACCGACATCCTCTGCGTCGATGCTTAATTAAATCCCGGTAACGCTCAAAACTAACAAACTCTTCTAACTCTTCCTCTTCCTCAGTTTTTTCTGGAACTCGAAAACGTTTGGAACTACTATCGCGAATAAAGTCGAGAAGAGCACGGCCATCAAATCTGAAAAAATAATATGCTCTCAGTATCTTTGCCCGTCCTCCCATAATCTCCCTGGTATTCTACTAAAATCAGGAGATCTATATTTTCAGTAGTCTTGCAACTAAAAATTGCAATACCTGTCAATCATAATATCCTGCTTCCCATTCCATGGTATCCTGATCAGGGTCAAACTTGTTAGGTTCATGTTTGGTATGGATAGAATCTTTATGCGTGATGTTGAAGTTGGTTTAAACACAAATAAGGCATTGAAATTGAAAATTCTATACAAAAGACACCTAATATAAAGATCTGCTGAAGGACAATAAAGTAACAGAGAACATTCTCTACATGTGTAAACCATTTGATATGTTAATCAGGTTGAACTCCATAATTGCGCTTCACCAAAATAAAACCATCACAGTGAGTATGAAAATCAAAAAAAGCCATCCAATACTCAATTCAAGACAGACAATCGAACTTGATCATGCTTTTACATTCATATGAAATCAAACTTTGGCTTGAGCTCAAAAGTACAAAATAGATCCAAAAAGAGAATAAAACATTAAACTACACTAGCTCAAATCACGTTAGGCTCAGTTAAAGCTCATTTAAACTCAATTGATAACTAAAGAGGCTCCAGCATTTAAAGACACAATTGATAAAGTCTAATAAAAAAATTCAGACAAGTATGACTGCTAGTTCTAATGAGCTTAATTCATTTAAAACAATTCATTTACAGCTCCAACTGGGAGAGAACGAAGCCAGACTGAAAGATGTATGGTGCATTTAGTCCACACATCTGGCAAAGAAAGAACAAGAACAATATGTGCAGTCTCCAAGTTCTGTATTGGAATTCACATTACATTTGCAAAATTGCACAAATGAAGAGATCAGCCAAAATTGAATAGCTAAGCAAGAAAAAATCCAGTTCTCTTTTCAGTCCAACACGCATTAATTTTCCTCCATGTGTTGGGACAAGTCACAACCACCGGGAAACTTCTAAGTTCTACCACCAATACTCTTCACCATAATGCTCTATTTTTCAAGTGGTTTACACCCAAAATCGAGGAAAAAAAAAAGATTTCCTTAATTAACAATGGGCTGAACTTACTCTGGAGGCCACCTACTGCTTACATCTTAAAGAAAATGACAATCGTTCATAGAGACAAAAACGATAAACATTAAGACAACATAACCAACCTAGATTCTCGTGCAATTATTTATCAATTTATTGGGAGGAGAAGGCACGCAAACACATATAAACGAATCCAGGATTATTAGAAAAGGGGTGATTATCAAAGTATTGAGAAAATGGAAATCGTACAGGCCCTGCTGATCCTCGGTGGCTTGGTAGAGTGCATCATCCCGGTGGATGCGGCAGCGGGATCCGACGGCCTGGATCGACTGCTGGGGATCGCCGCGGCGCTTAGCAAGGTATATGGCGCGGCGCTGAGCACGTTTCCGAGCCGCGTCCATCATATCATGGACCTTCCTCTCCGACCTCCGAGCTTCATGCCACATATCGATTCAATGTTACCTGCGATCGAATTTCTTATGGGTTGATTTTCGATCGTTCAGATGAAAACCCTAGGGTACTGATTATTTTGTATGACTATATGCAGGGGTGAGATTAACCGAGTTATAACGCCGACGCGACTTTAGTTCAAGCTAGAAAAGATACAGAGAGGGGAGGGTATTATCGTCAATCCATCCTCTCTCGCCTCCAAAGTCAAAATGCAATATTTTATTACATCCTTTGCAATTGTCAAAATAACTAATTATAATTAAGCGTTGAGATAGAGTGTTTTGTCGTAAATTGAGTAATTTAAAATTTTGACGATGTGTTTTTAATTAACAGATAATTTATGATTTAAAATCAAAAGGAGAATTAAATTAATTCAAAAAAAAAGGGTACAATCAATTTTCTAAATTTTAGTTAAGGAATTGTAATAAGAATAATGTTGAAATAAAATTACATAAAAGTTAAAAAAATATATAAATAATCATAAATAAGATTTGATATTTAAAACAACTAGCCACACTTAATAGGGATAGTTAGAAGGTAAGAAAGATTGAGGAAGAAAAAAAAAGGTTTTAGTGAATTCCTTGATGATGAATGATGAAAGATCGTTGATAATATTTTTTCATCAAATCTTATTTTTTGTGGTGAAAAAATGAATTTATCTCTTATCAGTAGTACATAATTTTTTTATTTTTTTATTTTTGATGAAAAAAATAGTGTATTTGATCTCCTACTTATTTCATCAAATCTTCCGCCAAATAATAAAATACTAAGAGCATCTTCCACTATTGACATCATTTTTTCACCAAATCCCATTTTTGGTGGTGAAAAAATGGGTTTATCTCCCACCAGTAGCACACAATTTCTTTATTTTACCATTTTTTATGAAAAAATAGTGTATTTGATCTCCCACCTATTTCATCAAATCTTCCACTAAATAATAAAATACTAATATGTCACCATTTCAGTGATTTCACCATATTGCACCATTTATAAAGATATAATTTGGTTTGGTCTCCCATGGTATTTCACCAAATATATCACAAAATTATAAATTTAATGTTAATCATAATTTTGATCTATTTTATTTCCAAAATATTGATTATAGATCTGATTTTAAATATTAATTTTCTTAACTATATAATTTCAACAATCATGATAAATTTCAAAAAACTATTTCAACATGAAAGCAAATCAACTTAAATTATAATACATATAATTAAATCACACATAAACAATAATTTCATAAATTATTGCATAAAACATTACAACATAAATTAATCATAAAAATATTACAACATGATAACGTTACAACATGAAAGAAAATTAATTCAAATAAATAACGTTACAACATATATTAATCTAAAATCATAAAAAAAAAATCTCATTCACCATTATCATCATCATCTTCAACATCATCGATTTGACCACGTTTGCCCCACAAATGTGCTACCAATCTTTTTTTTAGTTCATTATGCTCTCCTTGATTTATCAGATTTCAATGTCGACCAAGAAAACTAACTGTAACACCTAATTTTTTTTAAAAAAAACTATATAGTATATACTAGATTGCATTAATACATATATATAATTATATGAGATAATAATATAATAGATAACTATATGATATAATCATATAATATATGTTATATTACATTATTGAAGATATAAGCATATAGTTAAGATAAGCATGTATTAGTCAACTCTTCTAGAAGCCCTAAATCATGGAAAAATGTTGGAAAGGTATGGGATAAAGCTATCTTTCATTTCCCTCTCCTCTTCACTTTCGAACAAACACAAACAAGCCATATTTCTTTCATTCTCTTCCATACACTTTGCAGCCACGTTGACCACCATTTCCACCGCCGATCATCAGCTTTTTCGGCAAGGCGATACGCAGGAGTTTGCGCCCTAGATATTTTGGGAATCTAGAAGCTTTTGATCAGCTGCTCTACAGGTGGGGAAAAATGCTATATCGATATTTATAATTCTTCCAAACTATGATATTATGTGAAATGTGTTATGAAAATGAGGTGAATTTGATATTTGCATATGTGCAAATAAGATGTGATTTTATGTGAATATTTAATATGTGAATGTGTGAAGAAATTATATGTGCATGTGCATGCGTATTCAAGACGGCTAAGACCCGTATATGACGGTTGATCACCGTACCAAGACGGCTAAAACCCGTAAAATGTTTTCAGGACGGCTAAGACCCGTAAAAATATTTTCAGGACGGCTAAGACCCGCATATGATTTGCAAGACGACTGAGAACCGTAAATGATTATGAAAGTGATATGTTTGTATGTGTAACGATGTGATGGATTGTGATTATTACGTATGTTATGGCTTTAACCTCTTATTTTACAACGTGATCCCACTGAGTGTAATTTTATACGATCACCCCCTTTATATGTTTTCTTTTATAGATTCGGATGTTGGAAGCACAATGTGAAGAAAGATGCAAATATTTTACTGTAATTAAACAAGTTATTTTGAAGGATTGTAAAATTAAGTCTGATGGCCCGTATATATATTTTGCTGCTGTCTCTGATAACTTAAAAATTTTATGTAAATTATGTAGCTTGTATGGATATATTTTTATCCTTCGGTTTTAGTTTGTTTTAAATTGCTAGACGCCCAAAATGTTAAAAATTTATATTTTATTTTATTTCAAAAATGGGGCGTGACACTAACATAATTCGTATTATTAAAATCTCTTAAAAACTCAGCAAACGGGACAGTGGGTGAACTTTCATAGTCAAGGTTGGCGTTTTGATATCCACTATGTTCTTCCTCAACTATCATATTGTGCATAATAATGCATGCAAACATGACTTTATATAAGTCTTTCTTCTTCCAAAATCGAGCTGCTCCTCTAATAATTACAAACCGAGCTTGAAGAACTCCAAATGCTCGTTCTACATCTTTGCGATATGATTCATGTTTCTGTATGAAATAGTTTTCTTTAACACATTTGGGCACATTAATGGCTTGTACTAAAGTTGACCATTCAGCTAGATAATAACCGACATTATAATTCCTACCTTTAATCGAATAATTAGCAGGTACAGATGTATCATTGGTCAATGCTTGAAATAGAGTCGATTTTTGTAGGACATTAACATCGTTATTTGTACCTGAGAGGCCAAAAAATGCATGTCATATCCAAGTATCATGCGACGCTACTGCTTCAAGTATGATAGTGCACTTCTTGTTGCGTCCACGGTATGCCCCTACATGAGCTGTTGGGCAATTCTTCCACTCCCAATGCATGCAATCTAGGCTCCCCAACATCCTAGGAAAACCACGAGATTCTGCAACTTGTAACAACTTTGCAATGTCTTCTGCATTTGGATTTCTTAGATATATTTCACCAAATACCATGACGATATCTCGACAAAATTCTTTACCAAATTTAATTAAAGTTGACTCACCAATCCGAAAATATTGATCAAACGAATCAGCAGAAGTACCATAAGCAAGAAATTGGATAGACGCACATATTTTTTTATAGGAAGTAAAACTTTGACGTCCTGTAATGTCGTAGGATTTCTTCCATGAATTAGAATGGTCTTTTAAACCCTTTCTAATTAGTTGAAATAATTCACGACTCATTCGAAAACGCATGCGAAATTGTGCACCATATGTGGGATTTTCACCAAAGTAGTCACTTTTGAGTTGGACTGCACCAACTTCTCTTCCACGATGTTTATATTCATGGCCAACAACAGTCCCGCCCCAATTACCATGAGATTGTGATAAATAATATTGTTGCATCATTTGTTGTTGGATGATATGATTCCATTGATTTGTGTTTCTTGTTTGAATATCAAACTTGTTTGAAGAATCTTCAAGATTAGATTCATTGCTGGATGAAGATGATGAAGATGAGGATTGACTTGGAATATGGTGAGATGGTCCAGCTTCGTAACTCATTGTGTTACTTGAACTAGGAAGATGCAGAAGTACTAATCTATGGTTGATGAGTAATGTTACTACTTTATATTATTTATAGACATATTACTTGAATGTATATGAGAAATTTATCTATAAATTAAATTGTATCACAACCAAGTGGCCATGTTACTTACAGACAAAAAGCATAGTATTTGCAGGCTTTGCATCAGTACCCATGTTCACACTCTCAGGGGGGCCTATTTGTCATACCATCACCATTCACTATTTGCAGGCTTTGTATCACCTCAACTCATGGGTTTCTTAAAATATGTTACTTTCTTCATTTATCTCAAAATAAAAATAAGAAATCGTATTTTTATAATTATTTTTCTATAATCAAAGTAAAAATTGTTTCCTTTAAGGATTTTTAGGAAATGTGAATAATACTAATATACCGTAAAATATGTAGAAGAATCATTTATCATAATCATGGGTAGAAGAGTAAGTTTCCTTATAAAAATGAGTTTAAAAAATAATCTTTGGCCCTTTCTTGAAATATATAATATATAATATATCATAACCACAGTGTTGTCAGTGCCCATATTCACACTCATGTTACATAGTGCAGAAAGCATAGTGTTTTGTCACTTCATTGATAAATGCACATGTTTACACCCATGTTACATAGTGCAGAAAGTATAGTGATAAATGAAAAGAGACCCACTATAATATATATATATATATGATTGAATGTATCATGTTATTTCTCACTCAAAATCGCACTCTCATCATATTTTACTTCAGTTAAATAATATTAGTAATTTTCTGAAAAATGAGTCAAAGAGGTCTTGGATTCAAAGTACTTGAGGATGAGATTCTTTGTAATGCATATGTACATCATTCATCTGATAGTGCGATTGGGAAATATCAGAGCAAAGATGATTTGTGGTCGAAAATAGAGAGCTACTACAACCATGAATTTATTGATGTAAACAAATTTGAGCGTAGAAACATGAGGTCATTATGTTCTCGATTCGATAAAATAGTTTCTTCGTGCTCATTGTTCCGGACAACACTTATTCAAATTACAGCTCAAAATCAGAATGGTGGCAATGCTGAAAGCATGGTAAGTATATGCCTTATTAATACTTAAAAATAGTTTATTAGAATTTATTCTCATTTAACATTTTTATTACTCATTTTTACAGCTTGCAGAGGCCAAAGAATTATATATCATCAAAGAACCAAAAAATCAACCATTTAAGTTCGATCATGCTTGGAAAATACTAAAATACCACGTGAAATGGTCTGAACCTATTCAGTCGAATAGTAGATTATCTCCTCTTAGAGACAGTACATCATCTCCTCTTGGAAAAAGTTCGGCATCTCCTTTTGGATATAGTGGCTCACCGGAGAGATTAATTGGAATGAAAGCAGCGAAGGCAAAAAGAAGACTTTCAAAGGCAAAAGATCCTATGTGGCAAGAAATGATGAACAGTGTTGGAAAGAGTCAAGATCTTATGCAAAAGCAGCATGAAGAGTACTTAAATATCCAGAAAAAAAGAGAAGTACGTGCAGATTTAATGATGAGCCTTAAGCAGAAAAAAATAGATATGAAGGAAAAAAAACTAAAATTAAAGGCTGATGAACAAGATATGGAGGTTATGAGAAAGGATTTGAGTAATCTCACACCTTTTTGTAAACAATTCTGGAGTAATAAGAAACAAGCCATCATTGATCATGAAAACGGGTCACGTGCTACTAGGAGTTTGAATTTTAGTGTAGGGGAAAGTGGAGGAAATGATGAAGATGTTTATATCCCGGAGTCTCCAAACAACAATACAGAATGCAATTATGGTGAATCTACTAGTGATGGATATTTCTCTAATTTGAACTATGACAGTCAAGACTATTAATTGGAGAAAATAAGGGGTACTCTTTCCTTGTTAGGCCAAACAAGGTTAACGAGGCCCCTTTGAATCAACATGTTTTGGCAAAAAAAAGCAAGATTATTAAGTAGTTTATGAGTTTTTCATTTATATAATTTATCTTTTAGTTTATTATATTACTCAAATGTATTATGTTTTTGTTCATTTATGATAGTAAATGTATTTATCTTTTTAACCTATAATTTATTTTGGCTAAATATATTTATATTTATTAATTAATTTATTAATAATAATAAATATATTTATTTATTGAAAAACAAATCCATTAACCAACATTAATATATTTACAAAGAATATGTTAATAAGTTGGTAATCACATGAAATTAGTTAATATAATTATTTTATATGTTAATTAAAAAATGGTGGTGATTACACCAAATCCTATATTCAATCCTATATTTGATAGGAAAAATAGGATTTGGTGAAAATTATGTTATAATGGTGGTAAGGTGGGAGATTAAAATTCCGTCACCAAAAAATTTGGTGAAAATATAGGATTTGAGATTTTGGTAATATAGGGTTTGACCAAGATGGGAGATTAAACCCAAATCACCATAATTTTAAGTATAATGGTGATTTGGTGATTTAGCTTGGAAGGTTAAAAACACCTAAATTAGGTGTAAAATATAGGATTTGTGTAATGGTGGGAGATGTCTTAATATTTCACCATTTCACCATACTGCACCATTTATAAAGATATAATTTGGTTTGGTCTCTCATGGTATTTCACCAAATATATCACAAAATTATAAATTTAATGTTAATCATAATTTTGGTCTATTTTATTTTCAAAATATTGATTATAGATCTGATTTTAAATAATAATTTTCTTAACTGTATAATTTAAACAATGATGATAAATTTCAAAAACTATTTCGAAAGAAAATCAACTTAAATTATAATACACATAAACAATAATTTCATAAATTATTGCATAAAATATTACAACATAAATTAATCATAAAAACATTACAACATGATAACGTTACAACATGAAAGAAAATTAACTCAAATAAATAACGTTAAAACATATATTAATCTAAAATCATAAAAACAAACCTCATTCATCATTATCATCATCATCTTCAACATCATTGATTTGACCATGTTTGTCCCACAAATGTGCTACCAATCTTCTTCTTAGTTCATTATGCTCTCCTTAATTTATTAGATTTCGATACCGACCAAGAAAACAACATAATTCGTATTATTAAAATCTCTTGAAAACTCAACAAACGGGACTGTGGGTGAACTTTCATATTCAAGGTTGGCGTTTTGATATCCACTACGTTCTTCCTCGACTATCATATTGTGCATAATAATGCATGCAACATGACTTCATGTAAGTCTTTCTTCTTCCAAAATCGAGCTGCTCCTCTAATAATTGCAAATCGAGCTTGAAGAACTTCAAATGCTCATTCTACATCTTTGCGATACGATTCATGTTTCTGTATGAAATAGTTTTCTTTAACACATTTGGACGTATTAATGACGTGTACTAAAGTTGACCATTTAGGATAAATACCGTCAGCTAGATAATAACCGATATTATAATTCTTACCTTTAATCAAATAATTTGCTGGTATAGATGTGTCATTGGTTAATGCTTGAAATATAGTCGATTTTTGTAGGACATTGACATCGTTATTTGTACCTGGGAGACCAAAAAATGCATGTCATATCCAAGTGTCATGCGACGCTACTGCTTCAAGTATGATAGTGCACTTCGTGTTGCGTCCACAGTATACCCCTGCATGAGTTGTTGGGCAATTCTTCCACTCCCAATGCATGCAATCTAGGCTCCCCAACATCCCAGGAAAACCACGAGATTTTGCAACTTGTAACAACTTTGCAATATCTTCCGCATTTGGATTTTTCAGATAAATTCCACCAAATACTGTGACGATATCTCAATAAAATTCTTTAACAAATCTAATTAAAGTTGACTCATCGATTCGAAAATATTGATCAAACGAATCAGCAAAAGTATCATAAGCAAGAAATTGGATGGACGCACACATTTTTTGATAGGAAGTAAAATTGTGTCGTCCTGTAATGTCGTAGGATTTCTTCCATGAATTAGAATGGTCTTTTAAATCTCTTCTAATTTGTTGAAATAATTCACGACTCATTCGAAATCGCTTGCGAAATTATGCACCATATGTGAGATTTTCACCAAAGTAGTCACTTTTGAGTTGGACTGCACCAGTTTCTCTTCCACGATATTTATGTTCATAGCCAACAATGGTCCTGCCCCAATTACCATGAGATTGCGATAAATAATATTGTTGTATCATTTGTTGTTGTTGGATGATATGATTCCATTAGTTTGTGTTTCTTGTTTGAATATCAAACTTGTTTGAATCTTCAAGATTAGATTCATTGTTGGATGAAGATGAGGATTGACTTGGAATATGGTGAGACGGTCCACCTTCGTAACTCATTGTGTTACTTGAACTAGGAAGATGTGATTAATTATCTATGGTTGATGAGTAGTGTTACTACTTTATATTATTTATAGATATATTACTTGAATGTATATGAGAAACATATCTATAAATTAAATCTTCATAACCAAGTGACCATGTTACTTACTGACAGAAAATATAGTGTTTGCAGGCTTTGCATTGATAAATGAAAAGATACCCAAGTGGCCATTTTACATAGTGCAGAAAGCATAGCGTTTTGTCATTTCATTTGATAAATGAAAAGAGACCCACTACAATATATATATACATATATGATTGAATGTATCATGTTATTCCTCACTCAAAATGGTACTCTCATCACATTTTACTTCAGTTAAATGATATTAGTAATTTTCTAAAAAATGAGTCAAAGAGGTCTTGGATTCAAGGTACTTGAGGATGAGATTCTTTGTAATGCATATGTACATCATTCATCTAATAGTGCGATTGGAACATATCAGAGCAAAGATGATTTGTGGTCGAAAATAGAGAGCTACTACAACCATGAAGCTGTTGATGTAAACAAATTTGAGTATAGAAACATGATGTTATTATGTTCTCGATTCGAGAAAATAGCTTCTTCGTGCTCATTATTCCGGGCAGCACTTATTTAAATTACAGCTCGAAATTAGAGTGGTGGCAATGCTGAAAGTATGGTAAGTATATGCTTTATTAATACTTAAAAATAGTTTATTAGAATTTATTCTCATTAAACATTTTTATTATTCATTTTTACAGCTTGTAGAGGCCAAAAAACTATATATCATCAAAGAACCAAAAATCAACCATTTAAGTTCGATTATGCTTGGAAACTACTAAAATACCACGTGAAATGGTCTGAACTTATTTAGTCGAATAGTACATCATCTCCTTTTAGAGACGGTATATCATCTCATTTTAGAGATAGTTCGGCATCTCCTCTTGGATATAGTGGCTCACCGGAGAGACCAATTGAAATGAAAGTAGCGAAGGCAAAAAGAAGACTCTCAAAGGAAAAAGATCTTATATGGCAGGAAATGATGAGCAGTGTTGGAAAGAGTCAAGATCTTATGCAAAAGTAGTATGAAGAGTACTTAAATATCTAGAAAAAAAAAAGAGAAGTACGTGCAGATTTAATGATGAGCCTTAAACAGAAAAAAATAGACATGAAGGAAAAAAAAACTAAAATTAAAGACTGATGAACAAGATATGGAAGTTATGAGAAATGATTTGAGTAATCTCACACCTTTTGGTAAACAATTCTGGAGTAATAAGAAACAAGCCATAATTGTCATGGAAACGGGTCACATGCTACTAGAAGTTTGAATTTTAGTATAAGGAAAAGTGGAGGAAATAATGAAGATGTTTATATCCCGGAGTCTCCAAACAACAACACAGAATGCAACTATGGTGAACCTACTGGTGATGAACATTTCTCTAATTTGAACTATAACAGTCAAGACTATTAATTGGAGAAAATAAGGGGTATTCTTTCCTTGTTAGGCCAAACAAGGTTTTAACGAGGCCCCTTTGAATTAACATGTTTTGGCAAAAAAAAACAAAATTATTAAGTAGTTTATGAGGTTTTCATTTATGTAATTTATCTTTTAGTTTATTATGCTACTCAAATGTATTATATTTTTGTTCATTTATGATAGTAAATGTATTTATCATTTTAGCATATAATTTATTTTGGTTAAATATATTTATATTTATATTTATTAATAATAATAAATATATTTATTTATTAAAAAATGAATTCATTAACCAACATTAATATATTTACAAAGAATATGTTAATGAGGTGGTAATCACATGAAATTAGTTAATATAATCATTTTATATGCTAATTAAAAAATGGTGGTGATTACACCAAATCCTATATTCAATCCTATATTTGATAGGAAAAATAAGATTTGATGAAAATTATGTTAAAATGGTGGTAAGGTGGGAGGTTAAAATTCCTTCACCAAAAAATTTGGTGAAAATATAGGATTTGAGATTTTGGTGATATAGGGTTTGACCAAGATGAGAGATTAAATCCAAATCACCATAATTTTAGGTATAATAGTGATTTGGTGATTTAATTAAGGTTAAAAACACCTAAATTAAGTGTAAAATATAGGATTTGTGTACTAGTGGCAGATGCCCCTAAAAAAATTGAAAAAAATTGACTAATTGATGATGAATGATGAAGATTATAATAAATGTTTTTTTTTTGAAACATTATTCCATTAAATTCAATCATACGTACTTAAATACTTTTAGCAACGTAATGAAAAGAATAAAACATAAAAGATGTCTATATAATTAAGTTTCATCCATTTTTATTAGAATGAGACACTATCTCATTTTTTTGAAAGTATATACATAAGTACACATGAAGTATTATATTATGAAAATAAATAATAAGTAATATTTTTATATATATCATGTAATAATTTTTAAGAGTATCACATGATACACATAAAAACATATAATATTTTTATGTATATTATGTGATATTTTTTATATTATATGATGTGTTTTGAGTTAAGTCAGATTATAAGAAAATATATAATATTTTTATGTGTATCATGTAATACCTTTTTGTGTATGAAGTAACATGAAGAATGATTTGAAAGAGCAAACTACTTAAATAATACAATCCATAGCAGATTCTTTTAAAATAGATCAGTTTTTAAAGAAAAATGTCAAATAACTATTTTGTTCAGACTTTCTTGCTATTATATAAGTATAAATATTCTAATTATGATTGGAGGGAGTATAATTTTGACTTCAAATCGAAGTAGATTTCAAGTACACTTAAAAGTTGAATAGAGGATCACAATTGTTGTCCTTTTCTTTCCCTTGATAAGTTATTGGACGTATGTATATTATGTGCAATTTAGGATTATGACATTATAAACCCTCTTATTTGCAAAAATAACACCCAATAATTCATTTTGCATTTTGTTTGTTCATAGTTTAATGATGTGACAAAATCTTTAGACAAATCAGATTAATTTCCTCTTTATCATTTAGGATTTTTAATCTCTACATCACATCATCAATTCCACGTTAGCAGAAATTGAATTTTCGATCAAAATCAGATTAAATTTAAAAAAAAATTGATAATTATAAGACTAATGAACTACATATAATTGATGACAAGAAGTGGATAGAATATATATTACATGGCGAATTTCACTCATGGAAAGTAATATTTTTCCAAACTATACATATATTCTGCTGAAGAATAGGATGTTTTGGTTATCTACCAATTATGTGCAAAGCAAATCTCAATGATTCAAAATTAATCACATATAATTTTTCTCTAATAAGACCTTATTATGTTGGGTAAGATGGCGAGAGGAGTGACCTTTCATTTATATTCATGTTCTAATTATTTAGTATTTCCAAATGTACTACCTATTACTTCAAAAATATTAAGGTTTGAGAGTGTCAGCTTCAAATTCTCTATACAAACTGAAGTATAATATTTAAAATTCAAAATTGTTTTCTTTATTGAATTATGCAGAATATAATGGACCAAAGATGCACAACCTATCTCCAATGAGTAATGTCGCATAATGATCAATTAAATTTTAAGACATCCTCAACAATACCACCTCACAAGTATCACATGGAATTCTCTGTATCATAAGTTGTGTGTCATTCCTCTATCCCATGTTTAAGCGACATCGTTTAAAATTAATTAATAAGATTAGTTGATTAGGAAATATTTTCGGCTCACCAGCGCTGTAATCTTTTTTCTTTTATTATTACTATTATTATTATTATTTTCAATTCTTTTCACCTTCTGTTATCTTTTTGTAATCTTCTCTCTTTTCTTAATATTATAGCTTTTTTTATGTTTTGCAATTCATATAATATATATATATATATATATATATATATAATATTGATAAAATTCATTGATAGTTTTGGTGTTTGGTACGATAAGTTTTCGCCTCTAACTTAACTTGATTTTATGAATTTTTTCATATTTTATAAATACTATACTTATAACACCCCTGTTTAGAAAGAAAAAAAAAAGAAAAAGAGAAGGAGTTTTTTATTATTTATTAAGTGTGCACCTTAACCCTTGTCACCATCTTCCTCTCTCACTCCCTATAAGGTTTTGACAACTCACCCGCAAGTGTTGCCACATAGCAAGTAGTGTACTAGGTTAGGACAGGGGAGTGGAAAAGTTGGAAAAAGGTGAATTATTTTCTCTCCATCTCTCTCCTCTCCCCCCTTCTTCTTACCACCACCAGCCCGATGAATTTTTACGGCAAGGTAATCGAATCAAACGGTAGATCTCACCGAGTTCGTTGCGACAACCGGCTCAGAACTTCGAACCACCGCCGCCTCCGTCAGTACGTCCGTGGAAAAAGACGGTCCGTCTCTCTCTCACCCCTTGTTTTCTCCCCTACTGCTCGGTCATTACCGTTTGTTGGTAGCCGGAGCAAGATTGCACCAACGTGGCGTGTGTGGGCCGCCGCTCACATATGTAGGGTGTGCGTTTCGGAGTGTTGTGTATGCGCCAGGGTGCGTTTTGTGTGTCGGAGTCGCTACGCCGAGAGCCTCGGGTGTTGGAGGCCGGCGGGTGGTCGTGTCGGGTGTCCGGTTGGCGGCGCCGTGTGTATGTGGGTTTATGTGTATCGGGTTTGCGGTTGTGTGCGTTTTGTGTGTTGGGAGTGTGTGTGGGTGTCGCTGGCGACGCATCGTCGCTGGCTGAGGTGGAGCAAGCAGCGGAGAGGGAGGAGGCATCGGCTAAGTTAGGGTTTTGGGGGCTTCCTCTGTAAATTCATTTAAGTTCGGGGGCCAATTAATTACAAACCCTAAATTCTTGCTGAAATTGAAGCTTAACCCTAATATTTATAAATACTGCAT
Organism: Scutellaria barbata; assembly: GCA_028654395.1. NCBI lineage: Eukaryota > Viridiplantae > Streptophyta > Magnoliopsida > Lamiales > Lamiaceae > Scutellaria > Scutellaria barbata. The sequence continues at coordinate 6,080,981 of CM053650.1, forward strand.
ATTACACCCCTAATTTTATGAAATATGCTTTAAGACCCATAATTTCTGAACAATGACAATGAATCCTAGAACTTACTGCAATTGCATAACACCTTATAATTTGTTGTTATTATCCATTGCACCCTAGAGTTGTTGAATATTACATTTGGACACCTTAACTTCTTAAGATATGCTATATAGCTCCTGAAATTTGAAGAAATAACAGAATGATTCCTAGAACATGCTGAAGTTGTAGATTTATCTCAAAATTGATTGGATTTATGAAACAAACCCCTAAAAGTTACTAGTATTACATTTGAAACCCAGAATTTAGACAAAATGATGAATTAGACCCAAACAAATTTATTAAGTTGTAATTTAATCCTAGAAAAATTATAACAATAAAAGAATGTACAAACTAATTGTTTACCTCAAGTTTAAGGTATAAAACCCTAAATTCGCGTCTCAATAGCCCCGTGACCCTTAATTCAAATCGAACTTCCCATATTTATACCCTTAATTCAAATCGAATTTCCCACATTTATAATTCAAACGTTTCTTTTCGAGAGAGCGCTTCAATCTAAATAATTTACTTTAATTCATGAATAATTCCATAAAGTTCTAAAACGAGCACTTGTGCCTTGTAGGAAACACGATAAAGGGAATTGAGTTAAGTTCGTATAAGAAGTAAAAGTTTTACAAGCACCGTACTCGAAAGGTGGAGGTAATATCTTTAAATTACATTCTTATAAAGTTTATGTTTTTAATATACTCTATCTCTTATGATTATTATTAAACATAAATGTGATTAACGATCGATTAAGATGACTGTTTGTTTTATTGAATAATTTAAGTTATGTGATTGTGTGTGATTGTTTATTGATTAGATTGTTTGATTGATGTCCTCGTGATTGACAAAATATCGGGTTTAAGTCTCAAGATATACCGAGTTTGAGCTTTGAGATAGATTGGGTTTGAACCCTAAGACAGACTGGGTTAAAGCCCAGAGATGAATGATAAGTTAGGTTAAACCCGCATTCATGTGAGGCAGACCTGCCAAATGATTGATTGTTGTGATTTATATTTAGCATTTTATCATTGTTTACCATGCTCCTTATATGTGAAGTTACTTTCACTAAGTGTCTTTCGTACGCTCACCCATTTTCTTCTTATAGATCCAAATTTTGGCACGAGAAACTAAAGAGAGATATCTTATATTTTAATCGTAAATAGCATGTTCTTCTAAAACCTTAATTTTGAGATTATAAAGCTTAAGTCCATGGAGCCGTATATAGGAGTTATTTCTGTTGCTTTTAGCAAATACTGAACGTTTTATATATTTTGACTTTTTGTGATGAATTTATGTTATAAAAGTCGATCGATTCTATAAAATTGAGTTTATAATGATTCGTTGGACGCCAAAATAAAAATTTGGTATTTATTTACGTTTCGAAATATAAGTGTCACAATAGTTCTAAATATTTTATTGATTGTAATCATGAAAATAAAATTCAGACACAAAACTCTTTCTTGATTTTAGAATTGATAAATTTTAATCATAAAATAGCAGAAGCAGGCTTTTAAAAATGAGGAAATACCCCAAAATAACCAAAAACATTTAATTTGATACCAAAATGCCCAAAAGTTTTTATTAAACCCTCAAATCTACCCAAGTCACTATTATTTTTACCCAATATACCCAAGTTAAAGACAGCAAGATAGAATTCTGAATTTGATGGGATGTGTCTGAATGTGAGTGACAAAAGTGGCATGTTTACTCACAAGATTCACAGTAAAATTTGGCTATATAATAAACGAAATTGGGCGGAAAAAAATTCACATGTAAAATGAATGTTCTAAATTTCACACAGAAGCAGCATTAACCCATACACGAAATCAAAGGTATGTATTTTTCAAGCCTGATTGTGTTTAAATGGTTTGCATTTATAATATTTTAACATTAAAATGTCAACGTATAAGCTTACACGAAATTGCAAGGGCATGGCAGTTTAATTTCGTGTAAGGTTGAATCATGTCAGTTGTAGGGCTACACGAAATAATGACTATAGGGCTGTAAGCTTATACGAATTTTCCTTTATGGGGCTACACAAAATTATGGGTATAGAGCTACACAAAATAACCAATATAGGGCTACACGAAATTTCTAATATAGGACTATACGAATTTAGGCTTGAAGGATTTAGAGCTATACGAAATTTCTTATATAGACCTACACGAAATTACCAATATAGGGTTACATGAAATTTTCAATATAGGCCTACACGAATTTAGGCTTGAAGGATTTAGGCCTACACGAAATTTTCTATATAGGCCTACACGAAATTACCAATATAGAGCTACACGAAATTTTCAATATAGGGCTACACGAATTTAGACTTGAAGGATTTAGGCCTACACGAAATTTCTTATATAGACCTACACGAAATTAACACTATAGTGCTACACGAATTAAGGCGTTTAGGGCTGAAGGGCTACACGAAAATTCCTGTTTAGGCTAACACGAAATTACTAGTATAGGATTACACGATTTCAGTAGTAATTTCATGTAGGCCTAAATGAACTTGAAGATTCCTATGTTGTTGTGTGACACTTATTAGAACGAAATTAAGCCACATTTAGTGTAAGCTTCAATTCCATTTTCGTGTAGGGTTGTATTATATGATTCTGTCAGTAATTGATTTGTTGTAATAGTTTGAATAATTAATATAGTTTTCTATTCTTGAAAGCAAGTTTATCCGTATTATCATTTGATTTTGTGTTAATGTATTAAGTTCATTAATTAATACATGGTATGTTAAATGGTTCTGTATATTGTATATTTGAATATACAATATTTATTTGAATTATTTATGTTCTAAAGTTGAAATTGTAAATGTTCGAATTGTATATTTTATTTATCTGTATTAATTTATCTAAAATGATGATCTGATATTTTTCTATTACTTATTTCTTTTTGTCAGATAGTATATCCCTATTTGAGTGTTATGTCCGTATTCATTTGGTTTGGGGGTTACTGGGAAGGTTTAGAGTACAAAAATAGGGTTCAAGAGCTACTTCACCTACATTGATTGACAACATATCAGAATTTATTATTTGCAATTTATGGAGTTGTGCGTGTCGATCAGAATTGTTGGGCATATGTGTTCCATTCACTGGTTGACACAAATGGAAAAGTGAAAATAAAGAATGATACAGATTTGGAAAATATCATGTCTATGATAGATGATATGCTTGTTGTGTTTGTTACCCTAAAAAGGATAGATGTTGGAGTATCTGGAAGTGCGGGAGCATCTCAAAATACGAGTTGTGGTACTGGGTCGACAACAATGTTTAATGTTGGAATAACTGCATATGATGAAGATATTAGTCGAGGTGATCAATTTTGGCATCGTTTTTCATATGCTGATCCAAAATCAATGCATTCGAATGTTCCGATTGGAATGCAAAATGATGATGATTTTTTAAAGAAATGGGGTAGTCCAAAAGAAAATCAAATGATTAGGAGGAAGGCGTCAACATCAATAAACGAGCCCTAGGAGCCTTGGCCATCATCTACTGGACGTGTTGACTGCGGAGCTAATTGGGATCTCGATTACATTGAATTAAATATGTCTCCTGCAGCCTATAAAGAAAATCAGGAAATAGAGGGGGAATAACTAGACGTACCGGCCTATCATGATTGATCGGGTATGTTTTCAGTAATTGTTAATTGCATAGTAATACTTCGATTGTTTGATGCAATTTTATTTAATTATGTATAACCTTTTTCAGATGGTCAAAATGATGAAGATGAGATCGAAGAAGGTATGAATGTAAACGACGATTTTGAGTTGGACGATGAGGATTTACAGGTTTTAGATAATGAGCAACGTGACATCTTTCAACAATTTAAAGAGTACATTTTTCGTAATACAGAAATAACTACCGAAGATATAGGTGAACATGGTGGTGTTTCAGGAGATAGTCAGACTCGGTCGAACACCTCACAGTTATATCCAATGCCAAAATTTTGTCTAAAGTGGTTCATCCCAAAGATTCCGTTATTTGACCAACCTCATTCGTACGACTTTGACTACAATGACATGGATCGTCAAGGACTGCAAAAAGGGTCAATTTTTCATAGTAAGAATGATTTGAAGAAGACCATTGGATTATACCACTTAGAAAATAAGGTAGAATACCGTGTAAATCATTCAGACAAGCGCAGATGGTCAGTAGTTTGTAGCCGCAAATCATGTTGTGCTTTCCTACCCAATGCATACAAGAAATACAAAATTTGGAAAATCTCTTCAGTTGTGCTCCCACATACATGTGAGCTTGATTTGAATCGGAGTGCTCCTAGGCGAATTCCATCTACGATTTTGGGTGAGTATTATGCTGACACACTCCGTAGAGAGAACTCCAATCTATATCCGAAGGCCATCATTCAAGATATGAATCAACGACATGGCCTACAAGTCAGTTATCGGGTTGTATTTAGCGTAAAATGTCATGCTTTATGGATTGCTTATGGAGATCCCACAATGTCATTTTCAATGTTGTCATCTTACTTTGAGGCTTGAAACAAGCTAATCCTGGTACATATACCGTTCTGGATAAACACAAAAAGGGGAATTCAAATTCATATTTTTTGTCCTGACGACATCTATTTTTGGATTTCAGAGATATTCACGGCATGTGATTGTGGTGGACGGTTATCACCTGAAAGGACAATATAAAGGTATCGGGTTTGTGACAGTCACGAAAGATGGCAACGATCAAATTTTCCCACTCGCCGTAGGGATATACGATATTGAAAATGATGAGTCTTGGAGTTAGTTTTTGACACATGTGCGTTATGCATTTGGCTGTCTAGATGAACTACTGGTGGTTTCAGATCAACACATCAGTATTAGTAATGCCATCGAAAAAGTGTTTCCAGATGCCGCGCACGGATTATGTTGCTACCACTTACAACAAAATTTGACCAAGTATGGCTCACACTTAGTTGGAGTTTTCAAAAAAAGGGCCTACTGTTATCATAGCCTGGAGCTCGAAAGGTATATTTCTCCTTAATTAAATGTAAATTCAAATAAATTTTGACTAAAATTTTGTGTTATCAAAAAATATTGTCCAGTACGCATTTTATCAGTTAAAATGATTTTAATGTAGGTATATGATGAAGCTAGAGGGAATCGGAGCAAAAGGTGCATTAGATGCATTACAAAAAGCGAAAGTTGAAAGGTGGGCCCGTGTGAAATGCCTCGTATGAAGATATAACTTCATGACGTCGAATGCTGCAGAGACCTGGAATGCTCGACTACTTTGGGCCAGAAAACTACCAGTCTGTTCTTTTCTAGAATGTGCTCGACGAATAATTGAAAATTGGTTCTATGAGAGGAGAACAGTGGCACATGACAGAGATAACACACTCAAAAAATCAATCCATGAGAGAATCGTTGAGGCCATTAAGTTTGGCCGGCACATGCAGATAGATAAACTGATGAAACCAAGTACAAGGTCACTGATGGGAGCATCAACTATCTCGTAGATCTCAGTCAACATTCTTACACGTGTCAGGTATTTCAAAGTGATTGGATACCTTGTTCTCATGCCTGTTCAGCAATCAGGTTAGCATCTTCACTGCATTTCGAAGTGTTATATATCTATTTCTAATAGGCATTGTTTATGTTGACACATCCTTTTTCAATGTATGCATAAGTTATTCAAAGGATTTGGTGACGAAGTACATTGCAAATTACTACATCACTGATTCCTTGAAGGGGATGTGGGCTGGTGAAGTCCTCCCTGTACCAGACCTAAGTGAATGGATTATGACGGACGAAGTTTATCTCGCACCTGATAAGCCGAGGTAGGCAGGCAGGCCCCAAGGAAAATGCATCCCGAGAACAAGTGTACTTTCGAACAGTGCGCGTCGACAACGAATACGATGCACCAGGTGTGCAAGCACCAGCCACAACCAATCTCAATGCGATCTGAACCAGCCTGGACATGAACCTAGTGTTTTCCAGGACGTCGAAGAACATGCAAATCCACGGAGAAAGAAAAAATATTCAATTTGCGGATCTGAAAGTCATACAAAGAGAAAATGTCCCTTCTTCCAAAATAATGAAAATGCAGGTGAAGAATAAACGAGTTATGTGTGTACGTAGTATATTTCAAGTGTTGAAGTGTATGTGCCTACGTTTGTCTGTTATTTTTTGTGCTAAATGTATTATGCTGAGCTAAAAACGTTTGTCAATCCGAAAATGATTTATGCTTGTATTTCAAATTTAAATGTACAATTTAGAAATAATTCTAAAATGGAGTGAAAGAAACACTTTCGAACTGAGTCGATGATATTTAAAATTTGACAAAACAACCCAACTGAAAATAAAATTGAAGTATATTGGCTCAATTTCTGACAAAAAAATGTCACAACGTTTTCCTAAAAGAAACATATTAATAATAAAAAAAATTAATAATAAGGATAATAATAATAATAATGATAATTACGATAATCATAATAAAGAACCAGATTAATCATAATAATAAGTTCGCATACAATGTGTCAAGAAACCAGGTAAAAAAGGTCAGGCTAATGCATCCTTGGGGATAGTGTCGGCATCGGTGGAGTATTAGTAAATTGTCAAGCCAATTTGTCGTCGTACCTCGTAGATACCAACATCCATCCCCGGTGTAGGCCACATCACGTATAAACTGCTCTCAACTGCCTTGAGGGTGAAATACCGCACGACACGCTGTCCTCCTACCAATAACATCTCGATTCTTTCGATGATGCCATCTCAAGCTCCAGACCTCGCCAATGATAATGCTGTAATCGGTCATAATACCCAGCGTACAACAACAAGGTAGTGAATACTCTACGTAGCGGTCGGGTCTGCTCGAATCAAAGTCTGGCCAAATCGTCATCCCACTAACTTTGCAAACTATCGAAGATGATCAGTCGCATCGTGGGGATATGTATCTCCGCTGCAACCCAATGTGTGCCATCGAGGTTCATCACCGTAAGTATCTGCAGACACAAATCCAAAAACAAGATAAAATCTTATTGACTTATCCGGATATGAAAAATGTTTTACAATGAACGTATACATCAAAGTTAGCTGTACGACTCACCGATCTAACATTTTTCCACCAGGGCTTAATTTTCCTCCAGGCAGGTCGTTCACCCGTGACGTACGGAACAAGACGGTCGAGGTCCTTGGCAGCGAATTCCTCTAATATAGAAAATGGAAGAGGTTTGGCTGATCGATCCGTCTCATGCTTCTTATAAAATATCTCCTTACATAATTCCTGCACATTAATTTCGTTGTCATTATCATATCTAATATTGCCGTCAAAGAATGCCAAGAAATATACAACACTTACAAAGAAGAATACGTCCACGATCTGAACCGCCCCTTCAACTGCCAGTCGACTCTGACACCAGCAAATCTGGGTTTGCTCTGTAGACTGCTGAGGTATGCATTGATTGCCTTCAATCAAGTATAAAACACATGCTAGATTAGTACCCACAGAATGAATACTTGAAAGGAAAAACACTGATTTTGTAAAAAGTTCGTACCTCCCAATGCACTTGCTCCAAATGGTCTATGAGCGTCCTAAAGAAGGCTGGCCCCACGGTAAATCCAACACCTATATTACGCTTGCAAAAAGAAAAAAATTATATATTAGTACTCTCGACTTAGGTTCGACTGTTATAATGTAAAACAATAAAAATTGAATGTTACTTACTGATCGGCTGCCAATCCAAGCTCCATTCACAACAGCATGTCCTCCATACCGACTTCATTTTCTTCAACGTTCATTACGAGTAAATGGAGATCGAAGGAGCTTGGAAGGTGCTCACTGACGAACAAGTCGGATGCCGGCACTAGTAGAAGGAATGACCACCTTTGGAAAAGAGCCCTCCACATCGGACTCTACAGCAACAGGGGATAGCAGTCGGTGTCATTACGTGCCCCTCTACTGCTGCTGGATCAAAGGTACCGCCCAAATCAAAAGGAATCGCCGACGGAGGACCGGATCGTAAAGGTACATGAGTAGCAGGCGTGTCATGATCGTCCGTCGGAATGTATCTATCATACTTGGGATTTCCTTCAGGCCATGGTACCCAACCCCTCTCCGTGGGCAGGACGTAATGGTAAGTAGGTGGACTATCACCGAAGAAGGCTCTGAGCTGCTCTTCAATCAAGTTGGGGATCTATCTTTCCAGACGATCTAACTCATCACGTATGAGATCCTCTATGCGATCAAACTGGGTGTCTATGTACGTCTGCATCGATGCGAAACGCTCGTCAATCTCACGACTGAAATGCCCAAACACGTCATCGAATCCTAACTGAGCATATGGAGTTGACTGCAGTAGTGCATGTGAGTCGGGTGAGGAAGAAGACATCACTCGACCACGTCGGCGGCTAAGTGGAGTCGCAGTAATGAGTTCTTCAAATGGTGGGGGTTCAGGTGACCAATACTGGTATGTGCCTCGGCTGGGCGAGTGGAAACTAGTATCATGCTAAGCCATCGGCGAGATAGAAACGCCTTCAAAATCAGCCGGGAGGAAACCATCGGACTAGGCAGCCGGGTACAGGTATGAGTACGAGATCTGGACGGCACTCGTACTCTAGTGGTGTTCGTCTCTGAGAAAACCATCCCAGGACGTGTGAAAGTGGTGGGGGCACCTTCTCAGGCGTTTCTTCGAGGGCGTCTACCAGGAAGATGAACACCTGCGTCCAGATCCATATTTAAGTCCCGGAAGTATGACTGACCCTCCTCCTCGAAACTCAAAACCAATGTCTCAAAGTAAGGCACCTAAAAACATAATATGCATTAAAGAGCATTACAATATAAAATTCCATCATTCGTAATGGAAAATGGTAATGACTGTGAGTACCTGCTCACGTAACGCATACGTCAAGTCATCTTCTGATCTCATGGTCGACCACTTCAAGCATCAAGGCAAGCGGTACGACAAATCTAAACGACTGTCTGCGAAGGTGCCCGTCACAGTAATGGCCTCGTAAGCCCATACATGTGGAGCCGAATGTACAAGTTGTTAGAATCATTTTCAAAAAAACGTAACAAACTGTATCGAACAAACAAAAAATTAAAAAGAACACCAAGATTATAACTCACCAATAGGGCGACAGAGAACCCGTAAAAATGATAGGTGTACGCCCGACTTTCTTGAGTACGAGGAATAGAGTGCGATAGCTTCTCCATATGCTTCAACAGGGTCAGATATGAGAATTTACCCCATGGGAAGCTCTCTCATCACTCCTCCTGCTCGATCAAAGTCCAAACCCAAGGATCAACTTGGGTCTTGCCTGCGTCAACTCCAAACAAAATACAGTATACTATCAAAATCTTCGCAATCTTGATAGTATCGTCGTCGCTGTGGCGAAACTGACCTTCAACAAACCAATTACGGAGAGCGGTAATGGTGACCTTCCTGCCATCAAAAAATAGTCACTGGAAAATTCCACCTTCCGGCGGATGATGCACTGCTGATGGGTTGAAATCGGAGTCGTCAAATCGTAGCCCTGTGACGATAGCGAACTCCCTCCTCGAAAACCGACAAAGTCGATCTCCTATACGAAACCATTTTTCATGCATGTGCGGATCTGTCATGTGTCGCACCTCATGAGAAAGGAGGACGTGTAGAAATGCCTTACACGTCTCCAGCTCTGTCGCCCACTTCAGAAAATGTCCTAATGACGACGACATCATCCGACGCTTACAATCTGGACTCCGAGTCTTCATGTCGTCACGTAAGTCATCTATTATGCTTAGCCGAGTATATCCGTTGATATATGTCATCCAACCTGACATCTAGGACGTACCCAAGGCCACTCCAACAACAGTTGTAACACACATACAAAATCAATTTCAATATTCGAAACTAATCACAAAAAATTTCGATCTTAACTGTATGTTAAATAAATCATTGAATAAATTTTTATAAAAAAAAATCTTAAATTTATAATTAACCAAAAACAAAAGTTAAAAAATAACAGAGATTCTAATACAAAAAAAGGTTCTAATACATAAATATCATTACATATAAGTATAAATTCATGTAAACCTTTAAATTCTTTAATTCTTGTTGGCTTCAAATCTTAAATTTTCGTGTAAGCATAAGACAAAACAGAATGATTTCGAAAATGTCTGCAATCTATATTTCGTGTAAGCCTAGTTTTATAATTTGTGTAAGGTTCAAGTTTTAAATTTTGTGTAAGGTGTAAATTTTGCTATTTCGTGTAAGGGAGAAAATTCGCTACTTCGTGTAAGGGAGAAAATTCGTTATTTCGTATAAGGTTGAAAATTTCACTATTTCGTGTAAGATTAAGATTCGCTATTTCGTGTAAGGTGTAAAGTGAACTATTTCGTGTAAGCCTTAGAACCATAATTCGTGTAAGCCTGACCAGCAACGCCTAATTTCGTGTAGGGGCTAATTTGAATACGTACACTATTTCGTGTAAGCCTATTTCAAACCAAACACAGACAACTAATTTTGTGTAGGGCAGAATTCGATTGGCACACATCTAAATCCATGTTTCGAAAGTAGTAAATCAACATACAATTTCATATTCAACGAAATAGGACCTCTCACATGTAAATCAACATCCAAATTTATCAAAGCAATGCTACACGAAATATAAAGGGGTTCGAAACAAATGAAACGAACAACAATTTCGTGTAAGGTTGAAAGAAAGACTCAACTCCATAATTTCGTGTAAGGCGTTGGCAGCAGCAACTAAGAGCAATTTCGTGTAAGGTGTCGGCAGCAGCAACTAAGAGCAATTTCGTGTAAGGCGTCTGAGAGAGAAGAAGAACAATGGCTATTATTTGCAAAGAGAGAAGAAGAACGAAATTGCTGGGAGGCGGCTGAGAGAATCAGGGCTACACGATTTTGCCAAATAAATGCCCTATCAATGAATAAAGAGTAGTGTTTCTGTACACCAGGTGCATGGGTCATAATCCATGCAACCGGGTCGGGTCGGGTCCGGTTTAACCCGGATCCGCGCCCTTTTTTTTTTTTTAAATTTATGTCATAACCTTTATGTTGTAATAATATAACATTTATGTTGTAATAGTGTAACCTTTATGTACAGATTTCATAACCTTTTCACTGAATGACTTATACTTTTTTCACTATAAAAATTCATGCAATATAACCCAAAACCTTTATGTTGTAATAATATAACCTTTATGTTGTAATGGTATAACCTTTATGTACAGATTTCATAACCTTTTCAATAAATAACTTGTAGTTTTTTCACTATAAAAATTCAATATAACTGAAACCTTTATGTTGTAATGATATAACTTTTATACTGTAATACTATAACCTTTATGTACAAATTTCATAACCTTTTCAGTGAATAACTTATACTTTTTTCACTACTCAGCACTGCAAAAGGTTATGTGCATATAACTAAAAGGTTAAGTTCGCTAAACTAAAAGGTTAAGTTCGCTAAGCTAAAAGGTTATGTCAATATACAGCAAAACTAGAATTTGAATTAGGGTTTAGGCGCGTGGGGACGCGTGAGGCGCGCGTGGGGGCGCGTGAAATGCACTTTTTGGCGGGTTGACCCGGTTGCACGGATCTAGGATCCGTGCACCTGGTGTATAGAAACAATTGTGATGAATAAATTGTACTGAAAATATCATGCAAATTACACATTAAACACATGTTTGATGTTCATAACATCTAATAAAATATCTAGTTGGAATCATAATTTATTTCCTTTTGGATCTTAATTAGAAACATATTTTGAAAATTTTCAAAAGAATTACAGAAGAAAAAAAAACAATAATATTAAGAAAAGAGAAAAAAAAATTACGAAAGATTACACAAAGAGAAAAGAATTGAAAAAAAATAAAAGAGAAAAGTTTACAGCGGCTAGTGAGCCGAAAATATTTCCTAATTAACTAATCTTATTAATTAATTGTAATACGGCGTCGCTTAAATATGGAACAGATGAATGATACACAACTTATGTTACAAAGGATTCCATCTGATCTTGACGATTGTTTTGCCCATAGGGTTGATCTCAAGACTCAATGTTCATTGATCTTGTCATTCAGATAGTATTTTAATGGAGTGTCAAAGCGATTGTTATCTCTTATGAATCATGATACATAAATTTTGAATTTGAATATTAGCTAGGTTGTATTTAGATAAAGTGATTTGAAATTTAGAATTTGAGATAAATGAATTGCAAATCCATTTAAATTCAAAATGAAAGTGATGGATTCAAATTCAATATATCAAAACATCATTAATAGATTTGGTATTATGCGTTGATTTAAAATTTCTGCTCAATTCCCTTCATCCAATTACACAACGTAAGAGTCTTTTTGTATTCATTTTTAATATTGACTTCTTCTATGCACAGGGAATTGCTGGAATTTTGTGGTGATTGAAAATCCACCATTTTAGCTTTTGGAAAAGAATTTGTGCAATTTAATATATTCGTCAAAGTTAGGCCTACATGTGTAAGAAATATTGTTATGTATTAGTGTTTTCAAATTGATGATACTATTTAAACCATTAGATCATATGGTCATTTATCACAAAACTGAATAGCCATAATCTATCTAGACAAAAAAGGTGTATCTTAGACCCACCTATTCCATATTCAATCGCATCATTACATTCAATAATATATATATATATATTATTTTTTCTGTTGTTTCTCATTCAGAAAGAATTTTAAGTAAATTTGGTTAACAACTTCTTGTGATTTGTAGCATTGCTATCACAAAAAGAAGTCGTTAAAAAATAAGTTCCTTAAAACTATTATAGACATTTTCATGATAGATAAAAATAATCTATGTAATTAAAACTTACTTATATATACTCAATTACTATCATATAAATTTCTAATATTTTCATATACCTTGTCAATTGTCATTATATATTATACACATAAACTCAAATTTCTTCCAACATTACATGTAATTTATTAACAAATCGATATGCAGTAAAATATTACATTTATTAAATAATTTTAGAATGCAATATCAAATTATAATAAAAATTATGGAAATGACCAGAAATCAATGGTCTTATATAAGATTAAAAAAAATAGTAAATATTTTTGCTAGAAAAAAAAATAAAAATTGTTCACAAGAACACTAAAATTCAGGTTATAATCCATTAAATGTCAAAAAATGAGATGACATGATTCATGCGTCATGTTAACTATGATTTGCGTTGCACGAATCATTATAGCTCATTTGGTTTACACGAACCAACATAATTGGATTTGGTGGGGAACAAACCATTTGATTCATATCAATGTGTTATAAATAAATATATATATATGATGATTTAACCACATTTCATTAATGAATGATATTTCACTTAATATAGCCTATCATATTAAATTGTGCATTCACTCAAATGATTATTTCATCACCTCTAAAAAAATAGATTGGCTTATATATCCACATAGGCTTATCCATAGAACGAATGTGGATTTGGTGAGCAAGTGAATGGGCCACATGATGTTTATGCATAATTGGAATTGGGATTTGCATGGAAATTGTTAGGTGAGAATTGAGAAAAGGTCTTCCTTATTAATTCCTCTTTTGAAATATAAAAACATAAAACCACGTGTCACTTAATCCATGACTTTCCCAACCCAAGAAGCCACCACTTCCTTCTCCCAATTACTTATTCATTATTCTATCCAAGACTAATTATACCACAACACCTACTAATCCATTAATTAATCCATCATTTTCATTCCCTAATTGCTAGCTTATCTTGGACTAAAAATGATTAATAAGAAAATAAAAGAGAAACAAAATGAAGTTAGAAGATAGTTTGGTATTGGGAAATAATTAGGTTAATTAAATTCTTAATAGTCACTTCATCCAATCATATTATTTTAGAATTTTTATGATAAATTAAGGTATATAAAAATAAGATAAAAATACCTTGAGCAATCTTCTTCTTTCTCCATACATTCATAAATCATGTCATAATCGCTTGATATCTTTCTTTCTCTTTATTTTATCATTGAAACTTATTCAATCATTCTGAGTCTCCAATTTTCCACTATTCTCTACCAACATCAAAATTGAAGCCATTCAAATCTAAGATTCATGATGTTGATGATTAAGGCATTGTCGAATATCTATTGATTACCATGGCCATGATTGCTTTGGTCATAGACTCATAGTAACTTCATCCAAAAATGCTTCTATGGTGGATGCAAACAAGTCTTTAGGAATGTGAAGAAGATGCAAATTGAACAACAATTAAAAAAAAAAAAAATGAAATAAAAACTTTAGAAAGAAATATTACCAATATTTGCAATATTCAAGCCTTTAATTTCAAACTTTTACAATTCTACCTCCAATATGAAAATTTCAAAACTCGAGTTTCATGGGAGTTTTAAACAATTTAGGGTATTTTAAACTTTTACTCTAATCTCATGGCACATCATTTTACAAAATACTTCAATTATGTCAATAAAAAATTTACGATCGGTCATTTATGAAATTTCTAGATGTAGTGTTTGTATAAATATGAATTTGAAATTCATTATTTTTATTTCGAACTAATCCTTAATAAATATGGAAGAATATTAAATTCACTATATCTCAAGTGAATTTAATTTTTATTTAAATTTTAAATTTCGGATTTCAAGTCATTCCATCTAAATGGAATGGAGCTTAAGTTTATTGAAAAAATCTAATATTCATCTTAGTTACAATTGGAGAAATATTATATGAAATTTTTAAGTATACATATGAAGAATTCAATGACCACAAGAGAAGATGAAACGCAGTTTTGATGGGGTAAATAAAAACAAGTGTGAAAGGAAATTTTGCAATATACAGTTTAAAGTAGATCGATCTTGTTAATTAATATTCGTAATTCGAAATTAATGTGTGAAAACCCCCAACGAAGCTGTTACATTCGAAGTGAACTCATGAAATCCAGTCAAAACTCCTCGGAAGAAAATACATGGCATATTGGTGAAAGAGACAAGAAAATAAATAATAAAAAGAAAAGTAGGTGGCATGGTAAAATTTGATAGGGGTAGAAAAAAGAGGCGACAAAAATCGTCCACAATTCTTTGGTTGGTTGTTGGAAAAGTTTGAAACGGTAGTAAAGTGGGGGTGTTGTTTCTAAATTTTTCTAGAACATCTCCACACTTTCTTTGGACCGCCCCATTATATATTTGTCTTCCCACCACACTATTTAAACTCCCCATCACAACACGCCTCCACAAGAAAAAGGAACAAACCGGAGGAACAGTAAAAGCAGAGAGGGAGAGGGAGAGAGAGCTTTTCCCCAAAAAGAACGTTATGGTTGAAGAAGATGAAAAGTCCAATGGAAGAAGTTGCTAAGATTCCGAAACACGATCTCGTTCATTCTCGCGTTTTTCTCTTCGGCTTTTATTGCTGGGGCTGGGAATTCCTCACTGCTCTGTTGCTCTTTAGTTGCTGATCATCGTTGTCGATTTGGGGCTTTTTTTATTTGTTATTTAAGAATTTAATTTTAAGGATTAATTTGTGGAGATTATTTATACGGTAGAGTTTGTTTGGTAAATTGGTGGGGGAGATGGCGCAGAGGTCTGTTCCGGCGCCGTTTTTGACGAAGACGTATCTTCTGGTGGATGATCCGACCACCGATGACGTGATCTCTTGGAACGACGATGGTACGACGTTTGTTGTCTGGAAAACCGCGGATTTCGCCAAGGATTTGTTGCCTAATTATTTCAAGCACAACAATTTCTCCAGCTTCGTTCGCCAGCTAAATACCTATGTAAGTCCTTTTCTTCGTTCACTTTTAGTATTATCCATTCATCATCATCTCTCTCTCTAATTCCATTGATGACAGTCTATATATGGTAGTCTTTGCGTGTTTGTTCTAGAAGTTGAGGAGAGGTTTTTTTTTTTTTTTTGGCTAAAAGACAAGTTCAGGAGCTAATTTTTTGGAGTTTTTGCAGTTATGTAAAAAAAAATTTAAAAATACAATTAACACAGATGAATGCTTTGAGTTATCATCATGTAAAATAAAATATGTGGTGATCGAAATAAATAATTAAATTATTAATTGGGGTATTTCTAGTCTTATTACCATTAAAATTCAAACAAAATAGTTCGATATCCTTTCATCATACAAAATATAGAAAAATAAAAGAAAAAAACTACCAATGGAACTAGTTTGAAAAAATTGATCACCTATTATTTTATTTCCAATATGAAAAGTTAATCTATTATAATTAACTATTTCTAGAAATCTCAAATTGTGTAGTGAAGAGGAAAAAAAAACATTTAGTAAAATGAAATATTAGGTTCTCCAAAAAAAAAAAATAACAATAATATTTGAGATTTAAAGAAGAAAAATCGAAAACAAAATCTCGGGGATTTTTTGAATAGTTAGTTGTGCTGATGACTAGAGAGAAATTTTGAGGAAAATTTTAGGAAGAGAATAAAAGTAGAGTTTAGTTAAATACGAAGAAAATTAAAACTACATAGAAAGATTGGTTTGTTCAAAATCTTATTGGAGTAAATTATAGGTGCAGTGCATAGAGCTTAATTATTGATCGTCTAGCCACTTGACTAGGATTTTTCTTAAACTAATTAAAATATTTAATATAATTGAATATATGCCATCAGTGGTTGGTAAATTAATTGGAGAAATAAGTGGGTTGTATTCAAACTTTAGATAAATTGCAAGAAAACCCCAGGAAAAGAAAATGAATATTGGTAGGAAAGAGAGAGGCTACGAGCCTGTGCTATAATTCTTTGGTCCAACTCTCCTTATTTGGTCTTCTTTCTTGGATTAAACTAGTTAGTGTAAGACTATGTTTGGGGTGAAGGAAATTAGGATTTGAAATTCTAGATTATGTAGTAAAGATGAATAGTAAAAGATATATGTTGGTTTTGCAACTGTATATGAAATGATATACTGTAGATATCAAATCATGTTTGAAAAATGTTAATGATTGTATTATTTTAAAATTTGTTGTTGGTAAAGATTGATCTTAGTATTTTATTAAAAAAAGATATAATGTTGGTGATGATTGGTTTAGATGTAATTTATGGGTAGGATTTTAGTGGATTAAAATTTTTGAATTCGAGTTTCATAAGAAACACGAATTTCAGATTTTAATATTAAAAATCCGTCCATAGAACCTAGAGACGAATATAGCGCCTATGTTATACGTGTTCAGTGACATAATTAGTATGTGTTTCAATTGAAGCTGAATAGAAGAAACTCAAGAGACTTCACTTTCTTAGATGCCAAACAAGGAATGAAGGATGTAGATATGAGGTGCATCATTGGCATACGTTTCTGAGATATTATCTTTATCTTACGTGTAAATTCATCGTTGATTTATATATAATACATGTGGATGTAAATATACTAAAGTTTTACATACAAGCAAGTGTATATACGTATATAAAAATTATAAAGATAATTCTATAGGCTATATAATCACTAAGGGTGTGTTTGGAAGGGAATTTTGTAGGATTTTGGGAATTCTGCCATTGAAATCTGGATTTTATAATAAAGGTGAATAGTAAAAATATATGTTTGTTTGAAAATTTAGTAAAGTATGATTATACTATTGATGTCAGATCGAATTGATATAATATTTTATTGTGTAAATGTGGGTTGATGTAATATTTTTTTTTATGAAAAATATATTTAATAATAATCGATGATTATAATATAAATAGTAATAATTATATTCAAATTTTATAATTCATATTAAACTATAAAAATAAACATACATTGAGACTTCAAAATCCTATCACGGTAAGTCCCTTCCAAACATAGCGTAGCCTAAACGTAGTACCTGGACCATGTGAATGTTAAGTGTGGAAGTTTTGGGTGGGAATGCAGGCGGGGTATCATTATCTATAGTGTCCAACAAACAAACGCATATCAAATTAAATTGGCTTTTGGATAATTAAGTATTCATTTTATTTATGACGCCTGATACACGTGGGATTCATATAGTTGACCTGTTTGAAAAAACACATGATTTTCACAAATTCAACAATTTTTACATTCTCCTTATGTTTTCTCCAGCCAAAAATAGGCCCGCGGCCTGCATTATTAATTGAAACATGCATTTTTTTAGGCTTTTGCCTCTTTTATTTATTTTTTATTTTTATATACTTGTATGGTTGAATTGTGTAGCAATCAATTTTTTTTTTTCTAAGTACTTATTGCGTTGTTTTTCTAGTTTGTCCTAGAACATGTCAATTTGATGGAACTAATATCAAACTTATATGATCAGTTTTTATTTTAGTAATATTTTCTTAATTTCTCATGTTATATTTTCAAATTTTATAAATTATCCATCATTTTTTTCCTTTTATTTTTATCAATATCAGTATTGATATTTAAATTAATACTCCTTACTATATTAAAAATAACACTTTCCGAACAAGCTGGGACTTTGGCTTTACAATGTGTTTTTATGCACCAATTGTTTTTCTACATATCCAAGAACAGAAAATTGTGATTCCATATTATGACAAATATCTGATTTTTTTTGGTGGTAGGGACCATCTAAATTTATTAGGATTAAGTGATTGGATGTGTCTATTCATTTAGTAATTTCCAACATTTATATATAATAATAGGGACAGAGATATATTGAAGTAAGTCAATTGGTGAGCGATGTAAGCAATTTATTTTGAATTCTTAAGAAATTTACCTGCCAAATTAACGTTTTTTCTGCTGGATTTAGGAAAAGTCGCTAAAGTTGGGTTTACGTCGTATTATTATGTTGAAGATCAATTCCCTCTATGATGTGCCTCTACTTCATAATTAAAGTCGTCAAAAGGGGTTTTTACTAGTGCTTTAAATTATAACAATCTTGAAAATTATAATTGTTTCTAAATTATTAATTTTTAATAAGAAGATAATTCAATATAAAAATTGAGTCCATTCAAATTTCAAAGTTTTAATCAATAAAAAGAAATATTGATCCATAGCCTTAAAGGTTTTTGTGGTCGTTTTTATAACCTAGAATAAAGTACTTATATATCTGAAGATAGTTGCAGTATCTGGTATTATAGCATTTTCACTAAAGATTTTTGAGTGAAGTGACATAATAGCTATATAATGAATAAAGCCGCCAATTTAAATCTGGGTTTTATCAACATGGATACAATTGTTTTTTTTTTTTTATGGTAAAAATTAAAGTATATATATATATATATATATATATATATATATATATATGTCGTAGCACCATATAGATTAGTATTGGTAGGAATAATAACTGAATTTTTCTTTTGGCACAGGGTTTTCGAAAAACAGTCCCAGACAAATGGGAATTTGCAAACGAGCACTTCAAGCGGGGAGAAAAGGAGCTGCTCGCCCAAATCCGCCGCCGGAAAACAACTACACCCAACTCAGCAACCGTGAAGCGTGGCGGCGCCAGCGACAATCTAGCTTCGCCGGCAAGCTCCGGCGAAGACTACTTGGGCTCGAGCTCGACCTCATCCCCGGACTCCAAGAACCAGGGCTCACTGGAGACACAGGTGTCCACCCAGCTCGCCGACTTGTCCGGCGAGAACGAGAAGCTGAGAAAAGACAATCAAATGCTGAGCTCTGAGCTGGCACAGACCAAGAAACAATGCGACGACTTGATAGCCTTCTTAACGCAGTGCGTGAAGGTGGGCCCCGACCAGATCAGCCGGATCATGAATCTCGGCGCGTCGGCGGGAGGCGGCGGCGGGGATTCCGATTGTGATGACGACGAAAAGGAGAATTGCATGAAGCTGTTTGGGGTGGTGGTGAAGAAGAGGAGGGGTTGTAGTGAGAATAGTGATTTTTGTGGGCCCCGCAAGAAAGAAATTAAGCCGGCAGATGTGCCGTGGATGAAAATTTCCGCGTCACCGGGGGAGGGCAGTAAGGTATGTAACTGACCAATCAGATCGTGCCGCGTGTCCCTGTGGAGGTACATAGTCAGTCGGGTCAAAGTAAGGATTTCAATTTGGACAGAAATTTTTATACCTTAATCTTTGTTAATCAAGTGTAGGAAGTTCAAATGAAAATGTGGTTTTCATCGCTAATTACACATGTTTATGTAAATTTCTGTGTGGAGATTTCGATTTTCTTGAACAAGCTCATATGGATATGGTGAAGAAGCATTGTTGAGTTTGGCTAAAGTGAATTTGCCAACTTTGTACTATGTAATTCTCTAAACTTTTTGAGAAGTTTATGATCTTTAAGTCCAAAGCACTTTGTAATTATTATATTTCTTTCAAACCAAATCAAATGCATTAATTCAATTATCTCTTGGCATAAATGGAACTGAAATAGGAATTGAATTGAATATGAGAGAGACAAGCAAGCTTGGTCCAGAGCCTTTTGGACAAGGGCATGAACAACTATATTAGCTTGTCTTTTAACAAAAACAATGGCGAAAGAAGGAACATTATTCAAAATTGCACTACTCATACCTGATACCATTCCAAATACAGTTATCGGACCTTATTTTTTATAGCATTGATTGATGATAAGAAGTTAGGTTCGATACCAATCTCATTAATCCAATTCAGAGCTTTATATAGATACTCACAGCTTCAGCTTCATCCAACTTGCCTGGCCCCTTCATGAAAATAAATATATAAATAATAATTTAATAATTATTAATTTAGTAACTTTGATGATTATTCTGTAATGATTTTGGGTTGTTGTATTCATAGATCAGCCTTTGTACACTTATTTAAGGATTGTTCCTACAAGACAATCTGATCGGTCTCAATTTGTTGATTCTATTCAGCCATATAAACATGATAGATTGCAATTATTTTAATTAACAAGAAGAGTAGAGCAGATATATATTCTGAGTTTTCTGAAGCTAAATCTGCTAGCCAAGAGAGATCTTTAATTTAATATCATAAGGATATCTTGTTTCAAGAGAATATGTACTAGGTTGTATGTGTGATCTGTTAGGATAGCTAGAGGAACCAAATGTAATCCATGTTAAAGCATCAGCAACCCTTTATTTAAAAATAGAATTCATTTAGTCATCTACTACATTCACTTTCCTCCAATATCAACATTTCATCAATTTAAATCCTCACCCACAATCCACCAAATCCAAAATCAATTATTATATAGGTCTCATCTCCACTCAATTTTCTCTCTTGATTTTAAATTAATTTAATTTAGATTTTCTAATTTTGAAAACACATTTTTTTTGAATATGTTTAAATAAATAAAATATTATATTAAAACAAATTTTTATATTTTAAATGAATAATGAGATAATTTATAAACGTAAAAATATAATTAAATTATGGTTATAGAGAATTAAAAATACAATTCCTTTTGGTATTATATACACTATCTAGCTATATTTTCTAAAATTATAAAATTTATCATTGGATCAAATACAATTTTGGAGTTGAATTAAGGAAAAAAAAACCGAGAAAATTGGAATTGCATCATGAAAGAAATTATGCAATTGTAAATAGAATTATTGGAGCAGGCGTTTAATTATAGGAGAAAAAGAAAAATAAAAAAAAAAAGGAAAGAAAAAGAAAAGAAAAGCAAAGCGATGTAGTTGGATCCTAGAAATTCAGTCACAGACGTGCTAATTAATCTCGTGTAATGCACGCGCCAATCAGAGATGTCCACACTCGTCATCTTTTGAGGTTTTTTTTTTTTTTTTCCCACTTTTGAGGTTTGATTGGATTCAATTCACTCTTTGCCCTCCAAAGTTCCTGTATGTCTAACATTCACATCGTTTCGGATTTAAATGTTTTTTATTTTTATTTTTTTAATTTTATTTTTTTGTTTTAGGCTAAATCTTTTATATATAAATTTAGTGATTTTCATGTACAAATTTTATGACATTTATGTATAAATTATGTGATCTTTATATTCAATAATTTAGAAAAAAAAAAGAATTTCAACAAAATTAGTATATTAATACATTTATGTTATATTTATATGACTCATATATATATTCATTTGACATTTATGTACAAATATTCATATTTTTATATACTTTTATATATAATATAAAAGTATGAATATTTGTACATAAAGGAGACATGAATATACATATGAGTCATATGAATATCACATAAAAGTATTTATGTACAAATTTTGTTAAAATTCTTTTTATTTTTTTTCTAAATTACAATGCATAAAGGTCACAACATTTGTATATAAAAGGTCACCAAATTTGTACATAAAGGTTAAAAAAAGGTAAAGTCGTGGATCCAGTTTGGATTAACCCGAATTTTACGAATCTTAAATTTATACACCTAATGCACAGGAGAATTTGTGTTAAGGTGGATTAAATCTATCTCTCACAACCCACAACTTGAATTTAAATTGAATTTGAATCAAGTTTTATGCTCTAAGATTTAGTGGTTAAGATATATTTATCTAAAATGATGTCTAGCTTTTCACTATATCTAAAGAATCAAGGCATCAATCCCTTTTGTTATCAAGTTCTTGGAAAAGGGAACAGGTGAATTGGCTCACTAGTAATACAATATGTAAAAAAAAATTATGCTTTCATTTGGATAGAATAATTTGAAATGAATGAACTCAAATTAGAGTGAATTTAAAATTCATCAAAATGGTTTTAAAATTAATTTAAAATGAAAACTATAGAATTCAAATCCATATCCATCCAATTACTATCAGTAAATTTGCTATCATGAATTTCAAATCTCTTTTCAAATCCATCTATCCAAATCAATCCTTAATTTATTATTTTCTAATAAAGGAAAAAAAAGAAGTAAATTCCATGCACAGGAACAAAAGCGGTTGAGATGTTATTGTTACAATAATGACCTTAATTACTTGGTGGCCAACTCGTGTCCTCACCATTTTGATTTTTTTGGTGTTAAAGTAGAAATTTGTAGCAATCCATGAGTCTACCTATTTTAATACATTTGGGTTCATTTCACTAGGTAGATTTGACAAAATATTTGAAATTCATAATAGCAAATTCATCAATGGAATTTGAATAATTTTGGATTCGAAATCTAATATTTTTATTTTTATTTAATTTTGGAATCATTTTGATGGATTAAAATCCACTCAAACTTGACGAAATTTCAAATTACTCTATTCAAATAGAACCTTAAAATATAGGTATTTTTTTGTTGGTAAACATTTTTTTTTAAGAATGTGTAGTAAAAATTAGTTATAGATGTAGTACTTTTTTTTTTTTCTATAATTTTTTGAGATTGTATAATTAGTTAAATTTAGTTGTTTTAACTTTTGATTTCCCTATTGGCAAGAAGCCAAGAATTATATCTCATCTTTTGTTCGAGTTTTTATTCTCTTTACAATAAATCATTCATTCATTAAGGAATTTCTCCTTCTAATATTTTTCTTCCGCAACTTTTTTTTTTCCCTCCAATTCCAACTCATAATTATAACTAAATGTTTTTCTGATAAATTATTTTTAACCCATAATTTTATTTTATTTTGTGAGAACCCTGCAACTATTTTATATGATTTACTAAACTTTATTTATTTTCTTCAGAAAATTGAAATGTAATCTATTTAAAAATATATTTCAGAACATGACATACATGTTGGGTTATGGAGTCTGAGTTAGATAGACTTTAGAACTCCTGGTCAGATAAGGCTTAGGACTCCTAGTCAGATTAGACTTGAGATTCCTAGTTATAAAGACATTAGAACTCTTCCCTATAAATAACCCTTTGACTCATTGTATTTGTCAGCACAAGAAAACACAAGAAAATTAGTAAATTCTCATGGCTTGGTAGTGCCCCCAAACGTAGTCAATTGACGAATTGGGTGAGCAAATTGTTGTCTCTTATTTTCATTCATATCAAATTCTCTATAATTGTTCTCAAAATTCTAACAACTGGTATCAGAGCATCGGGTTTAGTTGATCTGGTGGGAGCAATTACGACGGCTGAAGGGAAATCGCCTGTTGAGAAATTTGATGGATCAGATTTCGGATTCTGAAAACTGCAGATCGTACCATCGGGTTTAGTAGATCTGGTGGGAGCAATTACGATGGCTGAAGGGAAATCGCCTGTTGAGAAATTTGATGGATCAGATTTCGGATTCTGAAAACTGCAGATCGTACCATCGGGTTTAGTAGATCTGGTGGGAGCAATTACGATGGCTGAAGGGAAATCGCTTGTTGAGAAATTTGATGGATCAGATTTCGAATTCTAAAAACTGCAGATCGAGGACTACCTGTACGGTAAAGATCTGTATCAACCTTGGATAATCCGGGACAACATTGCTCTTGCAGGTGCAAAGAACGATGCAGATTTGTGGCACTGTCGTTTGGGCCACATGAGTAAGAAGGGGATAAAAGTGTTGTGTTCGAAAAGTAAGCTGCCAGGGCCTTGGAACTGAGGATGCTAGCGCGTAGCGAAGGTGGCTAGGTGGTCGGGACCTGAGAAAGGTGAACGGACTTGGAACTGAGAAGATGCTGGCGTAGGTGGCTAGGTGGCCGGGACCTAAGAAAGGTGAACGGACCTGGAACTGAGAAGATGTAGGTGGCTAGGTGGTCGGGACCTGAGAAAGGTGAACGGATCTAGAATTGAGAAGATGTAGGTGGCTAGGTGGTCGGGACTTGAGAAAGGTGAACGGATCTAGAACTGAGAAGATGCTGGCGTAGGTGAGTGGCCTGTGTGGCGATGGCGCAAGGCGAGACGCCGAGTCACGGTGACATCGAGGTGTGGCGATAAGGCATGTTGGTGCCGAGTCATGGAGATGTCGAGAAGATTCCAAAATTGATGAAATGAAGAAGACAAGTTACAATTGGAAGTCAGTCTCCAGGTGGGAGATTGTTGGGTTATGGAGTCTGAGTTAGATAGACTTTAGAACTCCTGGTCAGATAAGGCTTAGGACTCCTAGTCAGATTAGACTTGAGATTCCTAGTTATAAAGACATTAGAACTCTTCCCTATAAATAACCCTTTGACTCATTGTATTTGTCAGCATAAGAAAACACAAGAAAATTAGTAAATTCTCCTGACTTGGTAGTACCCCCAAACGTAGTCAATTGACGAATTGGGTGAACAAATTGTTGTCTCTTATTTTCGTTCATATCAAATTCTCTATAATTGTTCTCAAAATCCTAACAATACATAAAGACAAAAAAAAGTTATATTTTATGTGTCCGTGAATGAGTTAGTTGGTAGGTCACGTCCCCATTTCTTTCTCCTTCTCATATAAGTGGGCATAATTTTCCCCATTTACATCGTTAATTGTACATTTTATTAGTAATTTTATTTTGAAAAATATATGAAATGAAATGAGAAATAACTGATTTTAGAATGCCAAAGCCTGGTTTCGGAATGATCGTGGTTATGTTGGTCAAGTAACTCAATACTTTATGAGGCACTTGTTTTGTATGTATTATTAACATATATCTTTGTATCTTTATTTGGATATTTGTCTTAAACGCATGCTTATATATACATGTTAACGCATGCTAAACAATTTCCAACATTGATCATTCATGGCTATAATCTCATCTCCCACATTTGCAAATCCCATTATCCATTTTCCACCATCTTCTTTTATCACTAAAAATAGTGGGCTTTCTGTTTCGAGAATTCGATTCTGTCGATCATCGGCTTCTTCCATGGATTCCGGCGAGGAGCTGAGAGCCAAGTTCATGGATTTCCCATATGCCTCTGCTCCCATCAGAAACCTTATGGTGGAGCTTTTATCCAGTGTGGAGACCCACCTCGGATCCTCGCTTCACCCTGATTGTACCCTGCCGCCGGATGTACAACACTTTGAGAATCCCACCGGAACTGCCCATGCATCGATCCACCTCAGATCCGGCCTCCCTTCTTCTCAGGTATCCTCTTCATTTCAAGACGGTTTTATCGATCCTACAATAGCAAAACTTGCGAAACTAGTTCAATAACTAGAGCACGGTCCCATTTTTTTTTTTTTTTTGTCCTGCATGAGTTATATAACTTGTAATTTAATCATATAAAGTTGGGTTAATATCATTTTTCAATATGAATTAGACAACATTTTTTTTCTTTCAAACACATTAATTTTTTTCCTATCACAATCTGTACTATATGTTATTTATTTTTTTTATTTGACAACATCCGACAATAAATTCCGACCAAAAATCACACATGTGATTTGTATGATATGCGCAATTGGAGGATATTTTAAAAGAGAAAAAGACAAAAACATCCTCTAGTTGTACATTTGCAAATCACATGTGCTTTTTTTGGTCGGAATTTGTTGTTGGAGGTTACCAATTTATTTTTTTGGTTGGAATATGTTATCGAAGGTTACAAATTTGAAAAATACGTATAATACAGATTGTGACTGGAATAAAAAAAAATTTAGATTTCAAAGTGAAAAAAATATTTAATACATGTTGGAAATGTTATTAACCCTATATGTTTAGATATATATTTGTGATGGATCGAACTCCACTATCCTCAAAATTTTCACAAATTTATATTTGATTGTGAGCGGTGGATTAACCCCTAAATCTATATAATGTATAAGACCGG
This sequence comes from Scutellaria barbata, assembly GCA_028654395.1. Taxonomy (NCBI): domain Eukaryota; kingdom Viridiplantae; phylum Streptophyta; class Magnoliopsida; order Lamiales; family Lamiaceae; genus Scutellaria; species Scutellaria barbata. The sequence goes on from CM053650.1 coordinate 6,107,494, forward strand.
TTCACAAGCATACTTCTAAATAAATAAGTTTATTTGAAAGTTTAAGATAAGAGTTAAAATCTAATAATATAATATTTAGTGTAAATGTGTTTTTCTACATTATAAGCATAACAAAAGACCCTTTTTTTACCCAACTTTTTCTAAATGTCTTAAATGTCCTGTTAAACTATGCTCCCCAACCACCTCTGTTTATTTCAAAGCTCTCCCTCAAATCAAATAAAATATTCTAACATATATCAAACAACAAATAAGTATCCACAAATCTATTTATTAGGTGTATGCACTGCATTTTAAATATCACTAATGAAAACAGATCTAAAATCATAATAGTTGTCAACTAATCTCCCAAAGCAAATCTCAAATCTTAGTAAGTATGTCAGGTTGATTTCATGTTGGGATGTTGGACATACTGCAAGCTGCCGTCCGGTGGTGCCATCAAGACAACGAGCCTCTCGGCCTACTTGAAACCCTCGACTGATGCCCCACACTTGGTGCTCGATCTCATCCAGACCACCCCTTCATCGCTCGTGCTAGTTCTTGATTTGACTCCACGGAAAGATCTCGTCTTGTATCCTCACTACCTCAAAACCTACTATGAAGATACTCAGTTGGAAAGACATAGGCAACGACTTCACACGTTGTCGGAGGTAAGACCTTACACATTGTCGTCTCTTTATATGCGAGCTCATCTATCTCCGATAGCAATTATAGTGAGCATTGACACTAGAGCTAGTGAATCGGAAAATATTGAAGGTATAGTTCAAGACCATATAAGTCCTGTTTCTAAGGAGTTATTGCAATTTTGGATAGAAAAGTGTGCGTGTTCTTCTTGGAGGCGCGTGGAAGCATTTGAGAGCGCTTATTTAATTGAAAGGGATGTAATGATTAAGAATTCAACTATTGAGTTGGATCTTGGGTCAAGTTTGCCAAGCTTGTTTGGACAACAAGTAGCTAATAGAGTTTTAAATGTTTTGAAAGAACATTACATTAAGGGTTGATTATATAAAAAGTCAACTTTTAGTTAAAATTTCAATTACAACAACTAATTTTATTTGTAATGTTATCGACTATAATATTGATTTACAATATCTCATTATAATGCCACTGTATCATTGTTAGATGCACTTGATGAGGTTATATCAGATTTATCATCTGTCATTACTGCCATAATAAATCGAAAATGAAAAGTGCAACAAACCTAACTTTCATCCCATATTCGCAATAAAATTTTCTCCTTACTTGTTTCTAAATGCATAGTAACTTTTCAATACTAGATAACAAATATCTTCCTTTAAAGTGATTAGCTTTAGAATCTTTTCTTATTAATTTCGAGGAATTAAATTCATTTTTAATTATGTCTTACAATAATAAGTGTCTGAAAGTCTGAAACTAGTCCCATAAATTTTGAAAAATCAATTTTAATCACACGATTAAAAATTGTCCAATTCCAATTCATTTAGCGGATTTTTCACGCGCAAGAGGATATAATTTCCCAATTTGAGCATAATGAAGAAGCATTTTACTGGTCTTAAAATCTATCAAATATTAAAGGAAAAGGCTAAGAAGAAGTGTGATGGCTATAATCTCATCTCCCACCTTTTCAAATCCCATCATCCATTTTCCACCATCTTCTTTTACCACTCAAAGTAGTGGGCTCTCAGTTTCGAGAAATCGATTCTGTCGGCCATCAGTTTCTTCCATGGATTCCGGCGAGGAGCTGAGAGCGAAATTCATGGATTTCCCATATGCCTCTGCTCCCATCAGAAACCTTATGGTGGAGCTGTTATCCAGTGTGGAGACCCACCTCGGATCCTCGCTTCACCCTGATTGTACCCTGCCGCCGGATGTACAACACTTTGGGAACCCCACCGGAAGTGCCTATGCTTCTCTCCACCTCAGATCCGGCCTCCCTTCTTCTCAGGTACCCTCTTCACTTCAATTTTTTGACAATTGCAAAACTAGTTTCATAACACAGTACAATTTTTGGTATGAGTTATTTAGCCTGTAATTAATTATGCATTTTTATTTTTTTACATGATTACGAATTTAATCCTAAAAATTCACTGCAATTCCTGACTGACTTAGTCTTATTAGTATGGCGTTTGTTTAGTCACTTATTTAGTTATTTATTCCTAAAAAAATTAATCATGTATGGCGATTTCATGTTTAAAAAAAAAAACAATGTATAAGCTCCTAAATAGGCCTATTTTTCAGACGAAATGAATTCTCATTTTTAAAATTTCCGTAACACTCTTGAACAGTTAATAAGGTCTTAAAACATATAAACCCGAACCTCTTGATGAATTGGGAAAAAATCAAATATGATTAATTTATAAATGAACTTAATACAATTAATTAGTGTAACAAATGTGATAATTAACGCTTAACAGCTAGACCTCATCCTAATCTATTGCCTGTATTTTCTTTTGAGATAACTGCATTTTAATAAAACTGAAGAAAACATAGGAGATAAAAGCAATATATCAAAGTCTGATACAAACAACATACTATTCAGATCATAGCTTCTCAACTTATGTCCCAAAGCAATCCTCAAATCTTATGGAAGAAAAAAAATGTATATCAGATTGATTTCATGTTGGGAGGTTGGATACACTGCAAGTTGCCGTCCGGTGGGGCCCTCAACATAACGAGCCTCTCGGCCTACTTGAGACCCTCGACTGATGCGCCACACTTCCTGCTCGACCTCATCCAAAGCAGCCCTTCGTCCCTCGTTTTAGTTCTTGATTTGACTCCACGAAAAGATCTCATCTTGTATCCTCGTTACCTTAAAACCTACTATGAAGAAACTGAGTTGGAAAAACATAGACAATGCCTTTACATGTTGCCGGAGGTAAGACCATACTTCTCGCCATCTCTCTACGTGCGATCCCTTCTCTCTCCAACAGCAATTATAGTGAGCATAGACACTGGTGAATCAGAGAATATTGAAGAGATAGTTAAAGACCAAGTGAGCCGTGTTTCTAAGGAGCTATTGCAATTTTGGATAGAGTCGTGTGCCTGTTCTGAGAGGCGTGTGGGAGCGTCTGAGACAGCTTATTTGGCTGAAAGGGATCAAATAATTAAGAACACAACTATTGAGGTAGATCTTGGGGCAAGTTTCCCTAAGTTGTTTGGACAAGAAGTAGCTAATAGGGTTCTAAATGTTTTGAAAGAAAATTACAATAAATAAGTGAAGTCATTGTATGTAATCCACATGTATGGAGCTTTATGATCTTTCTTTTCTGTCATATGTCTCGTATGTCTGAAGTTGTGAGTATTACATCTTTGTATTCTATTTGATCGATTAATCTAAAGCAAGGTGCATGGTAGAGTTTTTCCTATGTAGTATTTTAATTTTGAACTCTCAGATTTTTTTATTTTTTTTCTGGGTGTAAATTATGGTGGTTAATCTTATCCATATGAGATCTAAGTTCTTGTAAGTAGTGGAATCACCATGTATACTCTCATACACTTGAACAATTCTATCTTGAGATAAAAATGGAGTGTGTTTAGTATTTTGGGTGCGTATAGCTTCACACATTGAATATAATTACAAATCAAAATCTAATGTGGTAAATTGCACTTCATTGTTGTTCTAATGTAAGGATCTTAATAATTTCTTAGTATGAGTGAAAATTTAAACTGGCTCCTTAAGTAATCCTTTTTTTTTTTTTTCTCGTATATATAAAAAATATTATATATATAAAGTAAAGAAGAGAAGAATATGCAAAAGCCAAAACATTTTTATTATAATTAAAATAATAAAACAAATACCAACAAGATAATTACTCAAATACAACTCTAATCATAATTTTGACAATAAGAATATTAATCATGATTTGATGAGTTTCAACCTTCAGAAAGTTTTCTTGATGAGGTACTTGTATCGTCAAGAAGATTGTATAAGCTTTTTTTCTGTTTTAAATTTTATATTTTATAACCAATATTTGCATTTATAAATGTCACCCATTTTATTCATATAATTTGGGGATATATGAATAGGCTAGGCTGCAAAAAAAAATCAACACATTTTCTAAAATTGCAATTTAATATTGACTATTTGAATATAGCAAACAACTTTTTTTATCATTCAGATGAATTGTTTGTAATTTAATCCCGATTCAAGTTTAGACATAAAATAAAATCACAGAATTCAGAAGTGGTTGGATTAGAGAATCCAAGTTGAAAATTCGTGTCGAATTAAATATGGGTCAACATATATGTTAATCAACATATTAATGAACGCATCATATATTAACATGTTTCGACAAATGCTAACACAAGCTACAACAATTGAATAGTATACTAATCAAAATATAATAGACATTCAATTGTTAGCAGTCTACTATCCTACCAATCATTGGTAATCCTACTATCGTATCAATTGTGAGCACATTAATATATGTTAATCGTTGATATATCAAATATTCAATATATATATATATATATTTTACTTTCATATAATTAAGAAATATAAGAAATGAGATCTAGGTAGCGTTTTCCCAATTGCTAGATAGATGATATTTCATAGCAAAACTATAAATATATTTTTCATATAAATAATATTTAAGAAAATTAATTTTACTATGATGGAGCTAGTACTATGTCGTAACAGTCTGATGATGCTGAACTATCCATGGCCACCTTACTCTCTCGCGCTTCTCTACTATATCCAGTTCTCCCAAAATTTCTCTCTCATCTCTCCGTATTCAACCACTCACTTCACACAAATCCACCATTAGTCGATCACTTTCTCTCTCTGTTATCATTCTGCCAGAAAAGCCAAGATTTGAAGTCCTTAAACTCATTGCTAACATTACATGGCTTGTTTAAACACAAGTCTTTAGTCAAACAATTCATTAACCACTGCTGTCATCTGGGTTGCCCTGATTTAGCTCTTTCAGCATTCAGAACAATCGAAACACCGAGTCTTTACTTGCAGAATTCACTTCTTAGAAGCTTATGCGATAATGGGTTCTTTGAAGATGTGGTGTTTGTTTATAAAAAGTGTCGAAAGTCTGGAGTTTCATCGGATAATTACACGTACCCTTTTGTGGTGAAGGCCTGTACGGCTTTATGTGATGTCTGGTTCGGTAATGTGATGCATTGTGCTGTTATGAAATGTGGGTTTGGAGAGAATCTGGTTGTGCAAACTGCCATGGTTGGTTTTTATTCAAGAGTTGGTGAAATTGGGAATGCACTTAAGGTGGTTGATGAAATTCCTCAACCAGATGTGGTCTCTTGGAATACATTGATTTCTGGATATTTCATTAATGGCTTTGATTACGAAGCTCTTCAGGTTTTTCAGGATATATGTGTCATGGGTGTGAAACTCAATGCTAGCACATTAGCGAGTGTGTTACCTGTTTGCTCCCGAGGTGGATTTAATGTTGTTGGTATTTCGCTCCATGGATTGGCTTATAAACTTGGATTCATTGAGGAGGAATATCTGTTACCTGCTTTGATTTCAATGTACTCTAATTCTGGTGATCTGTTAGCTTCTAGACAGATCTTTAATACTTCAACGAGAAAAGATGTTGCCATTTGGAGTGCAATGGTATCTGCTTACACACGGAATCATAAACCTGATAATGCTCTTGCTGTTTTTCAGACAATGCTACTTGATGAGGTAAAGCCAAATACTCTGACTTTCGTGTCTCTTCTTCCCTCATCTGAAAATCTTGGTACTATGGAGTCCTTCCATGCCTATGTAGTTAAATATGGATTTGAGAAAGAGCTCTCTGTTGTGACAGCTCTCGTGTCAGCATATGCTAAGCTAGGGAATATGGATTCAGCTGTGTTCCTTTTCCATAACATACAAACTAGGAGCCTTCTATTATGGAATTCAATGTTATCAGCATATGTTGGCCATGGCTTTTGCAACCAGAGTTTGGATTTCTTCTCTCTCATGCAGATGGATGGTTTTGTTCCAGATTCAATCTCAATCATTAGTCTCCTTTCATCATGCTCTGAACTGAAAGCAACTCGCCAGGGAAAGTCCGCACATGCTTTTGCTATGAGAAAGAGTATCGATTCAAATCTCAATATGTTAAATGCGTTGTTAGCATTTTATTGCAATTGCTATGAGTTGGCCTACTCTTTCAGAATATTTGACAGAATGGTTTCGAAAGATGTTGTTTCATGGAGCACAATGGTTTCCGGATGTGTAGATAATGGAGAATTAGACAGTGCAATGCTCCTATTTCATTACATGAGGAAAGGAGGAGTAAACCTTGACTCGGTTACCTTAATAAGCATCCTTCGTTCTTGCCATGAGTGTCAAATTCCTCAGCTTGGTTTGTCTATTCATGGCTATTCTATAAGAACTGCTATGACAAGTGATATTTCCTTAGCTAATGCTCTTATCAGCCTGTATATTAATTGTGGAGAACTTGATGCAGCAAGATTGTTCTTCGATGACATGCCTGATAAAAGCGTGGTTTCTTGGAATGCTATTTTAACTGGCTATCGTTACCATAACTTACACAAGGAGACGATGGAATTGTTTAGGGATATGGTAGAAAAGAATCAAAAGCCAAACTTTGTAACTTTGCTGAATGTATTACCACTATGCGAGGTCCTTGATCTAGGTAAATCTATCCATGCTTATATGATTAGGAGAATGATTCCACTTGAAACTCATCTCCTCACATCTCTCATGATCATGTATGCTAGATTTGAAAAGCCAAAGTCTTTCTTGACTCTGTTTCATGTTGGAGATAAAACCAGTATTTCTTTGTGGAACACCATTATATCAGCACATCTACTTCTCAAAAATGGTGGTATGGCGTTTTCCTACTTCTGTGAGTTGCTTCGTAGTGAAACAGAGCCCGACAACATCACAGTTCTTCACCTCATATCAGCTTGTGTTCACATCAACAACCTGCACATTTCAGACTCGGCCTTGGCTTATCTAGTCAAGAAAGGATTCGACAAAGATGTAGCTACTAGCAACTCGTTGATTGACTTGTATGCAAAATGTGGGAGCATCTCTTCTGCAAGAATGCTATTTGAGGCATTGCCTTATAAGGACACTGTTTCTTGGAGTGTAATGATCAACAGCTATGGATTACATGGCTTTGGCCAAACTGCTCTAAATCTGTACTCACAGATGAGGGTTCTTGGTTTTAAACCTGATAAAGTTACATACATGAATATTTTATCAGCTTGTAGCCATGGTGGATGTGTTGAGCAAGGGAAGATGGTTTTCGACTCTATGATACGCGATGGTATAAAGCTGGGGATGGAGCATTACGGGTGCATGGTGGATATGCTTGGTAGAACGGGGCACTTGAACGAGGCATATGAAATCGTCAAGAACGTATCATGTAAACCTTCTAGAAACTTGCTTTTATCTCTATTGGGTGCATGTTTAAGTCATGGAAATTATGAGCTAGGAGAGGAAATAGGAAGGATTGTTGTAGATTTGAAGACCAATGATAGTGGAGCTTATGTGATTCTCCATAATATATATGCAGCTGAAGGGAAGTGGGAAGATGCTAATAATGTGAGGATGCTGATGGAACTAAACCAACTTAGTAAAGTGACTGGGATCAGTGTTGTTCATGGAAATATGCACTTGCCATAGATAGATAATCACTTTTGATTTATATAAAGTCTCAGAGGATTTTCTACTCATTTATACATAAGGGAAAATGGAAAATATACACTAGATAAAAAAAAACATTTTTTGCCGTTGTTCAAATGAAATAAATGTCCTTAAATCAGAGAAGTTAGATATCCATAAGATGTAGTTTCGTGATCTTAGATATTGATGCATTGAGCTTTGAGGTCTAAGGTTTTGCCTAGAAAAGAATAACCGAAATAAATCTCGATGCTAAGTAGTTTCGAGACCTTTAATCTTGTTACATTAAGTCTCGAGATCTAAGTTTTTGCCCACAAAAGATGAGGGGTTTTACCCAGGAGAACAAATATCAGTCTACTTTGAGCTCTAAGTTTTTGCCAAAAATAAAACAAAAAATCTAACCAGATTTGGATGGTATTTAGCTTCAAGATCGAAATATCAGTTTTAGATTTTTCTTCTACACAAAACCTTAAATCTTGATGGTACATCTAAAGGTTTAAACACATATACCTATTCAGAGCGACGAACATGATGGAAGAGAAAGATAATCAAGAGGTTAGATTTTAATCGAGATGTGGGAGGAAATAGATGAATTAATTATAAGTAAACATTCACACTTTACCAGAAAAGAAAACAGATCATTACAGATAATAGTGAGATAGTGCCAGTCACGAGCCGAAGAATAAAAATAAAATAAAATTATAACAAAAGAGAAATGGAGGCTTTTCTGGAAGGGCAAAAATGGACATTAAGAAATATGGCATAGTTCCATCATATATAAATGGATATGAATATTCACCCACCCATTCTCATTGGAAGGTTCTCCACATTTAATCGGATTAATAATCAACAAAAATAATACTACATTAATCATATACTAACTTGAATGACCTTGTAGGTCCAACTCTTTTGAATATGCCAGTACATCAAATCAAGTAGTTAACAAAAGAAACATAAAAGATTATCATCGTCACTGCTCAATTTCAACCGCGGCTCACCACCCATATGATGACACAATAAATAGGCTCCAAAACTGCAGGGGGAGTAGTAACCAAAACCAGGTGTTATTGTCAAGAAAAACGCACCAGCGACATTCAATATTTGCATCTCCATATAATCTCTACCTATGTAGGGGATGGATTTCCAGTAGTCGACATTCGATATTTGCATCTCCATATAGTCTCGACTTAAGTAGAGGGATTTCCAGTAGTAGTTTGCTTAGCCACGTAAATCTGTTTCATCTTTGAAGCAGGAAAACCTTTGTCCCCACCGGATGACTGGTTTCTTCCATGGAAACCCATCCTACGATGATGAGGCAAGTCATTTCCTGTGTTGTTCCTCTGAGATGAGCCACTTCTTTGATAATAAAGGCCACTATTATTACCATGTTGGTGTTGGGTGGATGCATTCTTCTTAGAGAAGTGACTCTTCACAGATCCTGCAATCTGGTGTTTGCCAACATCACTTGTATCATTCTTGACAGATTCAACATTTGCACAGCCAGGTGAAGCTGCTGTTGATCTCAAAGAGTCTACCAATCCTAATTCGGAAGGAAATGAGGCCACATTTGTATCAGCAGCAACACTGAAACCTGGGGCATTATCTGATGGTGTTGGAGTGCGAGACTCTGAGAACCTATTGGCAGTTAATGATTGGTCAATTGAATGCCCATGGTTGACTTGAGAAGGCAATGCACCTTCTACTTGAGGCTGCAATGGTCGGGAGACAGAGACAGAATGAAGTGGAGAAGCAGGAATATGACCCCACCGAGCTTGGACAGGCAAATCAGAGGCAGTCTGGAAAAGAAAGGTCCCCACTTTGTTAAGATATGAGAAGATTTCAATAACACATGCCTGATAAGTGCTTGGAGGAACAAATGAAAATAAATCTCTCATTTTACACTTGCATTTCATTAAATTATTCACCAATTGGAAAAACAGACAACAAAACAAAAACTTTAAAATAAATCACCTGTTCCCATACAATTGATGTACGGGATCATGCAAAGACATTTAATAGAGGAGGTGATAGGAGAAAACTAAAGAATAATAATGCAAGAGGTTTACCTGAAATGGTGATACATCAAACATTGGCAATGGAGGGGGTATAGGCAAAAGAGGAGATCCAGGTGCTAGATGCTGAATTGGAGCTGTCATGGCAGCACTTCGCTGCACATTAGTCATATTTATATTATTAATATCTCCCTCACCAACATGCATGGAAGTGGATGTTGTAGTATTTTTCCAATCAGCTTGCTTTCCAGAGGGGATATAGGTGGTACCCATAAAACTCAAGCCAACCTGTCCATATTGTCCAACTGGAGCAAAATGATTATAGACTACCATATGTGGAGGCCCCTGAACCCCAGGAATGCCTCCAGGCGGACCAATGAACGGACCTGAATATCCAGCTGGAGGACCATAAAATGAGTCAACACCAGAATGGCATTGCTGCCAGTTTCCAAAAGGTCCAGAACTGGATGGTGTAGTCTTTGGGGGCAGCGATTGTGTACCAGAAGATTCTTCATGGGGACTGAATGCAAAAATTGGACCCCCCAACAATGGGTTCATCTCATAGAAGGGGAATTGGGAAGGTGGACCCGCAGGAAAATGAGACAGCATCTGGCTTGAACTTTGAGGACTTGGCAATGGTGGCCATAACGAGATCGGTGTTGTCTCAACAGAGAGATCTGCTGGAAGAGAAACACTTAATAACTCCTCGCCCTGTGATTGGCTTACCATGTGCCGATCTCCAACTACACCTGCAAAAAAAAAAGGATAAACAATCACATTCAAGAATGCAAAACCCATGTTATCTGCATGCCCTTTTAAGTCCAGTCACACCGCAGTGCTACCTGTTGTAATGCCATCAATATCAGCACCTGAAAAACTTTTGGTGTCATTAATTGAACCCAAGCCATTTCCAACTATTTCATCACTGCTGATGGCTGCTACAGCAACAGCAGAAGCAGCCGCCTCTGCTTCAGCCTCACTATCTTGCAGGGAAACACAAGAGTCCCGTAGGTGCTTCTCTTTATCAAAGAAAAGAGAATTGTCTTTCTCAGATACAGGAAAATTGCGAGATACTTGCACATCTGGTCGGTTAGAACCTGGAGGACCAATTCCATGTGATACGACACGGCTACTCGGAGGAAGGACTGTTGGAGATGTAACAGCACCTGATGACAAAACAAAAATGTGCATTTAAGAGAGAGTATGAAATATCGGTATAAGCCAAGTTTGCTCTGAAATATAATCTACCAAATTGAATTTTCTCTCCAGCAAGCAGTGAATTGACTGGGCTTGCACTAGAAGAAAAGGCTTTATCTTTTGCCAAAACGGATGATGTTGGCAAGATTGGATCACTAACTGTGCTGGAATGACCTCCAACAGCTGAAATGTGTGAATCATACCGAGCAGGTTTCATAGCCTCATCAATTTGTGTCTGGCTTAAAGACATGACCTAACAGAAAGAGTTTATTAACTTACAAAAAAAGATATAGTAAATAAATTACACTTTTGATATGTTACAAGCATTGCAAAATAAAAAAAAGGAACTGGAAATCATATGTTTTCTAAGTCTAGCAATAGGATGTCCAATAGGACACACTGAGAACAAACAACTCGTCCTCTTGAGCACCAGCTAAATAGCAAGGAAAACCCTTGGTAGTCAAGAACTTTCGACATGATTACCTTATTTTTGCTGTCGAACATCAGGCCAGACTCACGTTCTGTTCCGCTCACAGGTACAACAGGCACAGAGCCTGCTTGTGAAGGCCTGATAATACAGCACACGTTGAAGAATATATTAGCTACTTCCATTAAATAAGAATCAAAAAAGTAAGTCTTGATTAAGGACATGTACTTCATAGCCTGTGTTTCAGGATTGACAGGAGGAGTGCCAATTGGAGGCTGGGAAGCTGCAGTGGTAAATCCTGTTGATACTCCTCCACTTACAAAGTGAGAGCTCTCAGATGCAGAAAAATTCATCTGAGGGTTGATTGGTTCATCACTGCCCAATGATACAGAGTGCTTAGGGTGGCTTCTTGAACCTACATCCTTTTGTCTGGAAACACGTGGCTTGCGTAATGCCTGACATTATCCAAAAGAGGAAGGTAAATTGCCTTTGACTGGGGAGAAATATAATTGGAAAAATGGATATCAGCACAAAATTTCCAAAAGATGTACTGTGAGCATTGATACCTTAGTGGAGCGAGCTTTTGCTTTGATTTCCTTTTCCCTCTGTTCCCGTCGATCATTCAGCATTTGCCTTTTGGATCTGACTTCAATGAAATCATCCTCATCACTGGGAGCTTCAATACCAGATTGTTTAAACACCCGTACAACACCACTCTGTAAAGGAGCATCTACATCCTCCTCAGAAACATTTCTTCTCAAATTTGCTTCACTGGAGGGTGAGTTATTCCAACTCCTAATTGATAAATCTTTCCCCGTTTCTTTGGCCAATTTCTCTCCAGGTTTCACATCCTGAGATAATATATTTCCAGCCAAGGGATCCGATTCAATTCTTTGCTTCATAGTTCTATTAGAGATAGTACCTCTCTTGGACCCACTTCTAGCAATAACTCCCACAGTCTTTCCAGTGTAAGTAGACTTAACATCTAAGCCTGCAATACCAGAAGATACAAGTACATGTGCTGATCTCCTGTCATTGTTATCACGAATACGAAATTCTGTTCGATGGACAGTTCGCCGAGGTCTTCTCTGAAACCCATTTGAATCTGGTGGCATATCATGATCTTGGACCAATGATCTTGTGTTAGTATTTTTAACCGCATAAGCATATCTTCTCCCCCTGCCACCAGACGATGAACCTACACCTCTTAGTCCACTGTGGTTTCTCTCACCAGCAACAGACTGCATCATTTGTTGTGAATGCTGTAATTGACAGTCAGAGCCCCTTGCCTTCGATATTGGCAAGAAATTCTTTGAAGAAGCATGATGCCGTCCTTTCTCTTCTGCCTGGGACCCAGAGTCTGACTTCAATTTCTCATCACAAGGCCCAGAGACCCTGGAAGAAGATGAATGAATGGCAGAATTGTTATTATGACTCTCTGCCTTCGGACCTGTATTTAGACCCAGGGAAGGGCTCCCATTAGATTGCTCGGGTGGTGTAGAAACAGAACTTGGCTCCTCAACCTTGGTCACATTCAAACAGGAAGCATCTTGAGAAGGTTCATGAGTCCCACAGCCTCCAGCATTCTGATTCAGATTAAAATGGCCCAGCATGTTAGACTGAACAAAAGACATTGGTTGAGGGGCCCTCGGCAAGATTCCCTGCGAGATAGGAGATGTATAGCGGAGCTGGCCAAATTGGAACATGGGAGGCTGTGATGGATGCATGTGAGTAATGGATGGGCCAACAGGAGGGTGGATGTGCAGAGGCATCTGTATGGAACCAATCTGTATAGCTGGCACTGGAGATGGTATCAGAGAAGGACCAGAAAACAGCCCAAACTGAAGCTTCAATGGTAAATCACCCAGACTTCCAGCAGAAGAGGAAGATGGCATATTAACAATCTGACTAGTAGCATATGTGACATCACCTGGAAAGGATGAGACAGTTTGCTGAGTAGCTACACAATTACTACCAGAGGAATCAGCACCTTCTAAAAGATCTGCTGTTGCTTCAGAATAGGGAGCACCAACATGTTGACCAATAGAACCTTGCAATGCCAACTTTTCTGGTACCTTTCTGCAGGAGCTATCAGCACTTATCCCATCCGTGGTCAGAAGATTTTGCTCATCGGAAGAAAACCCATCAACAATCCCTCTTTCTTCCATGATACCAACAGAACTGTCATGAATCCCAAATGATCTTTCTTGATCCCCTATATTTTTCTCAATATCTTCGTTTGGTATTACAACCTCAACACCCTCATCAAAACCTAAGACCACATTGTCCATCACATGAGGTGAATTACTTCCCTCAAGTTCCAGTCTGTCAAACTTTTGGTTCAACTCGACATTCTCATCATCCCTTTCACGCACTTCATCCTCTTCTCTATAACCGTCTTCATCCTCATCATATTCTTCTTGCTGCTGCATCGGATCATCATTTTCAAGAGCCCAATCTTCATCCTCGACAGCAGAAACTGATTCAGTCACAATCAATATTGTAGCATCTCCAGATTTACCATTGTGGGCAACTGATCCACTACCGGTAAGTGAATTTCTTTTCCCTTCTGCTACAGCTGATTTTAAAGGAGAATCTCCAGATTCGTCCAACTCATCATGGGAGAGATGAGGTGGAGAGGTTGGGGGGCTGGAAACAGATAATGAAGATTGTGAGTCGCACCTAGATCCATGATTCAATTTTTGGCCTTCAGAAGTACTACTTTCTTGCTGCAGTCCAAAAATCTCAGATGGCTCAAGACTTCCATGATTACCTCCATAAAAATCTGTCTGCCTGGTCAATTCAGTCCTTGTTGCATGTGTATAATGACTTCCATTATCTAGAAAAGTTGAAGGACCAGAACGTTCACTCACTCCTCTATAATTAGTCCTTTGTGCTGAAGCAAGCGCAGGCGGGGGGAGGACACGAGGCTGTCTCATAGAATACCTTGACCGCCCATAGGGATAAAGCTCATTTGGGTCAGAATTAGGATACAGGCGCTCTGGGTAAGGAGGACGCATAAAGGTTCGAGAGTGTCCCTGCCCCCAGCCACTATCACCACATTTATCTGCAATATCATGAAATTCTGAATCCATCTCCCTCAATTTTCCAAAGGAGTCAGCATTCCCAGGAAGGTTCCATCTATGGTCTTTTTGAAATCCAAACTCATCTGAATCTTGCACTCCAGGTTTCAGGTAGGCTCTAGAAGGTATGAATCCAGCTCCTCCATGGATCTCTTTGCGTGGACCTGCTCTGCCACCAGCAATTGCATCCCGCCTAGGACTGTAATGACCAGTCTCCTGTTCTAATAGTGGTGAATGGAAATTAGTTCCATTTTCCACCACATCCCTTTTCCAAGAATTAATGGGTCTTCCTCTGTCAGGTGTGTTTGAAGAACTTTCTCTAGAAGGGTATGATCTTGAGCTCATCTCAGCAGGTCTGCCATGAGCATATGACTCGAATGGACCTGAAGTTGTCACATTTTCCACCATTCTTTCCCCATCTTCCCAAGTATCCAAATCTATATTCCCAGATACATGATTTTCTATCACAGATACATCCAGTTTATCATCCACTATCGTTTTAGACAAAAAAGCATCATCCTTTACTTCTACAGCCTGCCTTTTGGCCATTTTAGCTTCCAGTTCCAGAAGCTTCTGTTTGGCAGCTTGCTTCCTCCTCTCCTCTTCTATTTGAATTCTTTTCCTCTCTTCTTCTCTGGCTACTCTCTGCTCTTCAGCTCTTCGAATAGCCTCAAGTTGCTCCTGTTCTGCCCTCCATGCAGCTTCACGGGCTTCCTCTTCCACCCTTCGCCTCCTTTCCTCCTCTTCCCTAATCCTTCTCTGTCTTTCCTCCTCCTCCCTTCTCGCTTGCTCTAAAGCTTTCTCTTGTTCTTCAATGATCCTCTGTCTCTCAAGCTCTTGCATTTTCTGGACTCTTTCAAGTTCTGCCTCAAAAGATTCCCGAACAGGATCATGAAAATCAGTTGATTTCGCAGCATCCTTTTTCCTCTTAATTACCCCAACAAGACCCTCTGAGAAGATATCCCTTTCATCAAATCCTGCAGGACTGAAGTCTCTCAAGAAGGGATCCTCTGAGAAAGATCTATCACTATTTGAAAATCGTTTATCTCGACCAGAAGTCAGTATGGTGTCAGTCATAGGTAGCCTTCTCCCACTAGAGGCAAGAGATGGTTTTGATAATGTATTATTCTGAAGATTATCACCCCTATATCGATAAGATTGTTCAGAGACATGGTGATCCCGCGAATTGCGATCAGCCCCTCTATTATTGAATGATTCAATTGAACTATTTCTCTGCATCTGTTGTCCTAAATGTCCCAAATCGCTCCTCCCAAATGCAGAATCCCTGTTAAACACTGTGCTGCCATCTCGAATAGTATCTCCATAATGATGTGGGACGTATTTGTTCTCCTTTAACATGTTATTATTATTACTAGCCATTCTTGCACCATTATCAACTCTATTACTTCCCATTTCTTGAGAGCTAAATCCATCTCTAGAATGCGGTGAAGTTCTCCAACTGTTGACTTCCTGACCTTCCCGACTAGGTGCTCTAAAATCTTTGTTATATGGGTCCACTTTAAGGACTTCACTGGAAAAATTCTTCACAGTTTCATTGTCTCGTTGACCCCGTCTATCATACTGATTTGAAGCCGGTTTGTGAGGTAAAACATTGGGCCTGGGCAAGTCATAATCTATGTCCCAATAACTTTCATTGTTTGAATATCCAACATCTCTTCCCCGCTTCACAAATCCATGACCTGTGTCGCGCTCATCATCTGCCCAATCAGACCTTGGATTCATGTGAACAAGAGGCAGGGGATCAGGAAAATATTCTTCCTGCTTCCGAGTTCTATCAGTCGTTCGTCCACCAACCCTTCCATGGACCGCACCACCATTTTCTACTGACCGGTTTCCACCAGTATTTCCTGAGGACTGCCCCAGTGTTCGCACATCTGCCATTGGACCCAAATGGTAGCCGTCCTCCTTATCCTGTGTTAATTCCTCAGGTATGATATGCTTCTGCTTCTGATTTAATCCATCCTTCTGTTTCTGTGATGTCCCAGCCGAAACAGGTCTTGCAGCCTGCAGTGAAGGGAAATCCTCACCTCTCAAAAGCATAGCTTTCTCCGCAGATGGTAGAAAATCTCGAGATGCAGAAGCAGGGCCTACAAGTCCAACACCAGTAGAACGTGCAGAAGGAGGCATATATGAGCCAATGCCTCTACTTGCCCCAGCTGCATCATTCATTCCATCAACAGCAGTGTCCACACCACTCTCATTCTTCTCTGGCAATGCAATAGCAGCTGCCACAGGTTTGCTCCACCCCACACCTGAGGAAGTGGGTCTTGATCCACTCCCACTACCAGCACCAGCACCCTGCCCACCAGGGCCCGACATGTCAAATTTTTCATGTTCTTTCCTCAATGACGGCAAATTCAAAGGGGGTGGAACAGAGAGTTTTGAAGCAGCCTTTTGGGCAACACCTCGATTCCGAGACAAAACCACCATCCCTCCCCCAGCGCCACTCCCTGACCGACCCCGTCCAGCAGCTGCAGCCTGCCCATAAGAGCCACCTCCACTGAAATGTGAATAATGAGGATGCTGCTGTTGCCCATAAGACTTGTTCAGATTCACGGATACAAACTTGGCCCCATGATTGGCCATCCCCAAACCCAAGCCGGAACCCGAACCTGAAAACAGGATCTCCCAAACCACGCCAACGCATCAAAACCCTAACCCTAAGTACTTCCCTCTCACTCTACCTCTCTCTCCTCCACAAGAATTAAACAAAAGAATCAACACTTGCCTTCAACAGATCTCGCTGTAGAAAAAAAATAAGGGTAGAAATAAAATAAAAACCCTAGGACTCGAAAGTAACAACAATAATCAAGTAAAAGTTGATCAATTGATAGAATCTTATTATTTCAGCAGAGAAACGAAACAATAGCAATACTTTGATTCAATCCCGAATATAAAGAATGAATCGGGGATCATGCAAACAATGGAGGTGGGTGGAGTCGTAAGGTGAGAGCGTACTGCGTACCTCGGATTGGCGTATGATAAAAGGCGGCAGGCTTATTAACGTGCGCCGAGCAGAGAGAGATTTGAGATAAAAGAGAGAGAAGCCCTACTGCGTACTTTAGTATGAGGTCAGACAGATTACAGATTCAGAGATTGTTTGCGAGAGAGACAGAGGGGGTGTTTGATTTTGTTTTTTTTTTCTTTTTCTTTTTTCTCTAATAAACACAAATAAATAAATCAGTAAGATTGGGGGTTTTGCCACCCTCTATTTTCTTTTATAAATCTTATTACAAGAATTTTCTTATACTTTTTTTTTTTTGGTCGACTCCTGAAAATAATTATTGGAACATAATATTAGGAAAATAAGTGTGTCATGTTTTCACTTCAGTTTATATCTTGAAAACGATAGTGGAAAGGAAGAGTGATTAATATTTGAACATTGTAAAAATTGTAGCAGAAAATTTATGAGTGTGATCAAATATTTTCTTTAAGTCCTAATTATTAAAATTGATCTGACACATTTATTTTCAAGAAATGGTATATTCAATAAAAAAAAATTCTTATTTGTTTGTGTTTTTTTATACCGTCAGTTTAGCTGAGAAAAAAAAAGGTTATTTCATAATGTGATGAAACTCAAGGGAAATTTATTAACTTAACATAGTTATACAATTGAAATTACCATCTTGCTTAGGGACGAAAGTTTGTCAACATTTGAAGTTAATTTTTACATACTAAAGGCCACATTTTCCCAATGTGTGATACAAAGATGACCTCAATGTATAAACACTTACTTAAGAACAATTCACCTATTTGTTATATAAAATTTAATATTTTTTTAATATTAATGATATAATATAATGATATATCATTTAAATGTAATATATATATATATTGCTTTTAATATTTATATTAATAAATATATTAATATTTCAATTTTAAAATTATGTTATTTTAAATAATTGTATTTGATAAAATTAGAAATTTTGAATGCAAATTGTTGACGTCATAATTTGTTTATGTGCAAGTTTTTAGTCAAACACTAAAATTAAAATAATCTGGCTCAAATTGATCGAATCGGATATTAAAATCGAATAAAATATAAAGAAAAACATTGTGTTCGGAGCCGTAAATTTGTTCGGCTTATTCTGGTCGATTAGTTGTGGCCAGTTAGAACGTATTTTATATATGTTGCTTAAGAGAAATGAGCTCTCTTGTACTTGAATACAATAATTTTTCAACCATTTTTATATCTGACTTTCTACTATTTATATATTAAAAAATACAAGTAGTGGGGATGACAAGGAAGTGGGAGTTGGCTTGCTCCCACTACTTCCAGTTTTGTAGTATAGTTATTAGAATGATCTTCTCAGAGCCCTCTTCCTGGTCTTCCTTGTCAAGTCCTAGTCGATCGGTAATTATCTTTTCGGGACTGGCACTAAGTCTATCCTGGTCGGCTCTTTCCCATTATCTGTCAGGTCTTATGTCCTAGTCGAATTCAAATTGGGGGTCCAATAAGTTCTTCTCAGATGAGATTGATTTTGTACTTTTTGGTCATCTGAGTTTCCCATGACTTTGGTTCTTCCTAAGATGGCTTATATGGACCGTCGAGTTTCTGATCGGCTAAGTATTTTCAAGTCTTCTAAGTTTTTATATTTTTGATCGAGCCAATTATCTTTGATCGGTTGAGTCCAAAATTGATAGTCTGAAGTATCATTTTTGGTCGGCTCGACCACTTCTGATCGCCCTCCTTAGCTGGTCAAGAGTTCGGACATGTCGAGTCAGCTTCTTACTCAGAGTTGTGCCAAATTCGATTTCTAGTCGGCCACTTCTTATCCTCCATGTGTTCGATTTTGTTCAACTTGGGTTAGAGGTACCACACAAATAATTTTGAAACTCAACATTTTATATTAGAAATAAATATATATGTTATGTAAATAGTAGATTATGAATTTTAAAATAGATATGAATATGCTATAACATGCATTAAAAATGAAATTTAAATCAAATTATGAATATAATTAATTTATAAATATAACACAATACAATATAAATAATAAAATTTGAATAATAAACTAATAAATTAAACATCAATATTCAATAATAATAAAATAATAAATATAGCAAAAATATTCAATGATTAAATTTGCAAATAAATTTAACACAATATAAAATAATAATAATAATTTTATGTTTGTAAGTTTTAATTTCTGAGTAATTAATATAATATCCCAAATTTTCAACATATAAAATTTCAATAAATATTAATTTTAATTTTTTTTATTTGATATTTGAGTGTAGTTAATCTTAGACTACATAATTAGGAATAAAGTTTAGATAATAATTTTTCAAGAAACTACGTAGGGTAAGCCTATCTCTTTTAATTTAGGTTGTCTCAATCATAACTATATAAATGAGATAAAATCTCAAGTTAGGGTTTAGAAATTCCAAACTCTTAGACAAGGTACGTACATTTTTTCTCTCTATTCTTTCTTTTTGATCATCTTTCAAGTTATTTTTCTTCAATCTCGAATATGTTTAGGATGAATTTTGGTTAGATTTTTGATAGGTGTTGAGTAAATTAATTCATGTTGGATTAATTTTAATAGGTGTGGAGTAAATTAAGAAAAATTAAATTTATGTTTTCTTCCAAATTATGAAAATCTATAATTATTATGTTAGGTAAATTTTGTGTTGTAACTCATGGAATATAATTTGATATGAATATAATTGATGATGCATACAGAATGGTAATATGGGAGAAAGAGAATTTAATAAGGGGGACCATATGAAAAAGAAAAAGGGACCATATGGAAAAGAAGTGAAATGTAAAATTAAAATTAAATAATACTAAATAAAATTTATGTAGAAGGAGAGGGAAGGAATGGGTTAGGGGCCAATTAGTTGCTAAGGTAGGAGAGAGAAAAAATAAATTTTGTCTTCTTTTCACCATTTTTCCATTTCGGTTTGGTTCAAGTGAATGATCCAACTTTCTGAAATTTTCAATTCAACTCCAAAATCTTTGTGTTAAACTCCAAAACAGTCCAACATTCATTTAAGACCCCTTTTAGAACTTTAAGTTAATTAAAATAATTATTGGAGTTTTTCCTTTTAGTCATTAGATATTAAGTGTTATTGTTTATTTTTATTATGCATAATTAGGTGACGAAGAATGTGTGATTTGCGAGGAATAAATTTGTATTCATTTTCAATTTACTCCAAACTTTTAACTTTAAGGTGAGAATTTTTTACTATTGTTTGTCTTTATTTGTGTGAACACGATTGATGAATTTATACGATGTGTTTGAGGAAAATGATTTATGAAATACTTGCTATAATTTATGATCTAATGAGACTGAGAGTTACCTAAGGACCATCAAAGGTCCATGATCTTAAATAAGCTTTTGGATTTGTCCGTCGTGCTCAAAACTAGTCAGGGACCATCAAAGGAGTCATAAGTAGGTCTTCGAGTTTGTCTGCCATGCTCATTGATGGGCCATTCCAAAAACAAGAAAAATGTTTTTATGCCTTGTGATATTTGTCTTGCATTTACATGTATTTAGTCTTTGACAAACATGTCTCCACTAAACTACTGTTTTGCTCACCTCATATAGAATGGTTTGACGTGAAGCAAAGTGGATGTGCGGTAACTGATGTCAAAAAATTTATTTATCATCATGATTTTATGAAAATATCTTCCATGTTTGTTAATTATGATTTATCTTTTGACATAAATGAACATAAATCTATAGTGCTATTATATATTTTAGTTAAGCCCAAATGTCCAATTAATAGAGTTTTTTTTTTTTATGAAATTTATATTGGTGTATGGTGCTAAGCTTCTCCACAGTTTATAAATGTGGACAAATCTTGTTTAATACTCTTCTTGCTCTTTTTTATTTTCTAAAAAATGTATTGAATAAATTTAAAATTAGGATGCAAAAAAGTGAATTCTATTGAAAATATTAGGACCCACAATTGAAGATTTAAATATTATAAATAGTAGGGTCCACAATTGAATTTTTAAATATTATAATCATAATATTTTTTTATAA
The DNA here is from genome assembly GCA_028654395.1 of Scutellaria barbata. NCBI lineage: Eukaryota > Viridiplantae > Streptophyta > Magnoliopsida > Lamiales > Lamiaceae > Scutellaria > Scutellaria barbata. Next base: position 6,128,814 of record CM053650.1, read on the forward strand.
ATGACAAAAAAAAATGCATGATTACATATAAAATATTGTTTTTAAAACCTACAAAAAGAAAATTAAAAATAAAATATTTACAGAATCAACAATTTAATATGATATTTTTAGAAGAAAAAGTAAAAATATTTATCAATTTCCTTCATTTTATATATAAGTATAGATTAGTTGGAGACATTCACAATGTTGTCACTAAATACCATAATTGTAATCAGAAATTTACAATTCATCTAGCAAAGGAATATTCGCGCATAGCTTGGCATCTTCCAATTAAATTCGGAAATAATGATGCTAATGCTATGGGGTCGAAGCGTGAAGGAACAAAAGTATAGGGACTGGAATGCAAATCTTCCTAATTCCAGTTCTCAGCGATGAAGAGGAACTGAGGAAGTGAAGATAACAAAACGCATATTGGTGGCGATTCTGCAAACTGTGTAAACAGAAGGAATGGACGCTGCTGAATCTCCTCTATCCACCTCTCCTTTGCCTCCCTCTTCTTTCAGGTCTCTCTCGTCGATCGTAACTGTTTGATTTTTCTTCTTGTTTGTTTGTTATTCGAAATTGATTTCAAATGTCTGTTATGTTTCAGTCCCCAACGCCATTTCTACCTTGCTGTGGACAGAATCGATTTCAAGATGGTCTTCAAGAAGCCTTTTATTGCGTATTTGGATACTTAATTGGCAATTATGTATATTTTTGAGTATTTTAATGTTCGTATTAAATTGGAAAGTAAACTTTTTACAGGAGACGCTGTTGGATCTTTTAAGCACAGCTGGGCGGCGTCCTTGTCTTCCAATGGTGGTGTGCTGCAGCACTCGTGATGAGCTCGATGCGGTCTCATCCAATATGTCTAATCTATCATCTGATGTTTCTGTTTCCTTACTTGTATGTTTTTCTTTATCATTTGATCGTTTTCGTGGTCGAATTATATCTACACTTCTAATTTCTTTGATGCATTTGGAAGTTGAAATTTGGCTCTAATTTTGCAGTACAGCGATCTTTCAGAAGTAGATAGAGCTTTGGTTTTGGATAACTTTCGGCAGGCTACTGTGAGATGGAATAGGTTGGGGAGAGAGGAGGTAGCTGATGAGGAGGTAGGAACGGAAGAAGAGCGAAAATCACATGTGATTGTTGCTACAGATGCTTGCCTTCCGCTTCTTGGCTCTGTTGAGTTGCCGTTTTGTGCTCGGATGTTGATCAATTATGAGCTGCCAACAAAGAAGGTATACCTTTTGAAGGCATGCTTTTCCCCAAGTGTTTTCTGCATTGTTTTCGTACAGTGACTGGTTCTGTTTTATACCAGCAATCTCTTTCAGTTCAGAAGCTTCTACAAGATTGACATATGCTTTATTTTTGTTTCTAAACAAATGCATTTAGAGGAATCTGATTTCTCCTTAAGAAGGAAAATAGGTGGCTTCTTGCCTGCACTGTTTGATGAACTATCTTTATTAGTGCATGATATATGCAATTGAATCCAACTTTAGGCAAGAAGGATCCAAAATGCAAGTATCGACTTTCTGAATACATGCCTGTATATATGAAATTGTGAGTAGATATATGTTTGTCTCTGTGTGTATGTTTTGTATAATATAATATACTATAAATTAATTAATTGTTGCTATTTTGAGGGACATCATGCACCAAAATTAGATATCAATATTGGGTGTATTTCCATTTGGTCTGTTTTAGATGGTCTAATAAGGAAACTTTGTTAATACCAAAGATGCTAGGAGCACCAGAGAGGCCCAATGTGAAAATATTTTTTTAAAGTTTGGAACTTGAACTTATTAAGTTGGCTTCACGATAATTGAGGGTCACCTCTCTGCGATCAATTAACGACCAACACAAAGGAAAAATGACAGAAAAGAAAACAGAACAAGTTATCAATGAAATTGAAGAACAATGAGAGAAAGAAGCAACATATGTATAAGAAAAGCTACTTAAAACCCAGCATCCCCTTAGTTTGTGAGTGTAAATTTTAGTAGTGAAATAGTCTTCTTGAGAAGGGAGATAGACTGAGACCACAGTAAACCCAAATCATTCAACCCCTCTGGATCTGTAATCCAGATTGATGACCTGAACCACTTCTCATTCTTGACCTGGATTGGTTCGGCACACGATCTGGATCACTAAAATTGGTGAACCACATTAAAGAGAGGTATAGAGCCATGGGTGAATTAATAGGTGGATTTTGGTATATAAATAGCCTACATTAATGTCTGGGCCGCATTAATGCGTGCAAAAAAATAAGTGTTTCAAGGTTCCAAGTAAAACACTTTGTAAATATAGGCGACACCTCATAAAGATAGCCTGTCCAAGTCACAAAGTCAGATATCTTATGCGGAGGCTTCTATAATCCACGCCTTTTAACAGTAGTACGGGTTGAGATTGAACCTGTTTATTTATAGATTTGTATTTACTTAATTTTTTTGGTAAATGGTTGTGGACTTCATAAAACACATTTTTTTTTCTTGAAGTAATATTATAATTTTATGATTCTATGCATTTCCATAACATTGATTCAAATTCACTTTCCATCCATATCATGATCTGAAATTGCATACCTTAGCCTATCTGTCCATACCATGTATCAGCCAAAAGTGTCATTCCACTCACCTGGACCCGTCCTGTGATCTGGATTGTACTGTGTACCAGAGTGCAGGTACCTATGAGTAAGACATTAAAACATTGTGTAAGCAGTTGCTTTGAGGTTTCCTGGAGGAGTCCAGCTGATGGTCTCTCGTTTCCTTCTTGGTGGGCTCTTTTTTATTTATTTAAAATTTAGTATATGGATGGTCATGACATTGTGTAAGTTTCATACTACTTTATACTTCCTCTTGATAAAATGGATTATCGGCTTAAAGAAACAAATTTGTGGTAGAATATTTTCCTACCGAACTATTCTTTCCCCAAATACAAGACATAGATTCAGTTAAAGCATAAGAAACATGCTTGCTTATTAATTAGCTCGTTGCTCATGGCGGCATTTCATCTCAATTAATCTTATTCCTTTGTAGCCTTAGCTCTGAGCAGTCTTATTCCTCTATTATTCAGATCATCTTGGTACAATTTAGCATATTGCAATTTTGCAGTTCCTGTTGATTTAAAACACTTGTACACAACAACTTTGCTCAATTGCGGTAAATTTGAGAATCTTTGAATTTCACTGCATTAAAAAACTAGGATTATGAGCAATGTTGTTAGCTACTTGGGTTATAGTAACTGTGAAATATAAATACAGAACTTGAAATAGCTAACAACTTTTTAAGGTTTTGTTCACTCCCCATTGGTAGAATAGATATTTCTCATTGTGAAGTTTTGGAGAGGGTATCGGTTGCCGATACTTTTTTTGACTTGTATTTTATTAAATTATCTGAATCTTCTCTAGCATGAAGTGCCCTTCAGTTTTTACTTGCTCCATCCAATTATGATTTGATGGATTGTGAGCAATACTTGGTTGTTGCAACCTGATAGGACCATTATATGTTTATGTCCTCAAACCACTTGTTTGCGTCATAATCATTCACACTATTGGTAGCCTCAATTACTTTTTCGTGCCACTACTTTCTGCACTATTCTCCTCTGATGCAGTAGATTCCTCACACACGGGTTTAATATCCACACAATTAACCTTTTGTTCCCCAGTAGGCTAGCATCACAATATATATGAACAACCCTGTTTAATTCTCCTGAGATGTAATCCTTTTCAAGGATCATTTCTAAGTACCATATGACTCATAAACTGCTTCAGACCATTCTTTCTTAGGGGAATTTATAAATTGACTAACTGCACTTACAACAAATGCAATATATGGTGATAAAGGATAAACAGATTGGTTTCTAGACTAAAGTTTGCAACAGTGGACTATTTTTTCCATCTTCAAGCTTCAACTCTTTTTCCAGTGGTGTACACACTGATTTCTACCAAGCATTCCAATCTCATGAACAACTTTAATTCATATTTGAGTTCTGGCACCAATATTACACTTTGATTTTGAGCGACTTCCTTTCCCAAGAAGTACTTGAGATTCCCCAAGTCCTATTAATTTGGATTTTAGCTGAAATTGCTTTTTAACTCTGAGATTTAGAGGTGTTATCTCATGTAATCGTGATACTATGAACATATATGATAAGTATCATTGTTTTGCCTGCTGACCAATGTCCGGAGACTTTGTCCCTAAGTATACAATTGTTTCCCACACAATATTGAGTATCTTTGAAACCTATGCTTTTGGGTAACTGCTTTAGGCCGTATAAAATTTTTTTTAGCTGGAAAACTTTGTGGAATTAGATCTCAAGCCATTGAGATATCTACATAAACTTATTGAAAACACATTCAGGAAAACATACTTCTCAATTACTTTATGGATGTCTTAAGTTTTGCACTAGGGTGAAAGTATCTAGTCAGGAGTTTGAGTGAACTCTTTTGTTACAAATTGAGCCTTGGATCCATTCATACTTTCACCTTGTTGCCAAATTAGTGAGATCCTTTTCCACCCCCATGGTGGTTTTTCCCTGTAACTTTGCAGTATGTGACCAAGTCTAGTTCAAAGCATTAAGTTGCTCATATGTGGCTGCTTGCCATTTATGATTATTAAAGCCTCTTATATACTACTAGGAATTTAATCTTAGATAGGTCAGTTGTACAGGCTTGAAAAATTAGGAGATAGTTATTGACACTAGACAAAATTTAACTTTACTTTACGATAAACAATTAGAATATTCATATTATGAAGAGTATTAAACTTGTGAATATTATGAATCTTTGTGATGAAGAGCATAGGGTTTGGGGGCATATATAGGTTGTTATGTTTGGCCAATTGTCATCTTTTATAGTTATGCAAATCCGATGGTTTCTCAAGCTGTGGTTTTTAACCAGTTTTGGCCTCCGATTTATTAATTTAAGTTTCTTGGAAAGTTGGACCTTGAGTAAACTCAGGGTTGTAGGGACAAGATTTAAGACCGGTCAGTTCCAGTGCATTTTGATGTTAGAGTTTGAAAGGAACAACTCGAACCTTTTGTGTATTGTGCAGTGAGTTAGTGGTCATTTAGGCTAAGCTGTCAATGAGCTCAACCAAATGGAGCTTGAGCTAAATTTACAAGCTTGATGAGCTTGACTATAATTTCTGAACAAGCTTGAGCCTAAAATTCTTTTCAGGCTTCATTCAAGTTCAACTTGTTTTTAGCATCGTCTCAGTACTAGGAGGAGAAAGCAATATAATTGTGCCTTGTTTGATTTTCTCATTCTCTTCTTGCACAACTTTCGTGTTGGTTTTTGTCTTGGAAGATTTAGAAATGAGAACTTCAAATGATTTGTTATACAAAGAAATGGAAACTTATGTTGCTTTTCCTAAAAGACAATGAACAGCAGGACTCCTTTTTGTTTGTTTTCATATGAACAAAATCTTACTACAGATAAAACAATGTGGCATCAGATGTGATTTCATGGATATGTATTTTTTGCAGATTATTCTTTCAAGTAATTTTGATTGAATGACTTTTCACATGATCAATTGTGAAATCATTAACTCCATTTAATTGTAATTCCTAAAAACATGGTCATGTTCATCCACAGGAGACATACATGAGGCGTATGGCAGCTTGTTTATCAGCAGGTTTGTTTAAATTGAAGAGTTTAATTTGGCTTTCTGAATGGTGTGGCTATGATAAGAACGCAACAACACAGAACAAAAGAAAACTCCCGCTTGTCAGCCTAGGGCTCAAAACTTAATAATTTTATTCATAATCCCAAACCCTGATCAAACCAGATTATATATACACAGCAATCCTACCAAAAATAGAGAGATTTCCACTATGAACTGTAATAGAAATTGAATAAAACAATACTCCAAATTATTCCAGGCCCACGACCAAGGGCCAAAGCCCGCCCCCGACGCCTGTAAACCAACAAGGGCCTCGGCTCAGCCCCTTTCTCCTCCAACCCGGGCTCCTCGGCCCCCACACCCTCCTACTCTCTATCAATTCCTTCCCCGTTCAGAACAACCTTGTCCCCAAGGTTGAAATATGGAAACTGACATCGAACATGCTCCACCGCCACCCAGGTAGTGTCATCCTCATTCTGACCCACCCACTTCACCAACACTTGATCTTCATCTCGCCCATTTCTCGGAACACTCCGCCATGCAAGCGCCTTCTCCGGCTCAAACACGGCACTGACTGGAAGTTCCCAGCTGTCCGGCAGCTCTGACTCAACCGGGTGCTCTCCCACGACTTTGCGCAACTGAGACACATGGAACACCGGGTGGATGCGGCTCATGGCAGGTAGGGACAGCCTATATGCAACTGCTCCCACACGTCCCTCCACCGCGAATGGCCCGTAAAATTTTGCTGCCAATTTGTGATGTGGCTGCCCTGCTACTGAAGTCTGCCGAAAGGGCCGCACTTTGAGGAAAACTCGATCCCCCACTTCAAATTCCACCTCACATCGCCGCTTATTAGCACTCTTCACCATTTGTTGTTGTGCCCGAACAAGATTACTCTTTAGTCTTCCCAACATCACATCACGGCCGCCCAATTCCTCCACCACTGCTGCCACGCGGCATTCCCCCGGCAAGAACCGTCGAATAGTCGGTGGTTCCCTGCCATACACTACTTCAAACGGGGTCATTTTCGCAGCTGTCTGAAAGGCCGTATTATACCAATACTCTGCCCACGGAAGCCACCGCACCCACTGTTTGGGCTGCTCACATGTAAAGCAGCGTAGATACGTCTCCAACACCCGGTTCAACACTTCCATTTGCCCGTCGGTCTCGGGGTGATAGGCTGAACTGAATTTCAATTGGGTGCCCGACATTGTAAACAACTCCTTCCAGAATATGCTCATAAACACCGGATCTCTGTCACTTACAATAGAACGAGGAATTCCATGTAATCTGACCACCTCCTTGGCAAAGATCTCGGCTACTGAACGTGCCGTGATCGGCGGCTTGAGAGCAACGAAGTGTCCATATTTCGATAATCGATCCACCACAACCAATACTACTGAAAACCCTCTTGATTTGGGCAACGCTGTAACAAAATCCATCGATACATCCTCCCACACCAAATCCGAAACAGGTAACGGCTGTAGAAATCCGGCCGGCGATAACGTCTCATATTTAGATTTTTGGCACACCAAACACTTGCCCACGTACTCCTGCACTCTGCGAAACATGCCTCTCCAATATACATTCAGCGCCAAATGTCGGTAAGTCCGAAAGGCCCCCCGCATGGCCCCCGGTCGGTGTGTCATGGAACTCTTGCAAAAGTCGAGGAACCCATTCGGAGTCCGCCGGCAGCACTACGGGCCTTTATAGAACAACCGTCCCCTAATCAGCTCAAAACCAGCTCTATTTCCCGGCTGATCCCTCACGGCTTGCGCTATTCCTCTAACATAGGCATCCCGTTCCTGTTCCCGAAGAATACACTCCATGTCCATCCACTCCGGCCCACTCAGTGCCATCATTTCCCCATTCTCAACCCGTCTCAACAATGCATCTGCGGCTGCGTTGGATAGTCCAGATTTATATTCAATGATAAAATCATAGCCCAACAACTTTGCCACCCACACTTGTTGGGCCGGTGTCATAATCTTTTGAGTCAACAAGTGCTTCAAACTGCGGTGATGCGTCCGCACGACAAAACGACGACCTACCAAATACGGCCGCCAGTGTTGCACGGCCAATACCAACCTCATCATCTCACGTTCATAAGCGGACTTCGAGAGTGTCCTATTTGATAAGGACTTGCTGAAATATGCAATGGAGCGTCCTTGCATCAGTACCGCTCCAATACCTGTTCCGGAAGCATCGCATTCGACTATAAATTGTTGGTCAAACCTCGGCATAGCCAAAACCGGGGCTGTTGTCAATGCAGATTTTAGTTTAATGAAAGCTGTTTCGGCTTCCGTCGACCACTCAAACCTTGTCGAAGCTGTTTTCTTGAGCAGATTTGTTAGAGGACGTGCAATTAGGCCGTAATTCTGAACAAACCGCCGGTAATACCCGGTCAATCCCAAGAACCCCCTCACTTCTCGCACTGAGCCCGGCCGAGGCCACTTCGCCACCGTACTCACTTTCATAGGATCCATTGCCACCCCTTCAGTTGAAATTATATAGCTTAAGTACTCCACCCTTAGGCAACCGAAAGCACACTTCTTGAGGTTGGCCTTGAGTTGGTTGGCCTCCAAGATTAGCAACACTTGCTCTAAATGCTCCTTATGATTAGCCCATGTCCGACTGTATACTAAGATGTTATCGAAGAATACTAGGACAAACTTCCGTAGAAACGGTCGGAATGAATCATTCATTGTTGATTGAAAGGTTGCCGGTGCGTTGGTCAACCCGAATGGCATTATAAGAAATTCATAATGACCACTGTGTGTTCGGAAAGCCGTCTTGGCAATGTCTGGTTCGGCCACTCTAATCTGGTGATATCCAGATCGGAGGTCGATCTTGGAAAACACACAGCACCTGCCAATTCATCAAGCATTTCCTGTATGACTGGAATCGGGTATTTATCGGGCACGGTCACTTTATTAAGCTCTCGATAATCCACACAAAACCTCCAACTGCCATCTTTCTTCTTCACCAGTAATACTGGGCTGGAGAATGGGCTAGCGCTCGGTCGGATAATCCCTGCCAGAAGCATATCTGCTACCAACCTTTCAATTTCATCTTTTTGAACGTGCCCATACCTGTATGGTCGCACTGAAACTGGTCCCGCTCCCGGTGCTAACTCTATCCGATGATTTGTCGGCCACTTGGGTGGGAGGCCCTGCGGCTCCCCAAAAATTTCCCCAAACTTTTGCAGAACCCCATCCAATTTGTCCGGAGTTGGCCCTGATAGTTTAGCCGATTCACTCTCCACCACAACAGCCCAAAACTCGGCCTCCCGGGTACGCACCAGAGCTCGTAACCCAACTGGTCCTCGGCAGAGCGTGGGGTCTCCTTTCAGCTCTACACTTCTGCCCCTACACTCAAATTTTATCGTCATCGTTTCCCAGTTAGTCCGTACATCACCCAGCGTGGCTAACCACGCAATTCCCAATATGATGTCCACTCCTCCCAAGGCGAACACATAGAATTCAGCCGTCACTTTGCAATCGGGTAAAGTAATAGTGACCCCCCTGCATACTCCCTCCGATTCCTGACGACGCCCATCTCCCAACTGAACACCGAACTTACCGGTGGTATCCGGTATCAGCCCTAGCGTGGGCACCAAGGCTGACGAAATGAAGTTATGACTTGCCCCACTGTCGATTAACACTGTCACAGGACGGCCCTCAACTACCCCTCGCATTCTCATCGTACGGGAACTTGTGAACCCTGTCATCGAGAACATTGGTAACTCACCCTCCTCCGGACCCAGCTCTTCTTGAACCTCGGTAATCACTTCCAACTCTGGGGTCTCCACAAATTCGGCATGATGTAAGTCCAACTCCTCTCCTTCCTCAACCATCATGACCCGCAACTGCTTTAGTGGACAGTCATGACCCGGAGTGTATGGTTTCTTACATCAGAAGCACATGCCTTTAGCTCTCAAATCCGCGAAGTCTTGCGGTGACAAGCGAGTGAATCGGGTTCGTGCGGTTGACAGGCCCGAATTTTCAGAAGGGGCAGCTGATTGGCGTTCGGTCCCCCTCGGCACTCCACCCCCGGGAACCGTGGCGCTACCGCCCGTTGAGCCCGTACTGGCGTTGGTAGTAAACGGCCGACTGCCCGAACTGACACGGTTTGCTGAATTGCCGAAATTACGGAACGGCCTCCCCCCCGATTGAACAACCAGATTATCTTCCACATCCCGGGCCAATTCCATTGCGGTTTCCAAATCCCCCGGTCGCAACAACCTCAACGAACTCCGGATTGATTCCTTCAACCCTTGCATGAAGTACCCTAGATAATGGGCATCGGATAACCCGGGAACTTGACTAGCCAATTGCACAAAAAATGTCACATACTCGTCCACCGAGCCCGTCTGTCTCACCTCGGATAAACGCTCAAATCTGCTTCCTCTGAATCTGGCATCAAATCGGGAGATTATGGCCTGTGAAAACTCCTCCCAAGTAAGGCCTGGGTGGCGGGCGCGGAACCACGTCGCCCAGTACAACGCCGGCCCTTCCATAACCACCATTGTTGCCGCTACCTTCAATCCTGGCTCAGTGTACTGCAGTTCGAAGTGCTGATTAGCACGTGCCAACCACCCAATAGGATCTGTCCCGTCAAAAACAGGAAGAGGGGGTGAACTGATCGCTCCTCTCGCCGGTTCCACAGAAGACGGCGCGCCGCCCGACGTCTCAGATGCTGCCTCCTTCGCCACAGACTGATCGGCGGTTGCCAACAGTGGAGTTTGCGGTTTGGCGATGGCATGGGTCAAAACCTCCAGGGCAGCCCTGATTTCGGCCAATTGGGCGCTCATCCCAGCCTGTTCTGCCTCAATTTTGTCAAATCTCTCACTGTTAGATCGTGTGTTCGTCATGGTGTCGGGAACGGGATCCGGCAGGTTGGACCAAATTGATAAGAACGCAAAAACACAGAACAAAAGAAAACTCCCGCTTAGTCGGCCTAGGGCTCAAAACTTAATAATTTTATTCATAATCCCAAACCCTGATTAAACCAGATTATATATACACAGCAATCCTACCAAAAATAGAGAGATTTCCACTATGAACTGTAATAGAAATTGAATAAAACAATACTCCAAATTATTCCAGGCCCACGACCAAGGGCCTAAGCCCGCCCCCGATGCCTGTAAACCAACAAGGGCCTCGGCTCAGCCCCTTTCTCCTCCACCCCGGGCTCCTCGGCCCCCACACCCTCCTACTCTCTATCAGGCTAACTATTTTTTAATTGTCCTTATTTTTCTCTTCCTAAATAGCAATGCTAAAACTAGGGAAATCAATTTCAACACTTCTTCTTATCCATCACAATCATGTCTTGAAGTTTCTTCTTGCATTTAAATGATATCGGTATTGTTTCTTTCTGAGCATGTAGATGGAATAGTCGTTAGCATGGTTGTTGGAGGAGAAGTAGTGATCCTTAAAAGCCTTGAAGAAAACAGTGGTCTTGTCATAGCTGAAATGCCTATACATGTAAGTTCTTTTCCATGTTTCATAAGAGCTTTAATGATAACTTATTTCGTTTTTAATCCGAATGATGATCTTATGGTGTTATGTATGACCACTCATTGCTTTTAATCACATGAAGTGGTCAAGCACTTCAGGTTTAAACAGATTACTTGCCATTTTGAATTTGTTCCGCTCTCCCACAAAAAAATTATTACTGATGAAGTGTTTGTTTCAAGCAGATCTTTGAGATGATTTGAGAATATCAAACCCTCTTGGAGAGTCAGAAGTGATGTAAGGTTTTATACATGTACCTTCTCATGAAAGTATGTTTTTTATATTGTAAAATGCTTCTTGTAATGTAGTGTCATGTTGAGTTCAATGTGCAATTTTAACTCTCTGAAAGTGTGTATTTGATACTTTGATGTCCAAGTATCTCCATTATAGAATGTCACAATTTTATATGTTCCAGTTACAAGGAAAAGGATCTTAGGTCTCTCCAGGTCTTAAAAAAATAGTTGGAAGGAGTATTGCAGAAATGACATGGATGGGGAAGCATAGAACCTTATAAATCATTGTTTGGAAGAAAGGGTAGGAAGTTGGAAAGAGCATTTATTGTCAGATCTTATCTTAAATTCCTGGTTTTTTTTTTTTTTTTTTTTCAAACTTAAAAATTGCTGTTGCTAAAAAAAAGCTTAAAGTTTGAATTTTATGCACGATGAATTGGTCAGAAGGTACAATTGACAAGGGGTTCTCATCTCTGACTCCTATCCCTCCCTTACTGTCAAACATCTACAAGATAAGAATTATGCTTCCCAAACTTGATTCTTCTGTCATCCTTTTTGGTTTGACATGGAGAATCGTCACTGCTCTCCAAATCTCATTATAGAAGATATAGGTGGAGAATTAAATAATTCATATCTTAGAATCCTATACTTGATGGGTGTTAGGATCCTTTCTATCTGACATCTACGTTAATTATATGATTTCTTGTTGGATGTTTGAATTTGAGGAAAGTTTTGGGGAATGATATCAATGATTTCAAATCCACAATAAATACTAAAATAGGAAGCCAGTTAATTGAAATTCATATTAAGCCAGTTCACTGCATTCCTCATAATGGATTTTGGAATCCTTAGCTCCAACCAATCAACATGTACAATCTTAATGACTTCAACCAAATTACAAAATTGTGGATTCTCAAAGATTCAATTACACGGCTTGGTTCTCTCCTATTTGACTTGTTTTACAAGCATCAAAGTCTAAGATTGAAATCAAATAGAGCTCTGAGTATTGTCTCAATTGTAAATAGATTTTGATTAAATATCCCTGATTTTTGCACAAAACATATGAAAAAAATAAAGACGTCTGTCCCATTTCTAGCTATGGGCATGTAGGCCAAAGGGTCATGTTGTACTTTTAGCCATCAGAGCAGGAATGTGTAGCCATCGATCATATGATGGTATAACATTGAGAAGAATTTGAATAAAATGTCATCCTAGCAAATTAAGGCATTCTTGGTTGTTCAACTTCCTGATCAAAATCCACAAAGTTCATTCAGATCCACTCATCATTTCATCTCCATCAAATTTGGACTTTGCTGAAGTCGTTATGTCGTAGCTTGCAATTTGTTGATTTCAGTTGTTTCTGGGAGTTATCTTTTTTCACTTTATACTGTTTTAGCAACATTCTTGGTGCTCCGTTTCATGAACAAGCTGGTGGCTTGAAGTAGTGTAATCTAAGTACAATTACACTTGTAAACAGGAAACATTTTCCCTGAAATTTCTAATTTCTTAGAATCTGATACATTTAAGTAGCTGCGAAAATAATGATCTTGGTTCATATTAGTAGTGTCTGCGTCAGCAGAGGCATACTGAAGGGATGGTGGGGACCAGGATGTTTATTAGGAGAGAAGTTGATTATTTGATGCTTTTTTGAGTAAAGTTTTAGTGTAGGCCCACTTTAGGTCCTGCTGAATGAATTTTCTGCATGTTCTTGAGCAGGATATCAGGCCCAGCTTTAGGTCCCCACAGGCGGGTGAAGCATACCTTTCTATTTTTAATATCATCAGGAGCTCATGTTCTCTATTTTCCAGTTGCTTATAGCTTTAGGGATCACTCATATTTTATCCATTTAGGGAGGATAATAATCTATCTCTCCTTTACTAAAAAAACTGAAGCTCAATAATGTATTAGGTGGCTTGTCTCTGAATCTCATCCACTTGAAAATTGACTTGTATTAACGATTATTCAGTAGTGAAGATTTTTAACTTGAGGAGTTTTGAAAACTGAGTTGGTAGAATTGTAGATCTCTTATGGTTATGAACTAAAGATCTGTTTCTTTTTTCTGGTAGTATATAAATGAGTAGTTTGTCATGTTCCTATTTCCTATTACAAGAAGCTGTACATACTGAAACGTCCCATAAGTTCTCAGTTGGAAATTCAGAAGTTTGAAATATGAATTTAGGATATCATTCAACCAATTTTTACATGACAATGTTGGAGCAATGTATTAGAATGTAATTATTTTGTCTGATTTATAACTATATGCTTTACAATCAAAGTTGCTTTATGCAGTACTTTAATTAGCTTTTTATCTTTCTCTTTCAGTGATAATGGAAGTCTCTTAAGTATAATTAAGCAGAGGATCCTTTTGATGTGTTGTGAATTGTCAAGCACACCAACATTATCCCTTCCTGCAGTGGCCTTGTTTCATTTTTTCGAGACAATGGGATGTTAGCCCCTTGATGAAATCACTCGAAAAAATATTTTCACAGTAAAGGGTTCTTAACGACAGCTTGTGAAATGCATATTGGATTGGTTGATTTTTCTAATTCTAACATACTTTGAGTTGCATAGAATATTGTGACAAGCAGGAAATTAGATGACAAATCTTTTCAGAAGAAGTCTAAATTAGAAAAGTCTGTATCTAGTTGAATTGATGGATGAATCACTGCTGTGAATTGGTTATGAAATTGACAATTCAACAGCTATAGTTTTCATGGTAAAGAAAACACATGTGAAGTTTGTAGATGCTTTGCCTGTTACGGGCAATGACACCCCAGAAGTGGGGATATGAGAAAGCAAGATCCTGTCTGGCTTAAGGGAAGAAGGATGACAGGGAAAAAGAGGTTTTGATAACATATGGTCCCTGTGTATTTTGTGATCCCTGTGCTAATCATTTTTGTATTCTTTATGGTGCACCCTCGGGTTCCCTTCGATCAATGATCAAGACATCCCTTTTTGTGGCCTACCCTCTGGCTTCAAACAGTGCCACCCCCTGACTCTCTTTGCTGTATCGAAAGGGAATGGCATTATAACAGTGGTACTGCTACTGATATTTTTCTTGATATTTTGATCTGGACATTGAGGCACAGCTTTGCTTCTTTCACCTTTCAAATTTTTTACTTGGGATCTATTTGCAGGGGTTTAGGGTTTGGTTTTATTTCCAGGATTTGGATCCTATTTTTTTGCTGTGCAGTTTTTAGAAAGCAAATTACAAGCAATTTGTGTCCTAGTTGGCTCCAACAATAGCTATTGTGGTGTTTTTACAACATGAATTTTACTCGTATTTGTGTTGTAAAAACACAACAAACTATCCAAATCCATATTTTTAGTTATTCTGGGAAAACTGTTTTAGGAGAACGAGTTTTTGGTTGTTGGAATAGGAAGCATGTTGAGTATGAAACAAAGAGGATGAAAACATGTCCGGGTATTTTGTAAAACAATAAAATAACCTATTTGACTAATTCCAAGAGAGCAGGGTTAAAAATTTCTTAGGTTATGTTTGGATCGAATCATTTGAAATATAATATATTGAATTAATGTATTTTAAATCAATTTAAATTAAAGTGCATTCAATATCCATCTGAATTGTTCAAAAGTTTGTTTAAAAGAAAGTGATAATTTACTAATTCATATCAATATAATCATCACCACTAAGATTTGCAATTGTGAATTTCAATTACTTCATCAAATCTCAAATCCAAACACAATCATACAAAATTTGAAGCGGATGTATTACAAATTCATCAAAATTACAGTGCATCTAAAATATACTTAAATTACTCGAAAAATGAGTTCATAATAACAAAGTGTTAGATTTTGAATTCATATAGGTTCGGTAAAAGTGTTTTCTCAAAATTTTGCATCCAAAAACAACCTTATAGTTTAGATGTTGCTGTGAAAATTGTCATCAGGTGCTGTAAAATTCTTATTATGTAGTGGTGTTGGGTGGGCCACTGACATGTAAATTTCATCTCTTTTCTGTGTACTTACGTCGTTGCTCTAAGAAGAAATCTAAGTCGCACGTGAGACACTGATCCCACTTAGATCAACCTCCTTTTTCATTTCTCAAAGGCACGTGTGCATATGCATGCTAATATTCTCACATATATTGTATCAATTCAAATAATATCTTCAATGCAAATTACGTGTATATTAGTAATGTTACCCAACACACATAGTGTGCTGGTTATGAGGATAGAAGATAAAACACTGCTTGAAACAAAGGTGTGGATTCGAGAGAGAGAGAGAAGCACAAAATATGGTGAGGACAAAATTTGTGTGTAGTGTAGTATATAGTGAGTAGTAACAAAATAAGTCGTGTTGGATTGATTCCAAAGAGGACAACCTCCTCTCTTTGCCACCTTCCACCTTATCCTGCCTGTATCTATTCCTACATCACCAACCACCCCAACAAAACACACTTTTTTTCATCCATTTTTTGTGGTCTGAGTTTTCATGTGCAAGAATCTTGATGATTTTGTTTAATTAAGGTTTGATTATTTGTTTTTATGGCTCCAACAACCTCTGCTCCTCTTCTTTCTGATGCCCTCAACACCCCCAAATTCAAACACATGGATCATCATCACTTTCATGGCTCCCAATCTCCTCTCTCTCTCTCAGAGGTGATTGCAGAGATCAAAATGCTGTACACAATAGCCTTCCCCATGATCATCACAGGCCTACTCATCTACGGCAAATCCTTGATATCAATGCTCTTCTTGGGAAAGTTAGGCAAGGAAGCTTTAGCAGGTGGGTCCTTGGCCATGGGCATAGCCAACATCACTGGCTACTCTGTCATCTCAGGGCTCTCATTAGGCATGGAGGCTATCTCTTCCCAGGCCTTCGGAGCCAAACAATGGCCTCTCATGTCCACAACCTTACAACGCACTCTCATCCTCGTTTTCTTTGCATGCACTCCCATCTCCCTCCTATGGCTAAACATCCAACCAATCCTCCTCTTCTGCAACCAACACCCCACCATCTCTTCCATTGCTTCCACTTATCTCACCTTCTCCCTCCCCTCTCTCCTCTTCCAATCCCTCATCAACCCCCTCAAGATCTATCTCCGATCTCAGAACATCACTCTCCCTCTCATCTTCAGTGCTGCTCTCGCCTTATTCCTGCATGCCCCCATCAACTATTTCCTCGTCATATACTCCAATCTTGGCATCCATGGCATTGCTTTATCCTTAGCCATCACAGACTTCACTCTCCTCTCCACCCTTCTCACCTACCTATGCCTCCATGGCTTCATCCACACAAAGTCCTGGATGGGCTTCACCATCTCCAAGTCCTTAACCCTATGCTTCGACAATGAATGGAAGTCGATTCTCAGACTGGCATTGCCATGCTGCTTCTCAGTATGCTTAGAGTGGTGGTGGTACGAGCTGATGATCCTTCTCTCAGGGATCCTCTCCGACGCGGCGGAGGCGGTGGCCACCATGGGAATACTCATGCAAGCCACGTCACTCATCTACATCTTCCCGTCTGCACTGAGTCTAGCCGCGTCGACTCGGGTGGGGAATGAGTTGGGCGCGAACCAGCCCAGCAAAGCAAGAATCTCATCCCTCATAGCCCTGCTGTGTGCCACGTTGACAAGCTTAATAGCCATGTCGTTCATGGTGACGTTGGGGGACAGGTGGGGCAGGGCCTTCACGGAGGACGCCACCATAGTGGGCCTGACGGCGGCGGTGATGCCGGTGGTGGGGCTGTGTGAGCTGGGAAACTGCCCACAGACCACAGGGTGTGGGGTGCTGAGGGGCAGTGCTAGGCCTACTCTTGGTGTGCATATTACTTTGGGCTCCTTTTATGGGGTGGGCTTGCCGCTCGCTGTGTTTATGGGCTTTGTCATGGAGATGGGCCTGTTGGGCCTCTGGTTGGGCCTGCTCGGGGCCCAGGTTGTTTGTGCACTTGTCATGGTTATGATGTTGAGCAGAACGGATTGGGTGGTAGAAGCAGGCAGGGCCAGAGAGCTCATTGGAATGGAATTTGATCGAAATGATGAAGGATTAACATCACTTCAAACCATTTCTTGATTCTTCCTTTTTCGTTGTAAATAAATAACTTGGGACTAATTCGATGACAATTTGAGAGCTCTTAGATTATTTTTGTATCAAACTTGCAACTCCGGATTATATTTCATTACACTTAATATATGTTATGTATTTATTAATGATGTCATTTAATATATGTAATTATTTTAGAAAAAAAATTAATGAAATATAGGGTGAAATAGAAGATCTTGTTGATCATAAATAGAGTTGGGCCTGGATCAAAATCTAATTCGATGGACCTCAGGACTACTCTAGTATGCTGCTCTAGTAATGACAATTATGGGCCAGTTGGATGGCCCATTCTGAAACCAAGATGGGAAAGTACTCTAGTCAAACACAGCCCTATAATTATGGCCCTACCCAGATCTTTTTCTTCATTTTTTTTCAAATTTAAATGGTATACAATTTGAGATACCTATCCAGAATCGGGATGTAATTAATCGTCAAAAGTACTAAAATCAGAGTTAATAATATTACTTACCTCGTTTGATTAATCTAACTTACTCTGCTTAAAGATAATTTCTTTTCAAAAATTCCCCTCAAACTCTATGGTTTCCCACATTGGATAAGATTACAATTATTAGAGTTTATTAGAGTTTGATTGTCGAAAAAATCATAATTTTAAATTAAAATTTTATATTGATTAAAATAATATAATCTTATATATATAATATATTTTTACACTTCTGTCGGTTTTGGGAAAAAAAAAAATTTGTACATCCAATTTTAAAAAGAAAAAATATATAAAAATTCTTGAAACGTCTCTTTGAAACTACCATATTTCACATCCAATTAAAAATAAAAAAATACATAAAAGTTCTTGAAGTTGATGTCTTTAAAGCTGTATTATTTGCAGCTGGTGTCCAGTCAGCTGGAACACAAAGTATACATAGGAAAATAGAAATGACATCTTAAAAATACTTATTATATATATATATATATATATATATATATATATAATTCATCATGTTCCATAACTCATACATGAATCAAGCCATCATGGCTACATATTAAAACCCAATTATCATAGCTTATAAATGAAGCACCCATTAAAAAAAAAAAAAAAAAAAAGATGCCAAAATAAAGTAGAGGTGAAGCTGCTGCATGTTTTTCATTTGCCAGTTGCAACCAGATTCTTCTTCCACCACTCCAAAAACAAACTTTTCACAATAAATATCAGCATAAATAAAACTTAATTTCCTTAACCAAAATATCCTTTGATATTGAAGAAATGGCTATAATGTGCTGTATAGAGGTGTTGAGTTCAAACAAAGAGATGACAGTAGAGGAATTCAAGGCATGGGTGAGCAAGTTCGATGAAGACAAAGATGGGCGCATTAGTCGTAAAGAGCTGAAAGAAGCTCTTCACAGTCTGAGATCATGGTGGGGCTGGTGGAAGTCCCTTCAGGCCATGAAGGCCGCCGACTCCGATCACACTGGCCTTATCGACACCGCCGGAGAGATGGACAAACTCGTGCATTTTGCACAGCAGCAGTTGCATATGAAGATCTACGATAGTGACGATGACTATTAATGCCCGTATATATATATAATTTTGATCAGACACAGACTTATATATAGTGCGAAACTTATGCACTTCTTTAATATTTTTCCTTCTCTTTTATCAAAGAGGAGTATCTGATCAAAATTGTGTTTATATATATTATTTTTTGTGTAGCACTGTTTTTTTATTTTTTGTGTTGTGCTAAGAGATCGAGACAAATAATAAGCCTTTTTAAGTTTTAATAATTTCTCTTGTTCATGTAATAGGTAATTACATCAAATCTATTTTTTGGTGCTTAATTATGCACGCACTTATTGTTGCACTATCATTTGTACGTACATATAAGAAATGAGCTTATGTTTAAGGAATCAAAGAGTTCAATTGCTATCTATGCTCTTCTCCCCCTTCCCAAAATTAAGTGTTGTTGTACACATATATATAGAATTTTACGTAATGAATTGATTGATTCATCCTTATTTAAGTTTAGTTAATATGATGAAATGAAATATGAGTCTAATGATCATTCCTCCTCAATTCTTATGACCGATATGTTCATTAACTAGCTTTTGGTGAAACCTACTTATAATATTTAAATATTTAAATACAAACATTTTAAGAAATATCCGACCAGTTAACAACACAATCGCCTATCATCAATTACATGTAACATTAAAACCACCACTACTTTTTAGGAGGTAGTTTCATGTTTATAGTAAAAGTTCTTTATTTTCAATTTTACAACAAATACTAAATTTTACCATAGACTAAAAGAAAATGCAGCTTACATGCCAACGATGGATATATCTTAAATATCTACTATTGATGTGTAAAAATTTCTTTTAAATTTTATGACTTGAAATTAATGAATGTTGGAAATATCACATATCATCGAGGAACACATTAATATGTGTGAATAGTAGTGGATAAATTAATTTACATGATGGACTAAAACTTTCATAACCACTTCTCTTGATTCCGAACAGTTTATAAGTTCTACAAAAATTTGAACTGAAAATAAATTAATTACTAATTTTTGTAGTTAGGCGAATTAAAAATGGGAAATGGAGATGGAATGAGATTCTATAGTCTAGATTTGGCCAAAACTTTTTCCATTATTGATCACTCATATTTAGCTGCATTGTTGTTGTTCTATACTCACTTCCACACAAGGCGATGCCCATTACAATTAATCTTCTAATATTTAATAGTGGCTTTTTAATTTGTATTTAATTGATCTCTCTCACGGCTTCAGAATCTTATGATCCAAATAATGAAAGCTCCACTGAAAAAGTAAATTAAAGGGGGAGTATATTATATTAAGATACAAAAAATGTTGGTGTTTATCTTAGGTTTAATTTAATTTATTGCATGTGGTATATAGTAATTTACACACAATATGTATATAAATCTGAAAAAAAATATAAGATCAAATGCATTAGCTGTCGTTTCAATTAGATATCATCTTTTAACAGATTTGATATCAATCGTTCTTATGTAAATTACACTTTGAGTAATTTGAATTGCTTTAATTGAAATCTACTCAAATCAATGTTCATCCTTAAATTTCAAATCCCTTAATTCAAATATAATATCATAATGTTCAATAATAATGTTCCACACCCTCAAGATGCCATGCACCGCTCATGTGTAAATTTTTTATTTCTTCAAGTACTATAATTTGAAAATGATTGTGTTGAATTTTTGACATATTAACAATGAATACATTAAAATAAAATAATAATCATGTAATTTTCAAAATCATATTTAATTTAGTCATTTGAACACGTGGATGACATGTTACATTTTTACCAATGATTCTCGCACATTTTTCTATACGTCTTCTTTTCACAAAAAAATGGTACAAAAATTGCTACTTTTCCATTGTTCAAACGACAGCATTTAAAGGATTGTGGATTAGGAATACCAATCTTTGCTAAAATTCTCCACTAAAAGGAAATGCAATCATAGAATAAAACCATATATGTTCATTCAAAACACCATTGATTGCCATTCAAAGCATCTATTCCCACAACCCTACTCTCACTTAAAAAAAAAAAAGAAAAAAAAGGACCCCATTAAAGAAAATTCCATGACGCTTTGTTTGCATATTTAGATCCCATCTCCCATCCATTAAATACATATCAATCACAAGTTGATTCAAACACTTTGACATACAACCAATATTGCTATATATACATTATTATTAATGGCGATAAGAGGCGGAGACACCGCACGGTCTGTGCCAAGTGGCGGCAAGTACCAGATGACGGTGGATGAGTTCAAGAATTGGCTGATGAAATTCGACGTCGACAAGGATGGTCGGATCAGCAGGAAGGAGCTCCGGCAGGCGGTTCGGAGCTGCGGCGGCGGCTGGTTTAGCAGCTGGAAGAGCAGCCGTGGCATGAGCGAAGCTGATGCCAATGGAAGTGGCTTCATTGATGAGCATGAGATTGATTGGCTCTTGGAGTTTGCTGAAACTTCTATGGGCTTCAAGTTTTATTATTAAGCTTTGAAATCATATATAGTAGAGCATATTTAGTATTTTTATTTGTATCTTTATGCTTTTGTACTTTTCGTCCAATAAATTTGGTTTGTTCGTGCATGTGTATAGCATGGATATAAAGGGTTGTGATGAAAACACAATTAAGGTCTCTTTTAATTTGGCTTGACCTCTCGGATATGTATGTTTGAAGTATTCTTGAAAATTCAAATCTTAATCAATAATTGTTAAGTTAGTGTTAGTTGATGTATTATATCAGAAATTGAGGTTCTTTTTAAATTTAGGTAGGAGATATAATTAATTTGACCACAAAGAGTTTGGCGTTTGTTAATCTTTATGAGTAAAGTTTAATTTTATAACAAGCCTAAAATCTTGACCCCTGTTTTAGTTGCAAATTATTCACAATTTTGGAATTTGAAAAAAAAGAAAAGAAAAAAGACTTGGGTTTGAATTTACAATTCGAACTGCGATAGAGTACTTTTCGATGATAAGGTGTCCAACGCTTATTTTAGTTCCTTCTTCATACTTTCCATGTCGACATTGACTAATTAATGGCAAATGAGTTGTAAGCAGTGCTAAACACTTCATTCACTCGATCATGGAAAAATTGATCGATGGTTCGATTGTAAGGTATACATAATCAACCAATAAGAATCTGTTAATCGGAAAGGTCTAACAAGAACACATTTTTTTAGAGAATCACAATAGTATTTTAACTATTTCTAAATGGAAGCAAGGAGTCGTTGTCCAATTGGATTTATGGTTAAATTCAAATACTCTTACGATCTCTAATTTGCACAACCTTATAAAACAAAGACCATTTCTTGAACCTCTATAATTTGTTATGTTATTTTACTACTCACTTGTTGATACAACCTTAGTCGAAGAGTCTAGCAATGAGAAGAAGCTAATTGTCTTCAAGAAATAAAAAGGATTGTTTCAAGAAATAAAAAGGATTGTTTGTGTGAAGGAAGTAATGAAGAATTAAGAATGACACTAATATTTCTATCTCTCTATTCTCTTTCTTTTGGAGCTCATACTAGCTCGAATAGTGTTGTTATTCACCAAACCATTAACTTATTGTATGAGTACCGTATCATTGGTGCTTTCATGGAGAGGATTAATGGCCACATCTGATATTCTTGCCGCCTTGATGAAAATATAGATTGAGAATCAAATGGCCACTCACTGTCAAACAATTCAGCAACACATTGATGCGATGGAATACCGTTTCATTTCCCAGATTCACAAATTTCCCCAAGCTAATCGGTTCTTTGTCCTGCAACACACTCACTATGTTTGTCCCTGAAGAATTTCATCGATGCTGCGAAATCTCCACCTATTAACTTCCCAACACCAGATGCTTCACTCAGATGGCACTTACCGAAATCACCATCGCCACCCCTAGATTCAAATACCACTATGATTGTCTTTTCACAACAATCCCAAGAGGCTTCAACATTTGAACACAAGGTGTTTGACAAAATGCCAAATAAAAAACTGGAACTCTTGGAGAAAGAAAATATGGCAGGTAGTGATAAAGTAGAACTAGGATGCGAAGAAAATAGAGTGATTGGTTATGTTGGTGGAGAAAATGATGATATCATTGCACAATTAGATTTTGATTTGCTTTTTGAGACTGAGTTGACAATAGGTATTAAAAGTAGAGAAATTTAAGAGAAGATGTTTGATAGGGGAAAGAGGTCACTGCAAACTGGAAATTTACAATTGACCTTAAAGGAAGGTGTTGATACCCTATAAAAGATAAAGAATGATATTTTCCCTTGGCTGCAGAACCCAACTCCTTCCAATATTGGCCCCGTTTCTACTATTTTAGAGGATGATATGGATCATTTGTTGGGTTGTCATTTTGATGGTAAAATGAGGTGCAAGTAATGTGGTGATCAAGGAAGAACAAAACCGATATGTTATAGAGGATAAGTCAACAAATAGTTCACAATTATCAATTCAATGTGCTCCATCAAAGTAGGGACGATGCTAAAGTATGCTATATAATTGTGGTGGTGAATCACGAGGGATGTAAATTAATTGATGTCTTATTTATCTTCATCTTGAGTCTGGCAATGAGAAGAAACTCAATTCGCATATAGGCCCAAGCCCATAATCTTCAAGAAATTAAAACTTTGTTTGTAGGAAGTAAGGAATAATTAAGAATGACACTAATATTTCTATTTCTACTTTCGAATGGTGGTGTTATTCTCCGTATCATCAATTTATTATACCGCTTGCTTATTACTGATCAACTACCACCATACTCAATTACTTTATCACACTTACATATTCATTATTTCACTTAAATATCAATCAAGGAGTTTCAAATATTATTCAAGTTAGTCTTACCTACTCCACATACATAGATGAGTCCATATACTGTGATGGAGATTAATATATTAAAATTTTAATTGAAATTTAAATAGATTTTATTGTTATTAATATTTTTATATCAATTTAATTTATTTTTATCTTTTAGGATTTTAGATTATATTAGTATAAATTAGCAGTACACCAGTGCGATGTGCGGTTTGTTATATAAAATTTTTATCTAATCATTTTTAATATTGATGATATAATGTAATAATATATCATTTAAATGTGAAATATTTATTGCTTTTAATATTTATATTAATAAAAATGTTGACATTTCAACTTTAAAATTATGTTATTTTACATAATTGTATTTGATAAAATTAAAAATTTTGAATGCAAACAATTTTGAAACTCAACACTTTAAATTTGATATAATTCCATATGCAATGTAAATAATAAATTATGAATTTTTAAAATAGATATAAAATTGATATAACATGCATTAAAAATCAAATCTAAATAAAATTACAAATATAATTAATTAATTCATAAATATAAAAATAAGTATTTGGACTATAATTTTTTGTATCAATATTTTTCAAGGATTTAGTTTTTCATAGATTTACCTTTTGGGATATATATGTGTTGGTCCCAAGTGGTGTCCGAGGTTCAGAGGGAGGTGAATGAACCTTGGTCGATTTTGCAAATTTTTAAACAAACCGTTCTGCACTGCAAGTTACTTGAGCTTGCAGCGACAGATAGTTACTGCTTGCAGTACTAGGATACAGTCCTGCACGCTGTAACCTAAAGTTTTATACGCAGCGGAAATATTAACTTTAAAACACAAGGCTGTTTTTCTCAAAATGCTTCTTTCAAAACGTTTTATGCTAAGAGATAAACAAGATGCAAAAGATAAGCACACAGATAAATAAAGCGATAAACACTTATGACTTATGGTGATTCGAAGGTGGTGTAATCCTTCTACGTCCACTCTACTGCTCCTCGAGCAGGAACTTCGTTAAGCAAGATTGATTTACAGGACTTTCCTAACAATCTATCAACTTACAAAGTTAACCACCTATTGAAGTACAGCGTACACACATCAACTGCAAACTTCAAAGGCTAACTCACACAGGGTTCCACATTCCCACACAGGGAAGCTGTCTAACACTAGACAACTAAACAAACAGCAAGGATCTCTCCTATCAACTGCTTGACACCACTAAAACAACCTAAGCACACAACAACAAGGTTAAAAGGATAAAATGGTTTCTTCAACTGTTGCTTCGAAGTGAGCTTCTGGATCCTTGAGTAGACTTTCAGCTTGAACTTGCTTCACTTCGGATGGTTGAGTGATTGATACTGATTGTAGGCTTGAATGTTTAAATCTTGTAAGCTTTTAATTTTTCGCAAATGATTTTCAAGTCTCAGTAACAGTTACCAGCTTTAGTGCTCCTCAACCTCTATTTATACTTGTAGGAGAAGATGTCCGTTGAAGGAGACATCCCTCTTTTGAATTTGAAGTAGTTTGACCAAAGGCATGGTTCGCATTTAATGCGACTTGACTTTCTCTTTTGGAGCATTTAATGCGGCAGTTGCGGCTCGCAACTTTCCGCAGCTCGTCAGTCCATATGACATCATCTTATTGGCTCCGTGTCTGTGCCTTTGACCTTTTCTTGAACGACTCTATTTATTCTTGCTTGAACTCTGTTCCTCGTACTGCATTTATCCTTCCTAAGATTTGCAGGATACTTCGTTTTGTAGTTGGCGCTTATGACTTTTCTGTACTGTAAGCTTTGCGTTGTATCCTCGGTCTTCGTGCAGCTGATACCTTCTTGCAGTGCTGCGGTAACTTAGACCTGGTTGCAGTGTCTTCTGGCAGTGCTGCTGTAACTTCTTTCTAGCAGTACTCGTGTATTCTTTTCTTACAGCGATGCTGCACGCCGTACTTTGCTGTATAGAAGATCTGTCTTATTAAAGCGTTGCTGTATCTTCCTTCTACCAGCTATGCTGTATCCATCCTTCTTGCAGCGATACTGTATCCTGCCTTCTTGCAGCGATATCTTTCCTTAAAGACTTAGATGTAACTTTATCCTTGTTTAATCTCAATTTTCAGCACTTAACTTAAGACTCAATCCTAGTCTATTTATTCACTTAAACAATGTGAAAAATGGGGTACTCAAAACTTCCTATTACATATTTGGTTTGTCTCATCAAAATCTAAACATTGAAATCCTAACAATATGGCCTTACTATTTATTGCATGGTCATAAACTTTTATAAATTTAAGCTATTTAACATTATTGTTAGATTTTTGAAATAGATTTAGCTTTAAAATTTACATTTAGATTTTTAAAACAATTATCAAAATTTCAAAACAATAAAAAGATTTTCGAGCAATTTGTAGATAAATTTTTATATTTATTTTTATTTTGACTATGTATTTTTTTTAAATTACCCATTATTGTTAGTATTTAAATTTTATTTATTGATTTTTAATAAATTTTTCGATTAATAATATTTTTATATTATTAAAAAAACTATCTATTATAAACATCAACAATTAATATTTTATATACATATATGTTTATGAAATTGAAAATTAATTTTTTTTTACACTGTTAGATAATTTTTTTTAAATTCGTTATTGAGATTTTATTAGATTTTTTAATATTTATTTCTTTTTTATTTATATATATATTTATGTTCCTTTTGAAATTATTTTGAGAATTGACAGCTATTTTCTAGATTTTTTTTCTATATTTTAAAGTATAAAAGAACTTCATTTCATACTTCATTACATCATTCATCATTCATGTTTTCCTTTCTTATCATTGACTCATGGTCATCATACATATTCAACGTAAAATTTTTCACTTGTATTGCATTCATTGAACATCTTTTGAAAACATTCCCATAAAACCACTTTCATAAAAGCCATTTTAAAACTTTTACTCATGTGCTTACCTCAAAACGATTCGAATGTTTAGTTTCGCTGCGGACTTCCTATTACTGAATTCTTTAATATGCTCATTTCAAAGAAACATTCTAATTTTTTTTTTCAACTTGTACAAACTTGAAAAGTTAATCATTGTTTCAAAGAAAATATTTTAACTTAGTGTCCGAGGAGGAAAAAACCCCAACCTCGGCTCTAATATCACGTTGTGGCACCCCAACCCAACTTAGGAGGATTAAAGCGCCACCTTGACATTATATGCCCAAAATATTCGTAAAAATAAATAATAATAATTTAAAATCATTTTCATAGAGAAACTCACGGAAGATTTTACTAAAAATACGAGTATTTTTTTTCTTTCTATTTTAAATCGAAAAGCTTAGCATGCAAGAAACTAACTCGTGTTCTAACCTACATTTGTAAATCAAAACCATGACATATATATGACACATGAAAATTTTACTTGAATAGTTAATCCAACATGGAAATTTTCAAAGACTTTATGTAATATCAAATTCATACAGATTAAAATAAATTAAAATATATGTTTTTGGGAAGAAGTCCGTACAGCCGGCTACACATCCGCTTCGTTATAAGCTGGACCTGAAAATATTTTAGATAACATCATGAGACACCTCCGGAGAGGAAGCCCAATGGGATAACTGTACTTGTCTAATACATTGAAACAATTAAACTATTAAGCACATACTACAATATTATCCCTGTGTACGCTCACCATTGGACCATAACATAACATTAAGGAAAGTGGGATTGCTCACTCACTAAACCTCGCTTCGTCGACCAGACATTTTCGTCCTTAAGGTCGACTCCCGGTAGGGGAGCTGCATACCAGTTATAGCTACGGTGCTTCTATCCATAAATTTTCATACATAACTTACTAATTCAATTAACAACACATAGCTAGAGAGTAGAAGTTATCCACTTTTAAGATTTAACTTGAAGCGGGGATAGCTACTAAAGTATCCGGTCGTCTCGTATTGCACTTGGCACATTCATTAACTTTTAGTCTTTAAATCACATCTCATTTATATCATAAACATACATACATATTCATCTTCACTGTTTACTTATTTAACACATTGTTCAGTGTTTGTTGATGTGCTTCAATTAATTATAATATCATTAAATCATATCACAATCATTTAACCCAACATGTTTATCATACATGTCACATTGTATAACATAAACACATAACTATAAATTTAGGAGAAATTTTAAAGTAACTTTCAAACAAACATCAATTGTACCTTGAAGGGAATAAAAACCGTATTTTACATATTAACTCATAAAACTCTAATTCATATTGTTGGGATATTTCCTAGCAACCTGCCTTGGGTCGGAGCTTAAATAGGTGTGGGGCACGGCTCTTTCAGATTCGAATCCGTGAGCGCAAAACTACATAAGTATAAGACATTAAAGTTGCGCCATATGTCCATTGGATATCCTTTTGGTGTAGCGGTAATGCGCTTGATGGTCCAACACTAGGATGCTAGCGTGCGGCGGAGGTTGCTAGGTAGCCGGGACCTCTGGCAGGTGCTGGGGGGGATTGTTGGGATATTTCCCAACAACTTACCTTGGGTCGGAGTTTAAATAGGTGTAGGGCACGGCTCTTTCAGATTCGAATCCGTGAGCGCAAAGCTACATTGCAGTGGGAGTTGTCAGAGAAGGCATGTCGGTGCCGAGTCATGGAAGATGTCGAGAGGGTTCCAAGGTTGCTGAAGTGGAGAGGCTGGCAGAACCTGCCAAAGCTACATAAGTATAAGACATTAAAGTTGCGCCCTATGTCCATTGGATATCCTTTTGGTGTAGCGGTAATGCGCTTGATGGTCCAACACATATGCTAAAGACTTAAATTATTTAACACTTCACACATAAGCATACATTTAATCACATAATATCAATTTCAAAATATGGTCAAATTGCATTCTTAAATCATAGATAAAATTTTAATCTTGAAGTTAGTAATATATAGGAAGAAAAGACACTCTTTACAAGAACAATTTTCATAATTTAAACGATCATCCAAACTTCATGAAAATAAGCATGGATTTACCTAACAACCCTCAGTTATCCATGCTAAAATATTAGGGATAAATTCAAATTACAAAAGCTTCAATAAATCATTTACTATAATAAAAAATTGTTCGAAAATGCTCTAAAACCAGTCTATGTTATAAAATTCACTGTAAATTGTATATTTACTGAAACCTTCTGAAATTAATAATTTAGACTTCTAACATCATGTACTTAAACATAGTAAACGTATAATGGATTGATTTTATATAATTAATTTTCTAAGGTCCAAAGCTGCAGAATCTTAAATTCGAAACTGGATTATTTTGAAAAATCATTATAATTTGTACACTACTTCAAAAATTACCAAATTTCAATCATAAACCTAAAAATTTCATATATTATAACATACCGAAACAGTTTTGAAATATTACAATTGAATAAATTTATAAACTTATTTTTCTAAGGTCTGAAACTACATAATTCCAACTCAAAACTAAACTATTTTTGAAAAATCACCATAATTTATAAACCACTCCAAAAATTATCAAATTTTTACCATAAACTCAAAACTTCAAGTAGCATAACATATTAAAACAGTTTTGAAAAATTCCAAGTATACGATTTTATAAAAATCGACAAAGTGGACTTTCATTACTAATATTTTTCATAACTTGATTAAACTCATCCACTTTCTTAATTAAAGTGTAAATTCGACTTTAATAACTCCATTAACCTCAAATAAACTATATTGACTCAATTTATCACACATGCAATGAGCTTAGACAAGATCATCAAACATACAAAGACTAAATCAACATGCAATTGCACAATCAACTTCCAAAAGTAACATATTTTAAAGATTAACCATATAGAACAAGATTTTGAACAAATTTCTTCATATTAGTAGGAAATTACCATTGGATCACACATGCAATGTGTTTAGATAAAGAAATCAAACATGCAAAGTTTAATCCAACATGTATTTGCTCAATCAACACTCAAAATGACATGTTTTTGAAGATCAACTATTGAGAATAAGGTATTCAACAAATTTATCACATTTGTAGGAAATCTTGCTTAGATCTTATATGCAACTCAAAATTAGAACTTAATCATGCTCTTAAGAAAGAAGAATAGTGAGGATTTGCAAAAACTACCTCTTGAATGCACAAACTATGTGTTCTTGAAACTTGCTTGGAAGAAGCTTTTAATTTGAGCTTGATTTCCTATCTTATCTTCAAAGGATCTTAATTCTTCACTTAAATCTTGAAAAATGACAACTTGGTTGAAGATGGGGATGAAGGTTTTTGAGGGAAAAAAAAGTTTAGAGAGTAGGAGGAGCAAAATTAGCTAGAGAGAGAAAGAGAGCATCTTGCTAAATGAGAAATGAAAGGCTCAAGAGTAGAGTCACTCTCTTTTATATGTAGTATATATAGTACAAATCATAATTTAATACATGTAATATACATGTAGATCACTTATATAATAATATAATTTAAGATATAGTATCGTGTAGTGATATTGAGAGTTGTAGTTTAGCTTATCTAATGTGATATAAAAAGAATTCATAATTGTGATAATTAATTTGTTATTGGTGTAATTTATTGCACATCATATTAAATTCATATAAATTCAATCAAATTGGTGTCACACATAAATAAGATGGGAAAATTGCCCAAATTACCCATTTTTTTAAACTTTCATCCCATTTTTCCCATTGATATAGTAACACACCCCTAAATACCCATAAATATAGATTTTGAACCCAAAATGCTCATTTTTCCCAAAGTCAATGGATAATTGTGGGGTCCATGTCAGAATTTGTGGGGTCCATGTCAGAAAGATGTGCAAATACGCCGTTTTTATTAATTTGGACAGTTTAACTGTTTGGAAATACAGTATATAATACTAATTAATTTATAATTATTCATAGTTTGCTATTAATTTATAATACTAATTAATAGTTTATAATACTAATTAATAGTACTAATTATAGTTCGAAAATAATGTTTCGAAAATAATATTTCCTAATTATTTTCGAACAATTCATTGACACGATATTAGTAATTAATTAATTATTTTTTGCAATTGATTAATGTTCGAAAACTTGAATTCGAAAATAAAGACATGATATTTTATTCATGTACACCTATTAGTAAGTAATTATTTATTTATTAATTAATTTATGCATGAAATTGCATGACTCATTTTCGAACATTTCTGCACTGCACTTAATCTTCGAAAATCATGTTTTCTTAATGTTCGAAAATAGGTGCTCGTAATGTTCGAAAAATATTTCATGCACTTTTAATACTATTTAATTAATTAATAAATTATTTATTTATGTATTAATTATTTTATGCATGAAATTGCATGACTTATTTTCGAACATTTCTGCATTGCACTTAATCTTCGAAAATCCTATTTTCTTAATGTTCGAAAATTAGGTTCTTATAATGTTTGAAAACCATGTCTTGCACTTGTAATAATATTTTATTATTCATGTACACCTATTATTAATTAATTAATTAATTAATTAATTAAGGACACTTTGTTTTCGAAAATTAGCAAACTTGACTTAATGTTCGAAAACTCTATTTTGTTAATGTTCGAAAACTATGTCATGCACTTTTAATAATATTTTATTCATTTCCTCTTTTTATTAATTATTTATTTATTTATTTATTTATTTATTTATTTATTTATTTATTTATTTATTAAGGGAAAGTGCGTGACAAATTTTCGAAAATTAGTACCTAGAATTAATGTTCGAAAATTGTCATTTGTTAATCTTCGAAAATTGTCATTTGTTAATCTTCGAAAATTTTATTTTCTTAATGTTCGAAATTTATTAGTTTAATAATATTTTAGTCATTCACTCCTATTATTAATTAATCAGGGGTTTATTTATTTATTTATTAATTTAGGCTGGATTTATTTATTTATTTATTAATTTAGGCTGGATTTATTTTCGAAAATTAGTGAATTGACATAATTTTCGAAAACTATGATTTGTTAATCTTCGAAAATAAACACATGCACTTGTAATAATATTTTATTCATTTTCCCTTTTTAATTAATTAATTAATTAATTAATTAATGAAGGCTGGTTTTTTCGAAAATTAGTTAATTGACCTAATTTTCGAAAACCATGATTTTTTAATCTTCGAAAATAAACACATGCACTTGTAATAATACAATATTAATTTTCCCTTATTAATTAATTACTTATTTATTTATTTAGAGCATGACTGATTTTCGAACATTAAAACTGTCTTAATCTTCGAAAATTGACTTGTGTTATTCTTCGAAAATGGTAATTTGTTAATGTTCGAAAATCATGCACTTTATTACTTTAATAATATTTTAGTCATTCTTCCCTATTATTAATTATTTATGTATTTATTTATTTTCGAAAATTCATTGCACTGTACTTATTGTTCGAAAACAAAGTTTTGTTAATGTTCGAAAATTAGGTTTGCATAATGTTCGAAAATACTTCATGCACTTTTAATAATAATATTTTAAATTCTCGAAAAAATTGAAGGAATTAATTTTTCAAGATTAATGTTTCGAAAATAATAAAGTTCTAAAACATCAATAATAATAGTTATAATATTAATAATTTTCGAAAACATTCTAATTAATGTTCGAAAAGTACATGATAATGTTCTAAAAGAATAATAATAATAATAATTTTAGTAATTTTCCAAAATATTGTATTTCATTTTCGAAATTTCCTATAACAATTTTCGAACATTTTTTTCTTTAAATTTATAATGTTCGAAAATACTAATATTAGTATTGTTCGAAAATTATATATTCTTATATATCATAGTGTTTTCCAACATAAATTAAATTTCGAACATTTTTTCAATTAATTTTCGAAATTTAATTTATGTTGGAAAACACTATGATATATAAGAATATATAATTTTCGAACAATACTAATATTAGTATTTTCGAACATTATAAATTTAAAGAAAAAAATGTTCGAAAATTGTTATAGGAAATTTCGAAAATGAAATACAATATTTTGGAAAATTACTAAAATTATTATTATTATTCTTTTAGAACATTATCATGTACTTTTCGAACATTAATTAGAATGTTTTCGAAAATTATTAATATTATAACTATTATTATTGATGTTTTAGAACTTTATTATTTTCAAAACATTAATCTTGAAAAATTAATTCCTTCAATTTTTTCGAGAATTTAAAAAATTGTTATAGGAAATTTCGAAAATGAAATACAATATTTTGGAAAATTACTAAAATTATTATTAATCTTTTAGAACATTATCATGTACTTTTCGAACATTAATTAGAATGTTTTCGAAAATTATTAATATTATAACTGTTATTTTCGAAGATTTTTGAATTCAATTAATTTTCGAAATTTAATTTATGTTGGAAAACACTATGATATATAAGAATATATAATTTTCGAACAATACTAATATTAGTATTTTCGAACATTATAAATTTAAAGAAAAAAATGTTCGAAAATTGTTATAGGAAATTTCGAAAATGAAATACAATATTTTGGAAAATTACTAAAATTATTATTATTATTCTTTTAGAACATTATCATGTACTTTTCGAACATTAATTAGAATGTTTTCGAAAATTATTAATATTATAACTATTATTATTGATGTTTTAGAACTTTATTATTTTCGAAACATTAATCTTGAAAAATTAATTCCTTCAATTTTTTCGAGAATTTAAAATATTATTATTAAAAGTGCATGAAGTATTTTCGAACATTATGCAAACCTAATTTTCGAACATTAACAAAACTTTGTTTTCGAACAATAAGTACAGTGCAATGAATTTTCGAAAATAAATAAATACATAAATAATTAATAATAGGGAAGAATGACTAAAATATTATTAAAGTAATAAAGTGCATGATTTTCGAACATTAACAAATTACCATTTTCGAAGAATAACACAAGTCAATTTTCGAAGATTAAGACAGTTTTAATGTTCGAAAATCAGTCATGCTCTAAATAAATAAATAAGTAATTAATTAATAAGGGAAAATTAATATTGTATTATTACAAGTGCATGTGTTTATTTTCGAAGATTAAAAAATCATGGTTTTCGAAAATTAGGTCAATTAACTAATTTTCGAAAAAACCAACCTTCATTAATTAATTAATTAATTAATTAAAAAGGGAAAATGAATAAAATATTATTACAAGTGCATGTGTTTATTTTCGAAGATTAACAAATCATAGTTTTCGAAAATTATGTCAATTCACTAATTTTCGAAAATAAATCCAGCCTAAATTAATAAATAAATAAATAAATCCAGCCTAAATTAATAAATAAATAAATAAACCCCTGATTAATTAATAATAGGAGTGAATGACTAAAATATTATTAAACTAATAAATTTCGAACATTAAGAAAATAAAATTTTCGAAGATTAACAAATGACAATTTTCGAAGATTAACAAATGACAATTTTCGAACATTAATTCTAGGTACTAATTTTCGAAAATTTGTCACGCACTTTCCCTTAATAAATAAATAAATAAATAAATAAATAATTAATAAAAGGAGGAAATGAATAAAATATTATTAAAAGTGCATGACATAGTTTTCGAACATTAACAAAATAGAGTTTTCGAACATTAAGTCAAGTTTGCTAATTTTCGAAAACATAGTGTCCTTAATTAATTAATTAATTAATTAATTAATAATAGGTGTACATGAATAATAAAATATTATTACAAGTGCAAGACATGGTTTTCGAACATTATAAGAACCTAATTTTCGAACATTAAGAAAATAGGATTTTCGAAGATGAAGTGCAATGCAGAAATGTTCGAAAATAAGTCATGCAATTTCATGCATAAAATAATTAATACATAAATAAATAATTTATTAATTAATTAAATAGTATTAAAAGTGCATGAAATATTTTTCGAACATTACGAGCACCTATTTTCGAACATTAAGAAAACATGATTTTCGAAGATTAAGTGCAGTGCAGAAATGTTCGAAAATGAGTCATGCAATTTCATGCATAAATTAATTAATAAATAAATAATTACTTACTAATAGGTGTACATGAATAAAATATCATGTCTTTATTTTCGAATTCAAGTTTTCGAACATTAATCAATTGCAAAAAATAATTAATTAATTACTAATATCGTGTCAATGAATTGTTCGAAAATAATTAGGAAATATTATTTTCGAAACATTATTTTCGAACTATAATTAGTACTATTAATTAGTATTATAAACTATTAATTAGTATTATAAATTAATAGCAAACTATGAATAATTATAAATTAATTAGTATTATATACTGTATTTCCAAACAGTTAAACTGTCCAAATTAATAAAAACGGCGTATTTGCACATCTTTCTGACATGGACCCCACAAATTCTGACATGGACCCCACAATTATCCATTGACTTTGGGAAAAATGAGCATTTTGGGTTCAAAATCTATATTTATGGGTATTTAGGGGTGTGTTACTATATCAATGGGCAAAATGGGATGACATGACTTGAAATTAATTTGCACATATTTTAAATTAAAGTCTTGATAATATTGTGATCACATAATTATGTATGTAGGTATGTTCAACTCAACATATCATATACGTCTTATAAGTATGTTTGAAAATATATTTAATTTAACACATCATAATAGTCACATACTTTATTACACATATAATTAAACACACAAGTCACATTTTTTTAAATATTAATTATTAAAATTATTTTATCTGTAACTTATCTTCCCTTTTTTTTCGTTCCATTATTCATGCATGTCGAGTGCATTACGGTCGAACTCGATCTCCTTGGGTAGCTGTTCTACAAGATCTTTAAACTTAAATAAACATTAGCTTATTTTTTCTTGATAAATTGTGAAGTTTGTTGTAAACGTCATTAACAACGAATTATTTAAAAAATAAAATTTGAATTTTTTTTATAAAAATATGAAATACACGTTTTTTTTCTTCTGAAAATGGGGTGTTACATTTACACAAAAATTAAAATTGAATATGAATTGATTTGCACGAAAATTAATATTAAATATGAAAGTAATAAACAAAAAATTTCAAAGATCTTATAAGATATATAATTTCTTAGAAAGTATTTAAAATCAATTTCGTGTAAGTTAAAATTACTTTAAATAAGTTTGATAAAATATAAATAAATAAAAAGAAAAAATATAAAAATGGAATTAACCCCTAATACCATGAACATAATATTTTCATGTAAGACTTATTATATATTTAATATTGATCATTTTTTGTGTAAGACTTATTCATATTTATTAATTAAATGTTATTCAGGAAATTAATTTTAAAGAATTCTTTCACGAAATTTAATTAAATTAGTCTTGTAACGCCCCGTTTTCTTAAAATGGTAATCTTTGATCGAGGCGTTACTTACAAATAAAATTCACTCATTTAAGAAATCAAAGATAAATAAATTCCAGAAAAATTACTATAAAACATACATTTTTGAATTTAAAACTTCCTTCAGCTTTTAATCATTGGCTACTAGCATCCATCGCTCCCGCGCCACGTCCTAAATTCTTTAGACTGAAAACATTTTTCATAAAAGGGGTAAGTGCCAAAAGGACACTTAGTGGGGTCCATTTGTACAGAAAGGGGAAACATATAATATTTTCTTTGTAAATAAAACACAAACCACGTTGTGGACTCCCAAGTAGTCCCAATGAACTCTAGATAGGTTTCCGAAAAATACCTATCAGGGGCCCAAACCGACCCGATTTGGGTTATTACACCCCCTCGTGCTGGGTTTCCGAAGAATACCCCGCTCTGATGGGTTTCCGACAAGGAATACCCTACTTGGCGTGAAGGCGCATGCGCAGTTAAATATCACATAGTGGTTCCACATAAGCACATAATGCACATTGAGCACGTTCACGTTGGCCACATAACTCACATAATACGTAAGTACAGAAAAAGCCAGTCTCTTTTGTCTCATTTGAATCAATAGTTCTCCAAGTCATTTAATAAACTCAAACATTGCCTCTTGTCTCAAGTGAGTCTCTTTGAAAACAAATAACTTCCAAAGTCGTATAATTTGCTCGAATAAAACTCATGTAGTGAAGACATTTTACTTTAAAACGATGTCACATAACAATAGAATTTAAATCACATAGTCACGTAGGTTTTCGTAAAATTGTACATTTTAAAACATGAATAAGATTTTACCCCCACCTTGGATTACTCGATAGTTCCGACCAAAAGGTCTTGGTCTTATTTCCCTTTATTGCTGTCTTTTGCTTGTATTTCCCCTTCCCGTGGCTATTCGTGGCGGAGACAGCGACCGAGTCAAAAATCGAGACCGTACTTGAGATGAGCTCGGTGAGTACTACATATGGGTGGGTTTGATTACTTTATCGGACAAATGTCGACGGGGTTGTCGTCTCTTCCTACGATCGTATGCGGTGGAGAAAGCGACCGATTCAAATTTTGAGACCGTAGTTATGATGGGCTCGACGAGTACCACTCACCAGTCCGATTATCTGGTCGAAAATTACATGCCCACGGCACAGCAGAAGTGGCGATGGTGGTGAAGGTGACTGTGAGTATGGAAAGTAAAGTGAAGATATGGTGTATTTTTTTTCTTTTGAATTGTTTTCGTCAGTCCATTGTTTCTTTCTTGCCCAAAAGATATCAACTCACCATCCTAGACTAAGCTAGGTGTCACTCCCTCAGGTAGTAAGAGAAAACAAATGATGACAAAACCATATCTTTTAATTAACCTCCATTAATTTAAATTAAACTATACTAATGATGTAAAATATACTAAGGTTATATATATAAAAAGAGAAATTCTAAAGATGGGTGTTACAAGTCTTTTCCCTACATTACTGTATTCTACGAAATTGTGGAAGAAACATATACGAAAGTAAGATTTAAAAAAAATTATTTTCAAACTTATTACACGAAAATAAATTATAAATTTTGATACCAAATGTTACATAAATTCGTTTAACCTTACATTTATATTGGCTTAAAAACATTAGTGTTTTATCACACTATTACAGCTATAGTAACCAATTTATATTCGTATAACCAAATATTACATGTTTTATATGATGATTTTCATTAAAAATATTAATATATTACAGAGATGTCTTATCATAATTATCAGTCATGTATCATCGTGATTTGCACATATGACTTGATAAAAAAAATGGATAGAATAAAATCATTTGTTATAATTTATAATATAAAAGGATTAAAACTTATATAAAGTGGTATAAAGGATAATACATTATACATTTTGTGATATATTTGGTCATTTACTTTTATTCAAATTGTATATAGCATTAGATAAATAATATAAAAGCAAAACAAAAGTCAGAGAAAAAAGTTAAAACCCTAATAATCAGATTTTGAAAGTGCCCCTTCTCATCTCAATCGCGTAGCTTCTCAATCTCTCTCATTCCATCCCTCTGTGCAGCGGCGGTGTTATCCAGTAACATAGCATCGTTGGCCTTCGTTGGAGCAGCAGCATCGGCGTACGTTAACAGAGCATCAACGACGGCGTCCCTTTCCTTAACAACACTGCGGCTTTACCAGAGGAGTACGACGGTGTTAAGAACTCGAAGAGCAATGACATCGTTAAGAAGATTAGAAGAACCAAGAACCAACATTCAACTTTTTCATTTTTAAATATAAATTAAAAAAAAAATCCTAATGGGCTGGCTTGTCTAACCTACGATCTGTCGGTGAGTTTGGTTGGATTGGATTGGGATTTTCAGACCTGCCAAAATAGCAGGATTAGCCCAGCCCACCCCACCATATGGTGGTTTTTTATGTGCTGGCCCCAGTCTGTATTGACAGTTTTAATTGCAAACGTTTAAATATATTACTTATAAGAAAATGTTAAAATGTTCTGTATGATAACTCTTAATATATTTGTCATCAGGCTAAATTTTATAAGTATTTACACACATTATATGGAAAGTGAAATTAATAGGCATTCACTCATTATATGGAAAATAAAATTAATATACATTATGGATTTTTGACACATCAACAAAGTACTTTGTTTATTTATAAAATATTAGTTGCATACTTATAAAGTATATTTAAGGTATTAATTATGTTTTTAGTGAAAAATATTACTTTAAGGTATTATTTGTTTCATGTAAATGTATTAATAATACAATTTAAATGTATTACTCATGTACTCATAACATATCAGTGTATTGTAAAGTATAAGTTCAAAATCTTAAAATTATGATACAAGTTATTGAATTTAAGTATTACTCATATAACTTAAAAATATTATTCATAAACTCAAAATGTATTAATCTACTTTAGAGTGTAAGTTTAAGATTTTAAAATTCAAAATCGTGATTTTCATCATCTTATTTCTAAAAAAATTTGCAAATAATTTTATGAAATCAAAGGAGTTGGAAATGTATACGGCCGCCGAAATAATCAATAATCCACAATGAAATAATTAATCTACAAAGATAAAATATAAAAGAAAGAGAAAGAGAAAGTAGATAAGATTAAGAAGAAGAAATCATAAATATAAAATGATGATTCAAAAAAAAAAAAAGAAATCACAAATATGAAATCATTAATAGAAGAATGAGAAGAAGAAGATAGAAGAGAAGATGATTCATTCAAAATTGTGTGAGAAAAAGAAGAAAAAAAAAGGAGGTGCACTTTGTGTCAAGAAGGGGGAGAAGAATTAGGGGAAAATCGAAAAAAAAAAAAAAAAGTTAAGCATGTGATGTGAGGTGAGATGGGGTGGGGTGGGGTGGGGTGGGACGGGACATGACAGGTCAGAGGTACGGATCTTAATATTCGTGACTTGGGATACACAAGCCCAATTTTTATTATTCTAGAAGTTGATTGATTTATAAAATAAAATAAATTTTTTTTTTTTAAATTATTGTTACATCCAAAATTCTCATAATTAGTGGATCGTAATTATCTTTATCACACTTACTTGCATTATACTATCAACAACCTGCAAGAAGGTAGTTGTTTATCTTGTATCGATTTACATGAATATATTGATCTAAAAAGCTCACTAACTTCAATTTAACTATTTTAGTTGACTATTTAGAGACTCATATAAAATTTTAGAAGTCAATTCAACTCCCTCTATACTTCTACTTAAACAAATGATACCAGAGTGATAAGTAGTTCATCAGTTCACTAAAGGAAACACAATATGTGAGAGCAATCGGTCAAACTCTCATATGTGAGGGCAGAAACTAAACTAAAGAGAAATTGATTACTTTTTCATCTCAACAATTTGAGAATTAATATTGAAAATTTTGATGCTAGATTTACATATATTATCAATAAAATTAACGTCCTTAACAGAGAAAATATATTCAAATTAACAATTCTTAGAGCTTAAATTTGTCTTAAGTAATGAAGCATGAAAGTGGAGGTTATGCGAGTTTCAAGATTTCGCCATCAGAGTTGTTCTTCGATCTTAAAGCTTATGAATTTGAGCTTGACATACAAGATGAGTCCAAGCCATCAACTAATCCTTTGTTGCAGATGATAATGACTATAGATGTTGTAATATTTGTGGAAATATTGATATCGTAATTTTTTTTAAAAATGACGTAAATTATGTTAATTTTTTTTTACTTTTAGCATAAGATTTAAGGAATATAATACGAACAATTTTGTTAAAGTTTATCTTAAAATGCTAATAAATTGATATTGTTCATGATAAACAAATTGTTAAAACTAACATATTGGAAGATGAAATGGCCAAATAAATGATACAAATAATTTGTTTCTATTATAATATGTAAATTATGATATTATTAAAGTACTATTGTTTTTTTCTTTAACAAGTGTGGATCATTCATAATAAAATATTACTAATAAAATGATTTCAGCAGCTATTTTCTTAAAAAATTGATTTTCTTACCGATATCTATATTTACCCATATTTCATCAATATTTTTTTGATTTTACAACAATTTTTACTATAAACCACCAATATCAACATGGATACTAATATTTCTCTAAATTTCAACAAAATTTCATGGCAATCCGTTTTGATAACAAAACTTCAAAAGTTCTATTCATCTTGGTAGCAGCCAACCTCTAGTGAGGACCTCAAAGAACGCCGAACCAGGAGAGCACTTTCAGAAAAAACAAAAGTATCAAGAATAGTTATTTCAATTCTACAAAGGAAGTTTTGGATGGAAAAATAATCGGATTTCTATTTATATATATAGATATATATAGATGAACTTAATTTATTTTGAGAATAGCAAGTCACCAGATCTGGGTTGAGTAGTGAAGGAAGAGGTTTGAATCGTAGATTATGTCTAATAAAAAAAAAAAGAAAAAAAAGAAAAAATCAAGTCACGTGGTCCCCGGAGGATCCGCCAAGTGATTGAATAGTGATCCAAGAAGAAGAAGTCAAAGCTCAGTCAACTGTGCCCACTGCACGCTCTGCCAACCAATGCTCCTGGAACCCCTCTTTCCTCTTCTCTCTCTCTGTCTCTCTCTTTCTCTCTCCTCTTTGTTTGTTTGGTACCAGAAAAAGTGGGATTGAAGATTACAAGTACAATAGAAAATGACATTCCAACTCTTGATGAAAGAAAATATGGGGGAAAGCTAACACATCAAAAGGACCAGCTCCTTTTTCTTTCCAAAGTACACACTTAATTCTCACTCAAACAAACAACGGACTTTAATA
The DNA here is from genome assembly GCA_028654395.1 of Scutellaria barbata. Classification (NCBI taxonomy): domain Eukaryota; kingdom Viridiplantae; phylum Streptophyta; class Magnoliopsida; order Lamiales; family Lamiaceae; genus Scutellaria; species Scutellaria barbata. The sequence goes on from CM053650.1 coordinate 6,170,254, forward strand.
TTTTATTATGCAAAAAGGGTAAATAAATTAGAGAAAATGGCCAGTTTCACTATAATTAATTCCTCAATGCCCTAAAAATTAAAAAAAATCCGCACATACCCTATTTGTTATAATATTGTCCCCATATGCCCCATTTCCTATCCCACTCAACAACCCCTTCCAACATATCTGGTGATTTACTTGACAAAGCCAGACAATTTCTCATTTAATTATTATAAGTATTAATACTTATTTTCGTGTGGGGAATTTAATTATTAAATATTTTTTTACCTGAGAAAGCCAGACAATTTCTCATTTAATTAATAATTATTAAGAGTAAAGTATTAATACTTATTTTCGTGTAGGGAATTTAATTATTAAATATTTTTTAATCCAATTATTTCCTACACGAAAATGACTAATTATGAAATATTAATTGTTGAATATTAATTATGAAATAATTATTAATTATTAATTTTCGTTTATTCGTGTAAGTTTACTAATTATTAATTATGAATTAGTAATTTTCGAACAAGTTACGTTATTTATTAATTATTTTTTCGAACACCAAACTTCCCTACATGAAAATTGTGTAATTATTAATAATTAATTATTAATTTAACCCTACACGAAAATTGGATAATTATTAATTATTAATTAATTCCCTACACGAAAATTATTAACAAGAAATTATTAGTTATTAATTTTCATGTAAGCTCTAATTATTGAATATTAATTATCAATTAGTAATTTTCGAACTTTTTCGTGTAAGTTAAGTTATGTATTAATTATTTTTTCCAACACCAAACTTCCCTACACGAAAATTGTGTAATTATTAATTATTAATTATTAATTATTAATTTAACCCTACACGAAAATTGGATAATTAGTAATTATTAATTTAACCCTACACGAAAATTGGATAATTATTAATTATTAATTAATACCCTACACGAAAATTATTAACAATTAATTATTAGTAATTAATTTTTGTTTAAGCCCTAATTATTGAATATTAATTCTCAATTAGTAATTTTCAAACTTTTTCGTGTAAGTTAAGTTATTTATTAATTATTTTTTCGAACACCAAACTTCCCTACACGAAAATTGTGTAATTATTAATTATTAATTTAACCCTACACGAAAATTGGATAATTAGTAATTATTAATTTAACCCTACACGAAAATTGGATAATTATTAATTATTAATTAATTCCCTACACGAAAATTAGTAACTATTAATTATTAGTTATTAATTTTCGTGTAAGCCCTAATTATGCGTTATTAATTATGAATTAGTAATTTGTGAACTTTTTCGTGTAAGTGAACCTATTTAATAATTATTTTTTCGAACACCAAACTCCCCTACACGAAAATTGTATAATTATTCATTATTAATTATTAATTTAACCCTACACGAAAATTGGATAATTATTAATTATTAATTAATACCCTACACGAAAATTATTAACAATTAATTATTAGTTATTAATTTTCGTGTAAGCCCTAATTATTGAATATTAATTATCAATTAGTAATTTTCGAATTTTTTGTGTAAGTGAAGTTATTTATTAATTATTTTTTCAACACTAAACTTCCCTACACGAAAATTGTGTAATTATTAATTATTAATTTAACCCTACACGAAAATTGGATAATTAGTAATTATTAATTAATTCACTACACGAAAGTGTACCTATTTAATAATTATTAATAACTAATTCGTGTAAGTGTAAGTGAACCTATTTAATAATTATTAATAACTAATAATTAATAGTTAATAATTTTCGAGTAGTGAATTAATTAATAATTACTAATTATCCAATTTTCGTGTAGGGTTAAATTAATAATTAATAATTACACAATTTTCGTGTAGGGAAGTTTGGTGTTGAAAAAATAATTAATAAATAACTTCGTGTAAGTGAACTACACTAAATTCGTGTAAGTGAACCTATTTACTAAATTCGTGTAAGTGAAAAAACTACACTAACGGGAAGTTTGGTGTTGAAAAAATAATTAATAAATAACTTAGTGTAAGTGAACTACACTAAATTCGTGTAAGTGAACCTGTTTACTAAATTCGTGTAAGTGAACTACAATAAATAACCTATTCACTACACTAAATTCGTGTAAGTGAACCTATTTAATAATTATTAATAACTAATAATTAATAGTTAATAATTTTCGGGTAGTGAATTAATTAATAATTACTAATTATCCAATTTTCGTGTAGGGTTAAATTAATAATTAATAATTACACAATTTTCATGTAGGGAAGTTTGATGTTGAAAAAATAATTAATAAATAACTTCACTTACACGAAAAATTCGAAAATTACTAATTGATAATTAATATTCAATAATTAGGGCTTACACGAAAATTAATAATTAATAATTAATTGTTAATAATTTTCGTGTAGGGTATTAATTAATAATTAATAATTATCCAATTTTCGTGTAGGGTTAAATTAATAATTAATAATGAATAATTATACAATTTTCGTGTAGGGAAGTTTGGTGTTCGAAAAAATAATTATTAAATAGATTCACTTACACGAAAAAGTTCACAAATTACTAATTGATAATTAATAACGCATAATTAGGGCTTACACGAAAATTAATAACTAATAATTAATAGTTAATAATCTTCGTGTAGGGAATTAATTAATAATTAATAATTATCCAATTTTCGTGTAGGGTTAAATTAATAATTACTAATTATCCAATTTTCGTGTAGGGTTAAATTAATAATTAATAATTAATAATTACACAATTTTCGTGTAGGGTTAAATTAATAATTAATAATTACACAATTTTCGTGTAGGGAAGTTTGGTGTTCGAAAAAATAATTATTAAATAGGTTCACTTACATGAAAAAGTTCACAAATTACTAATTCATAATTAATAACCCATAATTAGGGCTTACACGAAAATTAATAACTAATAATTAATAGTTACTAATTTTCGTGTAGGGAATTAATTAATAATTAATAATTATCCAGTTTTCGTGTAGGGTTAAATTAATAATTACTAATTATCCAATTTTCGTGTAGGGTTAAATTAATAATTAATAATTACACAATTTTCGTGTAGGGAAGTTTGGTGTTCGAAAAAATAATTAATAAATAACTTAACTTACACGAAAAAGTTTGAAAATTACTAATTGATAATTAGTATTTAATAATTAGGGCTTAAATGAAAATTAATAACTAATAATTAATTGTTAATATTTTTCGTGTAGGGTATTAATTAATAATTAATAATTATTCAATTTTCGTGTAGGGTTAAATTAATAATTACTAATTATTCAATTTTCGTGTAGGGTTAAATTAATAATTAATAATTAATAATTACACAATTTTCGTGTAGGGAAGTTTGGTGTTGGAAAAAATAATTAATACATAACTTAACTTACACGAAAAAGTTCGAAAATTACTAATTGATAATTAATATTCAATAATTAGGGCTTACATGAAAATTAATAACTAATAATTTCTTGTTAATAATTTTCGTGTAGCGAATTAATTAATAATTAATAATTATCCAATTTTCGTGTAGGGTTAAATTAATAATTAATTATTAATAATTACACAATTTTCGTGTAGGGAAGTTTGGTGTTCAAAAAAATAATTAATAAATAACGTAACTTACACGAAAAAGTTCGAAAATTACTAATTCATAATTAATAATTAGTAAACTTACACGAATAAACGAAATTTAATAATTAATAATTATTTCATAATTAATATTTAACAATTAATATTTCATAATTAGCCATTTTCGTGTAGGGAATAATTGGATTAAAAAATATTTAATAATTAAATTTCCTACACGAAAATAAGTATTAATACTTTACTCTTAATAATTATTAATTAAATGAGAAATTGTCTGGCTTTCTCAGGTAAAAAATATTTAATAATTAAATTCCCTACACGAAAATAAGTATTAATACTTATAATAATTAAATGAGAAATTGTCTGGCTTTGTCAGGCGAATCACCAGATATGTCGGAAGGGGTTGTTGAGTGGGATAGGAAATGGGGCATATGGGGACAATATTATAACAAATAGGGTATGTGGGGTTTTTTTTTTTAATTTTTAAGGCATTGAGAGATTAATTATAGTGAATTAGGGCAAACTGGGCCATTTTCTCAAATAAATAATCACCATGAGAGAGAGAAAGAGATTAGACTTTGAGTCCACAACTTGTTTAATAGTAATTATAATGAGATGAAGGAATTATATATAGGTGTGGTAGAGAAATGAGAGAGAGAGAGAGAGATAGGAAGCAATGGAAACTGATAGTGGGAGCATTTGAAAGAAAAGAGGGTAGTTTGGCATATGAATATCTTCTCATCTCGTCTTTTAATCATCTGTCTCCGCCATTTACTGTTCCTCTACATCCTCCACCACTTTCAATACATCATTATAAGTCTTATTTAACCCTAATTCTATTTACTCATAATGGTTGATAAATATACTATATTTACATTTTGCCATTGTGGATAGGATGGCCAAAAGCTTATCTCAGGTGGATATGTATCTGCAGTTGATGAGTGAATTAAAGTGCAAAACTAATAAACAAAGTTGGACAATATAATTGCTCGAAAATAAAACAACTAAAGTGTAGTGCAATGGTAAAATAGGTTAAATGTAAAAATCAATTTAAAATTAATTTTTTTTTTAATTTACAATCTAATTTTTTTATTCAATTGTAATTTAAATCAATTTTTCGGTCATTTTTTGATAAATGATTTAATTTTTTTAATTCACAACCTAAAATTGTTTTTTTATCAAATTGCAATCTCTAACTTAAGATACATTTTGATGAATTTTAAAATTTGAGGTTGTACAATTGGATAAGAAAAATAAAGTTTAGGTTGCAAAATGATTAGAAAAGTGATTTAAGTTATGTTGGAATAAATATATTGGATCCCGATCAATGAATTACTCATATAAGCTTATGTAATATTTATAAATGTTGAGTTTAAACGTGAAATAAGAGAAGAGCTGGAAGTTATGAGATAACTTCCAATTAACTCCTTAATAATCTCCCCTCTTAGTGAAAAGATACCTAACACAATACATAGTATGCAGTATTGAGATTTTTGCAGAATCGTTAAACACAAAACCTTGCTCCTGTTCATTAATGTTGGCACTTGGGTTGTGATACGTGGCAAATTTTCCACGTGATTTTCTTTTAAAGTAGGAGTAGAAAAAGTATCAAGACAGGCTGTCATTTCGACCGTGTAGAAGATCCGGTAATACTTCTTTTACGCTGGAAAGATAACACGTAAGTATAATCGATATGTTGCAATCGAATAAACTCGAGAATTTCAAAAATACAACCTGGATAATTTTTTTTTGAAAAACAGTCATATTTTTAAATTGGGTTTTACATTTAACGCAGTAAAATATAAGATAAACTCTATAAAGATATCTAATGTCAATGTAAGATATGTCTGAACTATAATTAATCGATAAAATTACAAGAAAAATAAAATCGACCCATGGATTATTAAGAAAAGCAAATAAGAAGTCTGTGATCATGTGATGAACCCGTGACTTTCTTTTTCTGTTGTATCTATCCCCTACCTAAATTGTACGTTCTACTGAACACTATTCAAATTTTGAAATACCCTCCGCCACCCCACTCCACCTTTGACACACAGTAAATAAACAATACCTCTTGTCTTATAGGATAATTACAAATTTATAGCACTAATTAGTTTTTTGGGTTCTTAAGTTTAGAACATTAACTTGATTAAAAAAATAAAAAACCACTAACTTTATAATTTGGCCAATTTCGGACAAAATGATCTGAAATCTCCAATGTCGAGCCAAATTTTTCTTGTGAAGTGTACATGACTCCTTATTCTAGAAATTTTCATTCGGTTCTAGCTAAAATCAAACTTAAATCAAAATGAAATCAATAATTGATTTAGGAATTCGTTAAAACTTGAGAGAATAATAAAACAAGTTTTTTATTCGTTTCTCGATTAAACCAAACCTAATCAAATTGAAATCAACAAATTGATTTGGTTGGATAAGTTTAAGACAGTTATGATGGATTCTAATTGTGAAATAACTGTTACAATGAATTTTAGTATGATTTGAATAAGAATCGAATGATTTTTAGTTAGCCAAAAAGTAGAAAATCATGCACACTTCATGTAGAAAATTCATCCAATATTGAAAAAAAAAATTTGGATAATTTATTCTCAATTAACTAGTCAAAATTAGAAAGTTAGCTAGTGAAGGCACAATAAATTTATCCTAAACCAAAAGTTAGTGTTTTGCATTTTCCCCCTTGTCCTATCCAGCTCTACCTTAAAATATCAATTTGCTAAAAGGATGAAAAAACATGTGATTTCAAAAGGTTTAAATGAAAAATATGCTTATTTTATTTAATGGTTGAGACGGAGCAAATTATGCATACTTTTTATTTTATTTTTTTATTTCCTTTTGAAGGGGTTTAGTGCCCCTCCAGGTCATATATGGGTTCGTCTTGACCACTATATTATGTACTAAGAGAATTAGAAGACTTCATTTTAATTAATTCATATCATGTAAACTCATTCTAACATATATCATCAAATAAAGAAGTATATAAGTGATGAAACATGTAAACTCATTCTAACATATATCATCAAATAAAGAAGTATATAAGTGATGAAAATGATTTATACAATAATGAAAGTTAAAGAAAGCAATGAAAAAGAAGAATTGTTATGGGAGTTGGATGGGAAAGAAGAGTGGTTTGATAATATAGTTGGTCAAAGAGGAATATATTCAGGTAGATATGAGGTGAGGAAATATAAGCCAAAAGAGTACTCAATCTAAGAATGTTTTATAGTTGGGAATCTTGATGCTGAAAAGCCAAAGATGCACAAAATGTCCAACACAAAGCACTAAGACTGAGTGAAGTGACAATTTGGCTTCATTTAAAACCCCCCCCCCCCCCCCCCACCCACTTTACTATCCAAGATATGCATATGCTGTCCTCTTCACATTCTCAACTCTACGAGGAGCATCACATTAGTGAATTATTAGCACACCATTTTAGTGTAGGTCTCACATACCACCACATTAATTAAAAATATCTACTTTTTAAAAATACATATCTACATCAATTTAACACAAATTCCAATCAATTTAATATAAATACAATCATTGAAAAGGTAAAGCAAAATAAATACTATATTAAAATTAAATGAGAAAAAGTAAAAACAAAATGCATTTATTGAATATATTGAGATGAAATGAGAAAAAGTAAAGCCCTAAATGATTAGCTAATAATTAATTAGGGACAAAAATATCATTCTTACCTTTTAACACACACATAATTACACAAAAACACACACTTTATAACATACTTACATTAGTTAATACTCTTTTTGTTTTAATTAAAAATGCTCCAAAATGAATAAATGTGGATGCCCTGACAAATTAACATCTCTTCACTAACCCCATCAATTCACACCTTTTTCTACTACTCATAAATTAATATTATTGTTGTTGTTCATGTTTTAATAGAATAATTATCCACCTCACAAGGAAAATGTTTTTTAAAAACCATTTTAATCTAACATTAAAAAAAAAAAAATCGTTAAGACATTTTCAAGGGATACCTTAGTATTTTTTATGACAAATTACTAGAAATGATCTTATGTGAATGGCTAGAAAAGAAGGACCACTATGTGCAAATGGTTGAAACTATGGGATTAGAAATCAGATGAGTGCTAGATTTAAATTTTTAATGAATGTAGTTGTGAATCCATTTATTACATTACCTGTCTGATCAAAACTTGAAAATCTCTTTTAATCAAAAAACTTAGATTAGTGTATAGTCTACACATGACAATATTGGGGGATTAAAAAAAAAAAAAAGAACAAGTTTTAAGAGACATTTGAGTAATTAGATGAAGATAAACGTGGTTTTAGAAAAAGAATTGTACGTAAAAAGGTCCCCCCTTCCCTCCCCTTCCCAGCTCCCCTCATCTGATATAAATACAAACATCTACTGCTGCACTGCAACAGTGCTGGAGGGACCCCTGTGGAATTTATTAGAGAGAGAGAGAGAGAGATATTGAAATTTTTTTGGCATCAGAAATTCCCACCATATGTTGTTGGTAGTAGTGAGTGCTCGATGGCATGTTTAGAAATGTACAACCAAAACTCCACAGAGCAGAAGGGGGTGGGGGGTCCTCCGATGAGCCCCCGGATTTCCTTCTCCAATGACTTCGCCGATTCCTCTCGCTCTCTCTCTCATCACCACCAGATGCGCAATGCCTACAGAGACGCCCCTGTCTCCTCCGATTTCGAGTTCTCCGTCTCCAATTACTCCATGATCACCGCCGACGAGCTCTTCTTCAAGGGGAGGCTGCTTCCCTTGAAGGAGAATTGCAGCAGCAGCGCCGCCAAGACCACCACTCTCAGAGACGAGCTCCAAAACGACGACGTAGATGACGATAGTGAGAGCTTCTCCTCGAGGCCTCCCAAGAATCCGGCTAGATGGAGGGGATTCCTTGGCCTCAGAAAATCGCACATTGGCTCTAAGAAATCTGAAAAGTCCGTCGAGAAAACTACGGCGGCTTATCATCACGATGACGTCAGCAAGAGCTCGCAGGTTATTATTATTTTTTTGTTTAAATTTTTTTGTTTTGTTGATTCTCTCTCTCTCTATCCCTGCCTTCTTGTTGTTTCTGGTTTTAATCTGTTGTTTGTTTGTTATGCAGGAATTTGTTGATTGAGTAGCAAAGCAATATTCAAAGTGTTGTTAGAGAGATGGCAAATTTTGGGTGAGAGAGAGAAGATGGACAGATGATGACTCATTGTTTTCTAGATGAGGTTTGGGTCAATTAATCATCTCCTAAGCTCATTGTATCATTGAAGTTGGGATTTTTTATCCTACTTTTTGGGTTTTCTTTTACTTTATTTTCATCTTCTAATCTTCTACATTCCTTCTTCTATTTATCCACCTATATTACTTGTCCTTTTCTTCTGTTTTTTCCCATGCCTAATACACACAAGAAAAAAAAAAAAACCTCATTTAAATATTTTGTTAAGGCAATATTTCTTTCATATATGACATCAAGAACATGATTTTCTAGAAAGTAAATCTTTCACAGCTACTCCTCAAATCATCATTAGAAACTTAATTCCATGTTAATAATTCAACTTAAACCTTATCGATCAAAATATATACCCACCAAACCAACTCGAAACCTATTAAGATTTGTCTTTAGTTTGTTGTTTCTTGGAGTAGATTTGTGTTTGTCATCTTTAGGTGGTAGTTTCCAGTGTTACATTGCTTTTTTTTTTTTTAATTGCTGATTATTATGAGTTAAGTGTGATGATTATTTTTAAATGTATAATCCAATAAAATACAACTTTATAGAGTGATTGGTTTATTATTGATCCAAATATTTTTTTTCCCTTTTTTTCTTTTTTAATATTTTGAATCCTTGAGCGCTCATATCTTCTCATAGCTATACCATTAAATGCTAATTGTTTCATTAATTATGAAATGGAACATGTATAAGCAACACCATAAAATATATACCCCATAAATACTATATAGTTGAGAGTCAACGGTCAAAATGACAGCTAACATGACAGCGGGTGCGTGTGGCAGAGCATCACGTTGAGGGTGGGAAAATGAAAAGAAAAACAAAAAAAGATTTAATAACAGTAAGGAAATTTAAATCAAAAAAAAAAAAAACAAGAAAATTATAAACATCTGACAAAGTGCAAATGGGTATTCTTACATAAATGTAGAGTGGTGGCAGTAAAGTACTCACCGTATCCAGTTTCCTCTTTTGGTCAGAAATTCCATGGACTTTCCTCCTCAAAACATCTAATCTCTCTCTCACCCCCCCCCCCCCCCTCTTTACACTAGTTGCAAAGCCCTATTATAAAGCCATTTTTTAGCTTGGATATATATCATATATGTATTCAACTACATTTTGTATTTATTGATTAGTTTTCTAAGAGTAAATAACAAGAAATTCGCTAAAAGACTATTTAATAACCGCTGTTGTAGTTTAAGATAATCAATTGTGAAAAGTGATTTCATCGTAGAGTCTGAAATTTTTTATTGTCCAGTAAATGAGTATTTATAAGTAGGGTTACCAACATTTCAGTAAAACAAATACAATAGTAGTTAAATCTATTACAAGCGTGATAATGGCAGGACAAGAAAACCAGAATGAATTCATAGTCAATGTGATTCTTAACCTGCTCGAATATCTCTTCAAACCACCCCCATCAACATCCCATTTCTTCCAAGAAAAAGAGAAAAAATAAGGGAAAATGCATTAGTCAACATACTTCGAAAAGGAAAGCCCACACAACAATCAAAGGGCCCTTTCAAATAGTCTTAATTCTCAGGTTATAGAGCATTTTCTTACATAAATAATCGTATAATTGCAACTTAATTTGAGTAAAGTCTCAAACTCGAGTACTCATCTATCAATTACAAACTTCAAGATGCATATAGATATGGACGAGTGTGACGTTGAATTATTCTTTTTATGTCAAATTAAAATGATCAAACACTTAGTTGTGTTCCAAAATTGTTTTGCACGAGTCACGAGATAAAAACTTCATATTGACCATTATCATAATTGATATAAAAATTTGACAGAGTCAACAAAAGAGAAAAGATACTATATTTATATTTTTAAGAAATTTCCTAGATATTATAGTCATTCATTCATTATCATTCATTACTTATACATACATAGTGGCATCATGCTTATTTGACCCAAAAAAAAAAAAAAAAGGGTTAGAAAATGAACAAAAGTAAAGCAGAGCTGCCATCTGCATGCAGCATGCCAACTTGAATCGCACGGCACTGTATAATTGTATAGAGCAAGACACGACCGGCGGCGTTAATCCACAACATGTCTTCAAATACAATAGAGTCGTATCTTGAAATACCATCATACATCATCATTTACAACAACGTGATTTTTTTACACATCAAATACATAGATATAAATTTATCGTATATGATTGAATTGTGCCTCAAAATACAACATATGTGTTTCTCTCACGAATCCTTTTCTTAAGATGTTGTCACAAAAATTAACCTATTGTACAAAAGCCAAAGTAAAGACCAAAGGGTCAATTGTCAAAACATATACAAATATCCATATAAGAGCATCTACAATAGTCACCATTACTTTTGATGTTATATATATATATATATATATATATATATAATATTGATTCACAAATAGGGAATTCAATGCAGATTCTACGCTAAAGAAGTGTGGAAACAATATTATAATAGAACTAAATTTTTACACTAAAAGAAGTATACATGATGATGTAACTTAATTTGTTTAATCATTTTTTAAACTTTTTTTAGAATTGACTAAAATATCTACACACCAAACATTATTTATAATAATTTTTTACTCTTTATATTTTAAATTTAATAAATAAAAAATTATATGATTAATTGAATGAACTTTAATTAAAAAAAAAAAGAAAATCTCACATACCAAAACTTATTAATATGTTTGATATATTTAAACAATTTTCAAATCCTAGAGGAACTGGTTCTGGGCTGGTCTCTCGAATTATTAGGTTTTATTATTATTTTCAGTTATTTTATATTTTATTTTCATGTATTTAATATATTTAGTAAATTTCTATAACTATTTACCATTTTTATTGTATTCTTATTTTTCATATTGAGAAATGATTATCTATGTTAATTACTTTTACATTATCATTTACGTTATTAAAAAAGTTACCACCTTTATTAATTTAAACTTTTTATAGTGAAAATTAACACGTGTTATTTCAATTTTTTTTTTTTATCATAGGCAAATTAACCAAAAAATCACAAAATTATCATTCAAAATATTTAAAGTATTACAACATTTAAAATAAAAAATATATTTATCATTAAAATAGTATGGTGCTCAAAATAGCACCACACAATTGGAATAAGCTAACAAACGCCGGGTTTAGCGCTCTGTTGGGAGAAGAAAAGTAGCATCCCCGTGATTTTACCTTCTTGCAGGGATGCTCTAAAGCAATCTAGTGTTATCATATCTGTATGAGTAACCTATACCTTCAATTACAGCCGTTGATTAACATCACCAAATAATTTGTTAGTTGTTAGAGCGACACATTAGTGGTTTGAACTCAAATCTCATCTATTTCATCACTTATCACTCTCTCATTCATATTATACTTTCATTTATGAATAAATTTCATAATAAGACTCAATTTATAAATTAGTTTTTAATTTTAAACTCAAATTTTAAAGTTTCTCAATAAGGGACTCAATTTAATTTTTTTTTCTCAATTTAGTGCTTGAAATTTAGATTGAGTTCTCAATTCAAGATAAAATTTTATTTTTTTTATTTATATTTATAGATTCATTTATATTTCACTATGTATTCATATTTTGGATAAATTAAGAATAATTTTCATCCGACTATGTTAATTTATAAGATTTATAAGAAAAAAAAGAAAGAAAAAAATATAATTTATATTAAACTGATTAATATTAAAATCGATTTTTTATACTTTTATTCATAAAATTAAGAAAATAAAGGAATCTTAATTTTTTGAATTGCATTTATTACATATATATATATATATATAAATTAATATAAGTCGAATGAAGATCGTTCCAAAATTACACAAACTTGTCTTAATTTATCTAAACTAAATAGACATATTAAAATATAAATACAAAGAAAAAAAATGAAAATGAAATTTTATCTTAAATTGAGAACTCAATATAATTTTCAAGCCTTAAATTGAGAAAAAATGTAAAATTGAGCCACTTATTGAGAAACTTTAAAATTTTAATTTAGAATTTGAAATTAATTTATAAATTGGATCTTATTATGAAATTTATCCATCATTTATTTAGACACATTGTCACATTTATTCATTCATTTCTTAGATCCCACTATCAACAAATTCATTTTTTATATAATATATAAATACATTTTTAATTATTTTCACAGTACTCTTTATTTGTTAATTCTCGTAAACAATATTATATTTCATTGAAACACTAATGAGAAACTAAAAAAAATAAAAAAAATATGGAAAATTTTGAAATCAGGAAGTACAACATAGGAAAAACAATATTATATACGTTAAAAATATGAAAATTATCGGTTTCACTTTGCTAGGAAGAATAAAGAAGACATACAAAATTGAATGAAATTCAATCATGGCATTTCGTTTTATATATTAAAACTCTAATTAGTTAATTTTTTGCTATATATATCAGATAAAAGTTGTATCAAATATATCTTCACATTAATTCACATATACATACTAATGCTCAAACTTATATGTATATCAATTACTGATAAATTTAGACTTATAACTTTACTGAAAATAACAAATCAGAAACCCTAGCCTGAGCGGTTGTGCCTATGACTCAATATGATAGAATGTAGACCCCTTGGTCTAATAGGTAGTTAAATCAAATTAGACCAGTGTGTATCATAATTGACATTCAATGCTAAGTTTAGTTGGCACTAAATGTAGACTTATTTATTTATTTTCCTATTAAAAGAATGTTTTACCAAAAAAGTTGGGTGTTGTTTGACTACATTTTACCAATTGAAATGTTTGAGTTATTTTATTCAAAGTTTTAAAGAAGTCATAGAAATAATTTAATTTGAACTCAGTCATTTTGTAAACATTATAATATTATATCATCTTCTAGAATTCAAAATTTTTGTAACGCTCCGTTTCCTTTTTAAAGATAAACCTTGGTCGAGGCGTTATTTACAAATAAAAGTTCACTCATTTAAAAAAATAAGGATAAATAAATTCCAGAAAATTATTATAAAACATACATTTTTGAATTAAAATTTTCTTCAACTTTTAATCCTTGGCTACCAGCATCCATCGCTCCAGCGCCACGCCCTAAATTCTTTAAACTGAAAACATTTTACATAAAAGGGATAAGTGCCAAAAGGACACTTAGTGGGGTTGGAAAAATTTATAAAAAATAAAATACACATACTATTGCTTGCATATTATACATATAATACACGTTGTAGACTCCCGAAGAGCCCCAATGGCAACTGTGGATAGGTTTCCGAAGAATACCTATCAGGGCCCCAAGCCGACCCGAATTTGGGCTGTTACACCCCTATAGCGTTGGGAATTCCGAAGAACATCCCCTATAGATGGGTTTCCAAAAAGGAATACCCTACTTGGCGTGAAGGCGCATGCGCAAGTAAGTTCACATAATGGTTCCACATAATCACATAATACACATTGAGCACGTTCACGTTGGCCACATAATTCACATAACACATAAGTACAGAAAAACCTTTGACATGTGTTGGTTTCTAAAGAAACCCCTTTTTAGCGGGTATTATCCCGACTTATCATCAATTTAAAATCCTTTGCATTTGCATAACTTGAAAATCCATAGCTCTCAAATTCATGTAATTTACTTGAAATACTGTTCACGTAATAAAAACATTTCCATTGAAACCAATAGCACATAATGACGGAATTTAAATCACTTAGTCACATAATTTTTCTTAAAACTGTACGATTTAAAATCATAAATAAAGTTTTACCCCCACCTTGGACTTATCACCGAATCCTGCTCAAAAGCCTTCGATAACCGACTTAATTTGGTTTCCCGCGTGAACTTCCTACAGGGAATATAAACGGACTTATTATCTGATTTAAATAGCTTAAGACTAATGAAATCTATAAAGGAATAAACCCTAAAGAAGATCGATAGACGGGGCTCAAAATTTAGGGTTTACTGATTTGTTTGTGGACTTGGCCCCTAAAATTAGGATTTTCTATACATTTAAGCCATAACATCCTTTATTCCCAAATTATAAACGCCACAAATTATGGCTAACGTGGAACATTAGATGAGGTAAGTATATAACAGACTTATTATTTATATATGACATGATCCCAAGAGCATCATAATCTGTTGCTGTGTTGCCATAATCATCTCAAGCCTCGGAGGAGCCCCTCGCCCCAAATATATATATATGGAAGCATACAATATATATATTTACACAGTTATACATATATATATATATATATATATATATAAACATACAGCAACTTCGAAAACATGCCGTACGCGGCGGAGACGCGACCGAGTCAGAATCCGAGCCCATACCTGTGATCAGCTCGGTGAGAACTATATCGCAATCGGGTTACTTTGTCGGAATGGCTTCGCCGGCGGCAAGAAAAGTGGGGATGAAGGTGGCGGTGTCGGCGGTTACAGTTTGGAGAAGAGAGATGCATTTTTTTTTTCTTATTTTGTTTACCACACTTATCACTGTTCCTATAACATATCTCACTTGCTTGCCAAGTGTATAATTTCAAAGCATGAGGTGTTATTATAGCACGAAATTATTTAGTAATAGAAAGATTGGATTTAATAATAGGATTAAAGGTTTAAAAGAAATTGTGGTACTACAATTTTGAACTTTTTATAATTGTTGAATGAAAAAAGAAATCTATTTTTATAAAGTTTTAGTGTTGTTTGATAAGTATAGCAACCCAAAATACCACATTAATGTATTGATTTACATTTCTATCACTCTATATAATATATATATATATATATATATATATATATATATATATATTACCATAATTCACTAAAAAAGACACTTTTGTTCTCAAATTTAAATACCTTCATAAGACATGTATTGTTTGACTTCTTATTCTCATCTAAACATTAAAAATGTAAGATTGTTTTGAATAATTATTAAAATTATGATAGAAAAATAAAAAAATTATATTTTATAATAAGAAAAGTCAAATCATAGTATTTGAGGACATTTGACCTAGATTAAATCTTAAAGAAATTTAGACTAAAAGGCAAATATATTTGAAGCAAGGTGTAGAGAAAACGATCTCCTATTTCTTGAAGAGTTCACTCTTTTCTTTTGTTTGGATCTTGACTTTTCATAAATTACTAGTCAAGCAAGTTAGTACCAAAAATAAATAATTAATTACTGTCAGGTTCATTTCATGGTCGAATTGAAGGAAGCTGAGCTTGCATGATTGCGTATTTGTGAGGTACCCACATACACCATTTTCCTTTGAATAGTCTCCCCTCTCTCTCTCTCTCTCCTTCCTTCCTGGTCTTGGATGCTTCTGAGATAATGTTCATTTGATCCTCCTCAATCATTGAACTCTCATTTTCAACCTTCTTGGAAGCTCAAGCCTTCCCCCAACAACTCTTTCTACTCTGCTCTCTGTTCTTTTGAACAGCTAAACATGGCTCATGGCTTCAAGGATTGTCTCAAAACCCTCTATGTGGTTTTGGCTTTTTGCTCTGTGCTCTTTTTTGGTGCCCTTAAAAGTTGGTTCTTGATTTTCATGCTTCTAGAATTCCTCTCTTGATTGTTGGTGATTCTATGTTTAAAAGTTTCTAATTGAAATGTTGCAGGTTTGCTATTTGGTCCAATTGCTGGTTTGATACTGATTTTGGGAAATTTAGGGGTGATTTTAGGGCTTTTTCCTGCACATGTTGGTTGGACTGTGTATACACTTGTCAAGTAATTATTTTACAATAATTCAGTTTTTATTTATTCTGTGATTAGTTTGATTAAAGTCCACGACTATTTGTTTTACTTGACCAATTTATGTTGACAGAATAAATAGATTTGATGCCCTTCTCAAATTTACAATCTTGTTGGGATTGCCTGCTTTATTTGCCCTTTGGTTGGCTCTTAGCATAGCTGGTAGTTGTCTTGTCGGAGTAGGGTATGGCTTCTTCACTCCATGGATTTCTTCGTTTGAAGCTTTTAGGCTCGAGGATGAATCGTTGAAATTCTACCATTGCATTGTGGTATAGCATGATTTAATCTCTCTATTTCTTGATATTCAACTAAGGAATCTTGAATTTTGCATCTACTAGTGTTGTGATGAGTTTCTATTTCTTTTTATGCCCATGGCATTGGGAATTTAGGATGGAACTTGGGAAACTATCAAGGGTAGTTGTACCGTTGTTCGTGATTTTGCTGACATTTGTTATCATTCTTATCCGAGCTATTTGAAGGAGCTGCGCGAAAACCCTGCTTGTAATGAGGTCCAACCTCTTAGGTAATATACTTTTCTATTGATATGTAGAACGAGTTATCTAGCTTCTTTCTGTTTAGATGTTGAAGAGACTTTTATCAGATACCAATCCAATGAATTTATCTCGTATAAAATGTGATAACGGGTAATATCTTGCTTCTGGTGAAGTTAGGTTATGTTTGGTCTGGACATAAAGATGATTTTTGCAAGTTTCGATTTGAGTTTTTGTAGGATTTAAATAGTCTGAATTTTTTAAATCTTGTGTTTGTATTGAGATTTTGTAAGGTAGGATTACATTTAATATATCATTTCCATTCGGAGAATTGTAGAAAAAAAGTATATTAGTTGTTGGGAATTGTAGAAAAAGTAGATGTTTTTATTTAGAACCATAAAAAAGTAGAAAAAAATAGGGTAGGATTATACGATCTTCTAAATCCCAAAACTATCATGCTCTGGACTAAGAAAATAGGATTAAATCATCACAACATACCACAAACACAAATGTGATGTGTTTGGGCCAATTCCAATACTAACATACCCTTAATGAAAGCATATTGTATATATAAAAGCCTAATTGCTTATACTATCTGCTTGATTACTATCAGTAATATATGAATGTTGCATTTTTCGAAATAACCATGACTGCAATATATTAGATTGTTATGTTCCGATTTGTATCCTCTGGTGTGTTGTGTTTCCACTATACAAAGTACCGAAAACTCCATAGAAGTAGTTGTGCTCAACAGAGGATCCAAATAATGCTTTTGTTCTTGGAATAGGGATGTTGATATTCAATCTAATTCTTTTACGAAACTACCCTCCAGGTTTATTCATGTGCCTGCGTGCATCATCATCGGCCTAATAGGCCTGATAGTTGAAATTCCTCTTTACACTGCTATTGCCATAATAAAGAGTCCGTTGATGTTGTTCAAGGGCTGGCAGAGGCTACTGCATGATCTGATCAGCCGAGAGGGCCCGTTTCTTGAAACTGCTTGCATTCCTATTGCTGGTTTGACAATCCTTATGTGGCCACTTGTTGTTGCTGGAAGTATTTTACTTGCCATATTTACGAGTTTTTTCATTGGATTATATGGATCCGTTGTAGTATACCAGGTTATATTCTATCCAAACAATTTTGCTTCATCAGTTCTATTGCACTTACGGTCAATTTTTACAAGTCGCATATCGTGCAGGAAAGATCATTCCGACGTGGTCTTGCTTATGTGATTGCTATGGTGGCGGAATTTGATGAGTACACCAATGATTGGCTTTATCTTCGCGAGGGATCAATCCTCCCAAAGTAATTAATACTCTTTGTAGTTTGTTTCCGTTAGCTTGTGTGCTAATCATGGTAGACCAAGACCTAGGTTTGAGTATTTTCTGCGGTTGTGTTTGGATCGAGGGATTTGTAATGCAAGATTTGAAATAAACAGATTTCAAATCTACTCAAATCAGAGTTGATTCAAAATATGCTCATATCATTCAAAATTTAGTTCAATATTAAAGTGGTGAACTTCAAATTCATAACACTCAAACACTACCAATGAATTTACTGCTTTGAATTTCAAATCTCTCTATCTAAACACAACCTAAGTTTTTTTTTTTTTAATCTACTATTGGACTAATTGTATCACTCAAAACCAGGCCCCGATATAGGAAGAAAAAATCGTCAAGTTCGTCTGAACTTTCTGTTGGGCGCAATCAATCTATGCACGAGAGATTTGGTTCTATTTTCCCAGAAGGTCCTGGAGCCCTTGTTCCTAGCCTAACCGCGTCACGATCCGTTAGAGAGGCTATAAAAGAAGTAAAAATGGTGCAGGTATGACTATTATGTATCATATTTTACGGAAATGATATTCACTGACAAAAGATGATGCTTAGAAGAATGCTCGTATAAATTTGAAATTTCGTATTAAATATTGTATAAGCCTTGTACATTATTAGCTTATCACTTGTTGGATATGCAACAGATATGGGGAAGTACAATGAAGATGTGTGAAGAGAGGGGAAAGGAGTTATTGGAAGCAAGTGTGTTAACACCGACTGATCTCTGCGATTGGTTGAAGCCAAAGCATGCAAACGATGGGATCATTGTTGGCATTGGATTGCCTTGTTTCTCATTTCTGCATACTCTTCTCGACTCCATAAAATCTGGATCCGATGGTCTGATTCTTTTGGATGGCACTGAGGTTAACCATTTGAATAGACCTCAAGACAGATTGTTGGACTGGTTTTTTCACCCTGTTATGGTCCTCAAGGAGCAGGTCAGAGCCCTGCGGTTGGAAGATGGTGAAATACGTTACTTGGAGAAAGAGCTGCTTTTTGGAAATGAGAAGGAGCGTGCTAAGTCTTGGCAAAATGGGAGCTTTATCCCTCAAGATGCTCTTCGCGCTGCACAAATTGAAGGCATCAGTCGCAGGTGAGACCATTCTACATTCTATTTACAATCACTATTTATTTGACATGAATTAATGAAAATAACAAATTTAGCTAAGGTTGAGTCTTTTAGCTCTAAGGGAATATACGTGTATATACATGAAACCATTCAATCAATTTTAGAAATGTATGCAGAAAATGAGGATCAAGAAAATAGGATTTTCTTTGATCTTCCATTCAAATTTAGTTTGATTCGAGCATCAATTGAACAAGAACCTAGAAGTTTGGCTTGGGAGCTTCGGTTGTCTCGAGGGGAGCAGTAATTCGGCATATATTTGTGTGTTTTGGTTGAGTTTTGAGGAAGATCAAAATATTGAAGCTTGAGTGGCGGTTATGAAGTTTTCTGGCGGTTCTTTGGTCGGGGTTTGATGTATTTGGTGATTTGTTGGTCTGTTTTCTTGAAGTTTGAAGGTGGAAAAGTAATTTTTTTTTTTCTAACACGAATTGAAAATTGGGAGTGAAAGGAGGTAGTTTGGGGGGATTTTTTGACATTAGGTTTAAAGTCAACAATTAGAGTCTAAAATGACCGATAATGTATCGAATTACATGTCGTAATTTGTCATTTGTGGTCATAAAAGTTGAAATATTATTTTGTAAATAAAAAAAGTTAAAAAGTATAATTAAACCATATGTTGATATGAAAATATAGAGGAACCCTTCCATACCTCTTCCAAAGTTAAAGATGATGAAAAGAACATTTGAGTAACTTTTACTATTGCACCCACATACCTAGTCTGGAGTTGAGTACATATCTCAAATTGAGCACCCCTTCCCCGTTTGTACTAAAAATAAACATTGACGATTGAATTGTGGGCCGTCTTTGCAGGATGGTGGGCATGAATAAAAGTATATCAAAGCTTCCAACATATAGAAGGAAATTTCGGCAGGTAGTGAAGGACTTACTGATTCATTGTGGAGGAAAAGATGGTTCAACGAGGTCCATCGCTTATCCTTCAGCAAAGGAGGGGTCCGATAGTTCATCTGCAGCAAAGGAAGGCGCAACGAGATCAATTTCCACGAAATCAGGTGCTTCCATTGAGATTGTTTGAGTAAAAATTTGTCTTCTTTTTCTGTACATTTACTATTTAGTTACAGATTTCAGTCAACATAGCTTGCTCAGTTTTTGGGTATAGGTGCTCATTCTTTTGCAACTGGGAGACTTGTGTATAGATGATTTTGTTTTGTACCATAGATGTATGAAGAAAAGAGATGGAACAGTATTTGTAAACTGTTATACTCAATGTGAATTCATTTCAGATATTTCCTGTTAATACATTTTGGGTTGTTCAATAATGTTTTCTCTATAGGTTATTTCTACAATTGTGAATGATTTGCAGTTTGAGTTCACGTGGGCATTCACTACTAAGGTTAAATTATCACCAAAAAAAAAAGAAAAGCATATTTAATAAACAATATGAACTAAACAATAACAAAATTTAACAATTGTTTATACGATTGAACAAATTTTGAATGAAATATGAAAATTATGTACATAAATATAGATAATACAAGAAAATTCTAAAATAATTATGTAATAAATCTGAAAATAGCAAAAGTATCATAAAAAAAAAATGATAAGACATTAATTATGAAAATTTTCAAATTGTGTTATATGTCACATATTTTGTGATGTTAAAATAATATGGAAGTAGTTCCATTAGGGTCATTAAGAAACAACCAGGTTGAAGAACTTTTTGGTTTTTAACTAAAAGCCCCAAAGTGATTCTTATCATCAAAGCTCCAGCAGACTCGATAAATTGTCGTCTTATGCACGATCCTTCAATTTGCCATCCCATATTTATATAAAATTCCCCATCTTGATTTGGGAATGGTTTTCTTTTTCTTTTATTTTATGAAGATAATTAATTCACTGCTTTTACTTTTTTTTCCAAAATGAGAATAAACTAATAATATATATATATATATATATATAATTGGTGGTAGGATTCTCTTCAGATTGTATCACCAACCTAATTCTGTATAATGGATTAATACACAACTCATAATCTATTTATAAATTTATTAAAATGAGTTTTATTTATGACAAATGGAACCCATCTCACAAATACTATGTATAAAATTATATCATATAAATTTTTGTGTATAAAATTGTGTCATTTAAGTTTTTGTGTATATAATTATACATATTAAATAACATTTTACTTTAACACTTTAAAACAACATATCTCATATCATGGATGAAAATCCTTCTAATCTCTTTTATATTTAATTAATCACGAAAATAATTATTTCTAACACTTTCATTTAGCCAATTTTCATATAAAAGAGTAAAATATTTAAAGTTATGTTTGGATGGAGGAATTTGAGAAAAAGTGGCAAACGTATGATAGCAAATCAATGAATAGTGTTTAGATGAAGATGAATTTAAATTTCATCAATTGAATTTTAAATTAATTTTCAATTAAAAAACATATGATAAAATAATTCTGATATTGGCTAAAAAGATGTTTTCTGCTTATTTTCTTATATTTTTTATCGTCAAAATGAAATGATATTATTTGTTCAAAAAATATGAGTCAGTCTTGAGTAAAATCGTTTCACGAATTCTATTTCATGAGATGGAGCAGGTTGGGTTGGACATAAAAAATCATATAATATTTTTATTTATATTAGATAATATTTTTCTATATATTAAGTAATATTTTTATATTAAAATGTACATAATACAAAAGTATAACCTGATATATAGAAAAATATTACATATTGTACGACCCACACGCAAAGGAGAAGAGTGAAGAGCGCATGGGGCTTGCGCTAAGGAGGATCTATGCATTTTTTAGTGACCCGACCCGACCAACTTTGGGTCATTATATCATTATACAAAAGTATTATCTGATATACACAAAAATATTACCTAATACACACAAAAATGTTACATATTTTCTTATAGTATGACCAAACCCAAAATGCATCATATAATACAAAAGTATTACTTGATATATATAGAAAAGATCACCTAATACACACAAAAGTATTACATAATTTTTTATATCCGATCCGACTCAATCTGTCTCATGAAATATGATCCGTGAACAGTCTCACTCAAGACTTTGTACATTGGGTCTATTTTCATATGGCTTTGCATTCCTCCTTTAAAATAAAATTTAGAGTAGTGTTTGTGTGAACTAAATGTATGGATCATGATATATGTAATTGGGCGTGCATGGGTTGGGTTGTGTCCGGTCCGGCTCGGATCCACGCCAAGATTTTTTTTTATGTCATAACCTTTATGGTATATTAGTATATCTTTTATGTACATATATCATAACCTTTAAGTGAACAACTTAGACATTTTAGTATAAAAAATCCATGTAATATAGTTGAAACATTTATGTTATATAAGTATAATCTTTATATTATATTAGTATAACATTTATGTACAGATATCATAACCTTTAGGTAAAATTATTTAGACTTTTTTCGATACAAATAAGATAATTAAAAGTTATGTAACATTTATGTTATACGAGTATAACCTTTATATACATTTATCACAACCTTTAAGTAAAATTACTTAGAATTTTTTCAATATAAATAACATAAAATTTATGTAACCTTTTTATTATACGAGTTTAACTTTTATGTTATAATAATATAATATTTATGTACAGTTTCTAAACCTTTAAGTGATAATATTTAGACTTTTTTCAATATATATAATACAAAAAGGTTATGCGAATATAATTAAAATGTTAGGTTCGCTAAACTAAAAGGTTAGACGAAAATAACTAAAGTTGGGCACGGAGCTAGGGTTTGAGCACAAATCCTAAAGCACGTGAGGGTATGTGGGGGCGCATTTTCAGCACCTTCCGAATCATATGATCCATAACTCATGCACTTGGTGGTTGACTATATTCAAGTGGTTGATTCTAATGCATTTTCAACAACTCTCAACTCACAAGACATATTACATAAAAACATTTGAATGATATTAAAAGTTGAAAATAAGAAGAAATTTCATGGAAGTTAAAATATCAAAAGAAAGAAGAGATGGAAGAAGGAAAAGAAGGTTGGCTTTTCCAGATTTATTTATGATTGTATATTATTCAATAGTTTATTGTATTTTAAAAAAAGAAAAAAAATATTACTTTCTAAATTATACTAATACATGATAACAGTGAAAAAATATTCAAGAAAATGAAAAATACGTATCTTTCTTGAAAATTAAAGATCACAAAAGAAAGAGAATGAAAAAGAGAAAAACAAAGAGAGAAATGGAAGGAGGTAGAAGAGGAGATGGATAGAAGAGTTGCTGTGGTGGCGGAGGACGTGGATATAGAAGGTGGCAATGGAGATGAGTAGGCGAATAGTGGCGAAAACGAGGCAGAAGTAGTGGGTGAAGGAAAAAAGAAAACGGTAGGGTGAGAGACAACACCAACAAGAAAAAAATGATGCGGTAGAGTGGGAGGCGATACTTATTGGACCATCCGACCCGAGTTAGAACCGATTGGTGAGTCTGGCTAGTCTACAGTGTTAATTTTCATAAGTCCGATTTAAACCAGTGAGCTTACACATACAACCCAGTCAGGATGTGCGACCTAGACGACACTCGAATGACCCGACCAAGACCATTCTCCTTACGGATCCTAAGGGATAGTGCCGAGTAGGACAGGATATGCCGAACAGGATGTCTTCAACCGCTAGGAGATCGTGGGGGAGTTAAACCACCCACTTCCTAGAAAATAGGCTAAAAACAGGGGAATAGTGGGTATGATCCCCACTACTCAAACCCTTCTCTTGCTATAAATAGATGTAATTTCAACTTTTAAAGGGTTCGAACCTTTTCACTGTACCAAGTACTAGAGAGCTGATTTCTTTACTTATATTGTATTCGATCTTGCCCGGTCACTCAAAACCGACCAGGATCAACCGACCTAATTTGCCCAAGTAGGCTCCGGGCCAGTGTTTTCTGTATTCATTTTCACACTTTTCTAACTTATTTTCATCCAATTCTTACAAATTTAATCCCTATTTAATAATTCTCGAGTGGTCGACTAGGAATTTATCATTTACAGATTCCAACGTCAACATTTTGGCGCTAGAAGGAGGGGGATATATCCAAATACGAACATAAATCCACTTTTCAATATGAGCAACGACGAACACAATACTACTCCAAAATCTCAGGCTCCTCTCTCTCGGCTTGACGGTTCCAGTCGTCCACGACCAGTTGCCGTGGAGGGGGTCGTTCACACGACTTCCATCACTTTGGAGACTCCTCGGACGCCCATGTTCGCGAGTGAGATACGGGCCATTATGGCCCAACTAAATGAGCGGTTGAAAGAGGCCGAGCAGAGAGAAAAGGCCCGAGCGGTCAATGGCCTACTGGAGGATTCTGAGTCCTCAGGCGAGCTCAGAAGAAGACGGAACCTGGGAAAAAGAATGTGGAGGACCAAGGGAGGAGAATGAGCCCGTCCCCTGTACGAGCTTGGACAGAATACAGGGCCCATCCAGATCGAGCAGGGGAACGGGCAGAGAGACGATATACTTAGGATAATATTGTACCGGCCTTGTCGTTGGAGGCAAGAAGGCCAGAAAGGCTTCCAGAGGAGAGGTGTGAGGCCCCACAGCCTCATGAGGAGAGTACCGGCCACAATATCCGGTACTCAGAGTGGGCGGAAGAGCAAGAGCTCAAAAAGCGACTGGCAGATATTCAGGCCAGACGAAATAAAGGGAGTTGGAAGAGGGCCACTCCCTTTGCAGATCACATCTCCACCTTGGCCACACCGGCCAAGTTCAAAATGCCACCCATCAGTTAGTATATTGGTGAGAGCGATCCAAGCACACATCTGGACAAATATTCATCCTGGATGGAACTGCAAGGAATTGGAGAGGAACTCATGTGCAAGGCCTTCTCGCTCACTCTGGGAGACTGAGCACAGTGGTGGTTCCGTTTCCTCCCAAACTCCTCGATTGGAGGATGGGACGAGCTGGCTGAGCTGTTTCTGACATAATTCATGAGGTCAAGGATGAGGTCGACCCCGAATGAGAGGCTGGTCAACGTGAGGCAGGAGAAGTTCGAGCCTCTAAAGTCGTACCTGGACCAGTTCAATAAGCTGGTCCTGAAAATGGAACAAGTGTCGGATGATGCCATTTTGATGGCCATCATGGCCGGGCTGAGACCACGAACCAGGTTTTGGTGGTCCGTACATAAAGAGGGGTCAAAGACCTACCATGACTTCCTGACCCGAGCAGAGCGCTATATCGGGATAGAGGAGGCCATTTCGGATGATAAATCATCCGAAAGAGAGAGGAGGCCTGAACGACTAGAAGAGAAAAAGAAAGAGAGAAGGAAACCAGTGAAGCCGTTCAGGCTGGCTGTTAATTTCAAGTCCTTCCAGCCTGAAGGGCCCCTCCAGGTAATCGAAATACTCACGATTACCTTTCACAAGTTCTTACAGAGATTAAGGACAAGAACCTGCTGCCTGAGCCGAGGTCCTTGAGAGCCGACCCGGCCTACCTTAACAAGAACAAATACTGTAAGTACCATAAGGCGAAGGGCCATGATACTGACAAATGTTGGGCACTTCTGCCCGAGCTGATGAAGCTGATTGATCAAGGCCATTTAAAGAAGTATATGAAGGGCCAGGGACAGCAGCAAGCGCTGCCTCCACCTCCACCGACCAGGGCTGCTCGCGAAATTTTTACCCTCGTCAACAGTAGTTTCAGCGAGCAGCGGGGCTCCAAGCGAGCCCGAAAAGAATATGTCAAGGAGGCCAGAAACGCGTATCAGAGGTTCGTTCCACCTAGGACGGAGCCCCGCCACACACCTATCTTCTTCATTGAGTTGGAAAGTGAAGGGATAGCCTACCCCCACAATGATACCTTAGTGGTATCATTCAACATTTGCAGGACCATGGTGCACAAGTTATGGTCGACATAGACGCTTATGCCAATATGCTCTACTTGAGCACTTTCAAGCGGATGGGGTTTCATGAATCACAGCTCGTGCTTTCCTCCGACACGATTCAGGACTTTGGAGGAATGAGGATCAGGATGCTCGGGATGTGCGAGCTGAAGGTCCTGTTCGGGACTAGTGACCGAGAGGTCTTCACAACGATGAAATTCAAGGTGGGCTTGAACTCCCAATACAATGCCATTTGGGGCCGGCCACTCCTGACCAAGCTAAAAACAATGGTTTCCATTTACCACCTCGCCCTCAAGTTCCCAGTTGGCGAC
Organism: Scutellaria barbata; assembly: GCA_028654395.1. Classification (NCBI taxonomy): domain Eukaryota; kingdom Viridiplantae; phylum Streptophyta; class Magnoliopsida; order Lamiales; family Lamiaceae; genus Scutellaria; species Scutellaria barbata. The sequence continues at coordinate 6,196,940 of CM053650.1, forward strand.
GAAGTGTATGTTGTAAAAGGGAACCGGCTAGCAGCCCGGGAGACTAACATGGAGCTGCGTCCAAGAGAGTTCAATCAAATTGAGCCCATCCAGGCCGGCTCGGATGATGAACAGATGAAAGATGCCTTCGAGGACAGCATCCTCAAGATTGCCGAGCTCGAACATGATAGTATGGAGGTGGACGAGAAGCCTCCACATCCGGCAATTCTACCCGAATTGCCTACCCACTCAACCTTTGAGGTTGGGTCCTCTTCCGGCACAGCCAGCCAGAGTGGCGGTGGAGAAATAACTATGAAAGAGCAACAGTCCGAGGAGGAATGAGGATTCCTAGATCCTAGAAGGGATGGCCCACAGAAAAGGGCAGCGCCTGTTAAGGAGTTGGATCTCATTAAATTGGATCTGAGCAGGCCAGACTTGGAGCTGCGTATTGGCAAAGAGCTGAAGGAGCCCTTCCAAGCCGAGCTAATATCTTTTTTGCAGGATAATACTGATGTCTTCACATGGGCTCACGAAGACATGTAAGGCATCCGGCCAGAAGATACCTATCTTACCTCAATATAGATCTTGCCGCTCAATTAATGGCTTAGAAAATGGGAAGGCTCAGCTCGGAGAGGTATGAAGGGTTGGAGCTGGAAGTACATAGGTTGTTGGGATATCGTTTCATCAGGGAGACCAAGTATGCAACCTGGGTCTCCAACCCCGTCCTGGTCAGGAAACTAAACGGATCCTGGAGGCTGTGCGTGGACTTCATCGATTTAAACAAGGCATGCCCGAAGGATTGCTTTCATTTGCCCAATATTGACCAGTTCGTTGACACTACTACCGGCCACGAGCTTATGAGTTTCATGGATGCATACTCAGGCTATCACCAGATACCGATGGCTGAACAGGAACAGGTCCATACCACATTCATCATCGATCAGACACAATATTGCTACATTATGATGTCGTTCAGTTTGAAGAATGCAGGGGCAACTTACCAGAGGCTGGTAAATAAAATGTTTGCCGCCCAAATCGGAAAGACAATGAAAGTCTACGTGGACTACATGCTCATCAAGTCCAGGAAGAAAGCCAACCATATAGGCTACCTTGCAGAAATGTTCGACATCCTGAGGAGGTACATGATGAAGTTGAACCCAAAGAAGTGCTCATTTGGGGTTGGCTCAGGAAAATTCCTCGGATACATGATGAGTCAGAGAAGAATTGAGGTCAATCTTGAAAAGATCCAGGCTATTATGAACCTGACTCCACCGAGGTGGATCAAGGACGTCCAGAGCCCGACAGGAAAGGTGGTGACCCTTAATTGGTTCATCTCCAAGTCCATCGATAAGTGCCGGTCATTTTTTAATCTGATCAGAAAAAATTCTCATTTTGAATGGAACGGTGAATGACAGTCGACCCTGGATGAGTTGAAGAAAGCTCTGATGGAGGCCCCGGTCCTGGCCAAGCCTCAATCTGGTGAGAAGTTATAGCTCTACCTGGCAGTGTTAGAATATGCAGTAAGTTCTATGTTGGTCCGAGCAGAACAGAAAGCTCAGCAACCTGTCTATTATGTGAACTAGTCCTTACATGATGCCAAGCTCCATTATCCGGCCATAAAGAAGTTGGCCTACACCCTAATCATCTCGGCCTGGAAGTTGCGCCCATACTTCTTGGCGCATTAGGTAGAAGTACTAACAAATTTCCTTGTGAAGTAGGTACTTGGCCTCCCAGATGCTTCTGGGAGATTGTTGAGATAGACAGTCGATCTCGGACAATACGACATCCATTATACCCCCAGGACAACAATTAAGGGCCAAGCCCTTGCTGATTTCATTGCTGAATTCACTCCGACTCTTATCATCCGAGAATAACGAATAGAGAAACCCTGGAGGATGTATGTGGATGGGTCGTCAACTGCTCACTGTGTCGGGGCTGGAATTGTACTAGTCAGCCCTATAAACAAGTACTTCTGCTCGACTTTGCATTTCAAATTTCCTGCTACAAATAATGAAGTCGAGTATGAAGCACTATTGGCTGGTCTGGACATAGCGAAACAGTTTGGGGTGGAAGACTTGGAAGTTTTTAGTGATTCCCTCCTAGTGGTAAACTAAATCTTTAGTGAGTATGTGGCCAGAAAAGAGTATATGGCCAGATATTTGAGGTCGGTCGAGCTGGCCTCTGCGAGGTTTAGATGAATCCAAGTCGAGTAAATACTGCACAGTAAGAACACGCAAGCTGATGCACTTGCTCGATTGGCCACGAGTGAGGGAGTAGCGGACATCGGCTCAATTAACATTGGTACCGTAGACAGCTCGGCCCTTGAGTAGAATGAAGTTTACGATATTGAGCAGAAGGTGACTTGGATGACCCCGATCATCCAATACTTAGAAGGAGGGAAGATGCCCGCCGACTAGGGCGAGGTAAGACAGCTGAGGATCCGAGCTGCCAGATATACCGTCCAAGATGGAGTGATACAAAAGAGGGTTCTTTCGTCATCTTCTAAGGTGTTTGGATGAAGACGAGACCAAGTACACATTAGCAAAGGTCCATGAAGGCGTGTGCAGCAATTATTCTAGAGGACAGTCATTAGCCTTCAAGATAATCAGGTAAGGTTATTTCTGGCCAAGTCTGAAGAAAGATGCGATTGATTTTGCCAGGAAATGTGATCGATGCCAGAGGGGCTCCCCTCGTTCGAGTACCCTTAGAGGACCTGTGACTGTTCGTGAAGTGGGGGATCTTTCTGATCGGCCCGATGCCAACTGATCGAGGAGGAGTGAGGTTTGCAATAGTTGTCGTCGTCTATTTCACCAAGTGGATAAAGGTCGAACCCCTAGCACGGATAACCCAACTGAAAATCACAAACTTTATATGAAAGTCCATCATTTTTCAGTTTGAGGTCCCGCACTCTATCATTACAGATAATGGACGGCAGTTTGGTGTAGAGGACCTAAAGACATTTTGTGAGAACTTGAGAATTAAAAAGTTGTTTTCCACTCCATATCATCCTCAAGGAAACGGCCAGGTCGAAGCCGTAAACAAGATCATCAAACACACTCTGAAGGCTAGACTCGAGGAGTTAAAAGGGGCTTTAGCAGATGAACTTCCCGAGGTGCACTGAGTTTACAGAACGACGGCCAGAACTGCAATAGGAGAAACACCATTCTCTTTGGCTTTTGGGTCCGAGGCCATCATCCCGATAGAGCTCGGCGTCCGGACCTAGAGGGTGAACAACTATCAGGATGAGCAGAACACAAAGGCCCTGACGGCCAGCCTTAACCTGGTGGAGGAAAGAAGAATCGATGCCGATGTGAAAAACTCCATCTACAAACAGAGAAGTGTGAGGTACTATAAATCCAAGATTCGAGCACGAAGATTTGAGATTGGAGACCTTGTCCTCAAAAAAGTTCTACAACAAACCGAATCCCTAGGCCACAACTGGGAAGGGCCGTACAAGATCAGCCGAATCCTGGTCGGAGGTGCTTACGAACTAGCCGATCTCAATGATGAAGTGATGTCCAAGCTATGGAACGTTGAGCACCTAAAGAAATATTACCACTAGCCGGCCAGGGCTTTTATTGTAAATTTTTGTATTCATTCTGATTAATGAATTTATGTTCTAGCTTGTTAATTGTTTAAGGATACGGCCCACCAAAGCTTCTGATCAAAATAAGGCTACAGCCTCATTCGAGCCGCCCAAGCCAGATGTAACAGTAAGGCTTCGATCCAAAATAAGGCTACAGCCTCATTCGAGCCGCCCAGGCCAGATGGAACAGTAAGGTTTCGGCCCACCAAGGTTTTGGCCCACAATAAAGCTACGACCTTATCCAAGCCACTCAGGCCGAATGGAACAGTAAGGCTTCGGCCCAAGCAAGAAAAGGCTACAACCAAACCGACCATGAAACACTGGGGCTAAGACAACCATAAGGCCTCGGTTTCATTTTAGAAACTCGGGGCTAGATATTGGCCGGCCAGGATTGACTAAGTCATACATGGTAAGAACAAATATATTAAATCGAGCCAAACAGGCAATCAGAGATTAAATCTGAAAATGAATATTTTAGCCAAGTGTTGGTGGTACGAACTGACCCGACCAGATAATACGCCGAGGCAATCAAGATATGAATTGAAATACAGACTAAGCTGGTCAACTAATATTCTTGTGATATGCCGAGCCGATTAGGTAAGATAATTGAGCTGAGCGAGTTTTAAGTTAGTTGTATAAGTGAAAATGTACAAGTATAAAAAAAAAATTGAGTTGAGCAAGTTGAATAATAGTTGTATTCACATCAAAAAGCTGGTTTGGAGGCCAGCATCTCATACAAAAAAGGTCAATCGGCCTGAACAGAAATAAAACAAAAAAGAAAGTACAAGATCTGGCTAAGGAGCCATTACATCAACCTGCTCACCCCCAACCTCCTCAACCGTCCTAGCCTCCTCATCGTGGTCGCCCACTGCATCATTGGCCATATCAAAATCCGGGTCTGACATTAGTTGGATCGGAGGTGCTGGACGGAGCAAGTGATCTGACCCAGGCGGGAGATACCCGGGCAGATCACTCATCATCCTCAGGTAATAGCTTGGGAGGGGCTGCTTCTCCATATACCCGGCTAGGGCCGCCATGAAAGGGCGGTCATCAAGTTTCTTTTTCCAAGCAACATCGATTGCATCGATGAAGGTAAAAAGATAACTCAATACCCCCTTATATTTACACTCGGCCAAAGCCTTGTGCTCGTGGACAACAACAACTTTCTCCATCGGGACGGCCCGGGTAGATTCCAGAATGGCCTTAGCAGCTTCCAACTCCTCCACCACCCGGGCATAGCTCAGGTCAGGTCGGTCAGTCGCTGGCGGTCCAGCTCGGCAGCCTTGATGGTCTGAGCCAGCGACTCTTGGACGGAGGCCACCTGCCCATTCAGCACCTCATTCTCCTCGACCGCCGCGATGAGTTCACCCCTCTTCTCTCGCAGCCCCGCTTTCTTTGCCTTGTACTTCTCGAGTTGGTCAAGATAAATTAGGTGAGCCCGCCACAAGAAGACTGAGTCCTGGGCCTGGAGGACGGAGGCGCAAACGTCTATATCTATACTTTTCCAGCTCTTCCGTCCACACCTTAACGGGGGCTTCTATAGCTGGGCGGAAAGGTCTTCATTAGATCCGTGCTCGGCAGCTGAGCACCGGTAAAACTAATTTGAAAAGGAGGCTTCCGCCCGAGAAACTCCTTCGACCCATCGATCCGGATCGGGTCCCATCCACATATACTGATCGAGCCGACCAGTGGAGTCTTCGATTTCCATACGTCGAGAGGAGCGGCGATTGTGACCTCTTGGGAGCCAAAAGGCAGAGCAACAGCAGCTGATCTTGGGCGTTTGGCCCGTGGAGAGCGCCGAGGAGAACGCTGGGGAGGCATCCCTCGCCCAGATGTAATGACAGGGGCTGGGGACTCCAGACCACACCCCTTTCCTCGACCTGGAATCCTAGCTGGCTGTCCCAACCTCCTAGCTTGTTGGGCTCGGTGGCGGATACGCTCAGTAGGGTCCATCCGGATAGGTAGACCGTCTCGGGAAAGGATGGCTACAAGAAAGATACAAAGTATTAAAATAGATATGCAATGGCCGGACAGAAAATCGAGCAAGAGATTAATAGCTACTGTGGAAGTTGTTGGGGGCTGAAACGAAAGGAAAGATAAGATCGGCCCGAGCAAGCCGATCTTCAGTTAGGAGGGCCTTAAAAGTTCGCCTCTTTGGATCGGTGTTATCCTTCAAAAAATGGATCTTTCTTGAGAAGTCCATACCGATCACGAGAGCTTGAGGTGAGATCTCTGCAAAATAAAGAAATATTGTAATATTAGGAGACCGACCAGATTAGAAAAATATAAATATATACTAGTAGCCAGCCCAAAGTATGTAGGACAGGGTATCCTCTGGGATAGATCCTCATCGATCGGCCCGGGACATATCCAATCTCCGCCAGCCTAGAACCACTTGGTCTTCCAGTCCTTAACAGAGGAAGAAAGACTCTTGACAAGCTGGGGTCGGAGTGGTCGGGGAGAAATGTAATAAAAATGGTTCTTCATCCCCGGAATTAGCTTTATGCTGAGCTGCCAGCCAGTTCCTGAGGACTTGGAACCCCAAGCTGGAAGGAGTGGAAGATGACGAGTAGCCCCAAAATGGATGACCAGCTATTTGGGTGGAGCTGGCCAAGGGCGATTCCCCAGATGCGAAGATAGTGAGTGAGGCACGGAGTCAAGGGGAAGCGCAGGCTGCCCTCAAAGGCCCGAAAATTGATGGTCACGCACTCAGTGGGTGGCTTATCCATCATTTCATCGGGTCGGGAAACATCGAAAGTGGTTCCCCGAGGAATATTAAATAGAGCGTGCCAGCGGTCCAACTCGACCTTAGTGGCGATGGACGGCCACACCATGGCCTCAGAGTCCTTCGAGGGCTGCTCGATCCTCCTATACCTCCTACTGATGGGCATCCCGGTAGGAATATCGGGAATCGAGGTTGATGGGTCGGCCTTCTCCGCTGTTGCAGGAGCCGGGCTCCTAATCTCCTCATCAAAAGAAGAGGTAGATCCTAGGGACTATCTTCCCGAGCTATACTCCAGCTCTTTAGATCCGTCTTGGCTGTAGTCCCGGATCGAACCGCTGGTAGAAGATCCGTTTGACGATATATTGGCAGGAATATTACTTAAATATGGACGGTGGATTCTTATCGGTTGATTTTTCTTGGTTACTTTAGCTCGGTGCTCTCAAAAAGAATTTCTAATCACGTGAAGTAAATGGAGAGGAGATGTCCCTATTTATAAGAAGAGTGCGACTGTTCGACTTCCCTCCTACCAGAAGTGACACGTGGCATATCACACGGCCAGGATCCAGCGACTCTTCAACTTCTATTTCTTCAGATAAGGACACGTGTCCAGGTCATGAGCATACCTATCATGGTCGATTTATACCCAGGTCGGCTCAGTATTAGTCGGCCAAGTTAGACAATATCCGAAGCAAAAATTCATGATCGAGCTGGACATGAGGTATTAGTCGGATGAACCATGCTGTGTCGCAATTATAGAATTATGAATATAAACCGATCGGGTAAATATAATTAAATTCAAAATACTGGTTTGGAGGCCAAAACCTCTTAATAAAAGGTCGGCTGACCATCCATAAATTCGAAAAAAATACAATCAGAAGGCTGGCCGATTAGCCATCAGTCATCAGCGTCGATCTCGATCATCTCATCTTCAATCCTGGCCGGTCGAGCACTCTCAACCTGCTCGATATTAGGAATATCCTCCATTAAGAGATCCGGGTTGGACATGAGCTGAATAGGAGGAGCTGGCTACAAGAGGCAGTATGAACCTGGATGAAGATAGCCAAGTAAATCATCCATCAGATCCAAGTAGTACTTGGGAAGAGGATTCTTTTGCAAGTAGTCGGCCAGCACGGTCCTAAGTGGACGGTCATCAAGCCCCGTCTTTTTCACCACCTTAATGTTGTCTATAAAGGTGAAAAGGTAGGCCAGTATGCCGTCGTACTTACATTCTTTGAAATCTTTATACTTTTGTACGACAGCTACTTCAACCAGTTGGCTAGCCCTTGCAACCAGAAGCTCGGTCCGCACAACCTCCAGCTCGGCCTGTAAAGCCTCCAAATTAGCCGCGAGTCTAGCCTTTTCAACAGTTATGTCCGATAACTGTTGGTGATCCAGCTCAGCTGACTTCATAATCTTGGCCAGAAAATCCTGTGAGGAGGCCAGCTGAGCTTGAAGGGCTTCTTTCTCATTGGCGGCAGCTGCAAGCTCGGCTCGTCGTTCACGAAGCTCCATCTCCTGCGTATCATACTTTTTCTACTGGTCGAGGTGCTTGAGATGGGTCCACTAGACGAAGACGGAGGCCTCAGCTTGAAGTACAGCCAACCAGACATCCATATTTGCTGCAGACATCTTACCGACATATTCCTCCAACTTTTTCGTTCAGGCTTTTACTGGATGGCCAGCTCAACCGCGGGAGGAAGTTTCCTCATCAAATCGACGCTCGGCATCTAGGCACGAGAATAACTAATTTGGAAGGGCGACATCCATCTAAAAAATTCTTTGGAGCTTTCCACCTTCTCGGGATCCCAACCACAAATGCTGACTGAGCCGGTCAGAGGAGATTCGGAAGACCACACCCCGGGTGGAGCCAGGATGGTGACACCGGGGCTTCTGATCGGTTGCTCGATAGGAGCTGATCGTGGCCTCTTTGCTGATGGGCCAGTCGGCTCCTGGCTTGACGGCGCTGCTCCCGACACCGGGGTCTCACGACCTCACCTTTTTTCAACCGATTGCTTCTGTTTCCTAGCTCGTTCAGCCCGGAGCCTGATACACTCAGTTGGGTCCATCCTAGGAAGTAGGCCTTCATGAAGGAGGACGGCTGCGAAAAGATTATTCAGCGAACGAATCAACCGACCATAAACTCGAAGTAATAGTTTAACTCACCGTGGAAATCTATAGGAATACAAGTGAAAGGAAAGATCAGGCCGGCTCGGGCAAGCCATTTGCTCTTCTAATCTTTAACTAACGATGGAAGGCCACGAATCAATTGGGGTCAGAACGGCCGAGGTGAGGTGTAGTAAAAATGATTTCTCAACCTGGGTATGAGCTTGATACTGAACAACCTAGTTAGCTCTTGAGGATTAGGGATTCCAAAGTGTAGTTGTGGAAGAACACGAGTACACCCAATATGGATGACCAACTATTCGGGTGAAGTTGGCCAGACGCTATTCCCCAGTGCCAAAGATAACAAGTCGGGCAAGGTGCCATAGGAAATCGCAGCCCTCCCTCTAGAGCTCGGAGACTTATGGCAACACAATCTTTTGGTGGCTTATTCATACGCTCCTTAGGTTAGGGAATGATGAAGGAGACTCCCAAGGGGATATTAAAGAGGGACCGCCATTGATCCAACTCGAACTGGGTGACAACAGAAGGCCAGCCCATTACCTCTGTGTCCCCAAAAGGTGACCCAGCTCGGTGGTCCTGCTGTTGTCCAATTGGGATTCTAGTGGGGATTTCAGCAGACATTGATCCAAACGGACCAACCTCCTCGATAACCGTAAAGATCAATCCCCTGACATCCATTTCGGGAGAGCTAGACCCAGAACCCAGATCAGCTGATCTACTTGACATAATTGGGGAGGAAGAGTAAATTACCTTATCAATGGGTAGATGGTTCCTTCTCTTCGGTTGATTCAGCATGGAAGATCGTGATCGGTTAATTCTGCTCGGAGTAGATAATAATTATCTGGAGTTTTAAGTTCATGAAAAGCTAAATGAAAGAGAGACGCCCCTATATATAAACAGAGCGCGACCCTTCAACTTCCGACCTACATGATACAGACACGTGGACGATCAAGCGGACGTGATGAAGTAAGTCTCTTTCACTCGACCAGATGACGACATGTGTACATTAAGAAACAATCCTACTTGTTAGACTTCTATTCTGCTCGGCTCGGATTACCGAAAAAGGTTAGATCCCGACAGAAATAGTTTCTCCTGCAACCTAAGGGACTATTGTTGGACCATCCGACCTGAGCTAGAACCGATTGGTGAGCCTGGCTGGTCTACAGTGTTAATTTCCAGGAGTCCGATTTAAAGCAGTGAGCTTACACATACAACCCGACCAGGATGTGCGACCTGAACGACACTCGAATGACCCGGCCAGGACCATTCTCCTTATGGATCCTAAGGGACAGTGCCGAGCAGGACAGGATACGCCGAGTAAGATGTCTTCAACCACTAGGAGATCATGGGGGAGTTAAACTACCCACTTCCTAGAAAATAGGTTAAAAACAGGGGAATAGTGGGCATGATCCCCACTACTCAAGCCCTTCCCTAGCTATAAATAGATGTAATTTTAACTTGTAAAGGGTTCGAATTTTTCACTATACCAAGCACTAGAGAGCTGATTTCTCTACTTATATTGCATTCGATCCTGCCCGGTCACTCAAAACTGACCAAGATCAGCCAACCTAATTTGCCCGAGTAGGCTTCGGGCCAGTGTTTTCTGTATTCATTTTCACACTTTTCCAACCTATTTTCATCCAATTTTTACAAATTTAATCCCTATTTGATAATTCTCGAATGTTCGATTAGGAATTTATCATTTACAGATTCCAACGTCCACAATACCGATAAAGAAAATTCAGCAAGGAGGAGGGGGCATGACCCTAGCTAGGGTTCTGCTCCCAATTAATGATATATATTTTTATATTAATGGAGAATTTATCCTAATAAAAATTGGGCCTTAAAGTAAGATTTTGAAAATATTCTCCTATTTGTTTGAGCTTTTAGAATTTGTAAAAAACATAACCTCTTCATTTGTCCCCTTTAGTTATAAAATGATATAATGATTTAGAAAATTATTTATAGAACTAGGGACATAATTTTGAAAATAATCTTCAATTAATTTAGAAAATTTCAAAAAAAAAATAGAATATGAAATAAAAATATTTAGGAATGGGGATAATTTAGGAATAAAATTAGATAAAAGTCTAAAACAATACTTAATTTGAAATAAAATTTAATCTCCAAAACGACACTTATTTTGAAGTCAATGAAGTATATTTTAACATTTATTCCTTAATTTAAGTTTCCATGTAAATAATTATATTTTTATTAATATATAGCTGAACATTCTAAGATTTTCTTTATTAACTTTTAAATATTTACTCAAATATTTGTTACCATCATTTTTTAGATTTAGAAAAGATATTCAAAATAAACATAAATATAAATATTCAAAAAACTTGTTTACAAATTAGATAAATTAGAAATTTATCAAAAATATTATAAATCAGAAATTTTTACTTTAATATTTAATTTGATAACATAATTTAATAGTAAGATAATTTTTTTAATATTTAATGTTTTAATAATATATCTACATTACTATATCAAAATTTATAATTGATAAATTTTTTAATTAATGTAACTTTATTATTTTAATATTATTGTATAATTATTATAATAAATAATAAATCACGCATTGAATAATAAATCATGCGACGCTTCGAATAATAAATCACGAATTGCGTAGTTTACATAGCAAGTGTAACCAAATAACATTGGCATTTTAGATTTTAGTGGGGGTTCTGATCCTAATGCATCCAATAATTCAAATCATGTCTTAACATAAGCTCATCAAATTAAAATGTCTAATGGTACACACCCACCTACCAATAAACACGTCTCAATTAAAATAAATTAAAAATAAATATATTAAAAACATTAATATCATTACTATTTTTTTTTAATTACATAATTGAAAGATTAAAATAATAATATTGTGGAGTGTGTTTACAAATTTAGTAGTATTAAATAGTTTTAAAGTAGGTGTGTTTAATAAATGATATCTATTAATGAATGTGATCTTAAATTGTTTTAAAGGTTTTAATTTTCATCTTTTTAACTTTTTAAATGCATATATAGATATTGAATTGTTTTAGTTTTTTTTTTTTAAATGAATTTGGGAAGTGGAAGAGAAATAATAAAAATTAAAAAATATATGTGATCCACGTTTGAATCATGGTCAACACAATCTGCACATGTGAGATATCACTTAAACTCATAGTCAACGCGATTGCACATGTGCGATAACACTTAAAATATAAGTCTCGTGGTATTAATGAATGAAATTTTTATATTCACACCCTAATTTTAATAGGTTTATATAATACAGGATAATAAATAAAAATAAAATTAGAAAATATTATTCGGATTTCCCAGCTACCTATAAAAGTAATTCACTTCTATTTTCACATATATTAAAAAAATATTTAATAAACTTCAAAAGTCCTGTTATACTACAATTGTGTGATATTAATTATTCATTGAAAGATGATATATATTAATATTTAATGTTGCTACTCATACCGTTTCAAAATAACTCGTGTTTAGAGTTGTTTTACAGTGATTGAGAAATCATTTAATCGGTATAATCATATGTATATAATTAATCTAATCCACCAAATAGGACCCCTAGTATGAAAAATTAAAAAAGGGTAAAATTGAGGAGAATCATTAATTGAGCATAAAAAATGACAGTTAAGTTAAATATAATTTATTTTGTAAAAGTGAAAGTTAAAATTAAAATGGATGGAGTAAACATTGACTAGAGGTAATTTAGGATAGATTGGAATCCCTATATCAAAATCTGTGTACTAATTGTGTCACATTAAAACTAATTTTCATAATAAAATTTACTTTTAAAATTATAATCGTTTTTATTTTAAAAATTAATATAGTTAATTTTAGAATATGAAACACACATGTTATAGGAATTTTTGGTACATAGAATCTGATTTGAATTTAGGAAAAAAAAAAAGTACTTAATATACTTGATAAAGAAAGTTGACTCTAGACGAATGAAAAATGAAAGGTAGACCATGTTTCAGTGAAAGAAGAGTTAACTAAAATGATCTAAATATCCAAGAGATTTAATTTCAAAGACAACCTAACTCGTGGTTCAAGATTTTTTCCCTAATATTTCAAAATGTCATATACGTACATGCATGTTCCAAAAATATTTGAAAATCATGTACAATTAAAGAAAGGGATGCTAATCTATATAAACATTTAAGAATGAATTTTGCATATAGATCACATGCTCATGTATACCTACCATCTTCAATACCTACTCCGTTATCATTAATATATCGTTTTAAAGGTTTGATTTTATTTATAATTATTTGTGTTTGTATACTTTTATTCAACTTTATTTCAAAAGTATTCATGTCAATATTCCTCAAAAATCTTCTAATTTTCAACCAAACTTATGCATTTTTCTAATATTAATTTGATTCTTATTGAAATTTTCGATTCTAAATGTATTGATTAGTTAAGTATATATTAGTAAAAAAAAAACAGGTCTTTTTCACAAAACTCTGAAACAACAAAATTAGAAGAGTAATATATTTTTTTTTTTTTAGGACGACCAGCCATAAGTGATAAGTGTAAATGCTGTTCGAGTATGAGAAAATAATTGCATGAGCAGTAGAGGAATACTGACCACCTTATCCACAACAAACCCATTCCCTAATTATCATTTTCTTGCACTTTCAAAGACAAGACATCGTCTCATCCTTTTTTTTTTTTTATTGCTTTTTACGTTTTTAAAGAACTCAATTCATTTAGTTTCATGTTGATTTAATAAAGATTTTGATGCCTATGTAACCTAAATTGTTGAAGTACTATTACGTATTGAAGAATTTCAAGCAAGGAAAGAGAGCCACCGCGACTTTAATTTTCGTACTTTGAAATAATAACATGCGATGATTCTTGATTAATTTGGGCATGAGAATACATGTACAACTTTTTGGAAAAGATTGTTTTCTAACTGTGTTTTCAGTTTTTTATCTATCCATTGTTAATTTTTTAATCCTTTAATTTAATAAATAAAAAAAAGGTACAATTTATCATCCGAACTATACGTAATTTAAAATCTTTTTGTATAAATTTAGAATATTTCCATTTTTGGTATTAACTTTAAATTTAACAAATTTCACTGTTTCAGATAAATTATGACCGTTGATTTTATTTTTCTATGAAGTAAGATAGCCACACCCACGATCTCAAACATAATTTGACGTTTATAATAAACTTGAACATCCCCAACTCTAGACAAACTTTTGCTCCCAATATTTAAGTATTTCTTGTTATGGGTATTTCTTGAACTCATCACTTTTTTTTTATTCCCCCCTGATAATCCGAAAATTTGAGCTTCTTCCCTTGAATCATGGGAGGGGACAATATTCCCATGAGCTTTGAATTATGAAAGAGGGCATATTTTGATCAAGTTAGAACAAGTAAATAGTAATAATGGTCACAAAGTTTAAAATAGGGGAATGAGTGGGGTAGTCCTATTAACTCTAGCCATATATAGAATAAGAAAACATGACCTACCACCACAATGGAGTAGTATTCCTAGTTGAAGAACCAACTCACCAAGGTAACAAGGGACCACAGCTTCTCCATAACACCTGTTACTGCTTCCCTTTCTTAGTATAAAGTGTCTACACTTCAAATCCCAACTCTATGTGTGTGTTAACCAATAGATACATTAAATGTACACATGTATGTTATATGGACTCTGGTAAAACAACAAAAGAATGCAAGCCATTATTTCAGTGAATGGTTGTACTTTGCAATTTGTACAGCACCAAACTGGGTTTAAAGATATGAAGGTTAAAGAGGTTCGGAAAATATCATTCACTCACTACAAAGGCACATGGGGTCAGATCAGTTTTCACTATATTTCAGCACGTGTCCGTAGCTTACACGGCAAGCACTATTCTTGATCTCTAGTTTTCTATGGTGATGGATTGTTATTTAAGAGCTTCACCCAACTTACTATGCACATGCTAAAATATGTAATTCTTATTCAAGATTAAGTTCTAAACCATATGTATGAAAAATATGTGCTTGATTGGTTCTTGAATCTTTCGACCAAAAGGGATTGATTTTTCGCTCTACTGTCTACATCTAAAAACTAGATTGTTTACCAATTTCTTGTCAGAAAAACTTCTACACCTGAACACTTCCATTGCAGAAAGAAGCTAGGCCCCCACAGAGTAAATTAATTTACCAAACTATTGAGTGGAAAAAAGAAAAAAAAAACTCCTTAATTATTTAAGTTGTTCTTCTCTACAGTCACAGTACTAGATATTAATACACACACATATATATGCAGAAAGTTGAAGAGATAATCAGCTAGCTATACATGTCATCGTCTAAGATCAGAAAATAAACCTAGCTAGAAGGTCAAACCTAAACTTATGCTTTAGATTAGTGAAAATGATAGAGGATTGTGAGAGTTTTAATACCCAGTTTGGTGGCGTTGATCAGCTTAATTCACTTTCTTCGTCGTCATGGCTTTACTTGAATTTTGACCCACTCATACCTCCCCTCCAATGGCTCATCCTTGGCTATGTTGTAGTTATACCTTCATCATTCATACGTATATATAATCTTTAATAATTGTGGTTAAGTTTCTAAGGAAGAATTTACTGGTGCGACAAAAGGTGGAGAATAGTTACTTGTCAAAGAATTGTTTCTGCAGATTCGTTTCAGCGGCGGCGAAGAATTCTTCTAGCTCAGCGTCGGTTGGCATTTTCTCTGCCACCGAACAACCGTGAGAATTCGATTCAAGTGGCATCACCGGCGACTCCGCTTCAACCTCGCTCCACGGCGGGTTTTCTATCCTGAAAGTTAGTGAGAGAGAGTGAGTGGAGAGGATTTTTCTAAGCACAGCTAAGAATTAAGCTCAGAGGTTAAGACTTAAGAATGATGAATCGATCCACTTTTTGGAATTAGAGATTTGAATTTCGAATATATTGCGATACCTTTCTCTGAAATCCACCAAAACCTGCACAGTAGTCATCTCATTCTCCTGCTGCGGTGTCCGAGAAAAAGGAATTCAAAATTCAAAATTATGGAATAATTAAAGCTCCAGACACGATATTCATTCCGCTGTCTCTAACTTCCATGAAAATTAAACAGCTAGCGTGATTAATAGGATGAAATTAATTAAATTCTTCTAGAATTAATTTTCTACCTCCAGATCTGCAAATTCCGTACTCGAGCAACAAGATGTTAAACTCTTGCACCACGAATTTCCGGAACTTTCCCGCGAGGTAGAAGCTGAATTCTCAGGCGTCGCCACTGCTAAACGACGCGTTTTGAGCTGGATTGAGGTCGAGGACGTCGACAGCTCCTGTTCTCGTAAGGAGGTATTCCTCTTTCTCCGAGCAGCCGCCCCCGCCGACGCCGCCACCGCAACCTCTCCTGATCCCTTCACGTACCTTCCCATGCCAGAATTTTCCAAAATTCAAACGATTTTTTTTACCTAAAAGGCCCTAAGATTGCTGTGGTTAGAACTCAGGAGATCAATTTCAGCAATTCTTTATCGTATGCACACGTAGGAATTGCAGGTGGTGGTTTAGAGAATTATCTGCTTTTTGCAGAGCTTTTTCTGTTTGAAAGGTGTTTATAGAAAGAGAATTGTATGTGTGACACTGAGTCGTGGTGATGATGATGATGGAGATGTCTATGCGCAGAATTCCGTTTCAACGGTTGAGATTTGTCTTCTTATTTAGGCAGAGCCCACACTCCGTTGACGGTAACGGTTTCTTCCAAGCTCCCGTTACGCAGATCCAACAACGCCTTCCACCAGAATACAAAAGTTTGTCATGTGTGATTTAAGAGGTTTAAGGTATTTACTAATGTGTTGTTCCTTGTTTTGTTTCACATATTATGAAAATATGTTTTTATTGACATTACATTAAGAGATCAAAATATCCCTAAAACTGATTAAAAACACAAAAATTTATGTGCAACAATTGCATTTTTTGAAAAATATATATATTATAACATTCATATATTTATATTTGATTACACATACATGTAATATTTTTTTATATATTTTAGTTATCTAATTATTCATTTTAGTTATGTTATTTATACATTTATATATTATATAAAAGTATGACTATAGTGTGAAAAAGTTATAAATAATCACAAAAAGTATATATGTACAAATTGTGTTGAAATTTTATTCTTTTTTAAGTTAAAGTATTATATAAAAGTTAGGATATTTGTATATAAATGTCATATCAACACATGAATTATAAAAAAAGAGAAAAGAGTGTGGATTCGGATTGACGCAATTGCATTGTGCACCAGTTGTACAAGAGACAACTCATAATGTTATTTGATATTTTTTTTAAGTCAAATTGATTAGTAATTTTGTCTGAAAAGTAGAAAACTTCAAAAAAAAAAAAACATTTTTTTAAAAATATTTATGTACCGAAAACATGTAACTATGTGTAAATAGATAGAAAATCCTCCAACCCAATTCAAGAGGCTTTCTTATAACTTTACAAGACAAAAAAGGGTGTAGTGTATTTGCATTATTTATTTTAGTTTTATTATTAAAATAGAAATAAATTCTAATTAAATATACGAGTTCTTAATTTTACGTTGCATTATTTATTGACAAAGGTCATCATAACCATTATTTAAACACAAATGTCATCTTTTATATTTATGAATGGAAAACATATTTACTATGTGCGAACAACTAGAAAATCCTCTCGTTCTCCAATTTAAGAATTAAGCTTTCTTAACTTTACAAGACAAAAAAAGGTTGTGGTGTATTTGTATCATTTATTTTATTTTATTATAAAGATAAAACACATTCTAATTAAATTTATGAGTTCCTATTTTACGTTGATTTATTGACAAATGTCATCATAAGCATTATATAATGACAATTATATATGTCATCTTTTTTATGTCGTTTTTTTATACATGATAAATCGTGTTTTTTATTTTTATACGTCAAAAATCACCATCACACCATGATCACCATCACACCATGATCAGACAAAGATAGATAATCATTAATTATATATTAACTGTCATGTTAAAACTATTACTTTTTTTATTTCTTCTACATGTATGTATAATGTATTTAGTTTGTGTACATATACTTAAAGATAAATAACCATTAACTATATATTAATCGTCTTCATTTGAAACATAAATTCACGGCAAACATCTCTTTCCCTTGCTAGTGAAATACATATGGCAAACTTGTATTGGTTGAGAACTTAAGATCACACAAATGAAGAGGCATTAAGCATGCTATTTTGGTGTAAGCTTGTGGAAGGCATTAAAGTAATTGTGTGCCAATTTAATATGAAATGACAACTTAACCTCTCGGAGTCATTACGTACGTCGTACCCACTAGAACAACCAGCTTGGTCTCTTTAATTTAAGAACTTGCTACTTGCTACTAGTATAAATAAGGATTAATTTCATTAACTTTTTTTATTTTTTAGTGGATATCCAAACTAATTTTTTTTTTATCACTAGCCAATCTTTTCAAAAAAAAATGGACTGGTATTTCAATCATATATTTTCCGGCCAAAATTCACCAAAAAACTTGAAAATGCAATTCACTTCCAAATATCAATAAAAATACATGATTCATACACCAAAATGACCCTTATTCGAAATTAAATTATAATCTCATATTAATGTTATGATTCTCATTGATCCGATTGTGAATCGAATAAAAATTATTTTAGGGTTTTAAACATTTTTTATTCGATTCAAGTTTAAATCAAACAAGAATTGTTAAATTAATTTAGAGTTATAATTTGATTTCAAAAGATGATCATTTTGGTATATGAATCATGAATTTTTGAGTTCTCCAACTAATTTTGGTCGGAGAATATATGTTGGGATAACAATCAGAAAATTTTGAAGAGATTGACTAGTAATCGGAAAACTTTTTGAGTTTCCTATTGAAAAAAAGTGTAATAGTTCAAATGTAAATTGAAATTAACCCTTATAAATAATTTATATATTTGCTTTTATTTTTCTTTGCACCGAAAATATTTTGTCCTTTAATTTTATCTCACTGAATTTTCTGTTTATCATTTATTTTTATTTTTCATATTTTTAATTTTCAAGTCTTCTATATTTAAAAGGATCCGTTTTTAGTTCACTAATTACATGCGACAACATGTAAATAACTTTTAAGTTTAGTTTAATTTACCATATTTATCACCCTTAAGAATTTGGCCAAATTTACCAAATAGACTCCAAAGTTTATAAAAATCACAACCCAAACCTTTATTATGAAAACACTTAAAACTCATGTGTTGTTTTGACAGGTTTCTATGAATAATTTGATTTAAAATCACTTTCTTTTATTCATATCATATTATATTATTATAATTAAATTTTTAATGAGTCATGTTTTGAAAATTTGATGGTTAAATGGGTCAACTAATTTATAACAAAATTAAAAGTAAAAAATGTTTACGTGTTATACTTAAGTGAATCAAAAAATTGATCTTTTTATACATAAATAACTGAAAAATAAAAGGTGAAGGCTAAATGATGAAAATCCATTAAATCAAAAGGATAAAAAAACTTGTTTTCCCATTCAAATAATTAATTGAAAGGTATATATGTAGAATTTAATTGCAATTAATATTGAAAAAGAAGTATTTCCACTCGATTTGTCCTTGCAGCAAAATAAATACTATAGGTGCGGTTTATTCACACATAATGAGGACATCTGATGGAACTTGTCCATCACATTGATGTCTCTTGCCTCCCACAAATGTCCTATTTTTTCTAAATTCACATACAACAAACACAAATTCTACAGAAGAAAAAAAGCCATTGACAAATAGTGAATTACGTCAACAATTAATGAAAATAAATAAGTAATATTAAAGTATTTATAATCTTCTGATTTAGAAGTTATAATCGTTACAGATTTTTTTTTCCCCTCGAGTGGGATCACGCATACTCAATAATCATACATGATGATTAAATAAGAGTAAATACTTAAAATATCAGTATACATATAATAAAGATGTTTTATATCCACAAATATAAGAAAACATCTTTTGTGGCCACTTACTACTTTATGGACAAAACTTACCCTTTAGTTTGACTTAAAATTTACAAGAAAATTTCTTCAAACAATTCCTAGGGATATTATAGCCTTTTAGATTAAAAAAATGATTTCTTGTATTAGTGGCCGGTAAAGAAAGAACCGCCCTGTATAAAAATATTTTTCACAATTTAAAACATTATTAATGTGCCATAAATTTAGGGATTAATTATGCATGGCATATTTTAAAAGTGAGAAAGAGCATGATCATACTAATTATTTGTTTCCCCCTCTTGTTAATTCCTTTTGTTTGCCTGCGAAATAAAAAAATAAAAAAAACTAAAACAAAAGGGAAAACCTAAAATGTTGTTGGATTTGGATTTATTTCAAGGGAAAATGGCTATTTATACCCATTTTTTTTTAAGTTTGATCTCAATTTACCCATAAATATAATAACACATTCCTAAATGACCCTAAATATAAATTTTGATTCCAAAATACCAATTTTTTACCCAGAGTCAACTGATATGCAGCCCCAACTGATTTGTCAGACTGACTCACATTCAATTTGTCACTCGCTCACTATTTTCACCAATTAGTTGTCTTTTGCCAATTAGTTTAATTAGAGTTATAATTAAGAGAAAACGGCCCAAATTATCCCTTTTAGCTATATTTATAGCCAAATTACCCCTCAAATAATATTTATGCCCTCAATACCCTAATCCTTATATTTATAGCCCAATCTATCCCTTTTTTTTGAAAAAATCGACATGGTGGGACCCGATCACTGATAATCACTGATTGTGTCAGGTGTCCATGTTGACTTCTTTATTTTGTGTATTTCCTTCGTATTTTGGGTTATTTTTGTAATAATGAAATGAATAAATAAGCTATATATCAATTCATTTATTCGTTTAATTATTTTAAATTTGCATCACCAATTATTTATCTCTTATTATATTATATATAATTACAAGAATGACAATTTTATGCAAATTGTTATGTTATTTAATTATTTTATTATAATTGCCGTGTATTCTAATTACATCTTATATTATTTAATACATTATATTCAAATGAAAAATAATAATAATACTTATAAAATATTGGCACTAATATATATTGGGTGGGAACGGCAATTTTGGTACATGTTTAGGGGGTGCACGGCAATTTTTTCAATAATTGCCGTGACCCCCTATATTTTTGCCAAAAAAATTGTAAATTTTTTTTTAGTGTTATAAGTAGTGAAAAATTTATTCAAAAGCTAATTTTGAAATTTGCAATGTAATTACTCATAATTTTAAATGTTATCTTATTAATTTTCCAATTCTTTCAAAATTGTCGTTCCCCCCTATATTTATATGTATTTTATACAAATTAAATAATTATTTATTTCTTGTTATATTACATTATATTACAAGTGGGAACGGCAATTTTATTCAAGTTGTTATGTTATTTAATTATTATATTATAATTGCAAATTGTAAATTGCCCTGTAGTTTTAAATAATATTTTTTTTACTTATTTTGCTAATTACATCTTATATTATAATAATAATAAGGCTTATAAAATATTGTCAATAATATGTATTTAGTGGGAACGGCATTTTTTTTTAATATTTAGGGGGTGCACGGCAATTTTGAAAATAATTGCCGTGCCCCCTTTATTTTTTGAAAAAAATTTCTAAAATTTTGTTTAGTGTTATAATTAGTGAAAAAATTATGAAAAAGCTAATTTTGAAAGTTGCATTGTAATTATTAATAATTTTAAATGATTAGTATTAATTTTCCAATTTTTTGAAAATTGCCGTTCCCCCATATATTTATATATATTTTATACAAATTAAATAATTATTTATTTCTTGTTATATTACATTATATTACATTTTGTTATGCAAATTGTTATCTTATTTAATTATATTATATTGTAATTGCCGTGTAATTTTTTTTTTTTTTTGTTACTTATTTTGCTAATTACATCTTATATTATTTAACAAATTATATTCAGATCAAAATTAATAATTATACTTATAAAATATTTTCAATAACATTTTTAACTAGGGAACGGCAATTTTTTTTTTAGGGGGGCACGGCAATTTTGAAAATAATTGCCGTGCCCCCCTATATTTTTTCAAAAAAAATTGTAAAATTTTCTTAAGTGTTATGATTTGTTAAAAAATTATGAAAAACCTAATTTTGAAAGTTGCATTGTAATTATTAATATTTTTAAATGATTAGTATTAATTTTCCAATTTTTTCAAAATTGCCGTTTTAGCTCACATTATATATTTTATACAAATTAAAAAATTATTTATGTCTTATTATTTTATATATAATTACAAGTGGGAACGGCAATTTTATGCAAATTGTTATCTTATTTAATTATTATATTATAGTTACTTATTTATAATTGCCGTGTAGTTTTTTTTTTATTTTACTTATTTTTATAATTACATCTTATATTATATAATACATTATATTCAAATCAAAAATAATAATAAGACTTATAAAATATTGGCAATAATATATAAATAAGGAACGGCAATTGTTTTTAATATTTAGGGGGTGCACGGCAATTTTTTCAATAATTGCCGTGCCCCCCTATATTTTTTCAAAAAAAATTGTAAAATTTTCTTTAGTGTTATAATTAGTGAAAAAATTATGAAAAAGCTAATTTTGAAATTTGCATTATAATTATTCATAATTTTAAATGATTAGTATTAATTTTTCAATTTTTTCAAAATTATCGTTCCCCCTATATTTATATATATTTTATACTGATTAAATAATTATTTATTTCTTATTATATTAGATTATATTACAAGTGGGAACGGCAATTGCAATTGCAAATTGTTATCTTATTTAATTATTATATTATACTTACAAATTGTAAATTGCCGTGTAGTTTTTTTTTTTTACTTATTTTGCTAATTACATCTTACATTATTTAATACATTATATTGAAATCAAAAATAATAATATGACTTATAAAATATTGTGGATAAAAAAAAAAATTAGGGGAACGGCAATTTTTAGCAATATTTAGGGGGTGCACGGCAATTTTTTCAATAATTGCCGTGCCCCTATAGTTTTTCAAAAAAATTGTTAAATTTTTCTTTAGTGTTATTAAATTGCACGGCAATTGTTCCCACATGTAATATTAAATTGCAATTGCACTAGTGGGATTAACTAGTGGGCACGGCAATTGCAATTGCAATTTAATATTAATTGAGTGTAATTACACTAGTGAGATTAACTAGTGGGCACGGCAATTGCAATTTATTAGTGCATAGTGCATGTGCATATAATATAAGTAATATATTAATATATTAGTGCATAGTGCATGTGCATATAATATAAGTAATATATTAATATATTAGTGCATGTGCACGGCAATTTTAATATATAGTGCATGTGCACGGCAATTTTTGGCACTAATTAATTCATTAATTATATTATATGCACATGCACGATGCACTAATATATTAATTATATTATATGCACTAATTAATATATTAATATATTATATATAATTAATATATAACATAGGGCACGGCAATTTTTTTCAATAATTGCCGTGTCTCCTTTTTTTTCAAAAATTTTTGTAAAATATAATTAGTGTTATAATTAGTGAAAAAAATTATTGAAAAGCTAATTTTGAAATTTGCATTCTAATTTTTGCATTCTATAGTTGAACGGCAATTTTCGAAAAAAAAATAGGGGTGCACGGCAATTTTTTTTAAAATTGCCGTGCACCCCTATTTTTTTTTCGAAAATTGCCGTTTAGGGTTTATATAATTAGTATAATATATAATTAGTGTATAATTAGTATAATATATAACTTGTGTATTATAATTAGTGTATAATTCCATATAACTTGTGCACGGCAATTAACAAGGAATAATTAGTGCACGGCAATTATTTGAAGTGTACCCCACTTATGAAGTGTGAAATATATGTGAAATATAATTAGTGTACCCACTAATTAATTTATTAATATAATATAAATAGTGTACCCCACTAATTTATTAATATAATATAATTAGTGCACGGCAATTAAAAAACTAATTATAGGCACAACAATTTTTTAATGGTGTGCACGGCAATTATAGGCACGGCAATTAAAAAAAGGGCAATTGAAATTATATAAAGTTATTTATAATGGTGTGCACAGCAATTATAGGCATGGCAATTCAAAAAACTAATTATAGGCACGACAATTTTTTAATTGTGTGCACGGCAATTATAGGCACGGCAATTAAAAAAAGGGCAATTGAAAAAAACTACACGGCCATTATAAATAACATTATATAATAATATAATTAGTGTTTCAAAATTTCCAAAAAAAAAAAAACTACTATTTGCTAATTGCCGTGCCAACTACTACTTGCTAACTGTAACATATTTGCTAATTGCCGTGCCAACTACTATTTATCAATTTTTTGCAAAAATAAAGGGGGCACGGCAATTATTGAAAAAATGCCGTGCACCCCCTAAATATGTTACAAAATTGCCGTTCCTTCAATATATATTATTGCCAATATTTTATAAGTCTTATTACTATTTTTGATTTGAATATAATGTTTTATATAATATAAGATGTAATTAGCAAAATAAGTGAAAAAAAAATACTATTTGCTAATTGCCGTGCCAAGTACATCTTGCTAATTGTAACATATTTGCTAATTGCCGTGCCAACTACTACTTGCTAATTGTAACATATTTGCTAATTGCCGTGCCAACTACTATTTATCAATTTTTTGAAAAAATTAAGGGGGCACGGCAATTATTCAAAAAAATGCCGTGTTCCCCCTAAACATTAAAAAAAAATTGCCGTTCCTTCAATATATATTATTGCCAATATTTTATAAGTCTTATTATTATTTTTGATTTGAATATAATGTATTAAATAATATAAGATGTAATTAGCAAAATAAGTAAAATAAAAAAAAAACTACACGGCAATTGTAATATAATAATTAAATAAGATAACAATTTGCATAAAATTACCATTCCCACTTGTAATATAATCTAATATAATAAGACATAAATAATTATTTAATTTGTATAAAATATATAATAAGAGAGTGGGAACGACAATTTTGAAAAAATTAATACTAATCATTTAAAATTATTAATAATTAGAATGCAAATTTCAAAATTAGCTTTTCAATAATTTTTTCACTAATTATAACACTAAACAAAATTTTACAAACTTTTTTGAAAAAATAAAGGGGGCACGACAATTATTCAAAAAAATGTCGTGCACCCCCTAAACATTAAAAAAAATTGCCGTTCCTTCAATATATATTATTGCCAATATTTTATAAGTCTTATTATTATTTTTTATTTTAATATAATGTATTATACAATATAAGATGTAATTAGCAAAATAAGTAAAATTTAAAAAAAAATACACGGCAATTATAATATAATAATTAAATAAGATAACAATTTGCATAAAATTGCCGTTCCCACTTTTAATTATATATAACATAATAATAAGACATAAATAATTATTTAATTTGTATAAAATATATAATACGAGGTAAAACGGCAAGTTTGAAAAAAATGGAAAATTATTACTAATCATTTAAAATTATCAATAATTAGAATGCAAATTTCAAAATTAGCTTTTCAATAATTTTTTTCACTAATTATAACACTAATTAGATTTTACAAAATTTTTTGAAAAAATAAGGGGGGCACGGCAATTATTTTCAAAAATGCCGTGCACCCCCTAAATATGTTACAAAATTGCCGTTCCTTCAATACATATTATTTCCAATAATTTATATAATGTTACTAATTATTTAAAATTATAAATAATTAGATGTTAAAATTATTACGAATAAATAATTTATTATTTTATGTGAGTATTCATTCAATTAGTAATACAAGTCATTTAATTAGTAATACAAGTCAAAATTATAAAAACTGACAAGTGAAATTAAAAAAAATACACAAAATACAAGTGAAATACAAGTCAACTAGATGTGTCAGTAGGGGGTCCACCATGTCGATTTTTTCAAAAAAAAAAGAGGTAGCTTGGGATATTAAGATAACAAATAGGGTATTGAGGGCAAAAATATAAAACGGAGGATATTTGGGCCATTTTTATAGACAAATGGGTTAGTTCGGGCCATTTTCTCTTATAATTAATCTTCGAAAACTATTACCTGTAATGTTCGAAAATGTTGTACATAAGAATTTTAGTAATAATTTATTGTTTTCAAAAACACTATTATTAATTTTCGAAAACATTGTTATTAATTTTCAAAAATTACATAGTAACATTCGAAGATTATTTTTTGGAAAATAATAATATTAATAATTTTCAAAAATATTATTATTAATGTTCGAAAATTGCATATAGTTCGAAGATTATTATTTTCGAAAACATTATTATTAATGTTTGAAAATTGCATATAGTTTAAAGATTATTATTTTCGAAAACATTATTATTAATTTTCAAAAACATTAATAATAATTTATCGAAAACATTATTATTAAAGTTCGAAAATTGCATAGTAATGTTCGAAGATTAAAATTTTCGAACTTTAATAATAATGTTCGAAAACATTAATAATAATATTAATAATTTTCGAAAATTGCATAGTAATGTTCGAAGATTATTATTTTCAAAAATTATAATGTTCAAAAACATGAATTATAATATTAATAATTTTTGAAAATATTATTATTAATTTTTGATAATTTCTATGCAATTTTCGAAGATTATTATTTTCGAAAATAATAATGTTTGAAAATATTAATAATAATATTAAAAATTGTCGAAAACATTATTCTTAACTTTCGAAATTTCCTATGCAATTTTCGAAGATTATTATTTTCGCAAATAATAATGTTTGAAAATATTAATAAGAATACTAATAATTTTCAAAAATATTGATGGTCATTTTTGAAAATTCCTATTTATAATATTAATAATTAAAGTCAATGTTCGAAACTTTATTAAGAATAGTAATCAATGTTTGAAAATAAAGTTAATGTTCGAAAACTTTATTAAGAATAGTCATCAATGTTCGAAAATAAAGTCAATGACTTAATATCAATTTTTGAATATTTTTGAACTTTATTAACTCAATGTTCGAAAATTAAAGTTAATGGGCGAAAATGAAGTAATATTGTCAGTAGCTATTATTTTATATTTTATAACTAGTGTTTTCCCATTTAATAATAATTGTTAAGTAATTCTAGAAAATTGCTACTATTTGTATAAAGTTCGAAAATGTATATCAATGTTCGAAAATTAAAGTTAATGGGCGAAAATGAAGTAATGTTCGAAAGAAGCTACTATTTTATATTTTATAACTAGGAATTTTCGAAAATTAAGAATAATGTTTTCGAAAATTATTAATATTATTATTAATATTTTCGAACATTATTATTTGCGAAAATAATAATTTTCAAAAATTGCATAGGAATTTTCGAAAGTTAAGAATAATGTGTTCGACAATTTTTAATATTATTATTAATGTTTTCGAACATTATTATTTTCGAAAATAATAATCTTCGAAAATTGCATAGGAATTATCGAAAATTAATAATAATGTTTTCGAAAATTATTAATATTATAACTCATGTTTTCGAACATTATAATTTTCGAAAATAATAATCTTCGAACATTACTATGCAATTTTTGAAAATTAATAATAATGTTTTAAAAAATTATTAATATTATTATTAATGTTTTCGAACATTATTATTTCGAAAAAATAATCTTCGAACATTAATATGCAATTTTCGAAAATTAATAATAATGTTTTCGAAAATTATTAATATTATTATTAATGTTTTCGAACATTATAATTTTTGAAAATAATAATTCGAATATTACTATGCAATTTTCAAAAATTACTAATAATGTTTTCGAAAATTATTAATATTATTATTACTGTTTTCAAACATTATTCTTTTCGAAAATAATAATCTTTGAACATTACTATGCAATTTTCTAACATTAATAATAATGTTCTCAAAAATAATAATAATGTTTACGAAAACAATAAATTATTACTAAAATTCTTATATACAATAGTTTCGAACATTACTGGATTTCAAAGATTAAATTAATGGGCGAAAATATTGTATAAAATATACTAATGGGCGAAAATATTTTATAATGAGTAAGTGATAAAAGTGATGTGAGTCAGTCTGACAAATTAATTGGGTCAGTTAATTTGAGGAAAAAAATGAATATTTTGAGATTAAAATTTATATTTATAATCATTTAGAAATGTGTTATTATATTTATGGATAAATTGAGATCAAATTTTATAAAAATAAATATAAAAGACTATTTCCCTTTGCTATGGTGTATAGAGTTGACTAATCAGATAAATTTGGACTTATCAGTTTAGCCTTTTCTCACCCGTATGGGCCTCGTTGTCTTTTTCCACCGCGGGAAAGGAAACCGCTTGATAATGTCATTTCTGGCACCAGGAAAAAGAGTTTGGATTCCATCCTCTAAACTCTTATCTTGTTTCATGTTTCAATATTTTTAGTACAAGTTATTGTACATAAAAAGATACTTGCATATTTTCTGTGATGAAATTTTAATATGTTATTGTTGATAGGTAAATATTACATCTTTTTAAAATTTATATCGTAAAATTGATAGTCATGATAGGTGTATATTAACATCAAATAGTGAATTTATTAAAATATGTCACGGTAAGAATATTAGTAGTATTCAATAATTATCATTGTCATCAATAATTTTGTTCAAATCTCTTCCTAAAAAAAAAGTAAGAAATTATGGTGAGTGGATCTTTAACAATTCAAAGCTACTTTGACTGATGGTGAGTAAATTTTCAAATTTCGAACTCCACATTAATAATTGAAACGTAAATTGCTTGAACATATATTGAATTATAACAAAATTGAATGTGATAATCTGTAGTATTAGAATCAAAATATCATATTGTAATTGAAAACATTGTAAATGTGATGATTTGTCATGTGATTACTCTTTTAAAATAATTGTAACGAAATTCAATAACAGACTACGATCTGAGATTTAAACTTCCAAATTTATGAAGAAGAGAAAGAAGAGGTAGAAGAGAAAGGAATCGAGAGAAAGTCGTGATATGATTTCGAAGAAGATTGAGAAGAAAATGAATATGAGAAATGGGTGGAGATTTGATAATGTATATACAGATCAAACGGGCTAAAAATATCTTTCTCGTGAAGCATTACGTTAGTAGTTAATATTATCTAGAGTGAGGCTTGTGTGCCCACCTATCAATCCGTGAATTTATATATATATATATATATATATATATATATATATTATTTTTCCTACCTTGATTTTCTTCATCCCCATCTGCGTGCTTCTTCTCCTCCATTTATGTTTCCATCCTTCAATCGTTCTTCTCCTTCATCTGCATTTCCATCCTTCAGCCGTGTTCTTATTTCTTGACTTTTTTATTGATGCCGTGTTCTTATTTCTTGACTTTTTTTTCCTCCATCAATGTTCTTCCTTCTCCGCATTTTTTTTCTTTCTTTATTCTATGCTCTTCTTTCTCTCCGTCTTCTTCTCTCTTTTTTTCATCATTTTCTTTTCTTCTTCTCAACTTTTCTTCTTTGTTCAATATAATTATCATCTATTGTTGTTAAAAAAAAATTGAATTTCATCATTCAACAACTAAGATATGATTTAATTTTTTGTTTCATTTAATTCACATGAAGATTGAGTTCTTTAAAAATTTATGTATTAAATATATATGAAAATTCGTTTGTTTTACCTTAAAAGCATGGTGAAGATTGAGCTCTTTAAGATAATTTGTAATACCTTAAACTTATGTATAAAATATTTTAAACATATCTATATAGTACTTTAAAGATAAATATGTAATACCTTAAATTATAAGAATTAATACTTAAGAGTAAATATGTAATATTTTAAATGTGTGCATATGTAATATCTTATACTATAAGCATTAATACCTTAAAGGTAAATATATAATTCCTTAAGGGTGCATATGTAATACATTATACTATAAACATTAATATCTTAAAGATAAATATGTAATACATTATACTATAAACATTAATATTTTAAAGGTAAATATATAATACCTTAAAGGTGCATATATAATATCTTATAGTATAAACATTAATACCTTAAAAATAAATATGTAATACCTTAAGAGTATACAACTAATACTTTAAGAGTAAACAATTGATATCTTAAAGTAAACAATTGATACCTTCATTAAATAAACAACTAATACCTTAAGAATATTCAACAGATATCTTAACAGAATACAACGAGTATCTCTCGCTCGATGAATTATATAAGGATTCAAATGGTGCGCGACACACACCAACTATGATGTCGTCATGCGTGGATGTACATGGGTGCACGTGTAGGCAACCGACGTATGTGGTCGGGTTAGAAACACAGACATAAGATATGTACTCCTGAACACACAAATTTTTGCCTATTATTTAAAAAATGTATTTTACATTTCAAAACAACTAAATAAATTAAGGTAGTTATACATATTTGGTTGTCATCTATATATATATATAAAAGGAAGACAATTGACAAAATTTATGGTTTTGTCACTTTTCCTTCTAAAAATGTCACATCAATATTTTGATTAATAATTTTTTTTTAAAATTAATAGTTTTGTCAGAAAAATCGATCATGTTATTTAGGACTATTTTCCCATATAATATATTGTTACTATTTATTATTTTATTATTATTATTATTAATTATTATTTGTTGTTGTTGATGATTGTTAGTTCATTATTGAACAATATTTTAATTCTTTTTTTTGTTAACTTTAATTACTTATATCTAGAATTTTTCTCATTACCAATTTTAAAGTTAAAGAAATTATAAAATATTTTTTTTGTAATTATGAGAAATGTTATATATAAATAAATATTTCAAAATTTATATTGTTAATTGGTCAATTTTAACCAACTCCAAAAATTATTGGCTTATCAAATTATCTATCGAGTCATAATTTTTTTTAACAAAATATAGATCAAATAAAATGTAAGCTTTCAATTTTTTTATTTTTTTTATTAACTTTAATTACTTAATGTCTAGAATTATTCTTATTATCAATTTTAAAGTTAAAAGAAATTTTAATATATTTTTTTGTAATTATGAGAAATGTTGTATATAAATAAATATTTCAAAACTTAAATTATTAATTGACCACTTTTAACTAACTCCAAAAATCTCTGGCATATCAAATTATCTATCGAGTCATGAAAAAAAATTCAACAAAAGATAAACAAATAAAATGTAAGTTAGCAAGTTTCTTGTTTAAATTATCTATAAATTTTATATTCCAACATTTTAATATTATCAAATATAATTTAGAATGACATATACAATTTGTGTTATCTGAATTCAAAATAACAAGCCACCCAAAAACGAATGTACAAGGAAGCCCTAAAAATCAAATTTCTTCAGTACCTAATAATTTTTAAAAAATATAAATATAACTTTAAAAATCAATATATATTTAAAAAATATATTTGTATATTATACAAAATTTGAAATAATAAAAAATTTGAACTATTTGAAAGTTATCCAACTTGAAATGACCCCATATGTCACTTTTTCTTAAATTTTGGCCTCAAATACCATAAAATTTAATTGGTAGTCCCCATATACAATTTTTGCTATAATTTAGTCTCTAAATACCACAAAATTTGAAAAAATCAAAGAAGCAAGGAATTGATGGGGCATGACTGATTGAATTAAATAATGGGGACTCTGACAAATTTAGTCCCCATATTCACAATCAATTCTTACACGAAATTAATGGGGACTCCAATAAAATATATTAATATAATTTTTTGTGTATAGAAAACTGGTTACACAAAATTTTTGATGGGTAATACAATTTTTTTTAATGATATTAGTCCTACACGAAATTAATTAATTAATTTCGTGTAGAAAAAAAATTAATTTTTTTCCCAAAGAAAAAAAAATTTAAAATTTTTTATTTTTTTTCCCCTATATGAAAATTAATTTCATGTAAGGAAAAAAAAATTAATTTTTTTTCCTTATACGAAATTAGGACTAGTATCATTAAAAAAATTATATTACCTATCAAAAATTTTGTGTAACAATTGGTATGACAATTAATTAGTGCATGAAAATTAATTTTATAATCATATTTCACCCATCAAAAATTTCGTGTAACAATTGACCAATTTTCTATACACAAAAATTTATATTAATATATTTTGTTGGAGTCCCCATTAATTTCGTGTAAGAATTGATTGTGAATATGAGGACTAAATTTGTCGAGTTCCCATTATTTAATTCAATCAGTCATGTCTCACTTCTTTGATTTTTTCAGATTTTGTGATATTTTAGTATTAAATTATAGCAAAAATGATATATGAAGACTATCAATTAAATTTTAAGGTATTTGAGACGAAAATTTAAGGAAAAGTGGGAAATGAATTTTCTCTAAACTAATATTTAATAAAAAAGTGAACCATATCGAAACAACTCGTTGGAATCGGTTTAGGGGAAAGGCACCCTGTTCGTTGCCGGTCTCCGCCTTAAAAAAAAAAAAAAAATTATATATATATAATAATTCACAGAGGATAAGAAACCTAGAGAGACAAAGGAGAGAGAGAAGAGAGGAGAGAACAAAGACGGAATGGTGGCGGGCAGTTCAACTCAACCTCGCTTAATATCAACTTTTCTTGGAGACTGCCGTTTTCTTCCCCCCACTTCACCTCATTCACTTCACCGTCTCTTGCGTTTCAATACAGGTTCATATGTTTGTTGATTTTGTATAATTTATCTCTTGTTGAGTTTGTGTTTTTGTGTTTTAACTTTGTTGCAATTGGAATTCGAACTCAGTTCAACTCGAATTTAACGTGATCATTTCTCAGTCGAGTGGATGGAACGGGATGATTTGGCCTACAAATATTAACCAAAATTTATTATTTTGAAGCTCTATATTACTCCATCTTGGTTTCAGGGAAAAAAGTGTTTATGCATATGTCGACAGTTTATTCTGAATTTTATGATCAACTATCGTTTGAGCAATGGAATAAAATAGGAAAACCGTTTACGTTCTGCCAAGAATCCATAACCTTTATTGTACATGCTAACACTTACGTTCTTGGACCATAAAATTTCTCAATCATAAACTGTTGTTACCTTCTTTGATTTCTGAAGTTGCTTGTCTCAATTATTTGTTTAAAGATTATTGACATTATACAATGTCGGATAGCTTATTCTTTAGTTTTTACTTCACATTCATTTTTGACAGGAAGAGACCATGTGTCCATGAAAATGTCAAGAACATTTTCTGGATTAACCGATTTGTTTTTCAACCGAAGGTATGCTTTTTCGTTCCACCAAACATTGAGTTTTTCTTAGAGCTCTTATTGACTGAGCTCTTATTGACTGGAATTATATGTACAGTTAAACAGCAAAGCAGGCAATAATTTTTACTGCATTTATGATTTTATTTCTGAACAAGTTTGTGCTAAAATTTACCACCTATTGGAACAAGTCATTACGGAACAATCATCGGCACACCAAACATTATACTTTACATCCGGAGGAACAGGAGGGGCAGAGAGAACATGATTTTATTTCTTCTGAGATCCCAAAAATAATAGGAAGGCACGAGGCTATAACAGATAGTTGGAATCATTCAATTTTATTGTGGTCCCTAAAGTAGATTTAGAATCCTAAAGAGACATTGGAGAAAAAGAGTAGAGGAAAAAAAAGAAAACCTAAAGCAGCACGATCCCAAAAATAATAGGAAGGCACGAGACCGTAACAGATAATTAAAACCATTCAATTTTATGGTGGTCTCTAAAGTAGGTTTAGAATCCAAAAGAGACATTGGAGAAAAATAGCAGAGGAAAAAAAAAACCTAAAGCAGCGCTGATATTAGCACGAGAGAAAAAAATTTAGATAAGCCGTGTAGGAAATATTAGGGCAGAGAAAAAAATTTAGATAAGCCGTGTAGGAAATATTAGGGTAGGATAATAAGCCGTGTAGGAAATATTAGGGCAGAAAAATCATCCTGCTTTGATACCATAATAAAGAGATGGTAGAAATTATATTATTGTACATGTTCACAGGTAAAGAGACCCCATATATATAGGGAGTAGAACCAAGGACAAAAATATCCGTATTTGTGGATATATCGGTACCTTGATTTTACGGATATATCGACGGATATATCGATATCGGTGGAAATATCGGTAATTTCGCAAAAAAAATAAAAAATTTGAATTTTTAAAAAAAAAATGTATCTAACACTTTACATAATATTACAATGAATATTAATATATAAAGATATGTTTACAACTAACATTAAAAGATAAACTATTATATAAATGTTGTCTCATATTGGTTTACATGTCAAATTATCATTGACAATTAATACATGACCTAGTAATAACTTGAACTTCTATGGGTTCAAATGTATAAGATGACATGTCATCTTAAGTCAAACAATATTGATACCAACTTAAGTTCAAATGTATAAGATGACATGTCATCTTAAGTCAAACAATATTGATACCAACTTAAGATACTTTGGTAATCATGGAGATAACTTTCATATATTCATATATTTCTTTACTTTTTTCAACTGTGTTTCCATGAATTTGGTAATGTGAATTGACCCAATATGATTGACTATGTTGATGCATGCTTGAACCTCCATAGGACATTTCAGGTAGTGGGTTATAAAATGGATTTTGATTAGACCAATTAAGCTATATGTCTGCCGTGAGAATATGACGATCATTACTCATATTCATTGAATCACATTTCAGTTCTGACAGCCTTGTCAAAGTTATTCTCATAGAAAGTGAAAAAAAAAAAACCAACAAAAACTAGTCCACGGATATATCCGGGATAAATTGGCGATATATCCTGGATATATCCGGATATATCGGAGATATATTGCAGAATAGGTGTACTATTTATCGATAAGGATATATCTTCGATATATCGCGGATATATCCAGATATATCGGGGATATTACAACGGATTATTTTATCAGCCCATATTGATATCCATAAGTTGATTTTACGGATATATCGGGGATATATCGCGGATATATCCGGATATTTTCGTCCTTGTATCAGCCCATATCGATATCCATAAGTTGATTTTACGGATATATCGGGGATATATCGCGGATATATCCGGATATTTTCGTCCTTGAGTAGAACCTAAGTTATAATCTAACAAGGTAACCTAGATATATAAGAAATCCCGATACCCAAGGAATCCTAGATATACAAGGAAATATATATCAAATCTACAACAAAGAGTAAAATCAAAAGGACTTTAGCACCTTATTGTTGTATTTTGAAGCAGAAAATTTTGGTACTTATCATTGAACAAGGATGATGCATGCTGTAGAATGTCTCTAGACCTGCAATGTTGATATTATTTGGTCACTTGTTTACTTGACTATGATGCTAACTCCAGACCAGATGCCATGTACCTTTATCGCTGCTCGGTTGTCATTGGTTCAATTGGGTAGGGAACTCATTATATTTCATTGGCTGACCTTAGTTGGAAAAGCTGACTAAGTATTTTATGACCTTAGTTGTAAGTTTCAGTACGGTTCTATTATGCTTCATTGATATGGATGTTAGAGGCATATCCTAGTCAGATACTTGAACAAGAGGGTACAATGAAAAGGATTAAATGTCATTTCTAAGCATCATGGTTAAACAATGCAATTCATATACAGAAGTTAGGCATCCTGTGGCTCCTGCACATAGAAAAATCGTGGAGTGATAGAAAACCCAAAATATCAATTCAAAATGCATTGACATATGTATTAAATTTCCATATATCATTCCCAATTAAACAAAGGCTCCTCCTGAGTTATAATGTATACGGAAAAATACACAAAAGCCTGATAATCATTTGATATTCCAGAAATTATAAGTCTTTTGCATTAAAGGAATTGAGTATATTCACAATGAGATTTTATATGAACTTCAATTGATTAAGCAACGGATACTGAAGAATTAACCACAAAAGAGTCCATAATTATCTCTCTTCTTCTCCAAGTGAGAAAGAGAATTTAATAATTTGGCACTTTTTTTCATTTTCACTTTATTAGTATTCATTGAGTGAGGTATTAATGATTTATTACTGGTTCTAAAGAAAATAACCAAATTCTTTAGCTTGAGCCAGGCCTTTTCCTTCTGTAATATTTATTTGTTGAATCAACACTTGAGATTATATTGTTGCTAGATATTTGAGATTTTTAGAGGCTATCTTGTTTTTCATGCCTGGCAGAAGTAGTGAAGAATTCATGGATAGCAAACGTAAACGTTTAATGCCCGGGAAAGTATCTCCCAGTCGGCCAGTTCCCAGTCACATACCAAAACCTCCTTATGTGAAATCTAAGAAACCACCAGGAATTTCAAATAGGCCTGAAATTCATGATGAGAAGGGGATAGAGTGCATGAGAGCTTCTGGAAAGCTTGCTGCACAGGTTCTTCAGTATGCAGGAACTTTAGTGAAGGTTCATTTCTGCTGATTTCATCTTTGTATATCCATGTTTTTACTTTTGTTGATCTTAAGCAAACTCATGAATCCAATAGTCAGTGTTTTATTTACTAGTGCACTAATTCCAGATTGTACTTGCATTCTGTGAGGATTATGTTACTTGAACTGGTACATGAAATTTATGCACATCTGCATGTTCAACTTTTGCACCAAACTTCAATTACAATTTATTTTGCTTCTCTTGGCAGCCAGGTATCACAACAGATGAAATTGACCAAGCAGTTCATCAAATGATTATAGATAACGGAGCATATCCGTCTCCTCTTGATTATGGTGGATTTCCAAAGAGTGTATGCACGTCTGTGAATGAGTGCATTTGCCATGGAATCCCAGATTCACGAGCTCTTGAGGTTTGTAATACTGAACCATTGGTATCAAAATATTAATCCCTTGCTATGTTGGTAAAATCCTCTACTTTAAGAACTCTGAATTGTGGTTTTACAGGATGGTGACATAGTCAACATTGATGTTACAGTTTATCTTAATGTAAGCAATTTTTTTTTCCCAATACCTTCTTTTGGTACTGAAGCTTCTTCTCCATGTTGTATCCTTTGTTCCCAGTCAAATGGAGAACAAAGGTAACATGAGAGCATAAGCTTTGATTTGTTACATACTTGCATTCAAATGTTGCATTTGGGTGAAAGCTGTCCTCTGATATTCGTCTCCTACTGCCAAATTAAATTTAAGCTATTACAAATGCATTGTTCTTTTTTGATATTGGAGATAGCTGGTATGCTAGTACTCTATTTTCAGTGAATATAAACAGCAACTAATTGGTTGGGAATATTGAAATGGTTTATGCACTGCTATGTTCTGTAACCACATGAGACCTCATTGTGCACCATTGAGAATGCTTGAAACCAGGTGACTGTAGTGCTCAAGTAGTTTTAGGTTACTTTACTACCTCTAAATATCAGTATCAACATATGGAAGTTTATTCTTTTGCTTTAGAATATTAAATCTGCTCATGATTGTTGAAATCATTGTTTCTCTTGATGTTATAACAACCACTAATTGAAGGCTATTGAATAGTATGGTGCAAGTTACTTGTGAACGTCTGGTTCCTTAAAGTTTCTAGATGGAGTTTTATGGCATTTACTTAATCAACTGGCTGTGAAATGCAGGGCTATCATGGCGATACATCTGTAACATATTTTGTTGGAGATGTTGATGATGAGGCCAGAAATTTAGTAAAGGTATGGTTTCCTGGTAGGTACACTTTTATCTTTATCTTGATCATTTGTTTCACGTGGCTCTTATACTATGTTATTGTTGAATGTCCACAACTCATCTAATAGCTTAAGCTATTGATGAGGACAATCATTTAATATTTATATTTTCAGCAGACATTGGTATTTTCACTCTCTTATTATTATTATTTTTTAAATTTAGGTAACGAAAGAGTGTCTCGATAAGGCAATATCAATATGTGCACCAGGAGTTGAGTTTAAGAAAATTGGCAAGACAATACAGTAAGACATCTGCAATATCTCTTCTGCCTCCTTTCTTATGTTATTATCTATACGTAAGTAATTCCATGGGTGTCACACCCCTGTTATACTACAATATTGCATACTTTCACAGTTTTACTAGAGTAATAATGTAATATATGCCCAAGGTCTACATTCTATTCGCAAACGAACAGCACATATACACTCACCCCACGTTCACATGGTGACAATTGATGTTTCTTATTAATTACGACTACATGAAAGCAATTGTCCAATGAATAGGAGGACATCTCTAAGGCATCATTTCGTAGAGAAAAAAGAGAATTTCTATTCGGATTTTTGTTTGTAATAATTTCTTCTTAAAGTGAACATGCAGATAAACACCATTACGGAGTTGTCCAGCAGTTTGTTGGCCATGGAGTTGGACGTGTTTTCCACAGTGATCCAGTGATTCTTCATTATAGTAATTCTGCTAGCTTTTATTCAAACTGTCTGTTGCTTGTATTGTTCAACTTGATTAGTCATCTAGTCATTTGAATTTCCTATCCTAAATCAGAATCTGGACAAGGAACTTCAAAATCCCCATCCAATATTTGTTTTGGGATGTGATTTGAGGATTTTGATAGATTCTGAAGGACTCACACAATCTCTTAAATAGGCAGTTGTGACTAATGTGTTCCCATCATTTTTGTTGATCTAGATACTCGAAAACTACCTCAGTTTTTCCCAATAGCAATGCCACAAATACGAGGAATATGATTCTTTTCTATTATACTGCATTTGTTCCTACTTATTTACCCAGTTGTATGATCCCTTGATCTGGTGTTTGGCTATGCTTGCTTCAACCTGTGATTTTTACTAGTGATTTCTAATATTTTTCTCAATAAACAAAAACATGAAAGGATAATCCAATTGTCTCTCTCAGTTGGTGACCACTTGTCAATAGCAATTCATCCTCTGTAGAGTTTAGCAGAGATGAGAAATGCTTAAATTTTACAGCAGGGTGTGATTTCCATCCCCCCCTTACATGTGTTGAAATATCCAATGCTCCAGCAATATCAATATCCGACATCTTACTTGTAACATGTTTTGTTTTGCTAGGGAATAATGGACGTGGACGAATGGTTTTGAACCAAACTTTCACCATTGGTAAGATCCACACTCACATCTTATTGTATCTCAAGTTAAGAAACATCAATTATTGTGATGATAAACATTTTAACAATTATTTTCGCAATTAAATCCACTAGATCATTTAACAATGAATCGATATTTTTCTCCCCACCTCCCTTTCAAATGACACGTGGGCAGAGCATCATTTCAACTTTCTTTTACATATCTAGTATCAATCCACTCACAGTCATGTATAACTGAGCACTGCTTTTCTTAATCTGTTATAAAGATGCACACGGATTTCCGGGGACATCCTCTACTGTGGTACGAAATGCAACAGCCATAGCCTCTTCACAAAATCATTTAACAGTAAATAGAAAAAAAATCAGTCTGCTTGTAAATGACTAAAGTAGCTTACAAGCTTTCTGATTTTCTGTATGAACATCGCTTTCGCTATTGTGTTTCATACCACACAGTAGAGGATCTATTACCCGGTGCTCGTACAACCTAGCATTTCTAATGAATAAGAATGGATCATGGGTTCATGTCTTCAGTTTCATACTTTCATATGCAAGTGAAATATATAGTTTTGCATGTTGTATTGTGCAGAGCCAATGTTGACAGTGGGCAGCATAAACCCTGTAATGTGGGACGACAATTGGACAGTTGTGACAGAGGATGGGAGCCTTTCTGCTCAATTCGAACATACCCTCTTAGTAACCGAAGATGGCGTCGAGATACTAACCCATTGCTAACCAAACACCCTTTCTACACATCATACTTATAGCTTTAAATCTGGGGAATAATGATGTTCTTATTCAATATTGTTTCTTATGATTTTAATTGTGCAGCATTGAATGCCAATTGGTTTTTTTTTTAAGTAATCAATTCATATTCAACAAGTTAGTTAATCATAAAACAACATAAATTTGAGACCATTTCGTAGATATAATTTCTTATTGAAGTATCCACGGTTGTGCTTGTTCTTTAAAATAAAATACGGGGGATGGATATCGTGAAGTGATTTGATAAGCTCTACTTTGACGATAGTTGCAACCAATTATCTTCATGGTTGAAATTTGGGATGCATTATATGAATTTTATGATAATTTGTGATATGCATTAATTAAATCTGAAGCTAATTAATACCCGGTTAAAAAATTTAAGAAGGATACGTGTTTAAAGGGCATAAGACACATAAATGAGACTTTAATTTCTATGTGAATTATCATAAAGAATTTTATTCATTTTGATACTTAGTATGTAAAGTAGACTGTCACCAGTTAGAATACTTAATTCTGATTTCAAAATACTAGAGTTCACCCGCGCTATGCATAATTTATTATTTATTGTGGTAATATATATTTTTTAATAATATAATAAAGTTGCATAAATGAAAACGTTATTCATATCAGCTTTCATTATTTCAAAATATGTACAATATACAAATATGTTTTCATATTCATATTGTTAAAGTTATATTTAAAAATATTTAAAATGTATTGTATATAGTAGAATTATGACTATTTCAAAATATGTACAATATACAAATATGTTTTTCATATTCATATTGTTAAAGTTATATTTAAAATGTATTGTATATAGTAGAATTATGACTGAAAAGAGTAGAATTTTAATTGAATTAAGTTTCACAATACATGTAAGGGTTGAGTATGTAGTGTAGGTAATAATAATAATAAATAATGTAACATTTATTAAAGCCCAAATATTTTCTTCTATTAAATTTTATTATCACATAATGTATATTAAAATAAAACATACAACTAAAGATGAACCCATAAGTGGGTCAATGTGAAATAATATTTTCTTATAATAAATTATATAATGTAGATGCTTCAATTTTATACAACTTATAAATATTTAAATAATATAGTTATTTAAATAAAATTTAATACTATAATTTATATATATATATATATATATATATAAAAGACATGTTTTTTCTTTCTTTCTTAATAATGTATTTCTTATCATGAAACATATGCCCTTTTCTTTTCTTTTATTTAAATAAAATTTAATAGTATAATCTATACATATTCTTTCTTTGCAATAATGTATTCCTTATCATGAAAGAATTTTTTTTTTCTTTTATTGTATATACTTTTTGTAATCCTTGATAGTTTATCAAGAAAGTCTATGTATTTTTCATTTTTTTATATTTTTCCTTGATAAGATATTTTTTAGAAGAGAAACTGGTAAATTAGTGCCAACTTTTTCTCTTTTTATATATAGTATAAATAACCAATTCAATTCAATTAATTTGATTTCAACTCGTTGAAAACAATTTTTTATAGATACTTCGACTTTATTTAGAAATAACATTGTTTCATTAATTTATGAATGTATATTCTTAATATCGACGTTGATAGCTGATATTCTAAATAATTGGACACTTCAACAAAGAAAATTCAAATACTCATCGATGATGTGAATTATATATATTTATATATATATATAAGATTATATTATTCTTAATTATTCAAAAACCTAATTAAAATTAGAATTTAAGTAAGGCCGTGATATTGACACCCCCCTTATTTATGAATATACCTCCTAAATTTTTAAATAAAAATAACCTCTTGAAGATTGACTAAAATACTCTTTTATATAGTTTATAAACTTAAAATATATTAATCATTATTATCATAATTTTATTTATTCAAACTACAATTCTACCCGATATTATTGAACATCTTGTATGGTAGATGGTCGGCCGATGATGATCTGGACGGCGGTTGAAAGAAGAAACTAAGATGTATTGTTTTTTTTTTTTTTTACTTTTTTATGATTTTTTTTTTAAAAATAAATAAGGGACCCTTAAATAGATGTATTAATAAATGAAGGGACTAAAAGAATAAAATAAAGGTCTATTGCAGGCTGCAGCCTTTAAGTAACAGGCGGTATTTTTAGGGTAATTATGCATATGTGAATTGAGAAGTAAATTTGGTAAATGCAAAAATTATTGTGTACACACACGTGTGGGTAGAAAACCATGGGTGCAGATGTTGCACGCCGTACAACCTTCCATTGCACAGTTCACCGCCGCCTTATTCACCATCCGATCTCTGTTTCTTCCATTAACAAAATCTGAAAAACCATAAACTCCCTTCACTACAATTCTATCCATGCCAGTAAATTATAGAGGAATAGGATCCATTAATTTCACATGAAATTTTGGGAAAAATCTCAAGATACGAGATTCTAGATACAAATGGATTCCACACCAGTGAATTGGGAAGTCCTCGACGCCCTCGTCATCGATTTCGCCAAGTCGGAGCGATTAATCAATGACTCATCGCCACCGCCGGCGTCTTCGCACTCCTCCTCCTCCTACAGATGGCGCCTCCTGATTTGCCAGATCAGGCGCTCCATGGAATCCGGCGACATTGACGCTGCTATTGACCTCCTCCGCGACCACGCCCCCGGCGTACTCGATGATCACCGCCTGCTCTTTCGTCTGCAGAAACAGGTATGCTATTTCGCACACAACGACGTGCTTTCGATTATAATTTGTATTTTTTTTTAATAATTTGTCAACTGTTGTTACGCAGAAATTCATTGAGCTATTGAGGAAAGGAACTAACGAAGGTCGTGATTCTGCAATCAAATGTGCGCGAACATCTCTTGCACCATGTGCACTGGATGCGTACCCGGTACCTTTAATTTCAATTCTTCTTCTCTCTCTCTCTCTCTATATATATATTTATCCCCGAGTATCCAGCAGATCATTTTAGCATAATCAGTTGTGAGTTTAACTATATGTATGTATGTTAATTGAATAGTGATATTAGTGAATATTAATGAACTAGGTAATTTTGCTTTATGGTGTTTAGTGGCGTAAACTTCCTGTTTCAATAACTAAGAGGTTAGCCAAACTTCACCATTCATTTTGCTTGTATTTTTACTAATTGAATTTTGTTTCTCATTTAAGGAAGCATATGAGGAATTTAAACACGTTCTTCTTGCCTTCATATATGACAAAGATGATCAGATGTCTCCAGTGGTAAATGAGGTAAGTTGAGATATAATTTAGTTTTGATAGCATAGTGCAATGTATGCCTTCCTATTTAATCTTCCTATTTTGATGTTTAGAGTGCTGGTAGACATTAAACTTTTTGTTTAGATGTTAATACAAATAATTCTTAAGTACTCTACATGGAAACATTTGTCACTTTAAGGCATTAATAGATGTAATTTGTCAATTTCACGTTGCCTAAGATGCTGTCCACAGTAAATATACTTGGGCTTTTTGGCTGCACCGTTTCCATTATGGGCTTCTGATGATTATATATTCAAATAAATGTATCTGGAAGGTATTATGATAATCGGGAACATATTATTCAAATTGATACGCTGCAGAGAGGAAAAATAACAAAATGAAAGTCAAATTTGGATTCTTCATTGAAGATGTATTGCCAATAAATTTGTGCTTCCCTGATCACTGTTTACAGAAAGCTAAGATACCCTGTCCTCTTATTGTTTGGAGAAATATTAGTTGTGCAATTAACAAAAGACATTCCTTGGTTACCGTATGTATGAATTTTTATACAAGTATCCATCATGTTATACATTGATATAGAAATTATGCTTAACAATTAGTTTCGTTAACATCAGTGTTGTATTACAATTTGAGATAGCAGTGGCTGAACATAACCATTGCAAAAGGTTTGGTGATTTCACCCTATCCAGCTCCCCTCATGTTTCCTAAAATATGTACAGATTGTGTTTCTTAGGAGTGACTACTGGTGTCCTAGGTGGAGCTAATTGCCAGCATGGCTACAGACTACAAGTGCTGGAAAAAGGAAGGAATAGTTGTAGGCTGTAGGCAGGAATCACTTGCTATTTGAACATGAAAGTGCTACTTATCCTCCTTGGCTTGTGTGGGGTCTGCCTTAAACCTAATCAATTTGGAGCCTGAAAACCTTGTCTTTTGATCTAAAGGGCATCTTGTAGAATTTTGAAAGCAAAATCCTCATTAAGTGGTCAACTAAAATATCTGGTATGAGTAGAATATTCCAATTCTGGTTTGAAGTTGCAATGTTTGCACAGATACCTGTAACAATTACCAAAAAAAGATCTCTGTATGGCCTTGGAAGGTAAGAAATTGTAAGCAATAGTTTTGGGGTTGAGTACGTATTTTGTCATTATCATGCTTGGCCAGCATGTTATGTCATATTACTGAATAGGTTGTTAGTTCCCCTATTTATATTCTATGGGAGATACTGATGTGTAACTTCCTCTTGTTTTTATCCTTCCTAAATCAGGAAAGAAATAATGTTTAGGTTAAGAGAGTAAACCTTATAACACTCCATCAATTGAAAGTTATTTATATCTAATTTTCTTTTGGGAGGAAATGCACATAATGCTTTTATTCTCGATGTGTATGTGTGTGTTCCGGGTAAATGCTAATGCACTTCCATTTTTTTCAGTGGTCTGAGAGGAGAAGGTTTGAGATAGCTGGGCTGCTATCTTCTGTTCTGCGGGCACATTTACGTGCATATGATCCTATATTTTCAATGACTTTGAGATATTTAATAAGGTACCTTGATCTCCTTTTCATAATTCCGTATGGTGTGGATTAGGTTGAAGTTGAATATGCTTGCAACTCTATAGTTTAGACATGGCTGTGTTCTTTAATATAGTGCACAAACTTGTACTCACACATGGTGTATATTGAGTTTATTTATGCTGCCTTGAACTTCTGCATGGAATACGCAGCATACACAAAGGATTCTGCCTTCATCAAGGAGTTCAATCACCCATAGCTGATCTTACTGAGAGGTTGCTCCTTGAGGAACGTGACCCTGCTGCAACACCACCAGAAAGTTCTTTTGAAGCACCTCCATTTGATGAGGTAAGGTATTTGGGAAGTTGAACTCTTCTCCAAAGCAAAGCCTCCCTTCCCCTTTAACTATATATATATATATAGTGTTTCTTGTCTTTTATCCAATCTCTCTCTCCCCTCCCTCGATATTCATATCTATATAAATACACTATTCAGAGTACGTTATTAGAAATAATCTGAATGTTTGTTGAAGTTAACTTTCATTTAATATAACTACGCTGTTATTCTAAGACAGTTCAGATATTGTTTTCTCCTGCTGGTTTTTATCATTTATGTTCTGTATCTCACCTGAATGGTTTATTATTATTTTT
Source organism: Scutellaria barbata (assembly GCA_028654395.1). Classification (NCBI taxonomy): domain Eukaryota; kingdom Viridiplantae; phylum Streptophyta; class Magnoliopsida; order Lamiales; family Lamiaceae; genus Scutellaria; species Scutellaria barbata. The sequence goes on from CM053650.1 coordinate 6,241,686, forward strand.
TATCTGATGTTAATTTTAATTTGCTTAATGTATTCATTCATATTGCTAAAGTTAGAATTGTGCAACTGTAGTCCTGTTGCATCTTGTATTCTATGTATGTTAATTTGAATGCAATATGTTTTTGCTTTTGATGTTGGGATTTAAAATGTCTAATTATATTTTTTGGTTAATGTGCATGAGGATGCTAAGTCAAATAAATAGGCTTGATACATTTTGTAGGCATCAATTTCTATGTTTTATGTGGGTTTTTAGAAAATTTCAATGATTCTTACTGACTATTTATTTTATATATTTCCTAGTTGTAATTATTGATTTTTAGAATATTTAAGTTCTCCTGCTGAGCTTATCACTGGCTTCATCAACTACTTGGGCCACTTCTGGTGGCCGGGCATTGTAGGATCGCATTATGGTTTTTGAAACTTATTGTTGGTTCTTATTTCAAACTTATTTATTTTTGGTTTATGGACCCAGGTGGACATTCAAGCCCTTGCTCATGCTGTGGAGCTTACCAGACAGGGTGCTATAGATAGCTTGAGGTTTGCCAAGGGTGATCTAAACCAGGCATTTCAGGTTAATGTGTTCCCACATAGTTTGTTAAGCTGTTATTGACCTTAACAAAGTGGTCACTTGCAGTCTTCTTGAAGAACACTCTTTTAAGTTAAAAAAGTAAAGGCATTGCTCATATAATTCTGTCGTGCATAGAGTACTGCTCAGAGCCACCTCCTGATCTGGTTTTGGTGGAGGGAGTGCGCTCACAGGTGTAAATAAATGAACACATGTTATTATAATTAGATGATCCAAATGAGTGGATGATTACTCATTCGTTACCCAATAACTGTTGAAAATCGGTTGAACCCTGGTATCACAACATATATCAAATCTTAGCAAAAATCTGTATGGTTGGTCTCCTTAGTATACACTTGTAATTTATGTAACATTACTAATAAGTGTGCTTTCTATGAATATGATTTGCTCTTTTAGTCAAAGTTACTTGTAGTTAGACTCGAAAACATTTAGTTAATGTTGGGAAGCTGGCTTAATGAAGATGAAATATAGGAAGTTTATTGGATATTTTACGTATTTCCTATTTATACTGAGCGATAACTTAAGAATCAAGATCAATGAAGACTCTGATTACTCACAATCTTAATGGTTAGGTTGTTGGTTGTCTTTTAAGTATTCCCTTGTTTGCGAGCGACCATAGTTCTTGCTTTATACGGCATTGAAACTGATTAATGCCATATTTTGTCTATAGAAAATTTTCAGTATTTGGGCTTACAGATCTTCTGTTTTATTTGTCTGTCACAGAATGAATTATGCCGGATGAGATTAGATATTTCGGTTCTTGATAAACTTGTTCATGAATATTGCATCTACAGGGGCATTGTGGACTCTGGACCAATTGATTCGGGTGAAAGTTTGCCCCTTTTGGCATTTCAATTTTTGTTTTCCACTTTTAATTTTATTATTATTTCATCAATGACCTTGTCAATGACAGGATTTCATGCTGAATCTGGAATTGAAAATGTTGATAAATGGGATCCTGGCAGTAGCTTATCTGAAAATTGTTCAATTGGTACTGGCTGTGACATGTCCATAAGTAGTGTTCACATGGAAGGTTCTCAAAGTAAAATAGACTTCATGAGCACTGAAAATTCTGATATGGATGTGAGATATCCCTGTGAGACAGCCACTCTTAAAGAAGATTGTAGTACGAGCAGAATTCATCACCCTCAAGACAACAAAGCTGTGCTAAGAAACAGAAGCCCAGGAACTGGGGAAAGGGGCAAGCGCAAGAGATGGAGTGGAAGAAATGAAAATCTAGATAGAGCTTCTGCTTCTGAAGTTATCTCTGGAAGCTGCAAACATGAGCTTGGTTCTACTGCCTTGCTTGATTGCATTAACATGGTATGAGATTACATGATTTAGGTACTGATGCTAATAATTTCCAATGTTGAACTTCTCATCAGTGCTTTTACTTGTTCAGGATTTTAAGAAGTCATCCATGATGTATAATTTAAGTAATAGAGTGGACAAATATGAGATTGTCTTGGGCATGAAGGAATTAGCAAGTGAGGGAATGGCCGTAGAGGTTGTTGAGGAGATAAATGCTCTTGATCCAGATTTTTTCACTCAAAACCCAACACTGCTTTTCCAACTTAAGCAGGTTTATGTCTCTCTGCAATTTTTCTAGTGAATGATTACAAGTTCCAAGTTATAAAAGTAAGATGTAAACCCGATTGTCATTGCATGCAGGTTGAATTTTTTAAGTTTGTTCAAGCGGGTGATCATTCTAGTGCACTGAAGGTTGCCTCATCTCATTTGGGTCCTTTGGCAGCAAAAAATCCAGCTTTGCTTAAGCCTTTGAAGGAGACACTATTGTCTTTACTCCGATCAACTGAAGAACCAAGTGGCAAACACTTGCCTTTGGATGCCCTTGCAACTTCACTCCAGGTTACTCGAGCTCCATATCCCATTTATTTATACAATATTTACTTCAACTTCACTCCAGGTTTCTCATGCTCCATAGCCCATTTATTTATACAATATTTACTTCAACTTTTCTATTTTTTTGTTTATCTCCATTTTATTTTATAGTTCACATGAATCCATGAGCTGAAATTAGCTGTGTGGCCGTGCAATTACCAGCTAGTACAGTTGTGTTCCTTATCACGAATCGTGTTTTATTCTATTGAGTTATTCTATGTAGAGTATAGAGGACTGGGCTGGTGCTAGGTTAGGGGTTTCAGAACGGTTTGGATGGGTTTCGTAGCAGTAGCTTATTTATTGATTTCTGTAACATTCAAGTTTCTTAGTAAAGGAAAGGTGAAGGGTTCTGTTACGCAATGCAACAATCAGGTGCAGTATTACCTACATGAATATGAAAATTGTTGGATGCTCTATTATGCATATGTTGGATGCTCTTTGCTTATGTATTTTTTTCCCATTGGTGATACTAACACAGAAACTAATTTTCTTGTGCAAGGTTGCTTTTGGTAGAAGGTTAGGTATTGATGAACCCCAGCTTATGAAGATAATAAGGGCGACCCTTCACACACACAATGAATGGTTTAAGCTTCAAATGTGTAGAGACCAGTTTGAAGGTCTTTTGTGGATCAATTCCCTAAAAGAACTCGGTAGTCCTTTCCTGGGAGATGGTTCTTCCAGGTCAACTATCGATACATGCACTCAAGGATCCTCACCAGTTACGATATCCTCGAGCAATATGAGGATGCACGAAGATGGTAGCAGCCCCAATCAAACCTCATCCAACAATGATATTGGATGTGATGAAAATGCGATACTGAAAGTGATGGTAAGTTCTCAGTTTCATGTAATGAATACTTTCTTGAGGAGAACGAAAATGTGGAGCTTAGACTTTGCTGTTTGGTTTATGTGCATTTTTGCATGTTGCTATATAATCTTCTCTATTGTATTTACCCTCTGACAAACACGATTTGATATTTGCCACTTATGACAACCTCTATGCTGACTTGTCTTCAGAAAGCGTAACATGTGTCCATCGGAGATAGGGCTAAAGATAATTTACCCTAAAAATTAATTCATTATGAAAGATGTAATTCGAACTGATGATTCTTTTCTGATTAATTTTTGGGTATTGTTTCAGGAATTTCTCGCTTTACCCAGAGGAGATGCAATTCATCTTCTTGCACAGTACAATGGAAATGCAGAAACAGTGATTCAGCAGATATTTGCGTAGCCTGGAGAGGTACACCCATAGCAAAATATAGTCCATTGTTATTGGATTGGACTACGTATATATATATATGTGCACATATCCCGTTACATTAATTTCGCATATTTAGTGCCACTAGATGGATAGGAAGTTTGGATGTTGTGAATAGGGAAGATGATAATCTTATGGTGAGAAATAGGTTGTTAATTATTCTTTTATGCTTCATTTATTCTTCTATGGCTGTTGAATAAGAATATAAATGAATATTCTTTTTTTGTGGAGTGTGGTGCATCACTACACATGTTCGTACGATGTTCCTTTTGTTTTTTTGAACTGATCTGTTCATCACGTCTAGCTGACATAAGATGTTGCAAGGGGTAGTAATTACTATGGAGTCCTAAACTTACTCGATATGTTGATGCTAAATGAAAATGAGATCAAGTGATTTCCCAGTTTTACTTGGATAGCAGAGACACCAATTGGGATTGAGATGGAAGTGGTGGTTTTGGAAAAGAAAAAAAAAAAGAAAAAAAAAGAGAGGTATATGACTTATGATTAGAGTTGTTAAAATGAGCTATGGGATGGGATGGTCTGTTTCTCCGCACCAAAGCAGTATGGGTTGAGTTTTTAGATGTTTGCTAGAAGACATGTTTTAGTGGTTGGCAACATCTATTAACCAATCATTTTGAAAAACACACTCACATCAATTTAACATAAATACAATAGGGTTTCATTATCCATTAATCTTTTTTCTATTATTTATATCAATTAATATCAGTTATTTTATTTGAAATTTTTTAGATTGAATTTAGATTAATTATGAGACAATTTTCAGACATTTTTCCACGACCTAATTGCTCAATGTTTTTTTTTTAAATAATAATAATTTTATCATATTGTCGTTAAATTCCATCATAGAGCACTCTAGACTCTATTGGCATGTTGAGTCCACTATTTTCCCACTCCATACTTTGTAGCGAAAGCATTATGAAATATTCATTAAGTATACATTAAAATTTTGTTTCATAAAATATATATTACAAAATTTAAATGAAACTAGTTTTAACTTAAATATACTTACATTAACATCCAAAGTATTTAACTATGAAAAGAAGAATGAAATATTTGAATCAAAATATTAGTTAATTAGTTTTCAAAAATATAATATTTCAACTTCATTATATATATATATATATATATATTTAGAAATATAATATTATTTATATTACATAATATGGACCATAACATCATTTGAGTGATATACACACATATTATATAAAATTAAAAATAATTAAAATGTAAAAACATTTCAAATTAGAATTTCCTAGTTAAAATTTTCTAATAAAACTATATATTCTCGATTTGAAAATCCCCTCATTGAAAATTAGAATTTACTTGTTAAAATTGAAAATAAAATAACTAAAATAAAGTTAAAAATTTCCACATTGAAAATCTTATACAAAGCATAAATTTGAAATAAAATAAAAAAATTATGTAAAGAAGAATCTTGAAAATGCAAAAAATCAAAATACAAAACAATTATTTCATAACATACAAAGCAAAATAACAAAAGAAAATGGGAAAAAAGAAAAAAAAAAAAAGAAAAGAACAAAAGAGTGCAGCAATTATAAAGAAATTCTAAGAAATTTTGCTGTGCACTGTTGGGGACAATTGGACATTAAAAAAATAAAAATAAAATAAAAGAACAAAAGGTGTGCACCAATTACAAAGAAATTTTGTTGTGCACGTTGGCCTTGTTATCGGACCTTGTCGGATCAATTACAAAGAAATTCTGTTGTGCACGTTGGCCTTGTTCTTGGACCTTGTCGGACAATTGGGTGTTGGACAAATAGAATTGGTTCTACAGGAGAACACTAAAAACATAGAATTTAATATTAATTACTGTATTAATTTGCATTTGTTAATTTGCATTTGTTTTAGTTAATTACATGGTTGTGTTAGCTAATGTAGATGTATTAATTAACATCCATTTGTTTTAGTTAATTACATGGTTATGTTAGCTAATGTAGATGTATTAATTAACATCCATTTGTTTTAGTTAATTACATGATTATGTTAGCTAATGCAGATGCCTAATGTAGATGGGTAGATGCCTAATGTAGATGCCCTGTATACCCCTAGATGACCATATATTTAGAATGATATTGTAGATGCCTGTATACTCTAGATGCCTAATGTAGATGCCTGTATACCCTAGATGAATATCAACATTTACATGATAACGCTAATTAATCAAAGAAAAAATATATATATTTACACAAATTAGTTTCTGTTAAAAAAAAAAAAAGCATTTAACGCAGGTCAATCATTGTGTTAAAATTTTATTTCATTTTTTTATACACTTTCTTTTCATTTTATTTTATTTTTATTTTGTTTTCTTTATATTTTAATTCTTATTTCATAATTAATCTATCACATATTAATTTTTAAAGTACTTTCATTATATACAATTAAAATATTAAATAGTATCATTTTTATTTGAATAATAATAAAAATCACGATTAACTACATAGATCATACATATTATTAAAATTATATGCAATAATTAAAATTTGTGATATGTTTTTATTATGATAAAATAAATCAAAACATATAATATTTATGATAGTAAACTGAATTACTATGAAATTAAATTATTGATAAAATTAAATTAAAAAAGCTGTTGATAAAATAAAAACAAAAGATATAATATTTTCCTCAATCATAAAATAAAAATTAAAAAATTACTAATAAAATTAAATTAATTGTGAATAATGAGGAATGAGATATGTGACTTATTTACTGAAATTTTGAAGTAATTATCAAGAATGATATATATGGTCATATTCTTATTGCAAATGATATTATGATTGATGTCGATATTGATCAACATCAATCATATCACTTAAAATATCTATATATCAATATTTAAATTTCTTAGTACTTGTAGATTATCAATCATGTTAGTTGCAATATTTATATATCAGTATTAAAACGAATTTCACTCATGTTAAACAATTGGCCACATTTGTTGTTCTATAAAGATTTTCGGAGATCATTGACCGCAATTGTTGCTCTATAAATTTTTTTAAATTTCTTAAAACTTGTCGATTTTATCAACATGTTAGTTGCAATATTTAAATATCAATATTAAAACTAATAATAAAACGAATTTCACTTACGTCGATCGATTCGTTGCTCTATAAAGATTTTTCTCTATAAAGATTTTCAAAGATGGCTGCATTCGTTGATCTATAGATTTTAAAGATTTTCCTCTATAAAGATTTTCCGATCTACAGATTTTAAAGATTTTCCTCTATAAAGATTTTCGAAGATGACCGTTGATCTATAAAGATTTTCGGAGATTTTTGTCATCGAACCTAATGACTGCATTATATTGATAAGCCATTGGATTGATGCAGTACGTGTTTAATTGCTTTATTTATCTGTGCCTTTACCTTCTGTTCTTGTATATTTCATAAGCATTAAACGTTTTTGAAAGAAGCATATTGAGAAAATCAGCGTGTGCTATAACTTATATTTTTCCGTTGCGTATAAAACTCCAAGTTACAGCGTGCAGTACTGCATTCTAGTGCTGTAAGCAGTAACGACGGCATCTGTAAGCAGTAACGACCTAACGCTGCAAGTTTAAGTAACTTGCAGAGTAGAAAGGTTTTTCAAAGATTTGCAAAATCGATCAAGGTTCATTCACCCCTCTGAACCTCGGACACCACTTGGACCAACAAAACCGTATCTATGACGACTAAGAATCGTATCTATGGCGGCTAAAAATCGTAATGAAAATGATATGTTTGAATGTGAATTAAGAATCGTAATGAAAATGATATGTTTAAATGTGAATGATAATTGATTGAGATGACTGCTTGTATTTAAAATGATTTAAGTCACGTGATTGAAGTGATTGATAAACATTTTATGTCAACCAGATTTTTCTGACAAAAATTGTGTTATGATGAGTTGAGGAATGCCCGAATGAAATCTTTTAATTTTATAACGTTTTGAAATAGGACATGAAAAATCTTTTATCAAATGGTTTCAATTGTTGGAAATTATTTATGTTGTCTCGAGTTTTCCCACTGAATGTATTTTAAACACTCATCCCTCTTTTTAAAATGTTTTACCCCTCTTTTTAAAATGTTTTCAATTTAAGGATTTTATGGTGTGGGGTGCAAGCAATGGATGCTGGTAACCGATGATCAAAGGTTATAGAAACTTTTTATTTAAAATGATTAATTTCATGAATTTAAGAAATGTATATTTCATAATTATTTTTAATTTTATTTATCTTTATTATTATTGAAAGAGTGAAATTTTTAAATGAGTAACGCCTTGGTTAATGTTTATTTACAAAAGAAACGAGACCTTACAATACTGGAGTTTAATAATAAACTGCATTATCAAGAGCTGTTGAAATAATTTGTTCCCCAATAAACTGCATCATCAAGAGCTGTTGAAATAATTTGTTTCCTAATTTCTGTGAGAAAAGTTTCATAGTAAACTGCACCATAAAATAATTTGTTCCCCAATTTGTGAGAAAAGTTCCAATCAAAAACTGGCTGTTGAAATAATTTGTTCCCCAATTTGTGAGAAAAGTTCATGCACCATCAAAAATTGTGGAAGTACTTTGTTTTCCAATTTGTGAGAAGAGTTCCATAGAAAACTTGCACCAAAAGCTGTTGAAATACTTTGTTCTCCAATTTTTGTGAGAAGAGTTGTTCCTATGCAAACATAGTGTCAATACGAGTTAGTTCAAGGTTTATTTTGTATTAACTATTATTAATGTTGAATTTTTCAACATAATTAATTTTTTCTTTTTTTCTTATTTATTAAATCAATTATCCTTATTTTAGAGATATTATAGGAGAATTGTTATTTTGGAGATTTTTTAACCTAATCTAGGAAAATTTGATTTTCTTTATTTCTCACATGTTTTTGGAGAATCAATCAAGAAAGAGAGATTTAACTTACTCAAAACGTGACTTCAAGATCATGGAAATGATAAGAGTATGAAGAATAGAGATAATGGAGCACTAAGATCATAGTGGACTGTACAAGATCATGGAGCTACATGATGTCTATAAATAGGAGTTCCATTCCTGAAGATATGGACAAGAGAGAAGAGTGAGAGCAAACTATTTAAAGCAATCGAGTCTAGACAATTTTATAGTGTTGCTCTCAGTGTTGGCCACATTTGGTTATAACTAATCTATCTATTTGTTAGAGAAAGGTTAGCTAAGTGGTTAATTATTTTCATATAAGTATATACGTCCATAACTTTCATAAATATACATATAGGATATATTGAGTGTGTTTTAAAGAGATTCTTCTTCAAAAGATCTCTTTGTGTTTGTAATTACAAGATTATATAATGAGACATATTTTGTCCGGTAGACATTCCACGAGTATTGTTATATACTCGTGGATAATTTTGTTGTCTTTATTTTTTTGCCTTTTTATTGTTGTCCATTAATGTTGTCAACATCATAGACAACATTATGTTACTGTTGTTTTTATTTTATATTTTTCTTGCATAGGAGCAAACAGATACACTTTCAACTATGTTTTGGATCTCTTCTTCTAAAGCGAGTCCTCTCTCTTGCTCCTATGACTTAGCAACATCAAATTCATCGTACTAGCTTTGTTAATCTCTTTAAAATTTATTTCACACAATGTCGTACAATTTTCCATAATTATCTTTTTATTTAATTTCTATCTTTTATTACATTTCATATTAATTTAGAAACGAATAAAGAGTAATTGATATTATGTAAAAATATTTTTGTCCGATATTTATGTTTCTTAATTTATGATAAAAATTACAATATACTTATTTTAAATTGGAAGAAGCAATATTTTTTCCATATCTATTTTTGTATAAATATTGAAACATTTTTTTATTTGTATATGAGATGCGATACTATCAACTAATTTTTTTTTTTTTTGATAGCATTTAGTTTTTTTTTTTAACATTATTTGTTTTGATTTATATGTATAAAATTCATTTTTTTAAAAATATGCATAAAAAATATCTTTTTTAATTTTTAATTTTTTTATTTTTTAAAAGTATTAATTGTTTTGGGTAACAACGGAATTTTCTTGAAGACATTAACTAGAGAAGGGAATTCGTGTTGGTATGTGTGTCTCCTTCCAATGTCTTATCTCGGGAAAACATTAATACACTCTTCCATATATATATATATATATATATGTAACAATCAATAATAAATGTGAAATTGATAAGTTGTACTGTTTTATACAAACAAGCACGAAAAATGATAACAATAAAATAATAAATAAATACTTCTGCATCACCTCAAATTATGTAAACGATGGTTGATCATATTGAAGTGGAGTTTAAGTTGGAAGACCGCAATTTTCTTTCATCCGAAAGTAATTTGGCAAACCTGCAGATGTAAGAAAATTATGCCAATTTCCATTTATTCTAACCACACAAAAAAAAAAAAAAAAAAAGGAGAAGAAAAAGGAAAGAAAAGAAAGTTCACATTTTGAGGGCTTCCATATTAGTTCCAGCATTGAGAACAGGCTCATAAGCTCCAGTTCGACAATTCATCCTTGAAACTGGCTTTCTCAAGAGCTCTTCACCAATCCTTACCAAATTTTCCAAGTTTTCCCTTGTTGACAAATCCATATTCACTACTTTCCCTGTCAAGCTTTCATCCTTCATTGTCATAAACAAACAAAACCATCCTTTTAGTTATTGTTTAAATTAGGAATAGCATATATTTTCATCCATTTTTTTAATAAATTTTGCTCCTTGCACATCTTGTTTTTCCTAGATGATCGATCATATACTTAGAATGATGAATGAGATACTTGAATATCAGCATTTACATGAAAACTTACCTGTATACGAAGATAGTTATGTTGTGAATGAAGTGCTTGAAAAACCACAGAATTGTGAAAATCAACCATATCAGCATTTGCTTGGTTATAAGCTCTAAGCAGTGGACTAGGGGTTGCATACAACCACCCCACAACCCCCCATTTCCCAGCTCTTTTAGCATCATATTTTTCTTCATTCTTTCTCGACCCTGTCCCTAACGATATCACTACAAAACGACCAAAATCCATTGCCTTTACTGGGAATATGTCAGGATTCTCATTGGACGCCTCTCTTGTCACCTCCGATATAGCAATCAACGTCTATGATTCATCACATTTTCAACATATTTAGAGAGATCGAGATGATTAAAAATGTTATGTATACATCATGTTAATTAATTACCGGGTTATTAGCTACAACGCCACCATCAACGAGGTTGAATTTTTGGCCTTGGTTTTCAAAATAGTGAGGAGGAAAAAACGTTGGTGCAGCTGAGGTGCTGATGCATATGTCTGATAACAACGCATCCATTCCAGACTCTTTTGGAGCCTACATAAACTTTCAAAATATTATAACTTTACGTAGGAAATATGGCTATTATAAGTCTATGAATTATGGATGAAAATAGAGCTAGGCAAATGGGAGAGACATGAGCCAGTACCGTATAGGAAGTGAAGATGACAGGTTGAAGTTTCTTGATATCAAAAGTTGTAAGAACAACATTGGTTAAGGTTTGATGTAACCTTAAATTGCCTAACATTTCCTTTGTCAATCTCCCAATATACTTTCCATCATACTTTGGCCCAACAAACCCTTTCAACAACCCCATTAATCCTCCCAATGGACCTCTGCAACATAATCAAATTCATAATGCCTTAGGTTTTCACAAATGCTTCAAATTGTTGTAATTATTGACATCCAAAGTTGAAACATACAACAAGAAAATATTCTTTCTATATAAAATGACAAGTTTGTTACACAAATAATTAAGAAAAACTTTAATAAATATAGTTATGTATATAAAATAAATTAATGTGAAAATGCATTCCACTCTTTTTCTTTATACAATTGCACTTCTCCACCCATCATCTTAAAATTTAACTTCTCACCCATCATTTTATTTGAAGAAAGGGTAAACATTGCCCATTTAGTCTTTTTATTTTTTTTTAATAATTTGTGGGGCTGTTTTCAGTTTCTTTGATCAGTTGGGGGAATCTTCAATAATTAAAAAGATTAAAAAATTGTTTAAATAAATGACAAATAGAAAATGGATATTTACAAACAGGATCCTCTATTTTATATTGACGTTTCATCTGGTCTTCTAAAATAACCACCACATGTAAAGTGTAAAAGATGACATTACCAATATATACATGTCATGATTAAAAAATAATAAAATATAAAATGAAAAAATCAACTTGCAATAGGGGATCCAATTCTGGGTATTTAGACTTTGCTACCTAAAATAATTATTTACCCAAGTATTTAATTATAGGTACAATTAATGCATATCACTAAATAAAAGTCTAAGTCCAAAAATATATAAGATACCGAGTAAAGTGGAAAAAAAATCATTAACATTTCTTGATAATTAAAAAAAAAAAGTCAACAAAAATGAAAGAAGTAAGTAATATAAGTGGAAATGGGAAATAAATTTACCTTGGTTGAGGAAAAATCTTAGGTGAATGTTGCAGATAAAAAGGAACAATATCTTTAGCAGCATAAAGAGGGCGATTATTTGAATCAGGTGCAGTAAGCATAGTGGTAACAAGACCACCAGTGCTTGTTCCTCCTATTACATCGAAATAATCTGCAATTCTTACTTCTTCACCATCTAACTCCTATACCATTATATTAATTCTTTCTTTCATTTTGCATTTTTCTCAAAAGAAATGTAACAAATTTATTTCAAATGAACAAGATTAATTCAGATTGAAAAACAATTAAATATATAGTAATAATCACCTGGAGCTGGAGTTCAAGAAAAGCAAGTATAATTCCTGGGATGATTCCTCTTACACCTCCACCATCAATACTAAGGATAGTTATGAGATTTCCTTTATTTGGAGGTTCATTTCGTAATTCTCTTGAATTATTAATTTCCTCCATATATAACTCTCTCTTCTTCTTTGAAACTACTCACTGGTAAATATTGCAATACTGAATGTGGTTTATATATATATATATATATATGTGTGTGTGTGTAATATATATAAGCTGATATGAATGCTTCATTTAATTTACTAATGCAGAAATCTCAGCTGGCAAAAGAATAAATCAAATACTTCAATGCTTTTTCAACGCGAACCAATTGGGTAATTTAATTAATAATTACTTAGAAAATTATTCCCAACTTAATATCCACTCTACCTCAATAGCTATTATATAAACAGTGGTTAGGGGAATGTTATACGAGAATCTTCTGACTCGGTTCGAAGAAATATATATAAAAACTTGGCCCAATATTTTTGGGTGTTAAAAACAATTTCTTATTCCAACTATGATTTGTTATTGTAAAGGTTGCCCACAGATTGCTGCTCACACGCACACTCCAATTCAGCAAGAATCACAACTCACAAAACGCAGAAAACGAAGAACAAGAAAACGAAAGAAAACACGCGATCAATGCTCAGGGATTTAACGTGGTTAGACTCTATCCACTTGAGTCTACATCCATGCCACAACAGAGAACAACTTTATTAAGAATCGCTGGAGAAAGAAGTACAGAATGCAAAACCCCCCAAATCAAGAATCAAGACTAAGAACCCTAGACTTAGATCTCTCGATTTGGACAACCAAACTCTATGAAAATAAAGTCGAATGTGCATGCTTATATGCTGATCAAATCCCCAAGCTAATTGCAACTGATCACAACTGAAAACCTGCAACATTAGTCGATTGGATTTGCTACAGTGCAAAAAACCCTAATTTAGTCCTATGAATAGTAAATTTCATGCAACTAACTCTTTAACTAATTAACTGGCTAATTCCTTCAGTTATAATCCAGCCACCTAGCATCCGACTTAGGCTCCTTCATCCACGTGCCAGTCCACGTCATCCGAGCCTTGCCACGTCAGCTCCACGTCAACATGCATGTTTTTTCCTTCTTTTTAGTTATTATTTTTCTATAAATTTTGAAATCTCTTACTTTGTTGAATAAATTTTAAATTTAATACATTTTATAATATTAGATAAATTTTAGTTGTTTCAAATACGTATACCATTAGTCATTAGATTTATCTCATATCGTAATACATATAAATTAAAAGTTAATACAATAAAATGAAAATTTTAAAATTTATACAAAATAATGTCAAATCACATCTAGATTGGATGGAAAATATTATGTATTTAAACACTTTTTATTCCTCTTATAGTGCATATAGTAAAATATATTAAGATAAATTACATACAAGTTCATGGATTTTAAGTTAAATTTCAATTACAACACAAACTTTTCATTGTAACAATATTGGTTGCAAATTATGATTTTTTTCAATAGCAACATTAACCTCATTTTTCGAATGGACGCATCTCGACGAAATTGCTTGAAATTCACCGTCCATTTTGAGACTAACATTAAAAATGTTGTGAATTGAAGTTGAAAGTTAGGTTTGCACACCTTCTAGTCTTCTACCCTCAGACTATAATTGTAGCATTAACGAATGATAAAATTGATGGTAAATTTGAGACCCTCTTGTTAAATCTCATAAAATAATGATGGTGATATCACCATTAACTACCACAAAAGTGAAGTTATATTGTAATTGAAAGTTTATACAATTAATAATCGATAATGTTCCACATAAAAGTTTGTGATTGAAATTTGACACAAAATTCATGATTTTTATGCAATTAATGAAATTAATTTGTATACTCACATATTAGTATGTCATTAATAAAACAAAAATAGGCTTGAATCAAAATCAATTATGTCCTCAAATTGAGCTAGAATCGAATGAAAATCAGAAAAATTGATTTGAAACTTTCATTTGGTTTGAAATGTGGAGTGTTTTGACGTGTATTTCCATATATTTTGATTAAACATTAGGAAAACAATTTTGAATTTGATTTTAAAAAAAAGCATAAATATTACATTGGGTTGGAATCTGAAAAAATCTTGAATTGTGCAAGGGATGCAATCGAAAAAAGAAGAAAAAATTATTGCAAATTGAAAAAAATACTTCAGATTTTTGATTATAACTCATGAGAAATGTCATGTTTTCATCCTATCTAAGACTTGTGTCCAAAACAAGACTTATATAATTTAAAAAAATCATTTTAATTTTGTAATTAAAAAAAAAAGTTCAATTTCTATCCTTTTTTTCCACTTGAATTTCTAAATTCCAGTGGTGTCTTCATACTTGAGACACACTCGAGTTCGGTAAAAACAACCGGGTACAGAAATTCGGCCAAAAAGTCTATTTGGTCCCGTTGCTTTTTACTTTTTCGCTTTTAATCCCATGATTTGTTACTTTTTCAATTTAGTCCCGCATGTCTTAAAATTGTCCAATTTAAGGCCAATTTTCGTCGGAATGCACCAAATTGGCCGGAAATTGTCACGTGACCCCCAAATTTAGGGGAATCCGGTGAGAGTAAATGACATGGCATAAAACTGCTGAGTTGGTATACCACGTCATATTAATTTACCTTTCTTATATAATGGGCTGCCAACTCATCCAGGCCAAATTTGGGGGAAAATTAATGGGCTGTCAACTTGAAGAACAAATTAAAGAACCCTAAAAAACGAGACCCTTCAACTTATTATCTCACAAAACTATAAAATCGCCTATACCGACGTTTTCGTCCTTCCACGATAACACAATTGCTGCAGAAAGCCCACAACGACACCTAATCGAAGGGATGGAGATTTCGCTATTCTGTGACATGGTCGATTCCAAGTGTATATGGAACACAAAGTTAGCATTTTGGCGGAGGAGCTTTCTGCAGTTGTGAAGATTGACGGGAAGATTTAGGGTTCTTCAGAAATGGGAAATGGGTTATTTGCTTGCTGATAGTGTTGTTCAAAAAAGGTATTAAATTTATGTTTGACCTGGATGACATGGATAATGTTTATATTTTGAATTAAATTAATATGACGCAATATACCAACTCAGCAACTCAGCAGTTTTATGCCACGTCATTTATTCTCGCCGAATTCCCCCAAATTTAGGGGTTACGTGAGTGACATGGGTGCATTCCGGCGAAAATTGGCCTTAAATTGGACAATTTTAAGACATACAGAACTAAATTGAAAAAATAACAAATCATAAAACTAAAAGCGAAAAAGTAAAAAGCAACGGGACTGTTGGACCACGGTACCCGAGCTGCGTGGCACCAGCATACCCGAACTACACAGATCGCACATATGGTTGATGATAGTTGACAGCTCAGGGCCAGAAACCGGCCAGGCACTTCGGCCGGATAACCACCTTGGGCGACGTCCAAGTCATCCACTCCGGAGATAGCCGAGGTGAACCAGTGGCCGAGCTAAGCAGGCCTCTCCGAGCTGACATTACCGAGCAAACATCAAACCAACCATTGAGAGATTATGAGTGATAAAACCGCCGCATAACATCGAACGAGTAGGCGGAAAACAAGGGAGAAGTGAGTGTAACTTCCACACTCTCCCACGATCCCCACGACTCACCTTCTCTTGTCTATAAATAGTTGAAATTTTCACTTGTAAAAGGATCTGAATCATCATTCTGTAAACAACACTAGAGAGCTTATTTCTCTAAGTTAATGAGATAAGGTCCTGCTCGGTCATTCTGCCGTCCAGGATCAGCCGAACTAAAATTGCCCGAGTAGGCTCCGGGCATAGTGTTTGCTGCATTCTACACACTTTGTATCTCACTTTTTATCTATTTTTCATATCAATTTGGGTGTTCGACTATGAATAATCTGCATACATATTCCGACGTCAACATTTTGACGCTAGAGGAAGGGGGCTATTCCCAATATCTGAACAAAACTTCGAAACACGATGAGCAACTTCGATCGCAATATCACTCCAGAACCCCAGGCCCCTGTTTTCCAGCCTGGTTGCACCAGCCGACCATGGCCTCTGACGGCCGACGAAGTTCTCCCGGTGGCTCCAATCACTTTGGAGACTCCAGACACCCCTATGTCTGTGGCACAGATCAGGGGTATCATGGCTGCACTTACTGAGCGGCTCAGAGAAGCTGAACAGAGAGAAAAGGCCAAAGAAATCAATGGCCTACTGGAAGACTCCGAGTCCTCAGGCGGACCCAGGAGGAGACGTAATGTGGGGAAGCGAGTCGCCGAGACTGACCTCCGGCGAAGCCAATCCCCCACGTGGGCCCGAATGGATCATCACAGGGTTCGCCCAGATAACGCTGGGGCACGGGCAGACAGGCGGGTCGTCCACGATGACATGGACCCCGCCATAACCAGGGAGGCTAGGAGACCAGGCCGGCTTCCCGATGAGAGAGATGAGGTTCCACCACCTCATGACGAGAGCACCGGTCACAACATTCGGTACTCGGACTTTGTGGAGGAGCAGGAGCTCAGACGACGACTGGCTGACATTCAAGCCAGGCGAAGCAAAGACTGGAAGAGGGCCACCCCTTTTGCCGAGCACATTGCCACCATGGCCCCAGCCAAGTTCAAAATGCCTCCCATCGGTCAGTATAATGGAGAGACCGACCCTAGTACCCACCTGGACAAATATACGTCCTGGATGGAGTTACAGGGATTGGGAGAGGAGCTCATGTGTAAAGCATTCCCACTCACACTGGGGGATCGAGCATAAATATGGTTTCGTTCTCTCCCAGACGCGTCAATTGGGGGATGGGACGAGCTGTCCGACCTGTTCCTCACACAATTCATGGGTTCAAGGATGAGGTCGACCCCGAAGGAAATGTTGGTTAACGTGAGGCAAGACAAAGCTGAGCCCCTAAAGTCATACCTGGATCGCTTCAATAAGCTGGTCCTCGGTATGGAACAGGTGTCACGATGCCGTCTTTATGGCCGTAATGGCCGGATTGAGGCCCCGGACCAGGTTTTGGTGGTCCGTCCATGAAGAGGGGCCGAGAACATATCATGACTTCCTCAATCGAGCAGAACGGTACATTGGGGCCGAGGAAGCCATATCAGAGGACAGGGCCCCTAAAAGAGAGAAAATGCCTGAACGGCGAGACGAGAGAAGGGAAGAAAGAAGGAAACCAATGAAGCCGTTTAGGCTGGCCACAAATTTTAGGGCCTTCCAGCCCGGAGGCCCCGGCCAGGTAATCGAAATTCTCACGGTTACCCCATCACAAGTCCTTACGGAGATTAAGGACAAGAACCTGCTGCCCGAGACGAGGCCCATGAGGGCCGACCCAAACCGCCTCAACCAGAATAAATATTGCAAATACCACAAGGCAAAGGGCCACGATACGGACAAATGCTGGGCATTGTTGGCCGAGCTAATGAAACTGATCGACCAGGGTCAGTTAAAAAAGTACGTCAAGGGCCAAGGACAGCAGGGCCAGGGGGCACAGCAAGCCATAGCCCCACCACCACCTCCACCAAACGAAGCTGCCCGCGAAATACATACGCTCATCAACAACAGCTTCGACGAGCAGCGGGAGTCCAAGCGAGCCCGGAAGGGACAAGTTCGGGAGGCCAGGAACGCTTATCAGCGGTACGTTCCACCTCGGACAACACCCCGCCATGCACCTATCTCATTCACTGAGCTGGACAGTGAAGGGATAGCGCACCCGCATAGCGATACCTTGGTGGTATCGCTCAATATCTGCAGGACTATGGTGCACAGGGTCATGGTCGACACCGGCGCCTACGCCAACGTGCTCTACCTGAGCACCTTCAGGCGGATGGGATTTCATGAATCCCAACTCATGCCATCCTCCGACTCTATTCAAGGCTTCGGAGGAATGAGTACCCGGGTACTCGGCACCTGTGAGCTCAAGGTCCTGTTCGGTTCCGGCGACAGGGAAGTGTTCACAACGACAGAGTTCAAGGTGGTGGACTTGAACTCCCAATATAACGCCATCTGGGGCAGGCCACTTCTAGCCAAATTAAAGGCGGTGGTCTCAATCTATCATCTCGCCCTCAAATTCCCCGTGGGCGACGAAGTGTATGTTGTGAAGGGGAACCAGCTGGCCACTAGAGAGACAGACATGGGGTTGCGACCGAAAGAGCTTAACCAGCTCGAGCTCGCTCAGGTCGCTTCAGTTGATGAACACACGGAAGACGCTTTTGAGGATTCAATCCTCGAAATTGCCGAGCAACGTCGACCTGCCATGAAGGAAGATGCCGAACCTCCACAACCGATGGTAGTTCCCGATCTACCAACCAGCTCCACCTTCGAGGTGGGATCCTCCTCAGGCACAGTCGCCGAGGCCAGCGGATGAGAAACAGCCATGCCTACACATGAACCCGAGGAAGAATGGGGATCCATCGACCACCGAAGCGATGGACCCCAAAGACGGGCAGCACCTGTCGAAGAGTTGGATCTAGTCAATATGGATTCAAACAGACCAGAGATGGAATTACGAATCGACCGGGAGTTACAGGAGCTCTTCCGCACTGAACTGATAAACTTCTTACAGAGCAATACCGATGTTTTCGCCTGGGCTCACGAGGACATGGAAGACATCCGACCAGAGAATACCTGCCATCACCTCAACATCAACCCAGCCGCCCAACCGGTTGCTCAGAAAAGACGTCGGCTGAGCCCAGACAGATATGAAGGGCTGGAGCTAGAAGTGCAGCGGTTGCTGGGTTATCGGTTCATCAGGGAGACCAAGTACGCCACTTGGGTCTCTAACCCCGTCCTGGTTAGGAAGCCAAACGGGTCCTGGAGGCTATGCGTGGACTTCACCGACCTGAACAAAGCCTGCCCGAAGGACTGCTTCCCACTTCCCAACATCGACCAGCTGGTCGACACCACTGCCGGTCATGAACTCATGAGCTTCATGGACGCATACTCAGGCTATCATCAGATACCGATGGCTGAGGACGACCAGGTCCATACAACTTTCATCACCGACCGAGCACAATACTGCTACACCATGATGTCGTTCGGTTTGAAAAATGCAGGGGCTACTTATCAGCGGCTAGTGAACAAAATGTTCGCCGCTCAGATTGGGAAGACAATGGAGGTCTACGTGGATGACATGCTTGTAAAGTCAAAACGGAAGGCCAACCACGTAGGTCACCTCACGGAAATGTTCGACATCCTGAGGGGATACAGGATGAAGCTCAATCCCAAAAAATGCTCCTTCGGGGTAGGCTCAGGAAAATTCCTAGGATATATGGTGAGCCAAAGAGGAATTGAAGCCAATCCTGAAAAAATACAGGCCGTCATGAATCTGACCCCGTCAAGGCGAATAAAGGACGTCCAGAGCCTGACGGGCAAGATCGCCGCCCTCAACCGCTTCATATCTCGGTCCACTGACAAATGCCGACCGTTCTTCAACTTAATTCAGAGAAATACTCAGTTTGAATGGAACGCTGAATGCCAGTCGGCCTTAGAGGACCTCAAGAAAGCGTTAATGGAAGCCCCAGTCCTGGCAAAGCCTCAGGCCAGCGAAAAGCTGCAGCTCTACCTCGCCGTGTCCGAATATGCAGTAAGCTCAGTACTGGTCCGTGCAGAACAGAAGGCTCAGCAACCTGTGTACTATGTAAGCCAGTCACTGCATGACGTCGAACTTCGCTACCCGGCAATGGAAAAGCTGGCTTATGCACTGGTCATCTCAGCTAGAAAGCTGCGGCTATACTTCCTGGCACACCAAATTGAGGTATTAACCAACTTTCCACTAAAACAGGTACTTGGCCATCCAGACGCTTTTGGCCGGTTGCTAAAGTGGGCGGTCGAGCTCGGACAATACGACGTCCACTATGTGCCCAAAACGGCGATCAAGGGTCAGGCCCTCGCTAACTTTATCGCTGAGTTTACTCCCACTCTCATTCTCCGTGAAGAAATAATAGAAAAGCCGTGGAAAATATACGTGGACGGATCATCCACCGCTCATTGTGCCTGGGCTGGAATTGTACTGGTCAGCCCCACCCAGAAATATTTTTGCTCGGCACTGCGCTTCAAGTTCCCAGCTACCAACAACGAGGCCGAATATGAAGCACTTCTGGCTGGACTTGACATGACAAAGCAGTTTGGAGTGGATGATCTCGATGTCTTCAGTGACTCCCTCCTAGTAGTCAATCAAATCTTAGGCGAGTACGTGGCTAGAGATGAACAAATGGCCAGATATCTAAGGTCCGTTGAGCTGGCCTCTGCAGAATTTAGAAGAATCCGCACCGAACAGATTCCACACAGTAAAAACGCACAAGCAGACGCTCTTGCTCGATTAGCATCGAGCGAAGACGCTAAGGATATCGGCTCAGTCAACATTGGGACTGTGGACAGCTCGGCCCTTAACCAAAAGGAGGTATATGACATCGAGCCGAAAGTGACTTGGATGACCTTGATCATCCAATACTTGGAAGGGGGGAAGGTCCCCACCGATCAGGACGAGGCCAGAAAACTGAGGGTTCGAGCTGCCCGATACACTATCCAGGACGGCACACTCTACAAAAGAGGGTTTTCCCATCCTCTCCTGAAATGCCTGGATGAAGACGAGGCCAAATATGTACTAACTGAGATCCACGAAGGTGTCTGCGGTAATCACTCCGGAGGCCAGTCTCTAGCTTTCAAGGTTATCAGACAGGGGTATTTTTGGCCCAACCTGAAAAAAAATGCCATCAACTTCGCCAAAAAATGCGACAAATGTCAAAGATGTGCATCCCTCATCCGAGCACCTTCGAAAGATCTGAACTCAATCATAGCCCCATGGTCATTCGCAAAGTGGGGAATAGATTTAATCGGCCCAATGCCAACTGGTCGAGGAGGAGTGAGATTCGCCATAGTCGCCGTTGACTATTTTACTAAATGGGTGGAGGCAGAACCACTAGCACGGATAACCGAGCTGAAAGTTACAAACTTCATATGGAAATCCATCATTTGCCGGTTCGGGGTCCCTCATTCCATCATTACAGACAATGGTCGGCAGTTCGACAGCGACGACCTAAGAACATTTTGTGAAAATCTGGGCATCAAGAAGCTGCTCTCCACCCCATATCACCCTCAAGGAAACGGCCAAGTCGAGGCCATGAACAAAATCATTAAGCACACCCTCAAAGCCAGACTTGAAGAATCAAAGGGAGCTTGGGCCGATGAACTGCCCGAGGTACTATGGGCATATAGAACGACGGCCAGAACGGCAACGGGAGAAACGCCGTTCTCCTTGGCGTTTGGGTCCGAGGCAGTTATACCAATTGAGCTCGGAGTTCGCACGTGGAGAGTGAACAAATATCAAGACGAGCACAATACGGAAACCCTGGCAGCCAACCTTTACTTGCTTGAAGAGAGAAGGATGAACG
Source organism: Scutellaria barbata (assembly GCA_028654395.1). Lineage (NCBI taxonomy): Eukaryota > Viridiplantae > Streptophyta > Magnoliopsida > Lamiales > Lamiaceae > Scutellaria > Scutellaria barbata. The sequence goes on from CM053650.1 coordinate 6,263,651, forward strand.
CAGATATAAAAAACGCCATCTACAAACAGCGAAGCGCAAGGTACTACAACTCAAAGGTCCGAGCTAGAAAGTTTGAGCCAGGGGATCTTGTACTCAAGAAAGTTCTACTACCAAGTGGATCCTTGGGACATAACTGGGAAAGACCGTACAAAATCAGCAGAATCCTAGTCGGGGACACGTACGAGATAGCCGACCTAGACGGCAAGGTAGTGTCCAAACCTTGGAACATAGAACACCTGAAAAAGTATTATCACAAGCCGGCTAGGATTTCAGTTATAATTTCTTTGTACGTTCTTTATACTTAACTAATGAAGTTATTCCCCGGTTTATATGATTATTTAAGGCTACGGCCTCATCCGAGCCACCCAGGTCGGATGGAACAGTAAGGCTTTGGCCTACCAAGGCTTCGGCCCATTCAAGGCTACTGTCTCATCCGAGCCGCCCAGGCCGGATGGAATAGTAAGGCTTCGGCCCACCAAGGCTTCGGCCCGTTTAAGGCTACGGCCTCATCCAAGCCGTCTAGGTCGGATGAAACAGTAAGGCTTCGGCCCACCAAGACTTCGGCCCATTTAAGGCTACGGCCTCATCCGAGCCGCCCAGGCCGGATGAAACAATAAGGCTTCGGCTCACCAAGGCTTCGGCCTATTTAATACCTCATCCGAGCCGCCCAGGCCGGATGGAACAGTAAGGCTTCGGCCCACCAAGGCTTCGGCCCATTTAAGGCTATGGCCCCATCCGAGCTTTCCGGACTAAATAGAGTAATAAAGCTCCAGTTGGCACAAGACTTCGGCTTCATCCAGGTCTCCCAGGATGGGTGAAATAGTAGGGTCAACCGAGCAGGCCAGCAATGCAAATATTGAATTTATATGAAAAATTTTACCAAGTGTTTTTTTATGTCAGAACACCGAGCTGGTTACATAATTAAGCCGAACAGGTTTTGCGTCAGTTGGAATACACAAGAGTATGACGAGCAATGAATTGACAAGAAAGTTGATATTCAAAATAAAAACTGGTTTGGAGGCCAGCACCTCGTACAAAAAGGCCAAATGGCCTAAAAAAAAAGGGAAAAATACAAGAACAAACAAGGTCAGCTAGACCTCCACAACATCCACCGCCTCGGTAGCCCCGGCCTCCTCCATCATCCCAGCTTCCTCGACCACCCCGGCCTCCTCAGACGCTTCAACCGCTTCCACACGCTCACCACCTGCCTCCGCAGCCAATGCGTTCATATCCAGATCCGGATCGGACATCAACTGGATTGAGGGAGCTGGATGGAGTACGTGACTCGAGTCGGGAGGGAGATACCTCGGCAAGTCCTCCATCAGACTTAGATAGTAGCTCGGGAAGGGCAGCTTCTCCAAGTATCCGCGCAGGGCCTCCATAAGAGGGCGGTCATCCAGCTTCTCTTTCCACGCAACCTCGATTGCATCGAAGAAGACGAACAGATAGGCCATCACTCCCTCATACTTGCATTCAGCCGAGGCTTTGTACTCCCGGACAACAGAAGTCTTGTCCGCTGGAGCGGCCTGCGCAGCCTCCAGATCTGCCTTAGCAGCCTCCAACTCCGCCACCACCCGAGCATGGGTCACAGTCAGGTCAGTGAAGCGCTGACGGTCGAGCTCGACAGCTTTGGTGCTCTGAGCCAAAGCCTTTTTGGTCGAGGCGACTTAAGCCTTCAGCAGCTCCTTATCCTCCGTAGCGGCAGCGAGTTGGACACTCTTCTCCCTCAGCTCGACCCTCCGTGCATTATACCTCTCAAGCTGGTCGGGGTGGGAGAGGTGAGCTCGCCAGGAGAAGACAGAAGCCTGGGCCTGGAGGATGGAGACACACACGCTCATGTCGGCAACCGACATCTGCCCGACATACTTCTCCAGCTCCTCAGTCCACGCCTTAGCCGGAGCTTCCATCGCAGGCTCGACCCCAGAAGGAAGAGCGGTCATCAGCTCTGTGCTCGGCGGCTGAGCACGCATGTAACTGATTTGGAAGGGCGGCAACCTTCCAAGAAACTCCCTCGACCCCTCGACCCGAGCTGGATCCCAGCCGCAGATGCTAACCGACCCGGCCAAAGGGTGGTCAGAAACCACGACCCTAGAAGGAGCAGCCACCGTGACATCTTGGGAACCTAGAGGTAGAGTGACCGGGGCCGTCCTAGGACGCTTCTAGGGAGAGGACCTCCTCGGTGAGCGTTGGGGGGGCATTCCGCGCCCAGAAATGGCTGTAGCAGGAGCAGGGCGCTCCGAACCGCGCCCCCTACCTCGGCCAGAAGCCCGAGATGATTGCCCAACTCCTCTTGCCTGTTGAGCCCGGAGACGGATACGCTCCGTAGGATCCATCTGTTGGGGCAGACCCTCAGCAGGAAGGTCGGCTGTTAAGAAAGATATCAATCGATTAACACAAGTCCGAGATCCGGCCAATTACACATATAAAGGGATAATCAATTACTTTGGAAATCGTTGGGAGCTGGGACAAAAGGAAGAGTAAGTCCGGCCCGAGCTAGCTTCCTCTCGGTCAGCAGAACCTTGAAAAGCAACCTCTTCGGATCAACGCTCTCTTTCAGATAGCGAAGCTTCCTCGAGAAGTCCACACCCACCTCGAGAGCGTCAGGTGAGATAACTGCAAAACAAAAAACAATTGTAATATCAGAAGACCGACCAGATTAACAACAATAAGGATATATACCGTTGGCCGGCCTAAAATAAACAGGGGACAGGGTGTCCTTTGAGACGGGTCCCCGTCGACTGGTCCAGGGCTCATCCAATCCCCGCCAACCCAAAACCACATCGCCTTCCAATCCTTAATGGAAGACGGAAGACCCTTTATGAGCTGGGGACGACCCGCCCAAAGAGAGATGTAGTAAAGATGGTTCTTGGCTCCCGGCAGCAACTTTAGAGTGTACAACCATGTCAGCTCATGAGGGCTCGGTACACCGAGCTGATAAGTGTAAAAAGCAACGAACAGCACGAGGAGTGACGAAATGCTGTTCGGATGAAGCTGGTCGGGAGCGACCCCCCAAAAACGAAGGACTTGTGTGAGGGGCGACGCTAAAGGAAAACGTAATCCGCCCTTCAAATCTTGGAAATTGATGGCCACACATCCTCGGGGAGGTTTGTCCATCCTCTTTTCGGGAAATGGAATGTCAAAAGTGACCCCTCGGGGGATATTGAACAACGCATGCCATCGGTCAAGCTCAGGTCGGGTCGCGGTAGACGGCCACTCCATGGCCTCTGAATCCTCAGACGGCTGCTCCGTCCTCCTAAACCTCCTCTGAACAGGCACCCCAGTAGGGATACCCGGAGCTGAAGTTGAAGGACCAGCCTCCTCCCCACCCACCGCAGGGGCTGGACTTCGAAACTCTACATCCGATGAGGAGGTCGACCCCAAAGAAAGCCTTCCTGAGCTGTATTCCAGCTCAGCGGATCCACCCTGGCTATAGTCCTGGACTGAGTCGTTGGACGAAGAATTACCAAAAGACATGATTCAAGAAATTACCTAGATAGATTCCGTCCAGATAGCGCTGTTCGGTTCGTCTAGATCAGTAATGTCTGCTCGGGGCTCTCGAAAAATCTCACAAGTATGTGAAGAAAATGAAAGGGGGACCTACCCTATTTATAGAAAAGGAAGTGACCGTTGGTATTCCCCTCCACTCGAGGTGACACGTGGCATATTGAACGGTGACGATTTGGAGACCCCTCAGCTACCAATCCATCAAAATCGGAGGTGCAATTTACCACTTGGCTCTCATACGAAACACTTATACGAGGTGCACGCACACCAGCCAATCTGTCCAGGTCGGCCGTAGATAAATTAAGTGACATTTGAAGTTGGATTAATGATCCATGACCGAGCATCCCGTTTAGCTCGGCCATGGCTAGTTCAGCGCAGCATCTCTCAGAGTTAGGTTATTTATTTAAGGTTGAAATAGCCGAGATTAGTTCAAGAGGAGAAAATAGAAGATTAACCAAGTTATATAGCTTCAACCGAACTCAACTGGTTTGGAGGCCAGAACCTCTTGACAAAGCTAAACCCTAAACCCTAAACAAAAGGAACAAAAAGAAGAAAAACAGCTCGGACAAGTAGCTCGGTACTGGTCTAGAATATTGGAAAGGATGTTTACAATTGTCAGCATCCTGGACAGACCTCTCTCTCAATATTGACATGTCAGCTAGAACGTTTTATAAACCTATTATGGTTGCTGAACATGTTGCCAAGTACTTAAACTTGAGAGATCTGTCCAAGCCTCTTTCCGACCAAGATCGTATTAAGGTATGTCTACTCATCAGCACTGATCTCAACCGCCTCGTCCTCCGCCTTGGCCGTTTGGGAACTCTCAGCCTGTCCAATGTCAGAAAAATCCTCCATTACAAGGTCAGGATTGGACATTAGCTGAATAGGCGGGGCTGACTGTAGGAGATGCTCAGACCCAGGAGGCAGGTAGCCAGACAGATCGTCCATCAAATCCAAGTAATACTTGGAGAGAGGATTTTTCTGCGGATAACCAGCCAGCGACGCCTGGAGAGGACGGTCGTCGACCCCAGCCTTCCTCAGCACTTCCATGTTATCCATAAAAGTAAAAAGATAAGCCAGGATGCCGTCGTACTTACACTCTTTGGATCCCTTGTATTTTTGTACGACGGCAGCCTCATCCCACGGGCCGGCTTGAGCAATCAATAGTTCAGCTCGCACCATCTCCAGCTCGGCCTGCGATGCCTCCGAGTTCCTTCCCAGGGTGGCCCTCTCTTGATCCAGGTCGAATGAACGGTGGCGTTCAAACTCAGCCGACTTTATGGCCTTGGTCAGCAAATCTTGGAAAGAGGCCAACTGAGCTTGAAGGGTCTCCCTCTCCTCAGAAGCTGAAGCGACCTCGGCTCGTCTTTTGCGGAGCTCCACCTCTTGCGCATCAAATTCTTTCTCTCGCTTCAAATGCCTGAGATGGGCTCGTCAAACAAAAACAGACGCCTGAGCCTGAAGAATAGAAGAACAGACATCCATATCTATCACTGACATCTTGCCAGCGTATCCTTCTAACTCTTCCGTCCAAGCCTTGACTGGGGTTCAACGGCCGGCTCAACCCCCGGAGGAAGATTCTTCATCAGACTGGGGCTCGGCATTTGAGCTCGGGTAAAGCTAACTTGGAAGGGTGGCCTCCGTCCAAGATACTCCTTAGAAGATTCAGGGTCCCAATCACAAATGCTAACCGAGCCGGCCAGCGGAGAGTCAGACGACCATACTCCCGGGAGAACTGAAGAACTGACAGAAGGATTAACTGACGGCTGTCCAGGCTCAGTCGATGGTTCAGGCGGAGGCGGTCGAGACCTCTTGGTCGGTGGGCCACCGGTCTCCGGGTTCTGAGCAGGCTCGCTGACGTCAGAACGTTCAGGCCCCCGCCTCTTTTGCATTGGCTGACGCCGCACTGGCTGCCTCCGTTTCTCAGCCTGTTCGGCAAGAACCCTAATTCGTTCAACTGGGTCCATCCGAGGACGAAGACCCTCTTGAGGGAGATCGACTGCAAAAGAATTTTCCATTGGCCAAGTAAGAAGCCTAATATGAACTCGAAGCAATAACCAGAGGCTTACCAGTGAAATCGACGGGAGCTCGGAAAAAAGGGAAAATCAACCCAGCTTGAATAAGTCGACCTTCCATGATTAACTCCTTATATGACCGTTGGGAAGGAACGACGTTATCCCACAAATAACGGATTTTCCGGGAAAAATCCTTGCCAATGTGGAGAGTATCAGATGGAATATCTGCAACACAGGGGAAATATTAAAATATTAGAAGAGCTGAGCAAGAAGAGCATAAATATATACCTCTAGCCATCCCGAAACCAATCGGGCACGATACCCTTACAGCAGATCCGCTGTCGGAATCTCCAGGGCTTCTCCAATCCCCTCCTACCCAGAACCAATCATACATCCAAGTCCCATTCGACAATGGGAGGTCGCCCACCAGTTGAGGTCGGAACGGGCGAGATGAAAGAAAATGAAAGTATTCTCGAGCCCCAGGTATAAGCCTGATACTAAATAGCCAAGACAGCTCATCCGGGCTAGGTATCCCGAGGTTGTATCTATGAAAAAGGATCAACAGACCTAATATGGTTGACCAACTATTTGGGCTGAGCTGCCCAGGTGCTATCCTCCAATGCCACAAATAGTTAGTCAGACAACGTGCCATGGGGAATCGAAGGCCTCTACAAAGCGCCTCGATATTAATAGCAACGCAACCCCTGGGTGGACGCAACATTCACTCCCCAGGTTGAGGAGCGATAAATTGAACACACTCAGGGATGTTAAAGAGTCTATGCCACCGGTCTACATCTGATTGAGACAAGTGAGAAACTATGTTTATGGGTCCTAATTCCTCGACTCGGGGATTATAACCCTCCTCGGCCCGAAATCCTGTAGGGCTTGGGCCTGGACCCGTATGCGAAGTACCCGCCTCCTCGGCTACTCCCCTAGCATCCGCCCCCGGAGGATTGGACCTTACATTCTGATCAGACGCTCTACCAGACATGATCGGGAAAAGTTAGTTTACCTTGCAGAGAGACCACCTCAGGTGACGCAGCGCAAAACAATATGCTCGGATTGGCTCGCAGAATTGAAGTTATCCAAGAATTTGAAGAGAGAAAATGGTAAATGAAGCCATGAGACACCTATATATATAAGAATATGTCGAAACTCTTCGACTTCTAGCCATTAAGGTGGCAACACGTGGACAATTTAGTTGCTGTATCAATACGCGCCAAAGATCCGATCAAATAGCTAATCCAAGTCTTACACACCTCGGTACAATGAGGTCAGTTAGACCCCAGCAGAATAATTCCCGTCGTGGTCTAAGGGGCTATTGTTGGACCACGGTATCCGAGCTGCGTGGCACCAGCATACCCGAACTACACAGATCGCACATATGGTTGATGATAGTTGACAGCTCAGGCCAGAAACCGGCCAGGCACTTCGGCCGGATAACCACCTTGGGCGACGTCCAAGTCATCCACTCCGGAGATAGCCGAGGTGAACCAGTGGCCGAGCTAAGCAGGCCTCTCCGAGCTGACATTACTGAGCAAACATCAAACCAACCATTGAGAGATCATGGGTGATAAAACCGCCGCATAACACCGAACGAGTAGGCGGAAAACAAGGGAGAAGTGGGTGTAACTTCCACACTCTCCCATGATCCCCACGACTCACCTTCTCCTGTCTATAAATAGTTGAAATTTTCACTTGTAAAAGGATCTGAATCCTCATTCTGTAAACAGCACTAGAGAGCTTATTTCTCTAAGTTAATGAGATAAGGTCCTGCTCGGTCATTCTGCCGTCCAGGATCAGCCGAACTAAAATTGCCCGAGTAGGCTCCGGGTATAGTGTTTGCTGCATTCTACACACTTTGTATCTCACTTTTTATCTATTTTTCATATCAATTTGGGTGTTCGACTAGGAATAATCTGCATACATATTCCGACGTCAACAGGGACCAAATAGGCTTTTTGGCCCAGAAATTCAAATTGCATTTTTTTTTTCGATTACAATACTAAAGTTGATTTTTTGAATTATATAAAATGAGTATCGAACACAAGTTTTGGACATCGTGAGAAATGATTTTTATTTTTCAACTAACCCTTGATTTTATATTGAAGCCAACTATTGGATTCCAATATATAAATATTATTTTTCAACTAACCTTGATTATATATTGAAGCCAACTACTGGAATCCTATATATAAATATTATATATATTAGACATTGACTTTGTGGGCTTGTTTTCAGCTTGATAAGATGTTCATTGTTTCGGTCAAAATGGATTAGCTGTTTAATTAATTTACTCGAACAAACGTAGAATATTTTAAGATAAAATCTCCAAGCGTGTCTAATTAAATAAAATCATATCATGTATAAATTATCACAAAAACTCTTCTACATTTGATGCACGAATGTAAAGTCTGCATACTTGGGTCGATTTGGCCACCACACCGCTTTTAAATTCACGAAAAAATTTGTTCAAACTGCTTCAAGTATTATAAATTTATGTTTTAGTCATACATTTTAACAATATTAATCATACATTTTAGTTAGTTATATCTTAACATTTTCTTTAAACATACATATTAACCTTTCATATATTTTAGTTATATTAATCATATATTTTAATTATGTAAGCTATATCTATGACTATGTTGACATAAATGTATGAATAATATTACATAAAGATATATATGTACAAATTGTGTCAATATTGATTTTTTTTTAAAGTTAAAATATTATATAAAAGTTATGATATTAGTACATAAATGTATGACTAATATAACATAAAAGTATAACTAATATAATATAAAAGTATAACAAACATATTTTAAAAGTAAGCGCAAACAAAAATGATATTTGCACATAAGGTAGGATTACTATAGTATAAAGGTCACGAAAGAAATAAAAGGATGCGGATTCAGGTCGGCCCGAACCCAACCAAAGTGTACGCATATACGAAGGACACAAAAGATCGACTCATAAAAAATTAACATTAATATATATGAATATTGAATAATGTTGCTCAAGTCAATAGAGTTAGTCGAAATTTAATGTGGTCTCATTACGTTATCGTTTCTACATGTTTGTAAGATAATAGTTTACGTTTTTTAGGTTTTGAATTTTATTGTTCTGAAATATTCTACCAAGTCTTTCAAGAAAATCTATTTCCACATGTTTGTAAGATAATAGTTTACCTTTTTTTTAGGTTTAGAATTTTATTGTTCTGAAATATTCTACCAAGTCTTTCGAAAAAACCTATAAATTTATGTTAAAAAAACCCTATAAATTTGAAATATATGTAATTAAAAAGACAATGCATAAATATGAAATACAAAAATATTCATGTGATCTATTAGAACTGCTTGAGAAATATAAACATCTAAAATGAATAATAATCTTGATATTTTAAAAAGGTATTAATATTATCAGTCGATGTGTAAATTATAAAAAATTTGAAACAATAATTGTAGAAAGTCGATGTCTAAAGTATAAAACATTTATAATATTCAAGATATTAATATTATCATAAAAATTGATTTGTAAATTATAAAAATTTGAAACAATTATAATATTTAAGATATTAATATTATCAATCGATGTGTAAATTATAAAAAATTGAAACATTAACTATACAAAGTCAATGCTTAAACTATAATGATTTTTGAAACATGTATAATATTCAAATATTGATATTATCATAAATCAGTAATACCTTTAAATATAAATCTAAAAATATGACATACTTCAATCCAATATCTGTTCATATGATGTTTCGATATAATTTTAAAAATCAATATTTTTTCGATATTTAATTCAAGTACAATCTCGATAGAAATAAAAATATTTTGAATTTAAGGAAATATCAAATATTGATATTGCCAATTTTGAATAATTGTAAATATTAAAAGTTGAGGATATTTATATTTTAAATAAATTTTAATTAATCTTTAAAATATATTAATTTTAATTAATCTTTAAAATATATTAATATATGGTCGATATTTTCAATACTAATAGTTATCATATCTCAATATATCGTTGATAGCATAACATATTTATAATCACGATATTAAAGATTTATAGAAAATATTTGACAAATTTACCACACAGTCAATATATTCCACATTAGAGAACATATCAACCAATTTAGCAAGAGTCAATACACACATTCCAAATTAGAGAAAGAGAGACACTTGTGTGCCCCTGATCCGTGCCCCCGACTCGCTTCACTCCTTTTTTTCTTTTTCTTTTTTTATTTTTTTTATCTCTCTCCTATATTGTATTCGCTTCACTCCTTTTTTTGTTTTTTTTAAATTTTTTTCTTTTTTTTCTCTCTCCTACGCAAATACTCCTTTTTTTTTCTTACCACTTCCTGTGGCGCTATTCCTTCTTTTTTTTCTTTTTTTTTTCTTCCTTCTCAATTTTTTCACATGATTGCTACAAATTTAGGGTTCTTATTTTTCTAATACTCCAACAAGTTTTTTTCTTCCTAATGTGTATAAAAATCTAGGGTTTTTATTTTCTTATAACTTGAAACTCTTTTTATCTTAATCCGATTCATAACAACTGTTGGTCCCAAGTGGTATAAGGTTAAGAGGGGGTGAATTAACCTTATCAAATTTTAACTTTTCTCCAAAAATATTAAGTCCTTGATGAACAGGTAGCTAGATAGCTTGCTGCACCATAGGTCGTTGCTCGGGCAGTGACCACAGGACTTAGATAGAGTTAAAAATGCACAGTGGAAATAATGTGTTTTTCGAAGAACAACTTTAATGTAGGATGCTGTTAGGATTTCAATGTTTAGATTTTGATGAGACAAATCACATATGTAGTAGGAAGTTTTGAGTACCCCATTTTTCACGATGTTTAAGTGAATACATAGACTAGAATTGAGTCTAGTAATAAGTACCGAAAATGGAGGTTGAACAAGGATAAAGCTGCATCTATGACCTTAAGAAAAGATATCGCTGTAAGAAGACAGGATACAATATTGCTGCATGAAGGCAGAATACAGCACAGCTGCAAGAAGAAAGATACAGCAACGCCGTAATAAGACAGAACATCTCTACAGCAAAGAAGGAAAGAACGGCGTGCAGCATCGCTGCAAGAAAAGAGTACAGGAGTACTGCTGCAAGAAAATGATACAGCAGGACTACCGGAAGATACTACAACCAGGTTTAAGTTACAGCAGCACTACAAGAAAGTATCAGCTGCACGAAGACCTAGGATACAACGCTAAGCTTACAGTCTAGTCAAGTCAATAAGTGCAACTTACAACAAGGAGTATCCTACAATTCTAGGAAGGATAAATGCAGTACGAGGAACGAAGACTCATGCAAGAATAAATAGAGTCGTTCCAAAGAAGATCAAAGTTGCAGACACGAAGCCAAAACGAAGATGCCACGTGGACTGACGCGCTGCAGAAAGCTGCGAGCCGCAACTGCCGCATTAAATGCTCCAAAAGAAAAAGTCAAGTCGCATTAAATGCGAACCATGCATTTGGTCAGACTACTTCAAATTCAAAAGAGAGATGTCTCCTTCAACGGACAACTTCTCCTACAAGTATAAATAGAGGAAGAGATACACTGAAGCTAGTTACTAAAATTACTGATTAACCAAACAATTCGCAAAGCTTACAAGATTCAAGTATTCAAGTCTACGATCAGTTTCAGTCACTCAACCTCCCGAAGTGAAGCAAGTTCAAGCTGAAAGTTTTCTCAAGGATTCAGAAGCTCACTTCGAAGCAGCAGTTGAAGAAAAACCTTTTTATCTTTTTAACCTTGTTGCTGTGTGCTTAGGTTGTTTTAGTGGTGTCGAACAGTTGATAGGAGAGATCCTTGCTGTTTGTATAGTTGTCTAGAGTTAGGCAGCTTCCCTATGTGGGAGTGTGGAACCCTGTGTGGGTGAGCCTTTGAAGTTTGCAGTTGTTGTGTGTACGTTAGACTTCAGTAGGCGGTTACTTTGTAAAGTTGATAGATTGTTAGGAGTGTCCTGTAATCCAATTTTGCTTAACAAAGTTCCTGCTCGAGGAGCAGTAGAGTGGACGTAGAAGGATTACACCACCTTCGAACCACTATAAATCATAAGTGTTTATTGCTTTACTTATCTGTGCTTTTACCTTCAGTTTCTTATATGTATCATATGCATAAAACGTTTTCTAATAGAAGCATTTTTGAGAAAATCAGCCTTGTGTTTTAAAAGTTATCTCCGCTGCGCATAAAACTCCAAGTTACAGCGTGCAGCACTGTATCCTAGTGTTGTAAGCAGTAACTATCTGACGCTGCAAGTTCAAGTAACTTGCAGAGTAGAACGGATTGTTTAAAGATTGCAAAATCGACCAAGGTTCATTCACCCCCCTCTGAACCTCGGACACCACTTGGGACCAACAAGTGGTATCAGAGCAAGTTGGGTTAAAAGCCAACTTATCTGGTCATCTACCCAGATCCACCTTTGTCTCGCTGTTTTCTCTGCATCAAAACTCATTCTTATAGCATATCATGGATTTCTCAAATCACAAGCTACCTATGTTTTCCATAGAAGAATATGACGATTGGAAGATAAGAATGTAGGCACATCTTTCAGCAATGAACGACGAAATGTCGACGATCATCACCGAAGGACCAATAATTCCCACAGAAGTAAATCCTATGCTAGGAAGAGAGCTAGAGGAAGGAGCACCTCTACCACCAAACTTCTTAGTCAAAACAAGACTTGAATGGAACAATGAAGATAGGAAAAGAGCCAACTTGGATAACGTGGCCAAAAATGCTCTATTCATCACTTTGGATAAATGCACCTTCAGCAAGGTCAAAACTTGCAGAACGTCCAAAAAAATACGGGAAAAGCTGGAGCAAATTTGTAAAGGGACTGAGCTCACTAAAGACAACAAAATCTCCAATGCTACCCAACTATTCGAGCTCTTCGAAATGAAGAATGAAAAGACTCTTGAGCAACTAAACTTGAGGTTCACATCTATAGTGAACGAACTAGAAGCTCTAGGTAAACACTACACTCAAAAGGAGAAAAACATGAAAGTGTTGAGAGCCCTACCTGCGGAGTGGGACAGCAAGACCACTGCCATGAGAGTGTCCATGGACCTGAAATCCATGAGTACATTCGACCTATTCTCCGACCTCAAAACATTCGAGTATGGCATCAACAGACGGAGAAAGGAGTCCGAAGAGTCGAGCTCCAAAGTTACAGCGCTCACCGCTAGAGGCACCAAGGATACAACAACCGCTAGTTGCAGTAAGCAGAATGACGTTACAGCAGAAGTTGCTGAAGAGGACAGGCGCTTCTTCTAAAGAAATTCAGGAGATTCATAAAGAGCAACAATAATAGCAGCAACACTAACCTCAACAAAAAGAATGATTTCAGAAGAAGTCATCCACCTCCTCAGGTATCTTCTTCTCACAGTCAAATACAGGAAATATTGACTTGTGTTACAACTGCAGGAAATCGGGACACTATGCAAGGAACTGTCTATATCCAACCGTACACAAGTATCCTGAAGGAGAAAGAGAGCAGAGGAGAGATAAAAGAAGAGAGGAAAAACACAAGCTTCGAGCTCTCATAGGAGAGATGGAGAAAACCAAGGATACAGTAGTTCCGAAGGAAGTACTGAAAGCTGCAAAATCCTCTGACAGCGACACTGAAACCTCATCCTCTGATGAAGAAGTGCTGATATGCCTGATGGCTAAAGATTACGAGGACAGCGAAGAAGATGAGGTAATCTATCAACCGTTGTCCATACCAGAAAGTGATGAACTGAACATGATCCATTCCTTAAAAAGGATCATGAGTGACTTCGAGCAGATCAACTCAATTCATGAGGAACTGAAGGTTGAAAATGAGAACCTTAGAATCGACAATGAGATCCTCAAGAGCAAGAATATTGATATTACCGAAATGTTTGCTGCACGAGAGTCTGATAACTCAAAGTGTAGTAAGCTGCAACAAGAGGTCTCTAGATTAAATCTGCTGATCACTAAGCTAAAATCTGAGAAGGAAAGCTTGCAGTCCACGATAAGCACTTTCAGCAAATCATCAAAGGACGCAAGGGATTGCATAAATCAAAACAGAAACCCTTTTGAAAAATCGGGTATAGGTTACAGAAATCACACCTCTCAGGATACAGCAAACACATCCAAAGCTGTAAAGTTTGTTCAAGCTGAAACCCCAATGGAGAAGGAGTTACTAAGTGACTCTGTGAAGATCATGAACAAAACAGCAATGATGGATAAGGGGAAGAAACCCCCAGTGCTCAACTGCAGGAAGTAAGCCTGCATCTAAGAACTGGCTGCAGCAGAAGTCATCTGCTGTATGCAGCAAGAAAATGCAGCAACCAACTAAGTTGCAGCACAGAAGAAACCTTCCCACCTATACTAAGACTTACATGTCTAAAACTCAAAGAGGATATACTCAAGAGAAGTATGGTGGAAGACCAGACTACAAAAGTGTTGGTATCACACATGTTGTTAATGCACACACTTATAACAAGCAGTTTTTCAAGACAACTGCATACAGTCAGAGAACTAATAAATCTTACAGCAAATCAGTGACTGTTAAGAAAGTTTGGGTTCCCAAAGCAACTAACCCCAAAGGACCCGTACAGATATGGGTACCTAAATCTGTCTGAATTTGTTACAGGTTTCAGTGCCAGGTTGCAGCAGTGATGTATGGTACATTGACAGCGGCTGCTCAAGGCACATGACAGGCAGTAAAGATTCTCTAAAAGACTTCCAAAAATGCAAATGATCGAAGGTCATCTTTGGAGATGATTCCAAAGGAAGCACAAAAGGAAATGGATGCCTAGTCAAAAGAAACATAAAAATCAAGGATGTATCCTATGTAAAAGGACTCAGATACAACCTTCTGAGCATTAGTCAATTCTGTGACAAAGGATACACAGTGGAATTCAACCTCAACAAATGCTTAATCAAGGATAGCACCTCAAATGAAGTCAAGCTTACAGGAACAAAGAGAGGAAAGATCTATTTAGCTGATTGGAGCCTCTCTACTCAACCTACATGCTTCATTGTGAAGAGTCCACCAGAACTGAGCTGGTTGTGGCACAAAAGGTTAAGCCATCTGAACTTCAAGATTATCAACAAGCTAGCAAGGAAAAGCCTCATAAGAGGATTACCAGATGTAGCATACAAGAAGGAAAATATTTGTGGAGCTTGTCAGAAATGAAAACAAGTTAAAAGTTCATTCAAAGACAAGTCTCAAAAGTCATCTCACAGGATCTTAGATCTTCTACACATGGACGTCTTTGGACCAGTGGAACCAGTAAGCTTGAGCGGGAAGAAGTATTCTCTCGTAGTTGTGGATGACTACTCCAGATACACTTGGACGATCTTCCTTGCAAAGAAATCAGAAACTTAAGACAAGCTACCAAATCTCATGAAAAAGATCCAGAATGAAAAGAGCTTGAGTATTGTGAAGATTAGATCAAACAGAGGAACTGAGTTCACAAACAAATTCATTGAGAAATTCTATTCTGATAATGGTATTCGACATGAATACTCTGTTGCAAAAACACCTCAGCAGAACGGTGTAGCTGAAAGGAGGAATAGAACCCTCAAAGAAGCAGCAAGGACGATGATAGCAGAAGCAGAAATACCCAAGAGATTTTGGGCTGAAGCAACCAACACTGCCTGCTACACACAGAACAGATGTCTAATCATCAAGGATCTAGACAAAACGCCTTATGAAATCTAGAATGGAGATACACCAAATATTTCTTATCTGTATATTTTTGGATGCAGGTGTTATGTTCTCAACAATGAAAAAGAGCATCTAAAAACATTTGATGCTAAATCAGACGAAGGAGTATTTCTAGGTTACTCTGCTGTAAGCAGAGCCTTCAGGGTTTTCAACAAAAGAACCTTAGTGGTTGAAGAATCTATTCATGTGGTGTTTGATGAACCACACTGTAACACCAGGAAGTTGGAAGAGCCACCTGAAGAAATAGCTCCAAGGAAAGAGAATGTTGTACTGTATGTAGAAGGAGTTCTGCCTACAGAAGAAGACAAAGAAGAGGAAGCTGCATCTTTAGATACAGCAGACATTCTTACAGCTGCAGAACCTCCTGCATTACAGCAACAAGAAGATCAACCCAGAAAAGAACATATCTTTGAGCCTAACAGGACATGGTTAAGGAATCACCCAAGAGATCTTATCATAGGAGATCCATCTGTTGGTGTAAGAACCAGAAGATCCATCCTTCATGAAGCAATGTTTGTGTGCTTCATATCACAGTCAGAGCCTAAGAATATTGAAGAGGCACTGCAAGATAGCAACTGGATACAGGCCATGCAAGAAGAACTAAATGGTTTTGAAAGAAACCAAGTATGGAAGACAGTTGCAAGACCAACTCATCAAGGAGTAATTGGAACAAAGTGGGTTTTCAAGAACAAATTAGACGAATCTGGTCTTGTAGTAAGAAACAAAGTAAGATTAGTTGCTAAAGGATATTGTCAGGTAGAAGGAATAGATTTTGATGAGACATTCGCTCCAGTAGCAATGCTGGAAGTAATACGAATTTTTCTGGTATATGCAGCTCACATGAATTTCAATGTCTATTAAATGGACGTAAAGAGTGCATTCCTGAATGGTCTTCTTACAGAGGAAGTTTATGTTGAACAACCTCCAGGCTTCAAAGATCAAGCAGAAGAGAAGGTGTTTCGGTTACATAAAGCCCTGTATGGACTTAAGCAAGCCCCGAGAGCTTGGTATGACACCTTATCTCTCTATCTGCTAGAGAATGGCTTCCAGAAAGGAACGATCGACAAGATGCCATTTAGGATACAGGATGGAGAAAGTGTATTGTTAGTATAGATATATGTGGACGACATCATCTTCGGTTCCACCAACAAAAAACTATGTGAAAAGTTCTCCAACCTGATGCAGTCAATATTTGAGATGAGTATGATGGGAGAATTAAGTTTTTTTCTTGGACTGCAAGTAAAACAGCTACCTACAGGAACCTTCATCAGTCAAGTCAAGTACACGAAGGAGCTTATCAAAAAGTTTGGCATGGAGAATGGAGCAGCAACGGCCGTTCCTATGTCTACATCAATAAGTCTTGACAAAGATGAAGATGGTAAAGATGTTGATATTACAAAGTACAGACGCTTAATTGGATCCTTACTGGTACACAAGCAGGCCAGACACCATGTTTGCAGTAGGAGTTTGTGCAAGATTTCAAGCAGCACCAAAAGAATCACATCTTTCAGCAGTCAAAAGAATTATTAAGTATCTAAAAGGAACTCAAGAAGTAGGCCTATGGTATCCCAAAGAAGGAGGATTCAAGCTTAAAGGCTACTCTGATTCAGATTATGCAGGCTGCAAGATTGATCGAAAAAGCACCAGTGGGACTTGTCAGTTTTTGGGAAATAGACTCGTTTCATGGTTCTGTAGGAAGCAAACCTCTATTGCAACCTCTACAGCAGAAGCAGAGTATGTTGCAGCAGGAAGTTGCTGTGCGCAAATCCTCTGGATACAGCAGCAACTTAGGGATTATGGAATTCAAGAAAAAGAGACTCCAATTCTTTGTGATAATACGAGTGTCATCGCAATTACTCATAATCCTGTATTTCACTCCAAAACAAAGCACATTGATATACGTCATCATTTTATAAGAGATCACGTGGAAAAGAAGGACATTGTGCTTGAGAAAGTTCATACGGATTTCCAGCTTGCAGATATATTCACTAAGCCATTAAGTGAATTAAGGTTTTCAATGCTTAGAAACGAGCTAGGAATTCTTAATTTGTGAAGAGAAAAAGAAGATACAAGAACCAAGGGGGAACCTCTGCATGCATGCGAGAAGCAGTAAGTATAGTGTTGTAAGCTACGCCTTTTTACAGTGCTGGGTTCAAACAGCACTGCATCTTATATTCTTACAGTACAGCAGAAATCGAGACGACAAGCAGCACCAGGTTACAGCATTTATTTCAAAAGAGTATTGATTACTCTGCAACCTCGTACTAAGGATGCTGCAACCTTAAAAAGGCATTTATTTAGGTGGCAAAGAGCATGTCTTTCAGTATTAAATGCAAAGTCTGCGGGTATTAGAAAGTGGAAAAGGCGCAGTCAGAGACCCACACGCCAGGTAATTATTAAGCGACAATTTGACATCTCCACTTTTTCGTGGACCGTAAGATCACTTCTCCTTGAATATTTTCAACCGTCGATCTTCTCCACGTCCCTTGATTTTCGCCATAACCCCCATAACCGCACCTTTTGAAATCATTATTCACCATCTTCCAAGGAGAGAAAAACCTTTCACGAAAAATCTCTAAGTCCAAAATCCTCGATTTTTCTCTCTATCTCTCTCTCAAATCTTCAATGGCTGCCCGTCAAACCATCGTTCTAGAAGGAAGGCTAATCAACCAGGAGCATGTTCTCGCTTCAGGGCTGTATGACAACGCCCTCATCAGAAGAATTTTCGACGTCCTCGAGCGGACCCAAGTTCTAGGGCTGTTGACTACAGTGTACGCTGGCTTCTCTGTGGAGTCAGTACAGAGATTCTACTCCTACGCCAGGCAGGCGGAGGAAAGGAACTGCATCCTGTTTCGGATGGATGCTGATGAGAAAGAACGATCCCTAACTGTTAGGGACATCGCCACCACCTTCAGCATCTCGGCTGCAGGTTTGACCCCCAGTCAGTTGACATCTTATGGGGAGGCATCTGCTCAAGAGATGTGGGATCTCTTTCGAGCAAGGGATGCAAGGACTGAAATTAAGATAAGCGCCCCCAAGAAGCTCTTCAAGCCGGAGTTTGAACTGCTTCATGATATCTGTGCATACTTCATTGAAGGCAGAATCGGGAGTTATGACAAGTGCACAGATCTTCAGTTTCAGATAATGTCCGCTATCATGGCTGGAGAAAAGGTGAACTGGGCGAGATTCATCATGAAGAGGCTGTGGGAGGAAGCAGAGAAGATAACGGAGCGTCGGAGCTACGGTATCACCATCTGTTCTCTGCTTTGCAAGCTAGGCCTTCAACTTGCAGCACCTGCCCCCATTCACATCGGAAAGTATCTCGGGGAGAAGAAGATGGGCAAGACCCAACCGAAGACTGTAGGAGTAGGAGTTGCGATGAAGAAAACCAAAGACAAAAAGAATGCAACTCTTGCTCTGCAAGATGAAGCTGCAGGCAGCGGGGAGGAAGCCGAATGAGAGGACGCTCCAAGTCCTCTTCCTGTTATCAAGAGGAGTTCAGGGAAGGCTGTACCTGGAACTGAATCATCATCCTCTGATGACGATGCACCCTTGGTGAGAAGGGCCCTGCGTAGCAAGAAGAAGGTTGCTGCAGCTGCTGCCTCACAACGCTCTACAGCAAGCCTAGCTGTAGTTGCTGTTGCGGATGAGTCACATCAGCCCAGGGATAAAGAAGGATCTTTTTATCCCCAACTCTCTACACCTTCTATGGTTGTAGTTGACCTTGGGGATGAGTCACATCGGCTTCGGGAGCTACATCAGCACCAGATCGAGCTAACTGAAGAAGAAGCTCATCTACAAATAAAAGCTTTAGTGCTCGATCCTACCTTTCCGACTGCTAGAAATATGGAGTAGCAGTACTCTCTCTAGAGAGAGATGAGGCTGGCTAAGGGAGAAATCCTGCTGAAGTGGAAGGATTTCTTGACAGTCGAGCAAGCTGTCCTGGAGTGGGCCAAATCAGAAGACATTCTGGCACTCCTGCAACCTGAGTACGCAGCAAGAGTACAACAGCTTGATGATAGCAGTGCTGCTCAGGGAGCAAAGGACAAGGAAAAAGCTCTCGCAGAATCTGACTCTGCAGAGCTGCCGATGAGAGCAGCAATGGAGGATGTGCAGGTCTTCATTGCCCCGGCTGCGGAGGCTGTGAGAAAGGGCGATGACGTCGCTTTTGCTCGAGAGCAAATCGACATCTTGGGAGTGGAGCAAGCTGAAGAAGTTATGTTGGAATAGGCGCTGCAACAAAGTGTGAAGGAAACCAGGATGCAGCACACTCCAAGGAGAATGCGGGGAGAAGAAAGTTTAAGTTCTCATCAGATGAACTCCCCTACATACGAGCAAATGGTTGAAGGTCTCTCCACGATCGTCTCTCTTGATCCTCTGGAGGAGGAGACCCAACTACTGGACTATGGCGATTCCCCAGTTCGTGAAGATAAAGAAACTGTCTGTGCAGACTCTCAGGGGGAACCATCCGCCATAATCAGAGATGTCATCTCAGACATCGCTGAAATTGCCGATGAAGCATCTATGGAGGAAGTTGCAGAGGCGGTACTCCCTATACTGGCGGAGACAGCAGTACAGCAGGTGACCATCCTTGAAGAAGCAGCTGGAGAATCAAGAAGGATGGAAGCTGAGATTCTTGCAGCAATAGAGCGTACAGTGAAGGATACTGTGGAAGCTGCAGGAAACCAACCAGAGCTGCAAGAACCCTTTCTTGCAGCAGAAGCTGTCCAAGTTGCAGGACCGACCGAGAAGACGGGGTCCCTGAAGAAGACCTCTGGAGGGGAGGCTGTTGAGACAGTACCCTCAGAGGATGCTGGAAAAATAGCTGAGGTAACCCAGTGCAGCTAGAGACACCTCGAGAGGAGGTTGATGCTGCAGCTGCTGCATGCTCTCAAGAACCTTCCAAGGTTACAGCAGCAGAGGTTGCTGAAGAAGCTGAGGTTACTGATGCCGACTTCACAAGGATGATGAAGGAGCGCAGCATAACTGTTCATAGGCCAAAATCTGGCGGAACAGATCCTGTTCAAATCTCATCCGGCGAAGAGGAGGCAGATGAAGAAGAAGAGCACCCATCCTCAAGCTCTACAAGCTCTCAAACCAGCAACCATAAGGATGAGGTTGCTACTGAGGTTCCAAGGCAGGATGCAGCACTTAAAATTCAAGTTGTTATACCATTTACTGCATCCTCTGCCGCCTCAACAAGAGGAATTCTAGGCTGACTCCTGACGAATCGATCAACCGAGTTGAAGCCGCGGTAAGACATCTGGTGCACGCCCTCCAAGAGCACGAGTCTACCATGCACAACAGTCTCAGGGTCGCTGCCCAATTCCACACTGAAACCATGACTGGTTTCAAGAAGGACCTTGAAGTTCTGCCTGGGATGATCAAGAGGACGCTGAATGATCACTCCCACAGGCTTTATATGGAACGAGTCAGGATGGAGGGAGAGCTGAAAGTTGAAGCTGCGCTGACACGCCAGGAGATCAGGCAGTACAAGTGTCATGCTGAGAGTGCCTCTGACAGGCTGAATACTCACTCCCACGTCTTGCAGACGCTTCTGGATCGCGCATCTGATCAATCTCAGCGAACCAGAAGTGTGGATGACCGTTTGGGGAACCTGGAGCTCATTGTTGGAGAATTGAGGGACATCATGTTCCGAGCCTTCCCTCAGTTTGTCGACGCTCCAGCGGCAGCCCCCGAACCGACCCGTCGCCCACATTCCAAGGTGGTCCCAGCTGCCCCTGCTCAGCCCCCGGTATTTGATGATGCCAAAAAGGGGGAAAGTAAAGAAGATAGATACAGGAGCTCAAGGGGAGCTGAAGAAGATGATGAAGATGATAACCAGCAACCTCTCAGCAGGAGGAGGAGAAGGTCTGGGTCATCTGCTGCTGCTGACATCCCCTCTCCGAAGAGATGGAGAAGAGATGATGATGCTAGAGCTGGAGGAGCTGGTGCAGCTGCAGAAGGAAGATCTGCTGCAGGTTCTGCATTCAGCAGGGCTGCAAGCAAGGATACAGCGCCTCCCTCCTATCAGTCCAAGAGAAGGGATGAGAGCCAGCAGCAAGGCTCAAGAAAGAAAATGAGAGGGGATGAGTCTGAGAGTCAAAGGCAGCAAAGAGAAGAACAAGATCCATATGCCTGGATTCAAAGATTCAGAGTAATTGGTGAGAAGAGAATAATTCCAGATGACTTCTAGCAATTTCCTCCTCAAGAGATCCTTCGCCTTGACACAGAAAAAATCTCTGCTGAAGTGTCCGTTCTGATGGATCAGAGGCCTGAAGGTGAAAATATGGCTTGGAGGTTTGACATCTTCAAGGAAATCAGACTGCCTACTGACAGGAATCCATCATTTGAGGCGATCACCATATATAAACGATCAGAATACCTCAGACACTTCAGAGAATTATGCAGGAAACGTAAATTCAGCAAATATCATACTTGCAAGACTGCATTAAAGAGATATGAGCAACTCGCTAGGGGCGGAGATCTGGAGATTCAGAGATATTATATCGACCTAGTGAAGCACGGTGGGATCGTGCCTTACTGTGAGGACTTCTGGCTCAGATGGATCCAAATTCCTATGATTATGCACAAGTTAGAAGAGTCCTATCAAGATTCCATCAGAGACTGGTGGAAAGGATCAAGAGGAAGAAAAGACATTGAAAAATTTGCTGAAAGAAGACCTGAAGAACCGTCATCTAAAAGGTCTCTGTTTCAGTAAAATCTATACTCTTTTATGATCCCTGTTGTACATTGTATGCCTTGTAAAATTTCTCTCTGTTAATGAAGAAATTTTATTTCTTTCTGTTCTGTCCAAGTTCAAACCTTATGAACTCATGCATGCTGTTTACATTTTATTTTCCTGATGATATGTGATGAAAGGAATAGCATGATGCATCTCTGATGAATCCAGGATTAGACTTAATCTTATCAAAGCTGTTCAAGCATGTAATCCTGATAAACCATATGAGATAATGTAAAATAAAACTTCTTCATGAACGAAATAATATAAAGGTTTTGTCATCATCAAAAAGGGGGAAATTGTTAGGATTTCAATATTTAGATTTTGATGAGACAAATCACATATGTAGTAGGAAGTTTTGAGTACCCCATTTTTCACGATGTTTAAGTGAATACATAGACTAGAATTGAGTTTAGTAATAAGTGCTGAAAATGGAGGTTGAACAAGGATAAAACTGCATCTATGACCTTAAGAAAAGATATCGCTGTAAGAAGGCAAGATACAGTATTGCTGCATGAAGGCAGAATACAGCACAGCTGCAAGAAGAAAGATACAGTAACGCCGTAATAAGACAGAACATCTCTACAGTAAAGAAGGAAAGAACGGCGTGCAGCATTACTGCAAGAAAATGATACAGCAGGACTACCGGAAGATACTGCAATCAGGTCTAAGTTACAGCAGCACTACAAGAAAGTATCAGCTGCACGAAGACCTAGGATACAACGCTAAGCTTACAGTCTAGTCGAGTCAATAAGCGCAACATACAAAAAGGAGTATCCTACAATCCTAGGAAGGATAAATGCAGTACGAGGAATGAAAACTCATGCAAGAATAAATAGAGTCGTTCCAAAGAAGATCAAAGTTGCAGACACGGAGCTAATACGAAGATGCCACGTGGACTGACGCGCTGTAGAAAGCTGCGAGCCACAACTGCCGCATTAAATGCTCCAAAAGAAAAAGTCAAGTCGCATTAAATGCGAACCATGCCTTTGGTCAGACTACTTCAAATTCAAAAGAGAGATGTCTCCTTCAACGGATATCTTCTCCTACAAGTATAAATAGAGGAAGAGATACACTGAAGCTGGTTACTGAAATTACTGATTAACCAAACAATTCGCAAAGCTTACAAGATTCAAGTATTCAAGTCTATGATCAGTTTCAGTCACTCAACCTCCCGAAGTAAAGCAAGTTCAAGCTGAAAATTTCATCAAGAATTCAGAAGCTCACTTCGAAGCACCAGTTGAAGAAAAACTTTTTTATCTTTTTAACCTTGTTGCTGTGTGCTTAGGTTGTTTTAGTGGTGTCGAACAGTTGATAGGAGAGATTCTTGCTGTTTGTATAGTTGTCTAGAGTTAGGCAGCTTCCCTGTGTGGGAGTGTGAAACCCTGTGTGGGTGAGCCTTTGAAGTTTGCAGTTGTTGTGTGTACGCTGGACTTCAGTAGGTGGTTACTTTGTAAAGTTGATAGATTGTTAGGAGTGTCCTGTAATCCAATCTTGCTTAACAAAGTTCCTGCTCGAGGAGCAATGGAGTGGACGTAGAAGGATTACACCACCTTCGAAACACTATAAACCATAAGTGTTTATTGTTTTACTTATATGTGTTTTTACCTTCTGTTTCTTATCTGTATCATATGCATAAAATATTTTCTGATAGAAGCATTTTTGAGAAAATCAGCCTTGTGTTTTAAAAGTTATTTCCGCTGCGCATAAAACTCCAAGTTACAGCGTGCAGCACTGTATCCTAGTGTTGTAAGCAGTAACTATCTGACGCTGCAAGTTCAAGTAACTTGTAGAGTAGAACGAATTGTTTAAAGATTGCAAAATCGACCAAGGTTCATTCATCCCCCCTCCTCTGAACCTCGGACACCACTTAGGACCAACAGATGCTTATGAGATACGACAGATATATGAAGCAATAAATATGCAAGCAAGCTTATAGAGGTTCGAGGGTGGAGTAATCCATCTACGTCCTCTCTACTCCTTCTCAAGGAGGAACTTTATTAAAGCAAGTTTGATTTACAATAGACTCTGCTAATACAAACTCTACTCTACACAAAACTGTCAGCTCTATCCACACAGGTAGCTGCACAGTGATCAAACTAAGCGACCCACACAGGATCTCCAAACAGGTTCTTTGACCCACACAAGATCATTTCTCTTCTTCAGAGAGAATAACAACTTAGCAGAATAAACTCCTGCCTAAATGACTCCAAAACAGTCTGAATAAGATATAGAATTCTTCAACGGTTGAATGCAGCAAGCTCCTTAATCTTCTAAATTCCACAAGGTAGCTGGCTTGCTGCTGCTTAGACTGAGTGACTTAGATTTGAAGGTTTTGAGCTTGTTGATATACTGTTCCGCGTAGGATATTTTTATTCAGATTCTTTTCTTCTTTTTTTTGGGTGCACTCAATATTCTATTTATAGGCATCAGTGAGAATTCTGTCCGTTGAGAAGATAGTTCTTCACTGGTGAGATGTCTTACTCTGATAGGTTCTGCTGATCTTCTGACACCTATTCTACAACGTCTTCCTTTCTATTCTGCGCCTGCCTTGTTTTTTTACTGCACGACCTTAATCTACAGTCTGTTGTACTCTGTCTCTGCTGCTTTTTCCAAATGGCATTCACTGATTGGTTGGGATTGGAGTGTCTCTACCGGCTAGTCAGAATGCATTGACTTTGATGTATCTAGGAGTTTCCTCTTTGAGCAAATGAGTCAGCTTCCTCTTCAGGTTCCTCCCAGCATCATTTGATACTTGGATACTGATTCTTGCAGCAGTATGATAATATGCAGGTAGCAAGGACTTTACGTAGGTTCCTTTGCAGAATCTTCTATTTCCGGCATCCTTGCCTTAGCTATTTTACATATGAAAACCTATCCAGATAGCTAATGCTTTTAATCTATTACACGTTTTGTCTCATCAAAATCTATTACAATTTATCCTATCAGCAACATACGAGATAATTGATGCAACAAACACCATAGTTGGTTATTAATTGAGTAATATGATTTTGAATAAATTTTGTGGAAGAAGATGATGAAAATCTTGTATTTAAAATTCTGGTTTATTCTATAGGTATTACATATATGTTCTACAGATATTATAAAAATTTTGATTGTTCATGATGTTATAAATCAGAATTATCCTAAAACATTGATATATGATCAGTGATACCTTTCAAATATTACTGATATGATCCATAAGTACTACATATATACTCTTTAGGTATTATAAAATTACATGGTTGAATTATATATAAGTAAAACCTTCAAGATATTATGAAAAAAAGTATGGGGTATTATTGGTTTATTCTATAGGTATTACATATATGTTCTACAGGTATTACAAAAATTCTGACTGTTCATGATTTTATAAATTATAATTACTCTAAAACATTGATATATGATTGTTCATAACCAGTGATACTTTTAAGGTATTACTGATATGATCTATAAGTACTAGATATATACTCTTCAGGTATTATAAAATTACAGGTGTAATACTTATAAGGTAAGTGTAATACTTGAAATGAACATGTGTAATACCTGTAAGGTATTTTTTAATACTTGAAAGAACATGTGTTATACATGTAAGATATTTATGTAATACCTGAAATGAATATGTGTAATACCTTAAGAGCATACAACTATATCTTCATTGAAAAATCTTAAAATTTCAAAAAAAATCCTCAAAATCAACAAATCATGATTTCATATTGTTTGAAATAATTGATTTTCAATATTTTAAAATTATTGTAATAAATTGTGATTTGAAATCAATTATCTAAATCTATGAAAATGAGTAAAAGAGAAGAGGAAGAAGAAAAAACTCCATAAATAACTTTATGAAGATTTGATGAAGAATAAGAACAAGAATATAGAGAAGAAGAATAAGAGCAAGAAGATAGAGAAGAAGAATAATGTACAAAACAAATAAGAAGAATAACAAATTGATAAGAAAAGAGATCAAGAAGAAGAAGGGGGTGAAGAAAAAACAAAGAGGAAAAAGAAGAAAGCAGCACTGTTTTTACATTAAAACCTGAAGGGTAACAGTATGATACCTTAAGAATAAATGTGTAATACCTTAAGAGTAAATGAGTGATACCTTAAAATATAAAATTCAGGTGCTGCGCGATGCATACCAACTATGCTGTGGCCGTGTATGGGGACGCGTGGATATACGTAAAAGCGGCCCACGTGCCGATTCAAGTTGGGGGCACGGATCCTAGATCCGTACCCCTAGTGCACATAAGTTTTAGCCTTAGAGAAAATATTATATGAGACAGTGTTGCAATTGCAGTTCTTTATCACCATGTCTATTAAAAAAATCTTACATGTAGTTCATTAGCTCTATAGGTAATAATGATGCAATCTTTTGGGTAATGATTAGTGAATGATCAAACATGCGGTTAATAATGATGTACTCTTTTCGATAATGATTAGTGATGATCAAACGATTGGATGTGTCCGGCTCCAAATCGATAGTTCGATGAACTGGCTATAGATAAACAGGAACCGAACATTTGGATTTCGATTTGAAACCGACGGTTGAACCGGAACCGACGGTTCGAACCGTCGGTTTATCCGATTTTTTAAATCATCATGGCCCTACACATGTCGTTTAAAAAAATAAAATTAATCAGTCGATCCCAACCGACCCGATTCCAGTTTTTAAAATCATTTGATCATCACTAGTAATTATGTTAGTGTTTTTTTTCATATTATTAAGTACTCCCTCCGTCCCTTAACACTTTGCATACTTTCCTTTTTAATTTGTCCCCAAACACTTTGCACATCCAAAAATGGTAAAATTTATCATAATTCTTACCCTCACAATACACACTTATTTACACACAATGCCATTACTTTTTCTCACACAATGCCATTTAATATTAAACTAATCACTCCATTAGAAAAAGTAAATTTAACCATTATACCCTCAATCAAAAAGTAAATATTCACTTTTTTCTTAAAAATTGTGCCCAATTTGATGTGCAAAGTAATCCGAGACGGAGGGAGTATTATTTGATTATAAATGAATGTATCTTCATTTTTCATATTATTATCGGTAATGATGTTAGCGTATTTTTCATATTATTAAGTATTATTTGACTATGAATACATGTATCTTAATTTGTCATATCATTAAGTATAGTTTTGTTAAATATGTAACACCTCGTTTTTTTAAAAAGATAATTTTTGCTTAAAATGTTACTACATACATAATTCATCCTTTTAAAAAAATAAAGCTAAATAAAATCAATAATAATTATAAATTACACATTTTTAAAATTTATAAAATAAAATACTTTAAATAAATTCTTCTACAAGCTTTAGAACAACTTTTATAATATCATCTACCAACTTGCGTACCACGCCCAAAATTCTTTAAGCTGGAAATATTTTAGCATGAAGGGGTGAGTGTTTGAAATACATTTAGTGGGGGATCACGAGTTACAAACATACTGTTGGGATTTCATTGTTTAGATTTTGATGAGACAAACCAATCATGTAATAGGAAGTTTTGAGTACCCCATTTTCACATTGTTTAAGTGAATAAATAGACTAGAATTGAGTCTTGAGTCAAGGATTGAAATGGAGGTTAAAAGAGGATAAAGTTGCGTCTAAACTTTAAAGGAAGATATCGCTGCAAGAAGGCAGGATACAGTATCGCTGCATAAAGGCAGGATACAGCATTGCTAGAAGAAGAAAGGAACAGCAAAGCATAAATAAGGCTGTACTTCAATACAGCAAGACAAGGAAGAACGGCGTGCAGTATCGCTGCATGAAAATGATACTGGAGTACTGTTAGAACGATGATTACAGCAGCACTGCCAGATGATACTGCAAGCAGGTCTAAAATACAGCAGCACTGAAAGAATGCATCAGCTGCACAAAGACCAAGGATACAGCGCAGATTTACAAGACAGTTAAGTTATACAGCGCCAACTACAAGACAAAGTATCCTGCAAATCCCAGGAAGAATAAATGCAGTACGAGGAACGGAGATCCAAGCAGGGACAAAAGAGCCGTTCAAGAAAAAGTCAAAGTAGCAGACACGGAGCCAATAAGAAGATGCCACATGGACTGACGCGCCGCAGAAAGCTGCGAGCCGCAACTGCCGCATTAAATGCTCCAAAAGGAAAAGTCAAGTCGCATTAAATGCAAACCATACTTTGGCCAGGCTATTTCAAATTCAAAAGAGGGATGTCTCCTTCAACGGACATCTTCTCCTACAAGTATAAATAGAGGTCGAGGAGAACTGAAGTTGGTTACTGTCACTGTTACTAAGAACTAATATCCATACGCGAAAGTTTCAAGCTTACAAATTTCAAGCATTCAAGCCAACAGTTTCAGTCACTCAACCTATCGAAGTGAAGTAGAGTTCAAGCTGAAAGTTTCCCTACGGAATCAGAAGCTCACTTCGAAGCATAAGTTGAAGAAAACCTTTTATCCTTTTAACCTTGTTGTTGTGTGCTTAGGTTGTTTTAGTGGTGTCAAGCAGTTGATAGGAGAGATCCTTGCTGTTTGTTTTTTAGTTGTCTAGAGTTAGGCAGCTTCCCTGTGTGGGAGTATAGAACCCTGTGTGGGTTAGCCTTTGAAGTTTGCAGTTGCTGTGTGTACGCTGGACTTCAGTAGGTGGTTAGCTTTGTAAGTTGATAGATTGTTAGGAGAGTCCTGTAAATCAATCTTGCTTAACAAAGTTCCTGCTCGAGGAGCAGTAAAGTGGACGTAGAAGGATTACACCACCTTCGAACCACTATAAGCCATAAGTGTTTTTATCGCTTTATTTATCTGTGCTTATTTTCTGCATATATCTATCTTTTCTCATCATAAAACGTTTGAAAGAAGCATTCTTGTGTAAAACAGCCTTGTGTTTAAAAGTATATTTCCGCTGCGTACAAAACTCCAGGTTACAGCGTGCAGCACTGCATTCTAGCGCTACAAGCAGTAACCATCTATCGCTGCAAGCTCAAGTAACTTGCAGTGCAGAACGGTTGTTTTAAAGATTCTGAAAAATCGACCAAGGTTCATTCACCCCCCCCTCTGAACCTCGGACACCACTTGGGACCAACAAGTGGTATCAGAGCAAGTTAGGTTAAAAGCCAACTTATCTGGTCACCTACCCAGATCCACCTTTGTCTCGCTGTTTTCTCTGCATAAAAATCATTTTTAAAAGCATATCATGGATTCCTCCAATCACAAGCTACCTATGTTTTCCATAGAGGAATATGATGACTGGAAAATTAGAATGCAGGCACACCTTTCTGCCATGAATGATGAGATGTGGACCGTCATAACTGAAGGACCGATAATCCTCATGAAGATAAATCCAATGTATGGAAGAGACCATGCAGAAAGAGAGCAGCCACCACCAAACTTCCTGACCAAACCACGACAAGAGTGGGGAAACGAAGACAGGAAGAGAGCCAACCTGGATAACGTGGCAAAGAACGCTCTATTTATTACTTTGGATAAAGGCACCTTTAGCAAAGTCAAGACTTGCTCAACATCCAAAGAAATATGGGAAAAGTTGGAGCAAATTTGTGAAGGAACTGAGCTCACCAAGGACAACAAAATCTCCAACGCTACCCAATTATTCGAGCTCTTCGAAATGAAGAATGAAGAGACTCTTGAGCAACTAGATCTAAGATTCACATCCATAGTGAATGAACTAGAAGCTCTGGGCAAACACTACACACAGAAAGAAAAGAACATGAAGGTGTTAAGAGCCCTACCAGCGGAGTGGGATAGCAAGACCACTGCCATGAGAGTGTCTATGGACCTGAAGTCCATGAGCACATTTGACTTATTCTCCGACTTGAAAGCATTCGAGTATGACATCAATAGAAGAAGAAAAGAGTCAGAGGAGTCAATCTCCAAAGTTACAGCGCTAACCGCCAGAAGAACAAAGGATACAGCAACCGCCAATTGCAGTAAGCAGAGTGAGGATACAGCAGAAGTTGCTGAAGAGGATATGGCGCTCCTCCTAAAGAAATTCAGGAGATTCATCAAGAACAACAACAATAGCAGCAACATCAACCTCAACAAAAAGAATGACTTCAGAAGAAGTCACTCAACCCCTCAGGTATCTTCTTCTCCTCAGTCAAATATAGGGAATGTTGACTTGTGCTATAATTATAGGAAGCCTGGACACTACGCAAGAAATTGTCCTTATCCAACAGTGCACAAGTATCCTGAAGGAGAAAGAGAACAGAGGAGAGATAAAAGATGAGAGGAAAGGCACAAGCTTCGAGCTCTCATAGGGGAGATGGAGAAAGCCAAGGATGCAGTAGTTCTGAAGGAAGTACTGAAAGCTGCAGAATCCTCTGACAGCGATGCTGAAACCTCATCCTCTGACGAAGAAGCACTCATATGCCTGATGGCTAAAGATGGCGAGGACAGCGAAGAAGATGAGTAATCTACCAACCGTTGTCCATACAAGTTGATGAGGAGCTGAACATGATCCACTCCTTGAAAATGATCATGAGTGATTTCGAGCAGATCAACTCAATTCATGAGGAGCTTAAGGTTGAGAATGAAAATCTTAGAATCGATAATGAGATCCTCAAGAGCAAAAACATCGACATTGCCAAAATGCTCGCTGCACGAGAATCTGATAACTCAAAGTGTAGTAAGCTGCAACAAGAGGTCTCTAGATTGAATCTGCTGATCACAGAGCTAAGATCTGAAAAGGAAATCTTGCAGTCCAAGATGAGTACGTTTACCAAATCTTCAAAGGACGCAAGAGATTGCATAAATCGTGTCAGAGATCCTTTTGTGATTTCAAACATAGGTTACAGCAATCCAGGCTCTCAGAATACAGCAAGCACATCCAAAGCTGTGAATTTTGTTCAAGCCAAAACTCCAATGGAGAAAGAGTTACTCTGTGACTCTGAAAAGATAGTGAACAAAACAGCAATGACGGATAAAGGGAAGAAACCCCAATGCTCAACTGCAGGGAATAAATCTGCATCTAAGATTTGGCTGCAGCAGAAGTCATCTGCTGCATGCAGCAAAAGGATGCAGCAACCAACAAAGTTGCAGCATAGAAGAAACTTTCCCACCGATACTAAGACCTACATGTCTAAACCTCAAGGAGGATATACTCCAGGGAAGTATGGTAGAAGACCACACTATAAGGGTGTTGGTAACACACATGTTTGTCGAGCACACACCTTTGATAAGCAGTTTTCCAAGATAACTGCATACAGCTCGAGAACCAACAAATCTTACAGTAGATCAGTTACTGTTAAGAAAGTTTGGGTTCCCAAAGTAACTAACCCCAAAGGACCCGTATGGATATGGGTACCTAAATCTGTTTGAATTTGTTACAGGTTATAGTGCCAGGATGCAGCAGTGATGTATGGTATATCGACAGCGGCTGCTCAAGGCATATGACAGGCAATAAAGAAACGTTGAAAGACTTCCAAGAATGTAAAGGACCTAAGGTCATATTTGGTGATGATTCCAAAGGAAGTACAAAAGGAAACGGATGCCTAGTCAAGGAGAACATAAAGATCAAGGATGTATCCTACGTAAAGGGGCTTAGATACAATCTCCTAAGCATTAGTCAATTCTGTGACAAAGGATATACAGTGGAATTCAACCTCAACAAGTGCTTAATCAAGGACAGCACCACAAATGAAGTAAAGCTTACAGGAACAAGAAGAGGAAATATCTACCTAGCAGATTGGAATTCCTCCACTCAATCAACATGCTTCATAGTGAAAAGTCCACCAGAGCTGAGCTGGTTATGGCACAAACGATTAAGTCACCTGAACTTCAAGACTATCAACAAGCTAGCAAGAAAAGGCCTCGTGAGAGGATTACCAGATGTAGCTTACAAGAAAGAGAATGTCTGTGGAGCGTGTCAAAAAGGAAAGCAAGTTAAGAGCTCTTTCAAGGATAAGATTCAGAAATCATCTCACAGGATTCTAGATCTTCTACACATGGACCTCTTTGGACCTGTAGAACCAGTAAGCTTGAGCGGGAAGAAGTACTCCCTAGTAGTAGTGGATGACTACTCTAGATAGACATGGACGATCTTTCTAGCAAAGAAGTCGGAAACTCAAGAAAAGCTACCTGGCCTCATGAAGAAAATTCAGAATGAAAAGAGCTTGAGCATAGTGAAGATAAGATCAGACAGAGGAACCGAGTTCACGAATAAGTTTATAGAGAAATTCTGTTTTGACAATGGTATTCGTCATGAATACTCTGCTGCAAGAACACCTCAACAAAACGGGGTTGCTGAAAGAAGGAATAGAACCCTCAAGGAAGCAGCAAGAACAATGATAGCAGAAGCAGAGATACCCAAGAGGTTTTGGGCTGAGGCAACTAATACTGCATGCTACACGCAGAACAGATGTCTAATCATCAAGGATCTTGACAAGACACCGTATGAAATATGGAATGGTCATACACCAAACATTTCCTATCTGCATATCTTTGGATGCAGGTGTTATGTTCTCAACAATGGAAATGAACATCTGAAAACTTTTGATGCTAAATCAGACGAAGGAGTATTTCTAGGATACTCTGCTGTAAGTAAAGCCTTCAGAGTGTTTAATAAGAGAACCCTGGTGGTAGAAGAATCTGTACATGTAGTGTTTGATGATCCACATTGTGACACAAAGTAGCTGGAAAAACCACCTGAAGAGATCTCTCCTAGAAAAAGGGAATGTTATACCATACATAGAAGGAGTTCTGCCTACAGAAGAGGAAAAAGAAGAAGAAGCTGCAACCTTGGATGCAGCAGACATTCTTACAGCAGCAGAACCTCCTGCAATACAGCAACATGATGAGCAAAACACACCAACGCACGTCTTTGAGCCTGACAGGACGTGGCTTAGAAATCATCCAAGAGATCTCATCATAGGAGATCCATCCATCGGTGTAAGGACAAGAAGATCCATCCCACATGAAGCAATGTTTGCATGCTTCATATCACAATCAGAGCCTAAGAATGTTGAAGAGGCACTGCAAGATAGCAACTGGGTACAGGTCATGCAAGAAGAATTAAATGGATTTGAGAGAACTCAAGTATGGCAAACAGTCGCTAGACCAACCCATCAAGGTGTAATTGGAACAAAGTGGGTGTTCAAGAACAAGCTAGATGAATCAGGAGTCGTTGTAAGAAACAAAGCAAGATTAGTTGCTAAAGGATACTGTCAGGAAGAAGGAATTGATTTTGATGAGACTTTTGCACCAGTGGCAAGGCTAGAAGCAATAAGAATTTTCTAAGCCTATGCAGCACATATGAATTTCAACGTCTATCAAATGGATGTTAAAAGCGCATTCCTGAATGGTCTCCTTACAGAGGAAGTATATGTTGAGCAACCTCCTGGTTTTGAGGATCAAGCAGAAGAGAATATGTTTCGATTACAAAAGGCCCTATATGGACTGAAGCAAGCACCAAGAGCTTGGTATGACACCTTATCTCTCTATCTTCTGGAAAATGGTTTTCAGAAAGGAACGATCGACAAAATGCTGTTTAGGATACAGGACGGAGAAAGTGTACTTCTTGTACAAATCTATGTGGATGATATTATCTTCGGATCCACAAACAAAGAGCTTTGTGAGAAATTCTCCAACCTGATGCAGTCAAAGTTCGAGATGAGTATGATGGGAGAATTAAGTTTCTTTCTCGGACTGTAAGTAAAACAGCTACCTACAGGAACCTTCATCAACCAAGTCAAGTATACGAAGGAGCTTATCAAGAAATTTGGCATGGAGAATGGAGCTGCAACATCTGTTCCCATGTCCACATCCATAAGTCTTGACAAAGATGAAGATGGTAAAGATGTAGACATTACCAAGTACAGACGCCTCATTGGATCGTTGCTGTATCTCACAGCAAGCAGGCCAGATATTATGTTTGCAGTAGGAGTTTGTGCTAGATTCCAAGCAGCACCGAAAGAATCACATCTTTTAGCAGTAAAAATAGTGATCAAGTATCTGAAAGGAACTCAGAAAGTCGGCCTATGGTATCCTAAGGAAGGAAGATTCAAGCTTAAAGGCTACTCCGACTCAGATTATGCAGGCTGCAAGATTGATAGAAAGAGTACAAGTGGGACGTGTCAATTTCTGGGAAATAGACTTGTCTCGTGGTTCTGCAGGAAACAAAACTCAATTGCAACCTCTACAGCAGAAGCAGAGTATGTTGCAGTAGGAAGTTGCTGTGCGCAGATTCTCTGGATACAGCAGCAACTTAGAGATTATGGGATAGAAGAAAAAGAGACGCCAATTCTCTGTGACAATACGAGCGCTATTGCAATTACCCATAATCCTGTCTTTCACTCAAGAACAAAGCACATTGACATTCGTTATCACTTTATAAGAGATCATGTTGAGAAGAAAGATGTCGTGCTTGAAAAGGTTCACACGGATCTACAGCTTGCAGATATTTTAACAAAACATTTGAGTGAATCTAGGTTTTCTATGCTTCGTAATGAGCTGGGAATTCTTAAATTGTAAAGAAAAGAAAAATGCAAGATCGCAGGGGGAACCTCTGCATGCTTGCAGGAAGCAGTAAAGTTGGTACTGTAAGCTACGCGTCAATACAGCACTGGGTTCAGACAGCGCTGCAACCTACATTCTTACAGTACAGCAGTTATCGAAGAAATCAAGCAGCACCAGGTTACAGCATTAATTTCAAAAGGAGTATTGATTGCTCTGCAACCTCGTACTAGAGATGCTGCAACCTTAAAAAGGCATTTATTTAGGCGGCAAAGGGCATGTCTTTCAGCATTAAATGCATGACTGCGGGTGTCAGGAAGTGGAAAGGGCGCTACCAGAGCTCACGCACCAAGTAATTATTAGCGTCGATTTGACATCTCCGCTTTTTCCTGAGCCACTAGATCATTTCCCTAATTTATCTCAACCGTCAATCTCGCACGTCTCTTGAGAACCGCCATAAAGACCAAAACGTGTCATTTGAAATTCACTTTTCACCATCTTCAGAGAGAGAAACACTGTGATCGCAAGAAAATTTTCTAAGTGCAAAACCCTTGTCTCTTCTCTCTCTATCTCACAAAAACTTCATCAATGGCTGCCAGAAAGGCCATCGTTCTTGATGGAAGAATGATCAACAAGGAAAACATCTTGGAGTCAGGGCTGTATGATAATACCCTGATCAAGAGGATTTTTGATGCTCTACAACAGACCCAAGTCCTAGGGCTGTTGACCACAGTCTACGCTGGCTTCTCCACGGAGTCAGTACAGAGATTCTACGCCTACGCTAGGCAGGCGGAGAATAAGAACTGCATCCTGTTCCGGATGGATGCAGATGGAGAGGAACGGTCACTGACCGTTAGGGACATCTCCACCACCTTCAGCATCTCGGCTGCAGGTTTGACCCCCAGCCAGTTGGCGACGTATGGGGAGGCATCGGCTCAAGAGATGTGGGATCTCTTTCGAGCAAGAGATGCAGGGGCTGAAATCAAGAGAAGCGCCCCCAAGAAGCTCTTCAAACCGGAGTTTGAACTTCTCCACGACATCTGTGCGTACTCCATCGAAGGGAGGACAGGGAGTTACGACAAGTGCACAGATCTCCGGTTCCGGATCATGTCTGCAATCATGGCCGGAGAGAAGGTGAACTGGGCGAGGTTCATCATGAAGAGGCTGTGGGAGGAAGCAGAGAAGATAACGGAGCGTCGGAGCTACGGTATTACCATCTGTTCTCTGCTCTGCAAGCTTGGCCTTCAACTTGCAGTACCCGCCCCCATTCATCCTGGAAAGTATCTCGGGGAGAAGAAGAAGGGCAAGACCCAGCCGAAGGCTGTAGGAGCAGGAGTTGCTAGGAAGAAAACCAAAGACAAAAAGAATGCAACTCTTGCTCTGCAAGATGAAGCTGCTGTCAGCGGGAAAGATGCTGAAGAAGAGGATCCTTCGAGTCATCTTCCTGTTATCAAGAGGAGTTCAGGGAAGGCTGTACCTAAACTTGAATCCTCTTCCCCAGATGATGACGCACCTTTGGTGAGAAGGGCTCCACGCAGCAAGAGAGCTGCTGCTGCTGTTGGGGATGTGTCACATCAGCCCTCTATGGTTGTAGTTGACCTTGGGGATGAGTCACATCAGCTTCGGGAGCCACATCAGCATCGGGTCGAGCCCACTGAAGAAGAAGCTCGTCTGCAAACAGAAGCTTCAGTGCTCGATCCTACCTTTCCAGCGGCTAGAAATATACCGGCAGAGTATTCTCTTTGGAGAGAGATGCGGTTGTTTAAGAGGAAAATCCTGTTGAAGTGGAAGGATTTTCTGACAGTCGAGCAAGCTGTCCTGGAGTGGGCCAAATCAGAGGATATTCTGGCACTCCTGCAACCTGACTTTGCAGCAAGAGTTCAAGAGCTCGATGGCTGCAGCGCTGCACAGGGAGCACAGAGCAAGGGAAAGGGCAAGGCTCTTGCAGAATCTGACTCTGCAGAGCTGCCGATGAAAGCAGCAGTGGAAGATGTACAGGTCTTCCTCGCCCCGGCTGCAGAGGCGGTAAGAAGGGGCGATGATGTCGCTTTTGCTCAAGAGTAAATCGACACCTTGGGAGTGGAGCAGGCTGAAGAAGCCATGCTGCATCTAGCGCTGCAACAGAGCTTGAAGGAGACAAGGATGCAGCACACTCCAAGGAGGATGCGGGGAGAAGGCAGTTCAAGTTCAAATCAGATGAACTCCCCTGCATACGAGCAAGTAGTTGAGGGCCTCTCCAACATTGTCACGCTGGATCGCTTGGAGGAGGAGGAAGCCCAACTACTGGATTATGGTGATTCCCCAGTGCGCGAAGATGAAGATGCTGCCCAAGCAGACTTTGAGGGGGAACCATCTACCATAATCAGGAATGTCATCTCGGACATTTCTGAGATTGCCGATGAAGCATCTACGGAGGGAGTTGCAGAGGCGGTACTCCCTGCACTGGACGCGACAGCAATGCAGCCAGCAACCACCCTTCAACAAGAAGAAGGAGCTGCAGAGAAGAGCAGGGTGGAAGCTGAGATCCTAGCAGTAATAGCGGATACGGTGCTGAATACTGTGATCGCTGCAGCCATGCAGAGCTGCAAGAACCCATTCTTGCAGCAGAGGCTGTCGAAGAGGTTACAGGACCGGTCGAGGAGATGGGGTCCATTGAGAAGACCTCAGTGGAGGATGTTGTTCTGACAACACTCCCTGAGTGTGAAAAGACCTCGGGTGGGGAGGCTGTTCAGACAGTACCCACTGAGGATGCTGGAATTGAAGCCGAGGTATCCCAAGTACAGCTAGAGACACCTCGTGAGGAGGTTGATGCTGCAGCTGCTGCTTGCTCTCAAGAACCTTCAAAGGTTACTGCAGCGAAGGATACTGTGGACGCTAACATGTCGGATGCCGAATTCGCAAGATGGATAAAGGAACAAAATATTGCTGTTCATGGGCCAAAATCTGGCGGAGCAATTCCTGTCCCAATCTTATCCAGCGAAGAGGAGGCAGAAGAAGAAGAAGAAGATGAGCACCCATCCTCAAGCTCTACATGCTCTCATACCAGCAAGGATGAGGATGAGGTTGCTGCTGAAGTACCGAGGCAGGATGCAGCACCAGTATGCCAAGAGGTGATTCCATTTGCTGCATCCGCTGCTGCCTCAACAAGAAGGAATTCAGGGCTGACTCCTGATGAATCTATCAACAGGGTCGAGACCGCTGTTAGACATCTGCTGCATGCTCTCCAGGAGCATGAGTCTATCATGCGCAACAGTCTCAGGGTCAGTGCCCAATTCCATGCTGAAACCATGACAGGTTTCAAGAAGGACCTCGAAGTACTGCCTGATATGATCAAGTCGAATCTTGCTGAACATTCGAACAGGCTGTACTACGATCGGGTCAGGCTGGAGAAAGAGTTGAAGGTCGATGCTGCACTCACACGCCAGGAAATCAGAGTGTGCAAGCAGCATGCTGAAAATGCCTTAGTCAGACTCAACTCTCACTCCAAAGTCTTGGAGTCACTTCTGGATCGCGTCTATGATCAATCCCAGAGAACCAGAAGTGTGGACGACCGCCTGGGGAACCTGGAGCTAATTGTGGGAGAACTCAGGGACATCATGGTCCGAGCTTTCCCTCAGCATGTCGATCCTCCAAAGCCCGTCCCTGAACCGACCCGACGCCCGCGATCAAGGGCGGTCCCAGCAGCCCCTGCTCAGCCCCCGACTTTTGATGATGCCAAAAAGGGGGAAGGATTTGAAGATAAATACAGGAGCAAAGGGGCGGCTGAACCTGAAGAAGAGGAAGAAGATGATGACCAGCAACCTCTCAGCAGGAGGAGAAGGAGGTCTGGATCATCCGCTGCGGCTGATATCCCTTCTCCGAAGAGATGGATAAGAGATGATGATGGAGCTGGTGGAGCAGGTGCAGCTGCTGGAAGAAGATTTGCTGCAGGTTCTGCACACAGCAGAGCTGCAAGCAAGGATGCAGCACCGCCCAGCTATCATCATAAGAGAAGGGATGATAGCCAGCAGCAAGGCTCAAGGAAGAGGATGAGCGGGGACGAGTCTGAGAATCAAAGGCGCCAATATGAAGAAGCTACAGATCCTAATGCCTGGATTCAAAGACTCGGTGTAATTGGTGCTAGAAAAATATTTCCAAACAACTACTACCAATTTCCTCCTCAAGAAATCCCTCACCTTGACACTGAGAACATCTCTACTGAAGTGTCCGTGTTGATGGATCAAAGGCCTGAAGGAGAGAACATGGCTTGGAGATTCGACATCTTCAAAGAGGTCAGACTGCCTTTTGATCGGAATCCAACATTTGAGGCGATCACCATTTTCAAATGATCAGAGTACCTCAGACACTTCAGAGATCTATGCAGGCAAGGCAAATTCAGCAAGTATCATACCTGCAAGACTGCATTGAGAAGGTATGAACAGCTCGTTCGGGAAGAAAGCCTTGACATTCAACAGCTATACATCGATCGAGTCAAGGAATGGCTGATTGTACCATACTGCGAGGACTTCTGGCTGAGATGGATTCAGATTCCTGTGATCAGACACAAGCTGAAAGAGTCTTACCAAGAGTCCATCAGGGACTGGTGGAAAGGATCAAGAGGAAGGGAAGGCCTTGAAAGATTTGAAAGAAGATCAGACGAATCAGCAAGCAAAAGGTCTTCGTTTTACTAAGCTGTACTCATATGCCCTCTTATGATCCTTGTTGTTGTATTTTTGATGTTGTAAAAATTTCTATCTCTTAAATGAAGAAATTTTTTCTTTCTGCCCTGACCAAGTTCAACTCTTATGAACTCATGCATGCTGTTTATATTTTCCTGTTGTGTTTGTTGAAAGGAATAGCATGATGCATCTCTGATGAATCCAGGATTAGATTTATTTATTCAAAGCTGTGCAAGCATGTAATCTGGATAAACCATATGAGTTAAAGTAAAATGAAACTTCTTCATGAACGAAATATTGTAAAGGTTTTGTCATCATCAAAAAAGGGGAAATTGTTGGGATTTCATTGTTTAGATTTTGATGAGACAAACCAATCATGTAATATGAAGTTTTGAGTACCCCATTTTCACATTGTTTAAGTGAATAAATAGACTAGAATTGAGTCTTGAGTCAAGGATTGAAATGGAGGTTAAAAGAGGATAAAGTTGCGTCTAAGCTTTAAAGGAAGATATCGCTGCAAGAAGGCAGGATACAGTATCGCTGCATAAAGGCAGGATACAGCATTGCTGGAAGAAGAAAGGAACAGCAAAGCATAAATAAGGCTGTA
Organism: Scutellaria barbata; assembly: GCA_028654395.1. Classification (NCBI taxonomy): domain Eukaryota; kingdom Viridiplantae; phylum Streptophyta; class Magnoliopsida; order Lamiales; family Lamiaceae; genus Scutellaria; species Scutellaria barbata. Next base: position 6,303,362 of record CM053650.1, read on the forward strand.
CTTCAATACAGCAAGACAAGGAAGAACGGCGTGCAGCATCGCTGCATGAAAATGATACAGGAGTACTGCTAGAACGATGATTACAGCAGCACTGCTAGATGATACTGCAAGCAGGTCTAAAATACAGCAGCACTGAAAGAATGCATCAGCTGCACAAAGACCAAGGATACAGCGCAGACTTACAGGACAGTTAAGTTATACAGCGCCAACTACAAGACAAAGTATCCTGTAAATCCCAGGAAGGATAAATGCAGTACGAGGAACGGAGATCCAAGCAGGGACAAAAGAGCCGTTCAAGAAAAAGTCAAAGTAGCAGACACGGAGCCAATAAGAAGATGCCACATGAACTGACGCGCCGCAGAAAGCTGCGAGCCGCAACTGCCGCATTAAATGCTCCGAAAGGAAAAGTCAAGTCGCATTAAATGCAAACCATACTTTGGCCAGGCTATTTCAAATTCAAAAGAGGGAAGTCTCCTTCAACGGACATCTTCTCCTACAAGTATAAATAGAGGTCGAGGAGAACTGAAGCTGGTTACTGTCACTGTTACTAAGAACTAATATCCATACGCAAAAGTTTCAAGCTTACAAATTTCAAGCATTCAAGCCAACAGTTTCAGTCACTCAACCTATCGAAGTGAAGTAGAGTTCAAGCTGAAAGTTTCCCTACGGAATCAGAAGCTCACTTCGAAGCACAAGTTGAAGAAAACCTTTTATCCTTTTAACCTTGTTGCTGTGTGCTTAGGTTGTTTTAGTGGTGTCAAGCAGTTGATAGGAGAGATCCTTGCTGTTTGCTTTTTAGTTGTCTAGAGTTAGACAGCTTCCCTGTGTGGGTTAGCCTTTGAAGTTTGCAGTTGCTGTGTGTACGCTGGACTTCAGTAGGTGGTTAGCTTTGTAAGTTGATAGATTGTTAGGAGAGTCCTGTAAATCAATCTTGCTTAACAAAGTTCCTGCTCGAGGAGCAGTAGAGTGGACGTAGAAGGATTACACCACCTTCGAACCACTATAAGCCATAAGTGTTTTTATCGCTTTATTTATCTGTGCTTATTTTCTGCATATATCTATTTTTTCTCATCATAAAACGTTTGAAAAAAGCATTCTTGTGTAAAACAGCCTTGTGTTTAAAAGTATATTTCCGCTGCGTACAAAACTCCAGGTTACAGCGTGCAGCACTGCATTCTAGCGCTGCAAGCAGTAACCATCTATCGCTGCAAGCTCAAGTAACTTGCAGTGCAGAACGGTTGTTTTAAAGATTCTGAAAAATCGACCAAGGTTCATTCATCCCCCCTCTGAACCTCGGACACCACTTGGGACCAACACATACATATAGATGTAGACATTGATATATAGAATTTAAATCATATCAATAAACACTTAGGAGATTTGTTTCACATAGATGTGGGGTTTAACCCGACTTATCATTATTCACATATCACAGGACTTTAACTTGATTGTAACACAGGGTTTCAACCCGATCGTAATACAAGAGCTTTAACTCGATCATGACACAGGACTTTTAACCTGATCGTATTGTGGTTTTGAGCCACCTTAACTTGCATGCGCGCACACACACGTATTCACTTCAACATTCTCCATATTCGTATTAACAAACTCATAATACAACATTCACAATTTAGTAACAATCACATCAACAAATTATCATAAGAACAATCACATTTCACATATTCTTAACGATCACATGATTGAGAGTACGAAATTTATAAATGCAAAATATAGAAGTTACCCCACCTTAGGGAAAGCTAGAACATCTATTTATAAGTTGTCGAGCAATCCTAAATAATTCCTCTTTCCTTGTTTCCTACATCGAACATTTAAAAGGTCTTATTACCTTATCTAGTTATAAATCGTAATTTTAAGGTCACTAGAAATTAGAATATGATTTTTAAGATTTTCCTTGTTTATGAGAGAGGTTGAAATGGCTTTCCAATGACATCGTGGCCGGTTTAAAGAATAAAAGACATAATTTTTAGACAAATGCAGGGTTTAGATGAAATTATAATAAAATGCATTTATTATAACACTAAAAAATTTAATTAGGTTTAAATTAGATTTTGAAAGATTTAAATTTAATTTTAAGAAAGTAAATTATAAAATTATGACTTAAATTACATCTTGACGACTTGGACTTAATATTATAAAAATTAATTATAAAGTTTAGGACTTAAAATAATTATTGGAGATCTATAAAGTATCTTTAGAAAAGCTAATTTACAATTTAGGGTTTAAATTAGATATTAAAAATTTTGAGAGTATTTATAGAAAGCTAATTATGAAATTAAGGCAAAATTAGATCAATCATAAAATTTAATTTATAGAATTGGAGTCAATTGAATGAAGTTAGAAGTTAATTTTTTAGGAAAAAGACAAAATTGCAAAATATGAAATGTGTACTTTAATTATAGGATCAATATATAGATCCAACTATTTATTGTAATTTAAGCTACTTTGTTTACCATTAATTTGCAAGTAAAACTATTACATATGCGCATATAACATTAATATGAAATATAAACTTATTCTTATTACATTATATATTAGAAACAAATTCTTTTATTTAATACTACATTTGTGTGTAATTATTAGGTGCATGTTTTATTATCTAATCTATCTTGTTGGTATTTCACAGTTCTATAAAATTCTCCTCTTTAGTTTGTTTTCAGAAATTAATTATTTACATAGAAAGTCTTTGAGTTATTCTGAAATTAAGGGATTAAATTATAAGTTTTTAGAAACTTAATTAATTGCATGGACACAAGAAGCCTCCTTAACCTTAGTCAAACACAACACCTACCACACCCGAACCCTCAGACCAATACAACACACACGCACGCTGTTCATGTCCAGCCAACCGCTCGTCTGCAACTTCTCACCCACGCACACCCATCTAAACTCACGCGCACACCTGCTGCCATGTTGTTCAATTCAAAGAAAAGGAAGAGAGGGAGAAAGAAGAGAAAGGCCTTCAACACACAGAGAAAAATGAGAAAATAATGAGAGAGAAAGAAGAGGTAAGTCTTCTTTTTCTTTTATTACTTATTTATTTATTCATATTTATTACACAATTATTTTTATACACCAAATGCACGAATTCTAAATCCGTGCAACTAGGTCGACCCGATCCGAGAATGTATTTCACGCGTCCCACACGCGCCTATACGTGCTCAAATCTTAACCCAAACTTTATCCCAAACCCTAGTTCTGCTATTATATTGGCATAATTTTTTTTTTTAGCGAACTTAACCTTTTAATTTTGTACTCATAACCTTTTAGTTATATGCACATAACCTTTTACAGTGCATGTACTGAAAAAAATATAAGTTATTCACCGAAAAATGATATGAAATCTATACATAAAGGTTATACTATTATAACATAAAAATTATATCATTACAACATAAAAATTTTAGCTATATAACATGAATTTTTATAGTGAAATAAGTTATGCATTGAAAAAGTTATAAAATATGTACATAAATGTTATATTATTACAATATAAAGGTTATATTAAAGGTTATGTAATAAATAAATAAAAAATTAGGCACAGATCCAGATTAAACCGAACCCAACTCAATCCAACCCGTACATTCAGTTGCATGATCATGATTCATATACTTAATATACACAAACACTACCCTATTTATTATTATTATTTAAGGTTGGTTGCAATTCATGCACCACTTGGAAGCATTAGTATATTTTATATTAGAATTAATTGAAATGACATATATACACATACACGGTAATATTATAAAAAGATCCATATATATAGTGTGCGTGTGTAATTATTTTTAGAATACATTTTAGATTTATTTTTCTTTCATAGTTTATATTTAATTTACATTACTATTACTATAATTCTCATATAAATAATTCTCATTATATTCTAGGTAACTGAATTTTAATTGGGGATGTTATAAAATACCTTGATCTTAATTTTTTTTATATTATTAAGTATCGTTTGCTTATAAATACCTTATTTATCCATTAATGCTATCATTGGTATGTTTGGTTAAATGCAGGGACGAAAATATTCGAAAATATCTTCAATATATTTTTAATATTTTCATTTTTTCACGTATCGATATAATAACGGCCTGTATATTTTTTCGATATTTACCGATATTTTTCCGATATTCTCTCAATATTTTTATAAAATTGAGATACCGATATTTCCATTGAAATTGATATTTTTATCCTTGCTTAAATGTATATGACTTGCTTAAATGTATATGACGTGATCCATGGTAATTGAGACTTTGACTTTTCACTAGCTTTTCAAATATTAATTCCACATCACCTTATAACAATTATTTTTGTAACAAATTTGAATAATTAATTCGATGAATAAATAAATAAGCAAATAATTTATAGAACTCCATTCATCCCAATATAACATGATTGATTTTTTTCCGGCAAGAATTAAGATAGTTATTCAAAAACACAATCATATAAATCATTTCTCTATTAATATAGTGACCGAAATATTAATTAATAATAAAATATGGATATGGATATAGCAACAAATAAATATATACAGTGAACCATATATTTGGAATATTCGAAAAAGAAAAATAAATATATAGAAACTATAATACAAATTACTTTCATTCAATCAATTAAAAATAATACAAAGTGAACCATATATTCGAAATATTCGAAAAATAAAAATAAAAATAAAAATATAGGAATTTTAATACAATTAACCTTCCTTCAATCAATTAAAAATAATTGAAAAAAAAAACATTAAATGGAATGAGATCCGATTTGAATAGTCCAACTATTTGACTAGATTACGGCATTTCAGTAGGACAAACAGATCGGATTTAAACACTTACATCGAGCTCACCGATCCAAACCCAACTCAAACATATATCTAAACAAAACAAATAGGTACTCTGCTAAAAATAGAAGATTATTATAGTTAGGAGGAGCAAATCCATTAAATATAATATGAGAGAAGAGCATAGAAAAGCAGCAAGAAGACAGTAGAGAGTAGAGCGCCACAGCTGTTCTCCTTTATTGCCTTTAACGAGGAATTTTTCGTGCTGTCCCAACTCTGCTGCTTACTCACTAACCCATTTTAAGTCTACTTTCGTTATTTACAAGCGGTGCAGTAGATGAGGAATTGAAGACATCTGAATTCTTTTTGTTGGGTTTTCTTGCTTTCTTACTGGGAAGTGTCGCTATGGCTGAAGATGTTTGTGTTTTTGCCAAGGTGAGTGCTTTTTTAGGCTCATGCCTTTTTCCTTCATTTCTTTTTATGGGTTTGTTTCCTCTGGATTAATGGCGTTGTTGGATAATGCAGATATCAATTAGCTTTTTCTTGTTAGTTTAGTTTTCATAATATGCATTTTAAAGATTGAATCGTGTGTATATTTCTGAAGATAAGACTCTTTCTTTGGTTTCTTTTTTCTTTTTCTTTTTTTCTTCTTCTTTTTTTTTGGGGGGGGGGGGGGGGAGGGTTGAGTGGGTATAGAAAGTAATATGGATTTCATGAATTTTGAGATGCTTGGTTGCTTCAATTTCCCAGTGTTTGTGTAAGGGAAAGGATATTGGAGAAATAGAAGATGAAATTAATGTATTTATTTATTTTTTCGAGCTGAATAAAGTGGATTTTACTGTGAACTCAGTATAGTTATTAAATGGTTTGCCTTGGCACTTTTTCAGCATGTTTAGATATGGAATGTTGAAATTGCGTTAAACTTCACTGCTACTTGAAATCTTAGATTGACTAATTAGTTTGATTTTGTTGCGTAGACATTGTAGGACTAGGTAAGAATTGCTGATTATGCATTTCTGTTTTTAAAATTTTCTTGTTTCTTATCGCAATCATTGCTATGTAGTTGCTTTTGCACTGACTAAAGTTTCCATTCTATGGATGGTTCATAACAGGGTGGCCTAATTATAAAGCCCCCAAAAAAATCAGCAGCTTCACTTAGAACTTTGGTCTTAGTCTGTGCAATTGTTTGTGGTATTTATATCTGCTCCGTCTCACTAAAGCAGACTAATGTTCCAACCACTACTAACTTTGTAAACCTTAATTGGACGCGTTGTCATGATGACATCATCGACAAGACTCAAGCTCCCTACTTTCACTATCCCAAACCCACAACCTTTAGCAGGTATTCACTATAGATTAAAATGTTACTTTTCTCGAGGATTCGGTTTGGAGATGTAATTATTTTTTTTTTGGTGGATGAAGGGCTGAATGTGGTTGTAATCCTATACGGCTTTTCGCCATTCTGTCTATGCAAAGATCTGGCAGTGGATGGTTTGAGACTCTATTAAACAGCCACATTAACGTAAGCTCTAATGGAGAGATATTCTCTGCCAAAGACAGGAGAAGTAACGTTTCTTCAATTTTGTCAACTTTAGATAGAGTTTACAATATGGACTGGTTTACTAGTGCTTCCAAGAATCAATGCTCTGCTGCAATTGGCTTCAAATGGATGCTGAATCAGGTATAATTCAGTATTTATATTCAAGCCAAGAAGTTCTCATATGTATCATGTTGCATAACTAAGACACATACCATCTCAATATGGTTCCATTGTTTACGAAAAAATGGTGTACACTTGAGTTGCATTTGGTTGTGTAGGTTCTAAACCTGCACTTGTAAATGTTGAGATGTACCATTTTTACCCACTAATTCTTGATATTTATGACTAAATAACAATTTGTAACCCTCTCTAGAATGTTAACAACTCTGCCCCACTTCTTTGTTAGAAATGCGGTATTTGAATTGATAGTAAAAGATGCAACTATAATACAAACAAAGAGAACTAGATATAATATTTCATCTCTCTGCTTCAAAATGGTTGACAACTATGGTTATTTCAGGGAGTCATGGAGTACCATAAAGAAATCGTGGAATATTTTAACAATAGGGGTGTTTCCGTAATATTCCTCTTCCGACGAAATCTACTTCGCCGAATGGTTTCAGTGCTTGCAAATTCTTATGATCGATATGCAAAACAGTTGAATGGGACACACAAGTCCCATGTTCACTCACATGAAGAGGTACCTTTTTCCTCTTCAACCCGACCCAACAAACTGCTCATGCATACAGAACTATTACCATTCTACCCTCGTTTTGTAGGCCAATGCTCTTTCTAGATATAAACCTGTGATCAATTCAACATCATTGGTTATGGATTTAAATCTCATGGAGAAGATGGTCTTGGACACACTGGACTACTTTAGCAGCACTAGGCACATGATTCTCTATTATGAACATCTCATCAAAAATCAAAGTGTAAGTTTCTCTCCATCTTACCGGAAATTTGAGTTTGATCTAGTGTGATCTAGAATTATTCTGTTTGTGGTCCTTACCCTACTTTTAGAAAAAATTACAATTTTAGGACACTAGCTGTAGAGGTCCAACAAACCAAGGACACTTCATATTTGACTTTTTAGGACAATAATTTCAAAAAATTTGTGCATTTGGGCGAAATGTTGTAACTTGTTGTCCTGTTAGCCCGAATATATAGCTTCCTTAATTTGCTAAAGCCCCTATCGTTATTGTCCTGAATTTGCAATTTGACCCTACTTTTAATAGTCAATTGTCCCAAGATAATTATCATTTTAGGATTTTGCAAACAAATTAAGAAAGATGATAAAAAGACAGAACTACACGTATTTAAGTACAATTATTATAGGTAAGCTTCCAATAATCACTTAATATCACATTTAATTTGTATCACATTTCATTTTAGTTTTGGTAGAACTTGTGCAAATGTTTCTTGAAATCCTATAACAACCTTTATTTGGGACGGAACTTAATTTGATCTCATGTCATCGTTCCTTATTCATCTCACATCGTTGATTCAGAAACTGGTAGACGTGCTAGAGTTTCTTGGGCTTCCGTCAATGGAGTTAACCAGTAGGCAGGTAAAGATACACAAAGGATCACTGTCAGAACACATCAAGAATTGGGAAGATGTCAACAATACTCTCAGAGGAACAATTTATGAGAGCTTCCTCCACACTGACTACTCTATTTAGAGCCCCTTTTTCTATTGAATTTGTGAAGTGACTAATTTCTTACGCGAAGCTGTTAGAAACTCGTCCAGGTGATCAATAAGACGTTGATCATAACCGTCTTCTCTCCATTCCTTTGATTTTTTGTTTTCTTCTGATCAACCAATTTTGTTTTTATTTTTTGGTTCGAGTCCTAACAAGTATTGAAGAATCTGTACAGTCATTCCCTTCTTAAGTTATGTAAAAACATGGCCTGAGGAACTGTGAAATATGAAAGCTGTTTTTTTGTTTCCTTTTAATCTCTCCATTTTCCAGTTCATTTTCTCTGAACTGATATTTATTTTTGTAGGGTTTTTATCTGCTTTTACTGATGTTAATTAATTCCAGTGGATGAGCCAAAAAAATTGAAACTGACAGTAATATAAAAATTAGATAATATGCATAAATTTTGTATAAGTATTCACAGTAGCTTTTCATTTTACTTCAAACACATGTTAAATTTTGGTTTTTTAATATACATTTTCACAAACTTTAAAATATCTATTGTTGTTAGTTTTTCAACTTTTGTATTAAAATAGAATTTGTGATTCATCATCTTCTTAAATATCATGTTAATATCTCGCCATTTTATTTTATTTTATTTTTTAAAATGTTTAGTTATTCCATATTTTGACATAATTGATTTTTAATGTTTAAAAGAAAAGGAACAATGTCACAGAGACAGAAGATATTGAGAACATGCTATGAAAAATAATATTGAGGAATATATATTGTCCTAATTTGTAAAGAAATAAATTTCAATTTTAGTTAAAACTAAATACAGCCAAAATCCAATACATGAATACAAAAATTATTTACACCTCATAAAAATGATAAAAATTAAAAATAAATAAACACTAATTAAAATAAATAAATTAAAAATAAATAAATAATCTAATTCTTTTTATTTTCTTTAATTTGTAAATTCAAGATAATGTTTTTTTTATCTTTTTTGATAAGATGTAAATGATTTCTTTATCCATGTGTCCGCCACGTAGGACATATACAATTTAATTTTGATTAAAATTGAAATTTGGCTAAAATTGCAACTAATTGACTATAATATGATTAAATTGACAATTTTTAAAGAATTGGCTAAAATTGTAAAAATTTGAGAAGGTTTGGATTTTTTTTGGCTATTTAACTTTTTTTTTTTTTTTTGATTGGCTTTCAAGCACGGGTTGTAATAGAAAATTAAGTACAATTTATAATAAAAGATCTGTGCATTTTACTGTATTTTTACTTCAAGAAGAGGGAGTCAAACAAAAGTACCTCTTTTTTCCCAAAATTATAGTGAATATTGTTCAACTCCAAATTAAAATAAAAAATGCACTACCTCAATTAATTGTCTAATTGATCCATCTTAGTATGAGAAATTCAGGAAGGGAAAGCACGAGTACTGTAATTCAGGAAGGGAAAGCATCATTAAGTTCTAATTTTGAGTTGCATGTAAGATTTAAATAAGATTTCCTACAAATGTAATAAATTTTTTGAATATCTTATTCTAAGTAATTGATCTTAAAAAGTATGTCATTTTGAGTGCTGATTGAGCAAATACATGTTGGATTAAGCTTTGCATGTTTGATTTCTTTACCTAAATACATTGCATGTATGACCCAAGGGTGATTTTCTACTAGTGTGAAGAAATTTGTTCAAAGTCTTATTTTATATGGTTGAACTTTAAAATATGTCACTTTTGGGAGTTGATTGTGCAATTGCATATTGATTTAATCTTTGCATATTTGATTATCTTGTCTAAGCTCATTGCATATATGATAAATTGATTCAAGATGGTTTATTTGAGGTTAATGGAGTTATTAAAGTCGAATTTACATTTTAATTAAGAAAGTGGATGAGTTTAATCAAGTTGTGGAAAATATTAGTAATGGCAGTCCACTTTGTCGATTTTTATAAAATCGTACACTTGAAGTTTTTCAAAACTGTTTTAGTATGTTATGTTAAATGAAGTTTTGAGTTTATGGTAAAACTTTGATAATGTTTGGAGTAGTTTATGAATTATGGTGATTTTTCAAAGATAGTCCAGTTTTGAGTTGGAATTATACAGTTTCAGATTTTAGAAAAATAATTTTATAAATTCAGTCAATTAAAATTTTTCAAAACTGTTTTGATATGTTATAATACATAAAATTTTGAGTTTATGATTGAAATTTGGTAATATTTGAAGTAGTGTACAAATTATAATTATTTTTTAAAATAGTCCATATTTGAATTCAAGATTATATAGTTTTGGACCATAGATAAATAATTTTATAAAGTCAGTCCATTACAATTTTTTAAAATTATTTTATAGTGTTGAAGTACATGATATTAGAAGTTTAAATTATTAATTTCACAATTTTTCATCAACTAAATAATTTATGGTGAATTTTATAAGACGGGATGGTTTTAGAACTCTTTTCGAACAATTTTTTAGTATAGTAAATTATTTATTAAATCTTTTGTGATTAGAATCTATCTCTACTATCTTAGAATGGTTAAATTAAGATTAATATATAAATGCATGATTAGTTTCATGAATTTTAGATGATTATATGAATTATGAAAATTGTTGTGGTAAAGAGTGATTTTTCTACCTACATGTTACTAGTTTTATGATCAAGAATTTATCTACTATTAAACGTACAATTAAACCATAATTTGAAATTAATCTTAAGTGATAAAATGAGAGCTTGTATGTGAAGTGATGAATAATTTACATTTTAAGAATATGGATGTTAGTTTTATGAGTTAAAACAAGGATATGATTTTCCCTTCAAGGTATAATTGATGCTTGTCTTAAAGTATGCTTTAAAATTCTTCTAAATCTATAGTTACTTGTTTATAATATACAATGTGTGATATGTATGATAAGTGTTGGGTTTTCGATATTTAGATTTTGATGAGACAAACAAAATATGTAATAGGAAATTTTAAATACCCCATTTTTTACATTGTTTAAGTGAATAAATAGACTAGAATTGAGTCATGTGTTAAGTGTTAAAATGGAGGATGAAAAAGGATAAAGCTGCATCTAAGCCTTAAAGGAAGTTATCGCTGCAAGAAGGTAGGATACAGTATCGCTGCAAGAAGATAAGGATACATCATAGCTGGTTGAAAGAAGATACAGCAACAGTTCAATGAGTTAAATCTTCTATACAGCAAAGTAAGAAAGGACGGCGTACAGCAACGCTGCAAGAAAATGATACAGGAGTACTGCTAGAAAGAAGTTACAGCAGCACTGCCAGAAGATACTGCAACCAGGTCTAAGTTACAGCAGCACTGAAAGAAAGCATCAGCTGCACAAGGACCTAGAATATAGCGCAGAACTTACAGTCAGTTAAGTCATACAGCGCCAACTACAAACGAAGTATCCTGCAAATCCTAGGAAGGATAAATACAGTACGAGGAACGGAGATTCAAGCAAGAATAAAAGAGCCGTTCAAGAAAAAGTCAAAGTAGCAGACACGGAACCAATGAGAAGATGCCACATGGACTGACGCGCTGCAGAAAGCTGCGAGCCGCAACTGCCGCATTAAATGCTCCGAAAGAAAAAGTCAAATCGCATTAAATGCGAACCATGCTTTGGCCAGGCTACTTTAAATTCAAAAGAGGGATGTCTCCTTCAACGGACATCTTCTCCTACAAGTATAAATAGAGGTTGAGGAGAACTGAAGCTGGTTACTGAAAACTGAAAACTGTTACTGTTACTAAAATATTCAAAGCTTACAAGATTCAAGCATTCAATCCTACGATCAGTTTCAGTCACTCAACCTACCGAAGTGAAGCAAGTTCAAGCTAAAAGATTCCTTACGGATTCAGAAGCTCACTTCGAAGCACAAGTTGAAGAAAAACATTTTTATCCTTTTAACCTTGTTGCTGTGTGTTTAGGTTGTTTTAGTGGTGTCAAGCAGTTGATAGGAGAGATCCTTGTTATTTGTTTAGTTGTCTAGAGTTAGACAGCTTCCCTGTGTGGGAGTGTGGAACCCTGTGTGGGTTAGCCTTTGAAGTTTGCAGTTGCTGTGTGTACGCTGGACTTCAGTAGGTGGTTTCTTTGTAAAGTTGATAGATTGTTATGAGAGTCCTATAAATCAATCTTGCTTAACAAAGTTCCTGCTCGAGGAGCAGTAGAGTGGACGTAGAAGGATTACACCACCTTCGAACCACTATAAACCATAAGTGTTTATTTGTTTTATTTATCTGTGTGCTTATATTCTACATTTCTCTTATCTCTGTGCATAAAACATTTGAAAGAAACATTCTTGAGAAAAACAGTCTTGTGTTTTAAAGTTTATTTCCGCTGCGTATAAAACTCCAGGTTACAGCGTGCAGCACTGCATCGTAGCGCTGCAAGCAGTAACCATCTATCGCTGCAAGCTCAAGTAACTTGCAGTGCAGAACGGTTGTTTTAAAAGATTCTGAAAATTGACCAAGGTTCATTCAACCCCCCTCTGAACCTCGGACACCACTTGGGACCAACAATAAGCATGTTGGATTAGATGATTATGATATGATTTAGTGATATTATAATTAATTGAAGCACATCAACTAACACCAAATAATATGTTAAATAAGTAAACAGTGAAGATGAATATGTATGTATGTCTATGATATAAATGAAATGTGATTTGAAGATTAAAAGTTAATGAATGTGTCGAGTACAGTACGAGACGATCGAATAATTCAGTAGTTATCCTCATTTCAAGTCAAACCTCAAAAGTGAGTAACTTTTACTCTCTAGCTACGTGTTGTTAATTGAATTAGTAAGTTATGTATGAAAATCTATGAATAAAAGCACCATAACTATAATCGATATGCAGCTTCCCTACCAGACGACGATCATAAAGGCGAAAGTGTCTGGTCTATGAAGCGAGGTCTAGTAGGTGAGTGATCATACACTCCTCGAGGTTATGTTATGGTCCAAGGGTTAGTGTACCAAAATATGATGTAGTATGTGCTTAGTAATTTAATTATTTCAATGTATTAAAGAAGTACGATTATTTCACTGGGCTTCCTCTTCGGAGAATTCTCATGATATTATCTAAAATATTTTTCAAGTTCAGCTTATGAAGAAGCAGATGTGTAGCCGGTTGTACGAACTTCTTCCCAAAAGCATATGTTTTAATTTATTTTAATGTGTATGAATTTGATATTACATAAAGTCTTTGAAAACTTCTATGTTGGATTAACCATTCAAATAAAATTTTCATGTGTTTTGTAAATATGTCATGATTTTGATTTACAAATGTGGATAGAACACGAGTTAGTTTCTTACACGCTAAGCATTTCGATTTAGAAAAAAAAATATATACTCATGTTTTTAGTAAAGTTTTTCGCTGAGTTTCTTTACGAAAATGATTTTAAATTATTATTATATATTTTTATGAACATTTTGAGTATATAATATTAAGTTGGTGTCTCAATCCTCCTAAGTTGGGTTGGGGTGCCACAAGTACCATACTTGAGAGGATGAGGGAAGAAACGAGGGAGGACGAAAAAGAAATTTAGTTGTATTTGAATTGAGTCATTTGATTAAGAATTTGAAATTTATAAGAGTAAATCAATTGGTAATGTTTGAATTGATATGAATTTGAAATTCGTCATTTTTATTTTAAACTAATTGTTTTTAGTAATTTGATTGGATTTTGAATACATTATAATTTAAATATATTTGAAATATATTCATTTCAAATCAATTAATCCAAACACTAACTGTATTTACAAAGCTATAATTGGTAGCAATGATCTAAAATCTCCATCAAATAAATGTTGCATAATTGCATGACAAATAAATTAAAGTTGTGTTTGGATGAAAAATTTTGAGGATAAATTTAAAATTTATGGTAGTAAATTATTCTTTGTGAAACGGGAATGGCGGTACCGATTTAAGGTTCAACTAATCAGATCGATTCAACCTAAAGATGAGACCAGTTAATAGAAATTTAACAATGTTTTATTTGAAATTTTGTTATATCATGTAATATTTTATAAAATTAAAGAGGATAATAATAATAATAATAATAATAATAATAATAATAATAATAATAATAATAATAATAATAATAATAATAATAATAATAATAATAATAATAATAATAATAATAATAATAATAATAATAATAAAACAATCATTTTTAGTAATAATGATACACAATCTTTTTAGTAATATTGATAACCTCAAAAGTTTTGTTAATAAAATCTAGAATATTATTCAGAATATTACATAATATATAAAATTTCATATATATTAATAGAATAGAATAGCAAAATTATAACCCCTCCATTTTTGGAAAACTAAATAAACTCATCAAGTTTAATAATATATGAATTATCTATTAGGGAAATATGAATACTTCTTAATTCCCTTATATTTTATTCATAATATTATAGTTGTCTGATATTGAAAAAAAAAAATTACAAAAAAATATTAGATTTATAGTAAAGTGTATAAGTTTATATTAGCAGTTTTCCACATTGAAACAAAACTAAAGAAAATATGAAAATTGTAGTATAAATAATGTAAAAGTTGTCCATATCCATTACTCAATTAAAATGAAATTGAAATCATCTCCTATAAATAATAATGTATGAGTTTTCTCATATTGCAGCATTGTAAATTATCCCACATTGAGTGGGAATCAAAAATATGATTAAGGCATTGCCTTATAATGAATGCTAGTGTCCGTTCCACATTGATTGTGAATCAAAATTAATATTGAGCACTAAAAATTTCAAATTCTAAAAAAAAAAAGAGCAACAAAATTTTAAAAATAATAATAAAAAAAATAATAAATCGGATTAATTGGTTTTTTGGCCCTTTTTTACCTATTAGATTAGGTTTTGACTGATTGTAAATGGCTAGATTGTATTTCAGATTCTTTATGCCTAAAGAGATCCGACTAAGGATTCGCGATTGGACCAGTCAGACTAGTAGGTCCTAGGTCCAATCTGGTCCAATCTTATAAACAATGTTTGAAATGATATGAATTAGAAATTCATCAATTTCAATTTAAACTAATTTTAAACAATATAGTTGGATTTTGAATCAACTATATTTGAATGAATTTGAAATTCATTCATTTTAAATCTCTCGATCCATACATCACCAAAAAAAAAAAGTTTTACTTAGTGGGGGCAAAATCTTATAGCTACCCCACCAAATCAAACCGCACTTGAGCAGTGATCCTTGATGAGCATTAGGCTATGTGAGACTACACCATCCACATGACTAAAGGTGGTGGTATGTAGAATGTAGTAGGACTAATGAGGTTTCAATACAAAATGAAGTACAACTTCAACACAAACAACAGTTCCATCTTCACAACCCTAATCGGAAAAGTTGCTCACAAACAGTGACCAAAATACGGTATCTCTCTACCGTATTCATAGTATAGAGACGAAAGGTATTGTTGATGCAAAGGAGGATGATGCTGCACCTACTTCTTCCCAGAACCTTTTCTTGTTCTCTTACATGGCAGAAACCAAATACAAACATGTTAAGGTATTTAAACATAATTCGTTTGTCCAAATTTAAAATCAAACCTCCTAAAAAATTAAAGATAGAGGAGACATGAACATCTGGAAAAGAAGCCAGACACACGGTACAGTGGAAAAAAAGATGCTTTGAACGGCCCAAAAAGGCCAAATCTTTTCCCAAATTGGAAATAGAATATAGAAGGAGATACTCTGTAGTTCAAATAACAAGAATGGTTGGC
Organism: Scutellaria barbata; assembly: GCA_028654395.1. Lineage (NCBI taxonomy): Eukaryota > Viridiplantae > Streptophyta > Magnoliopsida > Lamiales > Lamiaceae > Scutellaria > Scutellaria barbata. The sequence goes on from CM053650.1 coordinate 6,319,111, forward strand.
TCTTACAACATATCATCCCTTAACCCCTCAATATTATGTGTCACCAAAAACTGGGCCTCTTGCAAATATTATATTACTCAACCTGCACAACCACCGCACCATTATAAATTGTTGTCCTTGAAGCTACTATCTACCTACATTTCTTTTTACTTTTTCTATTGTTCCCAAGCTAGGTTTCATTAGCTTTTGCAATAGGTTTATGATACTAATATTACAAGGGCAAAAGATGCCGTATGAGTTCTAGCGTATATTCATGTTCAGAAGATTCTCAATGGCACATTTGAATAATTGAATCATATTAGACACCAATGTCCTAATTGCTACATTGATAGCAGAATTCCAATTTATGAAACCCCATCTTGGGAAATGATTTCATGAAGCCACACTAGAGTATTTGAGAAGTTAAAAACCTTAAAAGAGAGTAAGAGCATAGTACTTAGGCCACCTAGAGAGCAGATTCAAGTTTCAACTGACATGCAAAATTGTGAATCTGGACAACCATGCTTGGCATTATTGTAAAGCGCAGGCATTTCACAATTAATTAAGGAAATATAACATGCTACATGTATTTATTTATATTAGGAATCTCCAACCAATGAGGAAGTACCTTCATATATTTTGTGTTCTATAAATACCCATAAGAGCCAGGGTTATTCAATCATCCGCCATTGGTGTCCTCATTCCTTTCTCTACCCCTTCAACCCTAAGCCCTCACATTCCATGGCTCAATCAAAGCTGGTCATTGCTTTCTTTCTCCTTGCCATTATATTAGCCCATGAACTTCAATCTACACAGGGAAGAAACATGAAGTTAAGGAACAAAAATGCCCATCAGACTCGCTCAAAGATTTCCAGACACATTTCCGTGAAGTTCAGTATCTACAGAAAAAAATTTACCTCAGACTGTTCAAGTGTAATAGCATGTGGCAATAACGCTGCATTAACACCACCAGCACCACCAAGCCCAGTGGCAGCTGAGTCTCAGCCACCGCCACCTGGACATGCAGATGACTTCAGACCCACAGCACCTGGTCGCAGCCCAGGAATTGGGCATTATCCATGATAATAGGGTTGGAAAATCTGTGTGCAAATATGTGTCTTTCAGATCTCTTATTTTATGTGTTCATGCATGTATGTATTATTCGCTCAAATATGTTGTGCTCAAATATCCCCTGTAAGAATTATCATTGTAAGTTTAAGTTTGCATCATATATTTCCCAAATATATAGCAACGCAAGATTTTCTCTATGCAATGTTTGCAAAAAATTCAACAAAGAGTTTGATCCTTGTTGATTGTGTTTAATATAGTATTGTTTTTGAGCTACATCAGTATGCTTTACTTCCTCTCATATCATTCACCTTATCAAGAATAAATTCTCAACTTGAAGAGGTCTGCAACTGAAATTAATAAATTCTAGTGCGTTAAAATAACACGTTAAAAAGAATAAAAAATTAACCAACCATCAGAAACTTGAACCATGATAAAATAGATTTTAAAAAATTGAGATGTGAAATATATCAGCTTAAAGAACAATTTTTACAGACCTAGAAATTAGAACGTATAGAACCATACACAGAAGGATTTACTGTTTGGAGTTTTGAATCTGCTAAATACTAAAAATATAGAATGAAAACAGAATGTAATATATCCTTGAGTTGAAATAGTAAATTGTTATTTTTGGCTACAGTTGCTTAGAGATGAGTGAGATATTTCTATGGATATGCAAATTCAAAAGGTTGATCCTATTTAACAAAATTTGAAGTTCTTAATTTTACACCTCAAAGGAATGACAATAACTCAAAGAGACAAGTAAAAATATATTTCTTTGAAGGCAAAAACATTATTCTTGTGATATAGCATGCATCCTACTCATAGACACATATTTCAACTTTGTTATAGAGTATGGCATGCATAGTGTTACTGTAGTCACCAAAAAGTTTAGCACAACTTCTCTCTAAACCTATGAACATTTCCATAATCAAAGTATGCATTTGACAGACATGTAACAAATATAAAACTGAATAGTTTTCTGTTCAGAGTTCAAACAATGGTTTATTAAAATCTGTCAAACTGACCCTTAAAGAAGTACTCTACATGGCAGGCATATCATGTTTATGAAATACATCACTCCAGATGTATATTTTCAGTGCACAACCAAATTGGAAATGTTCATTCATAACTGGAGCTTAAAATGAAGCCAAGGTGTCTTTAGAATACATCAAATCTTGTCAGGTACATATATTTTTGGCTTATTTGCAGAAAAGAAAAATAAAAATAAAAAACATATATTTTCAGAAAATTGCAATTCTAACATGGCCTTCCAAATTTATCAAAATATATCACGAACTTAACATAATTTTGCAATTCAAATCACTATCCATTCTCCTGGGTGAATGACTGTCAATGCCTGCTAATTTTTACACATTGAATGCTATGCATCCACAATTCTATTTTTAATAAAGGATAGCGTCCAACATGTAAAAACTAGCTGCTAAAGGTTGTAATATTTTGCTGGCAAATGCATCATGGTTCAAATTGCCAAAATTTGTTAAATAAGCAACTTATTTTGCTAAATCGAAAAGTCGTGTTAAAACTCTGTGTGTGTTTTATTTATTTATTTGCAATTAATCCTATATTTTTTACGTATTAATACAATTGCATCAAGAGAGTCACCAACATTGTGGCGCTATTCGATTAAAAATGCCAATTGAAATGCAGTAGTATACAGGCACAAGTTAGTTTTGAATAATTCATTCACTTAATTTAATTGTTAGCCTGGACCTAATAGTTCATGTACATAAACCTAATTCTCATTAGACAACAACAGCAAAAACCTAAGCCTTAATCCCACTTAGAGGGAAAAATACCGAAATACCGTATTTACCATACCGAAAAAATACTGAAAATACCGGAAATTTCGGTATACCGGAAATTTCAGTACTGTATGATACCTAACCGAAATTTCGGTACAGTATCGGTATTAAATATTAATATTAATTAAAACTATATTAATTGCATATTAATAAATCAATAAGATAATATTTTTCATTTCGGTATACCGGTATTTTGAAATACCGAAGTTTCGGTATGTAATTTTAATTTCGTTGTACCGGTATTTTCGGTATATCGAAATTTCGGTATGTAATATTCACTTCGGTATAACGGTATTTTCGGTAATATTCAGTATCCCTACGTCTCATACCGAAATTGTGGTATTTCGTATACCGAAATTTTTGGTAAGGTAACGGTATGAATTTTTTCATACCGAATTTTTCGATACGGTATGCGGTATGGGATGTTCGGTATGTTATGCCGTCCCCTAATCGACTACATGGGCTCAGCAATTTAATATAGCTAGCATTAATATATAAGCTTATGGGCCATGCTTTTATCAATGGTAATTAAGAAACGGTTCATGAGGATGAACTCATGCTAGAAAATAAATTGTTCTTTGAAAAATAAAGTAACATTGTTCATGTACACAAAGCTCATACTCAAAATAATATTGGATAAATATTAGCTATGGGGTTTGGACTAGTCAATGTGAGTCATTAAAAAGAACCGAGAGTAGAAATGAAGAACTTATGAAACAGTTAGTTACCAGATGATGATATCTTGCTGGACATGAGTTCTCATTCATCCAACATCGACGGCAAGTACACAGTTATAATTGAAGGTAAAAACGACCAACAAGAAACACTTTTTACTGACAACTAAGATACTTTTCTCAAAACCAGTTGTGGAAAGAGTTGTGTTTTCTCAAAGTGGTAAAAACAGCATTTTTCTAACAGCTGTGCTGTTTGCCCAGCTTAAGCTATACTGATGCATGTGCATGCTCTTTATTTGTACTTTATTTTCATTCATATATTTTTTGTTATCTAACTTTGCATCTGAATGCTCAACCGTAAATCAGTCCCCAGAAAGAATTAAAAAAGGGAAAAGAAAAAAGCATAAACAGTACAATCAAAGACCATTAGATTCAAAAGAAATGGGAAGATCCTCTGCCGCCAGGGTCACTATCAAGCAACACACTTTTACAAGTTGCATAGTATATTATACAAGATAATATATAATGAACTGCAAGCCATGATAATGCATTACAGCCTAGCACAGGAGAGAATCAAATGAACTTTATTCTCTAGTATAATAAGGCTCCTTTCATTTTCAAACTTGAGTGGGGCAGATTCACAGAGGCTTCCCAACCTGAAGGAACCAACGGTGTGGTGACCTTTTTGAGGAATCTCTCTCTTAATTGCATTTTAAATGGAGAGTCAAAGAAAATGGAGGGTTTAGGTATTCTACTTTAAAACTCATGATTTGCATCCCTTGACTTATTTCAAATGTTAACAGAAGAAAACACTAACAATCAGCAAAAAAAATACATATTTTTCACACCACCACCAACGCGTCCCCCCCCCCCCCAAATTTTTTTTTTATACAAGCTAAAAATTACATTAAGGTTGAAACCTATTCTTTTCAATATATACTCACAACTAAAGAAAACTTAGACCTTTAATTTTAGTGTCTACAGTACTTAGAGATAGAAAGGCAGACAGACTTGGAAGAATTCACATGTCCCAAAACTTCCTTATTTTTCTTTTTAATTATAGCAGATGAGGTAATAAAGTTACCGTCAACCAAAGTTGCAAAAGATTAACGTAAATTCAGGAGAATATCGGGAAAGGGCTTGAGTAATTTAAGAAAGAAGAAGAGCCAACACAAGTAACAGTGCATGATTTAGATCAAACACTAACCCAAAAAAAAAGACTGAATTTTTCAACATCCTTTGCCATTTATTTCATGCAAAGAGATAAATATCTTATTCACAACAAAAAAGGATAAAAGGGCCAATTAACTTATCTTGTATAGACTTTAACTTTTAACCAAGATAGAACATCTTGTACAAGTTCATCCCAAAACATCTCTCGGCATATTCCAAGGGAGATCCATAACAGGCAACATGAATAAGCCAAGCACCACAACTCAACTCAAAGTCATGCTTATCAAATTAATGAGAAAAAAGAGATCCACAAAAAAGTGTAGGGTCAAATGCTACATATTGAACTGCAGGGTATCAAATCAAATCTTCAGTTAGTACTATTAATATTTGGTCAAGCTATGGCATATAGCCTAAGCCACCAATTTGACAAAATAGGTTCCTTTTCCCAAAGTAGTAGGTTCAAATTTAGTATTATGCTAAAAGTTAGGAGTCCACCATCTGTCTGATTCACTCAGTGCTTTTGCATATTAAGTATTATAACCACACCCATCACTGTTATAAAAATACAAGCCCATGAAAGTAATACTTCCACCTCTAAGAGGTTGAATAGTTATTGATATCAATGAACTTTTCTCATCAAGTGTCATCAATAAAATAAAAAACACTCGGGAGATCTAACAGTAACTCTGAAGTATGTAAGACTTTAAAACACACAAAACAACTAGATGTTACAGTTAAACAATTGACTGCTTAATGATGAAACCTTAATGCAAGACCAGCATAAACCTGTACATTTTGTCTATAGTTACCAAAAATGTCTAATTTTGGTATGGGACCTGCAGCAGGAGAATGATATTTAAAATTATGAAATATTGTTGGTGCAGCTTAAATTACATAATAATTTTATTATTATAATATATGGAATTATCAAACTTCAATAGGCAGGTAATGATTTAGTTCATTCAAAAGCTCAAGCACGCACAGGAGAATGATATTTAAAATTATGAAATATTGTTGGTGCAGCTTAAATTACATAATAATTTTATTATTATAATATATGGAATTATCAAACTTCAATAGGCAGGTAATGATTTAGTTCATTCAAAAGCTCAAGCACGCCATAAATAAAACTAAGCTTAAACCAGAGGACAGATGTGTTTTCACTTGAATTTGTCGACCGAAAGAAGTTGAAGCTTGCATATTAGCCATACACATAAAGAAGTAGACATGTTTAAGTGGGCGGTACACAGAATCTATTCCTTTTTCAGCCGCATTTCCTCTGTCCTAAGGCCAACTGGGCTTCTTCTGTTATATTATAATTCCACGAATTCAAAGATCTCAAATCTTATTTGCCAAGATATAATTGAAAATAACCACCCTTAACCACCCAAACAACGAAAGCAACATTTGAGCACAACGAAAGGACAACTTATTGATAATGAACTGTTAAGTTATTAAATTCAAATTCTATCAGTTATATAAAAGACCTTTTCCCAGTCAACAGATTTATATTTTTGTGTGAGAGTGACCATGACCACGCACGTGGGGTTTATAGGTGGGGGCGGCCCGTTAGGCACAGCACTTACTAATATTTTGGTTTCTGCATGTACAGCTTTTTAATTAAAAAAAAAAAAATTCCTGCTTACAGAAAATTAAAAGGACTACCACTGAGAGAGAAAAGAAAAATAGAATTAAACAGAAGACCAACATTTGTGGTTATGATGAAAAGGGGTTGAAGAGAACCACTAAGAGTTTAGAAGAAAAAAAAGGTGAGGGAATATGAACCATCCATACTAGCACACACTACAGATTTTTATGATTAGCAAATTTGATGGTTAAGATCTATAAGTGAGATTTGAATGAATTCTGAAGATTATAAATACCGGAAGAGGAGAGAGTTCACAATAATCTACTTCAGAGCAAAAACATCATCTCCTTCTCTCTTTAACACAAACACAAAGATAATACGTAACTAAGACAAGCAATCAATACTTATTATCATTTTCCTTTCAATGGCCTACACACAACACATTCACTTGCTTCTTTTCTTCCTTGCACTTACAGCCTGCCTAGAAATTCAATTTGCTGAAGGGCGGAATCTAAAAGAGCCAAGTACTGCAAAAATAGAGAGAGGACTAGAAAAATATTCAAAGCAAGCCGTCAAATCCGCACAAGGTCTAGGAAATCATGAAGACAATCTACAGGTCAATGGGCAAAAAAGAACTTTGCCACCAGTGACACCAACAACTCAAAGTCATGAATTCAGCAGTTCAAATGTATTTCATAAAGATAGTTTTCCACCCACAACACCAGGAAATAGTCCAGGAGTTGGTCACTCTTTTGCAGAGAGAAAAGATAACATGCAACCAAATGAGCAGCATTTCACCTTTGCTGCAGGGAAAACAGAGGGTTTTCAGCCCACGACACCAGGCCGCAGCCCCGGTGTTGGCCATTCCATTGGAAACTTGAAAGCAAGACCAAATGCTTAAGCACGTCCATGCATGCATGGCAACTTGTAATTATTGTGAATTCTCATTGGTTAACAACTGGTGAAGGCAGTTTATTATATTAGTTAGAATATGTTAAATTTCATCTAAGGTGAATAGGTCATATATATCTAAGACATCATGTCATAGGGTCACAGCATATATTCAAAGTGCGACATATCAATTTGTCTATCTAGTAATGTCCATATCTCTTCAAGGTATTTTCATACTTTCATCAGGTGTGAAACATGTTGCATCTGACAATATACAAATGAACAATCCTACAAATGAATCGGGAATATGGAAAAGAGATACAGTAATTCAACATGAGTGACAGGACACATGTATCCCCTATCGAGGATGTTAATCTAATCAAAGCACAATCCTGAATGACTTCGGAAAGCTATGAAATTTTCAAGGATGTAAGATTCTGATACTAAGAAAATAACTATCGAAAAAGAAACAAATCAGCCTTCTTTATGCAATACATCTATATCTACACACTATACAAATTGAATCTTTGTGTACAGTGAGCATACATGGTTATTTAACCATTATGTAATCTGTTTGTCTGAATTTTCTCAATTTATATACTGGATCATTCCAGAACGCACAATGTATAGGAACTAGGACAAAGTTTCCTAGAATTCTTGGGTAAGAATATGCAGCAAATATTCCATTCGCTCAAAGCATTTTCAAGAACTCTATTCAGAACCATCCCCCCTCCCCAAAAAATAATAATAATAATAATAATAATAATAATAATAATAATAATACAGATCCTAAATATTGTGCTACAATGCTAGCACTTCTACTATAAATTCTAAAATAAACACTATTTGCCAAGAGTTGGTTTCCAATGTCATAATAAAATACGAGTAACATGATGAAGCACTAACATCTAACATAGTAAAAGCAGAATCTGAAAGATCTATTCAGCATTATGACCATTTTCTTCTTTTTAATAAGTCTACTGAAAATGATGACAAACTTGAATACAATTCAACACTTCCCATCCTCCCTCCCCTAAGTTAGTCAAATAAAAGTACTTTAATCCAATGAATAAATATCAAATTACCATCATATCCACCAGATACTACCTTTACAAAAGTGATTATGAGTGACTGAACTAATAAAATAAAGATCCTCTTTCTCCACTTTGTGGGTTCAGATTTTTATGGAAAAACATATTTTTATCCTAGAAACCATCAATTTTAATGCCTATTACTATTATTTGTTGGCATTTGAATTAGCCTTTTCAAAACAAGACAATCATAAAACTTGGCATCATTGGATCCACCCTCGCCCCCTCCCGCACACCCCAGCCCCAACTCAGGCCAATTTTAGTTTTGCCAATGCTACACGAGGTGAACTACATCACAATGCAGTATGATAATATACTCCTTATTTAAAAGATCCCATGGATGCACAATTTACTGAAATAACAGAAAGAAATGCAAATGGCAGAAAAGGTTTCCAAATGGGGCAAGAAAATCTTAACCCTGGACAGAAAAATACACAAGCACTCAAGCTGCCCACTCAAAATTTCCCCAAAAAAAATAAAAAATAAAACACTTATTATTTTCTATTTCGTTTTGGGAAAACCAAACAACCAACCGCTGTGCACTAGAAATTCAATTCCACATGGAGGTAATAAATTTCGAATCATCAACTTTTTCACACATGAACTAAAAATACACAAACACACACACATATAATCCATCAATTAACGTTTAAATAACGTAATTACGAAATAAAGAGGCGGTAAAAACTGGGAGTAATTGGACAGTGTACCAGTTAAAAATTCTCTATAGAGACGAGTGAAGTCTCCAAGAAGAATAACGTGGCGACTCTACTGTGAGAACTTCCAAAGTAGATGTACTTTTCCCCCATTGTTGCTCCTATTTCTTATTATTCTTTTTTTCAAAATAAAAATTATTATGAGAAGAAGCTACCAAGAAATGTAGAAAGGAATTATATTTCTGTTTTGAATATTAATTATTGTTAATTTCCTAAATTAATAATGAATTGGTGAGGTAACTTGCTCATCAGTTTATGGTTTAATAAAGGGATGAAATTTTATTCATGAAACCGTCACAGCAGGTATCAAACTTAATGGGACAAAAAATATCTAAGTTAAATCAGGAAACAAGATAGGGACAGTGATTCCCGTTTACAAATTGTGGTGATGACATAAGAATGATAATTATGTCCAATTCAATTCCCGACCACGAAACTGGTCTCGTTTATATAAACGTGGCTTTTTTTATTTATTTTTTCCAAATACTTTACATCTCTTCTTCAAATAATTTATGATCTCATGATATTTGATATTGTTGTTCAATTTTTATCTATGAGTTGTTTTTGTTGTTTAAATATTTATTTCTTAAAAATTGTTTAAAAAATGAAAAAATTTAGTTTGTAGGGAAATAAATTTGGAAAATCCAAATCCCTGTGGAGAATTTGTTTCCCAAATAAAAATGCTCCATCCTGTACTATATTCTCAAAACGATAATAACAATGAAAATAACATTTGAAGTGATATTTTAATATGAGGATGATATTGTTATTAATACGTGATGTATCTAGTTTTCAAAAATTACGTGATCAAAATATTAACTTATATTTTCTTCATTATAATGTTAACACCATGCACTTCATTATTTGGTATATTTTTCATTTTTCTCATTAAAATCTTGATTCGGACATTAATTCATTGATTTATGGTTAGGTCATTAAAATATATAATTCTTCTAATCACTTTACTTAAGACTATTTTATATATGCTTTAATTTTAATCATTTTGTTTGTCCTAACTCAAGATCTAAAATCAATGTAAAGGAGAGTAGTTATTAATTAGAACCCATGTGCTTTTGTTTTTTCCAACTCATTTTCATATTTTCAAGTTTCCAGGATTGAAAATATTTCACTCAATTTTCGTGTAAATATTAAAATAATTTGGATTAATAATAATTTTTTATATATGCACCTATATAAGTATAAAGGTTCTTATTTAAAAAAAAGATATATATATATATATATATATATAGGTTTAGAAATAAAGACATTTGTTTATAATTATGTTTCAGTATGGAAAGATGTGTAATGTGATTAATTATTTTTTTTTTGATAGATATTTAAACTATGCGAAAGATAACAACCTTAATAAGAAAAATAAAAATGAATTGTGATCTATAATAGTGTCCAAGTTCATTATATTGCCTTCCCGTCCCACATGAGCAAGTGACACCAGACCATGTTCATGATTGTGAATTTGATTTTTATTTTTTTATTTTTATGAATTCAATATCAATTCAGAATATCGGTACTTTCTATTGTAAAAGAATACAACATAATTAAACATAGAATACTAACTAGTAGATTATGTTGAACAAGAAATTAAGAATGTGTTGTGAACATAGTAAGATTCGTCCAACTTGATCTAACCTCAACTTGGACCCACAATCAGATATCCTAATATTTTATAATTTTTAATTAACTAATATTTTTGATAATATGATAATAATTTTTAGCATACAATGTAATACTTTACATAAAAATTGAAATGATCAGATTACCACTCAAATAAAAATTAAGTACAAAAGGTGAGAATTATATTTTCATCAAGAAATTACATTTTGCACTGCTTAAAATAATACTTAAAATAATACAATGCATTTACCTACATTTTAACATGTAAAGCAACACTTTGCATAAAAATGCAAAATACCAGAATAATATTTTTCAATGTGCAAAATTACACTATTCAATATATAGAATAATATTTTCAAATTGAATCAACTTGTGTCGAGTTAAGTTGCAAATAGCCTAACAAGTTGTACGCATAAAGAATTTATAGGAGAAATCAAACATCAAATTTTATATCAAATATAAACATGCATACACATTTCAAGATTCCTCAAACTAAGCACTTAATTTAGTGTAAACATACCATAAAAATATTAATTTACAAGAACAACTTGGTTACAAATATATATATAATATATAAAGTATACTAATTAATTGAAGCAGATTCTTACAAAATTTAAAACATTATCATAAGTTTGACTGTTTGACTGGCAGTTTACATGTTAAATAAAATGTTGAGTGAGCCGCAAAAGGGCTAATCTTTATTATAAGGAATCTCGTCTTAGTGGGATTCCTTCAACAATATGCCCTCCTTTTACCTTTTTGTTTTCTAGCTGTCATTTCTCACATTGAATAACTTAAAACGTACTTCTTAAATTTAGCGCTTTTAGTATTTTCTTCTTTTACTATTCTCTTTTTTTTTTTTTTCAAAATTTAATTAAACATATTAATATATTATCCAACTATAATCCCCGAAAATGGCTGGATAATATTTTTTAAGATAATATGCTTTGAATATCCTTAAATATTCACCATAATATTTTTGCACGCTTTGCGACAATGAGAACAAAAATCTATGTATCACAAGAATATTTTAGGGGACAAGCAATATTCTTAACAATAGGACAACTAAAAAGTGGTTTAATTATTTAAGAAAACCAATTACATATATTTTTTTTAGATAACAGTGGCACCACTTGGTGTCTGAATGGCGGCTGCTTGGATTTAGTTCATGTGCCAACTGCCAACACTAAAACAAATAAGACATATTCATGTGACAAATTTAATTTTGCAGAGAATTTGTAATTAATTGCTTAAAGTAGAGCTTTTTTGGTATTATTTTACTCCGTTAAATAACGGCCGTTCATAAATTTAATAAATCAGTATTTTAGTACATTAATTAACTAGTTATATTATATAGGTACGTACCAGTTACAACTGTCATTGGGAAAACAATATGGTAGAGAGAATCTCCCTACTTAACTGGAAATTAAATATTAAATATTATATTTAAATAAGCTAAAAATTTGGTCCTTGACTCGTTTGTTTTAACGGAAGAGGTGAGGGTGCATGGGAAGAGGCTGCTCGATCCCATATATGCTGCTTGGCCTCTTCGCCTCAGATTAATTAATTTTTAGTTTTTAACAGATTAAAAGATATATGTTTAATGAGTTTGGTTATTCCCTATATCATATTTAATTTAATATTGTTATTAACTAGTGCATTATATACAATATATGGTACCTATTGATTATGTTGAAGTAGAAAATAAAATACAATACGGAAATCAGGATTCTTCCAACTACTTTAGGTAGGCCAGCTTCTTTTCAATTTCATTTCTTTATTCTAAATTTTTTAATTTATACTTTTTACGATTTAGTTATTTTTTTCCGAAGATAAGCTGTTAGCATATTTTATTTTAATGAGTTCATGCATTACTGCTCTTCCTCAAAAGTATTGATATTGTTGTCTTGAGGCTTTTTGATTAAGAGGTATGTTATTTCTTAGTTGCTGGTGCCCAAAAAAAAAAAAATATATATATATATATATATATATAATAATAATAATAATAATAAAAAAGCACAATGCAATCTTAGCTTTATTTTTTATTTATTTTTAATTAAAACAGTTTTTTGGGATGTGTTTATTTTATTGTTTACACAAAAACTTATCTCAACGTACCTTACGTAGACTAGACATAGTTATTGTAGAAAGATGCATATTGATAGGATAAAATGTAATAGATTTTGATGAGACAAAACATGTAATAGACTAGAACATTAGCTATCTGGATAAGTTTTCATATGTAAAATAGCTAAGGCAAGGATGCTGGAAAGACGTGAAGATTCTGCCAAGGAACTAGAAAGCCGAGTCCCTACTACCTGCATACTGTATCAAGCAACCAGTAACAAAGGATGCTACAAGGAACCTGGAGTTGATCAAGAAAGCTGACCTACTTGCTCGAAAAGGATGCTACAAGGAACCTGGAGTTGATCAAGAAAGTTGACTTACTCGAAGAGGATACTCCAGATACTTTAAAATCAGTGCAACCTGACTAGCCAGTAGAGTCACTCCAGTTCCAACAAATCAGAGTCTGCCATGTGTGAAAAAGCAGCAAGGACACAGTACAAGCAGACTGTAGAATGAAGTCACGCAGACAAAGGACAAGACAGTGGCAGAACAGAATGAAGGCATTTTAGAACAGGTGTCAGAACATCGGCAGAACCAATCAGGAAGAGACACCTCATCAAACAAAGGACTGTCTTTCCAACGGGTAGAAAACTAACTGATGCCTATATATAGAAGACTGAATACACAAGACAAAAAAAGAAGAAACCTAATGAACGAGAAGCAAATCAAGAGAACATACGCGAAGCAAATCTTCTTCAAGCTCAAGCATTCATATCCAAGATATTCAGTCTTAGCAGCAGCAAGCCAGCTACCTTTGTGATCTTCAGAAGTTTAAGGAGCTTGCTGCATTCGATTGTTCAGAAATTTATAGATTATTCAAAGACTGTTTAGGAGTCGCTTAGGCAGGAGTTTACCCTGCTAAGTAGTAATCTCTCTGAAGAAGAGAAAGGATTCTGTGTGGGTCGAATAACCTGTGTGGAGATGCTGTGTGGGTCGCTAGTTGGTCATTATGCAGCTACCTGTGTGGATAGAGCTGACAGTTTTGTCTAGAGTATAGTTTGTGTTAGCAGAGTCTATTGTAAATCAAACTTGCTTTAACAAAGTTCCTCCTTGAGAAGGAGTAGAGAGGACGTAGAGGGATTACTCCATCCTTGAACCTCTATAAGCTTGCTTGTGTTTTACAGTTTTATTTATCTATCTGGCATCCTGAGCATACTGCATTAAAAGATCGTTTCAAAAATCATAAGTATTTCCGCTGTGCATTATAGTCTCTGATTAAGTCCTGAGATCACTGCCCAAGAGCAACCTATCAAACAGCAAGCTTACTAGCTACCTGTTCATCAAGGACTTAACATCTTGGAGTATTAGTCAAAAATTTGATAAAGGTAATTAATTCACCCCCCTCTTAACCTTATACCACTGGGACCAACACATATGTATAGCTATAAAAGACATACTTATATAACTCATACTTATACCTGTAAAAAATATATTTAATTTATAAAATACATATTATAACTGAAAAATGCATGCTTATACATGTAAAAGACATATTTGAATCTCATCACATGTAAGACGGTCACAAAATGCCAACTCTATTGTGTATACTATAAGTTCATTACAATCAAAACTCAAATTGTTTCACCTAATTTTCATATTGTTTCACCTATATCAATCCATAAAATAAAAGTATCAGACTGTTCTACTCAATCTCGGACCATCAATCTTTATGAATTGATAATTGAAAAAAAATATGTTTCTCTTGACCAATAAAAAAATGAAAATTGTCCCTACAGACTTAGCTTGATAGTTGTGCATTTCTCAGTGAGACCAACTCTTAATTGTTTTAGGAATGAAATAATAATATAATGATAAATATTTCACGAGTTAATTAATTTGAAAATCAATTGTGTGAAAAAATATCGAATATATTATAATATGTTTAAAATTTGATAGTCAAATATATCTCTATGTGTTCATCAATCAGGATCATCCACAATTGTTTTGTTATCAATTTTAGTATTTTTTAATTGCTTCGTTTTCGATTTGTGCATTTTTTTACTTGATTTTCACATGAATTGTATATATATAATTAACTAGTGAAATGCTACTGATGATTTGTTGATTTGCCAAAAACTTGGGAGAGAGAGGGAAGGGTTTCAAATATTTTTTTTATTCTTAAATGTTAAAATTGGGATATTTTGTTTTTCTTTATTTTCTAAATTAATATATCTTGGAAATGAGGTTTGTTTAGGAAAATGCAGGGTGTGGACAGGCCCATGGCCCCCATCAGAAAGAAAATTAAGTCATAACAAAAAAAAGAAAAAGAAAGACATTCTTCATTAATTACTACCAAATTGGGGTTACGACTTTAATTAATCAGGTATACAAATATATGTATATAACTATATATATGGATGCAAATGAAATTCTCTATATTTCAATATAAAAATCATATATAATGTGTATAAATAACATCATTGATCAATATTAATTTATTGAATCTCAAAAAAAATAGAATACAAGATAAAATACTAAAATATAACAAAGAATCCGAGCAGATATGCATATGTGTGAGAGCCGCGTGTACTAATTATTAATGGAATTTAACCTGATTTATGTTATTACAATTGATTCGGGTAATTCTATAAACATTAACTATATACATTAACACAAATTAAATTTGTGCTTGCATATACACTACATAATATGCAATTTATTTTACATATATTAATCATGATATAACATATGTTTGCACGTAAAATGGTTTTAATATACATTGTATAAATAATTCATGTTTAGTACTTTTCAATCTACAATATTTGTAATGATTAAATTAATGTTGTTTGAAAGTGATGATTACTATGAGCATATATACACATAGAAGTGATTGAATTTGTATCCATTATGTATAATGCAAAATGTTTTGAAGACAAATCTATTTTCTTGATACTTATGAATTTCAAGATAAAACTGATCCAAAGCCCTTGAAAGTTGAAGAGTAAAAATATTTTTTTCCGATGAGGTGGTATAAAATATTTTTACTAATACATAGATGACACTTGTACATACTATCTATGAAGTTTGACATTTCCTCGCCCAAACTATTTAGTCATAAAATAATAAAAAATAATATTTTTTTAAGTATCTTACAACATAAATTATATATATATATATATATATATATATATTACATAATAAACTATTTTATAACTTATACATAGGAGTAGAGATGAAATAAAAAAAATAAAAAATTACATTTCAATGATTAGGTTATTATTATTATTATTATTATTATTATTATTATTATTATTATTATTATTATTATTATTATTATTATTATTATTAGTATCATTATTATATATGTCAGTCATTTATTGAGTTTAAATTCTTAATATATGTTACATTTATTTTGAGCTTCTACATATATTGACTAAAATAAATGGAGTACAACAACTCATGAGTATGCATACTACATTATTATTTTTATATAGGAGGGTAATAATAATAATTATTATTATTATTAGTAGTAGTGGTGGTAGTAGCAGTATTATAATATTATTATCTTTTTTTTGAAAAATATTATTATTATCATTGTTATTAGTATAGATAATAATTAATATATCTATATTTGCACTTATTTAATACATGATTGAACTCAAAATATAAACTCATTAAATGATTACAAATTATATTTTATCAATGGTAAATATTAAACGGCGTATCGCGGGTGTACTGCTAGTATATCTTTATACATATAATAATAGATAGATACATAGATAGATAGTATCTGTATATATATATAAAAGAACAACCACTAATGCCACTTATCATCCTCTCAAAAGCTCAAAATATAATATTAATAATTATATTAATATTAATTAAATTATATGAGACAATTTTATGGCAAAGACAATCTTTATAATCTCACCTCAATAATTTGTTATCATTTTTAAATTCATGTCAATCTAATTATTAGTTGGAATGTATTAGCATAGATAAAAAAATGAATGTATTAAAAACACATTTCAAACATATTTATTATTAATTAAAAAGAATTACCAATTTCATGAAAAATTAATAATGACATATCACTTAATTTTTTATATAATTTTAACTTATCTTAATTAAAAAGTTAGAGAAAAACTCAAATAAAAGTATGTTTATTTAAAAGATTAGTGAACTTCTAAACTTATTAATTAATGAAACAGAAATAGTTTTTACATTAAATTATAGAAACTATTGAGAAATTTTGGTTTCAATTATTTATAATATAATTGAAATGAAAATTTATGAATCTTTATAACCTTAATATTTAATATTTATAAAAAAATAAACATTATAAAAAAAGCTGGAATATTAGTGGGAGAGTCGAATAATATGATAGAAATAACAACATATATAATAAATAGAAAATATGTGTATTCTCGTACACATGCAACATATATAATCAATAATATATTAATTAAATTATATTATAGTTGATACAAAAATTGATGATAAATATAACACAATCATAATTTTTTAATATAAATAATATTTAAAATTATCTAATTTAACTATATATTTTAAAAAAAAAAATCGTGTATTACACAGGTCCTATACTGGTAATATTATATGTGTAAATATATATATATATAACATATATATCTAGATCATTTGAAATTTAACAAAACGTTGTTACTCTTTCTATATTTAAATTGGATAATAGTAATAACATAAAATGTTCGAAATTGAAAAATTAGCAAATTGTACATATATAAAGGATAGAATGATCCAAAACATATTTCTCACATCATCCACTTTTATCTTCTATAATTTATAGATATGGTTCATCACATGTAGAAAAATCCACTTTTCCAAGAAAACAACAAACAAAATAAAAAAAAGAAAAAAGAAAAGAAGGAAATTCTAATTTAACACCGACACAACAAAATAAAAATTCTCAATCATTTACTTTGAGAAATTAGTGCACGAACTCGATTAAATCTAATAAAATTCAGATAAAAATATTGAATCTTCTAAAACAAATTAGTTTTATTGAGTTTACACTTTATATTAAAGGAAACGAACCAAAAAGCCAAATTAAAAATACATAATAATAATAATAATAATAATAATAATAATAATAATAATAATAATAATAATAATAATAATAATAATAATAATAATAATAATAATAATAATAATAAAACAAAACCAAAAACAAAAAACATGTTAAGATAACTAGGATTAATTCTTTGAATAGAAGGTACCTCAAAATGATGCGATGTGGGAGTGCATATTGTACTATTTGTTGGGTACGTATGGTACATGGAACCTTAGGTCTCATCATTTCCTACTCTAATTTTTGCTCCCTCTCCATCGGGCTATTATGGACCTCTATATAATCATAACAATTAATACTAACTCATTTTGTATTTCATATATATGATATGATATTGACATGTTACGGTTTTTTTTTTTTTCCTTCAAATTAATATATGAATTAAGAGTTATATATAGGAATAATCATGTACATATTCACTACTTGCACACGTTAATTTGCCCAAATATCTAAGTCATATAAATAGATTTGTGAATACTCCCATCTAAAATTCAAAAACATGATTTTCACACATCAAATTTAATAAATGAACATTCATGATACCCATTATCCAATATTGGCATGTTTAGTAATTTGAAATGTAAAGCTTCACTTCTCTCACAGTATAATCAGTTTAAAATGAAAGAGATTTATTTTTGATATAAAAGATCTACTAGTGAGTGAAACATATTTATATATCACGAAGAAGCAGGTGTATATTAATTAATTTCATCTCATAATAGAAATTAATGTACTGATGATGAAGCTAGTGTGAAGTGGCATATATTATCGATTAACAAAGATTGGACACCACTTGGGTGAGTTGTCAAAAGACAGAAATAAGTGGGGGGAAATATTAGGTTGCATGCAAATGCAGAGTCCAGTTTATGTTTCATGTTTTTCAATTGTTTGATCATAAATGTAAAGACATGGCTACATAGGCATGTTATATTTAGCATGACAAAATCACCACGCTTTCCTTCTTTTCTTTTTGCTATTCATTGTGTTTACAACATGCACATTTGTTTTACAATTGTCTGCCCTGGGTTGGTGGGATATATAATAACACTTGTGTCCTATATATAAATCAATTAACTCGTAAGATAACTTACTATATCAATTAACTCACCTTAATTACTTTAGAAGCTAGCTTTCTACTTGCTACATTACAAATATTGTTGTGTTTCATATTAAGTAGAGGATCATTTTTGAGTTTCTTTTAACTATATATATATATATATATATATATAATATGTGATTTGGGTTTGTTATAAAATTTGATTAGATTGTGATTGGATATATGAATTTGAAATATATACAAGATTTGAAATAAATGAATTTCAAGTCCACTCAAACTAAAGTGAATTTAAAATGAGAGTACATTCCTCAAAAATACTTCAAAATGAAAGCGAGGGATTTCACATTAATATTTATTCGGACACCATGAATTTCAAATTTCTTCATCCAAACGCAACCTTATTTTCTCGAGATGAGTTTTACCTAAAACCCATTCATCAAATCCAAGTCATAAATCTATTACTCAGTTCTAAAATTTCGTTTTTAACCAAAGAAATTTCTCTTCAAATAAATGTCATTATAAGATTTAAGACATATTTGTCTATATTCTACAAGACTGCTCTCATTAATTACTCATAAATTAAATGAAATACAGAATGATTATTCAGATTTATCTAAATGAACAATCTTTTCAACAAATTCTTTAATTTATGTGCAAAACTGCTTAAAACTGACATTTATTTTGGGATTCAACCAAAAATAAATTAATTGGTGCAATTTATTAATAATATTGTATATGTGAGATTCAAGTTACTTGTAGTATTTGAAGTCATGTGTTGTAAATCTTAAATCAATTAATTGCAAGCTTGCAATGACCTCTCATGGTACAAAGGAATCTTCCTTGGGGTACGTTGGGGACCTCACATGCAATCTCCAACTTTTTCACTCAATAAATACCCCATTTTGAAGCTCAAAACCTACACCACATTTCCTCTCAAACTTCTTCTCTTCTTCACTTAACTCATTTTCTCCCCTACTTCTCTTTTATTTCTAAAATAAGCATCTTTTTTTCATAATTGATATGGCAAAAACAGTTGAGCTTACTTGTTTAATATTAATCCTATTTTTTATCCTATCAAGCCAAATGTTCAATAGCCAAGCACGGAACTTGGTTGAGAGAAAAAATGCGAACAATGCAAATGATGTAAATTATGGGTCAAGCCCTAAAGATATTGGAAATCGTAGATACAGAGTTGAAGATCAAGATGGTTACACGGATACCTTTCGACCTACCACTCCTGGTCGTAGTCCTGGTATAGGTCATTCCAAGCATGACTAAGCAATATTTTGATTTTAATGGAAAATTTTATGTTCAAATTTGGCTAATTAGTTTCGTTTATTTCGATTTTTATTTTATTTTATTTTACATTTTGCACTTGTAACTTTGATTACCTTCTTTTATGCAGCATACGTAACCTGCATTGTTTCCATTCTACTTAATCAATCTAAAGTTTTCATTAATTAGTTGTATAACGATCTCTTTTTAACTGCTAATCATGCATGCAGTTGAGTTCATTAATTATTTATTATTACAATTGGGTTGTCGTAATTATTATTACAAACTTACTTTTTCTTACCTTAATTCTCTAGTGATAGTTCTTTAGTATGACATCAATAACTTATCTGACTTCATAAAAAACTTAATTTTGGTTTTTTTTATTCGATATTATTCGATGCATCTATTGAGTGTAGAATACAACATAATTAACGTCACAAAATAACACACCCACATAATGTGTGCAATTTGGCATACAGTGCAATTCAATTCATACAAGAAATTACGACAAACAAATCCTTCGAATACAACTAATCGTAATAGTTAATTACTAGAAGAAACTCTAAAATAGTTTTCATAAAAAAATATATACAGTAGTAACTCATGAATTTTCGAACGAGATCTTCTATTCTAGTGCGTGTTAAAGTTATTTGATATTTCAAAGTAATCATTGTATATCACGTGTATAAATAACATCATTAATGAACATGTGACATATATATAAAAAAAAAAAACGAATTCATGTACAATGAAACACTAAATTTTAACAAAGGTCCAGATTGCTCATCCTTACCTTTTTTTCATTTTAGACTTTTAATTATTTACTTTTATACTTTAGATTCTAATTTAATTTTCTCGTATACATTTAACTTTATTTTTTTTTTGTTATTTATTTATCCTTAAATTTGTTTTAATTTTAGTCATTTATAATTGGTTTAGATTGCAAATCTAAACTAAAATATATGTTTGCAATCTAAACACAAATATATGATCAAAATGACAATAAATGTAAAGGACAAAAATTAAGTTAAGTGCAAATGTAAATGAACAAAACTAATGGAAGGGAAAAAAAAAAGTGTGGTAATGAAAATAAGTGCAAGGATTGACCAAATTTAAATAAGCTCAAAGATAAATAACACAAATGAAAGAAAAAATAATAAGTGATCTAAATAAAAGTAAGTGATGGTTTGTATCAATATATACCTCATAGTTTATGTTTTAGGAAAACAGTTTGTAAAAGAATTTTCGTCCTCAACATAAATATATTTTGTACCAACATCAAATAACTAAATTTAAATAGAGATGTTAATTCAATCCCAACGTACTTCTCTAGGTCGGGTGGGTTCAAAGTTTAAACCCACTCCAAAAGGTCATAAAATGGGTATATATAAACCAAATCCAAATTTTTTATTTCCAAACTTTTTTTTTAATGAATAATATATAGTAATAATAATTTACTTTATTATTTCATTTTAAATTATTATAATCTTTTTGTTAAACTAATATACAAAATTAATAAAATATATCAAAGATTTTAATATGAGAAGTTCAAAAGTGATCCTAGCTGGTAGTTGATATTTTCTTCAAAAGATATTAAGGTTTATTATCTTCAACACCCCCCCCCCCCCTAGATATTAGGTCTAATCATTACTTTTTTTCCTTTCCTTTAGTAAAATTTTCAATTAATTTGAAAAGTTCTATCTTCAGACGTAGGTTTATATATATGTTGGAGACTACGTTTTAAGTTCGATTTTTCAGGAATATAATAGAAATTGAAAAAAGATTTGATTGTTATCTCCAAATTAATTCGAAAAATAAATTATAAAAAAATTTAAAATGTTACAATTGAGAGGAAATAAAAAAGAAAAAAGGTACTGAAAAAGTGCACATGAGATTTGAGGGAAATAAGTTGGTCGGTAAAAAGTTGGGAAATGTAATGAAATGTGTGACCAACCCCATTCAAATCAAGAAACAAAAGAAAAACATATCATGTTGGAATCTGAATGAAGTTAAATATTGTCCAACTTAATTGGGTCCCACCAACAATGCATCTTTTGGTAATTAAATTATTTTGCATGAGGACTTTTTTGTCTTTTAGCTAAGGAGATTCGAGACCAATATTTGCTACTTAATTCTTTTTTTGCCATTAACCGCAAAAAGATCCAAACTTTTGTACATGACCAACTACACCCTTTGTTTTATTATCTATTTTATACACTTTCGTATTAATAGTTTTTAAAAATATCCAGATCAACTATGATTTCAAAATTTAATTAACTCCACTCCACTAGATTGTATGTTTTTAATGAAATCTAGATGAATTCAAGATTATAAGATTATAATTGGTAAATAAAAAATTTGGTAACAACATTATTGGGATCTCATTCTGTAAGATGAGTCGGATTGGCTCGAACATAAGGAATTATATAATATTTTTGTGTATAATAAGTAATATTTTTTTATATATTAGGTATTATTTTTGTATTATATAATGCATTTTGAGTTTGGTTAAACTATAGGAAAATATGTAATATTTTTATATGTATATGTAATATTTTTCTCTATATCAAGTAATATTTTTGAATTATAGGATACGTGACCCAAATTAAAACGGGTCAGATAAAGGAAACTCATGCAGATCCTAGGGTCATCCATGCACTCTTCTCCCTCGCGCGAGAGTCGTGCAACATCTAATACTTTTGTATATTAAGATATAATGTATTACTTTTCTATATATCATATAATATTTTTATATTATATACACAGTATATATGTTATATAGTATAATCAAAAGCATTATTACATGATATATAAAAAAGTATTACCTAATACATACAAAAGTATTACAATTTTTTTTATATCCGACCCAACTCGTCCGTTTCATAAAATAAGATCCATAAAACAATATTACTTTAGAAATCGCCCTTGATCAAATGGTTATTTTGGATACTTATACATTAACATTTTAATTATTTCATCATATAATGATAGATTGGGATAAATATGTTGAAAACATCCTATTAAAACATAATTGTATATATATTTGAGCAAACACTTACCAAAAAGAAAATTATATGCCACCAACCCAATTATGATCACATTTCACGCATGTTATAATAGAATACACCGTTAATATATAAGTATAAAATGTATAATTTGTGAGACTGTACCTCACTTTATACAATTCAAACTTATTTCCATAAGTTAATTTACATTTATTGATTATGGTTTGTTGGTGTCACTATATAATGAAATTAATTCTTGAGAAATTTCGCATAAATTCTACTTAATTATAATTATAAGATAAAGAAAGAAAATTAGTAGAGCATTATTCAAATATACTAGTCAGCTGTTCACACACATATAGCTATCTCACACATACACATTCATATATATATATATATATATAGACGATTTCTCTCACACTATATTTGATTGTTGCACCTATAAAATATATTAATTATTAGACACCTTTATTCCCTAATAATGTTTGAACACTTAATAAAGATTAATTATACTAAAAAAATACCACCACTATATATACCTAATTTTTTGTGGCCTGGCTACAAGAAGCTAGCA
Source organism: Scutellaria barbata (assembly GCA_028654395.1). Classification (NCBI taxonomy): domain Eukaryota; kingdom Viridiplantae; phylum Streptophyta; class Magnoliopsida; order Lamiales; family Lamiaceae; genus Scutellaria; species Scutellaria barbata. The sequence goes on from CM053650.1 coordinate 6,342,834, forward strand.
GTTGCTGGTTTTTCAATTCGCAAAAATGCTTTATTTATTTTTACTTAATAAATTAACTATGTATACATATATATTAATTATGCCATTTTAACACACATGATATATATATATATACACACGTATATGGTTAAGAAATTTGTTCGGCGTTTTAAATCAATATGAACTCTAAGTAATAAAAACAATAAGTAATAAATCATGAAACCTAATATGAGAAGTATTTATTAATTAGTGTCATGACTTTGGCATAAGAAAAGACGTTTTTTTATATCCACCGACATAAGAAACGTTTTACCTAGTTTACATCTAGAAGATATAAATACTCATAGTAAATCTTTTACATTTTTTTAAGTGAAATTGAAGGGTATTTTTATTATTAAAAAAAATAATTGAACAATATATTTCCTTATATTTTTTTTGGGTAAAGTATATTTTTTATACTTAAATTATACCTTATTTAAATTTTGGTACCTCCGTTTTTACGACTTGTAAGTTGGTAACAAACGTTTTAATAAATCATACATTCGAAACCTTCCGTCAAGTTTCCATCAAAATTTGACGGAAGTTAACTAACTCAAAGCATTTAGAGAGAAAATAAGTTATCATCTTCCCCAATTTGATCTGCAACCCTAATTTCTTCATCCTCTCTTCAATCTCCATTATATTCACAGCTCTCTCTCCGATTTTCTGACAAAGAAAACCATACAATTATTAGTAAGGAAATATTATCAGAGGAGTGAACTATATTTTGACCAACAAGAGTTTGCTTTACACAAGGTTGTCATAGTTTGGACTGAATTGGTTCTTGATTTAGCCCTGGATAAGGGTTTCATCTAATTAGGAATATGAAAAGCTGATGAGTTACTAACAACAGGGGAAGAAGTATAAAACTGTATTTTGAAACATTAAAGAAACACTAAGTTATATTGGACATCCGAAAGAACAAACTTAGTCAGGAAAAACTAAATAAACAAACAATATTAGACGTCAATTTTCAAAGGCCATTCAATATACCAAGAATTTACATTTAAAATTTGAGGTTTTCTGTTTTCAAAAGAAATAAATGAAAACTGCTAGACAACCAGATTCATTTTAAGATACAAGAAAGCTTTATGATGTACTGGGAGGGAAGGACCTTATGAACTACGAAATTCAAATTCAATATTGAACAAAACGCTTGGTTCAGAAAAATGTCATTTAGTTTCAACAGTGTAAAAGGAAAATCAATAATAAGGGCATAGCTATTCCATCATGGATATACTTATGTGAGTTTGGACTTTTGCTTTTGGTATAACCTAGAGCAGAATATATTGGTGATAGTCAATCTCAAAGAATTCAAAGAATCATATAACAAACACTTATATTAAAAGCTACAGAGATAACAATTATTATTTGAAATATGGGAGCAATCTACACGAAGGCATGTCCAATAGCATCTTCTCGGGTTATACGTCCAAAAAGATTTCAATGGAAGCTCTATCTCACAACCACAATGCACCAATCCAGTCTGATGATTCATGAAAACAGGATCCATTGGAGCTCGAAGATTGACAGTTATTCCCCATCATAGTTATGGTATATATTGAAGAGGGTGATGGAACATTGGAGAGAAACCTGCTAATATAATGGAAATTGAAGAGGGGATGAAGGGAGATGAAGAAATTAGGGTTGCAAATGAAATTGGGAAAGATAATGTCCAATTTTCACTCCAAATGCTTAGAGTTAGTTAATATCCATTAAGTTCGGACAGAAACTTGACGGAAGGTATCAAATATATGATTTTTTGAAATATTGGGTACCAATTTTATAAGTCATGAAAATAGGGATACATACAAAAATTAAAATGAGGGTATAATTGGGATACTAAAAATGTAATTTACTAAAAAAAAAAAATTGATAGAAAAGATGATTACTAAAAGTTAGTGGATAAAAATCATTTGAAATCCAAAAATATTAGGGTTAAAAAATACATTATCATCCAAACTATACATGATAATTTTCTTTATAAATTTTAAAATGGTTCGCTTTGTCAGATGTTTTTTTAAGTTGTTACATTTTACAATATCAAACAAATTCTTGACACAATTGATTTTAGGTAAATATATGCATGACTATAATTTGTTTAATACTATATAATATATTAAATTTATATAAAATTCCTACTGTAGAATGATACATTTCAAAATTTATATAAAGTGTGGAATTAAGTATTATTCGATTGTGAGGCAAGAGAGAGAAGAAAATATACGTGCGTACTTTAGGTTGGAGGGTGTAGTGTATTAATTTATGGCTATAAGGTAGGGATTCATGTGTAACAGCACATACATATATCCCCCAACTCAAAGGGACGCTCCTAATTAATTATTGAGAAACAGTATCATGGAATTAATCGCTAGTGGGTATTAATAAATGTATTATACAAAGTTTGTTTTGCTAATGTTAACGTTTAGCATATGAAATAATTAAATATATTAATTAAGTTTAGGTAGCCCTTGAGGTCTTGAAGGTTGGTTTTAGGTCTAAAATTTGTCTCCCAACAGATCAAGAATAATATAAATGGGATATATATATATATATATATATATATATATATATATATATATATTGGGTTTTAGTGTTTTATAGTAGAACAAGTTTATTTTAGTTATAACTTAAATTGAGGGCATTTCACCTTATCTTTTATCAATTAATCAAGTCATTTTATTTACATTATATACTATTTAAGCACTAAATAATTTGGGCATTTTCACATGCACATATAAACCCAAGCATGAAGCTGGATTTCTTATGAACTTCGACTGCAAAGGCAATCACTAACTCTAGAAACATTGGATTTAAAACTTGGACTTTTAGATTTATTTAATTAAATCATTTTTCATACGCAGTGCTCCAGTTGGATTTGTGCTCTGTGAATAAGTCAATATGTTTGATTAATTTGATGATCACTTTTGACAATATTCAAAATGCAGAACAATTATTCTACTATTAGAATATGATACAAATATGAAAACGCATATAAAAGATATGAAATCATGGGTTCTCATAAATGATAAACCATTGTTGGTGGAAAATTCCATTATTATGAATCGAGAATTTAGATCATGGGCTTGCACTTGGGCAATGAATCCACTTATAGCATTTGGGCTAGCCATTTATCCTCCTCAATTGGGTCATTCTATTGTTGGGACTAATATTGGGCTTACTTTGTGGGCTGCACATGATTCAATGACATTTATAATTCAATGACATTTACTATATAGACTCTCTTCATTGCATCCTGATTATACTCTAGACATATTAGTTCGAGGAAATGGACATTTCTAGCTAAATAACAATAACAAAAAATTTAAATTAGTTATGGGATAAGAAATAGGTGTTTAGTAAAAAAATTGGTTTTGGACAATCACTTACCCCTGGGGATTTCTAGGGGATAAGAAATAGGTGTTTGGTAAAAAGTTTGGTTTTGGACACTTACTCCTCTCGTCTATTAATCTCATCTCTTCATTTTTTTTCCCTTCAATTTACTATCTTCTTCTGAAATTTTGAACATAATACTTTTAAGCTTTTTTTGAAAATTTTCCACTCATTCCTTAGGATTCTAGCTATTGATGTGAAGATTTCACTTAGAAGAAAAATAATATATTCATCAATATTTCTTTCACAATTTCTCAAGATTTCTTCTGAATATTCCTCAAGAATTGTTTGTATGAATTTTCAAAAATGAACTTCTCGAGTGGGTTATGCAGCTTGTGCATGTAGCTCATGTGGGATGTGCTGCTCATGCGCATGGGTTGTGCATTTGGATCGTGCGGGCAGGAACAAAGCCAGAATTTCTTAACAATGGGGACGAAATACTTTTTTGGGTATTTATCAAAGTTTTTGAAATTTGAGGGTTGCGAAATTCTTGCTTTTAACTATAATTACATTATATATGTATATACACAGTAATTCTGTCGAAAATTTGAGGAGGGCGGTCACCGCCGCAATCCCCCTAGCTCCATCTCTAAGTGCGGGTCACCCACATGGATCGTGCGGCTTATGTAAGTGCATCATGCGGGTTATGTATGTGGATCATGTGTGAGATATATATATATATATATATATTTTTTTTTTTTTTTTTTTTTGCTTACTTGTGGCATCATATGCCCTTCTTTTTATTAAGGGTAGAATAGTCAATTTCAGTTACAAAAACCTAGTTCCTATAATTTTACTGGTTCTAATTTTTTGTTACATTATTTGGCTAATTTTCAATTTATCCCTATTAATTTATGATCATAATATTGATTCTAACATACAAGTTGAGGATCATAATCTAAATCTCCCACCCTTTCTGAATGTATAAAATTAAAAAAAAAAAAATTAAAAACACTCATTTTGGTATCACTAGCAAATCAATCATGTTTATAGTAAAATAAAGTATGAGTTTGTAATTATCAAATAAGGGTGTGTCAATACACACCCCACCCAAACACACCAATTATTAAATACATATATTTTAAACTATTTAATATTATCAAATTCTTAAATCATATCCCATAATATTATCATTTTATCCTTACAATTATACAATATAGAATAAACAAATATAAATAGTAAGAATATTTACATCTTTAATATATATTTATTTTTAATGAGGTATATTTAATAATAGTAGGGGTGCGCCTTAAATAAATCTATTAAAACATAGGTGGATTAGGATATAACTTTTTTTTTTTGGGGGCGGGGGTTGATGGTCACGATGGATCGGTTTAGCTATTGCAATAGAACTTCAATCTCAAGAAAACAATAGAGATTAGATTAATTATCAATACCTTCGTCAACGAAATTATTTAATACTAAGGAATACTAGACGTACCATTCAAAATATCAGATTATTTATTTATTTTTTAGCCATCTTGATCAATTATATATTTGTTATGATATAGACTAATAAAAATATAATTTTATTATTACGAGATGAAGTACAATAGATGACATGTCTTTTGAATGATATGACCTGAATTTTGGATGATACAAAATTAATAAAAATAAAAATAATTCAATTTTGGTTATATAAAATAAGTTTTAGAATATAAAATTATGAATAATAATAAAGTATGAGGAAAACTTATGAATCTGTATTGCTTTCTATGAAGGTTGAAAGAATTTTGTACACTTTTCAGAGGTGGATGGACTATCAATATATACACACATCAACCAATGAAAATCTACCTATAAAAAGAAAAGATACAAAACAGATATAGGAGATCATTATTCTCCACTGATTGCTTCCTTAAAACTAGGAATAGATTTTATTCGATCATCGTTGATCTCCTTTCCATATCTAAAACAAGAGCAAATAATCTTCTGCTTATCATTATTGCATGCTCCTACACCATCAACATACATGCTTGATTTCTGATATTCCCCCTCAAGGGTGGAGTAAATGTTATTTAGTCCAACCTTGCTGATCAACCTTTGTAAACCCGCAGCTGGGAGACTCTTTGTGAACATATCTGCTAGTTGATCCTTAGAAGATACATGGAAGAATTTAACAACTCCTTCTTGCAGTTTCTCCCTTACCACATGGCAATCAATTTCGATATGTTTCGTTCTCTCATGATAAACTGGATTAGAAGCAATGTGTAAAGCAGCCTTGTTGTCACAGTATAAGAGTGCAGGTTTTACATGATCATACCCCATGTCTTTCATCAATCTCTTTAACCATACCAACTCACATACAATTGAAGCCATCGATCTATATTCTGTTTCAGCAGATGACCTTGAAACAGTGTGTTGTTTCTTGGATTTCCAAGTAACTAGGGATTCACCAATGAAGACACAATGCCCTGTAATAGATCTTCGAGTGTCAACACATGATGCCCAATCAGCATCACAAAATCCTCTCAATTGCATGTTGTTTGCAGCTGGAAAGAATAACCCTTGTCCTGGTGCTTGCTTCAAGTATCTTACCACTCTAAGTGCAGCCTGCATGTGAGGTTCTCTTGGTGATTCCATAAACTGACTCAAGGTGTTTACAGCATAACATATATCAGGCCTAGTCACTGTAAGGTATAGTAATTTCCCAATAAGTCTTCTGAAAGGAGTTGGATTGGATAATATATTCCCCCTTTCTCCTGATAACTTGATATTAAGTTCAGAAGGAGAAGTGATAGGCTTGCAGCCTAAAAGCCCACAGTCTGTGATTATCTCCAAAGTATATTGCCTTTGAGTGATGGATATTCCAGTAGAGTTCCTAGCAATCTCAATGCCCAAAAAATATTTCAGAGTTCCCAAATCCTTGAGCTTGAAATGAGATTGGAGATAGGCTTTGAGTGAAGCAATTTCAGTAGCATTGTTCCCTGTGATGATAATATCATCAACATAGACCAGAAGAAGAGTGATGGAGCCTTGATGATGATGAGTAAACAAAGAATAATCTGCTGTGGATTGCATAAAACCTTTCTGCATAAGGATGGAGCTAAACTTCTGGTTCCACTGCCTAGAAGCCTGTTTGAGCCCGTAAATAGACTTGTGAAGTTTGCACACCAAGGGAGCTTGTCCAGGGGGTTTGAAGCCAGATGGAGGGTGCATATAGACTTCTTCTTTAAGGTCGCCATAAAGGAATGCATTATTTACATCCAATTGGTGGAGAGGCCAGTTTTGAGAAGCAGCAAAGCTCAATAAGCACCTGACAGTAGTGATTTTGGCCACTGGCGAAAATGTGTGAAAATAGTCCAGCCCTTCCCTTTGGGTGTAGCCTTTTGCTACCAAACGAGCTTTGTACCTTTCAATCTCCCCATTGGCATTGTGTTTAATCTTATACACCCACTTGGAGCCAACAAGCGTTTTTCCTGGAGGTAAAGGGACTAAGGACCAGGTTTTATTTTCTTCAAGAGCGTTGATTTCATCACTCATAGCTGCCCTCCAGTGGGGATCCAATACAGCCTCATCAAATGTGTTAGGTTCAGTAGTGGCAGCAACAGCCAACACATGTTTAAGATAAGAGGGAGAGAGATGCTTATATGATAGAAAATTCTCAAGGCTGTATTGTTTACCTGGAACCTGAGACAACTGTGGTTGATGATTGGTAGCTGTAGCACCTGCAAGTTTGAACTGATAGTCCTTCAAATATGAGGGGGGATGTATGGTTCTATGTGATCTTCTGAGTTGGGGAGAAGGAACAGATGAGGATACATGTTCTGGTAATGGAGATGCAGGTTCAGATTGCATAGGTGGTGATGATGGTGTTGGTTCTGGATCAGAGATGGTAGATGATGATGGTGTTGATTTTGGTAAAGAGAGATCAGGAGTGACGGTACCACTGGATTGGATAGGAAAGTATGGTGTGAAAAAATCAATATCATTTGAGGAGTTAAGATTGGCAAAAGGAAACACTTGCTCATAAAAAACAACATTTCTTGATATGAGAACTTGCTGTTTCTCCATATCATAAACTTTGTAACCCTTAATCCCACTAGGATAGCCAATGAATATGCCTTTGTGAGCTCTCTCTGAAAATTTGTGTTTGAAAGTAGGGTCAGATGTTACATAACATAGACATCCAAAGGTTTTCAAATGATCATATTTTGGCAACTTGGTATATAGTATCTGAAAAGGAGATTGATTTTGAAGATTAGGAGTAGGAATTCTATTGATCAAATGAGCTGCAGTAAGGACACATTCCCCCCAAAATTTAAGTGGTAAATGAGCTTGAAATCTTAAGGCTCTTGCGACTTCTAAGAGATGTCTGTGTTTTCTTTCAACCACATAATTTTGTTGAGGCGTATAGGTGCAACTTTGTTGATGGATAATACCAGTTTGTTTGAAAAATTCATGCATGTAGAATTCCTTTCCTTGATCAGATCTTATGACTTTGATTTTGGTGTTGAATTGGGTTAAGGCATATTGGTAGAAGTTCTTGATGAGAGTTGTAACTTGGTTTTTATGTTGCATTAAGTAGATCCAGGTATATCTGCTATGATCATCCACTATGGTGAGAAAGAAATGTGCATTATTGAGAGAGGGTGAGGAGAAAGGACCCCATACATCAACATGGATTAATTCAAGGCAAGAATCCACAAAGTTTGAATCACATTTAAAAGGCAACACATGTTGTTTTGCCTTAGGACAAATTTCACATTGAACTGGATCAAATTTACAAGGGATTTGAGAATGTAAGGAATGTAGAAGATGCATTCTAACACTAGATGGATGTCCTAGTCTTTGGTGCCAAAGCAAGGACTTATTTGGTGATGTAGTGGTGTGAGATACCTTGTGACTGGGTGGAGTTATGGGTCCCTCACAGTTGAAGTAGTACAGTCCATTGCATGCTTTAGCTGTCCCAATCCTCTTCCAAGTGCCTAGGTCCTGTATGGTACAAGATGATGCATTGAAAGTCAGCAGACAGTTAAACTGAGAGGCAAGTTTACTGACAGACAATAGATTAAATGAAAAGCTAGGCACACAAAGCACTTGCTCTAGATGTAAGCAAGAATTAATAACAATTGTTCCAACATGCGTTGCATTCAATCTGTCTCCATTAGGCAATCTGATGTGAGTTTCATGGAGAGATGTGCACTGTACATAAAGTGAGGGATCATGAATGACATGGTCAGTGGCCCCAGAGTCAATAATCCATCCATCTTGAGTGTTTAAGGAGCACACTTGTATACACTGGGTTGAATGATTACCTGAATTTCCAGCTTCAGTTTCACTTGCCTTAGGGTTGTGATTGAAAGATGCACTATTACCCTGGAGAAGAGCAACCAATTGTTGTATCTGCTCTTGGGAAAATGGGGATTGTTGTGCACTTAGTCTCTCCAGAGATGCTTGATTGGCCATAGATGAGTTGAATCTTCCCCCTGAGTTTTGAGGCTTGAATTTTGAGTATTTATGGCCAGGTGGATATCCATAAATTTCAAAACAATTCTCAACAGTGTGGTTGTTCTTCCCACATTTGCTACACAACATTGTTTTGGACTTGAAACCTCCTCCTTTGTTCCATGGCTTTGATGGTCCCTTGTAGTTGTTCTTTTGATACTGATCTCCTTCTTTATTTACTGCAGCTGCTGAGGGGGTGTTTTCAGCTTTGGTCATCATGGCTGCAGATTCCATTGGTGTGTGAGCAATGGAATTTAGTTCATTGTTGGATTCTTCCTGGACAACTAGACTGAAAACGTCATCCAAATCAGGGAGAGGATCCTTCAATAGTACTTGGCTTCTCAATGATGCATAGGCTTCATCAAGCCCCATCAAGAATTGCATCACTTTTCTAGCTTCATTTCTCTTATTCATCATGGTGAGAGTCCCACAGTTAGGAGCACTACATGACCATGGCTGTTCATACACTGCAATCTCATCCCAAATGGATTTGAGTTTTGAGAAATACATGCTGATTGCAGTGCCTTCTTGCTTGGTGTTGATTAATTGTTGTTCAAGCATGTAAATCCTGTTATTACTGGATCTAGAAAACCTCCTCTTCAATTCCTTCCATACTTGAGATGCAGACTCAGAATAAAGAGTATAGTTGGAAAGATCTGATGAAAGGCTGCTGGTGATCCAAGCCAGCACCATGTAATTACATCTCATCCAACTTGCATAAGTTGGATCTGTTGTGGGTGGTTTTGGGATTGATCCATCAATGAATCCCAACTTGTTCTTGGCAGATAAGGCCACATACATTGCTCGGCTCCATATATGGTAATTGTTAGAAGTAAGGGGTTGTGAAACCAAGATTAGCCCTGGAGTTTCACCATGACTGAGATAGAGAGGATTGGATTGATCATCACTGTGAGAAGTATTGGTTTTGGATGTGTGTGATGTGTTTTCTGTCATTGTGATATTGGAACTGTTTGCAGCGGATATATGTGTGTGGCTTCAGGATCAGAAGACAGTGAAATATGTATCTCACTGCTCTGATACCATTTTAGAATATAAAATTATGAATAATAATAAAGTATGAGGAAAACTTATGAATCTGTATTGCTTTCTATGAAGGTTGAAAGAATTTTGTACACTTTTCAGAGGTGGATGGACTATCAATATATACACACATCAACCAATGAAAATCTACCTATAAAAAGAAAAGATACAAAACAGATATAGGAGATCATTATTCTCCACTGATTGCTTCCTTAAAACTAGGAATAGATTTTATTCGATCATCGTTGATCTCCTTTCCATATCTAAAACAAGAGCAAATAATCTTCTGCTTATCATTATTGCATGCTCCTACACCATCAACATACATGCTTGATTTCTGATAATAAGCTTATACTATTTTAATCTTGGTTGTAAAAGCTAGTGTAATCGTATCGATCAAAATGATAAAAATATCAATTTTTAACTAAAATAGAATGAATTGTAAGTTATAGTTAAAAAATAATAATTTGCTTTACAAATGATTATAAATGAAATCACCTCTTGTACAAATAGTCGGGATCAGGGACAAAGCGAAAGGGGACAGTGTCCACCCTCAAATTTAAAAAAATATACTAATATTATATTAATTTTAAAACTAATAATAAAAAAATGCATATAAGAAATAATTTTTAATATTAATGTAAAATTGAATTACAATTATTATTGGTTGATAATGTTGTTTTATATTGAGTCAATATATATTATTTCTCTTAATTATATATGAATCAAATATCTTTACATTTTGTAATAAGTTGTTATCTGACCTTTGAATTTTATTTGTTAAATCATTTTAGGTGCCAAATTCATAATAATAGAAAGTTAGTGTGAGGTTTTTAAATAATTGAAATGATTAAATTATATTTGTAATTATCTATTTTTGTATTTTTGAAGTATTTTTGCGACATTGTTGTTGTCGTTAATGTATTAACGAGAACATCATGTTCTCATAGATAATTTCTTTCATTTTTTTTGTGATAATTTATTATCAAATTATATTATTAATATTTTGTAACAACGTAAAAAATATCCTCACAAATACTTTTTTATTTTTTTAAGTGGAAGAGCTGCAATTTTGAAACTCGTTAATGTAAATGAGATCCACACATGGAGTTATTTATTCAATATTATGTAACATCAACTATTAATGGTAATTATGAAAGGTACTTTAGTACCCCATAAGTTTAATCTAATTGTAGGTGTTGTACCATTTAGCCCAACCCGGATCCCTTCGATAACTTTGATTGAACCGACCAAACAATTCAGGTATAGAATCAAATTGATCGGGTTCAAGACTCCTCCTAAAATTGATTTAAGGCAATTGATCAGGATTTTGATATTGATAAAAGTCCCGAAATAACTTAAGTCGCTCATGTCTACATTAGACCATTGAAACCATAAATGAAGCTCAATAAACCTACAAATTGGCTTTGATCGATATCTTTGGAACTTGATCAGAAGGCAACAAAAGTCCTCACCAGACACGAGTAGAACATATGTGAAAACCCTATCTAAGGGACATTTTGGCAGGCTAAGCTAAAGGGCTAGCCTTATCTCACTACCTCGAAACTCCACTTAAGATCATCCCAACAACTATCCCTAAACTCAGGAATGTTCATCCATTCTCATCAAAGTTAATGTGATTAGATTGAAATTTCCTAAATCATGGTTTGAAGAGATCTTATTGCATTGATCTTAGACTATAAATAAAAAAATTTGTACTAAATCCTCTCAAGTAAGCAATATACTGAATCGGTCGATCTAAATCAACTTTGTTCTTTTTATCAATCAGGTGCTGTTGAGTAGAATTTAACTATTATCTTAATCACTTTAAATTGATTATTTGACTCAAATTTGTTTATTCGATTTACACATCAACTATAAATACATCTTTGAATTATAATAAGGTCTTGAATTCGAACACCCTAATCCATTTTTTATTTTATTTTTTTAAAAAGTAACCTTACATACCAATGCTTTATTGTTTTTCGAATATTTGAAACTGAAAAAGTAGCCCCTCAAATCGGTGCAAAACTTTAAATCCAACAAAAGATCCGATCTTGAGTGAAAGCAATACGGTGATCATGAGGAGAGGTCAAAAGTTAATTAGAAAGGAAATTGGGAGTTCAAAAAAGTTGCATTTATAAAAGACAAGGTATTTAATTAAATTGGAGGGGGTGCATCATGCATGGTAGTTAATTCTGTTTATTATATATACACAGTATTACACACACATTGGAACCCCACATTGATTCCCAAACAAAATCATTCACAACACACACAATGATCATCAACTCATCAAATACAAATTATTTAATCTGGCAGTGTTGCAATAACTTGGTATTTGTAGTTTTCTCCAAAATGCTATTTAACTTAATTTAATATATCAAGGATATGGAGACACAGCTTCGTGGTCGATTTTAATACAATTGACCGTAAGTCATTTACATGATTTAGGTGAGCAAAGTTTGTTTGATATGTAATTGAATAATAGAGGACAACTGAACACCACTTGTTTTCCATATTATTGTTTAATTTGGAATCTTTTAATTATATTTTAAACAATATCAGTCGACTGAAAGGCAAAAACCTTTCAAACTTGTCTTTTAATTATATTTTAAACAATATCAGTAGACTGAAAGAAAAAACCTTTCAAACTTGCATTTTTATGTGAAACCATACTCACCTATCTACTGTGGACACATATTAATGTGTCCATGACTAATGTGTTAAAAATCCAAAATATCTATTAATTTCAATTTTCATATAATGATGCGATGCGATCATTATAAATCATCCATAGGCATATCAAGAATTGCTCATAATGGACATTTGATCATTATTTTTTTTATGAGTCCCCTTTTTTTTCCTTTACAATTCAAGATTGATTATAGAATATTGTATTAATGAAAATGAGTTTAATTTACGGTAAAAAAATTCATCTCACAAAAATTATTTAAGACATCATCTCACATAATTTTTTATGTTTTTTTTTTTTTTTAACTCTTACTTATTTTCTAGGGCATAGGAAAGAGGGCAAATATATCCAAACTCTAATTTCAGAACAAGCACTAAAAAAAATATTATCGATAAGAAAATGTTATTAGAAAAATATAAATAGTTTCCTTAAAATCATTGTGATAATATTATGTACCTTAATTATTATTACATAAGTCTTCTTTCAAATAATTTTTTTTTGACAATAATATTATTTTCACTAATGTAGTAGGGACAACAATCATGTCGTTAAAAATACATTTTTAATTATTTTTATAACATTATTGGCAATTTATATTATTAATGTTTATGATAATACGTTGCCGTAAAAATAAACTCTCATGACAATTTTTGTTGTAAAAAAAAAATTTGATGGCTAGTAATCATTTTTATCATAGTGGAAAGATAAAGTAAGTAAAAAAAAAGCAACAAAAGCAAAAAAAAAAAAAAAAAAAAAAAAAAAACATAAAATCAATTCTTAATGATGGAAATCTTAGTAATTCTTAAAATAAGCTAGAATATAAAATGCCTGTATATACTTCTTTAATCAGATATCAGTATTGTTATCCTATGCATCGTGAATATGTTAATAGTGTCCATTTTTAATGTATCACAAATTCAATATAATTATTAATTTTAAATCATAATATTTTAATGAATAAGATCTTTACATATTAGTGGTGGTCATATTAAGACATTCGCATGATTGATAAAGAAACAATATTTCCTTTAATATACCATCTATTGTTTAACATTTTTTATATTTTTAAGGTAAGACGATATTTGGGTAAGCATATATGCTCCTAAAAACATCTTATAAGATGTTTAAGAGTTTGTAAGCTCCTAAAAATGTTTAATAAAAATTTAAAAATTTCTTATTTCATTTTAAAATAAAATATTAGGAGTATATAATAAGCTCTATTTTAAGAAGGGAATTCCACCTTATTTATAAAATAAGACATAATTGAAAGCTACTCGACAAGATTCTATTCATTATCAAAATAAATAAATAGCATCCAGGAAAACTTAAAATTGTCAAAGAAAATTGTATTTTTATTTTTTACAGAAGCGACTAAATTTTATAGGAACTTCCACAATTATTAATATTTCTCTAATTTAGTTTCCTAAAAAAAACAAAATGAAAACCCTAGTGTAGTGCTACTCACCCCGGGTGCATGAAGACCGTATGCAGTGAGTTGTAGCTTGATGGTTAATTACTATAAATAGCAATTCAGCAATAAAAGTTGCTTAGACACTCTACAATTAAACTGCATCTATATATAAATACATATATACATATATATATATATATATCTCATTCCCATATATATGGCACTTAAAACAATAATATTTCTTATATTTACTATCATATTTCATCATCTGCTGGTAGCATCCTGCTCCCAAGTCAATAAGGGCATCAAAGGAGAGCTGCCATTAATGGTGGCAAAGAAATCAGATGATGAGATGGTGCTTCCAAATTCCAGAAGGATAATAACTTCAAGAAAATATAAGCATGCAAAAATTGATGATGCTAAAGCTACCACTCCTGGTCGTAGTCCTGGCATAGGACATACTGGTTAGATAATTACATATAATGTGTGTATTTATATGTATTGGAGTTAAATCATTTTACGTCTCATAATTATAGTGTCTTTTGATTTTGGTATCATAATTATCACGAGTTTTCAATTTTGTCCACAAATTAAGAATCTATCTGATTTTAGTCCAATTGGGACTTTCCAGTGACCTGGAAGTGACGTGACGACATGTGTCAATTTGATAGCATTTATTTTTCGATAAAATTCGAATTTTTTGTTAAAATTGGACTAAAATCAAACAGATTCTTATATTGTGGGAGTAAATTCAAAATCGTAACACTTATCAAATTAAAATTGAAAGACATAATAATTAATTATGCGAGGAAAATTAATTTTAACCCTATATATATAGGTACCATGTGTAGCATGTGTTTGAAGAACATTATTATAGTTTCTCAAAGGTTGTTCCCCCAGATTTCCTGAAATTTTTTTTTTTTTTAATGATTTCCATTATCACATAACATCATGGTTTTTGTTTTGTCACTTGGAATTATTTCTACTTTGGAGGTTGACATCAGATCCTGTGGTGGATGTAGAGGAATTTTGTCTTCTGAATATTTTGATATTTCTTTTCCCAATCTGGTAAACTTAATAGATTGCCAGGAAAACGCAAAAATGTTATGAATTTTTTTATTTGGTTAATTAGTTGAATGTTGAAGGGGAAAATATCAATATTGGTCTTCTAGCTAGGAAGATCTCTGGTTTGATGTTAGTCTTTTAATAGGTCTTTTTGGTCTATTGACCTTTTCCCTTAATTAACGGCCGATAATGTGCAAGCCATATGACTATTAAAAGCTTATTTTAACAAATATGATGTTCTATTCCAAGTTGGTGTTTCATCTTGTATTACATTACTTTTAATTTATATCATGTGTATATTAAGTGTAAAAATAATATCACCAATTTACATATGACATGAATTAAAAATAATGAAATACAAGATGAAAATAAAGGATCCTGTTCATTATTTTAGAAGATCAAAAGTGGATAAAATTCATTTCTACAGTGTCAAAATTGATTTTTTCCCTCATAAAAATTATAAATATACAAAAATTGTATTTAATTAATTAAATTTAAAAAAACCTCTCTAATAATTTATTAAATATATTTAAACAACTAAAGAAAAACAATAGTTATGAAATATAAATAAATTTTCAACATTTTTGCAAATTATAAATAAATCAAGTTAAAGAGTTACAGAAAATTTAGGATATATATATATATATATATATATATATATATGATTTTATCACATTTACAAAAATGCATAAGAATTACAAAATGAATGAAAATATAAATTATAGTCTAATGAATAGATACATGATAAATAAATTAAAAGCACCAGAATTTTTCGTCAAATATTTATGAATAAAATTTTAAAATAGACTACATACATTCATAAATTAAGGTCTAATGCATTAACAAATTTGTCAATAAACTAGAAAATTAATTTCAAAATTTAAGATATAATAAATTTTAAAGGATTTTTTTTCAATGTTAATATATTTATAGTTATTTTTCCCATATAATTTAATCAATATTCACGAACCCTCCTATAAATTGGTGAGTTATTTTCTCAAAACATATTTCATAAATGTTTTGGTATTTTTTATATTTTCCACTAGTATAGGTCTCATGTAATGCACATGATTTTATAAAAAAATTAAACTAGATTTAGTAAAATTTTAAAAAGTAAATATTATTTACATAGTAAAAATAAATTTATGCATGATTTGTGCAATACATATCACTTAATTAACATTAAATATAACATAATTTAATTACATAATTATTTAATTGTAACAATATATGTTGCATTTGTAGATGATCATAAATATTTTTCAAAAATAATTTTCAATTTTTTTTCATTAATTAATAAATAAAATGAAAGTCAAAATTTTAAAAAAAATCATAGTTTATTGTAAAACACATATTGAAAAAATATATTCAACTTTACTAATTAATAACTTTGAAAATTTTGAGCAATCATTTTCAGTTAGCTCACATTTATTTTAATTTTTATTTATTTATATTTTTTCTCTAAATTTTTGGATTTAACAAATTTCAAATATGAAAATAATTTCTATTATTGAAGTCTAGTCTATGTTCTTTAGAGAAATCCGGTAAACATTTTTATATAGTATTATTTAGTAATGTTTCTTAACAACATAAAATCTGAAGTCATTCATTGGCCATATTTAATGTGAGAATATTGTAGGCTCGCCAAGTGTGCTTATGATATATACATACATATATATATATATAAAGATATTTGTTGTTCCTAATTCAATTGTAATATTGGAAGGGCTAAAAGTAGACAAAACTCATTCCTACAATTTTTTTCCCTGTACACGTTAGACACATGTTGCTAAAAATAGTTCCTCACACGTTCCGTTTGGAAAACTTATAAAGAGCACTAAAATTGATTAATTTTAAACTTTATTTAAACCTAAGGATCAAAATTGGATCAAAAAATTTTCAACAGGATCAAAATTGAATTTTTTCCAATAATATAAATCATTGATGATGAGATAATGGGCTACCATAAAAAGGAGATCAAACTATGATGGGCTTTTCATAACGTGCTTTTCCATTTTATTAATATTTGGGAAAACATGATGGGCAATTCCAAATGGGCTCATATTGGGACCGTTTATGGGCTTATATGAGAGGATTGTTTGGTGTCCTAGGCAAATCTTTATTTTTATATATATAAAAGCAGAATTGTGCATCGATTAAAATAACACAGTATAATTTTTTGCCAAAGACGAATTTTAAAAAATTGTTACTTCTGAAAATGGTTATTCTATAATAGATGTTGATCAATCTAAATATTCAAATTAATTTTTTTTACTTAAATTAAAAAATATATAAGAAAACAACAAGACTTTCAAGTATCCTCAAACCCATCAAGCAAACGTTTTAAATCACTCATCCTCACAAAAACAAGTGTGTATTCAGAAGATTGAGATCTCAGATTTAGTTAAGAGGTAGCCTCAAGTTGAAAAAAACTTTTTATATCATACTTCTGTGTGAGGTTTACTTTTTTTAGGAGTCTTTAGAATAAAATCTAGGTTTCTATCAAGAGTTTGCAAAGGTTATGTGTGTGCTTAGAAGTTTTACTAAGCATCCTATGTGGAAGCTAGTTTAACTATCAATTTTTGTTAGTATCAAAGTAGCTTAATTAGCTATGAGCTTTGTAATTGCAAATATCCTAATAAAGTTCCTCTTCAAAGAAATGATATTATGGATTAGAAAAATTATTTTATCATTATAAACTACTTGTGCATATTAACATTTTGTTATATATTTTGTTAAGTACAAGCATAAAACTTGTTTGGTAAACTCATGTACTTAAGAAAACATGTTTCAAAAACTCTTCAATATTATATCCACTCCACACTCAAAGATGTCCACGGTTAAAAGTTCATTTATAGCTAGGGATGGCAATTTTGCCCCGCCCCGCGGGTACCCGACCTGACTCGAAGTGTTTGGGGCGGGACGGACCCGCCCCGTGGATGGAGCGGGGCAGGCGCAACTCGTTCTCGCCCCGTTTATTATATATATATATATATATATATATATATATATTTTTTTAATATATATGTGTATATATTTAAGATACATATATTTAGAAAAATAAATCTAAATTAATTATAATCATTTTAATTTTATCTTATTTGAGAAGTGCTCGTTATGATTAAAGATGTGATTATACGAATAAATTAAAATTATTTCATAATGAATCTTATAAGATAAAATTAAAATGATTATAATTAACTTATTTTTATAATTTTAAATATATGTATCAATATATAAAATTTTTGGAATATATTAAATTTTTCATAATTTTGTCATTTAAAAAAAAAATTGGACGGGATGGGGTGGGGCGGGGCGCGGGGCGGACATTCTTGGCCCGTCGCGGATTTGGGGCGGATACGGAGCGAATTTTTAGGGCGCGGAACGGATCCGGATATTCTACTACCCGCCCCGCCCGGAACCCATTGCCATCCCTACTTATAGCCAAGTTGTAACTAGCATTGTAAGTTGTAACTTCAAACTAACTATATGACGTGCTATCAGAAATTCGTTTCTGACAACATTCAACAAGTGAAATCTAGATTGTTTTGAAAATTATAGAACTTTCATGAAATAATTTATTCTAACCCTTTAAACCTTTTTTTACCATTTGGGACCAATGAAGTAAAATATTTATATTTTTAAATCCTTAAATATTTGATTAAAATAAATAAATTGTTTTATAATTTACTACATTGTTATATAATTTATAATTTACAAACCAACTTTTATTCAATACGTAAACTATTTACAATTTGATCTCAAAATTATATGTTTTAATAAATTTTCGAATATTCTAATAAATCCGAAAATCATTTTGTTAAAACTAATAACTTAAATGATAAATTAATAAAATAAATTGGAAATTTACTTTATGTACTAAAACAAGTACCGAACAAAATCAATTTCATATAGAATTTTGTTTAACAAATCTTTAATTATTAATAGAAAATCTGAAAACCACATCAAAATTCCAAATTTTAAAAAATGAACTAATACTTAATAATCCGAAGTAATAATCAAATGATTCTGAATATTATTTTAAAAATACAAAAACTAATAAGAAAAATTGAAATACGTATTTGATCTAAATGGATATATACAAAAACCAAAGTGCAAACTCTGCCTTTTGTTAACAATTAGGAATTTTTTTAGTTAAGAGTTAAAATAAACTAATATTAATTTATCTCAAGAAAAATTATTTTTTATTTTTTATTTTCTAAATTTCTTTAATATTTTTTAATATTAGTTAATATTATTTTTTTCATTTTAATTTTTGTTATTAATACATTTTAACTTATTTGGATATATATTAATATAATTTTTATTTTAAGTTTTAATGCATTCATCTCAAAATCAATCCATTATAATTTATTTTAAATTTTAACTTAAAATTTGTTAAAATCAAATAAATTAATTGAAAATACGATTCTATCTTGTGAGACTCTCTCATAAATCTTATTTAATGAAAAGGTTCTACCCACTCAATTTACAACTCATAATTCACACGAATTTTCGAAAATTAATTAGATTGTCAAGAATAACAGAACTTCATAGCATAAAAGTTTTTGTGCATGTCTTATGTTTAGCTGTATAACTTAAATAATTACTCCATGACTAAAATTATTACCTCATTCACAAGATTCCTTTTCCTTTTTTTTTTTTGGGGAACAACATCAGTTTTTCCTCCCTCAAATCACGACTTTATAGCTCTAGGGGCATCTACATTAGTTAACATAACCATGTGATTAACTAAAACAACAAATGCATATTAATTAATGCAGCCATTTTTAAACTATGTGTTTTTAGAGGCGATGATGTGCGTGTTCTCCTGTAAAACCAATTCAGTTGCTAAAAGCATTTCCCAGCCAACCGCACTTGAGATGGCTGTGAGGGACAAGGCCCACTACGAGTAAACAAGGCCCGACAGCAGGGCCCATGTGCACAGCAGAATTCAATGCGCTCATTGTCTTTTGTTTTCTGTTTTTCTAATTTCTTTGTAATTGCTGCACTCCTTTTGTCCTTTTTCCTTTTTTTTTTTTTTTTTTTTTCTTTTGTTATTTTGCATTGTATGTTATGAAATAATTGTTTTGTATTTTAATTTTTTGCATTTTCAAAATGCTTCTTTACATAATTTTTTTTTCACTTCAAATGTTATGCTTTGTTTAAGATTTTCAATGTGGGAATTTTCAACTTTATTTTAGTTATTTTATTTTCAACTTTAATAAGTAAATTCTAAATTTTAATAAGGGAATTTTCAAATTGAGAACATATAATTTTACACAAAAACTTTTGTGTAATTGGTGCACAGATCTAGGATTTGTGCAATTGATTCGACCCGACCCATGCGCCCTCCACGCACGCGCTTGGGTGGGTGTGCTCAAACCCGCTCAAATTCGTTTCAGGTGTTATATATTTATATTATGTTAAACATACATTTATATTATATTAGTCATAATTTTATTAGAAAATTTAAATAAAAAAATTCTAATTTGAAATGTTTTTACATTTTATTTTTTTTATTTAATTTTATATAATATGTGTATATATCACTTAAATTATGTTATGGCCATATTATATAATATTATTAATATTATATTTCTAAAACATATAAAATGAAGTTGAAATATTATATTTTTGAAAACTAATTAATTAATATTTTAGTTTAAATATTTCATTCTTCTTTTTATAGTTAAATATTTTAGATGTTAATGTAAGTATATTTGGGTAAGTTAATATTAGTTTCATTTAAATTTTGTAATGTGTTAGGATATCAATATCTAGATTTTAATGAGATAAATCAGTTTTATAATAAGAAATTAGAGTACCCCATTTTTCACAATATTTAAGGGAAACTTAGACTAGATTTGAGTTTTTAAGTTTTTAAGAGTGAAGAATGAAGGACTTTAAAGAAAAACTTATATGCAAAGGACGAATTGAAGATTCCGCAAGAACAACTTGAAAAGATACAACTGCAAGCTGTTACTGCC
This sequence comes from Scutellaria barbata, assembly GCA_028654395.1. Taxonomy (NCBI): domain Eukaryota; kingdom Viridiplantae; phylum Streptophyta; class Magnoliopsida; order Lamiales; family Lamiaceae; genus Scutellaria; species Scutellaria barbata. The sequence goes on from CM053650.1 coordinate 6,363,895, forward strand.
ACATTAATGATTCACAAAGTAAAAACAAGCAATATTTAATGCAAGTCACACCGAGAAGAAGTATATCGATTTCAAATGAAGAATGTCTTTTTCAACGGACATTTTTCTACAACTATAAATAGAGGAATGGTTGTATTGAAACAGGTTGCTGAAACTTATACTCTCAAAAGTCTAAGCAAGAATCAAGCTAAAACTCTCAAGCAAACAAAACCTTGTTTCAGTCACTCAACCTCGTGAAGTAGCCAAGTCAAGTTTAGAAGTTCAAAGTGCAAGAAGACTACTTTATAGCACCAATTGAAGAAACTTAATATATTTTTACCTATTTGTTGTGTGCTAGGTTGTCTTATAGGTGTCAAACAGTTGATAGAATTATATCATTGTTGTTTGTTATAGTTGTCTAGATTAAGGCAATTACCCTGTGTAGGTGTTTTAAATTTTGTGTGGGTTAGTCTTTGGAATTTTTAACAGCTATGTCCAGTAGGTGGATAACTTGTTAAATTGTTAGTTTGTTAGTTGTACTCTATAAATCAAACTTACTTAACGAAGTTTCTGTTCGGGGAAACAATAAAGTGAATATAGAAAGATTACACCATTTTCGAACCACTATAAGACCATTAGTGCTTTGACTGTTTTATATCTATTATGTACTATATGCTTATATCTCATCATATTGCATAAAAGGTTTTATAAAAAAAGCATATTTAAAGAAAACGTTTTGCAACAAACCATTTGTCAAAAGATATTTTCATTGCAAGAACTCTTAGATTACCCTGTAGTGCTGTAAGTTTATCTTATTGTTGTGCTGTAAGTACAAGTAACCTGCAACATAGTTTGTTTGAAAGATTTTATAAAATCTACAGAAGTTCATTCACCTCCTCTAAACCTTCGAGACCACTTTAGACCAACATAATGTATATTAAGTTAATAAAGATTTAGTCACACATTGGTACAATGATGAACGTGATGAGCCTACACAATCCATTCAAGGGTCACCTCAATAATTTTGAAATTATCTCGAAAGAAATTTTGAACTATGTGATAGTCAAATACATTACCAACTTTGAGCGGATTTAGTTGAATATACATGGAGACGATTTATGAATAATTAAAAATAAATATTTCATTTATATTAATTATATGTTATATGTATCTTAACATCAATTGTTATTTTAATTTCATTTTTTATGAAAATATGATGTCCAAATTATTATTTAAAATACATTAATTGGGGATTAATACGTGAAAAGATGGCATACTATTTGTCTCATAATTAATCTAAATTCAATCAAAAAACACTATCAAATTAAATAATTCATCTTAATTGATATATATAATAGAAAAAAGGTTAAGGGATATGAGACATACATGTAATAATTATATTCATGTTAAATTAATGTAGATATGTATTTTAGAAAGGAGATGTTTTAGATTTGTCCTGACACATGTGAATCACAAGATTTTGTTAACTAATGTAGATGCCCTTAGGAAGTTTCTTCAACTATTGCCTGTTAAAGTCGTTTTTTCAACCTGAATGCCTCAGCAACTTGCTTCTTCCACCTCTATATAATCTGCTTATTCTTCTTTTTCTATACTTGTATAATGATGTTTTTAAATTTGTTGTTGAATATTAATTTATTACATTGATTTTAAAACATTAAGAAATATATATTTCAAAAAGAAAAAGTACAGTAATCATTTGCAGAATAATTGAGAAAGATACTTAATAAAATATTTTGGAAGATAAGGATAAAATGGAAAATTCCATTTTTACTTTCAGATAGCAAGTAATTCATTATAATGAAACAAGTAATATTTTTCAATTATATATATAATATTTTTCAACAAAATAATTAATACATTGTGAATATATAAATAATCACTTTATCATAAACAGAAATAATAATTTTCGAAGAACAAACAATGTATTTGAAAACAACATGTAATATATTTTAGTAAAACAAATAATATCTTCCGGATATATATGTAATATATTTTACTAAAATTCAAAATATAGTGCAAGATCAGATATAGTGGGTGTATTGAGTTGAGTTGCACAAATTTTTTTTATTGGATTGATTCCAATGGAAGTTTTTATGTGATTTGATATATATATTTTATATGTGTTAACTATGAATTGTTTCATTTGGTCATTTGAACTTTGAAGAGTTTACCATCTAATTTGTCCAATAATTTCTAATGTTTGTCAATTTTAAGATAAACATTAGAAATTTTTTGAGCTAACAATTTAAAACACTAACTCATAAATTTGGAAAGTTGAGGACAATTTTAATTCGAAAATATCATTTAGGTCTAAATTGTATGTGAATTGCTTGAAATTATGAAAAGAAATAAAAATACATTAATCGAAGAAAATTAAGTTTTTTATAAGAATTAAAATATTAAATTTCAAAAATCCTAAAATAAAAAAAATTATTTTCATAATTCACTAAAAAAAATTCCAAAATTTATGATTATCTTGCCAATCTTATCAATGTATAAATTATTTATTATTCAATATGAAAATATGTTTAAAAAATTTGTAAATCTTCAAATACAAGTTAAAAACTCATTTTCACAAAATACAATAATTGAAATGATAAATTAATAAAATTAGTTGGAAGTTACTTTAAATACAAAAATTACAATTCATTAATTTTTTTAAAATAAATTTAAAAATTATTCATAGAAAATCCAAAATTATATTGAAATTCCAAAAGTGAACAAATGAAAACATAGTAAATATAGAATCATAAATTTGAAAGAATATTATATTAAGTCTGAGTATTGTTTTAAAAAATATAGAAATCAATAAGAAAAATCGAAAGTATTATTTTATCTTAATGGATTATTACAAAATCGCAAAAACACATATATATATGAATAATTATATAAAATTTTATTATATAATCTTATATGAGAACGATATTAATTGTGTTGAATAAATTGACTCATTTTTTACTGATTCATATAAACTTTATCTTACACAAAATCTTTCATAAAAATTTGAGATCACCTCACATAATACTTATTAAAAAATATAAATAGATAACCTATTTTTACAACTCAATATTTTAAAACGGTTGCCAAATCTATTGGCATATCTCATAGGAATAAAAAAGTTGGAAAATGTAGGGATCATAAATGAATAAGGAAAGAGTGGCGAATAATGAAATCCTTTATTCTTTGTCGATATATAAGAATCCGCAGTTGTGTCAATTTTTAGTGGCCATTACATTGCCTAATACCTACAAGAATATTGCATGCACCGCCCATTCAACTTCCTACTTTCTCCTCTATTCTAACTTCTAAAAACCTAATTTTTGGACACCACTATTTTCCCATCATTTTTTTTTTGTTTGAGTATTATTTATTTATTTATTCATCTTTTTTTTTTTTTTTTTTAAATCCTATGATGCCATATATGGAATATGGAAACTAGATGGTTCAATTTTCAAATTCAAAAGAAAGCAAACACTTATCTATAATAAGTAGATTTTAATTTTGTTATCATCCGCTATATAGTACCGACTTAGATATGAATACATTAAAAACGTTAACGGCTTGTTATCAACCAGCTCATCATAGTCTATGACAATTTATGAATTACAACTCACATACGTCTGTTTTAACTAAAATTCTAAAAAAGACCTCCTGAACTTTCAAATTTAAATTTTGAAAAAAACAACCAAATATTTTATTTAAATAAAAACAAAAACCTTCATTCTTCCCCTCGATCACTTTATATCTAAAATATCTACATAAACTAATAAAATAATATTTGATATTAGATAATAAAAAATTCAACATGCTAAGCAAAGAAACATGGCAAAAGAGTAAATTCATGTAGGGGGCTCTCTCTCTCCTCTCTCGTTTTTCAAAGTTGAGAAAAACTCTTTCATCCTCCGAGGTCCTTTCATTCATTCGCTGTTTATCAGATTTGTGTTCATTTCTGTATCAGCACATATTTCTTGGCTTCAAATGTAAAGCCCTAAAATTTCTACAAATTCCAACAACCCAAAACAAATTATTTATATATGCAATAGATGATTGCGTTTGCCTCTCAGAAATGGTATCTCGAACCCTACTGATCAAAGCTCACAGACAGCACTTCCTCCGCATGTTCTACCTTCGGTAAGCTCCATCCCTCTCTTATTTTTCTCAAAAATTTGTCCTTTTTTTTCATAAACCGAAAATGAAAGCTGTTTTATCATTTTTCAAGCCTTTGGTTACATGCGCTTCTATATAGATGATACCAAATGTTGAATGAAAAATAATTTCAATAATTTTGGTATGGGTTTTTGTGTTTGTATGAGTTTAAAGAGGAAAGGTTTCGGCTTACGACGAATACATGAATTGAAGACGTTTTTTGTGAGTGATTTTGCGACGTGTGACTACGAAGTGGCGCCAGATAATCGCCTGCTTACTGTTTTTATTTATTTTGTTTTTTGGTAGCTTTTTTGGATAGTTATTGGTGATATTCTTCTTACCTAAATTAATAATGATGTCACTGTATATGGGAAATTTTGGTTTTCCATATATCATTTTCTTTCCAATGATAAACTCTCCTATTGTTAGTAATGGGTTTATTTGTGTATTTAATGTGAAGGCAATTATATGCTCTTAGGACTTCAATTTGATTAGTTTTATGTGTATTATTTTTACTTCATGAATCATTTATCAGTTCTTTAATGTCCCTTGTCTTTTTTTTGTACTTTTTGAGGATTGAGTTTGAAATACTGTTTACTGCTGTTAATCTATTCAGCACCATTACTAATGCATTATGATTCCTTTAGATGCACAATTGGAGTGGCTAAACTTTGATGTGCTGTTTGTTTAACTGTGATTTTATTTTTTCTTGTATATATGTAAATTTGCATTTTGATATTTGTTATTTTTCAAATGTTTTAGGGGACTCTTTTGCATTGCGAAAGATTTTTTCTTTGTGGTGGTTCTGTTGTCTGCCATCTTCATTTTTATAGAGAGCAAACACTGTCCAGACAAGCAAGAGCTGAAATTCTGCCTAACATGTAGAGGCAAGTTTGATAACTCTCCGGATAAATTTGATCATCATGATGGTTCAGAATTGGTGGCGAGGCATTCTGTTCCGCAATCCATTCTGGAAGATATATGTCCGCCTTCAAATTCGTTATGTTTCCCATCTACTTTAACTGGGTTTGCAGTTGATGATGTTGATGGTGAAGCGGATGCTTCCGGGGGTCATCAAATACGGAGTAACCAAAGCTGGTCACCTAACCATGGTACATTTGGGTTTGTTGGTGGGAAAATTATTTCGTGTTCTGTATATGAGCAAGATGTTTTTCCGGAATTTATTCCTAAGGATGGCAACCCCAAGAATGACCAAACAACTGATTTTTCTTCATGTGTAAGCCCTTTATTTGATCAGAAGACTCACAGTTCAAAATCAGCGGAGAGCACTGAGAGTGTCAAATCTGGCTCTCTGGATGGTGTGTCTACTCCTCCTGTGGAAATAGAACCTTCTCTACTGGATTGGGGGCAAAAGTATACGTACAGTCCATCCTTAGCCTTTTTGACAGTGAAGAATGTTGATGCTGGTAGTGTTTTGTGTGTCTATGAACCTTACAGCAGCAATTCACAGTTTTATCCATGCAATTTTAGTGAAATTTTGTTGGCTCCAGGGGAAGTATCATCAATATGTTTTATTTTTTTCCCTACACATCTTGGCTTATCCTCGGCTCAACTTGTTTTACAGACAAGTTTTGGAGGTTTCCTGATTCAGGCTAAAGGCTTTGCTTCTGAATCGCCCTATCTAGTGAAGCCTCTTATTGGTCTTGACATTTCCTCTAACGGAAGGTGGGCAAAGAATTTGTCTTTGTTTAATCCTTTTGATGAAACCCTTTATGTAGAGGAGGTAATTGCTTGGATATCCACTTCCTCAGGCAATACCTTCTGCTCATCAAAATCCATTTGTCGCTCTCCTAATATGGAAGACTCAAGTGAATTCAGTATGTTGAATGCTAAAGATTGGATAACTGTTCAAAGGGTTGAGGTTGGTAGACCACAAATTGCATTGAGGCCAAACAAAAATTGGGAGGTTGGTCCTCAAAAAACAGAGACAATTATGGAGTTAGATATTTCAGGCCATTTTCATGGGAAAGTCATTGCTGTTTTCTGTATGCAATTGCTCAGGTCTCCAAACAATGAGATCGATACTGTAATGGTCCCTCTTGAGGCTGCACTGAGTCCAAATACCTCTCCAGATGCAGGGCATGTCACTTTATCTCTGGAGGCCTTAGTACCATGCAATACAAGTGAATCGATCATTGTTGCTCTGTCAGTCAGAAATGATGCTCCATATCTGTTGAGTGTTATCAAGGTGATTGTTGTTGGGGAGAGTGCAGAAGCTTTTCAAATCAAGTGTGTAGAAGGACTTATTCTTTTCCCCAATACCATCACCCGAGTTGCTTCTTTAAATTATGTTCATCTAGAATCTCATGAAGTAGACATTAACTGCAACATTCTCATACTGATTAATGACACAAGAAATTCTCAGATGGAAATCCCTTGCATTGATGTGATCAGCGTTTGCTCGGGATTTCAGTTAGATTCTTCTGTAGGATGTGCAACGGGGATCAGCAATGTTGATTTTATAAATGGAAGACAAAGATTTTACAGCATCAGCATGCAGCCACCTTCTCTGATCAAGGTATATGAGATTCTGTATTATGTTTCCTTTTCGAAATATTGTTTATTAGGTTAATAACAATCTAAGTAGTTTCACATTTGTTTGTTGTGCTGCAACAGTGTTACATTTTACTTGTACCACCACTACTTCCATAATTTGGTATTGCTGTTTGTTTTGCTTCGTAGTGGTCACTTTTCAAGTACTATAACACACTAGACTCAAGTGAGATGCTTGGTATCATGGTTACCCAGTTGCAATCAGAGTGATAAGGAGCATGGAGATAAAGTTCAACTAATCTTGGTTTTATTTTGCACCTTCTAATTTGGTCAATGAAGGTTGTCTCAGAAATAGTTGATTGTACCTACAATATCGATGAGTGGAGCTAATATCTTCAATAGGTTAATGACGTTTTCCTATATGTATGGACAAGAGAAGGTGTTTTCCATCACTATTTGTATACCAGTGTGGCACAGTAGAGTAGCATGCAGTGTGTAGGTCCTAATAATGGCGACATGCATGCAGTTTCTGAAACATTTATATTTCATGCATGTTCAGGATTAACAAAAATCAATTAAGCTACACCTAAATCTAACTAAAAGTGGCTGGTGGTTTCAAAACCTCTTTTTTGTGTTGTTTTCTCCTTTTACTAAAAATGGACATTCACTAGAAGACTGATTGCACTCATTCACTTGTATCAACCTATGTTCTTTTTTAAATTACATGTTGAATGCTTGGATATGCCTTTTATAAGAAGCCTATTACTAATATGCTGCAGTTTCACTTGGTGACATGCAATTTAAAATGAGTTCTTCATATGACATAAGTGATAAGCATATGGTAGAGATACTAGGAAATTAGACATTTAAGTGTTGCTTCCCAGTGAGAGCAGGCATGTGACATTATATTAGCGAACAATATTTCAACTCATCCTGATAAAGTTTTAGAAGACCGAACTCTTAACAAATGGAATTGATTATGGTGACCTTTTAATTTGGTGTCAATTTGGTTTGAACAAAAGATCACATCCAAGTGTCTTTAGCTTATTTGTCTTTGTGCATTGTGCTTTCCTGTCTAGTTTCAATGTGATTTCGTAAATTGCATCTTGTTGCCCTTTAAGTGACATATCTAATTGATTATAAATTTGATTAACTTGTTCTTTCACTATTTCTAAAATTTGTCGTAATCCATGTTTAAAGGCAGTGGATGCAAGAAAAGTTGATGAATTGATACTGAGAAACTGGAAATCTCAAGCCACTGAGAACTTCATGTCAGTTCTTGATGAAAAGGAATTACTGTTTCCAATGGTTGAGGTTGGAAATTATTCTTCTCAGTGGATAACTGTCAAGAACCCCAGCCAAGAACCAGTTCTAATGCAGCTTATTTTAAATTCTGGGGAAGTTGTTGATAACTGCAGAATACCAGAGATGCCCTCTTCATCCAGTATTTTGGTGGGTAAGAAATCAGTTGCTCCAACAAGGTATGGTTTCTCAATAGCAAAAGGTGCACTAACTGAAGCTTTTATTCATCCATATGGTAGTGCAACTTTTGGGCCAATCCTCTTTCTACCGTCCAAAAAATGTGAATGGAGAAGCTCAGCTCTGATTAGGAATAATCTCTCTGGTGTAGAATGGTTATCTCTGCGAGGATTTGGAGGCTCGCTTTCCTTGTTATTGCTTGAGGATTATGACCCTGTTCAGAGTATAGAATTTAAGTTAAACTTGCCAACTCAGTCAAATTTATCTTCCCCAGACACATTGCATGCTGTGGGCAGCAAAACTCCATCCTGTTCTCAGCCCTTAACAAAAGAGTTCTATGCCAAGAACACAGGAGACCTTCCCTTGGAGGTCACACGAATTGAAGTTTCAGGGACAAAGTGTGGCTTGGATGGGTTTATTATACATAATTGCACTGGCTTTGCTCTTCAGCCAGGAGAATCTGTAAAGGTTCTTATATCATACCAGAGTGCTTTCTCTTCAGCCACAGTACAGAGGGACCTTGAACTGGCTTTGGCAACTGGCATTCTTGTGATACCTATGAAAGCAAGTATACCAGTATGCATGCTAAATCTCTGCAAAAGGTCAATGTTCTGGATGCGTGTTAAGAGAGCTATGTTCGTTTTACTTTTTGCTGCTTCTCTGTGTTTGCTAGTTTTTCTTCTGTATCCCCAAGGAACGGCCTTTGAATCTCAACACATCAAAGCTGGAATAAGCTCCTCTCCTCTGATCCATGCATTGAATGGGATCCTTAAATCAGTTGCTCAAAAGGATGCATTTCTTTTCAATACTGCCAGACGTTCTGATGGCCTTGCTCTTGATCTAGGAAATGCACACTTGCTGTCAGGACATCAGAAGCAAACTCACTCTTCGTTAGATAAACAACCAGAAACCAGATTAGCATCCTCAACGGAGAATCTGGACATGCAAGGTACATTAGAATCACGAAATCTAAGGGTCAGAGTTGGAAAAGAGAAAGGAAGAAGGAGGAGAAAGAAAAAGAGTTCTGGTGCAGGAGCACTACCCTTTGACGTCTCAAGTAGTCAGAGTAGCAATTCTACCCCGTCATCACCTTTGTCGCCAGCTCCATCTATTACACCAAGACGACCATGGCCCATGTCGCCTGGAATTGTACAATCTGTAGAAGAACATAAGAGTAAATTCTCTGAACCTTCACCTAAGGTCAATTTCTTGAACAATGAGGTTCCTTTGCAAGGTGGTAAGAACGGTTGGGGCACCTCTGCTCAAGAGAAGCCTAGTTTGACAAGGAAACCAGCTGGCAAAAGTGTTTTGTTACCTTCCGCAACCTTTCCTAGTGCTGGTAGGGCGGTCCCACCTTGGGCTTGTCATTCTCCTTTTCCTGCTTCAACATCTATAATTGGTCCTCATGAACGAGCTCCTGGTGCAAAACGGGAAAGCCAAACAACTGGCGGCGCTGAGGAAAAGATGAGTGCTGAGAAGAAATATATTTATGATATATGGGGGGATCATCTCTTTAGACTTCTTCCTTTGTCTAACGAGTCAAAAGAGGTAACTATCAAACCTTCTTCTTCTTCCATTGAGAACAATTCTGATAGCTTCTTTGTAAGGGGCCCTCAAACCCTCATGGAAAACTCTTTGCTACCACCTCTAGTTTCTGATATGGAGGGTAATAAATAACTAAGTTCACCATAAGTTTGTCAGTTTCAGCATTTTCTCTGATTTTGGTTCGGTTCTTAGTGAATTGATTGAAGAGCTTCCATATTAAAACATAATACACCTGCTTTTCTTACCAATATAAAACAGTAACTCAGGAAGTAATAGTTTTAATAAATTTTTTCATCTGATCTAAACATGTGCACTGAAGGACTTCATTTAAAGATGTGTGACTTCCTATTTCAAAGAAAAATCTTGAGGTTGTGTTTGGATGTAGGGATTTGAGGAGGAATTTGAAATCCATATTGGTTAAATTCATTTGTGGTTATTGGATGGATATGAACTTTGAAATCGATTACTTTCATTGTGTACTATTTTTTAGCAATATGAGTGGATTTAGAATACATTTTGATTTGAGTAAATATGGAATTCATTCATTTCAAATCCATCTATCCAAACACAACCTGAAATTTTTTTGACAGGCTGGAATAAAATTTGACTTTTAACTCTGCTTTGTCATCTGTTATGATATTTCTATCATCTAAGTTGTCATGTTTATGATTCTTTTTCTTCCTTCATATAATTGGCAGATTTTCTAGCAATTAAGATCACATGACCCTATTTATTTCCGCTACTTTATTTTCAATTTGGATTGCAATCGTATATCAAGAAGGTTTAATTACAATTTGTTATTTGTACTATACGTGATTTAATAATTTTTTGTATAAACTTGAATTGTTCTATTTTGCTATATGAATTTTAAATTGATGCATTTTACAATATAAAACAAATCCTACTCATTGATTTTTGGCACGTGTATGACCAGGATTTGTCTGAGATGATTAAATACATCAAATTTAAATTTTATATGATAAATTTTATACGATAGAGTAGAACAATTCATGTGTCAAATCATATATTGCATGTCGGAATTTATTTTTACTCTAGCATCAATTGTCATGTGGTTGGTATAAATATGCTTTGCATTTCTAGCAAAATGTTGAAACTCAGTGGTTGGATAACAGATGGAAAATTCCCAGGTTTCTTACATCATTTGATTTCAACTAGTTTAGAACCCATGCAATGTACTGGCATATAATTTCAAGCATTATTTTATTTTGACGTAAAAAGCTCAAAACTAAAGCATAAAATGTAAGGTTAAATATTTTGTTGTATTTTACTGTTTTTTTTTGTTTAAATAATTTTGGAAGGTAATCAAATATAGGTTGATTTAACAATTTTGTTAGCACGTGTCTCTCAAGAAATTGACATAAACCGTAAAATTGTTTTATAAGCAATCAATATGCATTAGTGAAACCTTTTGGTTTAGGTATTATATTATGTCATGTGTACAATTAGTTTGAAAAAATTATTTTTTTAGAAATAAAAAGATTTTTTCAGTGTATCATTATAATAATTAGATTCGTTGATTTATTCATCTTGTTGATAGAAATAAACTAGCTGATAAAAAGTACTCGGATTATTAAAATTTATTATCAAAACTATAATGTAATCTGACATGGTGAAACTATAATGTAATCTGACATAGTGACATGATTGTATGTTACTTTTTTGCATTAATTCTTAAATATAACATCATGATCATAATTGAAATACATTATCGTATAAGTGGTTATGAAAGACAATTCATTCAATTGCATACTCTCAGAATCTAATCTAATGTTATAGAGTAGTGCTTGTGTGAATTAGGTGCACATATTTAGATTTGTGTAATTGGACGTGTGCGGATCAAGTCAGGATCTGCTTAAATCCGCACCCAAAATTTTATTTTTTTATTTTAATTTATGTGATAATTTTTAGTTATATAACTTTTAAGTTATATTAATATAACATCAATGTACATATATTATAACTTTTAAGTAAATAATTTAAGACATATTTTTAGTATAAAACTTCATGTAGTTTGCTAAACCTTTATGTTGTAATAATCTAACTTTTATGTTATATTAATATAATCTTTATGTACTTAAAAAATAACATAAAGTTAAATTATTATAATATAAATATTAAATTATTATAGCATAAATGTTTAAAATGTATTATAGGTTAGAAATACAATGTAAAAGGTCAAAACTAGTAGAAACATAAAGGTTATACGAATATATACGAACATAACTAAAATGTTAGATTTATCAAATTAAAAGATTGGACGAATATAACTAAAAGTTATATATGTGAAATTAGGGTTCTGGCACAAACCTAAAGCGTGTGTGGGCATAAATGGAGCTATATGAGAGCCAAGGGGGGCCACTGGCCCCCTCAAATTTTTTTTTTTTTAGGGTATAATGATAAATTCATATATATTAATTAAAAAATATATATCAATTAAAAATATATTTAATCATTTTCATTTATCCTCTACAACCTACTTAAATTTGATGAATATATCTAAATTTATTTCATCCACCCTCTAATATCTATTCAAATTCAATAAATATATTAGAATAAATCTTATTCACATTCCACAATCTCATTCACCTATATCAGAATATATCTCATTCACAATCTCACAATCTCATTCACCCTCCTCTATCTACACAAATTAACACGCACATTACTACATCTCATTCAATCTCTACTACCTACTCAAATTAAATAAATAATTTCATTTATCCTCTAATACCTACTCAAATTCTATTAATATATCAAAATTTTTTCTATCATTGAGAAATATTAGCTACAAGTTTGAGGTAAATCTTTATAATTTATTTTTTTATATTGGGTTTGATTTGAGTTTTAATTTTCAATTGTTATATTATATATTATATGAATAATAAATGAGTAATTTTTTGTTGTTTTGAAAAATAGAACTGATAATTGTTTATTTTAATTTCTTTATATTATTAATTATTATTTGATTATTCATTGTAATTATAATCGATAATAATTTGATGTAGTTATTATTATGCAGCGGTTTCAAAAAATGAAGGATAGAAGAGAAATGCTATGATGTAGTTATTTAGTTTTCTATTGTAGGTACGTTAATATTTTTTTTGAGGTTATCAAAATTAGTACTAATTTTTAATTTTATTTTTAACATTTATTTAAATTATTTTGTTTTATAACATTATCAATTGTACTCCCCACTGAAAATTCTGACTTCGTCACTGTGTTTGGGCACGTCAAGTGTGCATGAAATATACTCTCGAGTCGGGTTGATCTAATTAGATCTGTGCACCTTGTTCATAGAAACATTTGGGAATGTTCTAATTTCTCAAATATGTTCTTACTCAATCTCAAACTAGTCTATTCTCTCCAAATATAAGAAGATTTGATGGTGGCATTCACTGCATCATATATGTTACCTTTTGGAATTATGGAAATGAATTGTCAAATATATCTACCCAAAAACTGTCTTACCTCCAAATTAGATGTATGGCTCAAATGATTGATTTATAATATCCTTCATGGATTCATCCAAAGATTAAACCAATTTTTTTTCTCGATACTTGATTCCAAATTCTAAATATTAATTTTTTAAATTATTGTTATTATTATCAATTATTGTAATTAATTATATATTTGGAAAATATAAGATAAGTAACTCTTGCAATCAATTTATTTAATATATTAAGAAAGAATGTATATAAGAATACTTAACAAATTCATATTAATTGTATAGAGCAAATCTTTCTGGATAGAATTAAAAGTCGTGAAAAATAACGATATTTATTTACTTTGACTTGAAACTTTGGTTAGTAATTATGGGTTTGCGAATTTATGGTGGTTTAAAAATATTATAGATTCTTATTTTCTTAATTGTTAGATGATTAATTTAGACAATTATATGACATCACGAGCCTTATAATTCAAGTAATATCACACCTTTATAAAGCCTTATAATTCAAGTGATATCACACCTTTATAAAAATGCATATTTTGATGATCAGTGTTCAAAATTGGATCATACAAATTTTCTAATCTTTATTATCTCCCTCCCTTCCCACCTGCCAAGCTTATTAAAATAAAAGGTATAATAAAAATAATTCTAAATTTGTTATTATATGTAAAACGAAGAGCAATTCCTAGATTTTGATACTGCATACTAATATATCATGTATATAGATGATATGAACAAAGAAGAGTGTTCCAATATGGTTAAAAATAACAAATTTTAAGTTGTAATTTAAAAATAATAATGACTTTTGTAAGTTGTAATTTGCGTGGTTAAGAAATGAAGGCCCTATAAATGTGTGTAAATGATAGAATTATGAGGATATTATTATGATGAATAGATAAAACTACATGAATATTTTGGGAACTGGGCATAGCATTTTCTGGGATGCTGCAATTGTATGATGTGGCTTAAGATACTGCAACATGCAAGTATTAATTGCATTTACTACCAAGTGTTGAGAGGATAAGGAGAAGGGGGCTCTATCATCTTGTATCTGCTAGTAATTATTAATTACATACAATATCTTCTAGGGTTGTAATAGAATCAAATCAAATTGACCTATTAAATGTTTAAGTTTGGTTTATTTAGTTTTCCAACGAACACAAAATTAATTTAATGAATACATTTATAGTTCAGGAGCTTACTCAAGCTTAATTGAGTCTTAACGAACATAATAAATAATAATGATGAATTTTATTATTCATCGACTTACTAACAAAATAGATTATATATTCCTAAAAAAATATAATATATTATCTATTTTATAATTTAACTATAACAAGTATCTATAATTAAAAATTTATATATTTATCACAAGTAAAAATATAAAAATTGTATATCAAAATGTTAAAATATTGGTATTATATCTTATGAACTAGCTCATTAACCTTCTAACGAACTTGTTCATGAGTCATCGAGCTGAATATCGCAAAGTTTGAGTTTGTTTGTTTATTTTAAGAAATCACAATAAATAAATTCGAACGAACTTCAAATAATTCACAAACGGTTTGGTTGATTTACATCCTTATATTTGAGTGTATAATTATTCTATGATGAATACTATACTATATTTGTTTTCAATTTGAGTGGATTAGGGGAATCCTAGTATAAAATTTTGGTAATAAATGCTTATAGTGAAAAATGTATGTTTGTTTTGAGATTTTACATTTAATGTACATGTTAACTCATGACTTGAAAAATGTTGATGTTTGTATTATGTGTTGATAATAATTGTTGTAAGTAATTTATTGTAAAAATGTGTTGTTAGTAATGACTGATGTGGGTATAATTTATAGGGTAGGATTTGACTTGTGAAGATTTTGAATTCCCGTTTTAATATAATGATTTATCCTAAAAATATGGATGTAAATGACTCGAGCCATTCATGCACTATTCAAGTCTCAATTGAATAAATATTTGTTCGAAACCGTTTGTTACCTTCACGAGCTTAAATTTCGAGCTCGATAATTATTCAAGTTAAACTCTAACTTAGAGATATATGGCTCGAAAACTCTTGAACATTTTTGTCTAGATAGCTCGCAAACTAGGTCACGAACATGCATCACTAATTTACTCTGTGTTCGAGTTTAATGAATTTTTATGTCGAATCCAACTTGAGCTCCGGTTTTAAAATAAAAATCGAACTCTAGCCAAACTCGAATTTACTAAAAACCAAACAATTAAAACATAAATTTTTTTATATTCAACTCGATTCCATTTAATCACATCCCCTAAATAAAAATGAGAAACAAACATAACTTAAATGTAATGGATGGTTTAAATAGTGATGTTGATGGAAGATGAGAGAGGGGGGTGGGTGGAAATGGTTGTCCAATAAAGTCGAGATACAATAGGTTTACAATCATTCATAATTTCATAAAATTAAATCAGGGGACCAGAGCAGAGCTGGCAAAACAAAATTTTCAGCTTCGAAAATGACATCACTATGCTCCTCACCTCTCGATCAATCCTTCATGGAGCATTCCATTGTACATCTTTTTGTTCTCTACAATCATCATCCATGTATATATAAATATATATATAGTGATGGTAAAATACATTCTACACATGATGTATTCCATCTAGTCGAGTGTGGTATTCATCAATCATTTTGTATGCACTCAACTATATGGATGTTACGTGTAACTATGGGGAAATGTAGGGCTATAATCGAAGCGAGCTCGAGCAAATGACGATAGTTCATGTTTATTTGTTGATTTTAAAAGGATTGTTTTTATTCATATTCTCTCACAAATAATCGAGTATGTTCATAAATATTAACAAACGTTTACGACTTTAACAAAAGTTGAATATGTTGATATAAAAATCAAAAATTATGTGTTCACATGAATATTGGGTTGAGAATAAATGAATTTTATAATAAATTTAAATATAAATGAGTTATATTAGAAGATGTTAAAAACTAAATATAACAAATATCGAATGAATATGTTTTCTAGTTTTTTTAATGTTTCCTGACACTAATAAACGAGTCTAAATAGATAGTAATTGATTTCGATTCCGAATGAGTCACCAACGCTCTATCTGTTTGAAACCCTATGAGTAAAATGACAAATACGACACACACAAAATAGAATCTATCGAAATAATATAGTGGAGTGAGGGGAACTGGCAAGGGATTATTTAGACTTAAAAACACTAAACCCAAAAAAAAAAAGCAATTCTTTATATCTTTCAATTTAAAAAAGAAGAAGATATATTTAATATTTTTTGAGTGCCCCACCCATCAACAAAACCCATTGACATTTATATTTTATCATTAAGAGGTGACTTTTTTTTTTTTTCCTTTCATAATTCTTTATTATTGGGGGGAAGGGGCGTGGGGTGGGTATTTGGGATACCCTACGATGTGGTCCACCCTAAGATGTGGTCCAGTGAGGTGGATGGACCACTAAACATGCTGATAGCAAAATGAAGGGGACACTTCTAATCTGTGTGACCTATTTTATTGCTGCTAAAACAGAAGTTGTGTTCACTCCAAAACTGGAAAAAAAAATAAAAAAATTGTGCTGGATTTATTTCTATCTATTCTTTCAGTTGACATTAGATTCCATGTTTATTTGAGTCCATTTATAATTAACTACTAAATAGCTTTATTTACTATATAACTTCAACTAAAATGCAGATGTATTCAAACCCTTCAAATTGAATAGAATGTAATTATAGATTGAGTGGACTTTTATGACCATATGAAACGTCTGAGGTTCCAATTGTCCGACTTGACTTAAAAAAGATAAACTTTTTGACTTAGAATATATTTTTTCAAGTCGAAACGACTATAAATACAACGTAAAACTCTGCCTTATGAATCTGTATATTTTTAAACCAAATTTCAATGTTGTAGGAGTAAAGCATAGCTTTTCATTCAATTTTCATATTTTAATTTTTATTCAGATTTTTCACCTGTTTTTTTTTTTTTTTTTATATTATTTGAATTACGCAAATCCGGGAGCATTGTCACAGAGAATATCTCATTTCACAATACATGTTCCATGTACATATGTTTTTCTTCATAAATCCAATTGAAAATTGTATCATACATTAAATTCATGATATCCCTTGTCTAAAAAGACATTTTTAGCCAGGGCCGCTGAACACGCTTTTACAGGTGTAATTTCACGACTTTTGCTAAAGTTGCTACCATCTATTCATCACCAACCATTTTCTCACTTTAACAAGATCCTATGCTCCAACTTTTCATTTGCAACCTCTTTTCCAATTTTAATTTTTTTTACAAAATATCTTATTTTAAATAAGATGTTATAAATATACCACGTTTTTTAACATAAGAAACTTATTTGATAAACGCCTTACTTTTATAACAAAACTATCATTCCTAACCCTTTAAAAGCTTCATAATCTTGTTTTATCCAAACAAATAGCAACTTTGTTTAAAATAAAATTTAACGTCTTAGAAAATTTGAAGTATAAATAGTTCATTCGATCTAGTTTTTATTTGGATTATTCTTTTCATAATCCAAAACAGCCAAATAAAAATTTTAAACATTTCCGAATGACACAATGTAACTTTAAATTCACATATTTGTGAATATGTAGTTTTTGGTTTGGTTTAAAAGTAATTCCATTTGATTTTTTGATGCTGCCCTCGTGAATACATTATACATTAAATATTATAATAGATAAGTTTGTAAAAATAAATAGGGATGAACAATTTTCACTTACTTAATATTCACTGTACATCTAAACTGATATATTCTAACTATTTTTTATTTTACACACACATACTATTTGTTTTGTACTTTTTACAATTCAAAATAAGTGATGTTCTGCAATTTTGGTCATAAAACATAAAAAGTTAGAACAAAATTGTCCTTAAACAATATAAAACTCTACCCACCCATTCCTAATTAATTATCATGAGATGAGATAATATAAAATAATGAACTCAAGGAAAATTGAGATAAGGAAAGATGATAAAATCTTGTGTAAATAAATTTTAGTAAATTAATTATGTAAGCTCAAAAGTAAAAAACATCTTTTAAGCATTGAGATTAGGGTTACACTTAAAAAAATGATAATAGCTAAAACAATATTTAATCTAAAATAATATATTTTTTAAACCTTAATAATGACACTTAATTTAAATTGAAGGGAATATATTCGTTCTACATTCTTATATTAATATTTATACATACACATGTTAGTAAAGATCTTATAAGTTGAAAGAATTCATTATAAACACTTTAATAATTATTATATACAAACGAAAAATGCTAAAATACTCCCATGAACAATTCTTAATATGTCTACCAATGATATATAATAATCTCATTCCCTTATTATATGAAAAGTGAAATTAATAAATTTATTAAATTTTTAATACATCAACCATAACCACATATTAATTTATCTACGGTGAATAGGTGAATAGGATATGAGAACTGATATACAAAACTATTATTTGTGATTTGCAATCACTCACTCTGTCATCCAAAGGGCCTACCTTACGCATTTGTTGTAAATAAAAAATAATAATAATAATAATTGGGACAGAATGGAAATATGGAATAACAATAAAAGCATTAATTAATTGGAGAGTGGGAGCAATTTGGGATCCTATTTATAGTACAAGAAGCAGAGAGAAGAGAGTTATATAATTGCTGATTTTGTTTGCATCTCTGTGTCTTCATTCTTCATTTATAAGTCTGTAGTTAGGTGCCATACTTTGAAATTGAATGTCACACTACCAATTTATTTAGTACAATTATTCTATTTTCTTGTTGAATTTAACCCACCTCATATAACTTTAAAGTATTATAAAATATTGTTGTTAATACTCAATATGGACATACGTGGACTTTATTTTATCCGAAACAAATTGGATTGATCATATTTTTTGAAAAAAATAAATGACATTATATATATGTGTTATGAACTATAAAAATATATATATATATATATATATTCACAACAATCAATATCGTTTGGACTTTTTTTTTTTTTTACCAAAAATTGATAACCAATGAAATAACCAATATACCTTCAATAAAATAATTAACTCTTCAAAAGAATATGTACTACAATGGAAGATCCAAATTATGGTCAATATTTCACATGCTAGTGAGTTGTTAAACATATTTATTTAATTATTTTTTTGATTGGGATATAGATAATACTGAATTAAGTAAGATTACCGTCTAAAATAACAAGTAATTTGCAATAAAATTTAACCTTTAAAAAAACAATTATTGTGAATTTTATGGAGTATTGTACGATTATTACAACATATTATTATTATTATTATTATTATTATTATTATTATTATTATTATTATTATTATTATTATTATTATTATTATTATTTAAACAACATGTTCTTATTGTACTATGTCTCATTCTATTATTTTAGGTATTAATGTAATTTCACACACACACTTATGAATGATGTAATAAATGAATCAAGGACTTTTTTCTTTTAACAAAAAATTTCATTATAAAGTCCAAAGTTGGAAAGGATATGTGTAAGCTTTGTTACTAGTTATAGGCTTATAGCAAGTGAAGAAGTTAAGGTGGGTGGTTATGAGCTAGAGTACAATTATTTTACCCGATTAACATTTTTGTTTCTAATTAAAAAGATAAATAGCAAAAAATAAGTTCAAAAGCTTGAATGGGGAGCTATGTGCCATGCATGCTTGACCAAGTAGGCCCAAATGCACATTTGGCTTGCTTTTGGATGATGTCATCATATGTATGTGCTTTATTTAATTAAATTACACAATAGCTGATAAATGGTTTAGAGTTAATTCTGAGTGTATTGATGGGGTTTGCTTTTAGTTAGGTCCATTATTAACTTAACTATTTCTATTAGGTAGAATCACTATTAATTGTAAGAAAGCGACTAAATTGGGTAATTATAAAGCTATGCATATAGTAGGTATCTATCTACATCTAATTAAGTGTATACACATTCATCCATCTATCTACTATATATATATATATATATATATACACACACACATACTCACATATATATTTAAAAAATTCGTAAATTAAGACTCGATAATTATTAATAACCTATACTAAATATAACTCTCTCTGAATCTGGTTTGGGGCTGATAGATTAAATTTATAATTCAATAAATAATAAGATAATATCTTAAAATCCTTATATATATATATATATATATATATGAGTAGTTAAATCTCATTAATAATATGCTAAAATTATAAATATTGTTAAAATACTATGAAAATGTGTCAACATAAAAAATGAATTAGTGTTCTTATTTTATTTTGTTAGAGTTTTTGACTAGGAGATTTCCAAATCAGTTTTCTAAGTATGGTTCTTTGAATCAAGCATGACCATATTAACAATCCAAATTTCTAAATATGGATTGACTTAATTTATTTTATATGCTTATACAATAAATTAGTAAATTATTAGTTCAACAATTGACGAGAACCTCTTTTAATTAATAAAATTAGGGTGGTCCCGAGAAGATTGCTTTAAATAGGTTTTATTGTTTGTTATTATCAGTATGCTATTTTGCAGTTATGTGAGAATAATAGTAACTAATAATTTGATTATCATTCATCAATCAATTAATCAATAAATGAAATATCTATATAGTACTACAACTCCCCCTCCAATAAAAAATGTTCAAATACTCATCAAATAGTCATCGTAGGCAACTTTTAATATGTCTATCAATTAAGTATCCCTCATTATATGAAAATTAAAATTAATAAGTTTATTAAAATTTTGACACATCAATCATGAACACATAGTACTGTCCCCTGATGGATAGGGTATCAAAGTTGCTACTCTCATACCTACATAAATATATATTAATGTGTCCTATTATAAATTTCACACAATTATTAATTTCAAGTCTCAAGATTTGAAATATGATCTTTACATATCATTATTTTATATCAATATTAAGTATTAATATGACTGTCACTGATTAAAAACATATGTTTAATTTTTTGTAATTAATAAAATGTCTAACTATGCCAAAATCAATCTCTCTCTCTTGATTTCTACAAGCTTCTAATTCTGATGGCAGTAATTAGTAAAGTAAAACTAGCGAGCTGTAATTTAATTAACACAAATTTTTATGTCCGTCAATTGCAGGATTTAAAAAATATATAATTCGAGTGAATTCAATTTGTATGTTTTAATTTTATTTTTATATTATATTAGTACGATCTTTACGTATAAATATCGTAATTTTTATATATTATAACTTATAAAAAAATTCAGCAAAATTTGTATATATGCACAAATTCAGCAAAATATTCATGTGGCCTATATGTATATAAAAATATGAATATTTATATATATAAGTCACATGATATCACATAAATATATATGCACAAATTTTATTGAAATTTTAATTTTTTTAAAAATTACAGTACATAAAAATTACAATAATATAATAAAAATCACATCAATACAACATATATCTAATTGAGTAATATCTATTTGTACTTGGTGAATAATCTTTATTTACAAAGTTTATATTTTTAATGGATTCTTGATCAATGATATTATATCTAAAGTGAAAAAAAAAAAAGTAGATATTAATGGTGCATGTGAAATGACCGTACAACCTATCTTAATAGCTTTTTTAATCAAGAAAGCTGTAAATGGTTGAGGTATACACGTGCCTACTAATGCAATATTACTTTCATGCAACCAAGGACAAAAATATTGGTAATTACGGATATATCGGTACCTTAATTTTACGGATATATCGATAGATATATTGATATCGATGGAAATATCGGTAATTTCAAGAAAAAAATAAAAAAATTGAAAAAAAAATTTGAAAAATGTATCTAGCATTTTACATAATATTATAATGAATATTAATATATATTGAAGTTAAATTTCAAACAAAAGATATGTTTACAATCAACATTAAGAGATAAACTATTATATAAATGTTATCTCATATTGGTTTACATGTCAAATTATCATTGACAATTAATACTTGATCTAGTAATAACTTGAACTCCTATGAGGTTCAAATGAATAAGATGACATGTCATCTTGAGTCAAACAATATTGATGCCAACTTAAGATAGTAGACAAATTTTCAGCGTAATCATGGAGATAACTTTCATATATTTCTTTACTTCTTCCAACTGTGTTTCCATGAATTTGGTAATGTGGATTGACCCAATATGGTTGGTTATGTTGATGCATGCTTGAACCTCCATAGGACATTTAAAAAAAAAATGCTACTTGCCAGCAAAAAATGAGAGATAAAGCAGAAAAATACAAAAAAAATGCTGATTTTTATAGTTTCCACCGAAACTTGGCCGACATCGAAACTCTACCGACATTTTACCGATTTCCATCGATATTTCGGCGACATGGACTCAAAAATTGCCCATTTTCTTCGACATCGACAACGATATTTGTCGACATTTACCGACATTTTACCGATTTTTTGGACGAAAAAAAACAACACTCGTATATAATATCGGCCCGGCCTTTCCAGTGACATTTCGGCGAAAAATCGACGATATTTCGCGATTTTTTCGTCCTTGCATGCAACTACTTTATTACTATTTATTTTTTATAAAAACTTTTATGTAGTTGATGTACGAATTTATATACAAATTTAGAATTCATGTACCAGATTCAATCTGATTTATGTGTCATTTCATACGTCCTCCACACATGTATATATATATTCTCACGCACTTGGATGAGTGTTCAAACTCACTCAAATTCGCTTCAAATGTTATACATTTATGTTATATTAAGCATACTTTTATATTATGTTAAATATAACTTTATGTTGTGTTAGTCATACATTTAAGATCTTTTATATTATATGAACCATACATTTATGTAATGGTAAACATATCTTTATATTATATTAAACATACATTTATGTTATGCTAAACATACTTTTATAGTTTTATGTTATGTTAAACATACATTTACGATTTTTATGTCATGTTAAATATACCTTTATATTCTGTTAAATATATCTTTATGTTATGTTAGTCATATATTTTAATTATGTTAGCTGTACATTTATGTATTATATAAAGGTATGACTAATATTACTTAAAGATATGCGTACTATTACATAAAAACATACATGTATAAATTAAGGTTTTTTATGTTAAAATTAAGATTTTTACGTTGAAATTAGGATTTTTTTTTGTCAAAATTAGGATTTTTTAAAGTTAAAATATTATATAAAGGTATGTTTAATATAATATAAAGGTAAGACTAACACAATATAAAAGTTAGGGTAAAAAAAAAGAGCGGATTCAGGTCGGATTTGATCCAACCCGATCTGCATAAGATCCATGTAACAGTTGTAAATAAGTACAACTCTTTATTTTTTTTGTTTTTTTAGTATATCTTGATGGTGAGATCATTTTATAAATTTAATTTTATGATATTGATAAATAAGGACTCTCAATTCACATGTATAAGTTTTGTTAAAAATGATTTGATTTGTGGGTTTCGCACCTTTGGTTTCCATCATATGGGATCGTTTTATATAAGTTGTGTTTAATTTTAAATTAATTTTTTTAGTATTTATCTAATCACTGTTGTAATGCATCGGTAATGTATCAGAGTCTACTTCAAGCAATCTTTCTCACTTGAATAATCATATACAATAATTAATTACTAAAACCTCAAAGGAGTTTCTGTTGCACTTTTCCTGTTTTTTTTGCAACAGACAATTTTAACCTTTCAATTCTTGTTGATAATGATCTCCATTCGTTGGTTTTTACTTTTTAATATATTATTCGCTAATTAAGTTCGATCTTTGCAATGAGTGTATTTTGATGATTAGCAAATACCAATTTGCACACTTTTTAACCTTTTTTACTTCATGTATGACTTTTATGTCATATTAATGTGATTTTTATATATAAATATTATAATATTTATGTACTGAAACTTAAAAAAAAAAAAGAATTTCAATGCATTTTTGGATCAACATACCTTTATGCGATATTACTCATATATTTATGTGGTATTATATATACCTTTATATCAATATAATCATACATTTATATAATTCTTTTTTATACTTTTTCTTAGTCATACCTTTTAATTATGCTAGTTGCATCTTTATATATTAAATAAAGATATGATTATGTTTATATAAAGATATAAGTAATATCATATAAATGTATGAATATGAGTAATATTACATAAGTGTGTGTATATATATATATATAAATTGTGTTAAAATTCTTTTTATTTTCTAAGTTACAATACATAAAGTACAATATTTGTACATAAATATCATACTAATATAACATAAATGTTGCATGAATGTAATATAATGTTTTTGCCCTTTTAAAAATTATCAAGTAATAAATCTTTTCACCGAAAAATAAGGTTTATGTATGACAACAATAAATAAAAAATGATCAATTAGTGCTTGTTATTTTTAATACTTTAATTTTATGAATTAATTATTGCATATTTCTTCCCATTGAATCAATTCATCAGGACCAGTAAAATAATGGATTATTAATTTATATAATGTTTTTAAGTTTGCTAAATATAAAACTAAATTAACATGATACTTAATTTGTTTTTAGGTCAATTGAATTGATATACTGTACACAATCGATTAATGTGATGTAATTTGTTCTTGTGGCGAGTAATTAATCGATCACTCAAACATTAACTTAGATGATTTCTTTACTAAAAAAATTATTTAAAAATATGTAAATGCACTTATAAAAGATATATCCGGATTTAGCAATACAATTTGGCGTGAGTAAATATTGTTATGAGAAACAGAAAATTATGAGTAATTTAAAAAAAATCATTCATCTTGATGTAAAATTACCATTATCATTATAGATTATCCCACTTCAAATTATGGCAACAAGAAAGCAAGTGAATCATTTTTCTTTTTAAATATAATTCTCGTAAAACATTCTTATCAAAAAAAAAAAAAATCAAAAATTATTGAGATGAAACTCATCAGGAAACTATATAATATCTGAACGTAGGTTGCATGGTCCACAATATAATCTTTTTTTGTATCATTAAATGCCCAAAGACAGTAAAGAGAATTGCAAGACATTATTTTCCCTTAGCAAGGGTATACTAGACATTTTGAGCAAAAAAGAAAAAAGAAAAGAAAAAGAAAAGCATTCATTCCTTTTTGCTCTCACACTCACACTCATCTTTTTTCATCTTCTTTTTTTGTTGGTCCCCAAAGAGAAACAGAGAGGAGTGCATAGAGGCAACTTGCACGTTCAATCATCATGATACCACCTTCTACCCCCCCCCCCCCCTCTCTCTCTCCACCATTTGACTTGATGAATATCTGTTTTTTTTTTTAATAAATTGATATAATCTTTGAAATAGCAATATTTTGGAGCTGAAAATGTGCAGATTATTCGGTTGAGAGCATTGCTTTCAGTTAGTGCACTGACACACATTCAATCTCTCTCTGAAACCTCGTCCTTATCTCTCTCTCTCTCTCATAACAGTTTTTAGGTCTTTTGTTCTTTACTAGAACCAGCAGGATACAGTACTTTCCCTCATTTCTTGTCACACCCTCCAAGGTTTTCACTTATCTATTTATTTATGTTTCTTTGTCTATGTTAATCATATATTCTGGTTTCTATTTACCTACAAACAAACACAACTTGTTTCTTCTATTATTCGTTTACGTATAAATGAAGTTTAGATATTTATCATTATATTCTTCTTCCACAAACTTGTAAAGATACCTTCCTCTATGCTCTCTCTCTCTCTCTCTCTCTACACTTATCATAATCAAACCAACGATTCTTTCCTCTCATTTCAGTGTTTCGCCTTTCAGCTTTCCCGCCCTCTCTTCTATCTCTCTCTCTCTTAAAGTGAGATTTATTTCTTAATGAAGCACTATCACTTGTCTTCTTCTCCTCTTAATCTATAGCTTATTTAACCATTTCTGGGATACATGACATTTTGCTGCTTTATAGGAATTAATTTAATTTGTTAATTACTTTCGCCCTTTTCAGCTGAATAAAACTATTGTGTAGCAGATCCTGATGGTGGTGTTGTAAGAACAGATGAATAAAAGAGCTTCCAATAATATTATTAAATCCAAGAAAGCACCTTTGTATCCACAAAATGTAAGTTCATTATCAAACTCTCTCTCTCTTCCCCCCCCCCCCCCCCCCTCTCTCACTAAATTGCCAATCTGAATGTAATTGGTAGGGAAAGAAGATGGAATTTGAAGGAAGAAAATGGCAACCGGCGGAGAAAACGACGGCGAATCGCCGCCGTTGTGCAAGAGATCAAAGAAAATTGGCCTTATTACAAGATGTACTTACAAAATTAGCATATTTGTTACCATAATTATTCAGTCTTTTCTTACATTATTCATGAAAATGGACAGGTTGAAAATCTAAAGAAGAAGCTGCGACACGAAGAGAATGTCCACAGAGCTTTGCAGAGAGCTTTCCATAGACCCTTAGGAGCCCTTCCTCGTCTCCCCCCTTATCTCCCTCAACCTGTAAGATTACATTTTCTTTTATTTTTCTTGGTTCGAGGATTGTTTGTCTGCTTGCTCATCTGTTCCATGTACTGTAGACCCTCGAGCTGCTAGCTGAGGTGGCAGTGCTGGAAGAGGAGGTCGTTCGGCTCGAAGAACAGGTGGTGAATTTCAGACAAGGTCTGTATCAGGAAGCTGTCCACACATCTTCTAGAAGAAGCCCCGATGAGCCGATCACAAGGAGACACTCAAGATCCTCATCACAGAGTGAAGTCAACTCAGGAGCTTCCTCTGTTTCAAGAATTGCTTCTTCTAGAAAGTTCTTGTCTGTTAACAGAGCCTTGCAGTTTGACAATGAATCATGCAGAGAGCATCAAAACAACCTTAATTCCGAAAAGATGTCATCTGTAACAAGTACCCCTGTTAAGAGCCATCAGGTGTTTTTCAATTCTATAGATCACATTTATCAGTTTTTCACCGGTGTGTGTATCAATTTTTAATTCTTATCAGAAAAGATGAATAACTGATCAAAACTGTATATGTATGGAAGAATTATGAATGATGACTAAGTATGATGATGTTTTGACACAGTGTAGAGATGTAGAACAAGCACAGGAGATGAGCTCTTGGGGTTCTTCAGATGATTTGGATTTGGACACTGAAAGTGAGGCCAACAAAATGTCGGAAGACATCTTGAACTGCCTCATCAGCATCTTTGTAAGATTGAGCTTATCAAAACGGAAGACAATGGATTTGGATTCGTTTTCTTCTTTATCAGCAAAAGAAACAAGTGTGAACAACGTGGAATCAAACTTCCGGGATCCTTATTGCATTTCGTCTCAGATGAAGAAGAGAGACATTGGCAGCTACAAACATCTTTATGCCATAGAATCCCATTCACTTGATCTCAACCGTAGATCAAATGCTTCGTTTCTCATACGTAGACTTGGGTAATTATCTTACAATTTCTTTCCGTGTCATTGGCAATGCATGACTTTGTCTTCATGAGTAACGTTTCGTTTTTACTTCAAAATCCAGGATTCTTTTAGACAAACTAGCATTGGTGAAGGTAGATGGTCTAAGCCATCAGCAGAAGCTTGCGTTCTGGATCAACATCTACAATTCTTGCATTATGAATGTAAGAAAAACCTTGTGTTTTGATGTAATAATTTCATTTAATCTTTACTAAAATTAATCGATTTTTAGGCTTTCTTGGAGCATGGAATACCTGAAAATCCTGATATGATTGTGGTACAAATGCAGAAGGCAAGGCTTAATTTCCTTCTCTAATTCTTATACATTTTACGACAAACTTTTCTTCAATCATCAGTTTTTCAGACAGATAAAGTTATATCCATGAACGGTTCTTGCAGGCAACAATAAAGGTCGGGGGATACGTGCTAAATGCACTTACAATTGAGCACCTTATCTTAAGACTACCATATCACTTAAAATATGTGAGTAGTTTACATATTACTTTTCACCATAGCTTCGGTATTCTGAGAATCTAACGGAAAAGTTATGGTGATGCAATTCATAGACTTGCTCGAAATCAGGAAAGAAGGACGAAAGGGCAATTTGCAGGACACTGGGTTTGGAATGGTCAGAGCCACTAGTCACATTTGCACTCTCCTGTGGAAGCTGGTCTTCCCCTGCTGTAAGTTCACATTAATTTCTGTACAATAATATCTTGATCATGACAATTCATCAACATATGAAGCTGCAAGAGAAAGTCTTGCTGCTAATTCAACTGTGATGATGTCTTAGTCCTATATATACATATACCTACATACATGCATCATAACATCACTTCTCTATTCTTTATATTTTTGGGATTGTGCATAATAGCTTCATTATGAACATTTTAAAATACATATTTTTGGATTTAAACGAGCATTCAATAAACAAATAAACCAATAAAAAAGTATATGTTTTCTTATAGAAACCATCTTATACCTCTTAAACCACACATTAGTTCAAATAACAACAAAGAAATAATAAAATGTATGTGTGAAATGTATGCTCCTATATCTGTATATTTTAACAAATATGTAAAATTACAATTAAGTTTCTGAAATCTCATGGGAGGACAATGCCCTCTTGGTCCTATATACAGCAGCTCCATTCCATCCCTACCTATATAACAATTTAATTACAGGTGAGAGTGTACACTGCATCTCGCATCGAGAGAGAGTTGGAAAATGCAAAAAGGGACTACTTACAAGCAGCAATTGGTATATCAGCAGAAAACAAGGTTGTGGTTCCTAAGCTGCTCGATTGGTACATGCTTGATTTTGCTAAGGACACGGTCGCGTTGCTCGACTGGATTTGCCTGCAGCTACCTGATGATCTTCGCAACGAAGCAGTGAAATGCCTAGAGAGAAAAGATGAAGAGCCTCTGTCTGCGTCAGTACAAGTGATGCCATACAATTTTAGTTTTAGATACCTTGTATATCGATGATAAACAAACTATGTTGTGTATTAATATACCTTGTTAGGATTTCTGCCTTTGAATTGTATACTAAATAACCAACAGTTAGTACTACTTATACCATCACAGCAATAATGTACAATTTTGTTGAGTTGAGTTCCTGTTTCTAATTTTTAGTTTCTCTCTTTAATACAGTATGCAATATCATGTTTTACTTGTATATTATTCTCATGTTTGATATACATTGTATATTTGAAAATAAACCTAGTATAAATAATCGGATATTTACTCATTCTAAAGAATTCTTTTTTAAAACATTTTCGAGGGTACTTAAGTCACAAGTTCAGTTTCTTAGTGGTAAATTATTAATTACACATATATACACGCATAAATGAGAAATGTTGTTTTGCTAATTATTTAATGATGCCAAATTCATCGACCTTTTTTTTTTTTTTTTCCTCATATGAACATATGCATGCTCAAACTATCGTGGACAATAACTTCGAAACTTGATGCCTATGCTTAAATTGTAAATGCATTTTAAAGGTATAAATTATGAATATAGTATATTTTATTTCAAATATTTCACCATGTTTAACTTAATTTATGATAAATAAAGGAAATGTTTTTTTAGAAACTAGAGAATTAATGATTTTAAATAATAAAAAAGAAATATGGATGCAAATCTTTGATTGTTTTATGGAAAAGAGTTCATTTTGTTCATATATTAGAAGAATAAGAAGGTAGCTAATTTAAATTATTGATTTTTTTTTTCTGGGATACTATTTAATTAGATTAATAATAATAAGCGAGTATTATATGTTTTGGGGTTTAAATATAAAATTTAAAATTCACTTTACTTAGTTTTTCATTTTCTTACATTTTAGAAGCTATTTCGACCGACCCAAATTAACCGAATCGACCCGAAACCAGCTGGCTTAAATCTAAAACCCTGTCTGCAAATTGAGAAGTATTCCCTAGGGTTTTTGTTGGCGAAGAGAGAGAGAGAGAGATGTTGAGAAGGAACGTGAGACTGAGGAGAGAGTACCTCTACCGGAAAAGCTTGGAGGGAAAAGAGCGATTGCTTTACGAGAAGAAGCGCAAAATTCGCGAAGCCTTAGAAGGTTCCTTTTGTTGTTGATCGAAAAATCAAGAAATATCCTCGTATAATCAGATATTTTTTTTCCTAATTTCTGCTAATTTCTGCATTTTCCGTCTGAATAGAGGGAAAGCCGATTCCTACTGAGCTCAGGAATGAAGAGGCGGCCCTTCGCCAAGAAATTGATCTCGAAGATGAAAATACTGCTGGTGATCTATATATCGTTTTGCAATTTTATTTCTGTTTCTCTTGCCATTTTTTTGGATTTTTTTAACGTCTTTAATGTGACAATTGATGAATGGAGTAATTGATTAGGGAGACTTCTGGGTTTAAATATAAAGCTAACTTAGTATTTGCTTGAATGTAGTTCCCCGTTCAACCATCGATGATGAATATGCAAATGGCGCTGACAGAGATCCTAAGATTTTGCTTACAACTTCACGCAATCCAAGTGCTCCACTTACACAGTTTGTGAAGGTTGGCTAATTTCAAATCTTGAAATGTATTTATAGTGGGTAAATTTCCATGCTCTTAATGATGTTATATCAATACTATAGGAGTTGAAGATCGTGTTCCCAAATGCACAACGAATGAATCGTGGTGGGCAGGTTGGTCCATTACGGATTTTGCCTTGTGTTTTTTCATTTTTATCCCCCTTTATATGGTTTCTCTTTTATATCACTTTCTTGTCACAGTTATTGCGGCCAGATGATGGAGGTGATTAATATAGTCATTCTTCAAATGCGATACTGAATGCTGTTTTCAGTATAGTTTTTAGTGAGATAGCTGCACCGCAGAACCTAACAACTGAAAAAACTATGAAGGGCTTCAATCCCTTTGATTTTGTGAAACAAGAACATTCTTTGCATTACATGGTTTAGGCATATCATCGCACGGTTCTGTAAAACTCATACTGCATGACATGGTAGATAAAGTAGTAAATTGCGCATAAAAGGTGACCAGCATCAGGAAACTATCTCTAATCAACTCCTCAAGTATTTACCATTTACATATTGTGAGAGAACCATTGCTTCAAGCTATTTTTGCTGGCCTTCTCTTAGCATTTCATATTAAATACGGAAATACCTAGTAATTGGTGTATTTGTTTTAGCTGGATTGGCCAAGTGCTAAAATTTGTATAACTTGGACTTTATGTGGCGTGTACTCCATGTTATTGGATGAAAGATTAGACCGCCTTATTTATTAGTTTTATGCATGTGTTGATGTCATGTGTGAATCATGTTGCAGGTTATATCAGAAATAATTGAAACCTGTCGCGCACATGATTTTACTGATGTTATTTTAGTTCATGAACATCGTGGCGTTCCGGATGG
Organism: Scutellaria barbata; assembly: GCA_028654395.1. Lineage (NCBI taxonomy): Eukaryota > Viridiplantae > Streptophyta > Magnoliopsida > Lamiales > Lamiaceae > Scutellaria > Scutellaria barbata. The sequence continues at coordinate 6,395,443 of CM053650.1, forward strand.
TATGATCATAAGCCATCTACCTTTTGGTCCCACTGCTTACTTTGGATTGCTCAATGTGGTGAGTACACTTGTTTTTTCCCTGCAACACTTCTCACATTTTGTTTCCATATTATTCTGATTTAAGAAGTTCATGTAGGTCACCAGACATGATATCAAAGACAAAAAAGCTATTGGAACAATGCCAGAGGTTTATCCGCATTTGATTCTCAACAACTTTTCTACCAAGGTTACATTTCATGAACGCTAACTCATATATCTGTTAATCTCATTTTATTTGAGTTTAACTTTGTTTGCATGAGAAATAGAGGAACTATTGTATATAGATCAATTAGTGGTATAGTCTTGGTCCTCTTGACTAAGGGGAATAGTACTCATATGATGATATATTACACTCGAGAAAAAAAAAAAAAAGGAAGATCAAAGAAAAATAAGTAATAAAGCAAAGATTAAAAAAAAAAAAAGGTTTCATCTATTAGGAAGTCTTCATACATGTATGTTGAGACTTCCTAAGTAAGCTATCTTTTATCGAAGTTTGAATGTTCCACTTTGAATTTTGTGTTATAATTACTGTGATTAAGTACTTCTTAATACTTTAGTCTTCAATTTATGTTCTAGTGGAAACTCTTATGACCACTGCCCATACCAAGTTCATCCTAATTTCAAAAGAACACTGACCATTACCAACCCCCTGCAATGAACCTTTGTATCAATACCCATGAATATTTTCTCAATTCTACATAACTTACTTCACCATCTTCTCCTAAGACATAGCAATCGTTTACCTTTCCACAACACCATCAAGGTATATAATTATTAGACTGCATTATACTTGGCCTATGTAGATTGAGAGTTTGGTGATTTTGTTTATCTGAGACTTTTTCTTCTTTGAGGTTTTTAGAAATATGAGCTATAGTGTTTAGATGACATACTATTTAAGTTATTGGATGAACTAAAAAACAAGATAGACCTTTGAAATTTTCTACAGTTTGCAAATGTCAAGCCTTTTACTGAAATAGTTGCTTAAACTGTCAGGAGTGGTGTAAAAACGTGTTTTGCTTGTTATATATATTAGTTCTGATTATCATGTATTTATTAATCTTGGCTTGGTTGAAGGACCACACATGTTTTGGAATTTTTTTTTGGCTATTTTTATATTATTTCTGATTTTTTACTATCATGGGTTTTTTCTTCTTTGGCAGCTTGGTCAAAGGACCTCAAACATTTTAAAGTTTCTTTTTCCAGTACCGAAACCAGATACAAAACGCATCATCACTTTTGCTAATCAGTCAGATTATATTTCATTCAGGTTAGAATGTTTTTGTACTTTTTCTGAATTACTCTCTTAAAATTGAATGTTGTTGTGATACTAGAGCTCATTAGCGTTTTGTTTATTAATTTGTTTTGTTGTATGGTTGGTGTGTATTTTAAGGGTGAGGAATGAATGCTTGAATGGTGCTTATTGTAATCATTTTATTCTTGGTCCAAATTTGTCTGTATTGTCAATGGAGTGGGGGGTCCATATTTTAATTTCAGCATTCTGGTTAATCCCCAATTATGAATTCTTAACTTGATAAAGGCATCTCTTTAGAATAAAGAAGTTAATTCGAGACAGCCTATTTTACGTTGTTATCATGCAAAGTTTACTATATACTACCTCAAAACAGTTTACTAACATTCCATCTATTCCTAATTCCATCTGTCCTTTTATGTTAACCATTGCCCAAGCTCTCTCTCATTAAATTTGGAAAAAAAAAATTGGTAGCCTTTTTCATCAAGATTCATATCAGACTGCTCGAAGTTAAATCTTCCAAAGAATTGGATGTACTAAGATTGCTTTTTCTTGTTTGATTTTTAATCTGGATCAAGTTTACTGATTAGCAACCATCGAATTATTAGAGCTTAGAAGATGGCTATTTTTGCTGTCTGAATGAATGTATTAAGCATATGATCTAGCTCCATCTCATTGAAACCAGTTGGTCCTTCTCATTGGGTGTGTTATGCGGTGTAAAACCACTATGTCATTCTGATGTGACATTATTGCCTAGTTATTTTGACTTCTTAAAATACTATTGTGTAATACAAGTTATTGTAATGAAAGATGAACTTCTGCAATGTTGAGGTTATTCATAAATATGTTTCTTTCATAAATGCCACTAGGAACTCTTGACTTATTAAATGAGAAAAACTATTGATGTTCTTATATAGCTTTGCTAACATGTTTTGAAGCCAAACAAATTGTATGGATATGAAAGAAAGCATTGAGACGAACACTGATTTATGTTTGAATATGTCACACTTTGTTTTTTTTGGTTGCTTAATTGTTGTTTTAACTCGGTCAATTGTGCAGGCATCATGTCTATGAGAAACGTGGAGGTCCTAAATCAATCGAACTGAAAGAGATTGGTCCTCGTTTTGAGTTGAGGCTTTACCAGGTACTATAATTAATTTTAGATATATTGTGTCTCGTCATGTATAATAAGTGTTTTTTAAAATAGAAGAGGAAGTTGGTTTTGAAGTAGTCTTTTGTCTTCTTTCCAAATAGTATGGACATCAATTTACTGATTTGTGGTGTATTTGATGGATGATCACTTATTAAAACAATAATTTGGCGTTTCAGATCAAACTAGGAACAATGGATCAAGATGAAGCTCAGACTGAATGGGTCATCAGGCCTTATATGAATACTACAAAAAAACGCAAGTTTCTTGGGGAATGAATGATGAAAGAACAAGAATTTCCTTTTGCTTTTTGTTCTTTGTGTAGCATAATCTTTTGAATTGAGGTCTCACTGGAGCTGAATTTATTTCTACATCTTAAATTTCGTCACAGATACATGTAAAATGGACAAGTTCTCACAGCCAATTTACTCGAGGGTGGTTGTGCGTAAAGGAGTAGGTTTTATATTTTCCGAACTTATTTTATAACTTTAAACTCATTCAATGTAGTTATTTTTCAGTTTTGGGACACTTGATCTAGTTATGAAAAAAAAAGTAAAAAATTAATACATTCTTGCCATGTAGTTATTGGTTGGAAAAGTTTTTGGCATGTTAATAGACGTTCTTCGCTTGCTTCCATTCCGTACATACAATTCGTAACCATGCATAAACAGTTACTTTCAAGAGGTAAAAATTCATAAATTGCTTTTTAAAGCTTTAAAAAAAATATCTCTAAAAATAACTGAAGATTTCCAAATTAAAAAATGAGTTTTATATGGACTGGGCCAGGGAAGCAATAAATATCCCAAATTTTTGTTATGATTATGGGCTACAGTGTTCAAACGCAATCCATGGGCCTTTGTAAACCTAACAAAATTCCAATTAATATTGTTCCCACATTCATGCAAAGAGGCGATTGAGCAAAGCTTCGTCTTCTTCAAGGTAACCCTAACCCTAGTTTCAAGTACTTTTTTTCCTTTTTTTTTCTTTTTTATTGCAATAATCTAGGTATGTATGCGGATTGCAGTTGATGCTTAAAATTGTAAGAAAAGAGTTATGGATGTGTTGTGGAATTCCGTTATTTTTTGTTTCGGGTTTTGAAATTCCTAAAAGGGTAGGACTAAAGACACCCCCATCATCTTCTAAATACATCCCAATTAATATATTTTTTAATTAAAAAAATAAAAAATAAATAATACCAATTTTACTCTTTAAATCAAATTTTATTAGTTTCGTTCGACCATAATGATCGAACGTACTTCTACGTGTTCGGCTATGATGGCCGAACATGCATGCTTCTACTTGTTCGGCCAAGGTGGCCGAACACTCTTCTATATGTTCGGTCAATCAGGACTGAACCAAACTGTTTGGGTTTGATCGATTTTTTATGTTTTTTCATACGATTTTTACTCGATTTTCATATATTTATTAAAATCGTGGAATATTCGTCATTATATTGGCATTAGATTTCTCAAGAAATTAAAAGATTTAACATTAAAGAAGGAATAAAGATGAAAAATAGAGAAATGGAAGAAGTAAACTAGGGTTCTTAAAATAAAATTGGACCTTGAGTCGAGGCGCTGAAAGCGAGATTCTTTTTAACTGTATGCGAGACTACATATTTTTTTCTTATTTCTAGTTCCGTTGATGGAGGGGAGGTTTACAAACTCCTTTTCTGTCTACGCCGCTCTTTCTCCTCAGGATGGCAACCTGGCATAGGGGAAAAGGTTTCGGCCTAGCTTCGAAGTTTCTTTGAGTTCGGCTGATAGAATCCCATCCCGTTTCTAGGTGGAATCCTTCAACAACTTAGTGTGGTTTTATTTTTCATCTTTCTTGCTTCTTTAATATTAAATCTTTTAATTTTTTGAAAAATGTAATGCCAACATAATGATGAACATTTCACAGTTTTGATAAATATATGTAAATTGAGTGAAAATCTTATGAAAAAATATAAAAAATCGATCAAATCTGAACAGTTTCGTTCGGTCTTGATTGGCCGAACACATAGAAGAGTGTTCGATCATCTTGGCCGAACAAGCAGAAGCAGCCGAACACGTAGAAGTACGCTCGGTCATTATGGGCAAAAGAAACTAATAAAATTTGATCTAAAAGGTAAAATTGGTATTATTTATTTTTTAATTTTTTTTAATTAAAAAATATATTAATTGGAGTGTACTTAGAAGATGATGGGTGACTTTAGTCCTACCCTTCCTAAAATTGTTATGGATGGCTTGTGGAATAGTGTTACTCCTATTTGATTAATTAAATGATTTCAAGACTAGTGATAATCTTGTTTATTAATCCCAATGCTACTTTCATTGTATGTAGGTAGCATATATAGTTTGAATTGTTATGAATATAAACTCTCCTCCCGCTAAAAGGTAGCGATTACCAACATCATCAAGGCATGTTTGGATGCTTTCCCATTCGGCGGACAAGGAAACCATTGATGAATACCAAATATATTTCGTGGATTCAGATTTGAGTTCATACAAATTCAATAGGTGATGTGGATCAGGCTGGATACACCCATATTGTTCCTACTTTCCGATATGATGGACGTAGGAGGCCCAAAGCCTTTTGTATACTAGGTTCCACCTTATATATTTTCTAGGGTTATAGGTATAATTCTTCCCGCATCAAATATTGGGGAAAGTCGGTACATAAATTTGAGCTTTGTCCAATCAAGGGCTCCACCAAGAAATTTGAGGATCGTGAGCTAGAGAGCTTATGTGATATGCATACGTCCAAACATTTTCCTCATGCCATCCCCACCCCGGATGGTAAAAGAATCCTAGTTTTCTTAGCTGGATTCCTTAAACACGATCAAGAAGAAGCTGGTGAAACTCATTTTGAGTTGTACGATCCTTTGATTGACTCCTGGGATAAACTCCCTACAATAGCCTTGTAAGAATATTGCTCACAATCAATTCACACAGCTCAAGAACTCAGCTCCTCAACCAAACATAGAGAATTATCGCAACTGAGAAAGAAAACCAAAAACAAGAAATTGAACACGCTCGATTTTAACGTGGTTCGGCTCGAATCACATGAGCCTACATCCACGACACTAACAGGAACGATTTTATTAAGAACCCACAACGAATTGATACAGATTACAGAAAACCCCAATTCTATTATGAGCTAAGAACCCTAGCAGATGCGATCTCTCAATCTAGACGACGAAACTATATGAAATTTACATCATATATGCATGGTTATATACTAAGCAAAAGCCCCAAGGTAATTGAACCTAACTCTAACCGAAACCCCGCAACATTAGGAAACAAGAAACGGGTTACTGTTCATAAAACCTAATTTCTGCTAGTCCATGCATAACTGCTTCTTGATGCAATTAGCTATCATAACAGCTATAACTAAATATGATCCACGTTGCATGTGACTCAGCACTCTCAGCCACGTGTCTGTCCACGTCATCCGAGTCTGGCCACGTCATCAGCCACGTGTGCATGCATGTTTTCACTTCAAGCCTCTCATTATAATCTAAGTCATCCCCACAACACGTCCATGCAAGTATATAGTTTCCTCGATGAGCATCGCTTCTACATCCAGCTGCGTTCTGGACTGTTTGTTCTAGATCTTAAATCACTCGAAAAGGGGTGGGATTTTTTTAGTGATCCGCATCTTGTTGATCTGTATGTTCCTTGGAGGTATGGTTATTTTCCAACAATCAAGAACAAGTTTTCTCTCCCTTTTGAGGTGATATATGATGTTACAAAAGTTGGATTGTCTCGAGAACCAATAGAGAAGACAAAACCACGAGCGGTTGTTCAATTATCATCTTTTCCCGACACCGATGATATAGACCCTTGTGAATCAAAACATCATTCCGTCACAGTTGTGCATCATGACATTGATGATCGAGTTCATTGGTGTGCTTTAAAGTCGCAATCTATTATCTTCACTGACGATGCTTGGGATACTGAGGATACTAGATCTGATGTTCCCTTCTCCAAAGAGGATACTGGGAATATTAGATCTTATACGCTCGTGTATTGATTGATGTTTGTGTCACTGATCTTGCCAAACTCAATACCAAGATTGACACGTTGCTAATTGATTATAATGTGTCTCGGTTGTCTTACGTTTGTACCAGCCATTTGAGTCTCTGTCATTGTCAATTTTTTTTTATTTGTGTCCCGAGAAACTGTGTTGGATGCTTGTTTCTTCTTTTTTATGTTTCCATAGGAAACTGTATTGGATGCTTTTTGGTCATGGTGTGTGTTTTTGCTTAGTATTAATATATTGGTGGTGGAGTTCATTTTATACTTTATTTATTTGGTTCAATTATTATTTAATTTTTCTCTCATTGGATAAATATATATAGTATTAAATGAAGTGAATAACCGATCAATTTAGAGGTCAAAAAGAGATATATAATTAATCTATCTGTGATGTAGAACCAAGTCCATAATAATGGATGATGATACACAACATGAACTTGAGGGAAGGATATGGACAATACTGAATTACATGAGCAGATTTAGTTGTCAAGTCATGAACATCATGAAGAAGCCATATGATGATGCCAATTAAGTGCTTTACAATTACGTCAAGGAGGCTATATAGGCTAGTGCTGCAAAAACAAAAGTTCAAAGATTCTCCAAGATTTAAAAGTACAACTGCATTCTCTTTCATAATATATTGTGTAAGATTATTTTGTTTTTAAAATTGTCTATAAATGGTTGTGGATATTCGGTAAAAATATCTTCAAGTTGATAAGTGCTTCTCAAGGTGTAACATCCACAAAACTTACAATGAGATTTGACTTGAAACACGCATATTGTTGTTTTTGTAAGAATATGTTCACAGACAAATGATTGAGAGCCTATAAAACAAGAAGATGAAGCCAACGAAAAACCAATCGTATCATAGAATTATACCCTTCAAAACAACACCAAGATGAAGCCAACGAAGAACCAATCATATTATAGAATTATACCTTTCAAAACAATACCATTATTTGAATGTTCTGATCCTCTAAAATCGTACAAATTAAGATAAGAAAATCTCTCTCTATCAACCCCTGTATATGAGCTCAAAGTCAAAGCTAAACAACATCTGAGTAGGGAATGGATATATTGCCATATATATATATGAAAAACCCAACTTGTTGACATATTTCTGAATGCGAGATAGGAAGCTCTTCCTAGACTGATCTCAGATCATTCTTCAATCATTTTGGCATCATCAGACCCTTACGTGGGGCCCAAATTTGATTTTAGGAAGACATTCGCAGAGTGGTGGGAAAGGGGTTCTGTGGATGATTATTAACTGAGAAAATTCCAGGCGTCAGGAACCGGGTTTGGTTTGGACAGAATCGGAGTCTAATGGCTTGAACCGAAATACGAAAACTCACATTCAGAACCGAATATTAGCAGTTATGTTAGTTAGGGTTTATTTTTGGGAATTAGGGTTCGTACGATTTCTCAACTAAATTCGATGCTCAATAGTAACTGTTTTTCAAAATCATTTTGGGGCTTTTGGTTCCTATTTAATGGGTGATTATCAGTTGTAATCAATTAACACAATCATAAAGTCTATAGAGCAAACAATCAGCAGATAGGGTTCTTGAATTGGGGGAAGAAAACCTTAATTTACGTTCTTCTTTGTAATCTTGATTTCTTCTTCGATTTTGAGTGAAATAAAGTAATTTCTATTCAAGAGTGGACGTAGACTATTGTAAAAAGCCGAACCACTATAATCTTCTTTGTGTTCTTCGAATTTAATTTCAATTCATTCGAATTTTTGATTTGGGAGTGAGTTGGTTTGAGAGTTTATATTTTTTGGTGTGTGCAAGCTTCTATTCTCAAGTCGAACAAAATTGGTGTCATATGTGGGAAGCCATTGATATCACCATGAGCATGATGAAGTTAGATGTTGAAAAATTTGCAAGAGAATGAGACTTCACTCTGTGGAAAGCCAAGATGAAGGCAGTTTTAATTCAAAACGGATGGGAAGAAGCAGTCCAAACTCAGGAGTTGACATCCGTTTCCTCATCGACTGTAGAGAAAGAAAAGATTGAGAGAGGAAATATTGACAAGAAAGCCAAGAGTGCCATAATTCTATGTCTAGCAGGAAAGACACTGAGAGAAGTTTATCAAGAACCGACATCTATATATATGTGGAAGAAGCTAGAGTCCATTTACCAAACAAAATCTTTAGCTAATCGTTTGTTCTTGAAACAAAAATTCATCTCCTTCAAGATCTTGGATGAAAGGAAGATCTTGGAAATGTTGGATGAGTTCAACAAAATACTGGATGACTTAGAAAGTTTAGATGAGAAACAAAAAGATGAAGATAAAGCTTTGCTATTATTGAATGCACTACTAAAATCCCTACAATCCTTTAAAGATGCATTGGTTTATGGAAGAGTGAACCCACTTACATTGGAGGAAGTTCCAATAGCAATCAAATCAAGATCCTTCTCCGGGGTCACCGAAACTAAGAGCCAGAATTTAGGTGAAAGTCTACATATTAAATTCAAGAAGAAAGGACAACAACCCAAGAATGGTCCTGGAAAAGGAGTATCCAACAACTCAAGAGGATCTTGAGATTCAATTAAGACAAGGAAGTGTTTTCATTGTCATAAACCAGGGCATTTGAAGAAGAATTGTCCAGAGAGGAAACCAAAATCAAACCCTCATGCTCAACAAGCTGTTGTCTATAACGTTCTGTACTTTGTAGCTTAGGATCTTCTTCAACTTTATTGATCATATAATTTCGTATCACCCCTCTCCTAGCTTCTCTTGTCTACCTCTTCAAGACATAATGCTCGGGAAGACTTTTTACATCCACAACATCATACACTTTCACAGCATGACAACACAATAATCCAACCATCTCAAATTTTCGGCAGCTACATGAAATCATCTTGGTGCTAGGATCAAAGTTCACCTTCCATTCCCCTTCGTTATTGATTAGCCCAACAACATATTCAAATAATGACTGATTTTCATTTCTAGACTTTATAAAGGCAGCTGCGAACAAATCAAACTCCATCTAAAAAAGATGAAAGACAGTTGGAGTATAAATTTCAAAAAGTTGGAGCAACATAGAAGAACTCTCTAGTTTTAATCTTGGCAATTTCCGACGTGTCTCAAATTCACATCGTAACTCATTATACCGCTTCTCCTCCAAGACTCGTTCAAAGTGCTTAAAAAATTATTTTATATCAAAGTTCGGATTAATACAACTTTTGATATCAGAATTCACACTCTCACTAAGTTGTGTACTCCTTATACCAAGCGTACAAGCATACTTCATGTTAGAGATGACCCATTTCTCCTTTACACTGTAAGTAGATTGTAGCCACATGTTCTCTTGAACATTAAATTGTTCTAATAAAGCACTCCATGCTTCCTCAAACTTGGTCTCGTCATCAATATCACACATGTACCTCTTAAAATCAGTTAAGAAGTGTGACCCATCTTTCATTAGGTTTCCCAAGTACTTGATTCCATTTTGCATTAAGTGCCATGTGCACAAGCCATGAAATATCTCAGACATCACCTCATGTAAGGTGTAAGGTCTTAGCTATAGCTTGATCCTGATCAGTAAAAATAGTCATAGGTCTTTTTTCCTTGTGTGCCTCTAAAAAGGTTTCGAACAATCATTTGAATGATGCGGCTGTCTCATCATATAAAAATGATGCACCAAAAATTGCAGCCCCTCTATGATGATTGAAACCAGAAAATATAGCAAGCGGCCGATGTGCACGGTTCGTACAATATGTTGTATCTAGTGACACAACATCACAAAAGTATTCATAATCAATTAACATTCTTGCATCAGCCCAAAAAAATTAGTTATCTGTTCTTCCATATCCATTTGATATGCATGATAAAATGATGGATTTTTGGACAACTGTTCTTGAAAATATAGCATTAGGCATTCGACTTCCCCATACACCATATTTCTTTATCTCTTGGATCGAAGATAATTTTTGACATCTATCCTGGTATAACCAAGACCATGTCTTCCCCCTACCTGCATACTCATTAACTGAAAAGTTGATTTCTATTTAAGTCCAACATCCTCTACCAAATCAATCTCATATGCTTGAACTTCAGTAACTTTCCGTGGGAAGCCAACATATGAATAGTCTCATGAAGATAGAGCGGGTGATTATGGTCTTTGATAAACTCATAAACATTATATTTACTATCCATATATTTGACTTCCATTCTTACTTCACAATTTGTTTGAGTCTCAAACCGAGAATTGGGGGTCAAATAATCTCTTTTGTCTTCTCTACGGACACCCTCTTTGCAACAAACATATTTGTATGAAGTTATAAAGCCGGTTTTTCTGCTCTTGTTAAGATAATGTTTTCTTACTCCAAAACCTGTTATCCCACCATACTCAACCTAAAACTTCCATGCTTCATCTAAGCTATCAAATTTCATACCAATCTTAGGTTTGAAATCATCATGTGATATAGAATCCATCAAAAATCTCCTTACTAATCAATGAGATTTTTTGTTTGTTTTAATTTTAAATAGATAGACATTCACAAAACATAGCAAATTTCTCTTGCATATAAAATAAAACAATTAAATACAAAAAATATTCAAACAATACAATGAGCATATTTCAAAAGAATAAAAAAAGTAAAAGGGTCATACCGTTAGTTGATGAGAAGAAATGTTTTGAGAGATTGAATAACCTGCCCAAATTCTAATACATGATATTTTGCTGAAATTTGATATTTTCTAAAACATATATAAGAAGGAAAAAATTGGATGGAATAGAAAGAAAATAAATGGCGGCAGAATGACTGAAGAAAAAGAGAGAAAAAAAAAGATACAAAATCCTCTATATGGCATGATGGGATAGATTAATAAAAAAATAATAAATAATATAAATGAAATGGAAAACGACACACAGATTAAGAAACGGAAAATAAAATAAAATGAATGAATTGTTGTATTAAAACGACGGTATATTTGGCCAGAACATGGTGTTCGTTGAACATGTTGGTTTTCTTCAACCAACAAAGGACTAAGTTCGATAAAATGGATGAAATCCCTTTGGATTTTGAAAAATCTACATAGATCTCTCATCTGTTAAAAGAATGACAACGTTTACATCGTGATTGAATAAAGTAAGCACATTTTTCTCAATTCCGTTAAAAATAACAGAAGCACATTTTTCTCAATTCCGTTAAAAATAACGGATGTGGCTTGCACGCTCCGTGAATGCAAATATGATAATTATTTCATAAAATTAATATTGTGAATTTCCTTTATTACCCTTTATAATTGAAACAAGAATTAGGTTGCAGTTTCTCTCTCTCACACTATAATGCTCTTGTTTCTTTCACCACAATCCACCACCACTCCTCCATTCTCATTCTACCAACCAAATCCTCTACAAATTCACTTTCTTATTGCAACTTTTCTCCACCCAACTCTTCTCTACAAATTCACTTTCTTACTGCAACTCTTATCCACCCATACCCGCTAGTATAATAAGTGTTTTCAAAATAGAAGAAGATACCCGCTAGTATAATAAGTGTTTTCAAAATAGAAGAAGAAGAAATTGGTTTTGAAGTATAATAAGTGTTTTCAAAATAGAAGAAGAAGAAGAAGAAATTGGTTTTGAAGTAGTATTTTGGTCTTCTTTCCAAATAATATAAGTGTTTTCAAAATAGAAGAAGAAGAAATTGGTTTTGAAGTAGTATTTTGTCTTCTTTCCAAAAAATATGTGCATCAATTTACGGGTTTTTCAAAATAAAAGAAATTGGTTTTGAAGTAGTCTTTTGTCTTCTTTCCAAAATAGTATGTGCATCAATTTACTGATTTGTGGTGTATTTGATGGATGATTATGATAAATTCGACACAAGAAGAAACAAGAAACAACCTTACCAACAATACAAAAAATATTGAAAAACACAAATTCTCCTGTGCACCTGGTGCACGGATCTAAGATTCTAGATCCGTGCAATCCGAGTCGACCGTGCAATCCGAGTCGACCCGACCAGGATCCAGCGAATTTTTTTTTTTTATAAATTTTATGTCTTGACCTTTATGTACAAATTTGGTGACCTATAAATGCTGTGACTTTTATGCATTGTAACTTAGAAAAAATATACATTGTAACTTAGAAAAAAAAGGAAGAATTTCAGCAAAATTTGTACATAGATACCTTTATGTAATATTCATGTGACCTTTATTTATATTCATGTGACCTTTATTTATATTCATATGACCTTTATGTATATATTTATGTAATATATAAATGTATGTAAAAGTATGAATATTTATACATAAAGGTCACATAAACATACATAAATGTTATATGAATATAACATAAAAGTATCTATATACAAATTTTGCTGAAATTCTTCATTTTTTCTAAGTTATTTAACATAAAAGTTACATAATTTATACATAAAAATCACAGAATTTGTATATAAAGGTCACCAACTTTGTACATAAAGGTTTTGTCCAACCAGGTAATATAATTAATTTTAGACAAATTTTAGACATAATTTATCGTGTCATGTATAATAGTTGTTTTTTAAAATAGAAGAAGTGGAATATAATTAATTTTAGAGGTACTATAATTAATTTTAGACATAATTTGTCATATAATAGGTGTTTTTTAAAATAGAAAGAAGTGGAATATAATTAATTTTAGACATAATTTGTTGTGTCATGTATAATAGGTGTTTTTTTAAAATACAAGAAGTGGAAGTTGGTAGTCTTTTGTATCGTTTCCAAATAGTGTGTTGATCAATTTACTGATTTGTGGTGTATTTGATGGATTAACATGATAAATTCGACACAAGAGAAGTTTTAGAAAATGTTTTTCTCCACTTTTCTTAATTAAAAAGGAAAATGAGATATACCCATATATATACCACTACAAACAAAAAGGATCCTCAATACAAAGAAGGAGGATCCTCAATATTGGATCGAATCTTTAATTTAGGAACAATCCTCAATACAAAGAAGGAGGATCCTCATCGAATCTTTAATTTAGGAACAAGAAACAAACTTAGCAACAATACAAAATCGAATCTTTAATTTAGGAACAAGAAACAAACTTAGCAACAATACAAAAGATATTGGAAAATATCGACAAATATTTTTCCATACAAAAGATATTGGAAAATATCGACAAATATTTTTCCATACAAAAAATATTGGAAAATATCGACAAATATTCTTCCATATCTCAATCCATATATATACAACTACAAAGAAGGAGGATCAATATTTATCCATTCAACATTGGATCGGATCCTTAATTAAGGAACAAGAAACAACCTTACCAACAATACAAAAAATTATTGAAAAATATCGACAAATATCCTTCCAGGCATATCTCAGAAACAAATCAAATGAAAATATCGACAAATATTGTTGCATGCATATTCTTTTTGTGCGTGCCATCTCTTTGTCAACGCTCCATGTAGCTTTCCAGAGAGACTCCACAAACTGACATTTTCAGTTTTCACGTCCACGAACCTCATCTAAAGATCTCGGAGATCATGCGGATAGGATCTTCCATCCCCAAATAGATGCTCCATAATCTTGTTATACAATTGTAATTCATTCTCCTAGTATCCTTTGTAGTAGGTGTGAAGTTTATGCAGTTAAATTTAAGCACGCCATCAACAATACATAAGTTCGTGAAGTTTATGCAGTTAAATTTAAGCACGCCATCAACAATACATAAGTTCTTTATGGAGAAGGGCATCAAAGAGTATCTAGCAATGTGCTGGTCCGAAACAAATTTTATAACCTGTCGGAGAAGACGTCTGCAAATACTTGACTTCAAATGGTTCTCGGCAGGTTGGCACTTTACACGACATTATGCACTTTTTGTGCGTGCCATCTCTTTGGCAACGCTCCATGTAGCTTTCCAGAGAGACTCCACAAACAACATTTCCAGTTTTCACGTCCACGAACCTCACCTCCATGTAGCTTTCCAGGGAGACTCCACAAACAACATTTCCAGTTTTCACGTCCACGAACCTCACCGGTAGACACTATTCGTGTTGCAAATTAACAAGTCGATTGGAGTATTTGCGATGAACATAGATTTATGTCGCGTTAGGTTCCATCTCTCCTTATGTTGATTAGCCATTAATTAGCCATTGGTTGAACCTATAAGAGAGAACAATTTTTAAGGATTCAGTAATTAACTTTAAACCCACAGAAACTATACTACATATTTAGATAACAATTGCTTCTCTCTTATTCCTACCGTCCAGTTTGATGCTACAGACTAGATAGCAATAGAAATGAACAACAACAATGAACATAAACAAACAAATATATGAATAGAAATGAACAACAACAATGAACATAAACAAACAAATATATGACTGATGAAGCTTGAACAATTTATTGCACATGGATAATCTCAATCTCAATCTCTGGGTGTGCAAATAAAATAACATTACACCGAAATCAAATTCATAAATTTGCAGAAATGTAGATTGCAGCAGTACAAGGTCAAAAAAAACTCACTGCATCCAGAATATAGTTAAGCATCATTATAATTGAAAATCATCCAATTGGCATATCTCCATCAAATTGAGAATACTGTATTCTATTATAGTGTTAACATACAAGAGAAATCAATTCTTACAATTTAAAATATCTAAATTAGTTAACGATGCCAGAAACATTTTGAGGATTAAATTACAAATACATGTCAACAAAGCTGATTATTGCTAATGCAAAGTTCACGACTGAGATTCATAGAACAAAATATATACAAAATGCGTACAATATGAAATTTCAAGTTCAAACTTCAGACTTTCCTGTCGAAGCACAATAATATTATAGCCCACACAAAGGTCAATCAGACAACGAGAAAAAACAAAGAATAATAGAGAGGAAGCCTCGCTGAAGCATCATTACTCCAAAAAAATGAAAACAAGCACGGAGTAATATTGTTCTTAACAGTTATAAGAGATGAGTACAACCTCTATGTTAAATGTTAGGGTTTTTTAGGTGAGAAATTGAGCACTCTAAAAATAGGGGAAATTTTTCAAACTGTAACATAGAAGGCCGAGATGGTGTGACTACAGAGATTTTACCTCTATCGAAACATCAACTCGCTTAGTTCATGGGTAGAAAGTTGCGCCTAGACAACAACCGCTCAACCAAGCTTGGACGACGCAGGTAAGAATTCAATGCACTTCTTTTCTCTGTTTTTCATTTTTCTAATTTCTCTGTAGTTGCTTGCAGTGCACACCTTTTGTTCCTTTTCTTTTCCTTCTTTTTCTTTCTTCTTTTTTCTATTTTCTTTTGTTATTTTGCTTTGTATGTTATGAAATCATTGTTTTTTATTTTACTTTTTTGCATTTTCAAAATTCTTCTTTACATAATTTTTTTTAATTTCAAATGTTATGCTTTGTTTAAGATTTATAATGTGGGAATTTTCAACTTTATTTTAGTTATTTTATTTTCAATTTTAACAAGTAAATTCTAATTTTCAATGAGGGGGTTTTCAAATTGAGAATAATTTTATTAGAAAATTTTAACTAGGAAATTCTAATTTGAAATGTTTTTACATTTTAATTTTTTTTAATTTTATATAATATGTGTATCTCACTCAAATTATGTTATGGCCATATAGTATAATATAAATAATATTATATTTCTTAAAACACTTATAAAATGAAGTTGAAATATTATCTTTTTGAAAACTAATTAATTGATAATTTGATTCAAATATTTCATTCTTCTTTTCATAGTTAAATATTTTGGTGTCAATGTAAGTATATATGCGTAAGTTTAAATTAGTTTCATTTATATTTTGTAATGCATATTTTATGAGAAAATAAATTAATGTATACTTAATGAATATTTCATAATGCTTTCGCTACAAAGTATGGAGTGGGAAAATAGTGGACACAACATGCCACTAGAGTGCTCTATGATGGAATTTAACGACAATATGATAAAATAATTATTATGTTAAAAAACATTGAGTGATTAGTTCGAGGAAAAATGTCTGAAAATTGTCTCAAATTAATCTAAATTCAATCTAAAAAATTTCAAATAAAATAATTGATATAAATAATAGAAAAAAATGAATGGATAATGAAACTCACATGTAAATATAGTATTTATGTTAAATTGAGGTGAGTGTGTATTTAGAAAGGATTGGTTAATGGACGTTCCCAACCACTAAGTCGTCTTCTAGCAAACATCTAAATACTCAACCCATACTCACTGCTTTGGTGCGGAGAATGCTGACTTTTTCTCGATTGATGATGGAGAGTATGATCGTTCACCAATTTTCGATGAGGAGAGTGATGATTTCTCGATTGAAGATGGTGACTATACTGGTCCTCCAATTTTTGACTGGAGTTGAGGAGATTGGTGATTCATATTTAGAGGTTGTCACCACTATTAATTGTCCTTTGATTTTTAACGAGGTGGAGGAAAAGTCTTACTACACCTTTGAGGATAAAAACAAGGTTGACGTGACCAAAAATAAAGAAGGAAAGATTATCGAGAATGCCACCTTAAAAAAAATATTAATTGACGAAATGTAAGCTTAAATTCATCTCTATAGGCAAGTGTAAATCTAATATACCAAACTACATTTAAATTCATAATTAAAATTCCAAGACCCTAACGTATGTAATTGCCTGGTCGGTCCTCAAAGTCTCACTAGAATTTCCAAAAACTGGGCAATATCAGTAAACACAATACAAAATCCAGAAACTAAAATAAGGAATCAATAACAGCAAAGTAATATCCATAGCTCATATTGAGAGAGAATATAGTATTCTACCCATGAAACAAAAATTTAATGCAAAAAGTTCTTAAGCGTGAGGAATCATGAATATTAAGACTACAAAAGTGACATGAGTCACATAATTGTAAGGTTGGTTCAGTAGCACACGCACTACAAGAAAATTCACCGACAGTGACGGAAAAATCCGTCACTAAAACCAAAAATTCTGTTACTAATCAGGATTTGTGACGTAAAAATTCTATCAAAAGGAGCTTTGTCACAAAATTTTAGTGACGGATGTTATTCCGTCACTAGTTTTGTGACGGAAAATTCCGTCACTAAAACCATAGTATTGACATTCTTATTGTTAGTTGAGTAGTGACAGAAATTATCCGTATTGACATTCTTATTGTTGGTTGAGTAGTGACAGAAATTATCCGTCACTAGTTTTGTGACGGAAAATTCCGTCACTAAAACCATGTATTGACATGTTATGCTGATGTGACTATTGTTGGTTGAGTAGTGACAGAAATTATCCGTCACTAGTTTGTGACTATTGTTGGTTGAGTAGTGACAAAAATTATCCGTCACTAGTTTTGTGACGGAAAATTTCATGTGACTATTGTTGGTTGAGTAGTGACAGAAATTATCCGTCACTAGTTTGTGACTATTGTTGGTTGAGTAGTGACAGAAATTATCCGTCACTAGTTTTGTGACGGAAAATTCCATGTGACTATTGTGGAAAATTTCATGTGACTATTGTTGGTGACTATTGTTGGTTGAGTAGTGACAGAAATTATCCGTCACTAGTTTTGTGACGGAAAATTCCATGTGACTATTGTGGAAAATTCCATGTGACTATTGTTGGTGACTATTGTTGGTTGAGTAGTGATAGAAATTATCCGGTGGAAAATTTCATGTGACTATTGTTGGTTGTGTAGTGATAGAAATTATCCGTCACTAGTTTTGTGACGGAAAATTCCATGTGACTATTGTTGGTTGAGTAGTGACAGAAATTATCCGTCACTACCACTATGTGATGTGACTAATTTCATGTGACTATTGTTGGTTGAGTAGTGACAGAAATTATCCCTATTGACTAATTTCATGCGACTATTGTTGGTTGAGTAGTGACAGAAATTATCCCTATTGTTGGTTGAGTAGTGACAGAAATTATCCGTCACTACCACTATGTGATTGACTATTGTTGGTTGAGTAGTGACATAAATTATCCGTCACTACCACTATATGATGTGACTAATTCCATGTGACTATTGTTGGTTGAGTAGCTATTGTTGGTTGAGTAGTGACAGAAATTATCCGTCACTACCACTATGTGATTGACTATTGTTGGTTGAGTAGTACCACTATGTGATTGACTATTGTTGGTTGAGATTATGTACCACTATGTGATTGATTCCATGTGACTATTGTTGGTTGAGTAGCTATTGTTGGTTGAGTAGTGACAGAAATTATCCGTCACTACCACTATGTACCACTATGTGATTGACTATTGTTGGTTGAGATTATGTACCACTATGTGATTGACTATTGTTGGTTGAGTAGTATCACCCAACATTCCATGTGACTATTGTACTATTGTTGGTTGAGTAGTACCACTATGTGATTGACTATTGTTGGTTGAAAAAATTCCATGTGACTATTGTACTATTGTTGGTTGAGTAGTACCACTATTGTTGGTTGAAAAAATTCCATGTGACTATTGTTGCATGTGACTATTGTTGGTTGAGTAGCTATTGTTGGTTGAGTAGTGACAGAAATTATCCGTCACTACCACTATGTACCACTATGTGATTGACTATTGTTGGTTGAGTAGTACCACTATGTGATTGACTATTGTTGGTTGAGATTATGTACCACTATGTGATTGACTATTGTTGGTTGAGTAGTATCACTATGTGATTGACTATTGTTGGTTGAAAAAATTCCATGTGACTATTGTACTATTGTTGGTTGAGTAGTACCACTATGTGATTGACTATTGTTGGTTGAAAAAATTCCATGTGACTATTGTACTATTGTTGGTTGAGTAGTACCACTATTGTTGGTTGAAAAAATTCCATGTGACTATTGTTGCATGTGACTATTGTTGGTTGAGTAGCTATTGTTGGTTGAGTAGTGACAGAAATTATCCGTCACTACCACTATGTACCACTATGTGATTGACTATTGTTGGTTGAGTAGTACCACTATGTGATTGACTATTGTTGGTTGAGATTATGTACCACTATGTGATTGACTATTGTTGGTTGAGTAGTATCACTATGTGATTGACTATTGTTGGTTGAAAAAATTCCATGTGACTATTGTACTATTGTTGGTTGAGTAGTACCACTATGTGATTGACTATTGTTGGTTGAAAAAATTCCATGTGACTATTGTACTATTGTTGGTTGAAAAAATTCCATGTGACTATTGTTGGTTAGTACCACTATGTGATTGACTATTGTTGGTTGAAAAAATTCCATATTGACTATTGTTGGTTGAAAAAATTCCATGTGACTATTGTTGGTTGAAAAAATTCCATATTGACTATTGTTGGTTGAGTAGTGACAGAAGCATGACATGACTATTGTTGGTTGAGTAGTGATTCCATGTGACTATTGTTGGTTGAGTAGTGACAGAAGTTATCCGGTGGAATGTGACTATTGTGTGGAAAATTCCATGTGACTATTGTTGGGTCACATCAGCATGATGTGTGCTCATACCCGCCACGTGTCGCCATGTCAGCATGACGCGTGTCATGCCCGCCACGTGTCGCCATGTCAGAATGACGCGTGTCATCACCCAATATTATGCATTGTCTGGGATTCGAACCCAAGACCTATTGTGGTAGGTTAACCACTAGACCATTGGTACTTTATGTAATAATATTTTACATGTATTTCTGTTATAAGTATTTTTAATATTTCCACTATAGTGACGGAAAATTCCGTCACAAAAACAAATATCCAAATTTATAATTTTTTTTAAATAGGAATTTATGTTGTGACGGAATAATCCGTCACTACATAATTGTGACGGAAAATTCCGTCACAAAGACAAATATCCGAATTTATAATTTTTTTAAATAGGAATTTATGTAGTGACGGATTATTCCGTCACATCCGTCACTACTTATTTGTGACGGAAAATTCCGTCACAAAGACAAATATCCAAATTTATAATTTTTTTTAAATATGAAATTATGTAATGACGGATTATTCCGTCACAAAATAGTGACGTCACTACATAATTGTGACGGAAAATTCCGTCACAAAGATAAATATTCGAATTTATAATTTTTTTAAAATAGGAATTCATGTAGTGACGGATTATTCCGTCACAAGTTCGTCACAAAATCTTTTCTGTCACTATTTCGTAACAAATTTGTGACGGAATATTTCCGTCACTAAAATCCGTGCAATTTTCTTGTAGTGACGATAGTATTTAACATTTAGCATATTAGAAGTATAACATTGGGATATAATAAGAATTTCAATAGGCCAGTGAACTATCATACCATTCAATCTCGAAAATAAATGCATATGTAGCTAGTATCATGTTTGACTTTCCCCTACTCATTTAACAAGTAGAGAAGATAAAAGGCTTTTCCAAAATAAAATTTATTTACTTGACCTATTGATGGTTTTGCAAATATTAGATTGTTGGACCATCAAGTTCTTTACCGCTATATCAAAAGGATATCTAGTCAGTATATGGCACAACTTTAATGTCTTATATTTATGTATCTTTATTTGGAATCCTTCGGTATCTTCATTCAATTCCCCGAACTCAGCTACTGCAACCCGGCATCGTCATGACTCGGCACCGACATACCTTGCCTTCTCACCACGCCTCGATGTCATCGTGACTCGACATCTCACCTCACGCCACCACCACACCATACAGGCCATCCGCCACACAGACTATCCTTAGTTAGTCACGCCTCGATGTCACCGTGACTCGGCGTCTCACCTCGCACCACCACCATGACTCGGCATCTCGCCTCGCGCCACCACCATGCCACACAGGCCATCCTCAGCTACCCACGCCTCGATGTCACCGTGACTCGGCATCTCGCCTCGCACCACCACCACGCCACACGGGCCATCCTCAACTCTATAACTCGGTGTCTCGCCTCGTGCCACAATCACGCCACACAGGCCATCCTCAGCTCCATGACTCGGCGTCTCACCTCACGTCACCACCACGCCACACAGGTCATCCTCAACTCCAAGGCCCTATGTAGCTTTGCTTGGAGCCCTCCGGTATCTTCACTCAATTCCCCGAACTCAGCTTCCGCAACCCGACATCTCCATGACTGGGCACCGACCATCCTCAGCTCCAAGGCTAGGCCATCCTCAGTTCCAAGGTCCTGACAGCTCCCACTGTAAAGTGCTCCCACCACCACGCCACACAGGACATCCTCATCTCCAAGGCCCTGACATCTCCCACTGCAAAGTGCTCCCAAGGGGATTCGAACCCATAACATGCTCCTATACCAAGTGTTGGTGTAGGTTGTTGCAAGTTCTGCTCGTTTGGGTTGGGCGAAAGGCTGTGTGAGGGTGTGCTTGGTGCTCTGCGGGTTGTTGGGTTTGAGTGTGGGTGCGGCGTGCGTGGGTGTCGTGTTTGATGTTGTATGTGCAAGACGCCGATGACGTGCAGTCGTCGGCCTTGGCGGAAGAGGGGGGCTAGGGGTAGGGGCAGAAAGAATGGTGATGGAGCTTGTGTGTTGAGTACATGTGGCGACGAACAGGTTAAAGTCGGGGTTGAGGTATGTGGTTGCCGGGACATGTGATCGCCGGCCGAGATGATGTAGGATGGCGGAAGTAGGTGGGGGCAGTTAGGTTAGGGCTAGGGTTTTGATTTGGGGCCCTTTTTTTCTAAATTAGATATGATCTAAAGATCTCCCTGTTATTCTTTTATAATTATAAATTAAACACTCGTGATTTAAAAATTAATCTTGGACTTATCAATTAAACCTCATCTGTTGTTAAAAATGATCTTATGGTCTAAATATGATGTTGGACATTACAATTTAACCTCTAAATACTAAGCAAATTTTAAAATTTTTTGAATTTAATACCAAAATCAAAAGTCAACTTATAACTATTTCATTTTGACCATTAAAGTCAAAGTTAACTATAGATTTTACAATTAAGTCTTTCCACCTAAATTAACTGTTAATTTCATTCAATTAAGTTCAATTTATAAATTTAAACTTCAATTTTAATCTAATTAAACCTTAATTTTCATTCTTAATTTTATTTTTGAATTTAATGTTGGGTTTGCTTGATTTGCAGAGATAAGTTTTGAAGGTTTTAGCAGTAGTAATATGGTTACACATCAACGGTCCAAGAGGTAGCCTGTTGCTTTCTGCTATAACTTTCTTTCGTGCGCTTCTCTTCTTTATTTATAAATACCTTTTTTTAGCTTTTTAGCTAATATGTTTGTAGAACAAGATGAATTTTGTATGGGTTTCTGGGATATGAGAATGAAAGACTCTGATGTGTTATGCTAGCTTCTTAATAATGTATTGTACCTATGTGAAGCCAAGACACTTTCTGGTAGTTTGCTCTTTGCATATGCAAATCTTGGAAGAACTTGTGGGATATTGGGGAAGAACTTCCTAGATTATAGAGGACCTGAGGACAATAACTTGGTGGAATCCACTGAAGCAGCTAATGGAGAAAAGTTGGTGATACCTCATTGTAGCTTTCTGCACTTGTGATTTAAAGGATTTATAGATCTTAGACCTTTACAAGCGTGGATTCATGTGCCATATAACTTTCGATCTAACATTCATATTTTCATGGTTCTTTTCAATTTCTGATAGACTTATTGCTCATAGAATTACTGTATATACAGATATAGTCAGAAATTGGGTGACATTGAATACTTATTAACACGAACTTCAGAAGTTTGGCTTCCTCACAACAATTAGTGTTTCATATCTGCTTCAATGCTCTATTTATATGGGCATTGTCGCGCAGTCTGCTAAGACGTACCAATTCATCAACAAATTGTATAGACTTGGTGTAATTTTTATACTAATGGAAATTTCACTGCAGAAAGGCATGATGGAGTTCAATGGAATGTTGAAGGTTAAAGTAATTAAAGGCAAAATATAACTGGAAATATTTAGAAAGTAAACGAGAGCTTTCAAATAAGAATTTGTATTCATAGAACTGCAATGTATATCACTATTACTCTTGTTGCTTGCATTTTATTATTCACCTGTTATAGGATTAAAAGAATGGCTCACCTGCAACATCCTCTCTGAATAATTTTTTTTATATAATTTTTAATGATTCTTAGTGCAGAAAGTTGTGCTGGAAGCTCTAAAATTGTAACATTCTCTTTCTTTTTAAAGGTAAATTTGGGTTAAAACATTACTTACATACAAAATTCATTCTTTTAAGAATAATAATGATATATTAAATCAACAGTAATTTTGAATTTATTTTTACAATTTGTGAAAATAAAACTATTTAAATACACTCTTTTACAATCTCTAGAACATCAGCTACCTGTATCAACTATTCGCGTACCCCGTCCAAAAAAAATTTAAGGTGAAAACATTTTAACTTGAAGAGGTGAGTATACGGGGATTCCGAAATAGTACTAAATAAATTCAATTAAATAAATCATAGCAAACAAAAATGTGAAACCATTGCTTCACAATCACAATCGCATAAGGTGCGAGATTTAATTCGTCTTATCATAGACATGGATACACATAAACATAGCAATAAAACAAAGCACTTAGTTGCTGTTCTTAGCAACCGTAGCTTGCGGTTCTTAGCCGTCATAGTTACGGTTCTTAGCCGTCCAATTATAGATACATTATCACAAATATACATATTTACTTCGCAATTAATAACACATTTATCCATATTAGTCTTCACATTTGCATTGTTAATCTCATAGTACAACTCTTCACATTTTCATAAAGAATACACTGACACATAAGTAGAGTAATCGTATTTCAAGACTTAGCTCACATTCAACGAACACGTATTAAATAAGATTCATTATTTAAGAGCACATAGATCATAAACACATGAGTAAAAGAAGTTACCCCATCTTAGGAAAAGTTGGAGCGTCTACTCATAAGTTGTCAAGTAAGCCTAGCTAATTCATTTTCTACATCGAACATTAAAGATGTTTTAGTACATTGCTTAGTTATAAGTTTGTAATTTAAGGTTACTAGCTATTAAAATACAACAATTAGGATTTTCTTTGCTCACGAGAGACATTGAAACGATTTTTCGATAACGTCGTGGTTAAAAGAATAATAAAAAAGGTTTTAAAGTAAATATAAAATTTCGATAATCTTTATAATAAAATACATTTATTAAATTATTAGAGAATTTTAATTGGACCTAAATTATCTTTGAAGGGCTTAAATTTAGTTTAAGGAAAGCAAATTATTATATTATGACTTAAATTAGATCTTAAAGACTTGGACTTAATATTAGAAAAGTTAATTATAAATTTATGACTTAAAATAATTGTTGGAGATCTTTAAAATAATTTTAGAAAAGCTAATTATATAGTGGTTTAAATTAAATATTAGCAGACTTGAAACTATTTATAGAAGAATAATTATGAAATTAGGCCCTACATTAGATTTTTTTGGGATTTGCAAATGATTTTAGAAAGCTAAATAGCAAGAAAACCAGGAAGAGAGATTAATTACCCATCACAAGCTCTACTTTGAAGAAGTATTTTTACAAAACAAAATGCAAAAAAAATCCCAGAAAAGGGTCCTAAAAAACCTTAGCTTTAGTCAAAAGCCCCAATTGTTTTGTAGCATATTTTTCACCAAACTGATATCTGAAGACCGCAGATAGTCATGTGAAAAATGGCTAAGTGAAGCTACCAAAAAATTGTTGCTATAACAATGGCTTTCAAGCAGTGAGAAATAAATTTAAGAGAGCAATATATTCAAGTATGGAACCTCGAAAACAGTTACTCCTAAAACACAAACAACAAGTAGGAGCTCATACTAATACTACTGCTCGTGAAGAACTATATTAGAAGACTAGCTAATTTAAATTATTGGATTTTTTTTCTGGGATATCATTTAACCAAATTAATAATAATAAAGCGAGTACCATATTTTTTTGGGGTTTAAAAATAAAATTCAAAATTACGTTATTAATTTTTCATTTTCTTACATTTTACGAAGCTATTTCAACCCGATCCGAGCCAAGTAAAATAATCGACCCGAAACCAGCGGGCTTACTCCAAAAACCCTGTAGAGTTTTTTGTTGGCGAAGAGAGAGATAGATGTTGAGAAGGAACGTGAGACTGAGGAGAGAGTACCTCTACCGGAAAAGCTTGGAGGGAAAAGAGCGATTGCTCTACGAGAAGAAGCGCGAAATTCGCGAAGCCTTAGAAGGTTCCTTTTGTTGTTGATCGAAAAATCAAGAAATATCCTCGTATAATCAGATATTTTTTTCTTTGTGATTCTGCTAATTTCTGCATTTTCCGTCTGAATAGTATATCACGCCTAAAGGAAGGGGTCAATTTCTGCTGCACATTTATGCAAAGAGGCGATTGAGCAAAGCTTCGTGATCTTCAAGGTAACCCTAACCCTAGTATCAAGTATTTTATTTTATTTTCTTTTTTGTTGCAATAATCTAGGTATGTATGCCGATTGTAGTTGATGCTTAAAATTGTAAGAAAAGAGTTATGGATGGGTTGTGGAATTCCGTTATTTTTTGTTTCGGGTTCTGAAATTCCTAAAACTGTTATGGATGGCTTGTGGAATTGAGTTTCTCCTATTTGATTAATTAATTGATTCCAAGTCTAGTGATAATCTTGTTTATTAATCCCAATCTATGCTACTTTGATTGTATGTAGGTAGCATATATAGTTTCAATAAGTCTAGTGATAATCTTGTTTATTAATCCCAATCTATGCTACTTTGATTGTATGTAGGTAGCATATATAGTTTCAATTGTTATGGATATAAACTCTCCTCCTGCTAAAAGGCAGCGATTACCAACATCATCAAGGCACGTTTGGATGCTTTCCTATTCGGCGGACAAGAAAACCACTGATGAATACCAAATATATTTCGTGGATTTGGATTTGAGTTCATCGAATACAAATACAATAGGTGATGTGGATCGGGCTGGATCAGCGGCGGACCCAGCATGGTACATGGGGTTACAACTGTACCCCCAAAATGAATTTATTTTTTTTATATATATTAGTATTTATTAAAATAACTTTATTTGATATTTTAATTACAAAAATAACATTACAATTCAAATAATTATTAATTTACTATAAAATTGATTTTATTCTTATTATTTACTATCATTCTATTAGGATTAAGAGGAAGAATACTCCTAAATAAAATAAAATAAAGGCAATGAAAAAGCAACCCGATATTTGATAATTTATGTTTAAAAAAATGAAATCTCTAGGAACTTCTTGTTCTTCACTAAGAGATATCAAAGTTCCTCAAAAAGATACAGATTTCGAGATTTACATGATATTGGCGTCCTTTTGAAAATGTTAGTAGAAACAAACAAACATGTGATTTATCCGATAATTTTTTGCTTATCAAGTTGGTATTGATTCTCCCAGTCGCTACTGCAGGTGTTGAAAGAGTGTTTTCAGGAATAAACTATGTCAAAAATAAATTGAGGAATAGCATGATTGATCAATTATTAAATGATTATTTGATCACTTTCATTGAGAATAATGTGTTCTTGCAAATTCCTGATGATGTTGTCATTGATCGTTTTCAAAAAATGAAAAGTCGACAAACCAAATTGTAGATTTTTTTTCTATTATCTATTATTTATTTATTCGTACCCCCAAATTAAAATTTTTGAGTCCGCCACTGGGCTGGATACACCCATATTGTTCCTACTTTCCGATACGATGGAGGTGGGAGGCCCAGAGCCTTTTGTATACTAGGTTCCACCTTATATATTTTTGAGGGTTATAGGTATAATTCTTCCCGCATCAGATATCGGGGAAAATCGGTACATAAATTTGAGCTTTGTCCAACCAGGGGCTCCACCAAGAAATTTGGGGATCGTGAGCTACAGCGCTTACATGATATGCATACCTCCAAAAATTATCCTCAGGCCATCCCCACCCCGGATGGTAAAAGAATCCTAGTTTTCTCAGCTGGATTCCTTCAACACGATCAAGAAGAAGCTGGTGAAACTCTTTTTGAGTTGTAGAATCCTTTGGATGACTCCTGGGATAAACTCCCTGCAATAGCCTCTCATTACAATCTAAGTCATCCACACAACACGGCCGTGCAAGCATATAGTTTCCTCGATGAGCATCGCTTCTACCTCCAGCTGCGCTCCGGACTGTTTGTTCTAGATCTTAAATCACTCGAAAAGGGTGGGATTTTTTTGGTGATCCACGTCTTGGTGATCTGTACGTTCCTTGGAGGTATGGTTATTTTCCAACAATCAAGAACAAGTTTGCTCTCCTTTTTGAGGTGATATATGACGTTACAGAAGTTGGATTGTCTCGAGAACCAGTGGAGAAGGCAAAACCACAAGCGGTTGTTCAATTATCATCGTTTCCTGAAACTGATGATATAGACCCTTGTGAATACAAACATCGTTCCGTCACAGTCGTGCATCATGGCATTGATGATCGAGTTCATTGGTGTGCTTTAAAGTCGCAATCTATTCTCTTCACCGAGGATGCTTGGGATACTTGGGATACTGAGGATACTAGATCTGATGTTCCCTTCTCCAAAGAGAATACTGGGGATACTAGATCTTACGCTCGTGTATTGATTGATGTTTGTGTCACTGATCTTGCCAAGCTCAATACCAAGATTGACACGTCCTTGCCATTGCTCATTGATTATAATGCTTTACTCAGTTGTCTTATGTTTGTACCAGCCATTTGAGTCTCTTTTCTTCTTTTTTGTCTTTCCATAGGAAACTGTATTGGATGTTTGTTGGTCATGGTGTGTGTTTTTGCTTAGTATTAATATATTTGTGGTGGAGTTCATTTTATACTTTATTTATTTGGTTCAATTATTATTTAATTTTTCTCTCATTTGATAAATATATATAGTACTGAATGAAGTGACTAACTGATCAATTTAGAGGTCAAAAGGGATATATAATTAATCTGTGTGATGTAGAACCAAGTCCATAATAATGGATGATGATACACAACATGAACTGGAGGGAAAATATGATGATTTTGACATATAAGTCTTGAATTTTTTAGTTTTAAATTTTGGGCGGAAAATATGTGTTTGGTGTAACAATTGAAAAATTTTGAAGAAATTAGCTAGTAATTGGAAAAAAGTTTGAGTTTATACATCTACTAAAAGAAATATTATAATTCTAGTAGCAAATTAAAATTAACTCTTTACTCAAGGATAGTTGTGCCTAAAGGAGTAGGTTTTATATTTTCCCAACTTATTTTATAACTTTCGTTAAACTCATTCAATGTAGTTATTTTTCTGTTATGGGACACTTGATCTAGTTCTTAAAAAAAAAAAACACTAATAGTTTCTTTTCATGTAGTTATTGCTTGGAAAAGTTTTTGGCATGTTAATAGACGTACTTGGTTTGATTCCATTCCGTTTCCGTATATATCATAACCTTGCATAAGCAGGTATTTTCAAGAGGGAAAAATTCATAAAATTGCTTTTTAAAGCTTAAAAACAATAAAATGATATCATTGAAAATAACTGTAGATTTCCAAATGGGCGGGATTAAAGGCACTTTATCATCTTCTAAATATACTATAATTCATATTTTTTAATTAAAAAATAAATATATCAATTTTATCTTTTAAGTCAATTTTACTAATTTCATTCGATCATGATGGCCAAACGTGCTTCTACTTGTTCGGCCAAAATCGAACACTCTTCTATGTATTCGGTTAATCAGGATCAAACGAAACTGTTCAGATTTGATCAATTTTTTATGTTTTTTATACGATTTTCATATATTATCAAAACCGTCCAATGTTCGTCATTATATTGACATTACATTACTTAATAAATTAAAAGATTTAACATTAAAGAAGCAAGAAAGAAGAAAAATAAAGAAATGGAAGAGGAAGAAAACTAGGGTTTCATTTTTTTTTCTTAAAGGGTAAAATTGATATTTAAAAAAAAATTTAACTAAAATGTTTTAAATTGGAGTGTGCTTAGAAAAGGATGGGGTGTTTTTAGTTTCACCCTTTCCAAAATTTTAAAATAAGTTTTATATCGATTGGGCCAGGAAAGCAATAAGAGTTGCACTTGTGTGCAACTGTTGTATGGATCTACGCGGGTCGGGGCGGGTCGAATCCAACTCATATCCACGCTTTTTTTTTACCCTGACTTTTATGTTGTGTTAGTCATACCTTTATATTATGTTAAATATATCTTTATATAATACTTTAACTTTAAAAAAAATCGTAATTTTGGCAAAAAAAAATCTTAATTTCGACGAAAAAACCCTAATTTCAATACAAAAAAAAAACCATAATTTATACATATGTACCTTTAAGTAATATTAGTCATACCTTTATATAATATATAAAGATCCACTAACATAATTAAAATGTATGACTAATATAACATAAAAGTATGTTTAACATAACATAAAAACTCTCAAAGTATATTTAACATAACATAAAAATATAAAAATATGTTTAATATAACAAAAAGATATGCTTAACATTACATAAAAACCCTAAAGATACGCGAATTTTGGTTGGATTCTGCCCGACCGGACCCATGTGCAAGGACCTGATCAAAAACCAATATTAAATTCTAGAGAAACTACTTTTAACAACAGCTTTGTACAGAAACGGGTTTTCTCCAAAAACCTTTTTTTTTTTATAAATAATAAACGTATTTGATTTGATTACATTCAGTACATACAATTTGTAACCTTACAAATATGATAGTAAAATCAAGATACGATGACATAAAAGTCGATCAGCTGAGTAAAATAAATATGGTTGCCATCTTAAACAAGAATTTAACCATATTTTTTTATCCACAAATATAAGGAAACATGTTTTGTTCTCATTTTATATTTTCTATACAAAAGTAAATATAGGATAACATCATTTGTACCCACTTTCTAAAGTATTACAAAGTGAACAGGGATACAGAAAAAGTGAAAAAGAAGAAACAATCATAACAACAAACACTACAAACACACAGATCCACATACATACAAGCCTCTTTATGGTAACAACTCGAGTGAACAAAAAAATCTAAATTACAACTACTAGTAAAATCTCCATGAATGTGAAAATAGGGTACAAATGGACATATAAACAAGGGAGCAAGGGCAATCTGAAATATTTCTACTCTAGTATGCAAAGCTTTCTCATCAGAAGTGTTTAAAAAAAAAAGTGTAGGCACGCACAGCATCAGCCAAATGGTGAAGGAACGGGTCCAGCAATTGCATCTGATCTTTTAATACTTCCCATACCACAGATGATACAACCAGGTGTTGACAAAGCGGAGAATTTGGCACCACAGAGATCGCACACATCATACCCAATGGTAGATAGGCGGCTAAGTGTAGCAGCACAGAACTGAGATGGATCTTCAAGGGGGTCGATCGACTTGTTTGACATGCCCCTTTGAACGCATATGTCAACTAGGCTTCTGAGCTCATCTTGCTTGCCTGGAGGTGCTTTTGATAAGAGTAACTCGAGCATTTGTTTTGCATACGCATAATTCTGAACATCCATGTTTCTTTTTATTGCAGTTCGAACGCAATTTATCCTGTGCTTAGCAAGAAGCGGTAATGAACCCAAATGGCGTGACAATCTAGCCATCTCATCTTTTGCGCTGAGTGCACTGGGGCCTTGGACTTTTTGCAGTCGGTTTATTTCCTGCAGTGGAAGGAAAAGATCATAGCATTTAGAATTTAAGGGAAGGAAAGCAAGTACTCAAGAGAGGAATCCCCTAACTAGAATCAAAGATCAAAACCTCATTCAAATACTAAATATTTTGATGTTTACCAGGATTTCAGTACTTAAATATGCTACAGTATGATTTCTTTGTTTGACTGAAGGTATGTTTATGCCATAATCTTGTACATTTAAAAAACGAATTTTGACAGCTAATGCACAGACAACAAAACTACCAATGTATGCAAAAAATTCTTCTAGTTTAAGCAACTAGTTAGAAATGTAAGATTTACAGATGTAAAAATGAAAAATGTTCATCATATTTAAGTCCATCTATCCACTTTTTGATTTTAGACCCCTACACACCAGCAAATTGGATCCATCCTTTGGGATTGTGCAAGAGTAACTAGCCTCACTTACCAGGTTCAGAAGAGTGCTTAGGAGGAAAACTAAATTACATATAGGGATGTGATAGCAAACAGAATATCATTGTACCTGCAGAAGGGTAACTGCAATCTTGTACTGGGCACAAATAGTAGCTTGGGCCTTGATGTCAGCTCCACGGGATTGATCCTTGGCCAAAGCTAAGAAAGCCTCATCAAAACAGGATAATGCATCTGAAAGTTGATTTTGTTCCAGGTGAGCAAGTCCAATCTTAAAACAAACTGCAGCGGCAGCACCACGGGGAACCTAGAACAAATGAAACCACAAGAAGTTAAGTTACCCTGTCGCCAGAAGAAGAAGAAGACACCTAAGTTATTAGAATCCTTTATAAATAGCAAATAAATAAATGTCAGGTTTCAAAACCATGACAAAGCTTCTGCATACTTAATGTAGATATACTATTACTGTACATTTTGAATGTGAGGGATGGGCATCCTACATGGAAAAATACAAGTCGAGTTAAGAATGTATATAACTCATATGCACTCCTTAAGTATATTTCATATATCAGTCAATACATGATATGGTTAGGATAGAAGAGTAGCACTGTGAGCTTCATTGTCCTAGGAGGGCAAGAGAGGGAAATAACTACCTGCCCAGGACGTACAGCTTTTGGAGGAGAAGCAGAACGAGCAGGAGTTTTCCCAGAGGTTTCTGACCCTGGAGCTTCAAGTGAACTGAGATCAAGGGCCTGACTAGAGGCTGGAAGCTGTGCCATCTGCATCTGCTGTTGTGATTGAGTAGCAGGTTGATGAGAATACTGGGGAGGAACCCCACCATCTGGAAGCCCAACAGACTCATATTGAACAGGTTGTTGAGTAGCTTGCGGGGGTATGCCACCATCTGGTAGACTGAACTCAGCTGCAGGTGCATTACCCTGGTTAGCTGGGACCTTGTTGTTCCCCATACCTTGAGAATTTTGATCTAATCTTGAAAGATATGTCCCAGGAGGAGGGAGTGATGCCGCAACCTGAAGGGACGATACTGTATTCTGGAAAAAGTCCTCTGGTATTGGCCTACCAGTAACCCCAGCACTGGGCACCTTGGAAGTATGTGATTGAGGAGGTGCTTGAACCAATTCATTCGTGCCGAAAAGATCGGCAGGAAGTGGAGCTTGACCAGTTGCTGTTCCTGTAGCAGAAGCAGGTTGAGATACAAG
Organism: Scutellaria barbata; assembly: GCA_028654395.1. NCBI lineage: Eukaryota > Viridiplantae > Streptophyta > Magnoliopsida > Lamiales > Lamiaceae > Scutellaria > Scutellaria barbata. Next base: position 6,428,095 of record CM053650.1, read on the forward strand.
CATACCCAGATCTGGCGAAGAACCAGTAAGAGACTTGGTTCTACTTATTGGCAGACCTAATTGCTTTGTCGCTTCTTTAATTTTGTTAACGTCTACTGTAGCAGATGCAACTGGCTTGATCCTGATATGCAACTTTTTGGTCTTTGTAGTTTCTTCCTCATCGCTACTGCTACCATCAACAGCAGGTCCATATAATGACTTCTTGAATTCTTCTTCAGCCTTTGCTTGTGCATCTAGAGCATTGGATCCTGCAAACTGTTGCGAGAGAGTTTCTAGACCCATCAGAGAACCAGGCTTAGATTCACCATCCAAGGACCCTTTGGGTTTTTCAGATATGGATGCAGCAAGAGATGTCTGAAGTCCATTAGCCTTGACACCACTTTCAGCTTTAAATGCTTTCACCAAACTGTCTTCTCTCACTTCAACTACATTACCTCTTCCTTTGACCAAACCAAGATAAACACCAATATGGTCTGTAACAATGGATGGGATAGTACCATCATCAGTTTTCATGTAAGGCATCACCTCAGCAGCCAGTGCCCACTGAGGAATGTCCTTCAAGTTTATAGGTGTTTTGATTTCCCAGTTTCCACCACCCCATTCAGGTCCTTTAGGAATCATACTTTCAGCAGAAAAGTTTGCAAAAATGCCTTGTGTCCATCCAGTTGAACGGGCTCTCAAAATCCTCTCACAATATCTCCTCAACTCTGAATCAGTGCCCTCTTCCTCCAACTTCTGGGAAAGATGCCGCAATGCACTAGGGTTAAGGTGGCATATAAAAAGATCAAGCATACTTTCAAAGTCTGCTATAACTTCAAAAGTTTCTTTAGCACTATCAAACTGACCATATCTGCAATTACAAATGTTATTGATATTATCATACAGTGAGATGATAATTAAACATCCACACAATCAAGAAAGATAAAAACTTAGTGTATTATAAAGAACTGGACAGATGCAAGCTGTCAGCATTAATAAGAGAGATTGCATCTTGTAAAGAAATTGACTCTACTTGAAAATGAAAGTATATGATACAAAATTAAGTTATCATTTGTCTCAATATATGGTCTTTTTCTGGAATATGATCTCTAAAAGTGCTGCATTTTCTGGTGATTGGTTTTTCAATGAAGAGACTACAGTTTCAAAAGTTTTAGTGAAGAGATTTGAAGAAAATAATACGCATCAATTTAAAGAAAATGATTTTGGCCAAGTTATTTCTCGAAAGAAAACCAGTAAACAAATCTCCCCACCATCCTTCCACTAAAACCACCAACTAAAGAGCATGAAAACCAGAAAATGCTATAAAAACAATGAAATTCATGTGAGACAGTTTCATAGAAAGACTCAGAAAAAAGGGCATGTTTTTTCCATATTTGGTTCTTCAAGCCATAAACACAAATAAACATAAGCAATTTAATTGATTCATTTTCCATCTGAAATAGCACACATTTCACTGCACTCATTTTCAAATTCTTCCACCAAACGCCTTCCCTGAAACAAAAAATTTACATGCTAATATCACCTAAAGGTTTTACATGAAAATAGGTGCATAGATCTCAATACATTAAGGCTGGCACTCAAATAGATATATTTCCAGAATTCAAAACATCATCTAAACATCATCATGATCATAGTGAAACAATCCAACACGCAACTGTAAGTGTTTGTAACCATTTCGAGAAGATACAATATGAGATGACTAAAACTCAAGCATTAACTAGTTCTCCAAACAATGATGCTGAAATATTCATTAGCTGCCAAAGAATGGTAATGGCTACATACCTGATACATGCATATCCCAACTGGCGGAATCGATGAAACAAATGTGAGGTTGGGGGACATCGAGGATAATCTCTTGACCGCAGGAACTCGTCTTTCAATGCAGATAAAGCAGTAGAAAATCGGAGAGCTTTGATTGCATATATTCCTCTAGATACCTGAGTCAGAGAAGTAAAGAGTTAATTAAGAACGTGGTTTGCTGATTCTGAAACACGAAATGGAACTAGGAAAGTACCTGAGTGAACTGCAGTCCTGATTGTGATAGTGATACAGCAAGATCACCACAAACTGGAGAACCACTGGCGAGAATATCAAGTGATCTTGGAGTAATACGCAAGCTATCGAACCTTCATTCAGACAACTAAATATGTGAATGATTGTACTTCAAATGTAGAGATTAAACTTTTAAACAAAGACAAGAAGCAAAACAAAGCCAGCCTTCTTTCATTCGAGTGTAAGAAACATATATACTGTTGATCACAAAAGTAGGTCAGTGAAACAAAAACAGAACCTTGATGTGATTTGGTATAGGACCTCTGACAAATCGAGCTTCTGCTCAAAATGTTGCTGCATTGTTGCAAAGCCAATAAGAAGCGGTTCAAGTAGTCCAACAAGGCAATTCTTGATCTCAAATTTCTTCTTTTGCCAAACATTAATATCAGTTGTATTTACAAGCAGCAGCCGGTCATTCAGAGCTCCAAGCAGCACTGCATGGAGGCCAGCCAATTCAAAGCTCAGAAAACCAGTTGGAAAACATAGAACAGGGGACATCTTATCAGAAAAGTGGTTCCAAGGACCTAAATTTGTGGCATAAATAAGTTATTTACCTGCATTAGGCATGCTGATTGAAAGAATGGTCCTAACTTTTCCATCCCAACCCAGCACATTAACAGAAGTAGAAGTGGAAAAGAGAAGTGCCGGTCCAAGCCACAACATTGATCTGAAGTAATCAGAGGTTAAGGGATCTCAGGTATTTAAAGACATGAACAATACAAGACACTCAGAATAACTGCTACAGAGTGGGGTTAACCTCCAATTTTAGCCACTTGGGTATTTGTTTTTTTTCTTTTTAGCCATAATTTAAATTTCATTCTTTTCTTTTCGTTTTTTGTCATTTTTGTCAATTATTATGTCTCTAAGGTTTGGTGGTACGACTTGAATTGGATGGTACAAACTAATGTACATGGAATAAATTGGTTTTACTGGTATGAGAACCGGGGAACAGCCTAGATTTTCATGGTACGGGCATGGCTAAAGATGTCTAAATAAATTTCTCTCAGCTAAAAACATTTTCTACAGCAAGTAGATAAAAACAGACATTCGACTATATATTATAAGAGAGAAAATCAGAAGGTATTAAGGATATTGGAGGAAGTCCTTTATCAAATTTTGCAGAACTGCTGGCTAATACATCTAAATCAGCTGTAGCAATGAGCACTCGTTGTGTGGTCAATATACCAGCAGCAAATCCCCTTAGTGTTTCCTGCCATTGTACCTAAACAAGACAGCATGAAAAATATATTAGCAGCTTACAAAATTTCTAAAATAAATTATCAGCATGATCTTTTTGAGCAATGAGAAAAAACAATCAATTAAAATATTTGAAATTTAATACTCACTATTCCAGTATCAGTTATCTCTAGATGAAGTCATTAACATTGTATAAAGATTCAGTTTCTTATTTTGTACTGCATCTAAAGCTTGATAAAATATTCTACACACTACACGGTTCTCTTATGTGTCATGAACAATGCAAGTGAAAAGTAAAAACCAAGAAAGAAAATGACATATTCATTATCACATCAATACCATATTCAAGTTCCATCAGGCAACATTTGGATTGAAGGATCTGATCTGATGAGAGAACTTGGAGAAAAGATTTAAACGACTGCATATTAAGTGGAATTCTAATCTACAAATTTTCTTTGGATAAGGAACAAAAAATTTGTTAAGATAATCAACTTATATAGAGAGGACAAGATATCCATACTATTGTAGTAATAAGGTCAAAAAGAAGACTTGAGAATAAATTTTCAATCTCCAATAATATCAATTTAAGGGTGTTCATTTAAGCGGGTTTCGGTTTTTCGGGTTACTGGTGTTTGGGTCATTGGTTTTTGGCACTTGATGAAACCAACCGAAAACCAAACCTAATAGAAGTTGACTTTCAGTAATTCAGTTTTGCAATTTTCAGGTTATTTGATTCGGGTTTCAATTAATCCAAATATTTTTTCCCCTACTACCTGTTTCAAAACTTAAAGCATCCCGCACTTCTTCCCCCATAAAAGAAAAAAATAATAAATTGTGCACTTCTTCCCCACCACCTATCGGACGCAGCAAAGGCAATTGGTACACAACAGTCCTGAGTTGACTGCATTAATCAGAATTCAGAGACCAAACCACCATCAACAAGGTCAAGATTCTTTAAATTCTAGCCAAAAATGTCTTCCCATTATACTCCGCCACTAAATCCTCCGAATCACCATTGACAAGACAGGCAAAAAAATCATAGCCACTGGAGATAAACCAAGACGGAAGAAAATCCAAGCCACTTAAGACAAAAACCTCATCACACATCTCATTCTGATAATAAAATCCATTTATGTGGTTCAACAATCGGCAAAACTCTCCACAGATTTTCAAGTTTCGATGTCACATTCCATTGGTATGCTTCACAAATCCAACTTTGCTACAATGGTGTGGAGGAGGTGGAGAGCTGATGGAAGGAAAAAATGAGATGAAACCCTAGATCTATATTTTGGTGTATACAAGGGTGAGTGCTTCTGCTAAAATCTAATCTGTATAAAAGGAAATTGGCATTCGGATTTCAGGTGGAGCCCGAAGAAATTTCGAAATATCCAAATACAAACCACAAACCATCCAGCAATTGGGGTGGAACCATTCACCCGCACCAAACTTCATTGATCCAAACCCGAACAGAAAATTGATTGGGCGGGTCTGCGGGTAAATCCAAATAAGGTAAACCCCTAAGTATCGTTATAAATAAGACCTCAAATGTTTCAGATCCATAAAATGACTGTAATACGGAATCCCTCCTATGCAGCTCTGTTGATTCCTTGATATGTTCAAAAAAAATCTCTTGAAGCATTCTAACCACACAGACCAACACAAAGCATGAATCTCTCCTATGTTTGCCAACACAACCCCCTAGATCCAACTAAAAGACATTTACAGGAATCTTGTGTAACCATGAACGGCCCAATACCTTTAATACTTATCTCTAAAAATAGTTCAAAATGAGAGTAAATTGATATCAAATTCGTTCGAGAATGAACTCATCCAAACAACCTCAATAAATTTATCATTATGAAGTCCAAATCCATCCCTCCAAATTCTTCATCCCAAATGCAACTCAGTATTCAAAACAATTTTGATGATGCTCATATTGTTGAGCCATTACAATGTGAAATTAAGAGGCGTTCTTCTATAGACTCTTCTTCTATCACAGACGGCCTCTATTCTTGACGTGACCGACGATCTTGTATTGTATTTTTCTATTTATATGTTTCTGTGACACTAAAACAGCAATATGCTCAGCTCAAGTAATGCAATGTAACAGTTCTCTTTGCATCTTGCAAGTTAAAATGGCATGGTACATACATCCAGACATTCAATATTAAAATTAAAATATTTACCTGAAGTACAGTCTCATTTGCTTTCAATTTAATGAATTTCCGCCCTTCAGCTTTTGTTGAGATGTAATGCCCATCAGTGCTAGGAAGACGATATCCTAGGATGAGTTTTCCGAAAGCAATTTGATCCCCATGAGAAGCAAACAATATGGTGGACTCTACAAAAAGAAGTATTCTGGATCAAAATGCAGTCAAATGGTTCAGGTTAATATAAAAAGAATCATTAATAATAAAAATATTAAATTAAATAACAGTTCTTTGTTAAGCACCTAATGGTGTAGAAAAGATGCGATCAACTTCACTCTCAAACATAAACTGCATGGGACCCTTAATAGAAGTGACTTCGGTTTCCCCAGACTGGCTTTCATGAGCAGTTCCATTAACAGTTTTTTCAAAGGATTCTGGTGAGGCAGCTCCTGGCAACATGTATAAGGAAAGTGCAGTCTTATCCTCATCAAGAATAGCAATTTGATTTTCATCACGACCAATAATGGCCGCGTCTGCACCTGAAGAATTTGCGAAAATGGATGAAGTAACCACATACAATGCACTTAATTAGAACAATATATAGAAAGACACAGACCTTTAACAGTGGTAACTTTACTCGTCTTAACTTGAAGATCTGTGTTTTCCCAGTACAACACCACCTCATTTGTATTTGTACTACCACTTAACTCATAGGATACAAGAAATAGGTGCTGCTTTTTACTATAAATAATGTATTTAGGATGGATTTCTACAGTTCCAGGAACCTGAAAACAGAGGATAAGTATCAAGTTATCATATGCTAGTGAGACATAATAATCACCAGTCACGAAAAAACGAACTATATATTACCGAAGTGTAAAGCTTTTTGTAGATATTTTCAGTTCCAGAAGTGAGATTATAAGCCATGAGGTTTGCCCCTTCAATATAAAAACCCCTGACAGGATAATGAAGAACCCGATTCTCTTTACTGAAGAAATTTAGTTCCAGGTGAAAAGGCTGCCATATTAAGTCAATCAGTCACTCCAATCTCAACAGTACTATATATGCATGTCACTCCAGCATTAATATCTATGCGGCTACCTGGCAAATAGGAAAGTCTCGTACACGATGTTTAGTATCCAAAATGGTAATTAGAGGTAACCGAGATATTGGAGCACTCTTTGCATGGCCTTCCATGAAATGCTGTGACAATCAGAATGAGATGATAATTCAAAAATAGTCACAGAAAATGTACAGAAGCAACTAATAAATTAATGGGCTAAGCTATCTATTAGTTTGTTTGCACGAAATACCAAGGAAAATGCTAACATAACTTTAATACTTATCCACATTTACTTGATACCCCCTCTGTAACTGCAAAGGTTGTACAACTCTTCCACATTTGTGATTACATGGATAAATCCATCAGAACCTAGCATTTAAAATTGAGAACCCCCCACAATTTCTAAAATTGCCAAATAAGTTGATGAGCAAAGTGACATCAATCATCAATCAATATGCATTTTTTGTCTGAATTGCAAAGGCAAGTCAAGGATCTGTCAATCTTTTTGTTGAAGTTACTAGTTCTGGAGTTTATCTAATGCAGAACAAACAACTACTAGAGCTTCAATGAAGCGATATTATAGTATCAAAGCAAGATATAGCCTTATAGAGTACTTTTTGATGCACTTGGGAAGATAAAGAGTACTTTTCAATACATTTGGAAAAATATTTTGTCATTGAACAAAACACTAAAGATTTTATTTATTTCTCCACGATCATCAACTTTCATTCTTACGACACTACTTCTAATATTTTCAGGTATACTACAGACCTCATATTTGTTAGCATCAATGTAAGCAGCTTACCTAGTCCCTTACTTTACTTTCGAAAATTTCATCCCAAAAGCAATACTATGATTAGGCACCAAGGCCTCAAGTGTGTTAAGCAGAGTAATTTAGCACCACCAGAATAATCTCAAAAAAACTTATATGAGTGAATATTAGAATAACTTTGAGGACCACCTAAAGCAGTGAATTTTGAGCTCTAAATTTACACTGAATGGAAAATTTAGACAGAACAGCATTAAAAAGAAATCTAGCTCACACTGTAAAGAAAAGCCTTCCTTGCTATGTCTGAGATTGTAAGCTGACTTTGGCTGACAAAAGAAAAGAAATTGTCAATAATGCAAAATGAACATACTTGAGAAAAATAGTCCAACATGCCAAAAAAGTTCGAGTCCTAGTTTGAGTCCACACAACAGACAATAACCTTTTGGGGGTAAAGTGGCTATTCTGGGCTAATAATACTACTTAAACAAAGTAATATTACATTCCCTAGTATAATAACGGAAAACTTATAAGTTTTGTTGCAAGATTGTGTTGCAACAAATCTTATAAGAGATTACAGGGTTAAAGACAAGAGAGGAAAATAGTAAGAACAAGAAAGTGATTAGCTCATTAAGCAACTTCCATACTCACCCTTTTATATTTTGCTCTTGCAGTTGGGCCTGCAGTTGGTGATCAGCTAATATACCAGATGAACCAAGGGATGCAAGTTTTTCCTTCAAGACGGATGCTGCTAAACAAATCTTAGTTAGCAACAATCAGCATACAGTAGTACCATTAGCATTTCTCAAAGGAATAAATACCATCAAATTTTCAAAATAAATCATTAAGCTGCAGTATTTCTTAAAAATGTCAGAACCTTAATCAGCACATAATTGTAGAAGATTGGCATGATTATTATACTAATCTACCTACCAAGAAAAATGACCAGTCAAACTCAGTTAATCTTCATGTACAAGCATCAAAGAATGAAAGAACAATTAAGAATTTCAACAGTTTTCACAGTTTGAAAATGTGTCAAAATCAAAATGAGACTACTGCCTAGGTGAGTCTTTGGATCAATTAACTCAAGATCATGGAAATCAATTAGAACCAAATAGAAATAGCCAGGATTTGCGGCAACTACATATCGAACCCAATCACCAAAACCGCAAGCATATGGACCATCTGCTTCAAGGCAAAAAAATAATGAAAAACCAATCAGGCATAAGAATGTATCTTTAAATCACCTGATGATCCCCTTGCACTTTGCAAAACAGCAAAGAGTTGTTTCCGCCCTTCTCTCGTGTAAGCAGCTCGGTTCTTCCGGTTATCTACTCCAGCCATCCCCTATTAAGAATCAGACAACCTATTTGTAAGTCTCTGATTACGTGACCCACAACTTACGAGTACAAGGATGCTTACTGCAAAAAGTAATGTTGCTAGGTTCAACTTTGGGTGCACTTCCAAACCCCTAACTCGTGGGAGAGGGTAAACAGCTTCTCCACCTTGCTGAGATAGAATGCGAGGGATATCGATAGATTCAATAGCTGCATAAAAGATAATATTACAATCAAGAAAAACACACTAGAAATATTGGAAAAAAGCATGAGGCTTCACCAAAAAATGTCAATGAAACTGATGATTAACATTCTTTAAAATATATCAGAATGCTCCAAGTACTGAAGCAAGTATGAACACCCTAGAATGATTCATGATAAATGCAAAGGTTTATTGTTTTCTGTTGTATATAGAGCCATCAAACTTCTGGAGACAAGAGGAACTTCCCACTTAAAAATAATTGAGTGAAAAGCATCTCATACGGCAAGGTATACTTGATTCCCACTACTACCTTCATTATTAAGAAGATAAAGATCAAAATAATGGATTAATTAATTCAAGTGGAATCTCATCAAACTATTATTTTCTTCATCTCCAAAAGCTGAACTATTAAATATTAGATCATGTGGAAACTGATCGCTAAAAGGAAAAAAGAATATATTGTTAACTATTCATATGCACAGTTCCAGTTGAAACCTCACCAAGAATACCAAGTATAGATTGAGGGGGCTGGATGTTTAACATCTAGAAATAAATAAAAATTTTAGGTTTTATCATCAATACGTAGAAGAGGAAACAAAAACTAAAATATTGCAGGAGAAATAGCTTCTTATTTTTTCCCACACAAAAAACTGAAAAGAAAATCCAAACTGGAAAAGAAGCTGAAAAGATATTAGATTGAAAGAAGAGGGTAGCTTTTCCAAAAAGATATGGCAGACTAAAAAGTTAAAGAAAAGATGAAAACTTTCACAGGGAGAATACCGAAAATCCTTCCAAACTGGTAGAGAGAAAGATGAACTATTTTTCTGTGGAGAATAAAGGAGCATTCAAACAATATGGCTTCCTTATCTAGAGTTTTAGAGATACAATCTTCTCTTCAATTTGCATTTCCTTCCAGCAAAAAAAAAAAAATATTACATTTTTAACTGAAAAGGACATTCAAGTGTAATCTTGGACAAAAGAAAGGATGCTAGACATAATTTGATAGCTACTGAATTTAAAAGGCATGAAATCTTGAGACAGACCACTAAAATAGCATCATAGAACATCATTGTATAGCAATGTCAATCTTGAAAGCGGAAACCTAGAGAGCTCAACTAACCAGCAGGCTCAAAAAAATTTGCTTGCATTGGTGGTTTGTTGGGATTCACATTTACTCGTGTTCTCCACACTTGAATACTTCCATCCTTTGACAAAGTGACAAGCAACCGCAACATTGGGAGCCAAGTAACTGATGTGATTGGTTGTGAACCCACTTGCGTACTTGATATTGCACATCAACAATGAATGTCAAGAAACAGTTAAGATAACAAAAATAATGTTAACAGACTGATTCTCACAAATTTGTAGTTCAGTAATCTAGAGTACACTAATGTTTGGAAGGGCTTTCACCTGGCAAGATTTTGGACTTCAAAATCCTAATATATGTTTGTTTTAGTATTTAAATTTGGATCACAAAATCCGGACACAAATATTACTACCTATATTACAATCATCTAATAACATCAACCCATATTTTCACAATAAAATATTACATCAACCCACCTTTTCCAGCATTGATTTGACATCTACAATATAATCCTACCATCCTAAATCCCCAAACAAACATTCATTTTCCCTATTCACCTTTACTATAAAATCCAAGAATTCAATGGCAGGATTTCCCCAACCCACTAAAACCTCTTCCAAACAGATGTCAACTTATAAGTAAGCTGAAGCTCAAGAATCATGTTTGTGTAATTCAACTCATACATGGTCTCAACTTTTTATTAGCAAATCATGCCAACGGCATTAGGCACTAAATAACATGGGAACACAGAAGTATTGCAAAATACAAAAAGCTGTTTAGGAGGATTGCAAACAGATTATGGAATCAAGAATTGAAGAAATCATGAAACAGCAGATATACAGATTTATAAAGCATGCACTTCTCCAGTAGATGCTGGTCCCATCAGCTTTCTCCCAGCTAAATAACTAAGATTCAAATTAGTGACAGAAGAAAAATCCTGAACTGGACAATGGATGGCATCAATTGTTTTTTGTATAACTTACATTCCAATCATCAAAGGTCTTTCAGTGGATACATCCCAAGCCAAAACTGTACCTCGTCTATCACCAACAAATATCCATTCCAGTGTAGGATGAAAAGCAAATGCTCCAGCACCCTGTAGCCTGATGGTGTTATCAACTGCAAAGGCATCAATAAATTAATATTCAATATAAAAGGAAAGAACATGCCACTGAAGCAAATTATACTGTACTTCAGCAGAAAAGGAGAGGATATGAACATATACAAGCTGGTCAACTCTTACGCTGTAGAGTGTAGTGAACAGCATATGTCTGGATATTGTAAGCTCGAATCAAGCCATCTTGATAAGCCACATACTGGTAACAGAAGGCAAGAGAAGGGAAAAGAAACGTTAGCCACAGTACAAGCTTAGGTGCTATCTGACACAGGCAAGTAATACTAACGAACAGTATTTGGAGATTTGAAATGCCACTCCTATTGAAACTCTTACCAAAACAGGAAGGCGCGGATGGCAAGCAAGATTGACAATAGGTTTCTTCAGGTCGGTCTTTATTTTGGTGGGTGCTTTCCCTCCTATCACAGTTCCAACAACTTGACAAAAGAAATTTTATAGTTAGTATAATGTAAGTAAAATCAATGGGAGAGATTATTTAATAGTAATTTTGACCATACTAAAGGGGAAGGTTGTCATACTATTATGATAGTTTGAAGTGCAAAATTCAGTGTTATAGTAAGAGAGTGACAAAAACAACTATTGTCTTCTTTTTCTTTTTTAAGGAAATAATTATTATTTTTATTCTTGACAATTAAAATTAATATATGTTTTGGACTCACTGAAACTGTAAACTTCATATTTCCAAGCATGCTAAGGTTATATGGTAGAGAAGTAGTGAAACACCACAAGATAGTTCTAGCAATGCAAGTTTGTCGAGATATTAGGAAGGGAACAGTTGCTTTACAAAAAATTACTTAGATTATCATCTTGCACAATACACAAAATGGACTACAAAAGATACCATCATAGCCAACCTTCTTAGAGTCCTTGGATATTGCACTGTGGGTGTTCATTATTTTGACCTAATAAAGAAAGCCATTATACCCTCTCTGACACCTCACAGATTTTCATTGACAGGACCATACACGTTATTTTTCTAGCAGCATCACTTAGATAATTTCTTATAAGCCACACAAAAATTGTGAAAACCTGCATTGCCACCAGACAAGGCTACAGTAAAGACATGTGTAAGAATGAACCTTTCCCACAACCGCCCCCAAAAAGGGACATAACCAGTAACAACTAACTGTTGCTTTAGCAATTGATAATAAATGTCAGGATGATGGATAGACATTTAAATAATATGATTTGTACGAACCCACTTATCAGCAGTTATATATGCAGGAACAGAAAATCTCTTTATTAATCCAGGAAACTAGAAATGTATATAAAACTACATCACATTGGCTCTACCTGTTACGCTCATCTTCTTATGGAAACCAAAAAAAACAACAGGCTGAAGAGGAGTCAAGGCAAGATGGACTTCAGTGTCAATCGATATCTGTTCTGTCCTTCTTTCAGGTGAGTGTAAAACACAAGTTTGCTCACTATCAAAGTCACATGACCGAATTGTACAATCCTGCATGTCACCAGATGCCATCCAAAACAAGGAGATCAGATTTACAATTACTATTACAAATATTTAATGTAGTCAGGCAAAGAAAGAATAACTAAAAACTATGCGAAAAATTGTACAAGTTTTGATGTCTCTTAAGTTGAGCAATATTGAGCACAAGATCTAACATAAAAGGCATCCAAAGCTTCTATATGGATCATTTCAGACACAATTATCTCCCTCAAACTCACATAGAGGACACGTAGAAGGATGGAAATGCTGTCAGTCTTGTGTTTTGACAAGTAAGCGGAAGATATGCTCAGAGAAACCACCACCACCATCCCCCCCCCCCCATTCATATACAATTGCTTCTGTCCCGTCTCATACAATCCCCCATATTACCAACTATTCCCTCCCTCCAAAACAAATTTGCTCCATCTCCAGTAACATGTAATCTCATCACATCATTCAAAATAGTTCAAAATACTCCTTAGTGTTAGTTCTTAAAGTCCAATTAAGGTTTCCGCCATTGCATTTAGCCAAATCAAACAAAGTTTCGTTATCATCTGTACATTTTGTGAGAACTGACCTCAAGTACAGCAATCAGCGAATGACCAGGGGTGGGGCTATACGCCATGCGAACAACAGGTGAGCCTATGTCCACAGACGCGATTTTACTTCCGGTATACGCATCGAACTCTGAACCGCACACCCACAAAAATAGCTTCAAATTACCTGTTTCTATAAATCTCCTTTGAGGGTAAAAAGGGGGAGCGAATACTTAAGAAAGCATACCGATGATGTGCGAGCCGATGGCGGCGGAGACAAGTGCCTGTGTGTGGTGGAACGCGGCGGCGTGGGGCTGTAAGGGTTTGGAGCTCCGACCCGCATGCCGGAGATCCAGATGGTGCACCGTGGCCCACTCCATTGCAGAAAAATTGGAGCTATCTACACCGGATATAAGTCGATACGATTACAAAAATGGATCCAATTGAAACATCGATATGTAAATCAAGGATTGAGAACACTAGGATCGCCTGAAGATGATTCAGGAAAAACACGACGATCTCCGATCAAGAGAGAGAAGATCGGACATTTCTCAAATATATTTCGAGGATTGTTGAACTTCTCGATCCACAGAGGCTTTGGTGTGCATACAATTAAATTAAGGGAAGAACTAAAAGCTAACCCGCCTACTCCTAAGCCTACTCCATATTGCATCTCCTTAAAAAAAAAATACAGAATTAAATAAATAATAAAAGATTAAAATCTCAAGTTTTAAGGACACCCCATTTACTTAGGGCACCTCAATAACTAGAATAAGTGATACATCACGTACTAAGGGCACCCCAAAAATTTCTCGCTCTACCCTTGCATCTAATTTCCCTCATTCTCTTTCCCTCCCACATGAGCAACCGTCGGCAACCATACAATTCGAAGGCAATCTTCAATTTTCGGCCAAATTGATCGATTGTTTTTGTTGCTACAGCTTTGGCAAGCTTCGGTTACCCTAATGAAACGACGTAGAAAAGCTTTCGGATATGAACATAGGGAGCAAAACTTTACCGGTAAGTTTTTTTTTTTAATAGGTTTGGGGGAGTGGAAGGGAGGGGAACAATAAGAACTAGAAAACTTTACCGGTAAGTTGATTTCAAAAATCTCGTATAATTGCGTTTTTCCTTCGTATTTGGTTAGAATCACTTAGTATTAGCAATGGGCTAGTGAAATTTGATCTAATTTGCTGAAAATTTGTTTAATTTTCGAAGAAATCGCAAAATTCCCGTCTGCGCGCCGTCGGCCTTGGTTGGCCGACATGTCTTGTGTGTGTTCAGCCGAACTGATTTGTGTGCTTTCGATCATCTTGGCCGAACGGGAGTATGTTCTGTCGGCCAGCTCGGCCGAACGGGTGTGAGGGCTGTCGGTCAGCTCGGGCGAACGGGATGTGTATGTGTTTTGTATTTGTTTTGTTTGTCATAATAATTTTTCTTTGTAATCCAGGTAAGACGTACGAGAGAGTGAGACCAACGGCCTCGGCAAAAAGGCGTTGGGGTGAAGAGGTAGAATCGGGAGATGGATGTTCGGGCAATGATTACCCGACCGAAGTTCCGCTCCCGATGTTTCAGTTGGAGATAGAAGGGCACGAAGTTCCTAAGCCCGAACATGTTGAGTGGGGCGAAGCACGTGTTCAGCCTGAGCAACAGGAGGAGGTGAAGGATGCTGAAGAGTAGGAGCATCAAATAGATGAGGCACCGACCGAGGATCATGTTGACCCGGATGCAGAGGGAGATGTACTTACCGGGCCATTTCTTGGGGGCCCCACTGATCACCATCTCATACCGAGCTTCAAGACGCACGTGGCTGCGATGATTTGGTTAGGTGAGGAAAGAGGCATTCTGAAATGCCTATGCCACACGATGAAGATGGATTCGTGGAGGTTGGAGGGTGATTTGGGCGAATGGTTTCGTCTGCTTCGTCGGTCTAGGATTGCAGACTTACGGGAGATATCATATAAGAGCCCGAACAAGAACCTAATCTATGCTTTCGTCGAGCGGTGGCATTCGGAGACGAATAGCTTTCATATGCCCTGGGACGAGATGATGATGACCCTCGACAATATCTACTGCATCATCGGGCTTCCTATCACCGGTCGACCCGTTGTCCAATGGGAAGACGAAGATGAGGCCCCGAGTGCTATGATAGCTCGACTTCTAGGTTTGAGCCGTCGGGATGCAGAGACGGCAGTACGAGGACTCAGAGGTAGCTCAGTCAAGTTGGAGTGGCTTCGTTCCACATTTGTCGACGATGCGACGTCTGATGATCCTGAGAGGACACTGTGTGCTGCTCGGGCTTATTTATGGTTCGTGTTGGGCTGCACACTATTTTTAGATAAGATAGGCACTAGAGTGAGCACACACATTCTTCCATTACTGGAGAATGTTACACGAGTTCACAAGTACGCGTGGGGAGCCGCCACACTTGCGTACTTGTACCGACAGCTTGGCCTTGCATCTCGGCATGGGGTCAGGCAGATGTCTGGTTACCTGACATTATTAGAGGTAAAGCTTCTTTTTCAAATTTCAATATGTTTGATATCGCTTATTTATGTTATGTCATTGTACTTACATAATTGTGTTGTTTCAGGTGTGGATATACGAGTATTTTCCTCAAACCAGGCCCACGCATAATGTGAACTACAGGGAGGGAGCACCGCTAGCCTTACGATGGGCACAACAAGCCTCACCTGGTGGATCACTTGATCGTCTGGTGGCATGGAGGGAGATGCTGGATGCAATGTCGGTGAATAATGTAAGTCTGTTGGAGCTCTCGTCATGTGTTTTAATTTAGCAATGATTGTTCTGTTTATCTCATTATTATGTGTACTACACTAGGTTGTGTGGACTCCCTACGGCGGGATGCGAGATGTGTTTCCTCGACACGAGGTGACATTCTACCACGGATGCATCCGGGCCTTTGATGTGGTCGAGCCATATTATCCGGATCGAGTGCTTCGGCAATTTGGGCATGTGCAGACAATCCCGGAAGCACCGTTAGTCTCGGTTAAAGTGCGTCGGGAAAGCACAAGTGCCCAGTATAGGGTTGTTTGGGAGTTCATGAGCTCATACTTCCGGATGTGGAGCTCCCATATGCTGTCCGACGAGGCTCGGGGTAGGATCGCACATCCTTCATGGGAGTATTCTCCCGACTACTTAGATTGGTACTTCACGGTCTCCCACCCGATGATTCAAAACCCGGAGAATAGGTCATCGACCGCAGGTGCTACGCACGTTCCCCAACAGCCCTGGATATTATCCACACGGCCCGTGGTCATATTGCACCGGTTGTCCAGCAGTGGTTGCAGCACGATCCTCAGATGACGCTCGAGTACGTGATGTCCTACGTGGAGAGGGCGTACGAGGCATTGTTTATCGAGAACAGTGCCCCATCTGAGTCCACCACCCATGCATCGTCTAGTCGGTTTCGTAGGTGATAGATGTGGTCGATTATATATGTACGAGACATTGAACTAGTTATTGTACATTTATGGTATGTTTTGGATTGAGAACGCTCTTATCTCATTTGAAGTTATTTTTGTTATGTATGATGTATTGAACAGTGTTTAGTTTGTGTCGATTATAGTACTTCTTTTCATCTTCACGTCTCGATTATGTTACGATGTTCTTCGTGTTTGGCGTTCGTTATTACCTTTTGGGCTGCAAAGATCTCCTGAAAATACACTTCAAAGAAGAAAAAAGTGAGCTACGCACAAATCGAACTTATCGGAATGAACTGATCCGTTCGGTCGCCCTGGCCGAACACGATGTCTGACGGTCGGCCACCTCTGGCCGAACACACCCAGGAAAGTTCGGCCATCATGGCCAAATGCATGTCTTCCCGTTCGGCCGCTTCAGCCGAACACCTCTATACATTGTCGGCCGACTCGATCGATCGCTCTATGACCCGTTCGGCCGACTCAGTTGAACAGTGGCTAAACCCGCAGACGAGGTTAACCAAAAATCGAACGCAACCTAAAAATGTACATAAAACAAAGAAAAGATGGGGCAAATAACAAAATCGATATAAAAATGAATAGTATACAAGTATGTTGTCCCCACATAGATACAAGAAGTTCAAATACATCAATCATCATCTAAACTTAATAGATTCCACTCCAAACGAGGTTCTATCCGCTCCAACCATTTCGCTGTACTTGGCGATCTGTTGTTGGAATACAACACTCCACCCGACGACACAATCTAACCGACACTCGAACCACATATTTATGATTGGAGGCGTGGGTGCACCGTCTACTAGGTTCACTTACAAATTGTCATAAGAAAAAACCGGTCACACATGCAATAAATAAAGAAATTGAAGGTTAGATTTTGAGACGACAAATATTAGTGCATACCCGGATGAAGTGATTGTTTCAAACTAATGTTATTGTCATGCAACGAGGGTTAACCGGCACTTGTGTCCGCAAGGGAAGAAATAATACACTTATCTCCGGTGATATATGAACTATCGCCATATTGTATGCAGAAGCGGCCAAATAATAGATCTCCGGAAACACGAACCAATACTTCACGTCATACACCTCCGTTTGGAAACAGTTCAATGTTTCTAGAATCTCGTCCACCGTATGGGTGGAGTTATGCCACACCGAAGCATACAAGGCCCTGAAGTTTTGCAACTCCTGGATTAGATCGTTACAAATCTGGGGCCACGAATCCTCGCTCATACCAAGTGCGTCGGCAAGACACCGGAAGCCACAATGCCCGTCTCCCTTTACATTTTTTATGGAAGCCACAAACTCTCGAAAGCACTTCGGTAGCTGCTCAATAAATGAAACTCCGAATGCTGTACAGGCGAAACGACGTACAACCTGTTGCTTTGGCCGCTTCTTCGACACCACCATGTCGGCACTTGAGGGTTCCCCACTAACATGGGCATCCTCGGTTCGGGGAGAATTACTATCATGAAAGGACTCCACGTATTCGAAAGCACTCTTCTCACGCTTAGTGGACTTGTCTATTCGAAGTTTCGGCTTTCCTGGTCGTCCACGTGTGCGTGTTTGAACTTCTGGTTCAATAAGTGGGGTGGTAGACACGTTCTGAATCTCACGCAGTCTTTTGAGCATCAACAGCCTCTGTGACTCATTGGCCGAATCGAACATTACATTGATGTCACTCACTATCTCGATCCATCGACACCCAAGGTCTTCGGCTACATTGACATCCGACTTAACGGGTTCGTTGTCCAATTTCCTCCAAAACCTGTCAATACTTTCTAGTTGGATTGGTTCGTTGAGACGCAGTAATTCACCAAGTTTATGAGCACACGGTAGACCACAGGTCTTTCTCAGCACGCAACCACAAAGTAACGAATCTACCCTGGCCGTATTCACTCCTTGCATCTCCTGATAAATCTTATAAATAGCCGCGTGAGACACGAATCCACGTATATTACTGAACATGGGAGACTTGTATTTATGGTGCAATCTATGTCGGGATTGTTCGAATGAAGCCTTGATTGTGCTGTGGCATGTGATCAACAAGCCATGTATCCTCTCCCAAAACATTTCAAAATTTGACAAACTAGTGCCGAGTTGTTTCTTCAACTTCGAATGTGCACTCTCGGCCCTGTTCACAAGAATGCATGTCTTTCATTACAAAAAGTTCAAATACGAACCAAAAAATAAAATGTGTTCTATAAAAAACAACTTATGCGTACCGACTAGTTGTGGTGTTCTCGAAATGCATTATCTCGTTCGTCCAACATGAGACAAATCTCTCTTTATATGGATTAAGCCAATTTGACACAACATAATCCACGACAATAGGATAGTCGACGAAATCATCCTTCAATCTTCTAAGTAGCTCGTTGAAGCTCACTTCATCCTCGGCAAGAATCAATGTATTCCACGAATAATTAAACGAATCTCATTTCGCCTTGGTGTGAAATTCTTTCTTGCACTTCGTAAGCACATTTTTGCTAATATGCCATCTACACAACAAGTGTGTCACCTCGGGAAATGTGACCTCCACATCATTCATCAATGCGATCTCACGATCAGTCATAATGACTTCTGGTTGAAAGGATTGGTCCATCAACCCTTTCAAAGTCGTGAGAGCCCATCTATAGTTCTCCTCACGCTCGGCCTCCAAGTAGATGCAAGCAACGGAGAAAGTGATATCCGTAGATGTGATGCCAACCACTTCTATCAGTGGCATCTTGTATCTATTAGTCTTGTATGTACAATCCATCAACAAGACTCTCGGAAAGACACGCAACAAGTCCACGCTCATCGAGTGGGCATAAAAGAGGTCCTTCACCCTTTCCGTTTTCTCACATCTCCGAACAAGGAAATAGTACTAATGTGACTTCAGCTTCTCCAATAGGTATTGCATTTGAGACCGACCGTCGTGCTCCACAACTCTATGTTTATGCCTTGCATTGTAGATGATCTTCAAAGTGGATGCATTCTGAACGAATGTCTCATTCAAAGTACTAAGAATGTCTTTGGGTTTAGCCTTATTCTTTGTCAAATCTTTGACAAACCGATCTTCAGTCGGTGTTAGTCGACCGACATAGGAGTGTCCCTCCAAATGTCGTCCCATCGGGTGGTTATGAACGCCGGATACAACACTTACTGACCACTGTCCCTCATCATTCAGTTGAGTAGCTTTAAGAAGAAACGGACAATCACATTTTTTGTCGCCGTACGTCTGCCCTGTTTGTTCGAGCCACTCGTTTCATCATCACCAACACTCACCATTTCTGATTTTACCTTATTACGCCGATGATAGGTGCCACCTCGTTCGCAACCCAATAACACTCGACCTTGCCGACCACTACTTCCACTATCAGAGCGACGAACTAATATGACCATATTATGTCGGTGCGCTACAACATTCACCCACTGCATCATCAGGTTGCAAGACTTGAATACTTCTTCTGTCGTAAAGTCGACAGTGAAGTCTATCTACATGTACTCGGGAGCAATATCTTCATCAACCAATTGTTCATCGTCCGATTTGTTAATGTAACTGACTTCGTCCGAATACGAATTATAGTTCTGCAACGCAAACAAATAAAATCATTAACATAGAATACGAAAAAAATAAATAGAAAAATCGAGTGCTAGGTGAAATGTCGGCTGCCCTGGCCGAACGGGAAGAGAGCTTGTCGGCCAGGGCTGGCCGAACGGGGAAGGGTGCTGTTGGCTAAGCTAGCCGAACGGGCTGAGGAGAAGTCAGTCGACCTGGCCAAACGGGAAAGGAGCTTGTCGGCCGGCATGACCGAAACCCTTCAGCCGTGTTCGGTCTGTATTGGCCGAACACGAATAGATACGAGAATTTTTATATTTTTTCAAAAACAAAACTTCAACTACATAAACTACTGAAAATGCATGCGAATACTTACATTGTGTGTTCCGAATGAATTTTCGTTTGCCATTTGGTGAAATTTGGGGGAAAAAAGGGCAAAAACAAGAAAGAAAATGCAAAACTTGTATGCTTGGAATGAAGAATTTGCTTTGGTGGAGTGAAGAAACACAACAATGGTGATTTTGTATGCTTTGAATGCTTGTGGTGCCCTTAGAAAATTTCAAGACATTAGGTGGGGTGCCCTTAGAAATTAGATCCATTAAGGATATTTTGGTCTTTTTTTATTCATTTTAATTTCATTTTTTTTGATTGGGGTGCCTTAGAACTTGATGGGGTGGGTTTAGTCTATCCCATAAATTTTTTTTTTAAACAAATTTTATCCGTATCTTTTTTCATCTTGCTTCCCCATTCTTTTTTTATTACAACATTTAAACTCTAACTTCATAAATTTAACATTACTTACCCTTAATTTTGCGAATTGGATGATGAAGATTCATTTGAAACAAACAATGTAAGATTTCGCATACATTTTTAATAAAATAAAAATTATGATTTTTTGAGTTCAAATAAAATAACACATTTTGAGTTCCATTTACAATCTTAATATGAAGAATTCAATGTTGTCAATGAGTTCAGTTCAATTTAACACAATGAATATATTAAATCCATAGTTGATATGTTTGAAAATGGGAAACAAATGTGTAAAATCGTTTGAACATAAATAATTAAGAGTAGTGTTTCTGTGCACCAGTTGCATGGTGCAACTAGGTGCGCAGGGGTCGGATCGGGTCGGATCCGCGTTCAATTTTTTTTAATTAACACCGTAACCTTTATGTTATATTAGTATAATGATGGAGATCAGATATATTAAAGATTTAATAGAGATTTAAACAAATTTTATTATTATTGATATCTTTATATTAAATTTATATTTTTATTTTATCTTTTAGGATTTTAGGTTAAATAAGAGTTATCTTTATTATTCTAAATAATTGGATGATTTATGAAATAAAAATGAGTTTTCTTTAAAATTATTGTTATATCAGGTATTCTCAAAATAAATAGGGTAAACATAGAAGGAAGAGTGAAATTCTAACTAGTATGAAATTTCATTGAAAACATATCTAAATTCTAGAATGGTACTTAATTGAGATATGAGAGAGTATATATATATATATATATATATTAAAAAATTCTATACATATAAATCAAAACAAATAATGTTTAAAAAAAAACTAAATGTTATTCAAAAACAAAAAAAGAGTTGATAGTATCGTATCTCATACACAAGTAAATAAAAAGCGTTACAATTTTTATACAAAAATAGATATGGACAAAATATTACTCCTTCCAATTTAATGTTCAATGATATAAAGTTTAAAAAGAACACACATATTTTAAAGTACCAATATCAATTGATCTGTTTCACCTCAAATTGAGATGCAAGACCAAATTGTCAATACAAGTAAACTAGTGTAGCGGCTCCCCACATACTTGTGAACTCGACTAACATTCTCCAATAGTGGGAAAATGTTAGTGTCTACCATAGTGCTGCTCTTATTCGTGAAAATTGTGCGGCCTAACACAAACCATAAGTACGTCCTTGCAGTACATAGTCTCTTCCATTGATCTAGATAAGTGGCATCGCCACTAAATGTAGAAAACAACCCCTATAACTTCACTGAACTACCTCACATCTCTCTTATTACCTCAACTGCCTCACTAAACTTCAAACCTAATAGTCGTGATATCATCTTAGTTGGGACCTTATCTTTTTTTTTCATGTTGGACAATAGGAAAACCTGTAATGGGAAGTCCAATAATGCACTTGACATCGTCCAAGATAATCGTCATCTCTCCCCACAATATATGAAAGTTGTTAGTCTTTGGATGCCAACGCTTGATAAAAGCATATATCAAGTTGTTATTTGGGTTCTTATAAGATGTATCATGTAAATATATAATCTTTGAACGGCAGAGCAACCTAAATCATTCACCTAAGTCACTATCTAACTTCCAAGAATTTATCTTAGTTGTGTGACATATACACTTTAGGATATCTCTCTCCTCGCCAAATCAAATCTTCAATGCGACATACGTCTTGAAATTAGGTATAACGTGATGGTCGTTAGGGTCCCCGAAAAAAGGTCCGACAAGTACATCTAGCTCAATCTCATCCTCTTATTGCTCATCATGAGCGATCTCTTCGATTAAGTCGGGATGTTAGGGCTCTAGAATTTCTTCTTGCCGATCTCCAATTGCAGAATTGGGATAGGATCTTGAATATCATTATCGTTCCCCAAACTTTCACCACACTTTACATCTTCACCCCAACATCTCCTATTTGAAGTTATTGGTCTACTCTTCTCATACGTGGTACCTGGATTAAAAACAAAAATAATCATGACAACGAACCAAATACAATAAACAAAAAAATCACATCTTGTTTGTCCGAGAGACAATCGAACACCTTCCTATTCGTTTGGCTGAGGCAGCCGAACACTCTCAGCCGAACGCTTACCTAACCATTTGATCAAGGCAGCTGAACAGCCTCAAACGGTGTCGGCCAACTAGGTTGCCCGTGTTGTTTGTTTTTCTTGAATTTTCTCTCAACAACTTACGATTTTTCTTAAAATTTCATCAAAATCAACTATTATTTCACTAACCTATTACTAACCTAAATATAACTAAAGAAATTTATACAAAAAGAAAGTAATACATTGCAAATCGAAATAAAACATTAAAAATTAACTTACCATAAAATTTGGCTCTATATGTTCCATTCCAAATGCTTATCGACATCGTTCCATTGTGGAAAATGTTCGGACGAGTCAACTGAACAAGATAGAAGAGGTGAAGTTATGAAAATGATGAAATTTCGATCATATAGGCCGAACAAGGAGAAGGGAAGGAGAATGGAATGGAAGATGGATTTTTTTGGCACAAGTGTAGAGTAGGAATGTTATGGAGTGTGCTTAGAATATTATCAAAGTGTTTAAATTTTTTGGCATAAGGGTAAAGTAGGAATGTTATGGGATGTGCTTAAAATATTATCAAAGTGTTTTTTTTAGATGCCCTAAGTAAATGAGATGGGTTTAGAAGTAGTATTTCTATGCCTTGTACGAATTATAATACATGTACTTGGGTTTTAAAAATTATTATATTAAAGGAATTAAAATTTTCATATTTGATAAATAATAAAATACAAAATAACATGTATGAAAAATGTAAGGTTAATTGTCGTAAAAATCACAATTTTTACTTTGATTGTTATTTTAATCAAATATTTTGCTATTAATCAAAATAACATAATCTTATATAAGCAATATGTTTTTTTTTAATTAAAATCAGATATGGAAAAGCTTTTTTTTTTTTATTATTTTATAAATTTGGGGTGGAGAGAATGGAGGGAATGGGAGGGAGACAAAAAAATTAGAAAACTTAGGTGATTATGTTATTTTAATCAATAATAAGGTTATAAAAGTTGTGATTTTTCTGTCAATTAAACAAAAAAATTTAAATATGAGATTGAACTTTGGTGAACAGTTTTAAAAGATAATACGTTCTTCGTGCATGCATGTATTGATTTGGAATATGATTTTGATCAACAATTTAATAAAGTATGTTTTGTTCGAGATTAGAATATGTTATATAAGATATTTGGAATCTCATTCGAACCAAATTTTTCTAATTTCCTCTGTAACATTTAGTGTTTTATCTTGTCGTTTTATTACATTGAATGCAAGTCATATGTTAATTAAGGATGTAATTTCATACATGATATGTAGTGATTATTTTAAAATAAAAAATCTCATTTGCAATTTTCCCAATAAGAGTCGGCGAATAAAGTTCTATAATAAGTGAAATAAAAAGTTCAAAGTCCTTAAAAAACAAATGAGAACAATTGTTGAATGAAATTTTGGAAAATAATATTCTTGTGAACTGCATTTGTAATTGGACACACGCGGATTGAATTGGGTTGGATCTGAACTGAATCCACCCTCAAATTATTACTATATTTTAATTTAGGCAGTAACTTTTATGTTATATTAATATAATATTTATGTATAGATATTATAACATTTAAGTAATATTACTTAGATTTTTCTTAGTATAAAAATTCATGTAGTATATATGTATACCTTTCTTTATAATAATAATTTAACTTTTAAGTTATATCAATATAATTTTTATGTACAAATATCATGAATTTATATAGTATTTTAATTTGTATAAGAATATAAAAGTTATATTATTATAACATAAATGTTTAAAGATATTATATATTTGTAATATAATGTAAATATTACGTCAACATAATATAAAGGTTATACAGACATGACATAAAAGTTAAGCGTGCGGGATAAGAGAGTGAGCACGACATGAGGGCGTGTGTGGACGCGTGAGCACGTGTTTGGAGTGTGAAAATCACCCTGTGTCACATGATTCATGCACTTGTGCATATAAATATATGTGATTTAAAAAAATATTTTTTGCATTGATAATTGAACCCTTAGGATATGTTTGGAAGAGATTATGTGGAATTGGAGAAATCCTACTTTTTAAATTTTGGATTTTTTAATAAAAGTGAATATTAAAAATGTATGTTTGTTTAAGAATTGAGTAAGATATAATGATATTATAGATGTCAAATCAATACTGTAATGATAAGTTAATATAAATTTTATTATGGAAAAATAGATTTATGTGATTTTTTTATGAAAATAATGTATTTAATAATGATTGATGATTGTAATATATATAATAATAATTATATCTTAATTTTATGATTCAAATCAAATAGAAAAGTAAACATATATTAAGATTTTGAAAAATCTTATCATGCCAATTTCTTTCCAAAATATAGCGTAGTAATGAGATTATGGGAGAGAGAATGGATCAAGCTTTGTGGACTGTTTGTTTGGATTAATATTTTGATATCCAAACAGATGTTCTAATTTTATCTCACGTTTGGGCCTAAATTAAATTTAAATATGGGTGTCATTTAAAGCTCTGTAAGCTACTTGCAATTTGGGCCTTATTTTAAGGGTCAACTGAATTTTTTTACGGAAACCAATTTGCTCCACGCCTGAAAAAAAGAAAAAAAGAAAAAAGGAAAGGTAAATATTCTCGTGCACCCGTTGTATAAATTTAAATCTATATAATTGGGTCGATCTGATTCGAATCCGTGAATCTTAATTTTTTTTTAAAATTTTATGTATTGATTTTTATGTTATAAATGTGTGACTTTTATGTTATTTTAGTATAACTTTTATGTACTCATATCATTATTTTTATGTAATTCTGAAACTATAAAAATCAATTTTCAACGCATTTTTTAGATCAAAATATATTTATGTAATTTTACTCATACCTTTATGTGATGTTAGTTGCACCTTTATATATTACATAAACGTATAACTATATTAATATAAATGTATGAGTAATTTCACGTAAAGATATATGTACAAATTGTATAGAAATTCTTCTTTTTTGAAATAAAAATATTGCATAAAAGTCAACATACTTGTACATAAAAGTCATACTAATACAATATAAAAATCATATTAATACAATATAAAGGTCAACACCTGAAGTTAAAAAAAAAAAAATATATGTGAAACTGGATCGACTCATACACAATACATCAAGTGGATAGGAGAATTACTTAAAAAGGAAAATATACAATTTCACTTCTCAAAAGGCTTTTTTTTTTCTTTTTCTTTTTTGATTATTTTTCATCTAGAATTTAATTTATATTTTAGTGTTCTTTGGACATTCAATTTTATTTTGCTTTTGTCATCCCACATTGTTTTCTACCTTTTTTATGTTAAAGAAACGTAGAAAATAAATTAAGTGTTGGAACAACAATATAAATATAAAAATATGAGGGCAAAAGACAATATAAATTGTGGTTCCACTTTGTGAACATCGACATCATATGCAAGCTTACTTTTTGGGTAAATATTGGGTAAAATTGTTTCACGAATCCTATTTTATGAGTTGGGTTGATTGGGTCGAAGATAAAAAATTATGTAATATTTTTGTGTGTATTATTTTATATTATATCATGCGTTTTGAGTTAAGTTGAACTATAAAAAATTATGTAATACTTTCATTTGTAGCAAGTAATGCGTTTCTATATATCAGGTAATACTTTTGTATTATAAGATACATAATCCGAATTGGGTCGAGTCGGATTTAAAAAAAAAATGTATGGATCTTAGGTAGGTTATCTAGATACTCTTCTCTCTCATGCAACATGTAATATTTTTATACATATTAGATAATGTTTTTTTTCTATATATCATGTAATACTTTTATATTATTTTATCGTTAATACACCTTTCTTTTATCAAATCTCAAGTAACATGGTCTAATCATGAGGATATGAACATAATATAAAAGTATTATTTGATATATAGGGAAGTATTACCTAATACAAATAAAAATATTACATAATTTATTATATACGACTCAACCCGCCCGTCTCATGAAATAAAATTCGTGAGACAGTCTCGCACAAGATCTACTCCACTTTTTTATACTTTTTTTAAAGAGTCACTACTCAATCAACATTAAAATAACATGGATTGCCCGTAAAGATCCTTTGAAACTAATTTTAAAATATTATGATAGGAAAAACCTAAATAGATTGTATAGGTAAAATAATAATAATATATATATATATATATATATATATATATATATGAAAATGATTAAAAATAAATTACTAAAGTTAAAAAAAAAAAAACTAACAATGATCAAGTAGTGTGGCCTTAACCTAGTATTAATATAACAGCTCATTAGTTTTAATTGTGATTGACATTGATTTTTGTTAAATATAAAATCTTAACTAATTTTTCCTCAACCAAGTTTAGATGATCGTGGTTCATCAAAATATTATATTTAAACTACTCTTATAACTAAACGGTATTCCATATCTTTAATAATATATAAGAGTGTGGATCGGGATTAGTAGAATCCGAACCCTAAATAACCCAAAGTTTATATAGTATCTAAATTTGTTGCCTTCACCATAACTCATAAAAAACACTATCTAAAATATTTTAAAAAATAATTTCAACAAAAAAAAAAAAAGGAGTAAAAAAATATTTGAAGATGCAATAGTTAAATATAAATAATTGTGCACCCAATTTTTTTTTTTTTTGACATTTTATTTACCTCAAAGTGATAAAGCGTTAAGTATAAAGTCTGGGGATGTCACACCATTAAAAGAGAATAGTGATGGACGATCCAAGTTAAAAGCATACGAAATAACAGGGAACATTTGGGCATAAATGTGTCACAACTACCATTTGTAATAATAAATTAAAAATAAAGAGAGAGTACATATGCTCTCCAATCATTTGAATTGAAAATGCTAATCATAAGCACCCTTTCTACACTTGTCTATTTTTCCAACTTATTTTCATCAAATCATTCCATTTCATTAGGTATTTTGTACGACAAAATAATTTTGATGTTACATGAGAGATGTGCACTAATTTGAGATGGTGATAATTTTATAAAATAAGATCTATAACTTGATATATTTTATATATGGATGAAAATATTTCTGGTATATTTTGATATATCTTGATATTTTCATTTTTTATGTAATCGATACAAACGAGCTGCAATGATATATACGATATTTTCATTTTAACATCAAAATATTGATATTGATATCAGATATTTTCATTTTTTCACAAAATTATCTATAAAATATCGATATCAATATTAATGGCTTTATGGCACAAATTGTAGGAAAATAAGTGAAACATTGAAAAAAAAACGATAAATATTGACTAAATATCAATAATATTGATATCGAAAACAAATAAAATATTTAAGAAATATTGATAAATATCTACGAATTATCGATAAATATCAATGGTATATTGATAATATCGATATTGATTCTGATATTGATGGCTTCATGGTACAAATTATAAGAGAATTGATGAAAAAAAAATATCAATGAAATATTGGGAAAATGTCGGTAAAATATCGATAAATATATATATCGATATTTGTATTGATACCGATATTTTTATGATATTTTCGTAAATTTAAGACAAGATATTGATATTTTAATTGGAAACTAAATTTTAATCCTTGATTCTATAAGAGTAGTGCGTATTTGAGATTGAGATTAATACTTTTTGAAATTGAAATAAATGTTTCATATATTGCAAATTTTCCTTCATGTTTAACTTTATTCCTGGGTGTTTTTTTTCCTTTTATATTACTTTATGTGTACTTAATGGATGTAATGTTAAAGGGCGGACTAAAAACATCCATACATTTCTAAGCAAACTACAATCCATACAATTTTCAATTAAAAAATTAAAAATTAAAAAAATATCAATTTTATCTTAAAAAAAAGTCTCATTAATTTTCTACATGTTAGGCCAATTAAGATCAAACAGAGTTCATTAGGTTTGATCGATATTTTTACGTTTTTTCATATGATTTTCATACGGATTTCATATATATAGCTTATCCGTAGAATGTTCATCATTATTTTGACATTACATCCTTAAAAAATTTAGAAAAAAAATCTCAAATAAAAAAAACAAAAAGAGAGAGAGAAAAAATAAAGGGAAGATAGAAAGTAGCGTTTCAAATTTTTTTAAGGATAAAATTAAAAATTTTACTTAATTTTAAATTTTTTTAATTGAGATTTATTAAATTTAGGTGTGGTTAGAAATAGTGGTTACCTTTAGTCCCATTCCCACCCAATATTAAATACTACTAATGAAAATTTTATATAATAAAAAATTTCGATATACGTGAAAAACAACAACATTAACATTTAAGTACAACATCTCAATCAAAATAGAATCTTCATGAATGGAATCTTCATGATTTTCCATTCATGTTGTCCATTTGAGTATAACATCTCAATCAAAATAGAATCTTCATGATTCTCCATTCATTTGAAAGTTAGGAGAGTGATCTACAACTAATTCAATTGAATATATAGAACCAATAATAAATCAAGACTTCAAAATAATTATTTACAACATATATATTAGTATTTCAAATTTAATTTTCTTTACAAAGATATTGAGGCAATTCAAGTAGCTACTAAAAACCAAAATGAAGAGAAACAATTAATTCATATGACCACGTCTAAGATAGGATCGAGCATTAAAAAGTGAGTCATGTATGATAATCTAATTCATGGGTGTGAAGTCGAAACAACTAGATTCATAGGCGGCTCATCTGAAATTGGGTATTGCATCTTTTTTTCCTTTTCTTTTTTCTCCAATATTTCCTAAGTTTATTTGGTATCCATCTATTGGCCTAGGTTATATTATATATAGGTATTAGATTCTTTTCTTGGATCTATCAAGTTGTGAAGACAAAGTATCCAAGTATCACTTTCAATTCCAAGTGGTGAACACTTTTGGGAATAAAACATTCTTCTTCTTATCTTGATTTTTCGTTGTTTTGCATGCTCATCAGCTATGCTGATTGACGAGTTTCATGAATTTGTATTCATATATATACATATATATATATATATAAATATATGATGTGGAAATAGTACGTTCACTTGTTTTAGGGTTGGAACTGACCAATAGTAGATTATATATGGATTTAGGAATTATTCTTTTTGAATATATATATATATATATATATATATATATATAAATTCTCCTGGATCTTATCCGGGTCAATCCAAATACGTGAATATCTTTTTTTTTTTTTTATATTTTAATTTTTATGTACAAATTCGGTGATCTTTATATACAATTATTATAACCTTTATAAATGTTTTGATCTTGAGTAGGTCTTGTGTGAGATCGTCTCACGGATCCCATTTCGTGAGACGGGTTGGGTGAGGTCGGGTCGAATATAATAATAATTAGGTAATACTTTTGTGTGTATTAGGTAATACTTTTCTATATTTTAGGTAATACTTTGACCCGACCCGTCTCACAACATGGAATCCATGAGACGATTTCACCCAAGACTTTGCCTTTGATCTTTATGCATTGTAATTTAGAAAAAAAAGAATTTTAGTAAAATTTGTACATAGACACGTTTATGTGATATTCATGTGACCCTTATATGTATTCATGTGACCTTTATGTGATATATAAAGGTAGATAAAAATATGGATATTTGTACATAAATGTCACATAAATATACATAATGGTTATATGAATATAACATAAAGGTCTATATATGTACAAATTTTGTTGAAATTCTTCATTTTTTTCTAAGTTATTGAACATAAAGGTCATATAATTTGTTTACATAAAGGTCACCAAATTTATACATAAAAGTTTTGACCTGAAGAAAAAAAAAACATGCAAATCCGGATCGACCCGGATCGCACGTGCAACTGGTGCACATTAAACACACTCATATATATATATATGTTAAATTTATCATGAATGCCTTGGCCTCTATTAGAAAAAAATATGGTTAATAAACAAAGTACTAATTAATAAGTGAAGCCTAACAATGGAACCCTAGAATTGAACCTCATTAAATAATATGGAATCACGAATCAAGTATTTAGGGTTCTATTATACTCTAAAACTGTCTCAACTATTGTTTAGTAATTATCATGTAGCTCGAAAGTCAAAATTACATTATAATTACGTTTAAGTAAACTTGCATGGTAAAGTGATGAGTTATGATTGGCAGTGTCGGTCCTGATAATTTGGGGTCCTTGAACAACAATAAAAAATGGGCCTTAACAAAGAAAAAAAATACATATGCACAATCCTTGAAAATATTGTCAAGTTATTTCACTATTCAAATTCTAAGTTTCGGACCATGTACGATGTTGGAAAAGTACATCACTTACGAAAAAAAAGTCCAAATAAATAGCAAAAGTATTATTAAAAATATTTAGATCTTCTAGCATTTTGAGAAGCAAGTACAACACTCACGAAAAAAAAAAAAAGAAGTTGAAATAAATAGTAAAAATATTATTGAAAATATCTAGATCTGCTAGCATTTTGAGAAATAAAATCATCAACAACCAAGCACTCAACAACTACAATCAAAGATGATGTGAGGATGGAGGAAATTTAATATCTAGATCTGCTAGCATTTTAAGAAGCAAAATCATCAACAGTCAAGCACTCAACAACGACAATTAAAGATGATGTGAGGATGAAGGAAATTTGTGAGTGATTGGTGAGTGGTAAATAATGACAATCAAAGATGATGTGAGGATAGAGAAAATTTGTGAGTGATTGGTGAGTGATAATTGTGAAAGGGTCGTTTGTTTATATGGCTTAAAAAGTAGTAATGACTTTTCATCTTATATTGATTTTTTTTCTATAATTAATTTGATGGGCTTGAAGTTGGAAAATATTATATATAATAGGCTTACAACTTAAAGATATAACTAGTCTTATTTTCAATAATTGTGTTATTGAACCATTGTACATTAAGAAAAATAAAAAATAAATATATTAATATAAATATATATATATATATATATATCTAAAATTTTGGGGCCTCTAAAATTTGAGGCCTTGGACCGTCGCCCTTCCGGCACGGGCCTGAGCCCATTCCCTGATGATTGGTAATTCATAAAATGAGGTACAAGTATCGTTTATTGGTTAAATATGTTATTTAGTAGGATTATTGTAAAACCATTTTACAGAATTAGGATATTGAACGCATGATATATTGTGTGGTGGTTCTTAACCTTAGGGTTCCGTTCCCTAATTAAATTATTGAATCCCAAAAGCTTCTGAATTAATATTATAATTTTGCCTTTTGATATATATGTTTTATTCGTTAAACTACTAGATATATACTTATAAATAATAAATGGTTATATTATTGTATGTCGTGGGTAATTCGTATCCTACACCTAGTAGTCTTGCCATTGATTAATTAGTTATTCTTTAAAAACAATTATTGTAATTATATAATTATTAAAAACATTTTTAAAAAAAGACAATAATTGGTTTGTAATAGTAAAATTAAAATTTTACCCTATTCAATAACAACTTTACATGTTGTATTTATTTTTATGTTTTATTGAAATATGAAATAAGTTAAAACTTTTTCTAATTTAACAAATAATTTATATTTTTCGTAGATCACAACATTTTCCATAAAAATCACAAATGTTACACAATATTACAATTCGACTTTAACACTCCATTTTGCTTGACATGTGAACTCAGGTTATTGAAAAATATAATTATGCTTTGAATTGCAATAGTGGGTTTGAGTTAAGAGTCGTAATTGTTTTTGATAATTTCAAAATGTTATGATTAAATTGCAGTTGTTGAAAAATGTTGTGTTTTTTTTTTCTTTTAAAAATATAATAAATCAAAAAAAAAAGTTAGAAATTCCGATGAATCGACACGCCTAGCCCGCTGGCTCATCAATGGATTGAATTGGTTGGAATTTTGACAGCGGACCACAATAATGAGTTGACTCGTCTGGACTCGTGAACCACCACCATATGGGGTGACAACAACGGTGAGACCGCCATGGAAAGAGTCACAGCTCCATGTGAGTTCATTAACTCAAGAGAACCTATCAAATACTCCAGCTCATTCATGCAGTTTTTCCGATTCCTTTAATGTTCACTTGTCCCCATTTCACTAAGAAAGAGACCTCTTTAAATTTTTTGATGTAGATACAATGTGTCCAGGCTATTCATGTCCCACGCTTAAATTATTTGCTTATTCAAGCACGTACCTCAAATTATTTATGTTGGAACATATATGTGGACTGTAGTTTGGCTATTCTGTTATATCTCATATTTTATTACACTTAATGTATTTCATGTGTTACTTAATATAATGTTATTGTATATACATCACATGATGGCGTGTGATATGTGATTATTTTTGAGATACAAGATGAATATATAATTGAATAGAAGATCTCACTTGTGTGGCGATCGTGTATTTAGCTGGGAGAATAAATTTGTGGGGAAATTGTTCTCTAACAGAATAGTTTGAATAGAACTTGTATATTGATGAGTTATTAAAGAAAACATACAAATTTACACGATCCCGGTTGTTGCATTCTTGTATATATAATTTTATGAGATGAAATTTCATTGCTTACAACTCAATCTCATTTTTTCAAGTAAATTTTTATTTTATGGATATGAATTATCTATTGATTTAATTTAAATTTGTGAGGCAGTATTAGGAGAATCCTATTCTAAAGAAAAATGCTGAGAGTGACACCACACCAACTCCTAATTCTCCTATTTAATTTACTATTCCTTCTTTTATATATATATATATATCATTAATGATTTTGCTCAATACAAATGATAACGACTTAATTTAAGGGTTATAAGTTTTTGTAGTGTATTCTTGAAATTGTTGTGTAATATTATTCTTTTCTAGAGCAGAGAGTACGTACTCATATATACTGCAGCTTAACTATTGCGTGAATATCCATTAATTTCTTCAATAATTTAGATATTGGATTGTTGCTGATGTTATCAATGTATTTTCGTCTAGAATTAGACTAATTATTTATTGGAGATTGATTTTGTAACTCTTTTAGGTTGCTAATGATCAGGGTCTGATTTTATATATAAATAAGTTGGTGACATTTTTTGTTTTTTTATTTTGAGAAAGAACAACAAAATTCATATAAAATAAGTAGATAACTGATTTCACTGTTGATCTTTATATCTATAGTTTGTGATCCTTCTAATATCATGAACACAGTGTATTGAATTGATATTATGTTTAAATAGGATCCGTCAATAATTAAATTAGCAGGGTTGGATATACATAAACCAAAAAATGACTACCGTTGGAATAATCTCAAATATTACCTATTTCGTCCTATTAAAATACTTCACTATTCATTTTTATCTATATCGAATTATAATCACTTTCTTATTAGTATGGTATAGTTTATCTAAAATATACTCAAATTTAAAGAGTAATGAATATTAATAGGTAAGTGATCATATGTTATACCATATGAGTTTGCCCAAACATTAAATCAGCCAACAAGATGAAAAAATTCAGATTAAAATCACTTTTCGTTTTACAATTATAGTGTTCAATTTTGATTTTATAAATATCACAATTTTCAATTTAGTCACATAATTTAGGGGGGCACGGCAATTATTTTCAAAATTGCCGTGCCCCCCCTAAAAAAAATAAAAAATTGCCGTTCCCTTGATAAAAATGCACTTATGAATATTTTATAAGTGTTGTCATAATTTTTGATTTTAATATAATGTGTTAAATAATATAACAAGAAATAAATAATTATTTAAAAAATTATTTAATTTGTAAACAAAAAAAAAAAATCAATAAAGAGTGGGCACGGCAATTTTGCAAAAATTGGGAAGTTAAATGTAATCATTTAAAAAAATTAATAATTACAATATTAATTTCAAAATTATCTTTTTCATAATTTTTTAGCAAATTATAACACTTAAGAAAATTTGACAAATTTTTAAAAAAAAATATAGGGGGGCACGGCAATTATTTTCAAAATTGCCGTGCCCCCCCTAAAAAAAAATAAAAAATTGTCGTTCCCTTGATAAAAATGCACTTATGAATATTTTATAAGTGTTGTCATAATTTTTGATTTTAATATAATGTGTTAAATAATATAACAAGAAATAAATAATTATTTAAAAAATTATTTAATTTGTAAACAAAAAAAATAAATCAATAAAGAGTGGGCACGGCAATTTTGCAAAAATTGGGAAGTTAAATGTAATCATTTAAAAAAATTAATAATTACAATATTAATTTCAAAATTATCTTTTTCATAATTTTTTAGCAAATTATAACACTTAAGAAAATTTGACAAATTTTTAAAAAAAAATATAGGGGGGCACGGCAATTATTTTCAAAATTGCCGTGCCCCCCCTAACAATGTTAAAAAATTGCCTTTCCATCAATATATATTAGTGCCACTTTTTTATAAGTCTTAAATTGATTTTTGATTTCAATATAATATAATGTATTATATTATACAAATTTAAAGTAATTAACTATAATATAGTAATTAAATAATTAAATATAAGATAATAAGGCATAAAATTGTCGTTCCCACTTGTAGGTAAATATAATATACTAAGACATAAATAATTATTTAATTACATAACACTAATTATATTTTACATATTTTTTTGAAAAAATAAAGGGGGGCACGGCAATTATTGAAAAAATTGCCGTGCACCCCCTAAATATTATAAAAAATTGCCGTTCCCACTAAATATGTATTATTGTCAATATTTTATAAGTCTTATTATATTTTTTGATTTTAATATAATGTACTGTATAATATAAGATGTAATTAGCAAAATAAATAAAATTAAAAAAAATACTACACGGCAATTTAAAATAATTAACTATAATATAATAATTAAATATTTAATTAGTGCAAAATTATTGCTACTTACAAGCCAAATTAAATAAAAGACATGAAATAAAATTTATTTAAGTGGGAACGGCAATTTATATAATGTTACTAATTATTATAAATTATTATATAATTTATATAATATTACTAATTATTTAAAATTATAAATAATTAGATGCAAATTTAAAATTATTAATAATAAAAAAATTATTATTTGGTGTAAGTATTCATTTAATTACCGCAAAATTAAAAAAATTCGGAAATACAAAATTTATTAGACAATCCACTGCCATATTCAGTAGTCCACTGCATCTGTTAGTCCTCGGTACATTTGTAAAACAAAAAAGGGTAGATTGGGGCAATTATATAAGCAATAGGGTAATGAGGGCAAAAATTTAATTTTAGGGGTAATTTGGCTACAAATATAGCTAAAAGGGTTAAATTGAGCCGTTTTCTCTTTATTATATTGACACCAAAAATTGTGTGGAAGAAAAAACATGGCCAGTCAAAAAGATCCTGAAATATGTGGAAAATGTGAGGAATTCATTACTTTAGATTTTTCATATTTGATATCATATTCATTAACGTGAAAGATTATATGGAAGAAAAAATATGGTCAGTCAAAAATCTTGGAACAGTAAAATCTGTGAACAGGTGAGTAATTTATTAAATTAGATAATATTACAATAAAATCTCTATAAATTAATATTATTATATGAGAATTTTTATTAATTTAGAGAGATATTATATAATCGATAAATTAATAATTTATTAATTTAGAGAGGTTTAATGTATATATATAACTGATGTCATTCAAAATCCGATAGATGATTAAGCCGATGATGATTCAATAGTTTTGCAACCGATCACTCGAAAAGAAGTATTGCATGTAGCAACAACTTTTCATAACTTTTTATTGTAATACGCTGCAACTTTTTGGTGCTATTGAAAAATTTGAAGATGAGATCAATGTAGATTTGAAATTCAATAAAAAGCTGTATATTCATATTTTATTAAATTGTTTTAAAATGTTTAAGTGGATAACATATATATATATATATTTAATTTTTTTTAATAATTATTAATTTATAGTTTCGTCGGAACCTTAAATATATATTAGGATTTTGAAAAAAAATATCTTATTTTTTAATTGATTGATATTCAAATTTAAACTGATCTAAAATTGAGATCGAATAAATTAATAATTTTATTAAAATTATTAATTTATCAAATATTATTTTATGAAGATTTTACATTAGATGTTATTATATTGATATCAAAGATTATGTGGGAATAAAACAGTCAATCAAAAATCCTAGAAACAGGGGAATCCGCAACAGTGAAGTAATTTATTAAGTTTGATTTTCATATTCAATATTATATTTTACTATAAGTATTGGTCCTGTGCGATAAGTATTGGTCCTGTGCGATATACGGAAAAATAAATTTTATTATTTTTATAATATCCCAAATTATATCTTATTATTTATTGAATTTTTGGGGTTGTCTGATGGTCTATTCGAATTAATATTAAACATTTGTTATATTATTAAAACAATTAAACCTAAAAATATCTAAAAAGAAGACTTAGTGTATAGTTTATGGATTTTGAAAATTTATAAATCAAAGAATACACAACTCTAATATATAAATAGATATACTGATTATATATATATATATATATACTTATTTACAAAACTATATATATATAATGGTTAATAAAGAATAAGAAATATTTAATAAGATAAAAGTGATGACTCATAGTATCTATCTATATATAAAATGAGGACAGTTG
Organism: Scutellaria barbata; assembly: GCA_028654395.1. Classification (NCBI taxonomy): domain Eukaryota; kingdom Viridiplantae; phylum Streptophyta; class Magnoliopsida; order Lamiales; family Lamiaceae; genus Scutellaria; species Scutellaria barbata. The sequence continues at coordinate 6,465,557 of CM053650.1, forward strand.
GTAAAATTTACAATTTACAATTTTGCCAATTCCTTCCCAAAAATGTCATATCATTATATTAGTTAATAAAAGAATTCCAAAAATTATTAGTTTTATCAAGAAAATTATTCATGTTATTTAAAACACTTTTCTCATATAATATATTATTATTATTATTATTATTATTATTATTATTAATTTTTTGTTGTTGTTGATGAGGATTGTTATTCATTGTTGAATAATAATTTTTTTTAAATTTTCTTAACTTTAATTACTTAATGTCTATAATTATTCTCATTATCAATTTTAAAGTTAAAAAAAATTTAAGATATTTTTTTTATAATTATGAAAAATATTGTATATAAATTGTTGGTCCCAAGTGGTGTTCGAGGTTCAGAGGGGGTGAATAAACCTTGGTCGATTTTACAAATATATCGAAAAACCTTTCTACTCTACAAGTTACTTGAACTTGCAGCGCCAGACAGTTACTGCTTACAGTATTAGGATGCAGTGCTGCACGCTGTAATAGAGTTTATACGCAGAGGAAAATATGAGTTAAAACATAAGGTTGGTTTTCTCAAGAATGCTCATTTTCAAAACGTTTTATGCTTATTAGATAGATATGAAAAACAAGAGATAAGCACATATAAGACAACAGTAAGACACTTATGGTTTATAGTGGTTCGAAGGTGATGTAATCTTTCTACGTCCACTCTACTGCTTCTCGAGCAGGAACTTCGTTAAGCAAGATTGAATTACAGGACCTTCCTAACAATCTATCAACTTTACAAAGTAACAACCTACTAGAGTCCAGCATACACACAGCAACTGCAAACTCCAAAGGCTAACCCACACAGGGTTCAACACTCCCACACAGGGAAGCTGCCTAACATTTAGATAACTATACAAACAGCAAGGATCTCTCTTATCAACTGTTCGACACCTCTAAAACAACCTAAGCACAAAACAACAAGGTTGTAGGAGCGCCAGAATGTCTTCTGATTTGGCCCACTCTAGGACAGCTTGCTCGACTGTCAGGAAATCCTTCAACTTAAACAAGACTTCCCACTTAGACAGTCGTATCTCTCTCCAAAGATTGTATTGCAGCTCCATATTTCTAGCTGCTGGGAGGGTAGGATCAAGCACTGATGTGTGGGCTCCATGATCGCACGGAGAGGCTGAGTCCGCAGTCCCTTGTAGACGAACCTCCACACCAGTCTCTTGGTCACATCCAGGCTGACGTGACTCATCCTCAACAGCAACTACAGCTAAACTTACTGTAGAGAGTTGAGAATCAGCAGCTGCAGCAGCCTTCTTTTTACTGCGCGGGGCCCTTCTCACCAAGGGTACATCGTCATCCGAGGAAGAAGCTTCAGGTTCAGGGTCAGCCTCTCTTGAGATCCTCTTGATAACGGGAAGAGGACCTTACAGTCATCTTCTTCTTCGTCGCCCCCGCTGCATACTGTTTCATCTTGCAGGACTAGGACTGCATTTGTTTAATCTTTGAATTTCTTCCTTGCAACCCCAGCTGCTGCTGCCTTCGGTTGGGTCTACCCTTCTTCTTCTTCTCGAGATACTTTCTGATGGGGATGGGGATGGGTGCTGCAAGCTGAAGACTAAACTTGCAGAGCAGAGAGCAGATGGTGATGCCGAAGCTTCTCCGCTCCGTTATCTTCTCTGCCTCCTCCCATAACCTCTTCATGATGAACCTCGCCCAGTTCACCTTTTCTCCGGCCATGATGGCAGACATGATGCGGAATCAGAGATCTATGTACTTATCGTAGCTTTCCGTCCTGCCTTCGATGGAGTATGTACAGATGTCATGTAGGAGTTCAAACTCCGGCTTGAATAGCTTTTTCGGGGCACTTCTCTTGATCTCAGCCCCAGCTTCCCTTACTCGAAAGAGATCCCACATCTCTTGAGCATTATTCTCCCCATAAATCACAAGCTGACTTGAGGTCATTCCTCCGGCAGAAATGCTGAAGGTGGCAGCGATATCTCTGATGGTGAGAGATCGCTCTTCTCCATCTGCATCCATCCTGAACATGATGTAGTTCCTCTCTTGCGCTGTCCTAGCGTAGGAGTAGAAGCGTTGTACTGACTCCACTAAGAAGCCAGCATAAACAGTCGTTAATAGCCCCATGACTTGAGTCCTCTCAAGGGCATCGAAAATCCTTTGAATCAATCCATTATCATACAACCCAGAAGCATAGACGTGCTCCTGGTTGATCAAACGACCTTTCAAAACGATGGATTGTTTGACAACCATAGCTTTTTTTGAGAGAGAAAATGAAAAGTTTCGAAGATTTGGACTTAGGAAATTTTTTGCGAAAAAAAAACTTCTCTCCTTGGGTGATGGTGTAAAAAAGATTTTGAATTAGGACGGTTATGGGAGTTATGACGGATCTCAAGGGACGTGTAGTAAGATCAACGTTGAAATAAATAAGAGAGAATTGATCTTACGGTCACTAGAAAGAGACGAAGGGGTCAAATCTCCAATAATCATTACTAGGCGTGTGGGCTTTTAACCGCGCCCTTTCCACTTCTGACACGCGCAGACATGCATTAAATGCTGAAAGACATGCGATTTGCAGCCTAAATAAATAACTTTTTAAGGTTGCAGCATCCTTAGTACGAGGTTACAGAACAATCAATACTCTTTGAAGTAAATGCTGTAACCAGGTGTTACTTATACTCCGGTTGACTGTTGTACTGTAAGAATAACGAATGCAGCGCTGTCTGAACCTAGTGTTGTACGAAGGCATAGCTTACAGCACCATACTTACTGCTTCTCGCAAGCATGCAGAGATTCCCCCTAGACTTCTGCACCATCTTTTTCACCTCATAACTTAAGAATTCCCAACTCGTTTCTAAGCATAGAAAACCTCGATTCACTTAAGGGTTTAGTGAATATATCTGCAAGTTGAAGATCCGTATGAACTTTCTCAAGCACAACATCTTTCTTCTCCACGTGATCTCTTATAAAATGATGTTGTATGTCAATATGCTTTGTTCTTGAGTGAAAAACAGGATTATGGGTAATTGCTATCGCACTTGTATTATCACAGAGAATTGGAGTCTCTTTTTCTTCAATACCATAATCTCTAAGTTGCTGTTGTATCCAGAAAATCTACGCACAACAACTTTCTGCTGCAACATACTCTGCTTCTGCTGTAGAGGTTGCAATCGAAGTTTGTTTTCTGTAAAACCATGAAACAAGTTTATTTCCTAGAAATTGACAAGTCCCACTGGTACTCTTCCGATCAATCTTGCAGCCTGCATAATCTGAGTCAGAGTAACCTTTAAGCTTGAATCCCCCTTCCTTGGGATATTATAGGCCTACTTTCTGAGTTCCTTTCAAATACTTGATAATCCTTTTTACCGCTGAAAGGTGTGACTCCTTTGGTGCTGCTTGGAATCTTGCACAGACTCCTACTGCAAATATAATGTCTAGCCTGCTTGCTGTTAGATACAGCAAGGATCCGATTAGTCGTCTGTACTTTGTAATATCTACATCTTTACCATCTTCATCTTTATCAAGGCTTATAGATGTAGACATAGGAACGGATGTTGCTGCGCCATTCTCCATGCCAAATTTCTTGATAAGCTCTTTTGTGTACTTGACTTGATTGATGAAGGTTCCTACAGTCAGCTGCTTTACTTGCAGCCCGAGAAAGAAACTTAATTCTCCCATCATACTCATCTCGAATTTTGACTGTATCAGGTTGGAGAACTTCTCACACAACTCTTTGTTAGTGGATCCAAAGATGATATCGTCCATATATATTTGTACCAGTAGTACACTGTCTCCATCCTATATCCTGAACAAAGTCTTGTCGACTGTTCCTTTCTGGAAACCATTCTCCAGTAGATAGAGAGATAAGGTGTCATACCAAGCTCTTGGAGCTTGCTTAAGTCCATAAAGGGCTTTGTGTAATCTAAACACCTTCTTTTCTGCTTGATTTTCAAAACCTGAAGGTTGTTCAACATAAACTTCCTCTGTAAGAAGACCATTCAAGAATGCACTCTTTACATTCATTTGGTAGACATTGAAATTCATGTGAGCTGCATATGCCAGAAAAATTCTTATTGCTTCCAGCCTTGCTACTGGAGCAAAAGTCTCATCAAAATCAATTTCTTCTTCCTGGCAGTAACCTTTAGCAACTAATCTTGCTTTGTTTCTTACAACAAGTCCAGATTCATCTAACTTGTTCTTGAAAACTCACTTTGTTCCTATAACTCCTTGATGAGTTGGTCTAACAACTGTCTGCCATACTTGGTTTCTTTCAAAACCATTCAACTCTTCTTGCATAACCTGTACCCAGTTGCTATCTTGTAGGGCTTCTTCAACATTCTTGGACTCTGTTTGAGATATGAAGCATGCAAACATTGCTTCAAGAGGGATAGACCTTCTTGTCTTTACTCATATGGATGGATCTCCTATTATAAGATCCCTAGGATGATTCATTAGCCATGTCCTGTCAGGCTCAAAGACGTGTATTGGTCTAGGTTGCTTCTCTTGTTGCTGTATGACAGGGGGTTCTGCTGCTGTAAGAATATCTGCTGCATCCAGAGATGCAGCTTCTTCTTCTTTGTCTTCTCCTGTAGGCAGAACTCTTTCTACATATGAAACAACATTTTCTTTTCTTGGAGCTATATCTTTAGCTGACTCTTCTAACTTTTTGGTGTCACAGTGTGGCTCATCAAACACCACATGTATAGATTCTTCAACCACCAAGGTTCTCTTGTTGAATACTCTGAAGGCTCTACTTATAGCAGAGTATCCTAAGAATACTCTTTCATCTGATTTTGCATCAAAGGTTTTCAGATGTTCTTTTCCATTGTTGAGGATATAACACCTGCATCCAAAGATATGCAGATATGATACATTTGGTGTATATCCATTCCAGACTTCATAAGGAGTTTTGTCTAGATTCTTGTTGACCAGACATCTGTTCTGTATGTAGCATGCAGTGTTGGTTGCTTCAACCTAAAACCTCTTGGGTATTTCTGCCTCTGCTATCATTGTCCTAGCTGCTTCCTTAAGGGTTCTATTCCTTCTTTCAGCAACACCATTCTGTTGAGGTGTTCTTGCAGCAGAGTATTCATAATGAATACCATTGTCAGAACAGAATTTCTCAATGAATTTGTTCGTGAACTCAGTTTCTCTGTCTGATCTTATCTTCACTATACTCAAACTCTTTTCATTCTGGATTTTCTTCATAAGATCAGGTAGCTTGTCTTGAGTTTCTGATTTCTTTGTGAGAAAGATAGTACATGTATATCTGGAGTAGTCATCTACTACCACAAGTGAGTACTTCTTCCCACTTATACTCACTGGTTCTACTGGACCAAAGAGATCCATGTGTAGAAGATCTAGAATCCTGTGAGATGACTTCTGTATCCTGTCTTTGAATGAGCTCTTTACTTGCTTTCCTTTTTGACAAGCTCCACAGACATTCTCTTTCTCGTATGCCACATCTGGCAATCCTTTTACGAGGTCTTTCCTTGCTAACTTGTTAATAGTCTTAAAGTTCAGATGACTTAATCTCTTGTGCCATAACCAGCTAAGTTCTGGTGGACTTTTCACAATGAAGCATGTTGGTTATACAGAGGAGTTCCATCAGCTAGATAGATGTTTTCTCTTCTTGTTCCTGTAAGCTTGACTTCATTTGATGTACTGTCCTTGATTAAGCATTTGTTGAGGTTGAATTCAACTGTATATCCTTCGTCACAAAATTGATTGATGCTCAAAAGGTTGTATTTGAGTCCTTCACATAGGATACATCCTTAATCTTTATGTTTCCTTTGACTAGGCATCCACTTCCTTTGTGCTTCCTTTGGAATCATCTCCAACGATGACCTTGGGTCCTTTGCATTCTTGAAAGTCTTTGAGAGCTTCTTTATTGCTTGTCATGTGCCTTGAACAGCCACTGTCAATGTACCATACATCACCTCTGCAACCTGGCACTGAGACCTGTAACAATTTCAAACAGATTTAGGTACCCATTTCTATAAGGGTCTTTTAGGGTTTGTTGCTTTTGGAACCCAAACTTTTTTAACAAACATTGTTTTGCTGTAAGATTTGTTGGTTCTCTGACTGTATGCAGTTGTTCTTATAAACTACTTGTTAAAGGTGTGTGCAGAGACAACATATGTGTTATCAACACCTTTGTAGTGTGGTCTTCCATCATACTTCCCTTGAGTATATCCTCTTTAAGGTTTAGACATGTATGTCTCAGTATAGGTGGAAAATTTTCTTTTATGCTGCAACTTTATGGGTTGCTGCATTATTTTGCTGCATACAGCAGATGGCTTCTGCCGCAGCCAGTTAGTAATTTTAAGTCAAAATAATATTTTTGAAAGTAAGATATAATACTAAAAAGATTTTCTAAAACTAAAGATAGTGGTAATAGAATTTGTAACACTCAAAAAAATCATCACTTGTAATAATATTAAACTTTACACTTGAAATTTGATTAAAGCTCACTACGCTTTCTGTTTTCCCTATTTATTTCATGATTAATGCTCTCATTCATGAAATTGTTTTTCCTCTAAATTATAACTCTTGTTATATTTATCTCTAATAAATAACTTTTTTTATACAGGATTCTGAGTAGCTTTCTCTTTTCCCTATTTATTTCATGATTAATGCTCTCATTCATGAAATTGTTTTTCTTCTAAATTATAACTCTTGTTATATTTATCTCTAATAAATAACTTTTTTTATACAGGATTCTGAGTAGCCTCGTACTTCATTTTTGTTTATATATTACGCTATTTTAACTCTTAAAAAACAATTATCATCACTTGTTTATTAATGGCACTGAATCTGAAGTCGGAGCATCATATTTGTACACATATATATGAGAAAAGAAGCAGTGGCAGCATTAACTTGTACTTAAATGCTTTTTCTGATCGTCACCGTATACCCATCAAATCGCCTCTCACAATCTTCACACCCCTGCATTCTTCACCATTTTGCTTCTCTATCTTCCTCCATTATACATATATATAAATAGAAAACCCTTTCTCTCTCTCTCTCTCTCTACACAAGATGCGAAGCATGACGACCTCATCAGCGCCGGCGAAAGGCATCGTCGCCATTGTAGGCGTCGGCGCAAAGCTCGGCCGCTCCATCGCCCGTAAATTTGCCCATGAAGGCTACACCGTCGCCATCCTCGCCCGCGACCTTGGTAAGTACCACTCATTATACATGTACATATATATATATATATATATTATCTATAGAGAGAGAGAGAGAGAGAGAGAGAGAGAATAATAATGGTGAAAAAATAAAATAAAATAAATAAAAGCGCAGGTAAATTATCGAGATTTGCAGATGAGATAGCTCGAGAAGAAAAGGCACAGGTCTTTGCGATCCGAATCGACTGCTCAGAGTCGCGTAGCATAAACGAGGCGTTTGAGGGAGTACTCTCCCTGGGTTTCGTGGAAGTTCTAGTCTACAACGCGTACCACCCCTTATCGTGGAACCCCAGCACCTTCACCGATATCCGCCTCGACCATTTCCAGAAATCAATTAACGTCTCCTCTGTCGGCGCCTTTCACTGCGCCCAACAGGAAAGCATTATTCGATTTTATTAGTTATTTATTTATTAAGTCTGGATATATAATTTTAATTAAGAGAAAGGTTTGATTTGATGATGATCAGGTGTTGCCTGGAATGGTGGAGAGAGGGAGAGGGACGATTCTCTTCACTGGTTGCTCCGCTTCGCTTAATGGCATTTCCGGTTTCTCTGATTTATGTAATTAATTATAGTACCTCTTATATTAATTAAATTAATTAATGATATTAATAATAAAGGACTTTTAAAATATATATAGGTTGTGGAAAGTTCGCGATGAGAGGGTTATCACAATGTCTCGCTCGAGAATACCAGCCACTGGGAGTACACGTTGCTCACGTCATCATAGACGGCACCATCGCCGCACCAAGGTTTGTCCGCGCCATATTATTTCCAACTATATATATTCACATATTTTACCTTTTAAGGTACTAAGTATTACCACTTTAAAAGGTGAAATGTGTGAGCCTTCTATTATTTGGTTGGGGGCTAAAATGTTATCTCCTTTATTATCATAATGTTGTGCTATTTTTTTCTTTTTTTTTCCCCTATATTAAACAAAAGATATCTCTTATTTATGTGATGATATATACGATATGTTTAGGAGGAACATGTGTGCCTTGTATGTGTTCTTATTGTAAAGATGAATTATAAAACATAAAAAAGTTTAGCAAATTTTATTTCCACACTTGAAAGATTCTTGAGATGTATGTGATGGGATCCCCAGAATCTTGTTGCTTCCCCCTACCCGCCCCTACCCCCACCACTTGCATTACCCTTTTCACAACCTTTCTAGAAATTTGAGATTTTTTCTCGCTTTTCCGTTTTTTCTTTTTGGGAAAAGTTTTTCCCGACTTTCCACTTGTCTACAACTTACATATTCACAACTGGCGAATTTTCTTTTGGATAAAGATAGAAAATATATATATATATATAGATTTCATTAAACACTTTCATAAAAAATTAGGTTTTTAAATTTTTTAATATTTTGTATTATTACAAAATTATTTTTTTACGATATCACTTCACATCGATTTAAGAATTCTTGAAAATTGATTAATCAAATATTTTTCATTATTTCCTTTAATTGATTAATTGAATATTTTCATTATTTTTTTTAATTGTGTCCTATAATAAGATTGAGTTTGAGGATTTGTTGAGGATTGATTGAGTAATTATATTATTGTAAGTAATTTTTTATTTTGATTATAACCATAAAAATTGTGTAGAGTTTATGTGTATGAAAATTGAGAAGAAGTTATATGTTGATGACGGTTTAGGTTTATGTTTGATATGAGAATTATTGATAATAAAGTTCGTATGTAAAAGTGATAGCATGGGTAAAGGATTTTGTCTATAATATGAAATATTAAAAATTAAAAAGAAGAAGTTTAAGTGTCGACGGGTTCAAGTGCGTGCCTAATCAAATATATTAAATGATATTTTAAATTAACATGTAGTGTGATAATCGCTAGGATTAACCGCTAGATCCTATGTTTATTTTCTTAACTTTAGGGTCTGTATCGAAGCATTTTAGAGTTTTGTTTCAAATTGCTCCTCAATGCACGTAATGTTATCTAAAAATACATAAAATACTAAATTAAGAAAGTGAAAACTTTTCTTAAAAATCTTACATTTCCAAAACTGCCATCAACATTTTTGTCATTTCATTTATTTTGGCAAATTGGACAACATGTTTGAAAGGCCAATATAGCAAGTTTGAATCATGTACTGTATAATTAGGTCATCAATGGTAGTGAGAAGCTCACAGCAACAAGCATGGTGGCCTTCTTCTTCGTCGTCGACGTCGTATGTGGTGGACCAACAGCTCTCAGGGGCAGGATATGCCAACGCTATGGACCCTGATGCCTTGGCTCTAACCTACTGGCACTTGCACGTTCAGGATAGGTCTACATGGACTCATGAGATCGATCTCCGCCCTGGGGGGCCCTCCTTTTAATTTCCATTTATTTATTTATTTCTTCTTCTTCTATTTCCTTCCATAGTCATTACACAACATGTGCATGTGATGTTGGAATGAATTTGCTCTGATAACTAAATTGGTAATCATGTGTCAACCCATGTCAATTATTGTGTGAGGGCTACGGCCCTTTTATGTAAATGGTGTCTACAAATTTTTTTTTCTAATTTGGGCCCCTAAATAGTGGGTTGGGGGGGGGGGGGTTGTACATGGTTGAATGGACTAAATTATGTGATCGTGTTCGAATTTAGTACACTCACTCTTATTCACTGTTGCTTGGACCACATTCTCAGCATGGTATGAAAATTCATGTCACTGGAGATATGTATGTGTTAGTATATCTTTTTATATCCATTTATATGATAAAACATCATTGTTTTCACTCGTTTTTAGGATAAATAATGTCCCAAACAGTCGAGACCAATCCACACATAACTGTATTTTATAACATAACACTGTATTGCTGAATGCATTCCACAGTGCTATATAACTGTACTATCTCAACGTACAATATCGTGATCAATGTTTCTACGTGGAGTCGTTGTTTTCATGGAAATAATTGGATAAGTTGTTTCTACGTGGAGTCGTTGTTTTCATGGAAATAATTGGATAAGTGGGATACAAGGTTAAAAATTTCGGTTTCAATGTAAATGTTAGTATTGTAATCTTACGGAAATATTGATGGAAACATCAATCTTGGTGAAAATATTGGTAAAATTTAGAAATTGATGTAATTTTGTAAAAATTAGATTTAATATGAATTACAAAATAAATTATTTATTTAATTTGTTTTTGTTTTTTTATTAAAACTTGATATTTATCGATATTTCTCTGATATTTCATAAATATTTACTAATATTTTTTAGGTATTTTACCCATTTTTTTGCAATTTGTATCATAATTTTACTTATATTGTGACGAAATTTCTCATTTATACGTAAAAGATGAAAATATCGAAAAAATATATCGTAACAACCTATTTTTTATCGATCATATGTATAATTCGATCATATGTATAATTGGATCCTCAGTAGGAAGGGCTGGATTCCATTATAAGAATCTAAGAACCCCCATGACCCCATGGCACCCCGGTCACACACAAAGTACCTTTGTTTTATACAACTATGAGTAGTCAAATCATTTTTGTACCTACTTTCTGCAAAATTAATTTTCTACTCATTATTATCTCTTTATTATAATAGACGGATATCAGAATAAGGTTGAGTAGAAGATCATCGACTGGAATCGACTTCTAAAATATGTGGATTAAAGATGTTATACATGTCCCAAAACTTGTAATACTGTGATGGGAAAAGAATCTGAGGTGGAGAGATGATGTGACAAAAAATGCAATTTTTCAATATTCTGCAAGTAACAAAATATATAATCTGAGGATCATTGGATGTCTAAAATATTGGGATTGTCTAAGAGTGTGTTTATTATTTTACATCTCACCAATTTATGATTTACTCTTGAAGGTTCTTCTCAAGCTACATTACATCTAATTGATGAGAGTTCATTCGGGAAAAAAATAAAATTAAGGTTAAAATGAATTGTGAAGTACTATTTTCTCTTAGTCCCAAATGTACTATGACTTGGAGATGAAAAATATTTACAACAAAGTCTTGAAGACAAAAGCAATTTTTGTTGGGCTCTTAATGCAAATAAAGAAAAAAAGGAAAAAACGTTCCATATATTTATCTTAAAAAAAAAAAAAAAGTAAGTTATAATGACACAATTAGTATCGTGTTTTTCAGTAAATAAAAACTATAGGTTGACATTATAAATCGTGGTTTGATAAATGTGTCATGAACAATAAAAGAAAAACCATGTGATATTCCAATTTAATAGGTTGGCATGATCTTTATTGCTTTATGAAAACCTATCCTTCTTTAATAATAGCATTTTAGTCTTTAAACCATAATTTAAAAAAAAAAAGGTAAAAACGAAGTATTTACTACTAAATACAGTAGTTGGATTGATTACATAGTATTTAATGCGATTAGCATATGATAAGATTGAGTATTAATTGCAACCAAAAAAAAGGGCAATTATATTTGTCTAATAATTATTCATGATTGGTAGCCAGCCGTCTTTATCTTTAAATGGTGTGGGGCCCGCTTAGATGGTGAAGGCATGCAAATTCTGAAAGCAATCACACATGGGGGGACTCCAGAATATTATCAATAGTCAATCCTCTTCTTTTGAGACAAATACATGATTGGTTGATCATAATTAAGCATGATTTGTTTTTTGCTTTATTCAAATATAACTTTCAGAAGTCTAGAAAATGGTTATCAGATTTTCTAAATTAATCCTAGAATTCTTTCATTTATTCAATATTTCAAACCGTCCATGCCATAAGTGTTTTTAAGGAATGTTTGTTTAGAGATTACGTGAGATTGAGAATATCTTGATTTTAAAATATTAAATTTTGAAGTAAAGATAAATGGTAAAAGTATATATTTATTTAAGAATTTTATAAGATATGATTACATTATAGATGTCAAATGTTAAATTAACGTTGAAAAAAATAAATTTATATAATATTTTATTTTGAAAAAATGAATTTGATAATAATTGAATGATTGAAATATAATTAATTTATTATATTAGTAAATGTATAACTAGCTATGTATTGTGCACATTAATACATATAAGTGTGTATATATATACACACGTATCATGTTTGTATTATTATGCATGCAAGTTATTGGTATTTTAAGTTCAATTACATTTGCTGGGATATATATTAGAGAGTTTGTATTAAAACAATATACATAATTATATACAGGTGCTATGATATAAAAACAAACACAATTATATGTATTAATCATTTATTCGTATTTATAAATTATTAAACTTATATATATTGTATATATAATTTATTAGATTTAATAGTTGAGTCTATCAAAACTTTGTGTACTAGATCAATATATATATATATATATATATAGTTCTTATAATATTGGATATAATTTATTCAATAAAATTACTTAATATATATGAAAATATCAATATTGAAAAATAAATAAATTAATCATTGATTAAATATACATGTGATTATATAACCATTATGATATATATATATAATAATTTTCAAATGTATATATTTTAATTTAGATAAATACATTATTGAGATATATGTTATATATAAAAAAATTGATATGTTAAATTATATATATATATATATATATATATATATATATATAAATAATGTTAGAGCGACATTGTATGTAGTAGAATGTGTATATAAATTTATATGTTTCATACATATTATTTCATACTTTTGCTCCAAAGACCAAACATGTCTTTCAAAATTGTTTTTTTTTTTTTTTTATCAAATATTGACTCAATTGAAATACTCATATTATTTTGGACGTGGAAGAATAATGAGAAGAGTTGCCACCATAATTTATTCATAAAAATCTCGTTCAAATGTGATTTGATGAAGAGTGAATTTCTCAATAGAAACTCGATAAATTAATATTCGATTATTTAATAAATTTTTTAAGATAAATTTTTTTGTCGGTCCCGAGTCGAGGATAGGGTGCTAAATTAATAATTCGCTAAAATTATAAGATAATACTTTTTTAATAATTTCTATAAACCCCACATAAAATATAAATTAATAAGTCCTTATATACTACATATTACATGAATGATTTATGAAGGTTTTTTGAAAAATGACTCAATTGTCTTTTATTTTTATTGAAATTAATTTCATCTTAAATCTCGTCTCTAATTTTCCTTATCATTGTAAGAATTTCTGGTGTTCTTTTCCCATAGCTCAACAAGAAATTATTCAATGTGATTGCTGCTTTAATAGCCTCGTTTGTTTGTGTTAACATATTTTAATCTTGTATTTGTATAGAAAATATTTTTTAATATTCATAAAGTGATGCATTGAACATAAGAAGTATAATAAGGTGGGAGATTGAAGAGTACTTTTAAATTGGACCCTTCATTTGATATACGTACATGCATTTGTATAATAATTAAGTGAAAGTTTGAAATGTGTTTGTAAATCGAGTATTTCATTATAAATTAATAAAATATTAATTATTATATAAAATAATTATTATTAATTTATCGATTAATTAATAATTCTTTTATTTAATATATTTTAGTGGTCCATGAGTATTAATTTATACAGTTTCTATTATATCTAATTTTATCATACACTAGTATTTGACAATTAAATCATATAAAAACATTAATAAAAATGGTATTAAATGTCATTTATGATGTACGAAAATAACTCAATCAAACGTAAAAGTGCATAATAGTCAATGTCAAATACTATCACACAATTTTTTGAGATCATAAGCAGTGAACCACAAATTAAACTAAATAAATTGTATTTGTGCAAAATGTCACAAACTGTCTTAACGATTCCTAGCAATACATAATGCAATTAGCAATGTCATCATGAAATTAAAACTGCGCATTTATTTTTGGTTGGGTTGCTTGATGCTGATTGGAGATTAAATGTTCATCGTGGGTGTTATGTTCAGATATGCACTCAAATATGTCATCATTAAGCCTTGAATTTATGATGAAATTATGAACAATATGGAGAGAAAAATTGATGGAGATGAGAGATAAGGAGAGTAGAGTAGCCTGTAAATAAAATGGGATGAGAGAGAGAGAAAGATGTATAGTTTATAAAATATACTATTTTGAGACTGTAGCCACAAAAAAAGAAAAGAGTGGCGTACGTATTGGACAAATAACATGTCCTTTATTTGAGAGGGAGGATGCACTTCATTAATTAAAATGACAATGAAAAGTGGCCTGGATTTTTTCTTGAAAATGGGGATTTCATCACATGGGTGCTTTTATTGTACAAGATAATGGGTGAGCATGTCCTTTCTTGATATATATATATATATATATATTTTTTTTTTCCCCCTAATAAGTTCGGCATATATTAAGTGCAAAAGAAAAAAAGTCACAAATGTCTTTTGTTCATAGTTGGGGGGTGTATTTTATTAATTTAAGTGGGGTGGGTGGAAATGTATTTTGAGAGATAATAAGTTTTAAGTAATAAATAGATTATAAAATATGTTTTTTTTATATATATGTAGTAATAATTGGGTATGATTGTATTGAGATTTTATAATTTAAATTGAAGTTTTAAAATAAATATATTTTGGGGATTTTGAAATTCTAAATCATGACTATTCAATCTCTAAACAAACATATTTTCATGGTCTTTTGCTAAACTTATTTAGAAGAGTTAATAAGTTCTTAATCTTATAAAATATTTAATTGTATTTTAATAATAAATTGTTGAAATCTATAGATAAATAAGATGGTTGATTATGTTAATAATGATAACTGTATAATTTAAATGATAAATTTAAAGAAGTTTATAGGATTAATTTCCAAGATGTAGTTGAATTTTGCAATATACTTCATTAAGAGTTTTTGGCATAATATTTTGTAACATAATCCTTATTTCCAAAATAATTGTGGTTTCAGCATTTTTCACACAGATCATTAAGGAGACCTACAAAATAATTAATCTACTCATGTTTAAATCTAATAAAACATATTTTCAATATCCACTTTGAAATAATAAAGCATTTAGTAAGGAAGAGTAAATGAAGCAATTTTGGAGGAATTGGGGAACAAATATTTTGGGATAAATCTCAAATACTAAAAACAATTATTTTGAAATAGAGCTAAGAGTACATGATACCATACAAAAATGATTTCGTGATTTTTTTAAATACTTAATAACAAAGTGATAACAGCTTGATTGCCATCCTGTTTTTTTTTGTTTTTTTGTTAATTTTTTTTGTTTTTCTTTCTATTCCCTTTTTACTTACATTATTTTAGTTTGGTCTCACTTTTATCCAAGCTTAACATCCAAATTATACGACCCTTCCCAATTTTCCATTTTGAGAGGATTTGATTTATTTATATTTATATTTTAAGGGTTTGATAGGATAATTTTGTATTAGATTTTAATGAGATAAAATATGTAATAGTTAGGTTTTAGCAATCTGTTTAGGATTTGTCTTATAAAATATTTAGTTAAGGCAAGAATATTGGGAGAGGATGAAGAAGATACTGCGCCAAGTTACTGCTACCTGCATAAGAGACAAATTACTGCGTCCTCAAGCTGAGAAATTTATTTAAATATGAAAGGATATTGAGAGCGAGCTTGAAGCATCTCAAGTCAGAGAAAGTTGGTCTCATCAGAAGAAAGAGCAGCAAATCAACTCCTAAATACATCAAAATCAGTGCATTCTGAAGAGCCGGTAGAGACACTCGAGTTCGAGCCAATCAGGGAATGTCATCTGGAAAACAGCAAGGACAAAATACCATGCGCTGCAGAGCAAGGAAAACACAGAAAAGGACAAGGCAGGTGCAGAGCAGAGCAAAGGAGGCGTTGCAGAAAAGGTGTCAGAAGATCACCTACGAACCAATCAGATCGAGACACCTCACCGCAGAAAACTGTCTTTTCAACGGGCAGATTTTCACTGAAAACTATAAATAGAAGGTTGAGTGCATCTGGAACAACAACTGAAACAATCATCTCGCGAAGCTATCCTTTTAAGAATCAACATATCTCAAGCTCTCTCGTGTCAGTCACTCAATTTCCCAAACAGCAAGCCAACTACCTTTCGATATTTTGAAGTTCCAAGAGCTTGCTGCATTCGATCGTTGAAGAAAATCTTATTTCTTAAAGTAAATTATTTAGGAGTTGCTTAGGTAGAGGTTATTCTTGCTAAGTATTTGTACTCTCTGTAAAAGGAGAAAAGATCCTGTGTGGGTCAAGGAACCTATGTGGAGATCATGTGTGGGTCGAACAGTTGGTCACTGTGCAGCTACCTGTGTGAATAGAGCTGACAGTTTTGTTTAGAGTAGAGTTTGTGTTAGCTGAGTCTCTATAAATTAAGTTTTCTTTAACAAAATTTCTCCTTGAGAAGGAGTAGAGAGGACGTAGAGGGATTACTCCACCCTTGAACCTCTATAAATTTGCTTGTCTGTGTGCTTATTGTTTTTTTTGTTATATTTATCTGTCTTATCCATCAAGCATCCTGCATAAAAGACTCTATTCAAAAAACACATAATTTTCGCTGTGCATTTAAAACTCTTTTAAGTCCTGAGTTAACTGCTCAAGCAACAACCTATCTAGTGCAGTAAGCTCTCTAAGCTACCTGCTCCTCGAAGGACTTACACTTTTGGAGGAAAATTTTAAAAATTTGATAAGGTTAAAATAAGAGGGAGATAGGAAGTTACTAATTAATTTTGAAATAAGATTAATTTCCGATAAATTCACAAGATTTCTGTAAACTGTAATTTCAACCAAATATTTCGAATTAAGAGGGGCTATGGACACACGTGAAGGCGATCCACGAGCCTAATCGGATTGCAGGTACGAATCTTGAATTCATACCCTTGGTTCGTAAGTTTTTGCACAAATTTAATAGTTTACACAAAAATAAACACGCTTCATAGGACTTGACATAAACTACATGGTATATTTAATATGCATTGTTCAAGCATCATTTAAGTGGGATTGGTTCAAAATTAATGATGAACTTTTTATCACTTTGTTTTCTTCTATATTGAAATAAGAATAGAGGGTTAAAACTAAGAATGGAAAAGCTGAAAATGGGTGGATATGAGTCCAACAGTGTTTGTAAACAGGATGATGTTTGTCCGAATAGTCAAGTTGCGAAGCAAACACGGACAACTCATGTTACTAGACATAACCGTGTTTTAAAACCAACTTTTCTATTTTTCATAATTAAAAAAAAAAGAAAGAACAAAGAGCAAAACCTATGTGAACACACGACCATCTTGTCGTCCTTTGTTTTACAACTATGAACTTTTTGACATTAAATACAATTAACACCCTTTTTCATCTTATTGTTATTTGCAGTCTAATTTGACTTGCGTAAATTTACAACAGGGCGTGTGAGTTTTATTTAATTTACTCCCGTTCGAAGGTGTTGTACAAGACTAGATTGTTAAATTAAAAATGATTACATATATGTATTTTCATTTCCGAACTTATTAGGTTTACTTTTGATAAGTTGTATCACAATATTCTCATTAGTTGATCGAAAAAATTGAATCTTTTATCTATAATTTCGTAGATTTAACTCAAAATTAGTTGTTGTTTTACAACATCGTAACTAATTTCCCTGATAAATTAATTCTTAAGATTGTGTGGCCAACATGATGTCTCGCATGTAAATTTATTTGGATAAATAAACTTAAATCATCAAAAAATAAACTCGTAATTCGAATTGCAACAATGAATGAAGATTGTGGGTCATATTTTTGCTAATTATACAAAAAATTTAGGATTAAATTGCAACTTTTGAAAATGTGGTGATTTATTTTACAATTTGATCTTTAAATTTATTTTTGTTGGGAATTATGTAGCATCCTACGTAGCATGTGTTGCGCATGCTTGCAAAATATAAATATGGTCTAAACTGCAACGGTGAATAAAAATTGTGATTTTTATTTCAAAATTCAAAAAATGAGGATTAATTTGCAATTTTCGAAAAAGTCATAATTGTTTTTGCAATTGTGCCTATAATCTAATACCGATTTTGTAATTCATTTTTTTTAATTCAATCATAACTATTAAATAGATTTAACACAAATATTTATATGAAGCTCCATGCAATTTAGGTTGGCCCTATCCGTGCTCGTTTTCCACGTATGTTCACTTACTTTCATGCGCTCGACATTCCCTCCACACACCTAGGTGTCCGCATCATGCTCCTTTTTACGTGTTTATGTTCTAACAAATATGCTATTTCTTTTAGTTATATTAGTCATACATTTTAGTTATGTTAGATCATAGATGTACCTTTTAGTAATGTTATGTATATCTTTACATTCTTTTAGTTATGTTAGTCATACTTTTTAGTTATGTTTGCGACACTTTTATATTATGTTAGTTGCACATTACATATATTACATTGATATTAATTACATTTTCTAAACATTTATGTTATATTAGGCAAACATTTATGTTATAAATATATACATAATATTGCATAAAAGCAAGACCGGTCCTAAACTAGGGCGAGAAGGTTGACGGCCTAGGATCCCATATTTCAAGATGTCCCAAATTTTCATCCAACAATATTAGGATATATCATATAACCGATCCTATATTTCCTAAAAAAATGTAAAACTCATAGGAACAAATGATTATGAAGATTGTTATGAAGAAAACTCATAGTCTGTTGAATTTTTTTTAGGATCAATTATTTAATTATAGTTGAATAATTATTTCAGTTCTGAAGAGTAAATTTGAACAATTGTAAGTCTTAGAAAATATTTTTGATTTTTTGTTTGATCCTAAAAGATGGGTTTTATTAGATAATTAGAGATTGCATGAATGTTGTATTAAACTTCAAGTTCAAGTTGCTTTATGCTGATGGTTTATCTTTTAAATTGCAAGTGCTACAAATACATTTACAAGGCGGAAGCAAAATCAACTATTGATCAATGTTCTTGAGTTTATAAAGATTTTCAATTGTTTTCTTAACATTTTAATTACTCATGGAGTTTTGCTAACTATACTAATTATATTAGCATCAACAAATAGAAGTTTTTTCAAACTAAAATTGATAAAATCTTATTTGTGTTCAATTATGACTCAAGAAAGATAACAATTTTATGCATAGAGCATGAGGTGTTGGAAAAACTTGATCTTGAAAACTCTATTGATGATTTTGCTTCTTAAAATACTAAACGATCTAGATTTTTTCAATGATAATTTGAAATTAATTTTTGTTTTTATATTGTTAGGTGTTGCATTTTTTTCTACATTTTAGATGGTCATAAGAGCATATTGAGTAATATCACATAAATATATATATATATATATATATATATATATATATCAATTGTGCTGATATTATTCTTTTTTTAAGTTAAAGTATTACATAAATGTTATGATATTTGTACATAAAAATTATACTAATATAACATACAAGACAACATATGAATAAAGAAAATAAAATTTAAAGACTGTGGATTCGGGTTGGATCCAAGTTGACCCAGTTGTACCTTGCAACTGGGTGTACATAAGTGTTACTCTAGCTTTAAATATTAATTTGAGTTTTGGAAATGATAATAATGCAATATTTATGTACAACTGATTTATATAATTATTATATATAAATCACTTAATTTGTTTTGTTTTTGAATTTTCCTGAATTATTCTTCAAATATATTATTAGAAATTTAAATTCTCTATACAATAATTGAAAATCACATTGTTAAATAAAACTAATGATTTTTATAAATAATATTTTGTATGATTTAAAATTTATTTCTCTTTTATTAAATTATTATAATTAGAAAAAGTTAGATAGAATATTCTATTATAATATGGATATCATTGATCTATTCAAAAAACAATAAAACGACATAATTATATTTAAAGTAGACATATTTTCATTATAAATGTTATTATGAGTTACCAACGCGGTAAGAGATTGAAAATTTTGACTTTTAACAGTTAACAAAATAACACAACTAGAAATATTGTATATAAGGATGTATTTTGAAATTTGTTTCTACTATATAAATTATTAATAATATTTCTCACAAACTATGTACAATTTGAGTTTAAATTTTAATTTAATTTTTCTAACATCATAATTAAAAATTAGAGTTTTACTTGGACTGGGCCATGGAAGCCCAAATTTCTATTGGTCCGTTGTTAATACCTGCGACTTTTAACTCGACAGTGGCTCATCTCATCTGAAACCCATAATCAAAGCTTCAAGGTAACCCTAACCCCATGCACGTCATTGTTCTCACAATTCTGCAAAGAGGCGATTGATTTCGGTGAAACCCACAATCAAAGCTTCGTCTTTTTTTAACGGTAACCCTAGTTTCACGTTCTTTTTTTTTTTCTTTTTTTTTGTTGCAATAATCTGGGTATGTATGCCGATTGTAGTTGATGCTTAAAATTGTAAGAAAAGAGTTATGGATAGGTCGTGGAATTCCGTTATTCTTTGTTTCAATTATCTGGGTTCTGAAATTCCTAAAATTGTTTTGGATGGGTTGTGGAATAGCATTACTCCTATGGGATTAATTAATTCAAGACTACTGATAATCTTGTCTATTAATCCCATTCTATGCTTGTAGGCACTAGTTTGAATTGGTATGGATATAAAATCTCCTCCTGTGAAAACGCAGCGATTACTAACTTCATCAAGGCATGTTTGGATGCTTTCTAGTTCAGCTGACAAGGAATTTGGTGATGAATACCAAATATATTTGGTGGATTTGGATTTGAATTCATCGAATACCAATACAATAAATGATGTTGATATGGCTGGATACTCCCATATTGTTCCTATTTTCCGATATGATGGACATATGAGGCCCAGGGCCTTTTGTATATTAGGTTCCACCTTATATATTTTTGAGGGTTATGAGTTTCATTTGGAGGGCATCAACTATCGGGGAAAGTCGGCACTTAAATTTGAGCTTTGTCCAACCAGGGGCTCCGACAAGAAATTTGAGGATTGTGAGCTTGAGAGGCTACCTGATATGCATTCCTCCAAAGCGTTTCCTGCTGCCATCCCCACCCCGGATGGTAAAAAAATCCTAGTTTCGCAGCTGGATTGCTTAGGCATGAACTAGAAGAAGCTGATGAAACTCATTTTGAGTTGTATGATCCTTTGACTAACTCCTGAGAAAAACTCCCTGAAATACGCTCTCACTATAATCTATGTCATCCCCACTTCTTCAAAAGCGTTGAAGCATATAGTTTCATCGATGAGCATCTCTTCTACATCCAACTGAGCACCGGAATGGTTGTTCTAGATCTTAAATCCCTTGAAAAGGGGTGGGAGTTGGTTGGTGATCCGAGGCTTCATGATTATTTCCCAACAATCAATAACAAGTTTGTTTTCCTTTATGGGTGGATACATGATCTTAGAAGATTTGGATTGTCTCGAGATCCAATGCCACCGGAGGAGGCAGGACGAGCAGTGTTTGTTCAAGTATCATCGTTTCCTGAAGAAGAAGACCCTTATGAACTAGGTAATCAAGAAAATCGTTCCGTTGCAATTGTGCGTAATGAAATTGACAAAGGAGTTGTTCATTGGTGTGCTTTAAACACGAAAGCTCCTCCCTTAACAGAGGATGATCCTGAGGGAGATGCTAGACTTCGCACTCGAGTACCGATCTTGCCAAACTCGATACCAGTATTACCAAGTCCTTGTCCTTGCTCATTGATCATCACACCACTCTCTCAAATCTCACGTTTGTATAAGCCGCTTGAGTCTCTTTTGTTGTCAAACTCTTTTTTTTCTTTTTATTCCTGTCCATGAGAAACTACTGTATTGGATGCTTGTTGGTCATGGTGTGTGTTTTTGCTTAATAAATTTGTGGTGGACTTCATTTTATACTTTATTTATTTGGATTAATTATTATTTAATTTTCTCTCATTGGAAAAATATGTATAGTAGTCGATGAAGTGAATTACCGATCAATTTAGAAGTCAAAAAAGGATATATAATTAATCCATCTACCTGTGATGTTACAACCAGGTCCATAATTATGGATGATGATACACAACATGAATTGAAGAGCCACTTTAGAAAATAATGTAGCCCTTACTCTGCTTTGCAAACAAGTATGGTTTTTTAGGTTGTTTCCCAATTGTTGTCATCGTCTTTTATATGACCCTTATTCCTTGTCCCTCTGCACTAGTTTACATTTCATCTTGTTAACAACATTGATAATGTGACTGTTTTTATTATTAGAATTATGTTTTTTAATAAAACAATTGTTAAATAGTGTAATACTTAATAAAAGTAATCCAATATATATATATATATATATATATATATACATACATATTCAAACTTTAATAAAATAAGCAAAATAGAAATTTAAATAATCTTTATTTTTCTTCTTTTCTAAATTCACAATTTTATTTATAAATACTGTATCAATTTTAATCTTGTAGTGCAACTTAAGTGCTTGTACCCCCATTCACTATAAACCATTAACATGATGCTTCTATTATTATCCATCATTTATTAAGTAAATAATTAAAAAAAACAACTATATATATATAGCAAGTAAAATTATATAAATACTTATTTGACAACCATTTCAAATGTATGACCATAATTGATATTTTTTTATAAACTACGGCTCTTTTTTAATAGGATTAAATTTGAATTCAACCACTTGGTGTGGTGTATGCTGTGTGGGCTTTACTTTTAGTTTAGATTATCAAACAAATTTCTCCAAATGAAATAGTTTCTGGATTTGAAGCTACAAAACCTCCAATTAAGGTTAAGTTGTACCATTCCAAAACATGTTACATATCAAAAGGCGAGAATGACACACGCAACACATCAGTCATCAAACATCACATGAATGAGACTGAAAGGTTGAAAAGCCATTTGCGCTTAACTCAGCAATTATGTCAATTTGATTATTACAAAGTGAAGGCAATAACATCATAGCCTGAAAAATGGAATAATTAAAGCATTTCTTCAAATGCAATAAAATCAGGGATGCAACTAAAGAATTCATCATATAATCTCTATCATTATTGTGCATCAAGAGTTGAGCAGCATAAACTGGCATATGTTTTGTACCACATTTTAAATCTAAACAAAATGGTGCACATGTCCATAGCTTGCAGAAGAGATAATCCTAGTATCTCCATCTGTGTTCATCAAGAGTTGAGTAAAATGATGAATGGCCGTTGATTGAACTAGGAAAGCGGTTAAAACTCCTTGCCTCATTTCCATGGTTAGCATCTGAATAACCAGGGCCATACCTAAGATCTTTCCATTCCAAAATAGGATTCATAGTGGGGTAAGGGAGAGGGTGGGAGAAAGAAGATCGAAACGTAGAAGCAAAACCACCATGACAATGAAAGTTATGGGATTCTGGTGGGAAAACATCGGACCGAAAGTTGTAATAAGTTTGAGGAGTATTATAACCTCTGAAACCTCCATCCTGTTTTGAACTAATAGAGGAACTTTGAGAACAAATCCGTTTCTTGCTTTTGGACAACACCTCATGGTCATTTAGATGATTCTTCTTTGCAAGAGTTCTTTTTTGTGTTCTAGATGAACCTAAAAGGAGTAAATGATTGCAATGCTTAAAGTATGAAAGTAGAACTTACGGTACCCTTGAGAAGGACGAAAAAGCAAAATACATGCATACTTACCTTTGTATGTAAATGATTTGTTTGTCTTCCTCATGTCTCTTATACTTCTTGCTGCATCTCCTCTTCTGTGCTTCTCGGAAAGTACTTCAGATCTTTCCTTTTCATTCTTCCAAAGCTGATACAGCTCAAGTATTGTAGGATGTGATTTGAGGCAGTTTATAAACTAGTAGGAAATAATTTTGCTAGGTGAAGATCAATTCACCTGTCTGAAGGTCTTCATTTTATAGAGGTTTCGGCCTTTCACAAGTAAAGGAAATAGCGGATCTAGTTTCTTGGAACCTCTGTTCCACAGCACTTCAACCTGGCTTAATATCAAGAGTAAAAAGGAAACCAGAAAACGGAAATGAAGATCATGAAAGGTATCAAAGAAATACTTCCACCACCATATTAACTTCTACTTTTAAATTTCATCAAATTCCATCTAATCAAAATTAGTCTTACCGTGAAAGTATGTTGTTGTTTGGCAGCACCGTAACTTTCCTTGACAACCCTCCCTGCAACAGTTCTCCGTTGAAGTCTTTTGCTTCTTGTCATTTTTCCAGAACTGTACCAAACACTAATATGATCAATCAAGAAGAAAAATAAATTATCAAACCATAAAGAAATATAGACAAGTTAGATTTAATACATCTGATATACTTTTTGATGGAACAAAACAACATCTCCCTTGCATACATCACCTGTGTGCACAAAATAAACCAGCCAAGTTAAAACCAGAAAAATCAAAGCAGTTTACAGATGAATAAAAAATTATGTGAACTGAAGATAAGTACCGGTGCAGTCAATTTTAAATGATGATCTGGGATAGAATACTTCACCATTTCCATCTTTCAACCTGTGAAGATAATCCATGCCTGATGTTTCATCACACCAAATACCCAAAAGAAGAAGCAGAAAGACAATAGTAACAAAAAATAAAGATTTCCTTGAATAGAGATTGGCAAAAATTCTCTGTTGCAAAGTCCAAACGCTTATTATTTGCTTCTATATTTACAATATTGAGGCAGAAGATTCATAGTACACATAGATCGATTAGACCTCTCCATCATCAATCTGTATTCTACATCAAGGAGAAATTCTAGTCCTACAATTCTTGACACAGAATGACAAATCCAGCTATTATGAGTTTGTTTTAAAACCAGCCTGAGAATAGCTAAAAAGATCCTGTTTCATCATTTCATTTAAGATAATTCACTCAATGTCCAAGGGAGCACAATGTACAAAATAGTATGAAACATTCTGCATTTAGACTTTTAAAGACCAATAACCACATATCAGAGAAACATACAACCTCTTCACTGAGATAAAGTAGCAAATGGTTCATTAGTTATGACGTCCTCTGGAACCACATACAGAACATTTTTGTGAAAATACATGGTTGCAAGGATTTAGGTTAGTAACCACAACATCTTACTCCAAAACCAACCATGTGAAGTTAGAAACTATTGCTTATATACACGAAATGCCCTAAGAAATTCAAGCGACATACGTATGCATCTCCAGTTGAGAAATGCGCATAATAAATGAGGTTCAGAATCTGTCATTTATCACCATAATTAGTACTCTTTGAATTTGTTCTCTCAGAACTACAGTTTTTAGCAGGATAATTTTGCATCTGTTGCACTATATAAATGCCTACTAATAACAGATAACATCAGTTAATACCCTCATTCAAATTGTTTATCAAGTCCAGGCACACATATTGGAGCCCCATTCTTCATCAACTACTAGATCACACATGGCACCAGAGAAGCACCACAATTAGAAGGCCTCTTATCTACTTTATTTTCTTCCTCCTTTGTTAGTTGACTTTACTCGAGCAATATTAAATAAAAACAGCAATAACAATGGAAGGTCTACTACTAAAAAGAAGTTTCTCCACTCTTCAGAATGATGTGAACAAAAATGGACTTTCCTTGAATTTGTGTTAACTTTATAAAATAGGCTTACTAGTTGCAAAATAAAACATGAACTTTCATGAAATTGCAATTTCAACACAAACTTTCAAATTTAGTAAAGAATATTATGAACTTAACCTAGTTCTTCAATTTGAATCACCATTAACTTTCCAGCTAAGATTTGTGGACATTTCCGACCAATTTGTTCATGTTGATTACCCACATTGTTTAAATAAAAATAAAAACAAGCTAGACGAAACCACATTGTTTTGTGAACAAAGTGTAATGTTTTTCCACTTAAATATTATTAGAATTGCATAAATAATAAACTAGAACAATGTCATTTTGTTCACCTGCCATGAATTTTTATGGTTATTGTGCTTGGTCGACAGTATTACATCCACTATGAACAAGTTGCACAGACATTTAAAAAAGAAAAGAAAAATCACTTACGTCCAACTAACAATGGCTAATTAGTCCAATGATACAGTTCAAAACATATCTGCAGTTTATCCTAATGTTAAAGATAGAATGAACAAGAAGAAGATAACAAGAACACAAGTTAAATCTCAAGTGCACGTAATTAAATAAAACCACCAACTTCCAGTGCTCCTTCATCCTTTCTATGCACTCTTCTTTAGTTCCTGATAGCCTCAATCTATGCCTTCGAAGATACTCTTTACATTCGTTCAACTTTAGTTCTTGCAAATCACTCCCCCCTACACAAACATCCAATCAACCTTAACCACATTTTATATTCATATATCTCAAAAACTCTGAACACACCCTCTACTCAGAATTTCGTACAGAAAATATAGAGTTTACCAATTACATATAAGAAACACAACATTTTCATAAATCAGTTCATAAACATTTTGCCATCTACCTCGAATTAATTGAATAACTTTGTAGTAGATAGCATCCGCATCAACTTTATCAACATCGTGTTCATCTTCTGAATGATCCCAACAACTACCATTCTCCTCATCATCATCATTACTACTGAAGCAATAAAAAAAAGAAATTCCCGCATTAGAAACTATATGCAAGACCGAAAAGGAAAATATGTGCCTGTGGCGGTATCTGATTGTAGATTGCATATATACGCCATAGAATTGCGCTTAACGAACTCTGAAATACCAGGAAATGGAAGAACTGATCTCCTCATAACTTTCCGGCGGAAATGACTCAGACTCTTCGGAAGATGAGATTTCGATGAAACATCGTTTCTTGGATTTCTCGTCGGCCATTCAGAATTCAAATGACAACTTTCCCTTCCGAGAAGATGAATTGTTGGAGGTGCAGGAATTGACAAACTGTAAATTAGTAACTTTAAACAATATTTTAAGGATGCACTATCCACATCCAAAATACCTAAACCAGCCACAAAAATTGATTTTTAAAATATTTGGGATGTGTTTAGTATCTCATCCTATGTAGTTCCACTCATATTTTAAAGTGCTGGTTCTTAGTTTTAAATTTGTATCATGTATGTTTTTTAATTTTACATTATAAACTTTTATTTTTTTATGATCACAATATATACTATATTTTTTATTTTATTTTTTAGCCTACAATCAATATTTTTCTATAAAAAAGGAGTCATGTAATTTTCACGTGTCATTGACAGTTATTTGCGTCATTTGCACTTTTAAAATGTGGTTACACACCACTAGGGTGGGAATAGATCGGACTGCTCGACAGGGGCCTACTATTGCGCAATTCGATTCGGCCTATTTGATAAATGAGTCAGATCAAGACCTTTTGTTAGGTCTTTTTACGAAAATAGGCTAGACCCAATCTTAGTTAGGCCGTCCTATTTATAGTCTATTATTATATAAATATATAATACATATTTTTTAATTGTGCCCTAATTTTATATATGTATGATCCATTATTCAAGAGTTCATAGAGTCGCACACCCTTACAAACATCACCATGCATCTATTTACAACACAAGCAAATCCATTCCCATTAACCACAAGCAAATCCATTCCCATTAACGCGTCTCTTTACAACACAAGCAAATTCATTCCTCCCATATATGGTAGTCGATATTGATTTCGATAATTTAGCATCTATTTACACAAGCGACACAATATAAGCAAATTCATTCCTCCCAGTCGATATTGATATCGATAATTTATATATTGATTTATGCATATCACAATTGATATGATCGATATCGATAAGTTAAATATTGATATATATATATATATATATATATATATATAATATAGTTATAGATTTTACAACTAACATAATTGACGTCGATAATATCAACACGTCTAGATGAGTTAGATGAACATGAATATGACATTCATTTATAGAAAATGTGAAGTAATTATTAAGAATGATATATATATAATATTGCAAATGATATGATAGTCGATATTGATATTGATAATTTATATATTGATTTTTGCATATCACAACTGATACGATCCATATCGATAAGTTAAATAAATAAATAAATAAATAAATAAATATATATATATATATATATATATAACTGTAACTGATATAATTTATCGACAAGTCTAGATTCCATCAATGGCATTTATTTTCTATTTTCAACGTAATTGATTCTCATCATGCAAGTGTACTAAACTTGAGAAAATTACTAAAATTTGAAAAATGTAGCTCAAATTGTATGGAACTGTCCATTCTTGCATGTTGACAGATTAAGCACTGAAAATCTATGAATTAAGCACGGAAAATCTATTAATTTTAAATGTATAGTATTGTTATATTTGTAGGCTTTTAATAGACTTTAAATAGGGTTCAGGCCGGGCTTATCTACAAATTAGATCGGGCTCAAACAAATAAAAAAGTCTATCATATATAATAGATCAGACTTAGGCTTTATATTTAAAATTGAGGTTTGGGCCGATCACAAAAAAGTCCAGCCTAGCCTAACCTATTTCTACCCCTAATCATCACCATTCTTCATTTACTCAAATAATTTCTAAAAAAAATTGGGGAAAATTAGGGCTAAATTCAATTTTGAAAGGGAAATTAGTTAATGGCCTAGAAAAAAACGAAAATAACCCTCAATTGGTATGCAAAAACTACGTGGATCTTTTCTCACCAGAAAATGTTAGACCAAAAATTATAAAAGTAAATAAAGTTTATAATATATATTATAATTGAAGGAAAAAAATATAGAATGCAAAATTAAAAAACATGTCTGATATAAGGTGTAATATGAAATTTACCCTATTTTAAAAGGAGTTTGTTTTTCATCCAAACTGAAATTTAAATGCATTTTGTTTAATTGGAAATTGGGTAATCAATTTTTGCTATAATCATAAGCAAGTATCAACTAATGAGGAAAAATTATTCCATCTGTCCCACGAGCTAAAAAGATAGACACGTATTCCTCTTTCATCATTTCAAATTATTAATTATAGACACTTTCATTCTTAATAGAGTATAATTTGTCAACTATACCCTTAAGTAATCACAATTTTTTTTCCACCTAATGTATCTAAAATTCATGTAATTTGGGTTGATGTGATTCGAATTCGTGAATTTAATTTTTTTTTTTTTAATTTTATATCTTGATCTTTATATACAAATTCAGTGACTTTTATGTGCAAATGTTGTAAAATTTATGTATAAATATTGTGACTTTTATGTATTGTAACTTAGAAAGAAAAAAAAAATTCAACAATATTTGTACGTAAATACCTTTATGTGATATTCATATAACCTTTATATATATTCATGTGAATATTTGTACATAAAGATCACTTAAATATATATAAATGTCATATGAATATAACATAAAAATATTTATGTACAAATTTTGCTGAAATTTTTCATTTTTTTCTAAGTTATTGAACATAAAGGTCACATAATTTATATATAAAAGTTATAGAATTTGTATATAAAGGCCACCAAATTTGTATATAAAGGTTTTGGCCTAAAGTAAAAAAAATAAATTAAAAACACGTATATTCCGATCAATCCAGATTGCATGTGCAACTGGTGTACATTAAACATACTCAAAATATGTGTTGGAATTGTCATTTTTTAAATGATTTTTTGGTTAGTCATCAATGTGTAAAAATAAGAGTAGAATATGAAGTTTGTGGACTAATTTACTTTTTCAGGTAGATTAAATGTGTTTTTTTAATTTGTGTGATATGTAAAGTGTGGCTATATTTGAGAGACAGAAGAAGTAATAAATAAGGAAAAATGTTCAAATTTTATCCTATATATATATATATATATATATATATCTTATTTAAGTTGTTTTAATACAAAAATACCACTAATATTTATATTTAAATACATATAACTCATTTAAGATTTACTTGGTATAATAAAAAAAATTATTAATTTATTTTTTCTCATTTCTTTTTTTACCTCAAATATTTTATATTTTTTTAGAACCAAAATGTTATTTCATGAAACATAAATATATTAACTCATTATATATATATATATATATGAATATATTATTATTATTATTTAATTTTTTTTTACTTTTGAAGACTAAAACTATTAAACAATTAGATTTATTCTAAATAATAATTTCATTATGATATTTGAGATATTATTTTTGCATTTAAGTGAAACATAAACCTCTATAATTATATTTTTATATGAAATATTATTTTGCTCTAAAAATAAAAAAATATGAGGTAAAAAAAAGTGAAAAGAATATAAAGTGTTCAAATGAAGCATTAATTTACAATATTAATGATGTTATGGTATAAAACAAAAAAACTTTAGTGAGTTATATGTAATGAAATATAAACATAATTGGTATCATTATACCTATAAAGTATGAATGCATGTGTTATATGCACCCCGGGAGAAATATTAATGGATTATCCGACCATTTTTCCCATATAATCAATATATGAAAACTAATTTTGGACACCAATATCAACAATATTCGATTTGTGACACCGACAACAAACGTGAGTCAGGTTGAGCATGACACAGCTGCAAATGACAACAAAAAGTGCAGATGATTGAGAAATACATTATTTGCTCTTGTAATTCACATGAATTTTTTTCATTTTTTTTCTCATTCTTGCTCTTAATTATTTCAGATTAGGATTGGAAGGAATCGTGCAACTTAGATATGGATAAAAAAAATCATCTCTGATACTAACCAATTCCTATTACATGGGTCATGGGATGACATGTCTCGTCGTTTCACAAATATAATTTCCTAAAACGTCTCATCACCCACAATTCATATTCATTTCACAAATCAATCTCTGAAGTAAAACAAAATAAAAAAAAATAAAAAATTAAGAGATTAGAGGGAATGAGCAAAGCAAGGTAGGAAGCGATTGAGAGATGAATGTTGACTGAGCAGCTCAACAGATATTCCTAGCTTTGAATCAAACACAAAAAACTTAATTACAGACTTTACACTCGTCTATACATCATGCTTGGTATGCGCTTCTTTGTTGGCTACCAACCCTACTTCACCCCGATGTCACCTTTCCCCGATTCATCTTGCAGGATACCTTGTCAAGTTATTCACAACTTGGGGTTACGAGACTGATCCATATTTCTTCTCTTATCGATTCTTAGGGACAAATGACAGTGGAATCAATGCAGTTTAGCTAGTGATCTTGGGGAAACGCCATGCAACAACTTCACGTATCCTAGGAAACTAAGTTTTCCATCAGTGTGCCTAATCCAATCATGAAGTACAGCATGAACTGGAATAGAAGAGCTAAGTCCAAGTTCCTGAGAGAGAGAGAGAGAGAGAGAGAGAGAGAGAGAGAGGTGAAATCAGAAGTATAATCACAATCTGTGCGTTTTTGGGATAAAGTGATGCTAAATTGCTATTTTACCGAAGCTAATTCCTCAATCATGATAGTGCGGTTGCCATCCTTCTCAAAGATTTCATAGGCACAACGAGCATGTTGTTCCCATCGATCAAGAGCCTCTAACTGATACACACTTAATGCAGCAGCACAGAATTCTTCAAAATCCATTCTTCTGTATTGAAGTGCATTCAGCTGTCATGCGAGGAGATGAAAACAGATTAAATTAGAATGGTAATGTACAGCAAAACTTTAGTCAATAGGAAGTGTTAATAGTTACTGAGATGCATACAGAAGCAAGAAAATCATAAATGCGTGAATCATTCATGGCATCAGTTGCGTTTTTCTTCATGGCCTGCAGAAATAAAACAGAAAACATGACCAAATACTTATTCAAATGGCCAATAATTATAATGATCTGCAAAATGTACCAACCGCTTTGATATTGTCCAAACTTATAGTGCCATTTTTGCTTGGCTCCAATTGTGCAAACTGCTCTTTCAAATAATAAAGCTCATCAATGGTCAGTGTTTTCGATAGAGCCTGCAAAAGTTCGAAACAGGAAAGTGACACCAAGAACAAGTCAGACCATCACACACCAAGGAACAGATAACTAAATAAGGTGAAACATCACCTTCTAGAAATAAAAAAAAATCTTCACTTCAACAAGAAACAATTATATGCTATTGAAAATATTCTCGAACCAAATTCCTAAATTGAAGTGTGATACACGTGTTAACCCTTTGAAAAGCATTGATTTTGTTACAAGTGGCCAATTTAAGACTTCCTCCCTGCCTAAGTGCACCAGAGGTTCCATATTCTAATTAATGTCTGATATAATATTTATTTTTTATTAGAAATATAAGCTTGGCACAACCTATTGGGACCAGGGGCATCTAAAATTTCTAGAGGGCTAATAACTGCTTCCAATATCCCATGAGCTAGAAGCTCGTTTAGCTATCATTCAATATACTTGATTAGAAGCCCTGCAGGATGACAGAGCAGAGCATAGACATTTAATCTATGGCATGTATTTCATAATACAATTAGGCTAACATGCACGTGGATGTATGTAGATTCCTTAATAAGTTTCATATTCACAGCCATCACAATAAGCTGATCCTGACGGACAATCATCATTAAAAAAAATAAAAAATAGCACCATTTTAACAAGCAAAAGTCAGATGGATTAGATATCTATCAGTG
Organism: Scutellaria barbata; assembly: GCA_028654395.1. NCBI lineage: Eukaryota > Viridiplantae > Streptophyta > Magnoliopsida > Lamiales > Lamiaceae > Scutellaria > Scutellaria barbata. The sequence continues at coordinate 6,498,214 of CM053650.1, forward strand.
CAGTTCTAGTCTCAAGGAAGTTTCATTTGGGAAGCATTACCTATTGGCAGATCTAAATTTCACCAAAAGTATAATTTATGCGTCTATTGGGCCACCTTGACATTTCCCTCAGATATGGATTGACACACTCTCACAGATTAAGATCAATGGAAATATATATTACAGCATTACACACCCGTAAAGCAGCTTTGCGGAGGGGTGATGAACGCATATAAGCTTTCATGAGTCTAAATATTAGTATATCCAATGGCACTTTGACATCATGAGTATTTCTGATCCATGGATGACCTGAAGCAGAAATTGCGTACAGCTTTCAGAATTAAAAAAAAAAACAATTTTCTTCTTCTTCAATAATAAAAAGACTCACATAAGGCTTGAGCTGCAGTCATTCTTTTCCTTGGATCCTTGTTTAAAAGACGTTTGACAAAGTCCTTGGCATCAGAAGATAGAGTTGGCCAAGGTTGCTCTTCATAAGTTGGTTCAGCTTTGACAACGGCACGAAAGATGCCAGACTCAGTTCGAGCCCAAAATGGACGGCTACCACAGAGCAGGATATATGCTATTACACCCACACTCCAAACATCTGCCTCAGTACTATATGCTCGATGTAAAACTTCAGGTGCTACATAATACGCACTGCCAACAATGTCATTCAGCCTCTCATCTGGAAAGAATTGTAACATCATCATATTACTCAGTTTAATGCTTTCTCAACACAAACTGGGAATTATACAAAGACAAATAAGAAAATACCTGGTTTAACGAAATCTGATAAACCAAAATCTATGGCCTTCAATGGTGAGTTTTCTTCCTTGGATGTAAACAAGAAATTCTGATCCAGTAACAAGAAATAGTTAAACAAGCTACAAATGATAAATCCCAACCTAACATAAGAACATAATCTTAATGTTTTTAAAAATTCAACTGGTTCAACAATTTAACAAAAAGAAAAGGAATAATAAAAGCATCATATCAGCTCTCTCTCAGAGTCTGAGTCTGCTTAGGAAATTCTAAAGAATTCCACTTTATCCTACTCAATGGTGAATCAACAATCACTGAACAACTTATACACCTTCCTTCCTGCCTCCTGAATGATATAATAACATATTATGAGTCTATGCAAAGGCAGTTGAAGGTATGTCCTACTAATACCTACCTCGGGTTTAAGATCACGATGCACCACCCCTTGGAGATGGCAGAAAGCAACAACCTTCAGTATTTGCATCATTACAATCTTTGCATCATCTTCCGTATATTTTCCACCCCTGAAAAAAAAATGAATTTATTATAATGTTGAAAAATATAGTTCCATTAGCTTCCCAGTTAAAAGGGGAAAAAAGAAAAAATGTTTTGCAAGATAAGTGCTTAATTTCTGTATTGAATCACAAGTACCTTGAAAGTATTCTATCTAAAAGCTCCCCTCCTTCACATAACCTGAGAGATGAAGTCCTCAAATAAGAAACTATTCCAAAGAGATCATTCTGAAATAAATCAGGCACAGAACAACTGAAGACCATGCCAACAAGGGAAGAAAACGAGCCAAGATTGAGATTAGCAATCAAAGCTTACTCCATCACAATGTAAACATTATCATGATCTTCAAAAGCATCATAAAACTGTATTAGATTGCTATGCCCCGTCAAAGCTCTCAAAATTTTCACCTCCTTTCTCACGTCTTCAATAGCAATAGCAGTGGTCATCTGGACAAGGAAGTCATTTATACAATTATAGAACAATTTAGTATGGGATTAAAGGAATATTTAAAGATGCTTCACAATTTGACCAGTATTCTTATGATTTTCTTGTATAAAAACAAAAGATAAATTGATAACACTAAGCAATGCCACACTCATATAATAATTCTGTAGTTGACTGAAATTACATACTGACATCATCTATCATGACGATTTGCTAAACATAACTCAATATGCTTACTAATGTGATTTCACAAGACACAATTTGTATCGCTAATTTGTGTACATGCTAGAGAAACATTACAATAGGCAGCAGTTAAAATTACATGATGATACACAAAACTCCTCACTTTCCACCCTGCTTTTGATATGCATACCACATCAAACTCCCATATACTAAATAATATCAACTAGTTCAGCAAAACTAAAGTATCAAAAATTAGCCACCTAAACTTCCTATTATAAACACATCTTCATGCACACATGATGTCTTTTAGAGCCTTGTTTCCTAGTTCATGAAATACAAATTTGTGGTATAAGTGGAGGATGGAAATAGCGAGCAAGAGAACTCAGGTTATTATAAACTGGAAGCACTCTTCACTGCAATCTCATTTCACCATCATCTGCTATAATGTTAGCATGCAAACTAGAAAAACCATGGATGCCAAGTCTACTATCACTTACACTATGTTTGGAAGAGGATTATGCGGGATTGGGAAAATCCTGGATTTTGTAGTAAATGTGAATAGCGAAAATGTATATTTGTTTGAGGATTTAGTAGGGTGAGATTATATTATAGATGTCAAATCAATATTAAAAATGGTAGGTTGATATAATATTTTATTATGAAAAAGTAAGTTACTTTTTATTTGAAATGTGGGTTGATGTAATATTTTATAATGAAAAGTGTATTTTATAATAATTGATGATTGTAATATAAGTAGTAATGATTGTATGCGGATTTAAATATGAAAACAAACATACACTAGGATTCCGATGTTTAAAATACTGTCATGTGAATTCCCTTCCATACATAGACTTAAGAGCCAATCACATATAATCAACCTATCGACATCATCCAAACTCAAGCCAATTTCTGATCAAAATTTGATTATATTATTTTTCTTTAAATTTTAGGACGGTGGGTTGGAGGGAGGTAAGGCCAACAAAACTTCCTTCTCATTAACTTAAAACTCACGTTTAAACTAAATTCATAAACCTACAAAACACATATTATTGTCCAATTAAAAAACAGATCAAAACTCATTCCAGCAGATAACAAAATTTCAAACATTTGAATCAGCATACATGAAATCAACAAAAGATATGACGATAAACCTTGTTTTTTTTTTTTTATGGATGAATCAGATTATTCTATAACCCAATAACTGGTCCTATACTAGCCAAAAATTAGCATCAAGATCAAGCACAGGATCAATCCTACACAATATCAAAACTAGAAAAAAAAATCCAAAATAAATAAATAAAATACTAATAATAATAAAACTCTCCAAACCTTAGCTTTTGGAATGACCTTAACGGCAAGTTCTTGCCCTTTGATCTCCCCTTTCTTGAACTTCGCCTTACAAGTATACCCAAAATGCCCTCGACCCACCTCCTCCCCCACCTCATACTTATCATTAAACTTCTTAGAAAACCCAAAACTCTTATCCAAACCCGCCGCCTCGGTGACCTCCTTATCCTCCGGTATCGCCCCTCCGTTCGGCTTCACGGAGCCATGCCGCCGCGCCAGCACAGCCTTGATGTGCCTCGCCGGAGACGACTTCCTGAAAAACCTCCTCGGCGTCCCACTCCCCGGAGCTGGAGATCTCGCCGGCGACTTCTTCGAGAACAGATAGTGAGCTGGGCTCGGGCTGTAGAAAGGGAAAAACGGCGACTTCTTACCTGAGTCTCGTTTTTCCTCATTCCTTTTCTCCTCCTCGGAACCTTTCGCATTCGATTCACCATGATTCGCCGCCGTATCCGGCTTTTCCGGAGCAGCGGCGGTTTTGATTTCATTTGATGAGTGAACACTGGGTTCTGGAAAGGGTTTGGGTTTGGAAGCACATATTCCCATTTTCACACAGAAAAATCACAATATCAATGGCGATAGCAATGCTTCTCCCCAATTCCACTGGCACTCTACAATGCAGACCGTGAGAGGTATAAATGCATTTGATTAGAGTGAGAAGCGTATGTTAGGAGAGAGAGAGTGGGAGCAGCAGAAGGGATCTGTGGAGAAGATGATAAAAGTAGAGGATTTGTTTTGTTAAGAAGGGGAAAAACAAGAAAGGAAATCATTAAAAAGTCATAAAATGGGAAATTAATTTAGGTTTAAAGAGAAAGTTATGAAATATAATAATTAAAGATGATGAATGTAGGGCAGGGTGGTCCAGCTTGTACAGTTCAACTCCATGTGGCAGCACCCACTGCTTATTTATTTATTTCACTTACATACTCTTTTTTAAATAGCTTATCTAATTTTTTATTTATATTCAGGCTAAAAAAACATTTTTTAATCTAAACTCCATTTAAATTATATATGATTTTATTTATTTTTTATAAGTTTCGAAATATCTTACTTTGTTGTATGAATTTTAAATTTAATGTATTTTATAAAATTAGATAAATCCTCATTATACATTGGTCCCAAATCAATGACTAGAATTATTCGACATTGTAAAATGTATCAAATGTAAAATTTTATATGATAAAGTTTTAAAATTTATACAAAAAAAGTGAATTTACGTATAATTTAGATGGAAAAATGTTTATAGCCTTTATATTAATGTGTTTAATCAATTCATGTTATGTTACTATCAATTAGTCTAACTTTATTATGTGAGCTTCAATCAGTTGAAGAAAAGAATTTATTAAGCGTTGTTTTGATGGTGCTAAAAACATTAAAACAAGGTTGTATACAAAATAATAAATTTTCTGATGATATACATATGTTTCTATGACCTAAGCATTTTTGGTTGCAATTTAAAATAATGTTAATGGTATTGAGTATTCTAAACAATGGGGGTGCAAAGTTGGGAAAAAGCGTGAAATTTTGTCTGATATATTTGGGCCAAAACAAAAGGGAAGGAAGAATAGACTATTCGACTTGTCTTGGTCTTGCCAAATGATATCCTCACCAATTTATTAATTCAAACTCCCATAGACCCTTTATTAGGTTGTTTTTATTAGGCTAATTACATTTGGGTTTTTTTTTTTTTTGGGAATAATTTGAAATTAATAAAGTAAATTCATTAATAGCATTTCGAATGATATGAATTTATAGAAATATTACTTTAAAATTGGATTTAACATTCATCTTGTATTTTAATCTCTTAATCCAATTACAAATTGGAAGTATTTGGTAAAGGTTTAGAATTTTAACTTTATTGGATTTCAAAAAAAAGTTGCTAAATCTTAAATAAAATCGATATGTAAATACTTATAAAATTGGTTTATAAGTTGAGAGATGGACCCTGGTAATTTTGAGGTCTTGAAGAAAAATGCGTTGCTTAATTAATTAGTGTTAATTTGGACCAAATTCTTTTGTAAATTTGGAATTTGTTTTTTAACAAATATTACCACCATTTTTTAAAAATTCTTCCAAAATTTAGACCAGACTAACGGTGCATTCCACCAAATATAAAGTGAAAGAAACCATAAAACAATAATATTTACAACGTTAAAAAATCTTTTTATTGACCATAATAAAACATTGATGAAGATATTCACAGTAAAAAAATATCTCCTAAGCATTCTTTAACAAAACATCCAAACACATATTCATTTTAACATGCTTTTCAATTCCACTATCAAAAATAACATATTCTCCCAGAATAAAACCAAACATAGCATCAAATTTCCAAGACAAATACCTGTCTGAAGCCTCAAGCTCAGAAACACATTAATAAAGTTACTGATTTTTTCATATCACATCTCATGCTTGGTTGACAACAACTATACATGGAAATTCAAAGTTATTGATATTTTTCCGATATTTCCGATATTTCCTCGGATGAATATACTGCGTGAAAGACGATTAGCCACCTTGACCAAGTAATTTTGTATCTTATCAATCTCTAATGAACAAATACGCAACAAAATTTTTACAAAAGTTATATATGCTTACAGCAAATGCTTGCTGTCTCCCTGCATCGCTTAAATCCACATCCAGCTGCCCCTAAATGAGAAGAACAACAATAATGGAAAAGAGCTAATTATATGTAATTAGCCTATTTATGCAAGGCTAAGTATAAGAAGCACCACTGATTTAAATCCAAAGAAAAATTTAACCAAATTTAAAATCGAGTACCTGAATTCTGCCCTCATTATTCCATTTCGCTTCACCGTGACGAATTACAATAATTTCAGCAAATCTTGGACTAACTGTATGGTCATATTGAGCTAAGGCAGAGTTCCTGGGGAAAAAAAAGGATACATGAACAGCTCTTATTTCCTGCAAATAAATGAAAAATCTTGATTCTTTTCTGGAAATAAAGCTATTTAACTCTAACTAAAAACAAAAGAAAAGAAAAGAAAAGAAAGAAAACATAATAATTTGCAAGAGCCCATCACAGAGTGCAGCATGGGCACGAAGCATGATACATGTAAAATAGTGTACCAAAAAAACAATAGTTGGTAATTGGAGTTGAAGATATATACTGTTTACTGCTAGACATATAAGGGCTCTCGGCTTAATTCAGCTGTGGGTTTAGAGAGAGAGACAGCGTTGAAGATGAATGCTTCTTTGGTATGTACTTTGTGCTTTACTAGAGTTTTTACATTGTCCGCCAAAGTCAACGATGGCAAATTTTAAATTTATTATGTTTTATACTTTATCATTGACACCTTTACTTGGGCATTAAATTATTCTTCACCCAAATATGGGCCTTAAAGAAAGAAAAAAAAAATGTAAAAAAGTGTGTACTGTATGCCATATGTTATGGAGGATACTTAAGTGATGTTGCAAAAAAAACGTTGGAAAAATTGGGAAAAATGTTTAGAGGTGTTTAAGTGTTAGGGCAGCTATTGTTATTCCCCCTCACTACAATAATAAGTCATTTAACGATACAAAATTCAAGTGTTTCCACTATCCAAAATTGGAGGAGTTGATGATGATTGCATACATCCATCATTTATCACCCTGGAGAATTTTGATATTTATATTCTTCAATACGGCGGAATAATGAGTGTTGAATGAGTTAGAACGTTTTTATTGATTCATATGAATTTTGGTCTCAAATTGTTTCACTTAATTATGCTTATTTACAGTTTATATTGAGATTTTTTTTATCCATGCATATCATATGGACCTATGCGGTATTTAATTATTTACAGTTTTTGTATATCTATGATTTTCACAAATCATATATAAATTGTTAAGTATGGGTTATGAATTGACCGTGTCTTAATGTAAGACCTACTCTTTGTAAAGATCTTAAAGACCTTTTCTATCTAGCTATGTATATCCATATCCTATGAGGTAATCAATTTTTGCTACACATTATTTTTTATTTATTATGGCAACCCGTCTCTGAAGTGGATTGTCTTCCAACGTAGGAGTGACTTAATAAATAATGTGTAATGAATTGGACGAGACTCCATCACATATAATTTGACGTGCAAGACAATTTTACCCAAGTTTTTGGTCTGGTTGTATTAGCTAGTAAAAATGTTGTAAAAGATATATTAGGGGGGGTTAATGTACTAATGGAGTGAGTTTGCACCTTTACCCAAAATAACGACACCATCTTATGCAACAATTGATCCATTTATAAATTTAAACTGATCAACACAAACAGAAGTTCCACTACAAAATGCATGAATTTGATTGAAGCATAACATTATAGTTCAAACAAATAATGCTTCACACACCTTCACAAACTAGAGTAGGATCATTGTGAGGTTAAAAATAGATGATAATGAAGATGCTTATAGCTTCCTCAAAATCATCATAATATTAAAAATCTAAACCTCTTTAACACACAGGTTTATCATTCTAGTTCAAAAATTAAACTTTCCTCAACCCAAGCAAAGAGACTAGCCGGAATTTCTATCCCCACCAAATCCAGACTCCAGAAATCCGGTCTGGTTGAGGTGACTAACGTCACCCCATGATTTAATGCTCCAATCATCATCTGACACATGAAATACGCTGATAGAAGTATTCATAACCCTACCAACGGATCGACCATTTGGAGTAGCCCTTTTATGAAGAGCTCTGATGGTACCTCCGTGTGAGACTATCACCACTCTCTCTCCTGCATTAAAATGAAAATTAGGATCAATTCTTCAACTTTTGTTTTCATGTCAAATGAAGGAACCTGGACCTTTATGTTTCTTTGCGATTCTCTCCAAAGATAATGTGGAACGTTCATATAGCTGTTTAAAACTCTCTCCACCACCCTGCATATGGTGTGGATTAGGTCTAAAATTTGCAAAACCACCCCCTTCAAATAGAGATTACTGAAGGCAACATTGGATTAGGTTTACTGCCCCTTGATTAGATGGTTTGACAACAAATCTCATGCAAGGAGAGGGCCAGATTGAACAGCCTACTGTATTCATTTCTTGTATTGTGACTTATTCTGCACTGTCTGTATAATAGCCTATATATAATGTTAGTATATATATAAATATAGCGCAAACCAGAATAGGTACCCTCGGATGCATAGTTTACAATAGCAAGCCAGCAACTGAGGCTGAGTTGAAAGAGTAAGATGAGTCTACAGTTTCTTACTAAATTTTAAGGTTATACTTCCAAAATATTATGTTTCCTATAGGATTTGTTAGCTAAATTTATGTTTATAGTCGGACAATCATGGCTACCCCATTTGAGACAATCTTGTTTCAGTTATGAAAAAATCCAGAATGGTTGTCTGTAACTTAATATAAAAATTTAGATCAGAATCAAGATCACCTGAATGCAGGTGGAGGTAGGCAATCAGCCAGTAGAAGATGAGTTTCAAAGGAAAATAATTTCCAGATATTTAGAAAGAGGTGATGGCATTAAGCACCTAAAGGGGAAGTGAGTTGCATAAAGTGTGGATTACATGAAAGTTTTTCCCATGACAATTCATAAACATGTTATGTACTTTTATATACACATGGTGAAGAAAATGCATATAGATACTGTCCTAATCAAATTTTAACTTATGTATTGGTTGAGTTTATATGCACAATTACGTGAAGTTCTAGAAAATTGTATCATAATGTAAACATAAGTACATATTTTCATGTCAGACAATATGTAAGAAAACCAGATGATCTAAGTTGTAAATATTTAAGCATTATTTTAAGAAGTATACATGAACAATGTGTCCATTTGACTCTACAAGTTTGTTTTTGAGAACTATAAAAAAATAATATATATGTTATACATGTGTATGTGTACACATGTGCAAGTGCAAGTGCTTATATCCATACAAATTCTCAAAGAGTACAAAACCGACATGTTTCTAGCGCTCTTTTCCTAAATCAATAACCAAATTAAGTACAATATCACAAAATAAAACATGTCATGTCAAGTGTGATCCTCACACTTTCTCCAGAGAGACTCCTCCAAGCATACTCATTTCAGATAAATTATTTTTTCTCAGTTTCCCTTACGAAATCAATTCTCCAAAATGATGTGACCAACCAAGCGCAGGCCTAGTTGTCCAAATTATACACAATAATTATAAGGCCATCCCTGAAATTTTATTTGGTTCTGATTGAGTGATCAAGAATTTTATTGTATTATTTATAAGAAAAAAGTAGTTAGCTGTAAAATGGATAGTTAATTATTTTGACTAATTGATCTTTTACCATTTGGAAGCCATAATGTCCACTTATGTAATGTTAGCTAAATTTCTGATCAGACTGCCCAAAGTATAAATTATTGCACTCTGGTTCTGGGGTCAGTTCTTCTCTAGTTTCCTTCTAAGGTTTTAAAAAAAGTAGTGAAATTGGGCTATTCAAGCTGTTCAACATTTTCTATAGTATTGTATCACGAATTGAATGTAAACTAAGGGACTCACTGCATTTGCAATGGAAATAAATGCACACCAAGGAGATCACTGGAACTCGATATACAAATGAAACCACAAAACAATGGATGAAACCTTTAGTCTCCAAGTAAGATTTTCAGGGCGATGTGGAGACTGAAAGATTAAATAAAGTATCAGAAATACATGTTCAAGTAGCTTTATGGATATGTTGACTTTCACAGTTTCACAATGCATAAGTGTCAAAGGTGGAACAATGCAGAGAGCTCCAGCATTACTGTGTGAGAGTGTGTGTGTGTGTGTGTGTGTTCAGAGAAAGAGATAGAGAGAGAGACAAAGAGCACACACTGGAATTTCTACATCTTCTCGGTTAGATGAAAATGCTTTATGAGCCTGGGGATTAATTTTCGCAGCTTCGTGAAAGACGAGACCTTGAAGGTCTCCAAGATGCCTTTCCCGCAAGCCCATATCTTTAATAACCTGACAAGCAGCACTTGTTTTTTTAGGATTGAAATACAGCAATGGCAGCAACATAAATATGTATGTGAGAACATGAAATCCCTCGTGGTCAGTTTTCATCAGTGGAAACAGGCATGAAAGTAGAACATAAGAAATATACTATTTAAACAAGACTAAACTTAAAAGCCATTGCCTTACAAGCAACTAAATCAGAAATATATTGCAATCATGTGAACTGAAACATAAATAATCAAACAATAACAACTGTTTGAACTAGTCTTGCTAAATTTCCATGATCTATCAAGTGATCAAACCCCTTGTACATCTAATACTCCCACTAGAAAAATAGCATACTATAATACTATATAAGCCAGTAAAAGAATGTGAAATTAAAGGAAAGAAATGGCAATCAAAGCCAGAATAAGAAATTTTTTTTTTTTGGATGACACTAAGGTACTAAATAAATATTATACTGCTCTGTATAAAGAAACATGTTTCACCAGCTACTGGTTTAATGCAGTGAATGTTAACTGTTTATATGGTGATATATGGCAACGAGCTCCAAAAAAACTAAATCTATTGTGACATTGTCTCAATACATAAGCTAAAAGTAAAAAAAAAAATCCATACCTCAAGCACCCCACATCTTTTTGCTATTAATTCGGCAGTGTAAAATGCTCGTTTTAGGTCCGATGAATATACAGCAGAGATTTTAGGCTCCCGTGAAAGCCGGTCAGCCACCTTGTGCAAGTAATAACAAATTCATTCAGGGACCTTAAGCAACTATTAACAAATTTCTACTTCATATACTATGATATAAGCAAGTATACATCATAAACGACAGAATATCACATACTGCAACTGCTTGCTCTCGCCCTACATCATTCAAATCCACATCCAGGTGTCCCTAAACAAACACAAACAAAATAATCATAACATAAAGATCAACGACAAATCATTTACTGCTGCCAAAATTACTCAAAATATCTTGAGAAAATTAAGCATAATAAACTAAAAAAAAGTCCATATGATGAAAGACTAACTACAAGGAGGAGCATAGATATTAACTAGAATTGGATAAATATAACATCTAGAAACAATCATGCTGCAATTCTTTACAATATTAAGATTAAACCTGAATTCTGCGATCAGCATTCCATTCAGTTTCACCGTGGCGAATAACAACAATCTCCGCATATTTCGGACTAACAGTCTCCGTCGCTCCACTATCCTCAGTACAATCAATTTGAGCAAAAACAGAATCCCTGAAAGAATTCTCGCTAAATTACAAATTATTGATTTCATATTTTCTGGAACTCAAGCTACTTCACTTGAACCGTAGAAATTATGCGTATCTATCAAATACGTAATGAGCACCATAATCTAGCAACTGTTGATAATTGGAATTCAATATTTCAATTACATTCGAAACAAATCAGTTACATGCGTACTGACCTTGATCCCGAGTTGGCCATGGTATTACTGCGAAGGGTCAAAATAATGGAAAATGGGTAGGAAAATCCCCGACTTTTGGAGAAAAGCAGGTTCCGATGACGGGGGATGATCAGTGGCGGAGAGAACGAGTAGTGGCGCAGAGATTCTACGCTACTCGGGCTAAAACCGCTCATCTCATTCGAACCGAGTCACGGCCCGGCCCATTAGTCGGATTCGGCTTTGGACTGTTGACATGTGAACGTATTGGTCAATATATTTGAAGCAAGAGTTTGCAATTGTGTGCAATTTTTTTACGTATCTTCATATAAATGTGGGTTGGATCTGATCAAATTCAACCTGAATTCGTATTTTTTTTGATCTAATTTTATGTTATTTTAATTATATATTTATATTATATTAAATATATCTTTACGTTATATTAAATATATATTTATGTAATATTTTAATTTAAAAAATAAATTTTAATTTTGGTGAAAAATCTTAATTTATATATATATACTTTTATGTGATATTACGCATATCTTTAACTAATATTAGTCATACATTTATATAATATATAAAAGTACAACTAACATAATTAAAAAATATGATTAACATAAAAACCCTAAATGTATACTTAACATAACATAAAGATATATTTAATATAATATAAATATATGTTTAATATAATATAAAAGTCCTAAAGTTATGACTAATATAATATAAATGTATAATTAACATAATATAAAGGTATATTTAATAAAACATAAAGGTATGGCACCAGGAGCGAATTTTGATGGATTTGAGCGCACCCACCCAAATGCATAGAGACGCGTGCGAATGCTTGGAGAACATGTGAGCCAGATTAGGTCAGTTACATGAATTTAGAATCCGTACATCAATTATACAAAAAAAAATTATGATTTTCAAATCATCCATCTTTGTTAATCCCCTTAATCAGATGGAAATCAACCAAGAAATCATTTCCCTTTCACTTTTGAACGGCCATAACTTAGGAATTCCTCTCAAACCATCAAATATCACCACTTTCCTTGCCGATAAAACTCTCGAGAAGAAATAAGTGGTCTTAGGCCTTCAATTCTTACGATCATGAGTTTGATTTCCTATCAGACTAGAATTAAGTCTAGAGAATTCACCTCGGGATGAAGCTATCAAGCTCTCAAAACTTTGATTTATCCAAATCTTAATCAAAATATATGATCTTTTTGGCATGGCATCTCCAGCCATACATAGAAGAAATATTGTAAATTTTTCACATTATTTAATAAAATTGCCACTCATCTTCAATAATGTGCGCTATTATTCACACTAAAAATTAATATTTAGTAAAATTTTATAAAAACAAAAAGAAAAATTTTTTATCGCTAAGATTATCTTATGTTGAGTTCAATGCAAGAATGAAGATGCTAAGATTATCTTGCATTGAGTTCAATGCAAGGATGACAAATGAGATGGTTTACATTGAGTTCACTGCAAGGATGATAGCCGAAATGGTTTTCATTGCTAGAATAGTGGAAAAAATCTTAAATTGTTCAGTGCAACATGCTAGAACTTTCAAACTTTACACCATCAACATTTGCAAATGATACCAAATGAGCGTTATATATAAGTAATTGGCGACAATATATTTCTAGAATATTCCCAAAATTGATCCTAATAATACTAGCACTAGAAGAAATAAATTATGAGAATATTTTACCGCTGATAACATATAACAGACATTTTATACCATTCGTAAAATTGTAAATTATATTTAAAATTAGAATATTTTAGTTCAAAGGAGGTAATTTGATATGATTTTAGGAATTTGTCAATTATATTTAAAATTAGAATATTTTAGTTCAAAGGAGGTAATTTGATATGATTTTAGGAATTTACCTTTTTAAAATGTTAAATGGTTTGTGCTAGAAAATAAAATGTATACTGATTAGGACTCTACAATGCAACAAAGTCTAATACTAATAGTATAGATGACATGAAAAATGGAAAATCTCAAATAATCTAAAAAGAAGATCAACACAGTTTTGTTCCATAAGCCCATCATAATTCATTGGTAAAATAAATCACAAAACTATATATTATATAGAACAAAGTAGTAAAATTAATCAGTAAGTAATGCAATAGAAGTTCTTAAAAAAATCAAAGAAATATCTTCTAAATCTTATAATATTTTTCCATATTTGTCTTATCATTATAGATCATTTTATTAAACTTCTACATGGTTGATTTAAAAAAAAATCTATATGTTGTTTATAATATTTATTGTTGTTTTATTATTTTATATAATTATCATTTTAATAATTCTTTTTTGATTAATTTATATAATAATTTTAGAATTATTTGTATTTTCACTTTTAGTAATGTTTTTTTCTTTTCATAAATTTTGGTTATACAATTCTCAAGTAGACAATTATGTTGCATAAGTGTTGCATGTAGCACTGCATTGCAATTTCGGCTCAACTAATTTGGTTGAGCTTAAATGTCCTCAATTCACTAAAATTTAAATTGAAGTTTTAAATTATCACGAAAACCTATCCTCAAAATGCAAAACATACATAAATACACAATTAGGTCACTTCTCCCTCACTTGTTTGCCAATTTGTAAAAAGAATTTGTAATTTAAAAAAAAAGTGTCTATAAATATACAAATATAAAATTATCTTTTAATCATGCGAGTTGTTTATCAATTATTTTGACTTTGAAGATATATATCTTTTACCATAGAACAATAGGTAATAATCCACTTCTTTTTGGTCTTATCTTATTAAAAGGCAAACGATGTGAATGGATTACCAAATTTGGTTATGGTTGATTTTGTTAACTTTGACTCTTCAGTCAAAGCTGCATTACTTATCAATTCACCTTATGTATCGCTGTCTCCACTTATTCAGTTCAATTTTAACTGAAGTTGGTGTACGTTAAAATCACTCTTTGAATTCTAATATAGGTAAAATTCACGTTCCTGTTAGTGTATTAATGTCCGATGAATTGAATAAATAAAGAGATGAGTAATTAGATTTTTTTTAACAATTTCACGAATTTAATTTTATAAGATAGATTAACCCACCTCATAATCATGAAGTGATTGACTTGTGAGAAGTATATTTTATTCGTAAAACAATCTCATGTAAAAAAAATTCACGTTAAAACAACATTTTAGTTTCCAATCACTTTGATAAATAACTACCTCTATTATCCCCAAATTTCGTTCTGTTAAAGAACATGTTGAAAGGACAAAATATTGTATGATGAATATATAAATATAAGGCAAAAACTTTTATATATACACTCTTATAAATATTGGTGTGTGTCACGTACCATCTGATTTCATATAGTTCATTTTAGGAAAGGTATTAGTTGTGTATTCTTAAGATAATAATTGTTCATTCAGTGAAATATATTAGTTATATACTATAGTTGTATACTCTTAAGGTATTAGTTGTTGATTCAGTGAAGCATATTAATTATATACTCTTAATGTATTAATTGTATATTTTTAAGGTATTAGTTGCATACTTATAAGGTATTAGTTGTTCATTCAATGAAAGATATTAATTGTAGTTACATACTCATAAGATATTAGTTGTTCATTTAATGAAAGTTATAAGTTGTCTACTCTTGAGATATTAATTGTATATTCTAAAAATATTAGTTGTATACTTATAAAATATTATTTGCTCATTTAGTGAAAGATATTAGTTGCTCATTCAGTCAAAGGTATTAATTGTATACTCTTGAGGTATCATTTTTATATTCTTAATGTATTAGTTGCATATTCATAAAGTTTTAGTTATGAGTATTAGGTTCATCCAATTAAAAGTATTAATTATATATTCTTAAGGTATTAGTTATGAATATTAGTTGTTCATTCACTGAAACATATTAGTTGTATATTCTTAAGGTATTAATTTTATATCCTTAAGATATTAGTTGTTCATTCAGTGAATCTTAAAATTTCAAATATATGATTTTCATCATCTTCTTTCCTAATATCATTCAAATTGACGGTTTCTTTCCTCTGGTTCAATTCATCCTCATCCTCACAACAACTTCTAAACACATCTTCATCCTCTTCCAATGTCATTGAATCGAATAAATTGCAATCTAACATATAAAATTAAAAAGAAGAAGGGGTGGGGGGGGGGGGGAAGAAAGTAAATACAACCATAGTGAAGATGAGAAGAACATTAGTATCGTAGGGCACAGTGAAGAGAAGAGCAGTGGGAGAAGATCATTGCCTGTAAAAAGGAAAAAAAATAGAGAAGAATGATGCTAATAAAAAATTAAAAGAAAAGAAAAAAAAGTTTAAGGGGGTGGGCAGGCATGTGGGTCGGGTTGGGTTGGGACATGGATCTAGAATCCATGTTTTAAGAGTATAAAAGAGCTTCTCTAAATATAATAATTGGGCCACAAATCTAGAATCAATGATCACGAGATACAAAAGACATTCTCCAAATATAATAATTGAAGTTTTTAATTTGAACATACATTTGAAATTTCTTTTGAGTCACAATTAAAAATGAGGGGATTCAAACTTAAAGGCTTTGTTTAAAGTACTAATCCTATAAGTACTTGGCCCAATTTTTAGAAGCAGTATAATTCACTAACAGAAACTAAGTAGGGGTCTAAGGCTAAGAAGTTGATCGTGATTTTTGAGTCTGCAAATATTGTAAATAAATTGTATCTTCATTGATTAAAATTACGAAAAAGATAAGTACTTTTTTTAGGGTCCAGATAAATAATTACTTAGCAATAATATTACTGCATGTGTAACCCAGCCACCCATAGTGGTAGGATATAAATACAGTATAATGTTTAACCATAATGACTAGATTATAAAAGTATTGTAAATATATATGTTATTCATACACATTTATCATACTCATTATGTTGCATACTTGAACACTTATGGATTTTTAAATTAGAATAACAACCACTTCTAATTAAATAGATTCAAGAGAGTCTCAATTAAATGACACGGTTACACATCTCATGTATAAAAAATAATCATTCAAATTCTTTATTGTTAAATCTTAAATACAACTGTGTATATAACGAAACACAACCATACATATATATGTTTTCGATCATAAATGATATTTGTAAGTAATGTCAGTATTAGAATATATATTTTGTACTCAAATGCTAGGTTAATGTAACATTTTTGTAAATTTCACTCTTCAATTCTAGTATTACATCTCAAATAACAACACCCTTTTTCCTCAAAATTAATTTATTTGCATGCATGGAACTTCTGATTTTATGATAGTAATGAAATTGGCAATTGAGATATTGAGTGAATAAAGCATTTAATTATTTCACTACAAAATGTATTATGTTTGAGGAATAAAGACTGAAAGGATCATTTTCAATCACAAAATATCAGTCTCTAATTTATATTAATAATGAATGTGTAACGAAATTGTCACTTACTAAATTAATATTGGTTGCTAAAACTTAGAGATTGAAAATTCTCTCTGGTTAATAACCAAATTTTCGTCTCTAATATAAAATTAGAAACCAAATCACCAACAAATGGACGGATTTTGTCTCTACTATTCCATCATTAATTTTAAGCCACTTTCTATCATTAATAGGTTTATAGTTTCATTTCTATTTTTATGACAAATGCTTTTCGTCATTTGATTTCATCTCTACTTCACAAAATTCTTGGTTGTCTATTTTGCTAACGAAAAAATGTTGGAAATACGATTAATGGAAAAGTATTTAAAAACAAAATTAGATCATGATATTCATGTGTATCGGGACAACCCCTTTTTATTAGGTAATCTCTTGACTTGAAAAAAGTGAAATAGAAGAGGAAATTAGCAAAAACAAGACCAGACCAATTTAATGTTCATAGTCCAATAAAATGATGGATATCTACAACTTCATTTGCTCTTCCTACAAATTTGTTAGCGGTCAAATCAGCTTACATATTTTTCCTAGATCTTGTTTTTTGTTACACATATTTTGTGGGCCCCAACAATGGAGTGGACACCATCTTACCATGACAATTCCAATAGCCCCATATCCACCCGTGATCTCACTATACAATCAACATGTCGTTTTGGTTTGAAATTGGCCACTACTTTGATTGAACTTCTTTAGAATCGTCTAGCATGATTTTTGAATCAACTTAAATAAATAATTGACTAAGATTTGGATTAAACAAATACAAAAAGAACACTAGATCGATTAAATTTGATCGAATATAAATAAGTTCTTTTATTCTTGGATATTCTCGCATTGTTTTAGAAAAGAATGAATCAATTTTCGGTCATAATGACTTATTTATAACATTTGATGAGGTTACAAGTATGGAAAGTTAATAATCACACATATTGTGTATGTTTAGTTCATTGAGTCAAGCCAATTAGTTTGTGATTTACAACTAATGCCCGACTTTTAAAATTTATGCTTCATTGAATTTAATTGGTTTTCCTAATTTACACTTGATCGATGAAAGTTGCTCCTATCTTAATTTTACAATTATACTTAATATTATTAAATTTTCATATTCGATCAGTTAGAACAATCCTGGTTAGCTAAAAATTTCCACAATAAGAATGGTGGGTGTTTCAATTGATTATTGGCACAACATATATCTCTTTTATATGACTTCCGGGTCAACCCTTTTTACAAAAACAAAAATAAATAAATAAATAAAAGGAATTTGTCGGTCTATAAATAGGCAGGGGACTGATATTTACTGGGCAGTGGCTTCTTTTCCTTAGTTTTTGAACATTCAGAATATGGAGAAAAAGGTAGTGTCTTTGGTGAAAACTCTCCAGTTTTTATTAGTATTAATTGCAACATGTAGAGCTCAAACAAAAGGAAGAATGATGACAGTGTTGAGTATAGATGGAGGTGGAATAAGAGGCATAATCCCTGCAACAATCCTAGCCAACTTAGAATCCAAGCTCCAGGGATTGGACGGTCCTGATGCAAGAATCGCCGATTATTTCGACGTGATCGCCGGAACCAGCACCGGTGGTCTGATCACCATCATGCTCACTGCACCTGCTCCACCCAATAATCGCCCTCTCTATGCTGCAAACAATATTACCAACTTCTACTTGGAGCATAGCCCAAAAATCTTCCCCAAGCGCAGGTACTTCTTTCTCTTATGAAAGGAATAAACAATATTCTATTTTAGTTGCGATTTAACCTTTTTTTTTTTTTTTTTACTTTTTTGCTATTCTTGGATGGTAGAGGAGGGATAAGGTGGAATAAATAATCTTCCCCATCCCCCATCCCGCATTCGCGGGGAATCTCCATCCTCGTTCCCATCAGCTTGGTTATGAAAATTTTCCACCATGCCATCGCCCTACCTCATTATGTTTTTTTTAATAATATTTTTTTTATGTAATTAATATATAAAAATAATTTATATAATTACGTATAACTAAAATATCAAAAAAATATAAAAAATAACTCATAATTCGAATAAAAGATAAAACATAGTTTAATCAAACTAGCTAAAACATAAAGATAAATTATCTTATTATATTTTATTAATTTCCATCATTTTTCAATACTTTGATTCACTTAGAAGAGAATGAAAAATAAGATTTTAAATTTTTGATTTATATATTAAAATATATTTATATTATATATAATTCAGGGTCTGTGGGGAATGGGGCGAGGAATATGATCCTCGTTCCCGCCCCCACCTCGCCCCACCATTTGGGAAAAAAATTACCCATCCTCTTTCTACAGGTGTACATTTCGGGAAATCCTACTTCATTTAGGGTGGATTTATGTGGGAAACTGGGATTTTCCACCCCACTATCATCCCTAATTTGGTTTTGATGACATAAGACAGTAATGCTATCCATGTATAATAAAGATGTCAAAATTAATATTTTTGATTAAAAATGATTGAAATTTAAATAGTCGATAAAAAAAGAATGGAATTAATGTTTAAATTTTGTTTTTGAAAGTATTAGTGGGTGATAATGAGATTGTATGTTGATGTTAGACGGGATAATTTTGTGAGAAGCATCACCAATTATTTTGGTGGGCCAAAATACGATGGGAAGTATCTTTCAGCATTGATAAATGGAGTATTAGGCAATCTGACCATGAACCAGACCTTGACAAACTTGGTCATTCCAACCTTTGATCTCAAGCGCCTTCAACCTGTTATCTTCACCACTACTGATGTAATCTCTCTCTCTCTCTCTCATTATAATACCCTCTTTCTATTTCTAGAAGGAATTAAAAAGTATATAATTTCTATCCACGTTATCAAATAATAAGATATTATTTATGAATATAAGTTTAGCTGCTACTTTGATTAATCTTTGGAGCCTCAACAACAATAAATTGTATTGCTCATAGGTGTTCAGATCTTCACATCATGAAGTTCATTATGAGCTTTCAATTTATTGGTCTCGAAGCTCTCAACATCTTCTTATTCTTCACATAGAAAACTTTTAAGAATATATTGGGAAAAAATCAATTTTGGTCCGGTAGGAAAGGAAAGATTCTGATTCGATTTTGGCCTTTAGGTTTATAAAAGATCCAAAGATAATTAATATTTGCCCTCTTTATTAACTCTTCTAACGGAAACCGTGAGGAGCAATTTTCATCAATACGTGTCAAATATGTGTGAAGGGAAAAATCAACTTTGATTCCTATAGAATTTTGCCCACTTTTGATCATGTATTGAATGTATGTAGTTTCTTTCAAAATCTATAATTTTATTCATAAACATTTGATGAAAATGTTCTGGTGCTTCTTAATTTATTTGAAAACTAATATATGTATCTGTTCATTAGACCAAATTTTTATTTTCACACATTTTGGTATTCCTTATGTATTAATGTATATATCCTAAATTTATTTTCTATAACTGTTTAATTTTATTTTTTGTAATTTGTAAAATATTGATAAATTATTTTCACAAATATTATTTTTCTTTACATAATATTAAAATATATATATATATAATATAATATTTCATAACTATTGTTTTTCTTTATAATTTATAATTTTTTAGCAAATATTATGTTTTTGGTACTTTGTTTTCACAATTTCATATGATTACCATAATGATTTTATTTTAAATTATTAGTTGTTTAAATATATTTAATAAATTATTAGAGAGGTTTCTAAAAATTTCATTAATTAAATGCAATTTTGTATATTTATAATTTTCATAAGGGAATAATTCAATTTTAATCATATAGGAATGATTTTTGTCCACTATTGATCCTCTAAAATGATTTGTTAACAGCCACATGACTTGCACATGTTGGGCTATTAAATATTGGACAGAATTCGCTTAATGGGCCAAAATTGAGAATTCGCTTAATGGGCCAAAATTGCTTATTAAAGGGTCAAAAATGGATCAGACGCCTTTTTTACAGGGCCACAATTAGTATTTTTCCGGATATATAATTCAGTTATTCTAAAATAAAATTCGTATTTTGATGAGTTTTTGCAAAACATTTTTATCTTTTTTTTCTTTTTTCTTTTTTATGAGATGGTGTAAACCCTCATTTCCAATTGTAATAAACCTATAAAACATATATATCCAATGATATATTATTATTATTTAAATGTGAACTTGGAACAGGCAAAAGAAAATGGCACAAGAAATGCAAAGCTATCAGATGTGTGCTTGGGGACCTCAGCAGCTCCAACTTATCTGCCACCTCATTATTTCGAGATTACAGATGTAGATCAAATAACACACTCTTTTAATCTTATTGATGGAGGGGTTGCAGCTAATAATCCTGTGAGTATATACTTTCTTTAAATTACCCTAATTTTATCATAATCATGAAAATCCTTCTTGTTAACTAGGATTAGAATTCGACCAAAATATGTTAATTTATTGAGAAGATTTTCAAGATTATTGTCCATACCAAAAAGGCCAAAACTGTGGCTATCATGCAACAAAATTAATTCAATATGTTTGGTTGGAGAGAGAGCATAAATAAAGTTAGCGATGAAAAAATATCTAGATATTTTCGAAGCATGATTAAATATCACAACCTTTATAAATTATTGCAATTCAAACTATAATTACATTTTTCACCGATCGGAATTCATATGTTTTAGAAAAATTTCGAGTCAAATAATTTATCAGATGAGATGCCATGTAATTTTGAAACAAAATAATTTTTAAGGTCAAGTTGCAAACAAAGAAAAATTATTTTTCAATAAATTACAATTTAATCCTAATTTTTTTTATAAATAAAATTAGAAAAAAAGGAAAAAAAAAACACTTTTACTCATTGTCACATGTTTTCGATCTAAAACCATGTTTTCGGCTTGTGTTTAATTTTATTCTCAAATGTAACAAAAATAGTTTAGATTTTATTCAACTGAAACGACATCATTTATTTATTTATAATTAGGCCTAGACTAAAAGCTCAATAATCAGAAAAGGTAAAGTGATGAGAATTAAGTGTATATGATGACAGACTCTAACGGCCATAACACACATTTCGAAAGAAATATTGGTGGGAAAGTTGAAAGTAGTAGAGATGCAAGCAGTGGATAGCAGCAAAATGCTGGTCTTATCTCTGGGCACGGGCTTTGCTGAAATGACAGACAAGTATAATGCAAAAGATGCAGCTAAATGGGGATTGCTCAGTTGGGTATACAACAATGGAGGCTCACCCTTGCTCGATATTTACGGAGACTCTAGCTCCGATATGGTCGATATTCATGTCTCCACCATCTTCCAGTCCCTCCAAAACCATCAAAACTACCTTCGAATTCAAGTAAGCAAAAAGGAGCTATATATAATTTTACATCAACTATCACTTTACTCAAATTGATTAAGTTCATGTGCATGTGCATGTGCATGTGTTGTTGAAAATATATACATGCTATATATAAACTACTGAGGATCATTCAGGTATGCTTCCACTGTTAAGATGATTGTTCTTCCTTAATTCGGATGATCATCGTAGAATATGAGATGTATCTCGTATTGAAACATAACATGCCTATATATATATGTTATTTCAATTGATTTTAATTTATAATTTGTAATGAAAAGGAGGATAGATTGAGTGGAGACGCAGCTTCTCTTGATATCACAACCATGGAGAACATGCAAAGACTAATAGAGATAGGTGAGAGCCTGCTGAAAAAACCGGTTTCCCGAGTGAACTTGGAGACCGGTAGACCGGAGCCGGTTCAAGGAGAGGGCTCTAATGAAGAAGCTCTTGCAGGCTTTGCTAAACTCCTATCTGATGAAAGGAAGTTCCGCCAATCCAATAATTAGCTCTATTCCTTTTTTTTTTTTCTTAAAAAGAGTTGAAAATATTATATATTATAATATAATACGTTATAATAGATTTAACCACATAACATAGATTTATTACAATTTAATGGTATAGATCTAGTGTTACTTTTATATTTATTAATAAGATTTTTTTTTCTGTTCTGTTAATTAATCATTTCTTCATATTGATCTCCTAGATGTAGTTGGCCATCACATGAATATACAATTTTTGGCCAACTATAAATTATAAACAATTTGAAATCTTTTCACTAGAAATCAAAATTTGATATTTTTATTTTTAATATATAGTATGTAAAAGTTCTAAAGCTACAAAAAAATATTTACCTATTTCATAGAATTCAAAGTCTAGAGTCTCTTGATTCTTTCTCTACGAGTTGGAATGAAGGCACTAGCTAGAAATTATAAGTAAGAAAACAAATAAATGTTTAATAGCGTTATTAACTGTAGATCAGCATTAACTAATTAGTTAATTTTTTCCAAAATAAGCTATTATTGATACATTCTCTTCGACTTAATCACAAAGTACATTTATGCAAAGAAGTACTGTTTAATTTTTATTTTTGATTATTTTTTCCGGTGATTTAAATTTATTTATTTGTTTATTCAGGAATTAAAAATATTATAAATTCCTAATAACAATCTAAAGCTTCTGTATAACTATGAAAGAAAATAAATGCAACAAAATTCAATGCAGCCATAGAAAAGACTTCATTTAAACTCCATTTAACGACTTAACTCAAATGTTAATTGCCAAAAAAGAAGTACAATTGTCTTTCAAATCAAGTTTTCTTAAATTATAAAATATCTACTAATGGGAGAAAAAAGAATAGATTTCTAGACACTAAGTGATACTTTAATATAAAACAAGTGATACTTAAAAATATATCAAGTGACATTTGTTTTAACATTTAACCAGGTGATATTTTATAATATTTTTAAACATTAATTTTAATTTTATTCATTTGAAAAATATTTTTTTGATTCTTTATAATTAATATTATTTACTTTATTATATTTTTATATTTATTAAATGTGTTCATCTATTTTTATATTTTCCATAAGTCACTTTAGTGTACTATCAATTTTGATATAAAAACTTGGGTGGCATAATTACACCAAAGAGAAAAAGAAAAGAAATACTCATGATGTGATGATATATTTGGGGGTGAAAATGACAAAATTAGAAATATAGCCAATTGTTTTGCTTTTGTATATAGTATAACACAATTGATTCTATACATCAAGTGCACGGATCTTAAATCCGTGCAATTGGGTCAATCTGACTCGAAAGTACCTTTCACCCGCCCCAACGCACGCCTCACGCGCCCAAACCCTAACTCAAATTCTAATTTTGTTGTGTATTGACATAACCTTTTTGTTTAGCGAACTTAACCTTTTAATTATATCCTTATAATTTTTTAGTTATATGCACATAACCTTTTGCAGTGTTGAGTAGTGAAAAAAGTATAAGTTATTAACTGAAAAGATTATGAAAGTTATACATAAAGATTATAGCATTACAACATAAAAGTTATATTATTACAACATTTCGGCTATATTGAATTTTTATAGTGAAAAAACTATAAGTTATTTATTGAAAAAGTTATGAAATCTGTACATAAAGGTTATACTATTATAACATAAAGGTTTGGGCTATATTACATGAATTTTTATAGTGAAAAAAGTATAAGTCATGCACTGAAAATGTTATGAAATCTGTACATAAATATTACATTATTACAACATAAATGTTATATTATTACAACATAAAGGTTATGACATAAATTATATATAAAAAAAAAGAACGGATTCGGGTTAAACTGGACCCGATCCGACCCGTGTACCCAGTTGCATGGATCATGACCCGTGCACCTGGTGCACACAAACACTACTCATAGTATAAATGTAGATCCAAAAAAACTAGTATATGTAAAGTACACAAGCATTAACCGCCAAAGAAATATCATTTAAATCCTAATTTCGCGATAACATGAAGAATCAATCCTTACATACAAGTACATTGATATTAGTTTTGTATGCATGACATTTTACAACAAAGTAATAAACAAGTTTGAAGAATTTCCTAAGCAAAAACGAAGATCCCTTTCTCTGAGTTGATCATCCTTTTTGCAGCAGTAGAACCAACTATTCTCTCAAGCTACATGCACAAGTTTTAAAATAAATAAATGAATGTTAAACAGTTAAGAACAGGCATTGCAAATACAACAAAAAAAAAAAAAAAGTAAGCAGTAGGAAAAATTATATATATATATATAATTTAGAAGAAAGTTATAAGAATGTTTTCAGATAGAGAAATAAGAATAAAGAACAATTATGATATTACTCAAACTTTTGAAAACAATTGAGTTCAAGATCTGATTCATATATTTTGAAGAATATTGATGAGCATAAGAATGATACCCGAAGATGATCCAAACGAGTGAATAATACTCTGCAGTTCATGCTGTTGGAGCCTTCCAACAAGTTAACAATCTGCAGAACGAGTATACAAAATAAAAAAGTACGTACATGATAAAAAAAGGTATTAAGTGCTAGATGAAAAATTGAAAGATACCTCTGGGTAAAATTCTTTTCTCTCAGGCAGGGAATACATTATTAAATTTTGTACACCACGAATCTAATTGAAAGGAGGACAAACAGATAGTAAGTACATAAGATTGTTAACTCATTTACATCTTAACATAAAAGAGTAACTAACTTAAAAGGATTACATCATAACATTACTTCCTTTTTATTATTCATATTTTGAAATTGAGAGTTTCATTGTTGACATCACTTGTATTACTTTTTTGAGTGTCACACAACATGCATTGAATAGACTAAAGTAATTATGAAATTACCAATACACCCTTACAAAATATCTGAATTTCAAAGGGGCCCAGTGCCCCATTGGACCTAATGCAGTTCTGTATATGATATTAATGCAGGTTCTCTTTTGTTATCAAGTCGTAGCCACACAAGACTACAGGATCTGATCTGATTGATAAAATAGCTTCTTTATGGCTTTTACATAAATGATAACATATCTGGAAGTGACAGTTCATTTAGGTTTCACAAACCTTAATGCAGGTAAGGAAACTTTAAAACAAAAGAAACAGAAGGACAAACATAACAAATAAACCTATAAACAATGAGAGATAATTGAAATGCCAGAACCTTGTATCTATAATAGAAATGGGCTCTCTCTGTGTAGAGCATAATTTTCTTTTCTTCTCTGTAAAACTGACCCCTCACATGAGAGATATCATTTCGTTTTATATACCTACATCACAAAGAATGAATTAAGGCTCAAGAAAGATGTTCCAGACAAAATTAAAACACACATACATGAATCTATCTAGGACAGCTACAACTTAAGTTCAGAAATACAAACAAATACAAATAAAAGAAATAACATTTTCTTACTCTCCAAATAAGCAGACTGAAGCAGCTTGAGACTTCAAGTAATTTCTAAGTCGGACATACTCAAAGTAAGAACTAATAAATATCATTACCCCATCCTGCAAAGGTAAAGTACATAGAAACAGTCAGCGGTTTGTCGATGTCAGTTATATCATATTGTTGAGCCCCATATTACCTGAACAGAATCTTTTATCTTGGGGAACACCTGCAAAATAAAACCTCACCACTGTCAAATTTGGCTATCCTTGAAGAAATGGAGTTGGGAAGTCAACATATAGCACAAAATCAACTAGAACTGCTGATTTTGCTACAAGATATGCTAATTCTAGTTGGAAAAAAAGCATTTTTGTGAAACATCAGCAGATCAATTCAGGAAAGCCTGCTAAAGTTGAACTACAAAAAATCCCAAATCAACCACTACCCTCCTGTTTCCAAATCAGCAAACAAATGTCTCATTTGGATGATATTGGAATGACTAGTCCACAGTAGCCTCTTGAAGTTCAAAACTGCTAAAACATTGCAAGATATCTGATAACTTGGATTAATGAATGCGTAGATTCCCAATTGAAAATGAATAAACTCATTAAATCAAATTGAAAGCATTGTAAAGAAATATATTAGTAATAAGGGGATGGGTGTGCTCAATTTATCACTCTTTTATACAACATAAGTTTTAGGTGTTTTGCTCTCTGTTCACCTCTATCTTGCTATTTCCCAACTACTATTTCCAAATTCCACCCAACCCTTGTCAGCTCAATCAAGATTCTATATTTTCTTTTTTTGATAAGAGACACAAAAACAAGATTTTATCCATAAAAGTGCACTACACATGTCATGCCTCTAAAAAACATACAAAAGTACAATTAAAGGACATAGCTCCAATTTCTAACATGTCAGAAACAAAGTAGCCCTTAGTTCTTTATGATTAGACCAAAAAACGAATTAGTCACTGAAGACAGTAGTATCCATTGAAGATCCAACTCCCTCGAGACTTTATGCAAAAAGAGACCAAAAAAAAAAAAAAACAAACCAAACCAAACCAAAACAAAAATAAAGTGATCTAGATATTTGGAATTGCTTTGGAATATAGACAAAAGAAAAGGTAAACGACTTTGAAGTGCTTCACATGTGATCAGCTTTTGAAAACAATACAACGAAAAGATTTCAACTTTCTTAGGTATGGGAACTTTACAAAATGATTTTAAGAAGAACAGAAAAGGATGCTGAAGATCTTTAGGAAAAAAGGACACAAAGAATGATTATAAGAACACTCCAGATGAGTCCAAAACCGACCTCCTACCATTCTCCGCATTTTCAACACTAACTTCACTACTTCCAACTTTCCAAGAAAAGAGCATAGATAATTCATATCAGTGTCTAAAGAATTTCGGAAAGAAATGAAGTCCCATGAGATAGAAAACAAGGTGAGCAAGAACTAAAATTTAGTGTAACAAAGGATGCAACAGGTTTATGGGGCCACGAAGAAATGCCACATAAAAGATTTTACCTCATTTTCTGCTCTCTAAAAATGCTAAAAACTTTCAAGCTCTCTTCAAGGTAATAAATTGACACAAGTCACCTGATTATTTCACACTATGTATCTACAAATCTCTCGGAGTCAACACTACATCTGAGTTTAAACTATTACTTGATCCCTTAGGAAAACACATATTTTTCTAATGAAGCTTAAAGAGAATTTGATCAATATAGTCTAGTCCAGAACATATTAAAATCATTAAGGTCAAACTGCAACTGCGGTGCAGAATGTCTTCTAATTCAGTTTCAGCAAAATAATAGGATAGTCTACGATTCAACAGTTTAGAACTGAACCATATGGATGGATTCTGGACATACCTTTTCACAAAAATATTCGAAACGAGCATCGTCAACTTCAGCTATTGATTCTGTATCAAAACGCTCATAAATCTGCAATGAATAATATGGAATTAGAAGATCATGAAGTAATTACCTGATCACCAATTTCAGTTAATATAACATTGCAAGACATTTTCATTTGTAAATTGAAAGCTCAAACAATATCAATTTGTAATAATCTACTCTTTTGCATGTGCAGTGGGTGCACAAAAGTTTTATTTAGTCAAAAATAAGCAACAAACCTAGAAACAAGTTATATGTTTCAGCAATTACACTTATTACAAGATCTGAATTTCATTGAATGGAAAATGTTTATTGCCAGGGAAGATACCAACCTGACGGGCTGGAATTAATATTTTAGGAAGAACACCTTTATACGTGCACTCCAATTTTACCTGCAACAGTAAACTTATAATAATGGTTAAAGACCTTTTAGTTTAATATCTGATAAAAATTTGACACGGCCTTTGGTTGAATTGAAAACCTCCATATTTTGCAATCTCACAGTAAGATGGAAAAAGTGTTGAGAGAGGGGTTGTCCGTGTTGAGAGGACAACCCCTGGGGAAAAGTAGAAGGAAAAAAAAAGATATTTTGTTTTGAGATCATGGCTATTGAACTGAAGAGGAAAATATGCACATTGAGAGAGAATTTCTTTGGACATGCTGACAACATATTTTGTCACATTTGCATAATTTTCATGAATTATGGAAAAGGATAATATGAACATAATATTTTGTAATGTAATGACGAATTTTTTTTATTCATGCTATTTGGGTATGTTAGGATTTACCAAGAAAGATAATCCTTCCCTATTTCTATGATTCAATTTGTGGATACCATTAGAACCAACAAGGGAACGCGCGCAAAATATCAAAGAACTAACATAAGAGACATTCAAAATATGAACTTGCATGAGATATGTATTATGTGTATAAACTGATTATGATCTCCAGAAAATTGTTAAGGATAGAAAATTCCTTCAGCACAGTGATATAGGAAGGAGTTTCTAGTTTGAAAAATAAATTTGACCATATTATAGGGCCAAGGCAACTTAATAAAGCAATTAAGTTTGAAAGAACATAAAATAATTCCTTCGGCTATTATCACTGTTAATTAAGTTAAGCTATTACATAGCTGACTTCTCTTTCATTTCTTTTTTTGTGTCCATTTCTTCTGACACTGATTTAAGTCATGAGACTAAGTCACCACCATATTTTTCTGTCCCAATTTTGAAGGAGTACAGTAATAGGTATGAATGGGGACAGTTCAAACTAATCCCTGCTGGTAGGACAATATGCAAGCAATGACCCTCAAAGCACACATCTAACCTTTAAAACACCTATTTCACGGAGCTTCTATTTTCTGTGGGGAATTAATACTAACATAGTTATTGATGAACGTGGCCAACCAAAAATGAATATTGCAGGGAGGAATGTTGTATAACAATTACAAATTACTCCAAAGAACCAGGAAATAGAGTAATTATAATACCTCAAATAAATTTGGGAGCAAACGGCATGAATTTAAAATACAAAATATCTATGTGCAAACCTTTCCTTGGTGGTTGAGGCAATGCTGATTAAACAAGGCATTGATTTCTGCATAAGTGAAAACAAAGTGAGGGTGACATACCATAATACAATGTAAGATAAGGGTTAAAATAAATAAAAAAACAACTTGAAGTACGCTTTTTACACTTTGCAACCTAAACTTTTAGGTTTCTTCAATTCATCCCAAAGTTCACGTGTTTTCACTTTGCAACCTAGGGCCATATTCCAACAAATTTTCTGGCCAAAATCAAATTTGATATTCCAATCTTTTTAACCAAAATATATGAAATCTATGTCAAAACACTCCCCATCTCAAACCAAACGAAAGCCTGAAATCAAATTTTATTTTTTTTTATTTCCATTCAGTTACATGCATAATTTGAGCAAAAATTGAAAGAAAATTTTGATTTTGGCTGGAAAAGTAGCTGGAAAATTGTTCTAGGTTGCAAAGTGAAAAACCCATGGACTTTGAGGTGCAAATGGAGAAAAAAAAATTAGGCTGCAAGGAGGAAAAAATGGTATGCTTAGGATTGTTTTTTTCTTTATAACCCATAAGATTGTGTAAAAGGAGCATATGGAAGAGACACACCTATACCTAGCTACCACTCATGTTAACAATAAGTATACACAGATGCTAAACTAGGTAGATACGACAAAAGGATTAAAGTATAGGAGAAAAGAAAAATGAACAAGACACATTTCAAGAATGACACTAATTATTGTTAAATTTAAAGATTGGCTAAATAGTCTTGTGTTTACTACATGATCTCCCACAAGTGCCACTATCTGTGTAACATCACTAAAGGGAGAAAAAAATAAATACTTTTAATTGTGTTACCTGGATTAGCATGAGAACCTAAGAGCACTGTCTGCCGATAGAAACGTGCTTGTCCATCTAGATACCTTAAAAATGATGACATTTTAATGAAGGAAAGTAAATTAACAAGAGCCCAATAAAAAAAGACTTAACGTACTTGAAATGCTAAATAACCTCTCAAGTCTCAACTAAATACCAACTCATCCCTATCACCTCCATTTTTTGCAAAAAAGTAATTGTACTTCATGTAACTGAACCGATCTAAGCAGTCAGCACTATAATGCATGGGAATCCAACATAGTTCACTCACACACACACAAAGTTAGAAAGAGAAGTATAATTAAATTTCTCTTAAAGGATGCATTTCGCTTTATTTTTTCATGTTGCAAGAGAATGGGATTCACTGTACACGGTTGGTTTTCTCAGTCAAACATATATAGCTAATCCTTGCCAAAAAAAATTCAAAGCATCAAGAAACTGCAGGTAGTGATAGACATACAACTGAATGCATACCATGGCCTTATACGCATAATGTCAGCTCCGTGTTGTTTCGATGGTATCCTATTTAATTGTTGAACAACCGTGTTCACATGAGACCAATTCTGAAGAATTTCGTAGAAAAAAAAAAGGGAAAAAATTAAAAATATAACATAACATGATATGATAGTAGAGTCATTAATTGCACACGACTCACAAACCTGCATTAACATTACATCTGCATGGTCAATGATTAAGACCTGCCAATTTTTCCTCATCAGTAAGTATATCATTAAAATTGCAATCATTCTGAAATACATACTAGCCTGACAAAGAAAACCCAAATTTTTTTTATATATTTGCTTACTTCTATTGAAGAAAGATAATCAACATCTTTTTCCTTTTCAACTTCTGCCTCCCCAATTTTCTACAACAAAAAAATCAAACGACCCATGTAAATTAAGCCATTGCTGCCACTTTATGCTGAAAGTGCGACAAAAATTCACATCATCCGCTAAACAAAAACAGAGATAGAAATTAAGCATCACATGGCTAACATGCATTCAAACAATACTGGGTTGTGAGAGTGACATAGCCAGAGAAACATAAACACAATTAAGCAACTAAAATGTTTACCAAATTCTATTATTAATTGTCACATTTATAACTTAATATACCTCTAAGTGCATTTCAAAAACAACCATCCAAAGGATCATGAGTTCAAAAACATTATGGAGGAAAGAAAGACTTACAGTGACCAAGCCAACAGGAGAAGCAATGATCATGTCTGATGTATAGAAATCAGCATATAACTTTATATCCCTACGCGCGAGAGAGAGTAAAATTCAGTTTTATTAGACACTACCTCTGCTAATAAACCACATCCACATGTTAATGTTTTAATGTATTTGATATCAATTTAATCCAGTTATACAATGTAGTATTTGAAAACAATTAAGAAAGGAAAGGGAACATAGTGATTGGAAAGTTATACAAAATCAAGAATGTCAGAGAATTATCATACTGATAAGTTAAAAGACACTCTCTTTTAGTTATGCATTTGGAGCTTTGCTTTCATTCCCCTATCGCTTGGTGTTGTTAGAATTCACAATTCATGAGTTATGGAAAGAAATTCTGTCAGTAAAAACAGAGGTTTGATGGATAAACTTTACAAGTCTCCAGAAATTGATGAATAGGTAGTAGAACCTGTTCTTTCATGTGCCCTCTTAATTGAGATGAGACACAAGATCCCTAATTTTTCAATATCCTATCCACCAATTCAAGGTACTAAAAAGCACGTGCCTGGTCACGTTAGCTTCTTTTCTAGCTGCATGTATGTTGCATGCCTTATGCACCAGGCTGAAATCACCTTCAAACATTGTTCTAGCATTCTTCCCTCTGTTTATGGGCTTGCCCAAAGCTTGTTTGTAGAGCCCATCCACATATTACTTTAAACGATTAATTAAAATAACCAGAAAGATTAGGTCAGGATGATCTTTACCTAGACAACATTGATTGTTCTAGTCAACCTGCTCGTTCTGATTCTAGACTTGGCTTCACAGACCATTTTAATGTCCCCAATGCAATTCCCAAGAGAGCAAGCGCTTGCACCAAGCATCTTATATTTAATTACATCTCCTGTTAAAACTCTTTCTCCTTTCTAAA
Source organism: Scutellaria barbata (assembly GCA_028654395.1). Lineage (NCBI taxonomy): Eukaryota > Viridiplantae > Streptophyta > Magnoliopsida > Lamiales > Lamiaceae > Scutellaria > Scutellaria barbata. The sequence continues at coordinate 6,530,887 of CM053650.1, forward strand.
TTTACTTCCCATGTCTCATCTGTGGAAATTCCTAAGAGTGTACAGGATGAATTACAGGTCCTAAGTTGAAAAGGCTATCTATAAAAGAGTTAAGGACACTTGAAAAGATCATACATAGGAAATGACATGCCTGCCACAAGGAAAGACAACATTAGGCTGTGAAAGGGTGTTGGTGTCCACTGTCAAATTAAAGTCCTATTGGAGGGCACTTCTACACAAACTTGTCGTATTGATTATCTTGAAGCCTAGACTCCATCAAAAAGTTAAATAGTATGACAGTAATCCTTCCAATTGTATTAAATCATGATTGGTCTCTCTACCAAGCTTAGGCCATAAAAAATCAAGAATAAGTTCGAGCTCACAGTGATCATACTCTCTTGACGGTAGGACTCAAGATGGTATATGTGGATGATATTATTCTTACTACAGATAATGCAACTGAAATGCACCATCTGAAGATAAGAAACTGAAGGTTTGGAGTTCACAAGATACTTCATTGGGAAGAGTTCGGATATGCAATAGAGTGAATGTCAAGAATCTTACCTGCTGGTAAACTTTATGCCTATCATAAAGTGATCGTTGTCATTATCACCAAGCAATGCTTGGAAGTCAGGCGGCTTTCTAGAGTTTTTTGATTTTGAAATTTCTAAGTCATCATCGTCGTCTTTACTCTCAGTCCTTCCAGAACCAAATTCTTCGTAAAATCTTTCCAAATTTTCCACATTAACCTGTTAAGATAAAAAGAATATAATTTTATATTCTCACATAACTGCATAGCCAAATATTACTGACACCTGCATTATCGCAAAAACTGATTTTTCCACATGAAAACCAGCAAATAATCTTCAATGAATAAACATAATGTGATATTTTAGTGAGAGGATAATGAGTACTGATTTGTGCAGCCCAACTCAATCTGAAGAGCACAATACAAAAAACATATTTTCAAGGAAAAAGTCAATGATCGGGCAGAAAATAAAAGGGAAAAAAAAAAAAAACAAAGCAACCTTGTAGGATTGAAAACAACAAAAATCAAATTCCAGGTGCAGAAGGCAATCTTAGAGGGAGTAAATAGTTCCAATTATTTCCAACGGGGTCATTATAAATAAGTGCTCTGAGTCTCATAAATGCATGAATAAACAAAGAAGCTTGAATTGTTCTAATGAGGTTTCAAATATACAGCTTTGTACCTCATAGGATTACACAACTAGTATAGACCTGTGTGATATACAAGATTTATTAAAATATATATTTTTAAGAAAATTATATAAACATGTAATACATTTTGAGAAAGAGATACAATTTGGAGAATAATTTTGATTGATATAAAAGAAGTGTTTTATGGTAATCAAAATGTTTTGTTGAATATTTTAACATTATATTAAAGAGTTTTTTTAGCAGAGTTTCCTAGGATATTGATACATAAAATAAAACTCCTGCACAAAAAGGTTTGCTGCTGAAATCTCAATGAAATATTAGTGACCAAGGTCACAACAACCACCTGAGTATGAGGAATACAAATCTGAACATGAATAACTAAGCTTCAATATTAATAAGAACCATGCATGACACACCATTGACCATGATGGTAAATTCACGACTCACTATGCTCTGAGGATAAATTGATGATTTCTAGCTTATGTATCTTTATATGAAATTTCAAGGTTTCCTCTGGAGTTGCATAGAATTTTATGCCCCCCGACAGCTACTAAATGCATAATGCAAGAGTTATACTATTACCTTATGCTTGGATGGAGTCAAGTGGATCAACCTCTTGACAACCCGACGTGCAATGCCAGCCAATGGCAAAAGGACCAAAACCTAAATAAATAGGTAAATAAAATCAGAGGATGCAGCCAATGTCACGATCATATAATAGCAGACACAGTGATACAGGTGACACAGAGAAAACAATGGGGTAAACCACCAAAGCAAAGGCCTGGATAGGAGACAAGAGCAGGGGCCACATGACATCAGTAGAAGACACCAAGATGGACAAATGCACATATCATTTTTTTCAAAAAGCAGGATTGGACATTGAGGGGAGATATTTAAAACATGCAAGTGCAGTGTCCAGTGTGTAAAGTAACCAAGTATATTTTTCTTTGTGCTATTTCAAATGCTAATTGTTCTATGAGGCACAAATTGCACCTTAAGACTTGGTGCAAGGGAATTTCACTTTATAACTTATTACTGTTGGTGAAATTCCCAACAAAGTATCATTTACTAAAAAATATTTAAAAAAAAAAATAAAGGAAGAAGAGAAGAAAAGAAAAGAAGAAAGAAAGAAACTACTCATGCCCAAATACCCTACACCTGAACAAAATTTACAATTTAACTCCATCCTGTGTTACAAGCTGTTCTATAAACTTGTCCAAAACCTGTAGAAAAAAGCTTGCCTTAAAATCTATTTAAGCAACTCCACATAAATAAAGGACCAACTCCCTACCAATAAATCATGGAGAAAAATCAAGTTTATAACATTTTCCAATTTGCACTCAAATCAGTTAAATCATTGTATTTCCAAACACGGGAAGGAGATAATGTAGAGATCAAAAAAAGAATTATCATGCAATAAAGAGTCACAAGTATTGAGCAAGATATATCTGTTCCACAAGTATATGGCATGAAAGCAGATGACTTTACCTTAGGACGAGTAAACCCACGATCCCGGTGAGCATCATCATCAACACTTTTGTCCTCCATACTTTCTTGATCCTTAGCCAATTTCCTTTCATTTTTTACCATAAGATCCCTACTTCTAAAGATATGATTCAACTGCACATGATAATGACTTCGCTTATTCATGAAGATGGCTAAAGAATTATAATTACAGTTTAAACCAAACAATGAGCCCAATAAGCACAAAGGCATGCTGACAGGTGTTGAAAAAATGCACACATTAATTCAAATTTTAAAACAAAAGGGTCAAGTACATACAGAATGCATGAGATACGCATCCATGATATTTGAATCTTCTTCCAGTCCTTTGAGGTAAAAAGGCTTCTTGTTATGATGCAAGATATCATAATAGCTGCTGCCTATAAAATTAAACAATGGAATCACATGTGACATTAAGAACCCATCCACATTTGATTCAACAATTCGATTATTGGAGTTATCGAGTACCAAATAATCACTATTCCTAATAACATACAGAAAACAATAAGGCCCAAATAGAATTCATTTGAAATGCCTTCAAAGGGGATTGCTCAGCCTGCCAAAACCACTCTCCTCTACCAAACCCCATTTGATAATAAAAACAGGAGGAATAAGCAAAAACATGAGATAATTTAACAAGTCAAGACACATTGGTAGATTCAAATAGAAGAGATTCAGACTAAAAGATCGATACAGTAACCTTGCATAAAATTTCAAGTTGTAAGATAATAAAATCACTACAATATATAGCTTTCTAACAACTTAGAACGTGCTCCTATGACACTTATACTGGGTTACACAATAAATTTGGCTGGAAATTTAAGTTGTCTCATTCCTTTTTCTTTTTTCAAAACTATTTGAAGCATCAAACACTATCTAAACATTCTACTGGAATGTAACAGTTGAAGGAGGATCAGCAGTTGTGTGACATGGTATCCATGTTCTCAGCCAACGTAAGTGATGCTAAACCTGTCCAAGTCATGGGTCGGGGTAAGTATATTGGTTCTACTATGATTGACTTGGAAAATCTCCACACTGAGAGACTAAACCACTTCTTCATAATTCACAGCAGTGATATTATTGGCGATGACAATGTCATCACCAAGAAATGTGTAATCATGAAACCATCCAGGTTTACTATGGCTAGTGATCAGAGGGTTTTCTCACAAGTTGAAACAGTCATGAATGCTTGTGACATATTATCGTGTATTAACTTTTGAGTGGAAGCAGTAAAATCCTTAAAAGTTTTCAAAACGTATCATGAGATCAAGACTATTTATGTATGAATTATGAGGTTTGCTCTCCCATAATGTGAAGGTTTAGTTAAAGGATCTCAAATAACTTTATTACTTTCTTCTGTAACAGTTTATGTCATTATTTTATCCAACGAATTTGTATTATCAAGACCAATTAACTAATGGAAGGATGACTCGATCCCCATGGCTGACTCCAATTTAGCATCTAAAATGGAGAGCTGAAATCTTTTGGAAGCAAAACTGTAAACTCTTGAACAACCCCTAAAAGGTAATAAAGGTATTATAAACCCTCATTAATGTTGGCAGCTTCAAAAATGTGTACTGAAACCTAGAGAGTATTTCTAGATATGTGCTTGATCCATACCTCCCAGATAATCAAATCAATAAAGTTAAAGTTGCTCCAGAATAAAACATAGCAACAGAGCCTAATTGGCAAAACCATTTTCAAATAAGAAAGCTCCAATTTGGCCTATTTTGATTCAGATCATCTTTTATTCCAAGATTTATACTATCATTTTATCCTAACAACTTAAAATTTGTCTGCATAGATCAGCAAACATCAGGCAAACCACAGAGAGTTGTTTCTAATATTTGCATATCAGAGCCGTACTGCAGAAGATATGGATATGAATACATGCTCTGGATCTGATGATTCCAAACGAGAAACATAACAATTACTACTGACATTTTGAGAGAGCACTAGACTTGGAAAGCAATGAGGTGGTGAGAGTTTTTTGTAGATTAAAGGGATAAGCAACTCTGTAATCAAGCATCACCTAGTTGGAAATTTACACCTATCTCATGCAGCTGAAGAAATTATCATTACCACAATGGCAACATGAAACTATGATTTTGGGATGATATACAAATTATGGTTGAGTTGTAATTTATCTGTTTTGCTGACATGACATCAGAAATGGCAAGAAGAATGTTTATCCAAAGAAAGATATAAAAGCAAGGAATGAAAATTGAAATAAATCTACTAAAGGACATTTTAAACTTAATTCACTTACAGATCGAAAAGAATGATATTTGTTTAGATTGATGAAATTCACTGCCCCCTGATGCCTTGTAGCTTTCCAACCAATGCTTGTATAGTCTTGGCTTCAGGCCATAACAAGATTCTATTTCCAAATCCTATAGGTAAAATCTCTTGTTACAGGCAATACACTTGTGTATATAAAGAAATGCAGGATAGAGCCTAAAACTGCAAGACCAAATTACTGCACCAGATCCCCTCAAAATTTAACAGAAATAAGAATTAATATGAAGAAATTCTTAGAAGAAAGAAAAGTGAAGAGCAGAGCTAAGATCAAATTTGCAAGTGAGAAATGTGAAATTTCCATTATAAGCTGAGAAGACACCGCTTACATGCAGAAGTAAAAGCAAAAAGGGAAGAAAAAAAAATTACGACACACACCTTAATAAAGCAAGCTCTTGTTCCTCTCCAACAACAATTTGGCATATTGAGAGCTGGCATCTTCCATGTGTACACCCATTTTCTTTCCAATAAACTGGCAACCTCTGCAGATGCTAGTGTGTAACTTAAATGATTGTCAAAGTTACTGCACGTAGAACACTCAAATGTAAAGCCTTCCCAGAGTTGAAATAGAAAGAAAGCATCCAGTTGAGTTAAATAATTGTGTTTAATAAGCCTTTTTTTCAGGACAATCCAAGCATACATAGAAAAACAACTAATGAATTAAACTGCAAACAAAGCGAAAACACCTCAGGCAAGTAAAATATATAAGGTAAAACTAAGAGACCAGTCCACATGATAAAAATAAGCACCTACTCTTTTTCTTCCACTTGCTAAAGAAAATTTACAACATAACAAAGTTCTTAACTTCTTCCCTCCCTTGGCCTTGTCAGGCAATTTTATGGACTGATAATTTGGAGACTGAATCAACTGGTATTAGTAGCATAAAGGCAGACACCATCAGATTAAAGACAAACCAGTTGTTTCTGAATTTTTTTTAAATAAAATAGCATACATTTCTTCTGCAAAACTAAAGATGTAGAGCATCAAATTCATTAAAAATGAAAGCAGAAATAAGTACTTCTTGATGGCAATATTTAAGAAGATTTTTTTTGCAAATCCATGAAGTGAATAAACAATACTCAGACATTTTAATAGATAAGAAATTAAAAAAAAAAAAAAACATAGAATCTGAGAACACAAGGTGGAATTCCCAAGTTATTACTTAGTAGTTTCCAAAAGATAAAAATGCAAACGTTTATGGCATACGGTTGTGGATTTCAAGATATCACATGCTTCTCTAACAGGTAGCAAGTATAGGGAAACAACTTAACAGATAAAAACTTTATAAGCAGCATATGAACAATTAATTTAGTAGTCCAGACAGCATATATGGATATTAAGGAAACTAAACTTACCCAGAATATAAAACAATAATCAAAATTTAGCCTTATAGTTTAAGAACACTTTTCCATGGACCACTATATAAGGTATCCCCAATCAAGTGGCAAGTGGCAAGTCCCAAAGAGATAAGTTAACACTGTAGACTCTGCATAAATATATATATCGATGCCCATTCAAGAACTATATAATATGACTTCTCCAATGCTGTAACTTGGGATGAAGTACATCTTACAAAGGTATAAACAGTTCTTCCTACTCTGAGCCTAAAGTCATAACATAAACAATCATCAATAGAAAGTCCCAACCACTATTTGAAATATTTCATGAAGAGATGGTCCAAGAACTAGTATACACTAGAACAAAATTTATAAATTTACAAAACACTTTTTCCTTGAAATCATGGATAAACAATCCCTTAGCATGATCATACAAGTTATTCAAACTCGAGCAAACTTTAGTCACATGACTTCTCACGAGCCAAGAAAACCGGACATACTTGAGAGGAAATTTGATTAATATAAGAGTATCAATGAACATAAAATCACCTTGTCGTTGAAGATGTATCTAAAATGGGTTGATCATTCGCGCTCGAAACGCCTTCTTCATCTGTGTCAGACATTGTATCTCTCTCTAGCGCCTAAGCACGAATAGCGAGGCGAAAAACCCTCTACCGCTTGAAGTTAACCAGGCGTGGCGACTTCACTGAAGGTGTGCAAGGCCAGCGCTGCGCTTGATGAAACTGAGCCAGGTTTTTTTTTTTATTTCTTTTATGGACCTTTAGCCCATTAATTTGTTAAAAAGCCCATACTACACTATTAACCCCATACCCTTTTTCTAAAGCCCAACAATTTTAAACACAAAGTATAAATCTTTAGCCTATCCATCTATAATAAAATTGGAAAATTATAAATCGTAATATTTTGAAAAAATATTTATGATTTTGTGTTATATCCATAATTTAATTTAGTAAAAATATAATAGAGTTTGATTAATATATTACTACTTAATTGTGTATGTTCCATTTCTAAAGAAACATATATAATATTTATCTATTTTATTGAAAAATATTTATCATTATATTTATCGTATTATTCAAGCAATACCTACTCAAGCAATACCTATAAATAGGTTGGTCTGTTAGGCTCTAAAGGTCATTTTTAAAGTTTGGGCCTAATCTATTTTCGTAAAATTGCCAAATAAAAGGCTTTGCTCTGACTCATTTATTAAATAGGCTGAGTCGAGTTGAATCAATAGTAGACTGAGCCCACTGAATCAATAGTAGGCCGAGATATAAACCCCGGTCGAACAGGCTTGATTTATCCCCACTCCTAGTTGCGGCCTTGTAAAACGAAAGAAAATAGATGAATGAATTTTTGGGATTTCAACAGTCTTAATCTTGTGATGATTGGTAAGCAGGCAGTAAAGTAATTTCCAACATTTGAAAAATATTTGATTTTGATGAAGATTAAGATTGAAAATTGACGAACTGTGAAAAATTGGAAAGATCAATGATTACGTTATGATAAAACTTCTTTATTGAATCTGCTCCAATATATCCCTTTGAATACCTTTATGTCATGAGCTTTGACTTCAATTCATTTTTTAGCAAGTAGTGTTTAGTTTTTAAGAGAGACGTCCTCCACTATGTCAAAATTATTCCACTTTCAGCACTTACAACCAATTATCTCCAAATATGGCACTTTACAAAGATGAAAAATATTCTGTTAAATTTTGGCTATAAAATTGCACATTTACACTGAAACTTAAACCAGCAAATTCTCCTTCCAAAAATTTATTCATGTTATTTCCAAAGCTTCCTTTGCCCATGTTAATCCTTTTGTTTGGGTAACCACCAACATTCATCAAAACATGGTTTAATTTTATATAATTAAAACGCTAATCTTTATTAGAAGGAAAATTTTAAAATCAATGAACTTTTCAGATGTCATTAGGGGTGTGAATAGTTAGGCTATTCGATAAAGCTTATGGCTCAATCTATTATTGATTTAATTTGGCCCGATTTTTTTAATAAATGAGTCAAACTAAGGTTTTTATCAAGTCTATTTATAAATATAGGTTAGTTTCAGGTCTTAAAATAAGCCAAATAGGCCGAGCTATTTATAATATCTTTATAAAATATATGATATACAGTATTTGATATCTTTTATAGTTGTATATAAAGATAGTCTAATGTATTATATTTTTATATTGTTTTCATGTTTCTCAATATAATTCTTTAAGTGTAAATGAAAGTTTATTTAAAAAAAAAATTCATGCTAAATAATTTTATAGGCACTTAATAGGTTTTTGATCAAATTTATCCATAAAATAGATCAGGCTAAAAAAACTTTTTTTATAAAAAATAAATCAGACTTAAGCCTAATATTTATATTTCAAGTTTACCAACCAATAACAAACCCAACTTGAACTAGACCACTCTCACCCCTAGGTGTTAATAAATTATGATATGGAAAACATTTTATCTTTCACAATTTCCAAGTGTAAAAGTACTGTGTATTTTTGAAGAGACTCAATTCATTTTTATTCTATGTTCTTTAGGAAGAGCAAGATTTGTAAGAGTATTGAATACATATCTCATTTTACGCATAATAGATCATTAGGCCTAGTAGTGGAACTCATGGAAGTGAGTTGTTATCAAAATAAATTAACTACCCAATATTCCCACTACCTTTAAACTACCCACTACCCACCATGTTTGATAAATATATATTAGCATATATTATTATATAAAAATCACAAAAAAACTCTTGTAAACTTGGTGTATACACTTGGGTAGATTGATTGCCACTCACAGTCATGCACTGCTATGTGTTATTAGGTTCGTGTACAAATTCGCTTAAACATGTTTTCATATGTCAATACATTTATATTAGTCATACATTTTAATAGTGTTAATCACACATTTTCGTTATTTTAGTCATGTCTTTAGTAATGTTAGTTGTATTTTAACATTTTTTCTAGACAAACACATTAATATTTCATATCTTTTAGTTATGTTGGTCACACATTTTAGTTATGTTAGTTGTACATTTTAGTTATGTTAGATGTACATATACATATTACATAAAAGGTATGACTATGTAGATATAAATGTATAAGTAATATCATATAAATGTATGAGTACTATCACATAAAAGTATATATGTACAAATTGTGTGGAAATTGATTTTTTTTTTTAAGTTAAAGTATTATATAAAGGTTATGATATTTGTATATAAATGTATGACTAATCTAAATGCACCCTACATCCAAGTGCATAAAAGATCAACTCTATAAAAAAACATACTTACTACTTATTTATTTTTAATCATTAGCAAATAGCACTTCTAAATCATGTATTAAAAAAAGTTTTAACGTAAAACTACAAGTAGTTATACAGTCCAATTTCAATCAAAAGTCATAACAAAACCATATAAGTTGGGTACAATTGGTTAATTTTCAAATAATAGGAATTTAGTAAAAATAATTTGGTGTGAGATGTAAGTGTAACAATTAGTTCTGACATTTTTTCGGTTTCATCATCACTAGTTACAGTTTTTACCGAAAATCAATATTTACAATCAATTGGTTCCATAAGTTATGAACCAAAACAATCAATCGATACAATCAATCTCAGGAAATTTTGATAATCCTAGTTTTTTTTATAGAAAAATCATCATTTACATGAATATTTTATCTATGTCGCAAACCATGTCTCAGGAGTAAAAATAGGATCCTCCACCTACAACTTTTTTTCAATTATTTATTTATTATTGTCTTGGTTTCATATTTCTCAACTTAGGTGAATAAAATAAAGATGAGAAAAATATCAACATTAAGAGACTTAAAGAAAGCCAAAAACGACATCGTTCGGCCATATAAAATACATTTCACCTGCTAATCTTCCAAATTACTACTTACCATGAACTTATTCATGATATTGACAAACACAAGCAAATTTCTAGTTTAATTTACCAGTCGACAATTTTTCCTTATCTCCCCATTTTGCCCCGTAAGTACACCTATATTGCTCATCTTGACCATGGAGGTTGCAAAATCCTTGGTGAATAGGTAAGGGAACTTGCTATAGCCCAGCACTAAGGAAGCAGTTTTGTTGTCACCCATGAGAGATTGGTCGGATTGTAGAATCCCAGAATTGTTAACGAGGCTCTTGAAGTAGCTGTTGTCGAACTTGTTTGACGTGGCATCCAGACCAGCCAAATTGGTGTCTGAGCTGTCTTGATTCGGACAGATATTGCGCAAACTACTGAGCTGCAACGTATCGAGCATAGGATCGGGATTACCAGCCCCATCGAAGTTGAAGAGCCGTTGTTTAAATGTGGAGCATTGAGCAAAGCCGATAGTGTGGCCACCTGCGTATATGCATGCAACTTCTTAAAACGACAATAACTATGCCTTAATTAATTCGATTATGTGAGGTGAGATATATGGATATAGTATGTTATCATATTAGTCAAATGAAGTAGTCTGATCTAGATATGGGCTCAAAAGGGTATGATGTGGACAAGCAAATTAAGTTCTCCACTTCGTGTGTCAAGAACCAATTTGCAATCTACTCTTTTTTTCCAATTTGCAATCTATTCTTTTTTTCCAATTTGCAATCTTTTTCTTTTTTTTTTTCAGATACCCTAAAGATCACGATTTTTTTGAATTGCAACCAATGACCTTTTTCGATCACTTTTTCAACTAAAATTCAATTTGATATCCTGCTTTTACATGAAACTTCATCAAAACACTCCACATTTCAAACCAACGAAAATCTGGAATCAATTTTTTTATTTCCTTTTGATTCAAACTCAGTTTGAGAAAAAATTAAATGATATTTTTTCAATTGTGGCCAAAAAAATGGTCTGGAAATGAGTGATTTGATAAAGTCGTGAACCTTTCAATGGTAAAATGAAAAAGGTTTAGGTTCAAAATTGAAAAAAATGTCCTACTTCAGGTTGGTTTTTGATATTAACCCGTCATTGAAAAAATCAAGATGATTCGGAATGAGTACCTGAGAGAACTACCACGTCTTTGACATTGAGCCCCTTGGCGACGAACTTTGCAGTGATATTTTCCAAGGGCTCAAAAGGCGATGGGAGGTCTGTATTAGCTGCAGTCTCGTTGGCCATTAGGCCATCTCGACGTCCCAAGGCCACAGGCCAAAACGGCCCTCCACTCTAACGATACATAATATGAAAGCATGAGCAACATTATCATAAGAAAAACAGTAAAAAAGAAGTCTTATAAACAAGTGCAGTATCTATGTCCTTACCAGAAAGACAGCATCCCTGGTAGCAAGAGTCAATATATCAGTACAAGAGACAATGGATGGGCAAGCTTTCTCGACTATTCCTTTTATCGTGTCGATGACTTCAAAACCACGAGCAGAGTTCCTATTAGGAAATGCATTCTTCTCTCCCCTGAAGCTGCTGCTATCATCTAGTAAGATGGATCCTTCACAACCCTAAAAAAATATATATTTCCATTAGCACGACAAAATGTGCATGGAAGAAGCATGTTAGATAAATCATAGAAGAGTTAATTACGTCGACAAAACAGTCATGGAAATGAAGGCGAAGAAGAGAGGCCGCAAGCCTCGTTTCATTTGCTATGGCAGACCAAACTCCGTATCTTACAATATTTGTCAAGTTGGGACAAGTACTGTCGTAAAATTTGTAGTCGAGTTGGCTAATACCACATGTGACTAGAAATGACAGGAAAAGCAAACTAACAGTCGGAAATGAAGATGCACTTCGATTCATATTCTCAACACGAGGAAATAGGCGAAACAAAATCTTAGTGAATGGTAATTTGCATGAGGATTAGCAGCAATTTATAAGGGAACGTAAACAATTGTTAAATGTTATTACAAGAGAGTGACAAAGCCACTTAAGATGTCTCTTTCAATTAAGTTTGGCAAAATTCCACATTACTCTTAGTGGGAAAAGAAGTCATTGTGTTCCACTTCCACCTAGGCCTAGAATTCACGTGTCAAATAAAATTACTTCCATTATGCTAATTTTTTTTTTTTAATGAGTTCGGGGGCAGTGGAAGGGAGGGGAAAAATAAAGATTAAAAAACTTGTATGAGTCGATTTCAAACTCGGATCATCATAACCTTCACCTTTATGAAGAAAGGGTACCATTTGAGCTAAGAAAAAAAAAGATTCATTTAAGCCATATCATTAAACATAAAACAGCTAAATCCACTCAACTTTCTTCAAAGGCATTCATACACCACATTTGGTGTGAAAACATATTCATAATTAAGAAACTACTACAGTCCATGCAATATAGTGAACCAATTACAATGTAATGATGGTGCATATCTAGGAAGGGCACATATACATAGAGAAAGGATATGCTTCTTAATCAAACAAGAATTAAGCAAGTACAAAATTGGTTTTTTACTGCTCTCATCGCCACACATGACAGTGAAACCAGAAACTAACTTTACAACACTTACAAATAACGCATCATAAACAAATTTTCTCCGAAATACCATAATGAACTTGTTTATACCTCAACTTTACTTTTAGGTGGATAAACAAGTAGTCACTGAGTATGGAGATTTGCCCAAAAAAAATCCCAACCTTGAAAAAAGTCGATATTAATTAAATTCCCACTCAAGCATTTGAGGTATAATTCATCAATTGTAGCATCAAGTGCAAATAAACAACACACAGAAAACAGATTATTGCAAGGAAAATGCAAGAAGTGCACGGTGACGTCAGCCATTTACAGACAGAAATTTCAACTTGATCACGATTTAGGGACACAGAATTGGGTCTAAATTTCAAATCCAAGCCACTAGCTAAAGCATTCATAAAAATACCATTTTGAAGAAGGTAGAAATTATTGAAAAATTATGGAAGTGCAGATGTACTAAAAAGTCAAGCCACCTTTCCACCCATTGTTGATAGCTCTATTTTCCAACTCCTGGTTGAAAACTGAAGATTTACAACCTTTACATTTTGATTTTCCGGCAAATAACTTTTGGGGGGAAATTTTTTCATTTTTGGGAGTTAAATGATGTTGGATTGATCAATTAGAACTTAGAAAACTATGTGTTAAATAAGATTATTATAGAATATGAGATATGAGACTAAATTTTTAGTAAGATAAGATTCTGCATTAGTGAAAAAAATATGCTTGTTTAAAGAAAAAGGAAAAGAAAACGAAATGGACTGTTTGTGATATGGTGGACGTATTTTGGGCTGCTAATGAGCAATTATCATTTTATAAAGAAATGAGTTTTTGGGCCGTGTCAAATTGATAGTGGGCCATTTCATTTTCTTAACAAGGGCTATTGTTTGGGATTGGATTGGAGTGATTCTTTTAAAGGATGTTGGAGCAACTTTGTTCATTGAAGATGGTTGTAAGCTTCTAACATAATTTTTAATTTCAAATCATCAGATTTAAATGTGTAAAAATCACTATATATCAGTGATAGATATATTATTAACACATATTCATAATCGGCATATTAATATTTTGAGTTTGCGTTAATAATCCACATGGCTGAGAAAAATTGCAAATGAGTTTTGAAGTATTTAGTCGGATTTATGACTTAATTGAGATATTAAAGTATTTGTAATTTTTGGATATAGGACGGCCATAAATCTGTTCTTATTTTTTAATTATTATTGCTTCAGTTGCTTTAATTGTTTTTAATTAACTGACATCTATAGGGATGATATTATAAATAGCTCATTACAAAAAAAAAAAATTTATTATAATTAACCAAAAATTTGAAATTATTCATTTTTATTCAATAAGATATTTTTTCAAACTATTATATCTTTTATGAAGTTAACCTCATACCATCATATACTTCAACAAGTATCATCATTAATGTAGTTTGTACCCTCATATTATATCTCGTACCATTATTAATGTAGCACATACTACTATATTACATCTTCTACCATCATATTACACGTTATATTATTATTAATGTAGCTCGTACCATTGTATTACACACTAATATCATTATTAATGTCGTTTGTACCTTTATATATTTAAGTTCGTATCACCAAATTTTAGGAGGATATAATTGAACAAAAATTATTTCTCTTAAACAAAATTTATCTTGACAAAAAAAATATTTCTACATAAAGATATATCTAAAAATTGAGATTACCACGTCATTTATGTAATAACATGTCATTTAGAATCGCGTGCACGCAGCTTTAGGTACTCAATTATCATGCATGATTTTATTATTTTCTTTTCTAGTCGATAACTATATTAGAAAATAGATATTATAATTACTATATGAATTATTTTAAGTATTGAAATGGTTGGAATTATTTTACTCTATTAAAACATAATCTTTAGATAAAATATTAAGTGTGGGAGTGCTCATTTTAGGAGCCCACAACAATAACCCGTTAGTATGATATAATATATGTATACCGTGTGTCGAGTTCAAATCATATTAATATTTTTTCATTAATAATGTGTTGATGAATGTTATTTTAGCTAATAGTTTTTATCCTATTGATATCATGCTTAATTAATAGTTTTATTTTTCATTAATATAAAGGCTACAAACTTAAATGAAAACATTGTGAGAATTGTCTTTACAATATTCAATTGGTGTTATTGATGACGAAAATAATATGATACAAAATCAATAGCATGGGACATTGAATTTAGTGGGAGAGTCAACTAAGTTCTTGGTCCAGTTCTTGAAGATGCTAATACCTCTATATTTTCTTATAAAAATGTACATAGAGCTGTTAATATGGGTCAACAGAATGAGTGTATCTTCATTGGGATGGGTAGCCAAAATGTCAACCTAACCCAACTCTCCAGTGGGTTTAGGCCGACCCTTTGAATTTTTTATTTTAAATTTTTATTCTATTTTTTAAAAGGAAAACAAATGTAATGTCTTATACATATTGCTAAAATGTTTTATAGAATAATAATGTGTTATTCAATTTTTCGTTAAAATAGAAAAAAACATTAAAATAAATAGGCAAGAAAGATACAAAAGTAGATTTATAACCTGTTTTCAGAAAGAAAGAAAAAAAGGGAGAATATAGAGGTACGTACAAGTTACAAGTGTAACACCTAGGAAAAAAAAATAAAAAATTTTAATATATGATATATATTATATAGTATTATGTTATATAGTAGTAATATATAAGTTATAAGATATGATTATATGATATATATTATGATATTGAACCTAATTAAGCTAAGTAATATAGTATGTAATATAGATTATATTACCTTAACACAATATTAGATTAATTATGGTTAAGAAAAGTCCACCCTTCTAGAAGATCTCATATGATTCAAAAGGTGGAAATGGATAGGGTAAGGTTTCATTTTATTGTTTCTTCTTCAAATAACTAAAACCCTCTCATTTCCTCTCTCAATCAACCGCCGATCCTTGCCTCTCTACCGGCGGCCGACGACCTTATTCCGGCAAGGTAATCGGACCTAGAGGTGAAACTAGTTGAGCTAAATTTAGGGATGATTTTGAAATTGAAAACATAAAACATTAAACCCTTCCTCTCTCCCTCTCTCTTCCACTCTGTCGCTGCCCTGTCTCCGCCGTGGTTCTCTGTTCGCCGGTCGCCTTCGGGTAGGAGTAGCCAGTGCTGTGTTGCGCCGGCGAGTCGGTCGGGTGTTGGGAGCTGCCGCTCGCAGCGGCGGCGTGTGTATTGCGGTTGTGTGTGCGTCTGTTGGGTTGTGTTTGGTCTGTGGAAGGCTGGTCTGCATCGGGTCTGTTGGTGGTCAGGTTGGCCGGCGCTGGGGTCGCGCCGGCAGGGGGGGTCGGAGTCGGGCGCCGCCGTGAGCAGCGGCGTCGATTGCAAATGTGTATGTGTTGGGTGTCGGGTGGGGCTGCTGGGCGTCGGCTGTGGGTTGGCTGCGCGCTGACGGTGAGTCGATCGTGGTCTGTGTGTCGCCGGTGACTGGAAGTCGCCGGCATGGTCAAGGCGGCGGCGGCGGCACAGGGTGGCAGCAGAGGGGAGGCGGGCGGTTGGGGAAGATTGGGGAAAAATGGGTAATGGCATGCTTTTGTAAATTTGAGGAATATTAGGGGTAATTGCCAAGAGATATATGTTGCTGTAATTGGAAAGTTTAAACCTTATAATTGCTGAATTTTTTGTAATAAAAATTAGATAATCAAAGCATGATTTAAGACTTAATTTATGTATAATTATCAATGAATCTTGAGATTATGTAAATTACATAGTTTTATTTAAAAATTGATGATAATATGCATGATTTGCTTAATAGATTATGGAATTATGATAATAACATATTGGGATTTTAGAATATATTAGGCTTATGGATATTATCTTAAAGTTATAGCATAGGATATATAAAAAGCAAGTTTCAATTAATCGATAAGTAATAAGCTAATTCAATTATGCTTTAAATATCATAACTAAGTAAATAAATATCGGACTTTGAATTCATGAAAATGATGTTTTAAATTTCGAATATATGAGAATTATAGATAATATTTATAAGTAAATAGAATTTAATAAATGGGACAAGTTTTAATTAAATAACAAAGAAGGGTTATATAAATTAATGCATGTTAAATTAGATCTAATTATATAATTAATTAGGAAATAAAGCTCTAGATTGGATCCAATTGATTAATAAAATATAGTTTGAGCTCAATTTTGGAATTATGTATTAATATATTATTTATTATAAATTTTTTTACCAAAGATTTATTTGGGATTATAAAAATTAAACTTATGTTTCACAAGATTGCTTTTGAGACTAAAATATCGGCCTAAAAATATTATGCTAATTAATTTATTTTATTTTACGATTTAGTTATTAATTCTAAATCTAAGGTTTATTAACCTTAGATTCGCATCTAATTAAACCCAAAATATTAAGTTTGATTTGGACTTTCTATTTTAAGAAATTAGGCATAATTCATTATGAAATCGGGTTATATTTTTTTTAAGAAATTAGTTTCTAAATAAATGATAGTCCGATTAGCTTCTAAGTCAGATCTTTATGATTATAGGCGATACGCAGCAGTTCGCTCCATAAATATCCCTGGACTCTACAGTTTGTGATCGTCTATTTTAAGGTGGGGAAAAATTGCTAAATCGGTATTTATAATTCTTTCGAAATATTTAAATTACGAATTGTATTATGCTATATGAAATGTGTTGGGTTTATGTGCTGAACACATGCAATGTGATTATATGATGAAGATGAATACTATTTTATGGGAAATGTGACATGTTTTATTATATACATGATGAATGCGTGCTGAAAGATGATGAATGGTAAAATAAATGTTTACGTGATGTTATGAGCATGAATATATGTGAATTACTTGAATTATCTATGGTGGCTAAGAACCACATCTATGGCGGCTAAGAACCACATCTATGGTGACTAAGAACCACATTTATGGCGACTAAGAACCGTATCTATGGTGGCTAAGAACCACATCTATGGCGGCTAAGAATCGTAAATTTTTGAACATGCAATTGATATGAATGGTTATGAAATTGATATGTTTGCACTTGAAATGATATGTTTTATATTTTAATTATTATTCATGAATTATGATCTTATTTTTCCCTTATTTTTACAACGTGATCCCACTGAGTGTATTTTATACGCTCACCCCCTTTGCATGTTTTTCTATGTTTAGATCCGGATGAGGAGAGACGAAGCTGAAGAAAGATGCATATAATTATTTTTGCTGTATATAAATATGTTATGCTATGTTTATAAATGATTTGAAGATCTACTTATTTTGAAGGAATGTAAAGTTTAAGCCGGTGGCTTGTATATTAATATTTCGCTGCTGATTTCTGATCACTTATAGTTTTATGTAAATTATTTTGGTGTATTTTAAAACCTTCGTGAATTTGGATTTTATGTTTTATTTAAATTGTTCGCTTGTTGTGTTTTTGCTGGACGCCCGATTTTAGAAACTTATATATTTTATATTTATTTTATTAAGAAAATTTGGGGCCTGACAACAAGTACAGTAAGTCAAGAGTTAAGGAGGAAAAAAGAATTAAATTGCATTAAATAAAATGTAGGGTTTTACAGGCAAAAAAAAAATTAAATAAATAAATAAATAAATATATATATATATATATATATTATACCTAGAGGTGTCAAAATGGGTTAGGCCCGTTGGGCCAGCCCGCCCCGCCATACAAAAAAGGTAGGTTGGGCCGGATATTTCGGAGCCCGTAAAAAAGCGGGCCTAAACGGGCTGGCCCATTTGGGCCGCGGGCTGGGGCGGGGCGGGGCGGGCTGGGGCGGGCTAGCCCACCTTTTTTTTTATTTTATTTTTTTATTAATTTTTAATTTTTTTAACTACATTTTTATCTATTTTGTATCTAGATGGTGAAAATGCAAATATTAAGACAACTTTTTCTAGTGAAGCATCCAATATCATGGAGAATATTGATGAAGAATAAGGAAATGAAGATGATTTTGATGATATAATTGTTGATGAACTCTAACTTTTAAGAGATTTATGTTTCATTTGTCATACACTTATATTTTGTGGACTCTTTAGTTTTATATTTTTGGATTATTGATTTATAGACTTATGGACTATGAACATATGGTTATGTAATGAATGTTGCATTTTAATTTGCGAACACTTTGCGTTTTTTGTTAGCTATTAGAATGTATTTATGTATAGTGGATTAATGGTTAAAAAAAAAAAAAAAAAGTGGGTTGGCCCGCCCAACCCACGACCCACCGGTGGGTTGGGCTGGGTTGGGATTTGAAGGCCCGCTTAATAAAAAGCCCGCCCCGCACCGCCCCGCCAAAGGGTGGGTTAAGGTGGGTTGTGGGCCGGCCCGTTTCGACAGCTCTAATTATACCTTGTCTCAAAAAAATTTGATTTTAAAATTTTACACAAAAAAAAAATTGACTATGATTATTTAATCGGTGACTCATGTCTTAAAATCGTCGCACCTACGATGCACGATCGATCGAACGGGTCAACATATAATTAAATTAACTTGTATTAGATAATATTTTTGTATCTCATCTTTGCATTTACAACTCATGTAAAGTATAATATTTAATTTTAATAATATATATATATATATATATATATATATATTACTACTTGAAATTAAATGAAATTAAATTATATGAAGAGGATTAAAATATCATTATGACAAAATGGACGAATTTAAAATTATTTGTACTTTTATAGTAATATATATATATATATATATATTCTAAAAAAATTCTAATATCCTTCAATTTAGACGCAATATAATTCTTAAAAAAAGACGAAAAGTCATATAGTCGACTCAAAAGACTTGACGGCTTGTTGCGAGGGTCACTGATTGCTCACCTTCGGTCCTTGAGGAGATACTAAGGATATGTCACTTCAATCTTATTATATTTGGAAATTTTGGGTATCATTTTATTTTCCTTTTACACAAAAAAAAAAGGGATGATACTGATTAAAAGATTGTGTTTTCCATTTTTGAATCCAATTTTAAAGTTTTTTTTAAGACATGAATGGTAGAATTTTTATTTTTCTAATGCAAACTTAAAATTCATGATTTTTAGACAATATATATTTGTTGTAAACACATTTAACATGGTTTATTGAATTAGCTATATTAAGATATATCATTACAATTCACGTTATAATACCTACATTTGCTCATCGTTGTGGTTTATAGTACACCAAACAATGTCAAGCTACAAGATTTATAAAAAAATAAATTTGTTACAAAAGCTAATGTTCCTAGAAATGTTGGGAACAATACAAACAACACTAAATTGCAAAAAATATTGTCGAAAATATTGGGACACCGTAGATAATACAATGACAACAGAAACTTTTTTGAGCAGTTTTCCACTTCTTCTTTCTCCATCTTCACAACAATTTTCATCTACAAATGAGCCTTCAACACAACAACAAGAACACACATAAACAAAGAAAAAATCTAGTCAAGGTCATACCTTTTTTCCTTAAAGACAAACACGTCCCTATTAGTGCTCATGAAATGATATGACATCTGTAAAGGTAAAACAACTTTTGTATTCAAGTTAATAGCACCACAACTCAAAACTTCAATGAATTAGAATAGGAGAAAGACTAGAATGTATGATCTACATGGAAAACGAATGCACTTGCACTTTGATTTTGCAAATATTCTGTGAATTTTTTATTCAACAAAAATGAATAGGAAAAGGACTAGAATATATGATCTATATGAAAAATGAATGCACTTGCACTATGACTTTTCCAATATACTATAAACTTTTTTACAGCAAAAATGAGAGAGAAAATATGCTCTCAAGTGCTTTAAGCCGTATAGGAATGTGTATTTTCATGCACAACTTTTATGCAGCAAAAATGAGTGCAAATATGTTATAAACTTTTATGCAACAAAAATGAGAGAGAAAAGAGCTCTCAAGTGTGTATAAATGTGTATTTTTGTACATAATTTTTATGTAGTGACAATGATAGAAAAGATGCTCTCTAAGTGCTTTCAAACATGTATGAATGTGAATTTTCATGCATAATGAATGTCTTAAGTATTAGACTTAATTCCACATAATTGGAGATCATGGAAATGGTAAATCCATCTCTCCATCATTTGAAATCACTATAACCCACTTCATTCCTCACAATTGGAGATCATGGAAAGGGTAGAACTAGCCAATCCATCTCTCTATATTTGGAACCACCATAGCCCACTACTTCACTCCAGGCTCAATGAATTGGACTGGGTCGATGTGTTGGCAATAATGTTGCAGCGTTTTACACAATATACGACCAGCATAAATGGGCTGAACTAATTTTTATGCTCTAAAAATATATCTTTTATTGGGTCAACCAAATCCAAGGTCCAAGACCCAAATCCATCCAAGACATGCGTGTGGGACCCATTACTTGATCTACACACTTTTGTAAACCTCTAAGGCATTATTACTTATATAGTAAAGCTAAGAAGGCTAAAGTTTCGATGTGAGATACTTTCCAAATTTCAACTTTTTCATTCTCAACCTACACAATTCATATATCGATTTCTCACTCATCGGAAATTGATTTTGGACGTTTAAATACATTACGATCATCTACGCAAAACGTAGATTAATCTCATGCCTTTTAATTCCACAATGACCCATGTTTGGTCCCTTAATTTAATGGTCAAATATGTATCATTACACATTAGAACTATTGATCAAAACTAATTTTTCCGCAACACTGATATCATTAAAACAAGCTATAGCACTACATCTCTTATTAATAAAATCCAGTTAATGTTCTATCTACATTAACACAAATCATCCCAACACCGACTCTTCCACATTAGCTCATACCACAAACTCTTAAAAATAATTATAAACAAGAATGATTTGAAAAAAAAAAATATCAATCGTACCACCTATATTTATTATACCATTAAAATTTAGTTTGTATCAATTGTACCAATAAAATTGAATTATTTTATTTACACCAACCTATATCATCCAAAACTTAGATCATAGCTTTCATTTGTACGTAAAAACATAAGCGAGATGTGTTGGTCCCAAGTGATGTCCGAGGTTCAGAGGGGGGTGAATGAACCTTGGTCGATTTTTCAGAATCTTTAAAACAACCGTTCTGCACTGCAAGTTACTTGAGCTTGCAGCGATAGATGGTTACTGCTTGCAGCGCTCGACGCAGTGCTGTACGCTGTAACCTGAAGTTTTGTACGCAGCGGAAATAAACTTTTAACACAAGGCTGTTTTTCACAAGAATGCTTCTTTTAAAACGTTTTATGATGAGAGATAGATAGATATGCAGAAAATAAGAGCAGATAAATAAAGCGATAAACACTTATGGCTTATAGTGGTTCGAAGGTGGTGTAATCCTTCTACGTCCACTCTACTGCTCCTCGAGCAGGAACTTTGTTAAGCAAGATTGATTTACAGGACACTCCTAACAATCTATCAACTTTACAAAGCAAACCACCTACTGAAGTTCAGTGTACACACAACAACTGCAAACTTCAAAGGCTAACCCACACAGGGTTCTATACTCCCACACAGGGAAGCTGCCTAACTCTAGACAACTAAAACAAACAGCAATGATCTCTCCTATCAACTGCTTGACACCACTAAAACAACCTAAGCACACAGCAACAAGGTTAAAAAGGATAAAAAGGTTTTCTTCAACTTGTGCTTCGAAGTGAGCTTCTGAATCCGTAAGGAAACTTTCAGCTTGAACTTTGCTTCACTTCGGTAGGTTGAGTGACTGAAACTGATTGTAAACTTGAATGCTTGGATCTTGTAAGCTTTGTGAATTTAGCGTAGATGTTTCAATTACAGTAACAGTAACCAGTTTCAGTGCTCCTCGACCTCTATATATACTTGTAGAAGAAGATGTCCGTTGAAGGAGACATCCCTCTTTTGAATTTGAAGTAGCCTGGCCAAAGTATGGTTCGCATTTAATGCGACTGACTTTTCTTTTCAGAGCATTTAATGCGGCAGTTGCGGCTCGCAGCTTTCTGTGGCGCGTCAGTCCAGGTGGCATCTTCTTATTGGCTCCGTGTCTGCTACTTTGAGTTTTTCTTGAACGGCTCTATTATCCCTGCTTGAATCTTCGTTCCTCGTACTGCATTTATCCTTCCTAGGATTTGTAGGATACTTCGTCTTGTAGTTGGCGCTGTATTACTTAACTGACTTATAGGTCTGCGCTGTATCCTAGGTCCTTGTGCAGCTGATGCTTTCTTTCAGTGCTGCTGTATTTTAGACCTGATTGCAGTATCTTCTGGCAGTGCTGCCGTAACTTCTTTCTAGCAGTACTCCTGTATCATTTTCTTGCAGCGTTGCTGCACGCCGTTCTTTCTTACATTGCTGTATAGAATTTTCGACTTATTACAGCAGTGCTGTATCTTCCTTCTATCAGCTATGCTGTATCCTGTCTTCTTACAGCGATACTGTATCCTGCCTTCTTGCAGCGATAACTTCCATTAAAGCTTAGATGCAGCTTTATCCTTGTTTTTCCTCCATTTTCAATACTTGACACAAGACTCAATTCTAGTCTATTTAATCACTTAAACATTGTGAAAATGGGGTACTCAAAAGTTCCTATTACATGATTGGTTTGTCTCATCAAAATCTAAACAATGAAATCCCAACAAAATGTTTCATTCATTAATCCGTATTATCCAAACTTTGATTGTACCATCATATCTCGTCAAGAGTACTATAACTGATGAAATAAGTTTTTCTTTAATCCAATTGACCAAAATAATTATAAAACTAAAATAAAGAAAACAAAAAAAAAATGATGAGAATTGAGATTTACCACACAATTAGAAATTAGCTTGCATTCTATATATACAAGTTGTACACCTGATATGTAATTTGTTATATAAGATCTAATAATTTTTAATGTTACTAATATAATGTAATGATATATCATTTAAATGTAAAATATATCTTGTTTTAATATCTATATTAATAAAAGTGTGGATATTTCAACTTTATAATTATGTTAGTTATAAAATATTTCATAAAATTAGAAATTTGGAATGCAAACAATTTTGAAACTCAACATTTTAAATTTGATATAATTCTATATGCAATGTAAATAATAAATTGTGAATTTTAGAATAGATATGAATTTAATATAAGGTGCATTAAAAATAAAATTTAAATGAAATTATAAATATAATTAATGTATAAATCTAACAAAAATTACTAAGTAATTCGAACAATTTTTTTTTTTTGAAATAATGATTAAATGAATAAAATATTCAATAAGTATTTGTACCATATTTCAGTATTTTTTAAGAATTTATTTTTTTTATAAATTTAACTTATGGGATATATATGATCTTACTATTTATTACATGGTCATGCAATTTTATAGATTTAGATTAAAATTTATATTTAGATTTTTAAAACAATTGTCAAAAATTTAAAAACAATTAAATATTTTTTGAGCAATTTGTAGATTTATTATATCTTTATTTTTATTTCGACTATGTTTTTAAAATTACTCATCATTGTTAGTATTTAAAAAAACCATACATTATTATAGTTGTTTTTATTGTTGTTAATCATCCTATAGATTTTATACGTTGGTTTATATACTTGGTTTACAATTTATATTATATATATATAAGTTTTAATTAATATTTTTTTATTTTACATTGTTAGATTTAACCTTATGAGTTATGAACATATTATTTCAAACTCCTATATATAAATTATAAGATAGTTTATTATGTAAGATATATTTGAAGCTTATTATGTAAGATATGAATGAAAACTTATTTTGTTAGATACATAGAAAACATATTTTTATTTTTATTTTTTTTATTGTATGATCGTTTAGGTGGGAAGATGACAAATCAATAATTTTTATATATTTTTCTATTTTTATATATAGATATGGATGTGTGTGTCAAAACTAATTAGACCAAAATACGCTATGAATATCCTTGGCTTTTGTTTATTATTGATGGTCTATTTTTCTGATCAAGTCTTACACTTATAATTTCTACTCAATTTCATTAATAAAGAAAAATCATATTTGAAGCTAACTTTTTGTTCCCAAGCAATACGTGACATTTCGAAGTAAAAAGTATTTTTCAATATGAAATCTATAACAATAATATAAATAGCTGGTGATTAGTTATAACAAAATTTATCCGATTAACATAATGATTAAATGAGGGATATGTAAGTGGTTTTTTATTTTATTTTTGAGCATCAATTTACTCTATCGCCTTTTATGATATCCAATGATACTAACATATCTCACAAAACGCGGGCTTATCCTGACAGAAAAGGAAAATAAAATCTTTTTTGTTTTCATATATACTTTCTTTTCCTGTTTGGAATGCAAGATCCTTTACCAAACGTGGCATTGAAAATTAATATATCTTGTTTCTTTTCAACTTTTGAAAAGGAAAAAGATATATCTTGTTTGTTGCTCCTATTTTACTCCTAAAATAATTTAAAATGTAGTATCTTTTTATTTGGGCTTTAGTTAGTCATAATATCCTTGATATTTATAAATGTGGCTACATTAAATAGAGTCTAACTTCTCATATTTCTTCACTTCTTTCTCATAAAGATATTATTCATATTTATTAATTCACTTACGATGGGTAAGATAGCAACATTAATTACTCAGATATATCAAATTGTTCCATGAATTTAATTTGATGATATGAATCGATAACAATTTATCACCTATAAAATAAAACTTGATCTATAAGTATAAATTTGACTTAAAATAGTGGAACCCATCTTAAAAAATAAATTTATGAAACCATCTAATATAAAGTTTTGTATGTCATATTTAACAAATTTTCACTATAGTTTGTTGCTTGTGCACATCAAAAATCTAGTTCATGTGGTGTAAATTACTATTTTATTATTGCTTTGTAATATTATACTTTTACGACATGTATTAAATGTCAATCGAAATACTATTTTAGAATAAATTAAATGATACATATTGATATTCCCCTGCTTGACCATTCACTTTTCCCAAAATAATTAACTTCCTCCACTCGAGAAAGAAAATTAGTAATAGCCCATTTGATTTAACTATAGTTTCATAATGGTGCTAATTAGTTATATGACGAGCTGCATTTCTTCTAGCTAGTTAACTATTAATGTCCCATAATTAGTCATTAACCAGTTAATTAATTGCCGAATGACTTTTTTTTACGACGTAAATGACAAAACATTTATATTTAATGATTGTGCTATTTAGCCAGAGCAAGGATGTTTCTTTACGACGAAAATGAAAAAACATTTATATTTAACGATCGGGCTATTTAACTAGATATACTAGAGTTTTGGCCAAAAATCTTCATTTCGGTCATAGCAAGATATACTATCATCACTATCAGAACCTATCGAAAATTTCATACATCCACAAAGGATAAAATAGTAGATATATTAATCTAATTACAATTAAAAAAATGAAAAAAAGTTTGTGGCTGACCAGATTTAACCGTTCATCTTTACCCTATACTAAAATAACATACGACATTGACAAAACAATTTTCTAAAACAAAAGACATTAATAAAATGATTTTTAGTAAAAAATTACTTCCAAAATAATTTTTTTATTTTTTAAAATAAAATATGTGAACCTGTTTTCTTCTCAAATTGAAGTCATTTTTACTATTTCAATGATCCAACGCATATTAATTACATTGTATGCGATTCTATTAATTATTGGTATATATTTATCTAAGTATATATAAATAGATAATAAATGTTATATCCCGTTAAATCTATCATGGGTATGATAAACTTATATCAACATCCCAAAATACTATCTTCTAGAATAATCTTCTAATTAAAATTATAATGGCATACAAATATACCTCAACATTTCCTCCATGGCACTGATTTTTTTAGTTTATTATCAAACACCAAAAAGAAATGCAATACATAAATAAATAAAATAAAAAGAACAAACCAAGGTCTATAGTATAAATATATAAAATAGTAGGGGCTTAAGTGAATTTAATGGGTCGTTTTTCGAAAGAGGTTGAGAAAGTGGCACAGGGACAATGAGGCAACTCCGAGAGCGTACATTTAACATTCCTTGAGTATACAAAATTGCTGACAAAGCCCTCCCCCCATTTATAATCCGACGGTCAAAACAAGCTCTCTCATGCACTTCTGACGGTTCAGATTAAGCTACACGCTTTTGCCCTCATCATCATCTACATATAAACTCACACATATACATACAAAAATTACACGCACATATACAAAAATTGACGTGACTCTCTCTCTCTCTCTCCTGCGAATCATGATCTCTTTCTCTGTGTTCCCTTGAATATCATTTTTTCGTTCTTATTTTTGGTTTCGAATTGTGAAAATAGTACCTTCTTTGAATTCTTTATATATAATTGGTTTCGTTTTCGTCTTTTCGGGATCGCGAAAGTTGAAGATCGGATCGAGAGTTTCGTGAACTCAAACCCTAGGCTCCACTCTCTCCAATAAACCGAAGGTTCTATATTTCCCAATTTCGTACTCGATTTTCCGTGTTTTGACGTTCAATTATTGAATTTTCGTATGTAATTTCCCTCACGTTCTCGTTTCGCCGTTTCAGATGGTGTAAGTATTGTGGAGAGAGTATTTGAAGTAGGTTTTCCTTTGCAGAATCAGACAAGGTGAGATTACTTTTGGCTATAGTATTTTTCGTTTCTTCTTAATTTTTTGCGTTGTTTTGAATGTGTGATGAGGTTTGGTTGTATGTAGAGAAAGATCTTTACGTTTGGATTGCAGAAACGGAAGGATGAAATTGATTGTTTTTGGATTTTATTTTTTTGGATCTGGAAAATTCTTCACCGCCACACCGGAATTTTGCTTGCTTTTCAAGTTGATGCAGATTCCGAAAGAGAAATAAAATAAAGTCACTGGGTTCTTCGTTCTTGGTCTATTATCTCATCTTGTTTAAGTTTTACAGTTAATGCATTCACATTTCTTCAAATAAAAATAATGTTATCCCTTTTGATTTGATTTCTTTTTTCATTTCTTCTGTACATCTCTTACTTTGATTTGTATTTTCTTTCCTTCTTCTGACTTTCCACATATAAAATTAGTCGCTTGATTTAAGAACCGATTTATTGACTTTCCATGTTAGCTTCGATACACTCAAAGACATTATTTCTTTCTTTTCTTCTCTTCAATCGGAGAACGAACCTTGGCTGAATTACATATCCTCTCAATTTTTATGCTATTTTCACGTGCAGCCACGAATTTCCTGATTCCAAACCCATATTTTCAGTGTCCAGAGCGATTTATGATTCGCAATTAATCAAATCGTTAATTAATGTCTGCAGTCGAAGAAGAAGCGTCGAAGAAACGGAAAATGTCGTCATCAAACTCTCCGTGTGCCGCCTGCAAGTGTCTCCGGCGAAAGTGCACACAGGAGTGCGTCTTCGCCCCTTATTTCCCGCCGGATAATCCCCAGAAATTCACCAACGTCCATAAAGTCTTCGGAGCCAGCAACGTCTCCAAGCTCCTCAACGAGCTCAATGCCAGCCAGCGCGAAGACGCCGTCAACTCCTTGGCCTACGAGGCGGAGTACCGACTGAGGGACCCCGTCTTCGGCTGCGTTGGCCTCATCTCCATCCTCCAACACAAGCTCAAGCAAGTGCAGCACGATTTAGAGAACGCTAAAAAGGAATTGTCGACTTACATCGGCCCCACTGCAATGTTGCCGATACTGAACCATACGGGTTTTATGCAGCAACAGCACCAGCAGAATTATGGCCCAGGAGGGTATCCGGTGATGCCGTACAATGTGCAGCCGATGATGGGGCTTCCCACTGGGATCCCACATGGGGCCCAGCTCATTATCCGAGAGCCTCAACAGCAGCAACAACAGCAGCAGTTTCTCGAGGCTCAACAGTTGGCGGCGGTGGCGGCGGCGGCGGCGAGGGAGCAGGAGATGATGAGGAGTTACGAGCAACAGCAGCAGCAACAGCAGAATGAGCTATTGAGGTTCAACAGTGGGTTTGATGATGGTGGAGGCCCAGTGACTGCAACGGGGTATAATCAGATGGGGCCGATGCAGCCATCTTTGGCGTTGGGTAGCTCTTATGAAACCCTTCCTTACCATCAGATTCAGCAGCATGGAAATGTTCAAGAACATTCTCATGCCCATGCTCAAACCCCACAGCTTCATCTTCAGCTCCAGGAGCTTTTGCTGCAGCAGGCTAACCCTCAGCAGCAGGCTCAGCAGGCACAAACAGCAAAGAGCGATGAGGGGAGGAGCATCGGGCCTTCTTGTTGAATTTCATCTTTTTGGTCAAATATTAATCCAAAAGCTCAACGCTTTATTCTTCCAAGAAGAATTTTGATCCAGGTAATTAAAAGTATTATTCAGTTATTTTCTTGTGATGTTTTCTATAAAATTGAAAATAAGTTTTAGTTGGTGGTGAAAATGATAAGTCGAGAGAGAGCATTAATTAATGGTGGGAGGAATTAGCATTAGTTGTTTCTTGAAACATAAATAGGGAAATTTACTATCTGTTGCATAGTAGAGCAGGTGGTTGGTTATGAGAATTATTGTCTTGTCACTGCATAGAAAAGTCACAGTTCAGTAATCATAACTCGAAAGCTATAAAAACCCTAAGTACCCCCCATTTTAATGACGGACACAGTAGTATTCCACCCTGATTTAGATGGCATCTTCCTTTTGCAGGCCAAGTAGTGAGAATTAATAGAAATATGCAGTTTTTGCAATTAATGCCGATTCACTTAGAAAGGAATTATGCAGATTGTTCATTATGCTTATTGGAGAACCCTACTCTCTGAATATATGTCCTCATCAAGAAAGTGAAAGAACCTCCTGAATAATTATTATCTTCTCCAATTAATTCTATTAACTTGCTGTTTTTTATACTCCCCACATTCTTTGCACCATTTCTCCAAAATAAAATTAAAACTGGCACCTGTTTAATAATAGTACTGGCTTATCAGAATGAGGCGTGTTGCTATATTTTAACTGCAAAAAGATGGGATTTCTTTTGTCATGTCTTTCTGTTCAGAAGTCTACAATGCAAATGCAAAGCCATTTTGTTTTTTTGGTTTATTTTAATTTTATTTTCAAAATAACTGTCTTTCCCTACTTGGCGTTCCTAATATACACACGTTCTTTACCTTGCTTTTATCTTTTAGCAATTTTTTTTGTTTTTTTTGGTATGATTTGTCTAAATTTGTTGTGATGATTGAATTAAATTAAAAGAGGTATTACGATGGTGATGTTTTAACTTGCACCACTTCCTTTATTCCAAATTGTATATCTATACATATCAGATGTCTACAAACATGCCACGCATATATATATTTTTAAATTATGTTTTATTTCATTTTTTGAGCTTTTCATTTTTCAGTCCATCATACCTTGAAGCTAAACTTATATAAATTCAAATCTTATACTTTGGGATATATTTATTTTGAACTTGATTCATTCAAAACTTTGGACGTGATCAATTCAAATTATGTTTGGATTATGATTCCTACATTTTTTTTTTTTTGATTCCTACATTTTTTTTTTTATTTTATTCTACTTTTTTTTCCACGATTCCCAACGACATTTATGATTTTAAAATAAAATATTAGAATAATGTTATTTTTTTCTATAATTCTTATGGTGAAAATGACATTAACTATATTCATATTCTGTGAAATTCTAAAACTAACACAATTTTTTAAAAATCTGGACTCATAAAATCCTCTCAAACGTGAACTTACAAACCTACAAAATCTACCTTAAAATTTAGAATAAATATAGCTTTAATGAATGACACGTGTACAAATTTATTTCTTATATGCTTATTTTTTGAAGCGGAACAAGTGCATATATAAAAAAGATGCATGCAAATTATAATTTGCCATTTATAATTAAATTATTGTACGTAGTATTTTTGTGTTAGATCTGAATCCCATGTGGGGTTTAGTCAATGCTTTCAAATGCTAAACAAACATTGATGTCTTATTAAATAGCTTCTAACTGTTTCACTTCACCATTTTATTTTATTTTTTGTTGCAGCAAAATTTATGCCTGGAGAGAGAGAGAGAGATGAGAGAGTAGTCGAATGTACGTAAGTCACCATATTGCTTTAATATTTTTTAGTTTTTTTAAACATGAATTTCTGAAGGAAATACATTACAAATGTAGGAGCAGAGTTAGTGTTGATTTCAGTTTACATTACAAAGGTTACTTGTTTATGCAGCAATCTGAAATTGCTTTTTATAACAACAGTATTGCTTATCTTGGAAGATAATCTCTACTAGTTTAGTACATTTATTAAGTTGATTTCACATATGTATATTCCAATTTACACACCCACTTGTGTTTTTGTCTTGGAGTTTGAGCAATACTCTATCTTTGCTCCCAATTTATGCAAAACTCAGCCTTTCCTTTCCCTCGATATATTTTTAGTTGTACCACCAAATTAAATTAACTTTACCGTTTCAAATTTATAGTTATTTATTATTTGGATTATTATGAATTCAAAATTCTATCACTTCTAGTTTAAATTGATTTTAAGCAATTTCAATGGATATGTAATACATTTGACTATTCGAACATATATTTCAAATCACTCAATTCATACAAAACATTCTTTTAATCAATTGGAAAAACTTGTTCTTCCCTCTTAAACTTTAATGGAAGATAATAAGCAAAGTTTGTGGGATCTGATTGGAAAAAAAAAATGCTTCTATGATTACAATAAAATACGACAGACTTTATTAATAAAGGTTCTAGATTTTTTATTATTATTAGAATTTTATCAATCCAATCCTAAATGATAGGGGATAGTTATCATGAGATGAAACTTTATAATCCATAAATATAATGTGATTAATAGGATATGAATTGTGAATTGATTCGTTTCATAATATTGAATCTTCACCGTTAAATGGTTTCACAAGAAATCTACCCTAAAACTTATCAATTCAGAATTTTAGAGATTTGTATCAATCCGAAGGTTAAACGATTTGAAACTGTCAATTGAAATTCCTAATATTCCTAATATAACTTATTAAACCAATGCTTGAACATTTTGAAACTATATACAAATAAAATACAGCTTAGCAGAGAATATATAAATATATATAACAGCCAAAAAGAATTAATATATTAATATACAAATGTGGATGTGTTTAGTCTGACGACTACAAAATTGTACGGTTCAAGAAAGATAATTATAGGATCCATGTGAAAGCAGATATTAATTTCTTTTGATTAATATTGGACGGTTGACTCTTAATTATCCTAATCTTTTAATTTCTTCCTTCTTGAATCACCTGATAAGCATTTAATTTGCCTTTCACTTATTGATAGGGAAAACATCATTTTTAGTCTGGTAAGTTGGATCTAGTTCAATTTGTGTCAGTAATTATGTGTTTTTTATTTTAATTTTAAATTATTGATTTTTTTTTAAATTTTAATCCTATTTTCATTGAAAAAATGTTCCGATTATTTGTGCTATATAAATAAATATTCAATAAAAAATTCAAAATTAAGAAAACCCAAAGTAAAGAAAAAACAAACAGACTTGTCATTCAATTAATTAAAATTCTTGAAAACTTAAAAAACAAAAATTAAAAAGAAAAAAATAAGTAAAAATTGCAAAACATTCAAATAATCAAAAAATGTTAATTCATAAAGAACTAAAAAACGAAAATTAAAAAGATAAAACAAACAAGTTGCAAAACAGAGAGGAGATGAATTAAAATTTGAAAGGTCACAATATTTCTTCCCAAATATCATTCGACTTGAAGAAAACTTACGACTGCAATTTTCCACCAAATACGTGCAATATCAAATCGGTCGATTAAAATTGAGAGAGAAGATGAAGCTTCGAGACAAAGATCAATGGCATTTACCCTCCCCAACACACAATAAGTTTTCATTTTTTAGTTTGTAAGAATTAACAATTTTGATTATTTGAATGACAAGTCTTTTTTTTTAAAATTTTTTATTGAGTATTTACCTATGTGGCACACAAATAATTGACAAATAGGATTAATTTTCCTTTCATAATTTCGGCAGTCATATCAACCCGAAAATTTTTTCTAACAAAAATAAGACTAAAATTTGAAAAATTCAATAATTATAGAATTAAAATATTAAAAATCTAATTTCTAATAAAAATTGGACTAGACCTAACTTACATGACTAAAAATGATATTTCCACCTCTATGATATATATAAATGATGGACGGTTTACATTTTACAATTCTAACTTTTCTAACTTTACATGTTTATCATAAAATATTGAATCTTAATATTTTGTCAAATGAATTTAACATATTATCACTTTTTTTTTTTTTTTCACTTTGAACAAATCAGGAAAAATGCTCACATGTCGTGTACTCTA
This sequence comes from Scutellaria barbata, assembly GCA_028654395.1. Taxonomy (NCBI): domain Eukaryota; kingdom Viridiplantae; phylum Streptophyta; class Magnoliopsida; order Lamiales; family Lamiaceae; genus Scutellaria; species Scutellaria barbata. The sequence goes on from CM053650.1 coordinate 6,564,065, forward strand.
TCTTAATATTCCAGCTGTTAAATGTAAATATTTCCTCAAATTAACCATAATAATAATAATAATAATAATAATAATAATGATGATATATGTCATATTAATAATGTACAAATAAAATATATACCTACTGCAAGCTTGAAAAAATTGATATGTATTTAGAGTGTCAGACATGTGTACATAGACGATAGATTATGAATGATATAGTGTACTAATTAATCATAAACTCCAAATAACAAAACGATTGCGAAAGGGTATTTTGTTACTCCATCTACTTGTTAGTTTAAAAATAAATGCTGTTTCATAATTTGCACACAGATTAAGTATTGTGATAAAAATCAATCTATCTTTATTTGAGTGCTAAAGGTCAATTTTTAATAATCATTTTGTATCTCATCTATTTTGAGAGAAGTAAACTAGGGTAGTTTTAGAGTATTCACTAAAATTAAGAAAATTATTGAAAAAATCAACCAAACTCGTTAATTTCCTTTTATATATACACATACTTAATGAATACTATACTCTCTAATATATCACTAAATATAAAATGTTTTTTCAATAATTTGAAGATTAAAAATTTTAAATTATATAGAAGTATGATAATAAATGAGTTAAATAAATAAAAATTGATTATATATTTAAGATATTTCCACTAAAAAAAAAAGCCTACGTTAAAAATATTGAGGCTAGTGTTTTTGGGCAATACTATAATACTAGTATGAATGTTTATATCTTGTCATGGTTGACTTGGAATTGGAATTGGAATTGAAACAGAAACGTGTATAGTTCCATTGAGAAAGCAAATGAAAGCCAAGTGGCAGTTTAGACAAAGTTTAATTATTTAGCAGCACCTCACACTTCCTTGTAAACATCGATTATACCATTGATTTCTTAGCCTACCACTTCTAAACATTAGAAACTTTACTTTTCAAATACATTTCATTTTAACCTTTTAAACACGATTCTTCTGATTCAAATGTTACCCATTTTTATAAATATATAGATTGTTATGATAAAAAAATATTTATTGTTTCCTTCTCAACTTCCCACTCCTTCTTTTGATATATGTTGTTGTGGGGAAAATTATAAATTTAGAACACTATTTTGAGGTCATTTACTAATAAAGAATACTAACTTTTTGGATCTTAACATTATGACACTAACTTTTTAAGTTGGACTATTTAAGGACAACAAATCCGAAATCTTGAAATTCGGGTCCAATCACATGATAGTTGGGTTTTTTTTAAGTGGTTTGGCCCGAAATTCATTTGATTTGTCTCGAGATTCGTATAATTTGGCTTGAAATTCATGAATTTGGATTTTTTGTCCTATAATTGCTCAAATTGAAAAGTTAATATCTCAATGTCGGGGTTCAAAAAGTTAATATCTTTCATGGTGAATAATCTGAAGTCTGTGTTCTAAATTTACAATTTTTCCATTATTGTACTCCAAACCGAGCCCACATATAGCCAACCATCAGCTGGTTAGAGAAATTTTGAAAGGGACGAGCTAGAGCATAGGTCGATCAGAATTGAGGGAGTCGGTCAGGGCTCGGGTTGATGACCACGGAATGCTCAGCTTAAGAATTTAAGTGCATCAAGAATTCTACCTCAAGAAAACTTACTCAAGTCCAATTAGATATCCGGAATATGATATAAATCCAAACATAATCAAATATAATCAATATATGATTAAATCCAATTTGATCGCACTAAATCCTTAAAATAGGGCTAACCGATATATTTTCCATGATTATGTGATCTTTAAGCTCGGCCTATTTACGAAAAATGGATTCAATATTCATTGTGTAAAGCAATGTATTATTATCTATAATTGACAATCATAAAATGAATTAAAAAATCGATTTGACCAGCCAAAATTACTTGATCAAAATTGACTGGACAGACTTCCAAGCTCTAATCTCCTTATTTGACTCGATTAGTCCATACGAATTTGCATATTTAACACAACCAAATTTGCACTTTTGTAATTTCATTTTTAAACTATTTTGAATGATTTAAAATATGTTTTAATTTGATTGATTTAAAATACATTTATTTCAAAATTTGTATTTTAAATTATTCGAACTAAATACTCGTGGGACTTGGAAAAAAAAATTGGTACTACGAAGAAACACAAACATTCTCGAGCACAAAAACTAATAATATGAGAACGTCTCACGAATAGTTAGCTTGAGATGGATCATTATTACCCTTAAACAAACTCATTACACCTAAACAAAACTTATTTTTACAAATTCATATGTGAATTGTGAAGTATGGATTGTGGGTTGTCTCATCTCACATAACTAGATACGTGAAATTGTGTCAGGTCTCATATATAAGACTCACCCTCATTGAAAGAGATTTTTCTTTCCCAACTCTATCCCTTCATTTCTTCATGTCCATCTCCTTGAATAGTTTTTAGCAATGAAAGCACCTTCATTTCCCCTTTCATTGGCTATACATCTTTTAATTTGAGGCTATTGAAGTAAGATAAACAAGTCAAACATTCAAGATTATGTGGCAAGTCAAGAAAGCATCTAACTCATAATCCTATTAATCAATATGATAATGATAAAATGTGTCCCAAACAATATTGCATGAATTTATTGTATTTTCGATAACTTTTCATTCTTATTAATGGAGAAGCTGGAAGTTCAAACAGTTGTTCAAGTAATACATAATTCATTCAATCATCAAATAATGAAAGAAATAAAGAAGGGTCATGGTTAATGCAAGCACACAAGATCCAAGAACAATAATAATAGTAATAACAAAAAATAAAACTCCATAAAAATAATAGTTCAAACTACATCAAGGTAACAATCAATACAACTCTAACAAAATTATTCATAGTTTCAAACAGAAGTACCTTTCTTAAACCTATAATGTTTTCAACATAAACTTACGATTAATTAGCATATCAATACAAAGATAAACCCCGACCAAGCTTGAAAATGTCGGTATATATTACTTTGAAATTTGAATATTTTGGTTCTCCTATGTTTATATAGATGATTAATCTGCAAAACTCAAGAACATAAGTATGTTGAACCTCTAGACACGATGCTCCATGGGATTCCCATACTGCACATTCCAAGTAGGGTTTTCAGTCACGTCATCATCATCGACTTCAATGCTATCATCATCACGAGTAGCTGAAGAGCCACCCTGATTCAAATGATCTTGTGGAGAGATTGAATGTCCAAACAATTTCTTCTCCTTAAGTGCCATCCATGACCAATTTGCTGCTGGAAGCTTTCTGATATGAAGCCTATATTTCTGAAATTAAAAACATACAGCTCACATCAAATATTCGTAGTACTTATATGATGAGATATTAATAAAGCATTATTGGGATAATTTAATTAATTGGATATAAATATACCTGCAGATGGCTTTTGACTTCATCATTGGTTAAGCCATCAATTTTCATTAGCTCCCTAATCTGCTTCGGTGTAGCCCCTGCATGAGAAATACAATGATTCACCTGAGAATGAACGTCCTACGAATTGATTAATCACATAGGATATCTTGTTAATGTATAAAATATTACTTCATATTTTTCAAAATAAGTGTCGTTCTCAAGTTATTATTTTAGATTAAGGAACATCAAAATTGAGCAAATACACCCTAAATTAATCAAAGAATTAGGATTCCCACAAGGTCTTGTAGTTTAAGTGGTATCTCATCTTTATAAATGTGCAGATTGTGATGACGTGTTTGAACTCGGGTCATACAAATTTTCTAATCTTTATTATTCTCCTCTCTCCTACTCCGAACCCAGATCATACAAATTTTATGGTCTTTATTATTCCCTTCCCTCTCACCCATCCCCAAATTCATTAAAAAAAAAGGGGGTTAATTTTAATTTAATTTGGTCATGTATATAAGACACTTTCCATTTTCTAACAATCAAGTAAACGTTTTCCAAATTTGGTCTTATATGTTTCAATGTTTTTCAATTTTGGTAATGTATGTTTCAATTTTTTTCAATTTTAATCCAATTTGGTCGGATGGCCATCGGAAAATCTCACGTGATATCGACGATTTTGGGAATTTCGATCAAAATTGGACTGAAATTGAAATATATAGAATCAAAATTGGAAAAATTGACTAAAATTTATTCCATAGATAGTATCATATTAAATCCCTATATTTTAGCTAATTAAGGTACATTTAATAACTATAATTTAAGAATAAAATTGTATAAAAGTTTAAAATAATACTTAATTTAAAATAAAATATAAATTCTAAAATGACATTTATTTTAAAATATTTTCAAGGAAACCGAATCAAAGACACTATTTATTGGGTTTAGCAATTCTGGATAACAATTTAATAATTGTGCAGATTACGGATATTGTGGCCTAAATGTCCCAATTAGGGATCTTCTTTTGGGCGGACCAATTCATAAATATTTGGAATGGTAAACCCTAAATCAAAAGGTCAGACCTAAAGGAGGAGATTATATTGATGTTAGTAAAGATGTTACACAATTAATAAATAGTTTTTCTAAAGTATATTTGTTATTCAGATTTTTTATGTATTAGCCTAAATAAAAAAGTTTGAATCTAAATCAAAGCACTAAACCAATTAATAATTCGGGTGTGTTCATTGACCCGACCCAATATCCATTTAACAGAATCCAAAACCCGAAAACAAATCGAATGGAAAAGAGACTTACTTAGTGGTCCTCCAAGGTTAATGAGAGCCTCAACAAATCGCTTGTGCAGCTCCGGCGACCAGCAGCGGCGTTGCTTCTTAGGAAGGTGGGGCCTTCTAATAACACCGGCAGATGCCACGTCAGCAACGGCGGGAATCGAGAGTGATGGTTCTTCAACTGCAACTGCCTTTTTGATCTCTTCCTTGTTAAATATTATTGATGGTTTCTTGAATGGAAGAAATGCACCTCCTCTCATCTTGCTCAAATTACTTCCAAGCCCACTCCCACCACCTTCCTCATCATCTTCTTCTTCATGCCTCTGATTTAGCAAAATATAGGAATCCCATTTCACGATGAACAAGTAGATAATAAATAGATTTATTTTGAAAAAAATAAATTTGATGATGATATAAAGGGATAATGTGGTTTTTTAACACTTTTGCTAGAGAGAATAATTTTCTAACCACTTTTTAATGAAATTATTGCATTTATTATATACATTTTGATTAAAATGTTAAAATACTCTTCCTTAAAGACGAGTGGATCTTATCAGAATATTGGGTGAGATTGATACGGTGTGAAAATTTGAGTAAATCCCATCAAAATACAAGAAAATTGATAAGATATAGAAATTTGAAAATGTCAACATACAAGAAAAAAATTTATAATCTACATCGTTTTTTATGTTCATTGAAAGGTTGACACGATATCATGTCATTCTCCATATACAATCCATCTTTACCAATAAAGGTAATGTTGGCTTAGTATGAACCTTATTCTCATTTAAAGATAACAAAATTAACTATTATTGCTGGGTCCTCCACCCTTTCTAGTGAGGGCAAAATGGTAAAACTAGATAAAAAAAACTTTTTTTTAAGGAAAAATAAGGAGTAAATAGAATTCTCATAAGACAATCTCACCGATCTAATTTTGTCAGACAAGTAACCCATATTCCACAATTTTTAATTTGTAAAAATAAGTTTGATTTATGAATACTGGAGATATGATATGAGATTTTGTAAAAAATAAAAGCAAAATAATATCTTTAGTAAAAAAATGGTAAAATGGAAAATTCATCTAATTAAAACATGGAATGTTTTATTTTTGCCAAATATGGCAAATATAATCACCTAGAAAATGCATCATTTACACTCAACTAAAGGTTATCGTTGGTATTTAATTTAAAGTTGGAATCTTAGCGGTAAATGTGAATGGCCCACATGAGAGGATGAAATTTAAACCAGAAATTAATGTTGGATTCCGCCTGAAAAATAAGTGTTGATGTGTAAATTTAAATTGCAAAATATAAATCGAGAAAATTAATTAAGTTGATGTAATCAGGTATAAAAATGATGACAAAATGTAATTAAATCAGCAAAAATTAGAATTCATGAAAAAGGGCTCACAGATTTGAAGGGCAGAAACGAGTTCATGTGATCTTTGCTATCAAACAGCTTGTCTTCATACTCGATAGGTGTGCTCCATAGCTGAACAGAACTCATCCAAGTCTTCTTCTCACTCAGGTCAATTGACCCTTTTACCCTTCCATTTCCCTCAAAATCACTTTCTACCTCTATCAATTCATCCTCCTTTTCTTTGCTCTTCAACTGCAACTTCTCCTTCTTCAATGTCTCAATTGCTACAAGAAAATAAAAAAACCTTGTAAATGTTCATTCTATGAAGAGAGAGAGAGAGAGGGGAAGAAGAGAGAGAAAGGAAGGTAATTAATTAATCTAACCATGTTCCAAGAGGTGCATGCTGTGAGGAAGCTCACGTTTGAAAGCATCAACCTTTCTCATTTCTTCTTCCAATAAATGGACATGAAAATCCAACATGAGTGATTTTTGGGACAAATCATCAACCATTGACACGTCTCCAAGAATCTCAGAAATGGTCTTTGGGACAAAAGCTGATGAGCCGCCCCATAAATTCATGAATTTCTCCGAATTCTCACTCATGTTTTTCTCAAATGCCATTGAATAAAATATTATTTAATAGATATATTCTTTGAACGAATAGTTGTGGGTATGAAACATGCATGAGGCATTGGAAGGGGTCTGGTTTATATAGGCATAGTGAGGATGCAATAATAAAAAAAGAGGAAAAAAGAAATAAATTAAAATAAAAGGTTGATTTCAAAATAGAAAAAAGGATTCGATGAGTTTTATGCTGTGAATTCACACATTCGTTTCGTCGCATAATTTGGTGATAATTAAATTGACTTTGCAATGTGGTAAGTGTTTTAGCTTAGTCAAATTTGCCTATGTAAGAATTCTTGGAATCTTTTGACTCTATTTTTGAGGTCACTTTATAATTATATCTCTTATAATTAAGGGTGGATTTTCCATATTTCACTTTTTGAGAATTCCCTAAAAAAAATAATTACAATTTACTAGGATGTCAACTTTGGTCATTTGAATTAATGAAACCCTTATTTGATGTTAAGGCAATCAGATTCTTTGTAATATCAAAATTCATCAAGATAGGCCAAATTGGTGACTAAAAGAGCACAACTTTATTTTGGGATTATACTCATTGTATCCTACCTTTATACAATAGGATTATTGCATTTATTCTGAAAGATTGTATCCTCTGATTGACGTAGAAAAAAGGTGATTCACAAGATATGTAGTGAAATTGTAGGGATAGAATCAGATTTACTCATTTTCAAAGTTTTTCCTCATGAAATAAATGGAATGCTAAAAAGAGAAATTTGATAGTCAACGAAGTTTGGAAAGAAGAATATATTAATGAAGTTTATTGCTTCATTTCATAAATCAAGAATCTATAAATCATGATCTCAAACATGAATACTTGTTAAAATCAAGTTGCCTTCTAATGTTTTTATGCATAAAATATGCATGTTATTTTAATATTTTCACCCATCTCGCTTGACATACATATAGTTATTGGTGACAATAAGTTTAAATTCTACTTTCCATTTTCTCAAAATGGATTGCATTAATAAGACGTGTTGAATAGATATGGTTCAATTTAATTCCGGGATGAGGTCAGTTTATATTGACTTATCTCAATCTAACCGTAATTTAATTCGAGTTGCTGAAAACGTTTAAAAATCATATTTACGGGCAATATAAATAAATATCGATTGCCTATATTCTAAATAGAATCCATATCTTCAATATGGTAGGTAGGTAGGCCCAATCAGTCAACTATTAGGTCGTTACATTTTGTCAACAGTTAATCTCGTACTTAGAAAAGAAAAGGAAAAATATTTTTGTTATTTCAACTACCATTTGCATACTTATTAAAACAAAAAACTATAACTAATTAATTTGCAAGCCTAATAAAAAAAATTATTAATGCAAAAATATTTACTTGATCCCAATTGAAATACAAATACATGCATACCAATGTACATAGCGTAGCAACCAGTGGTAGGGTTTCGTTTACATCAAAAAAATCATGTTATTCAATTCAGTTGAAAATATTATTGAGAATTTTCCCAATACCCTATCTTGGGTTGGAGTTTAAATAGGTGTGAGGTACGGTTCTGTCAGGTTCAAATCCGTAAGCGCAAAACTATGTAAGTATAAGGTATGAAAATTGCATCATATGCCCATTGAATATCATTTTGGTGTAGCGGTAAGCGCTTGATGGTCCAACACTTGATATCAAAGCAGGTCACGGGTTCGAATCCGTGAGCACAAAGCTACATAAGTTAAAGTTGCACCCTATGCCTATTAGATATTCTTTTGGTATTGCGCAAGTATAAGACATTAAAGTTGAGGCATTAAACATTAAAGTTGCACCATATGTCTATTAGATATTTTTTTGGTGTTGCACAAGTATAAGACATTAAAGTTGAGGCATTAAAGTTGCGTCTTATGTCCATTAGATGGTGTTGCCCTATACCTATTAGATATCCTTTTGGTGTTGCACAAGTATAAGGCATTTTGGTGTTACCCTATGCCTATTAGATATCCTTTTGGTGTTGCCCAAGTATAAGGCATTAAAGTTGAGCCCTATGCCCATTAGATGGTGTTGTCCTATGCCTATTAGATATCATTTTGGTGTTGCGCAAGTATAAGACATTAAAGTTGCGTCCTATACCCATTAGATATCCTTTTGGTGTTCCGCAAGTATAAGACATTAAAGTTGCGCCCTATGCCCATTAGATATCTTTTTGGTGTTGCGCAGTATAAGGCATTACAAGTGTAAGATATTAAAGTTGCGTCCTATGTTCATTAGATATCCTTTTGGTATTGCGCAAGTATAAGACATTAAAGTTGCACCATATGCCCATTAGATATTCTTTTGGTATAGCGGTAAAACGCTTGATGGTGCAACAAATTGTTAAGATATTAATTTTCAACTAGTGGAAAACAAACATTTTCAATGGGTTAACTGAAATATTTGTACACCAATCAATTAATTTACTTTCAAAAGTTAAGCAAAATATTATTTTATCAACTTTACAATCCTATTGTTTACATCATTCTTCATAGTCAAACAACAATTATACACACTTAAACAAACATAATCTAATGATTTTATAACCTATATTTTATCTCTTGATCAGAAATACACATCCAAATTCTCATTTGAAAATAATATACTCTCAAACTCCTATTCAAAAAAATCTAAACAAGAAGACTCTATTGGTATAAAGTTGTACAGGAGAAATTATTACAAGAAATGTTTGGGATTGAAAAAAGTTAATTAACATCATCCGTTAGTTAATTAAAATTGCAAAAAATATAAAAATTTATATTTTATTCGTTAATATTTAAAAACTTGATTAAATTACAAATTAAGTAAAGTTCGTGATTTTCCAACAATTAATCTTACAGTAAAATGCAATTTTGATCCCGGAATCTGAGATTAATTAAGGTAGAGGTGCTCAACCAGTTCAAACCGTCGATTTCGGTTCAAACTCGACAATTCACAAAATTGCGAAAGGTGAAACTGGAATCGAACTATGGGGTTCTCGATTTCGGTTCCAGTTTATGAGCGCTAGTTTGGCATTTCATTTTTTCTATTTTTTTAAATTAATACATTTTTAAAAAATTTAAAATTATATTTACATATAAATATTACAATTCATATATTACAAAATAACAATTTTGTTAGAGTTAATAATTAGATATAAATTAAAAATTGTAACTTATATTTATAAGTTACACAACACAACATTACACATTACAAAGTACAACTTCAAAAATTAAAATTTTTAATTAAAATGCAATGAAATACAAACCATAAACCTAAAAAAATTACAACTTATAATACAAAATAAAAATAATAATCAATACAACTTAAAATGAAAGAGTAAAATAACTTAAATACATAATATTATTTATATGTAATATAAATAATTAAAAATAGATAAACCGACGGTTTAACTGTCGGTTTGAAATGACGATTTAACCACTAGTTTCTTGATTAAAACATAGGAAAAACTGAAACTGAATCAGTAGACCACGATTTATTGTTTCGATTTCGATTTTGAACCAAAACTGAATTAATGATTTTTCAAACCATTTATCCAAATTAAGTTTGGATTCAATTTCGATTTTCGGAATCAAATGAGCACCTCTAAAATAAGGGGGATAGGAGTTGCAGTTTTTTACCGTTCAAAGAAAAAGGGGTGGCAATTTAGCCCCGTGTGTTTTAAAAAATGTATTTTAATCAAATTTCACCGAAAATCATCAAATATGTATGCACAAAGCAATCAATTTAAAAAAAAAATATATATCTTAAATTCAATAAAAGAATATTATAAGGAAAGTTAGAAAATTACTAAGTTAATATAAAACTAATTAGTAAATCTAGTTATCAAATAACTGAAAGAATTTTTAGATACATATAAATCCAATAACTATAATTTAATTATATATTATTTTAACTCAATAGATTTTAATATAACTAATAATATTTTAAAATTTATTTAATAACTTCGAACATTAACAAATACATTTTGAATATTTTTAACATATTTTAAAATTATGAAAAGTCAGAACAATGATTTGAAAATCTCAATTTAAAGAATAAAATAATTTTTTAAATAAATATAAAAAAATCAATAAAATTTAACTCTTTCATTAAATCAGAAAATACTGAACATAATTTTAAAGTAATTATATATAAAGTAAAAGTTAAATTCCAAATAATATTAAGTACACAAAAAAAATTCAACTAACATTTGAAAAATTCTTTGATAATTGATGAGGAAATTTTCATTTTTGATCCTGTTCTAAAGGCGTTATCCAATCTTAGCCTTATTAATTTTCAATTATCAATTTTAATCCAATAATTGAAAATTGTCCAATTTTAATCATTTTTTTCTGAAATTTCAATTTTTCGATCAAATTTTGACGAGTGCAACACAATTGCCCAATTCCATGATAATTTGTTTATCTGGCTGATTTTTTCTTACGTGTCATTTTTATTGTATTATTTTACTATTTAATTTTCCAAATCATTTGCTAAGTTATTAGTTGCACTTAAAAGGGAAAAAAATCAATTAAAAAATAAAAAATAAAACACAATTAAAAAAACAAAACATAAATTAACATGAAGAAATTCCCTAATCACAAATGACTCCCAAGAACGCAAAAACGTGAAATCCCCATGAATCCTCAAATCTCAAATGAAGAGAAACAAAGAACATTTGACAAACTCTTTAATTAATCAAATGAAAAAATCAAAAAAAATTTAAAACATAAAAACTATATGTTTATAGTAGAAAAAGACATAACTATAGTTGTGAAAGACATACTTGAATTATACTTGCAAAATATACTTATAAAATACATACTTACATCTGTAAAAAAAAACATACTAAAATCCCATCACATGTGAGACGATCTCATAAAATACAAACTGACCTTAAAATTATTTTTAGAAACCAATAAATAATAAATGAATTCAAAATATGTTGAGTAGGACTTAAGTAAGACAGTCTCACGTAAAACCTAATGTAAGATAAAGATCATATGGATCAATAAGATTGATCAATCAATTTAATATGATCAATTTCAATCTCACATAAAATTATTAAAAATTCAATCTCACATAAGTCCTTACATAAAACGGGTTGGCGTGAGTTTTGCAAAATATGTTTGTGCTAATCAAAAGTTTGATATAGTAATAAAGCCAAACAATAAAAATATCTTATTTATGTTTCAACCTGACAAGTGACAACCTTCCTCTCATACACCACAACAAGAAACTTGCAAAGATTATCATATTCATGGTGTCCAAGCCATCAGAAGCACTGATCAGTTGATTTTATATCAATTAATCGAGTCTCATTGTAGTTATTTTTATTTTTTTTCAAGTGTTGTTGTTCATTTTCTTATTCATTTTTTATATTTTTCGTCTTTAGGTTTTCATGTGAAAGATTGGTGAGAAATGCTTGGATTTGATTGAAAACATGTGAAAATAACAAAAAATTCAAAGGAGAGATTAAGTTTTGAAAAGAGGCAAAAATATTAAGAAACAACAAAAGGGGGGAAAACTTATCAGGATCCACAATTAAATCTGTCGGAGACCGCAGTCCAACGAATAAATCTAGATGTGGATTACGTGAATTTTGGCTAATTTTTGTTTCCTTTGTCATAAATTCTCTTTATACTATTTAAGGGCAACTCAAAAATAGTTTTTGGAGAAATACATAATTTCAAAACCCTAATTTAAATTTTCCTCTCTCAAAAATCATATTTTGAAAGAATCATTGATTGAAGGAGTTCTTAACATCAAATTGAAGGTGGCAAGCACAGGGTTGAAGAAAATTTGTCGGTAATCATTAAATTTGAAGGGAAGAAACTCTCAATTTAGTTATCTATTTTTATGGATCTTGTGATTGATATGTTTATTATATTTTCATGATTATAAGTACCAAAATTTTTGTATGGGGTTTTAGTTTGAATTTGCTCGAACAATCTGCTGATGGTATCGATTATTGATGAGTTTGACATTATTTTCTATTTGTAGGACTTGAATGTTATTTATCTTTGATTGTGTATGATTGATTGACCATCATTGTTTGTAATTTTAGATAATACAAAGAATTATGGATGAAAATGATCCGACCTGATTCCTAATTTGACTTATTAAATAGGTATTCAGGTTAAAAGACCATTGGTTTGGGTTTATCTAATGGTTCTTAAGTTCTTGTTTACATTCCAATCCTTTAACGAGTGAATTGATCATAGCATTTTCTTGCAACTCCATATCCTAACTCACGGCAAACTATCTCCAAGTTAATTGATTGTACCATCAAACGAAATTCTCTAGTCTTAGTGGATGAATCAATAATCTAGAACTGGGTTTTGCATATCTAAGATACCGGTAAATTCACCGTATGAGTAAATGAACTAAAATTCACGTACGTCTTCATATTATTGTTTTTTTCTCAAATTTGTTGATCTTGTTTGTTAACGTCAGAATTTGTAAGTGATTAATTTCTAATCTAACACTCAAATTAAATGAATTCGAATTAAAATGGAGCAAATCGGATAAGAAAATCAACTAAAAAGTGCAAAAAACACTAGTCCGGAGCCTACTCGGACAATTTAGCTCGACTGATCCTAGTCGGTTTATTGTGGCCGGTCAGAATCGTATGTAATTTATAGTAGAGAAATGAGTTCTCTAGTGCTTGAATACAAAAGTGTTCGAACCCTTTACAAGTTGAAAATACTATTATTTATAGTCTAGGAAGAGCACGAGTAATGAAGATCATGTCCACTACTCCCTTGATTATCGCCTATTTTCTAGGGAGTGGGTGGTTAAATCTACCTCATTATCTCCTATTTAGAGGGAATATCTTCTTCGGTAATCCATAATGCATCCTGGTCAGCTCGGCAATGTCCCATTGGATCCGTCATGAAATTGATCCTGATCGGCTTCTTTGGTCGCCGTCTAGGCACACTATTCTGATCGGGTTCACTACAAGAAAAATGCTAAACAACAACACCAATTTTACAACGGTTTTTCGAAAAACCGTTGTCGTAGACATCTTTTACAACGGTTTTCCGAAAAACCGTTGTCGTTGTGCGAAAAAAATGCACAACGACAACGGTTTTTTACAACGGTTTTTTTGTACCGTTGTCGTAGATGTCTACGACAACGGTTGGGACAACGGTTTTTTTTATACCGTTGTCGTTGTGCGAAAAAATTCGCACAACGACAACGGTTTTTTACAACGGTTATTAACCGTTGTCGTAGACATCTACGACAACGGTTGGCACAACGGTTTTTTTGTACCGTTGTCGTATATGTCTACGACAACGGTTAATAACCGTTGTAAAAAACCGTTGTCGTTGTGCGAATTTTTTCGCACAACGACAACGGTACAAAAAAAACCGTTGTTGTAGACATCTACGACAACGGTTAATAACCGTTGTAAAAAACCGTTGTAAAAAATGAGAATTTTTGAAAGAAGTTAATAAAAGTAATGCATGTCGAATTTTAGCACATAAACATTAGTGGCCAAGTGGTTTCAGCTCAAACAAGGGGTCGCGAGTTCAAATCTCAAGCAACGTAAATTTATTCGTGCTGACGTGGCAAGTGATGTGGCGTTGACCGATGACGTGGCAGGTGACGTGGCGTTGACCCGATGATGTGGCGGATGGCGTGGCGCTGACGTGGCATATTGCAACAACAGCTGACGTGGCGGATGACATGGCATTGACCTGATGATGTGGAGCTGGCGTGGCAGGTGACGTGGCAGATTGCAACGACAACATCTTCCACAATGAAAAAAATAGGTCTTCCACAACGGTTATTAACCGTTGTGGTGGACATCTTCCACAACGGTATAGGTCTTCCACAACGGTTATTAACCGTTGTGGTAGACATTTTCCACAACGGTTAATAACCGTTGTCGTAGACAGGGTCTACGACAACACCATCTTCCACAACGGTTGAAATCTGGCTACGACAACGGTTAATAACCGTTGTCGTTGTGCGTTTTTCTTGTTGTGGTTATTTGGGTGTCTACACTAGGTTTTCAGATTGGATTCTTGAAGGCCATCTCTGTAATCCGACCAGGTTAGATGTTTGGTTTTATCTCGAATCGGGGGTCCAACATTGTCTATTGAAATAATTTAGGTAACTCTTAAAATCAATGTGAAACCATCATTTTTAGTGTTTTCGTTTTCACAAATAATATAATTTGATAGTTGAATAATTTGCTGACACCACAAATCCTTGAGATCGATCAGGAGTAAACCTATCAACTCTGTATCTGATTTGTACACTTGCATGAACTAAATTTGACTCATCAAGTACCTCCAAATAATATATAAAAAATAAAATTACAAATTTACTGGTATTTTTCAAAGAACAAATGTGCAAATATATCTCTAACGATATTGTTGAGGTATAAAGATGTCATTAATTTTGTATGTGAATATACTCCCAACTAGAGGCGAGCTAGACCAATTTTATATAGGCTAAAGACAACAAAATTAAATATATTGAATACATATACTCAATATTTAAAAAAAAAAAAATTGTTTCTTGGCATGGTTAATTTTTTTAGTAATACCTAACCATTCTTAGATAATGAATTTTTTTTATATATATTTTTTAATATTGAATCTTCATCAATAGTTGACATTAATAACAATAAAATAAATAATTAAATAAAAATTAACATTATAAAAAAATTAAAAAAACAAAAAGAAATATACGTATCAACATTTGGCATTAATAACAATAAATAAATAACTAAATAATAAATTAATATTGTAAAAAAGAATGAACTCCAAAAAATAAAAGTAAAGAAAGAAACATTAATAACAATAATAAAAATAATTAAATAAAAAATAAAATTGAAAAAAATAATGAATTGAAATTAAAAAAATTAAAAAACATACGTATTAATTTTGGACATTAATAACAATAAAATAAATAACAAAATAAAAATTAACATTATAAAAAAATTAATTGAAAAAAACAAAAACAAATTAAGAAATAGGTGTTGGTGTAGGGAATAAGTTTGAAGTGTTAGCAAATACAAGAAATCCCCATAAAATAATAAATCTTTTAACATAATAATGTTTGTGTGCACCAAGTGTATGGATTGTGATCCATACAACTAGACTTGCGGATCAAGTCGGGTTCGATTCAGCCCGGATCCGAGCTTAGGTTTTTTTTTTAAAAAAAATTATGTCATAACATTTATATTGTAATAGTATAACCATTATATACAGATTTCATAACATTTTCAGTGAATAACTTTTATTTTTTTCCTTATAAAAATTCATATAATATAGATGAAACTTTTATGTCATATTAGTATAACATTTATGTACAAATATCATAATTTTTATGTATTTAAAGAATAACGTAAGATTTTATTATTACAACATAAATGTTATACTAGTAAAATATAAATGTAATTAAAAGGTTATGCGGAGGGAATTATAATATATATATATATATAAAACAAACCTGTTATCCTTACTCATCGTGAGCACATTAATATGTGTTCATGATTGATGTATTATATATTTAATTTACCTATTAATTGCATTTTTCATATAATTAGAGGATAAGATCATCACACGTTATCAATAAAAATTTTATCATTTTCGATAGAGAGAGAATCACCTTCGAACTCTGATCCTTGATACGGTTCTTGAATTGTGCATCGAGAAATATCTTAATCCATGGAGAAAGTTAATCAAACTAACAAATTGCCAAAATTAATCATTAACCATTCATTAGACGCATACATATTCCAATGGCTAAACCCCCTATCAAGCATCCAAAATATTCTTCCGTAACTAAGAAGATATGGAACAAGAATTCTATACTACCAGTTTATAGTATATACATGTAAATGTGTGTACATGTCAGAATTTTATGGTGTCAAATAGTTTTGCAGTACATGATTCTGCCTTAGCTTAATTGGATGGCTCCCAGTGATTCTTCCTAGCTTTTTCTACACATCAACAGATCTAAAAGTGCACTTTCTATCAGAAATGAAAAAGAAATTGTAACCTCTACTTAATTTAGCTTTGAGGATGTCTGAAATGACAGTATAACACATCGCGACTTTAAAATGCACTCATGTGGCAAGTATATTTTTCCCAAAATAAAATTATCATTGATTCCTACTGAATGTCACCATATAGTTTTCCCACCTCATATAAATTCCCAAAAACGAAGTAGCAGAAGTTGAAGCATCCCTTGCTTGATTCTTGACGTAGCATGTTAGTAATCTGGTCTTGTGAAAAGGATGTTAGAGAAGCATAATGTGAAGAAAATATAGGGATGGATAATCCACCACCAATGGCACAAAATGTTCTCAACATCTTTTCAATGAATTCTTAACCTAACTACCCATCCTCTCAGATTATGCATGATCCACTAGAAAGCAGACAAGACCATAAGTTCGACATAAAAGGGAAAGACGAGATTCCACAAACATTTGATTTTTCAAACACTATCAATTTGTCACATAACAAAGCAGTGGCCTACGATCCCGATTGATCCTCAGCTTTGATTCCCTGTGTATGCTTTTTTGAGGGGAAGTTGCATGTTTTCCACATCATATCAAATCTAAACAGTCAAAGAACACAACTTGTCTTCCAACTTGGGAATAAGAATTCCAAGAAAGACTCACCATACGTTTTAAACAGCAACAACATACTATCACAGTGATTAGACTTGCACCTTTGAGTGACAGCAAAAACACGGAATAATATCATACAAAATAAAAACAGATAACATCATTATATGCGGCTTAAATGAAAGGAACTGCATCTAAGCAATAGACATTTAAAGCAAGTGAAAAAATGACTTGAACAGAGCTGCATAGATTAAGAAATATCTAAATATAATAACAAAAGCAAACCTTTCAATTGTTCTCTGACCACAGTGGAAATACCTTCAAGCTTTAAACCAAGATAGGCAGATTTGACAAAACACTGTTATCAACTCATCAATATGATCCAGCGACTTTTACCTTCCAATATTTCTTTTTGTTATTGGAGCCTTTTTTAATTTCAACAAATACGAACATGTGAAAATTGAAATAACAATTAAGATAATCCAGTATACATTGTATTCACAATTGCCATTAGCTTGGTAAATTCGAACAAAAAGAAGTTACAAGACAACATGTCAGAAAGTTGACTGAAAATTAAATTTCCAGTTTTCCGATTTTCCACTAAACATAATAAAAGAAAGTCTAGTGCTACTTGCAGCTCATAAAAACAACATATGAGCAACTCACTGTTCTGCCTTTATAAAATGAGCGGTTAGGTGTTTCGCAACTGTAAATCCACAGAAGGTGTCAACATTAAATAGTTCTTTCAGCTTCTCGTCGCATATTATTTGTCTTTTGTCCGATGGGTCCTTCAAAAAATGGAAAAAGACAAAAGAGAGAAAGAGAGAGTGAGTGGAAGGAAAATCAGTTGAAGGGAAGAAAAGATAACTCAAAACTAGAAATACGAAAAAATAGAAATTAAGGTTGCTTATGGGTTGAAGGAATTGAGGATGAACTTGAAATCCATAATAGAAAATCAACTGATGTTTGAATGGAAGAATTTGAAGAATGAATTCGGAATCAATCTTCCTCATTTTGAACTATTTTTAACAGATTTGGGTGCATTTTAAATCAACTCTAGGCTTGGATGAAGTTGAAATCCCTCAATTCGAACACGGCCTGAGGGATTCTTCCATCTATGATCCATTAACTGTGTTGATCAGTTAACACATTCTCACATCATTGACGCTACAAAAAAAAGTCATAGGGTGCTTTACTTGCTTACAACTGTAGGGTTCAGCCAAAATCACATTGTACCTGCAAGTTGTTAAGCTTGATGTAATCCCAGATCCTCTTAACAACATCAGAACGAGGTAGCGCACTTTCTCCTGTGCCAAGAAACTTCACTAAAGCATCAGAGAGTTTAAGAGGAGCAAGGAAACCTGAATTTCCACCCCTCGGTCGCTTTTCTTTTCTCTTTGGCTCATCTTCTTCAGATACAGACAAAATAAGGTAAAAAAAGGAAAGGCATTGTTGATCAATAATTCAAGAAATTTTGAAAAGAGTACTAGCCATAGCATTAGCAATTTTCGAACACTCAAGAAAAGGATAGAAGCATGTTGTGAAGCAAATCTCCTTCTGGTTCTTATTTCTCTATTATTATTTTTCATATTCCTGTTTTACGCAATTTCTTTCCAGGCAACAGGTCAAGAATGTCACGTCAAAGCCCATTATACAAAGCCTTTTTTAATTATTCATGAAAAGGAGTTGTTTATAAAGAGTCTATGGTGTGTAAACAATAATAATGGGGTAGGTACGTACTAAGACTGAAGAGAACCGCTATTCTCTAATTATTGAACAAGAGACATTGCAATTGTAGTAAAGTAACAGGCTAGGACAATCACCCTAAAAAATAATAATAATAAATAAAAGAATAAATTAATCAACCAAATAAGTATGAAGCATCATAAGAGCTCGGTGCAAAATTCAACCTTCATCTTTCTCTTGCTTTCGCTGCTTCGCTTTAGGCGTAGAATTGACTGGAGCTGCTTCATTATTTAAAGACATTTTAGTAATTCAAAAGGTTAGTTCCAGTAAAACAGTTGTACATAGAAGCTAAATATATTCAGCATAATTGTCCTCAACATGGAACTTGCCACAAGATAATAAGCTTTACGTTGTAGAAGTATGCTGTTTAGAAATTTTGCTTCCACATACACATTTGAACATAAATTAACTTGAAAGACCATGAACCACCATGAAATATAAGAACAGAAAAATAGTTTAATTGAAGATCCTTGATTTGAAAGATCAAATGCATAAATTGAGTTGCTGAAACTACATGATACTTAGGCTCAGAATGTGAGATTTGAAATGATGTCTGATCCAGGAAGTAAGACTGATTAAAAATGGATAGTTTCAAGTTTTCCACACAGCATTGTTTCTCAAAAGTTCCCAATCAACCATAAGTTAAGAGATGCTTTTAACAAAAATTTTATCAAGGTTCCATAAGATAAGGTCAGTGATGTTATCTCAAGTTTTCACCTCAATAGACTATTGTACTAGTCCTTTCTCATCATAAGAAGCTGTACACTATCTTAGTGAACAGTTAAATAGTCAGTGCTAAAGACTCTTACAAATTTAACTAACATATTTACTGATGACCTCAAAGAGAATTAAGATCTTGTAGAAGGTTTAATATTATATCTTAATCAAAAGCGTATCTCCTCATCAGCCATAAATCTTCCAGTTTCAAGAATACCAAATCTTTTAAATATGATGTTGGTGGTCTAGCAAGGGTACACCATCTTTCAGTCACATTCTCACTACCAATTCCTTCTCATGTAAGGCTAGGCAGCAATTGTAGAGACACCAATAAATTTTAAGTGAATTCTAGAGGGAAAAGAACTCAGCGTAATAATAATACTACTACTACTGTACATTAGTGCAATATAAACTCCATTTTGATAGTCTCTTTCTTTTTCCATCTTGTATGATATCCATAGTTGATAATACCACCATATCAAAAAAAAATGCTTAGAATAGTATTCAAACTTTTACTTTAAGCAGAACACAATCATTCTAAAGAAAATAAATTACAATCAAGTAAATCTATCTCAAGCAATCAGAGTCACACATATAGTTTTATGCAGGAAGGCATGCTAATTGTACAAGTACATGTTCAGGGTACTCATATGCCAGAAATCTTACCACCATCAGAATCCAATGGCCATATGTGCTTTGCAAGGGCTTTGTTCATTTGAAACATATCAATAGTATCAACAACAAAAAGGTTGCGCAGTATGTCATCACAAATTATATTCCTCCTATTGGATGGATCTTGCAAATTATTCTCTCTAATATGCCTCCAGAGTTGCTTGACAACCTGGTTATAAAACAGGGAACGAGTATATTATATCAGACCATCAAAAAGGAAAATGTATAATTTAAGTTTGGTATACCTCTGTTCGAGCCAATTCAGGTACTCCAGTAAATTTCTGAAGCTCTGGCGAAAGACTGCATAATTTGGTAAATCCTCCACCTCTTTTCTTGACTTCCTCCTTCTTCCTAGATCTACCAAGTTGGAATACATATGTAAGCCTTTATATGCCAATACAGAATTAGACCAAATACACCAATTGACATCAGTTGACTTGTATGATGAAAAGATCTGGATGTGTAGGAGCTTAATCTTCATGAATGGAAGACAGAATTGGCATTGAACCTACTTGTATGAGAAAATTTACATAAAAGTTGTAAATATGAGATCTTTAATGCTCTAAGAATGTCAATCTAACCTAATAGAAATGTTTACAAGAACAAAGAGTAAACTGATCTATCATATTGCTCAACCCATCCCCATATTCTGGCTAGACTGTGTAAAGCTACGGTCAAGTTGTCGGTGTTCTGGAATGCATATCCTGCAATTTCTTTAACTTTTTTGTATAAGAAAACATCAAGAAGCGATATCTATAAGTAAGGTATATGTCTCTTCGGAATAAGTCATTCAAGGGTAAACATATTAAGTTATGCACAAAGCAACCGAATTTTCAGAAAACAGGGATATCAGTTCACCTTTTAGCATACCAAGATACAACAACAATGCTATGTTTGGAAACAATTTGGCTAATCAGGATTTCGGATTTCAAAAATCAGAAGTATGTTTGTTTCAGGCTTGAAAATCAGATCACGAAATCTGGACACAATTCCACCCTATTACTATCTATCCCAATAAATATCTATTTTATCATCTCTTTTTGCTATCTATCCCTGTAATACCTATTTTATAATCTCTTACATGCTATATATCCCTATAAATACCTATTCTATCATTTCACAATCATCAAATCATTACCAACACCACCTTTTACAATATAATATTACCTTATCAACATTGCATACATTTTTACTATACACTTTACCACAAAATCTAGAATTCAAAGTCAATTTCCGCAGACCACCGGAACTATTAAAAAGAAAATTTTGTCTCTTGCCAGTATCGAAAATATTGCAACTAATGTGCTCACTATGTTTCAAAATAATCCACAAATTTTAGATAAGAGAATTAATTTCCTTACTTTGTGATTTTAACACATCAACACATCGGCCATAAACACATTAATATGTTTCCATAGTGGGTAGATGATCATTCCCATGGAAGAACATATTCATAAATAAAACAAGAAAACAACTAGACGCTGAAATGAGCAATTACAATCTAAAATTTAAAGATTTGGTCAAACTACATCAGATAAAGACTCCTTAAGCTTGAAACCAAGTAAAAAATTAAAAAGAAAAACTCAAAGTTCAATGCATGTACTGAAACAAGTCCACAACTAAATCTCCAACACTGCAACTCTCAAGAAAATCACACAGAAAAATTCAGAGCATATAGCTTGAATTAAATGGATTGTGCTCATCCTCAACCATATATAGACTAAATTCCTGGACTTTACATTAGACAAGTAGGAAATGAACAGATAATCATCAAGACTAGAAACACAAACCAATTAAACAAGCTCTCTCAAAAACTCTAAAACAGGGAAGAAAAAAAAAAAAGAAACTTATTTCCTCAGCATGTCATCATAAACACAATACAAAATCTATTACTAGAAAAATTGAAATCGCGAAACCAACCGTTTCTTAGTGGAGGATTTCGCTGTACTTGTGGTAGTTGACGATTCCTCTATCTCTTCTTCCTCTTCCTCCTCCTCCTCCTCTTCTTCTTCCTCCGCCACTTCTTCATCATTAACAATTCCTTCTTCTTCATTATCGGCTACATTCTCTAATTGGCTTTGCATGTACGTATCAACCTGTTCTCTGATAAACGTCTTCCTACCGGACAAATCGATGCCCAAATCTTCCTCGAGGCGCCGGCGCAGGGTAGCAGTGGTGGTGGTGGTGAGGTCCGATATGCTGAGGAAGTACCGCAGCCGTTCGATCAGCTCCGAATCCGATACCATGTTTTCTCGCTCCGGTTCGTGCGGTTAGCGGTGTGGTTTTTCGGTAATGTTTAGGTTTGAATATGAAATGGATGGGTTTCTTGAAATGCCGGTTTTCTGTGGACTTTCTTCTTTATGCTTTGCGTTTGGGGTTTGGAAGGCAGGGCTATTTTCGGAACTTTACCTCACCTTTGAATTTATGCTGAAATTACATTTACCACCTTTGGGTAGTTAAAGATGGGAAAAGTGGGTCTTCTTGAATATCTTGAGAATTATCTTGTGAGTTTGTTTTCTCTTCTTTCTTCGGTTAATAAAAGTTTGTGGGTAGCTTATGAATGGTTTTTATGGTTTCTTTGTTGAGGAATATTGTTCATAACATTTGGATTTATGAAAATTACTATTAATCATCTTCAACTACCAAGTTTTAAATATACAATCCATTTAAGTTTTAAAAATAATAGTTTAGTATAATGTTAATTAAAATGAGTAATTTTAAATTAAATTATCATATTAATCAATCGAATTATTAGATATGTTTTTAGGTTGTTTGGGTTGAGGCATAATAGATGGAGTTTAAATCCATTCAAATTGAAGTGAATTCGAAATCCAACTTATATTTCTCAAAACACAGTTCATAATGCAAATTCTTTCTAAAATCAAATAAATTTCATAATAAGACTTACTTTATAAATTAGTTCTAGATTCTGAATTCAGATTTTAAAGTTTCTCATAAGGGACTCAACTTAAAGCTTGAAATTTAGATTGAATTCTCAATTCAAGACAAAATTTCATATTCTTTTTCGTTTTTATCTATATTTATATATTAATTTATATTTCAATATTTATTCATATTTTGGATAAATTAAGACAAGTTAGTGCGCTTTAAAAACAATCTTCATCCGACATATCTTAATTTATATGAAAAAAAATATATATATATATATATATAATTAATTCAATTCATAAAATATAAATTATATTAAACCGATTAATATTAAAATCGATTTTATATACTTTTATTCATAAAATTAAGAAAATAAAGGAATCTTAATTTTTTAAATTGCATTTATTATATATATATATATATATATATTAATACAAGTCGAATGAAGATCATTCCAAAATTGCACGAACTTATCTTAATTTATCTAAACTATAAACATATTAAATTATAAATAAATTTATAAATATAAATATAAATAAAAAGAAAATGAAAATTGAATTTTGTCTTGAATTGAGAACTCTATTGAAAAAAAAATATAAAATTAAACTCCTTATTGAGAAACTTTAAAATTTGAATTTAAAATTAAGAATTACTCTATAAATTAGGTATTATTATAAAATTTATCCTTCTTGTATCTCTTTCATCTAAAACACAGTCTTAATTTTTCCATAATTAAAGAGGTTGATTATAATTTGCACTAAGTTTGAGGTTTATTTTGTAGTTTGACCAAATCTTGAGGTTGGTAAACATAATTCATTTAATGATCTGGTTGTCAATATGTCTCGGATAATAAAAATATATTGTTTTGTGGTGTATCAAGAATTAGTTTTTGGTTCATATTTCGTGGATCAATCCTTCTTAATTCACATCTCTGTTGAAAAAACTTAATAAATTACACAAGGATTCAAAAAAATATGGAATTCCCACCTACACAAGTAAATTATTGGTAAAACTCCAATATGTCATTTTCTTTTTATCCGAATTTTTTGAAGTAGTTTTCATTACTTAGAAATGTTTGCATAGAATGAAGCTTTTAACACATCTCTTAATATACTCACTATTTAACTAAAATATCCGTAGAAATAAATAATTAAAATTAAAACACATCTATCCAAATTCAAACCTTAATTACATACTAATACAAATATCACAAATTAGTTCTAAAGAAAAAAAAAACAATGAACCATAAAATACAATGGAAGCAGGGAATGTAAAGTTTTCTCCACATCTACTTGTTCAAAATTTGCATAACATTCAACTATGTTTAGTCAGATTGTGCTAATAACACTTGGCATATAACCATCAAACATTATATTGAAATTCTATTAGGCTTGTAGAACATATTAAAAATGGTCGGTCACCTTTTAGTGTAATGACATGAAAAACAATTTTATCATTATACTTGTTTTAAAAAATAAAATAAAAAAACCTACCCTAATATGAAATATATATATATATGTATGTATATATATGTATTCAGAGAAAAACTTGTATTCTTCTTTATAGGGTTATGGTCGCGTTTTCGATTTGGAGAAACGGGATTAAGGGTTAGGATGTGAATTTAGTTACTTCTTTTTTTTTTCTTTTTTTTTTTTTTGTGTTGGGGGGTTTATTAGGTATTGTTATAGTATAAGACTACAGTAAATAATTTAGGATTAATTTTAATTTGCTATCTAAATTATAATATTTTTTTAACAAGTATATAAACTCAAATTTTTTTCCAATCACTAGTCAATCTTTTCAAAAATTTTCAATTACTACCCAAACACATATTTTCCGGCCAAAATTCACCGGAAAACTCAGAAATTCATGATTTATATGTCAAAATAATCATCTTTCAAAGTCAAATTATAACCCTAAATTAATTTAAAGATTTTTGTTTGATTTAAATTCGAATCGAATAAAAAATGTTCAAAACCCTAGAATGATTTTTGTTTGATTCGTGATCGAATCGAATGATAATCATGAAATTGATATGAGGCTATTATATGACTTTCAATAAGGATCATTTTAGTGTATGAATCATGCATTTTTGACTAATATTTGAAAGTGGATTGCATTTTCAAGTTTTTCGGTGAATTTTGGCCGAAAAATATGTGTTTGAGGTAGCAATTGAAATTTTTTGAAGAGATTGACTAGTGATTGGAAAAAAAAATTAAGTTTATACATCTACTAAAAAAAGTATTATGATTCAGGTAGCAAATTAAAATACAATAATTTATACAATCTATTAAATAAAGAAATTAAAAAACATTAAGATGGGTGTATATAATTAACAAAGCGTGTACTCAACCGTGCTAATACATAATAGCCCCTCAACCCCCACGCTACCCTATTTACTTATTTTCTCAAAAAAAAAAAAAAAAACAAATCTATTTTATTTACCCTCAATTAAAAAAAGAAATGAAAAGAAAATAACTTTCCCGAGAAATGTATTTTACCAATTTCTCTATAAAAGAGAAATTTACTGACTATTGATTCTACATAATTCAACCATTTTCAAGCGGAATATATTCTTTATTTTTTGATGTTGACTGAAATCAGTTTTTTTTTTTAATATATATTTTACAAAGTTCTGAAAAATTCTGCTATTTGGGATTATGAGAGTTGATATTAGGAGTTTGAATTTAATGGAATTTAATAGTTCTTCAATAATTTGTTTCCAATTTACTGTTTTACATTTTCCAAGTTATAAAGACAAGTAAAAAAAAAAACTACACTGCTCACTTTAATATTATGTAATAACTTGTTTGTTGGTTTGTTTTTGTTTTTGTTTTTGTTTTTGTTTTTTTTTTTTTTTTGAGATCTTAATGAATTTATATGTGTTGAATGAGTGTATGATAATTATATAAATAATTAATTGAATATAGAATATTGTAAATCTTAAAAACCAATATTAATTACGTCCATGTTTGAACAGTATCAAAAAGGATTAGATCATAATTAAATTATTAGGGTTTGAAATTGTGTTGAGAGAAAAAAATATTTGGTAAGATGAAGAAAAGGTAAATGTTAGATCAGATAAGGCTTGATTTGGATAAAATGATTTGAAATTATAGATTTTAAATGAATGAATTTTAAATCCGCTCAAGTTTGAATGGATTTAAAATCCACTAAAATGACTCCAAAATTAGTTTTAAATGAAAGTAATGAATTTCAAATCCACGTATATCCAAATATCATCAATAGATTTGTCATCATAAATTTCAAATTCATCCTCAAATCCATCAATTTAAATGAACTCTGACGTTAGTTCAAACACCATTAATTAAAAATATCTACTCTTATTTTGGTGAAGTGCAGAACTATAGTGGGAAGAAGATAATTCGGGTATGGACTTTTGTTGTTGTTACGACAGCCGAAGAGCAGTACGCTATTTGATAGAAGTCTTAGAATCCGCTGCAATCCTGAATCAAAATTCGATCTTTTGGACTCTCATATCCTATAAGATCTCCGACTAAACATGCAACGATAAACTCAAGTGCTTCGTTATTTATCACCCGATCCATGACAACCAGTAAGAGGCAGAAGCTAGAGCACAGATAGAAACTCTTTCTGTTGGTTCTTGAAAGCTATCAATCCACGCTTCCTCCATTCGATGAATAAACCATACTTAGGAAAGTGGTTCAGATTTTGAAAACCAACTTCTATTTCATAGTTGTGGTTTTGAAATAATACTAGGTTTGAACCTGTGCGTTGCACGGGCTTTCTAACTCGTCTAATTTACATTTGTTGTTTATTTTTGTTTTACGTATTTCTTATTCTATATATATTGTAGTTATTTTGTTTAGCCAATTTATTTATTGTGGTTTTTTTTTTTAAATGCTGAAAGTTAGTTGATTGTAGATAAAGTTTATTTGATTGAATTCTCGTGGTATTTTTTCGTAAATGTCTTCCAAAAGTAACCTTTTTTTTTTGCGCCCAATCCTACATTTTGTAATAAGTATGTTTTATTTTGTCTTTCCTATTAGGTATCCAATTCTCTTCCCATTTTATAGCATGGTTGAAGTTTGTACATTTCCCAGAAATGCAATTTTTTGTTTTTTTCCTTGGTAAATTCATTTTTCCATTGTGGAGAAAGTCATTGTTGTATGTGCATTTTTGTTCCTAGATTAGATGATGTTAAAATTTCAATAATATGCATAACTCATACATGTAGTCATTTATCTTTTCATTTGACAATGAATATATGTTAAAATTGATTTTTAATTTCTGATCCACAAAATTGAAAAAATAGATCTTTGTTAGTTTTTCAACTTTTGAAATAGATAAACTACATTTGTAGTAACCTACCTATGCATTCTTTTAATAGTTTTGTATTAGATGCTCAATGACTGAATTATTAAACTTTAATGTTTGATACTTGAATAACAAAAAAGTAGTAATCACAAGTATAATTTACTAATTTCTATGTTTTAGAAAACTTATAAAGGGTAATTAGAGGTTTAGCCTGAAAGAAAAAATATTTGTAACTTAAATAAAATCTTGAGTTCAAATCTCACACTCCATTTAAAACTAAAAATATTCACTCATACATTCTTTATATTGAAATTTATAAATCTATTAAAAAAATAAAATAATGAATATCAATTTATATTATCTCAAAACAAAATGCAAAATTTCTAAAATTTATTTCTGCCGTATCATATGCATACCCTATAATAAGGAAAATTTCATTTATGACCCTATAGGAATGGTCGTGGGCCGATTTTGACCCTTAGTATCACAAGTGACCCACCGTTAATCAAAATTAGCTCTATCCGTTAGTTTAGTTGACAGAAACTGTCATACCCCATTTTTAGCACGAAAACCAGTTTGATATCAATTTTTGCGATTTTTTATCAATAACTATTTTACAGCCTTTAAAACAGCTAAAAAAGCAATTCCATACATATCTACATCAATCTAGAGCACAAAAGAAAAAAGGCAAAGTTGGTGAAGTCCCAAAATCTCTATTTAATCTTTCGAGTTTACGGGTTCTTTCTCTCGAAACAAACAATCTATCTGGTGTTCTTCCAATCTCTATATTCCTGATTCTATTTCAAATCTTTCCAGGCTTCAAATACTTGACCTTTCTAATAACTCATTCTCTGGAATTATACCTACAAATCTTGGCAACTTAACCTAACTCCAAAGGCTAAGCTTGTGATACAATCAACTCACAAATAATCTTTCTAATCCTGAGCAAGACTTCCTCTCTTCCTTGGCAAATTGCCAGTTTCTGAAAGCTATAAATATAAATCTCAATTGTTGTTTCAAAACTTAAGAGTCTAACACATCCGTCATTGTCAAATAACAACCTGAGTGGCTTGATAAATGAATCCCTTGTAGATTTGGAATACTTGGATTTGTCCCACAACAATTTCTTTGGTCTGATTCCCAAGTCATTTGAGACACTTGCATATCTTACTTACTTCAATGTCTCATTCAATGAACTTAGTGGCCAAATTTCAGATGGAGGGCCTTTTGACAACTTCACCAATGAGTTTTTCATAGATAATGAAGGTTTATGTGGAGCACCACGATTTGAATTGGAGGCCTGCAAAAACAATAAGCCCAAATCTTCAAGCAAAACCAAACTTTTAAAATATATACTACCAGTTATACCTTCAGTGTTTCTTGTAGTTGAATATCAATTTATATTATCTCAAAACAAAATGCAAAATTTCTAAGATGGGAACATCTAAGTTTTGGAATAAACTCACTGTTAATTTGCACATACCTCAGGATCCATGGAATTACAGTAAACTTTGAACTGATTCGAGGAATGATCGCTTGAAGTTGAGTTGTCCAAACTAAGATCCAGATTGTGATTGGATGTCTGCTATTAGAACGATCTTATGATCAGCCAACTGGAGAATTATCAAAATTCCACAAATATATCTAGTTCAATAATGATAAACTCAAAAGCACAAAGATTATATATATATATACATATATATATATTATTTATGCCGAAAAGAATGGAGACAACCTACCAGCATGAATTTTAATATCAAATAGACCCAAATAAATGTACTTGTTTTCATAAATCCAAAAAAAATGCAAAGCAATTTCAATAATTCATTGTTGGATTAAGAAAAAATGATTCATAAATTAAAATTAAAAGCATTTTAGTAGTTTAGTATGTTATAAGAAACTGTTGAGAAAAAATGAGTTTGGCTCAAAAGGATATAATCTTAATTCTATTAATTGAATGTTCATCTTCTCCCAACAATCAAGAAAAATGATGTTGATGTTGATCTACGGGACATTACCTTACCTCTAGGCTTGTACATAAACATAAAAGTGTTAAAAATAAAAGCACCAAAGCCAAATATCATATCCAGATGAAACCATTTATTTATCAATATCGATATACTTCATACATTGAAAGTCCAGTTTTAGAAATATAAACTCACCATTAACATCAAAGAAATGATTTGCTGATTGCCTTGTATCACCATCAAACAAATGGATATATAAACCCAAGAGAGAGAAAGGAGGTGGGAGAAATGAAAGTGTTATACATATAGATTACATACCTTTATTTTGCTGCATTTACACTCGGCACCGAAGCCCTTGACGAGATTGGCGGCATACGGAAGCCCCTGACGAGTTGTAGAGATATGGGCGATTAAAGAGACTCATTGACCAGTCCGTTACTAATTTTTTGCATTTAACCCTTTTAAAAAGTTAATTACCTCATATTTAAAAATAAATTTGAGTACTGCCTATTCCAGTGCACTTTTTAACTGTAATGTCAATTGAGTGAGTTCTGTTTGTAGTGTTCCTTAACTATAGAGGCATTTTGTGTTCAACTCTAGCAAATTACTTATAAGAACATCCATTAGTTTAGTGTAAGTTATATAATTCTGCAAGTCACAGATGAGAGCAATTCATTAACACATATGAAAATAGCAATCTACATGTATCCAGTCACAGGTGCTTTTATCGCTCCAAGTTAACCCCAAAAATAAACTAAAATATATCCAATAGTACAAAAACTAACACACTTGGTAGGCATCTCCATCAGAAAGTTCACCAGCATAGATCAATAATATCATCCCACAAAAACACACACAATCACAAAAAGCACAAAATTAAGAACAAAAACTTCAGCTAATCATTTCAACAAACACATAGCAGGCAAAGCTGAAAAGAGGTTTACCGGTTGAGTGTTATTAGTAGTGAAAAAGGGGTCGGATAAACTGCCGGTGCGGTGGCGGGAGGAGGTGGATCCGATGCGGCGGGACATAGAACCATTATCAAATCTTTGAGAAAGCTGGTGCTGTTGAATTGCCATAGCAAGAGCTTGTCTGTGCAATAATTCTTCCTCCATTGAACTCCTTCTCTTGGAAACTGAACCCCTTTTGCTTCTCGATCCAATCCCACCACGACTCTGCGATCTTTTTCGAACAAAGAAACTCAAGAAACTACCGATCAGATGAAAGATAATAGAAGTGGAGAATGAAGTGGCAAGAGAGAGAGAAACAGCAGTTTCACTCATTCATTAGAATTGAAAAATGAGAGTAAGAGTGTAAACAGGTGGCGGATAGGAGGGATAGACATATGGCGGCTCCATGTTTCTTTAAAATGATGATGTGGCAGGTTTGAGTGAGCCAAAACCCTTCTTTTATAAATATAAATTTCATGCCACATCACATCTTAAATTGTTTGTGACTTTTAACTTAAATTTCATATTGTCCTGTTTGGTATCTAATTTTTATTTATAGAAAGTAAGATAATGTTTAATTTTTACTTTAGATGATTTCAAATATATCTACTTACATTTTAGGAAAAAAAAAATTAAAGTGGTCATATGCGAAATCTTCTCATGGATCTCATTTCGTGAGATGGGTTAATCCGATCCAATCAATAATTAAAGTCAAAAAGTTAAATATCAACGCCAATCAACAATTGACCAACATTGTTGACTAAAAAATATTATATGATAAATATAAAAATATTACTTCATATATATAGAAGTATTAAATGATTTTATGTGTATCATATGATACTTTCAAAAAATATTAGATGATATATATAAGTATTATATAGTGTTTTATTTTCATAATGTAATATTTTTATGTGTACCATGTAATACGTTTATATATATATATATATATATATTATGTAATACTTTCAAAAAGTATTATCTAATATACTTTCAAGTATTATGACTTTTGTTTGACCGTTGATCGTCTTTGACCCGTTGATTGTTATCAATCCCGATCCGTTCCACCCCATTCCGTGAGACCGTCTTATGCAAGATTTTGCCAAAATTTAATATAAATAAACACGTATGTAATAATGTATGATTTATATTGATCATTGTGTGGTATGATGTGAATTGCAATGTAATTAAAAAAATCTTTACATTACAAAAAAATCTTCCAAAAGAAGCATATTGAGTAAATATCGAAGAAAGAGAGTTTATTTTATGAAGAAGTATATTAAAGAATAGCAAGGATTCATTTTATTCTAAAATTAATTGAAGAGTAAAAATAAACTCAAAAACATTGTGGAAATGTTTGTCGCATATATCTTTTTGTATTTAGTGCTATTTTATCTCCTACCAAACGTAGCCCAAGGCTCACTTGTTTAAAAAGGTGATACGATACACTTGATTAAAAAGAGACATAGCCTTTGCTTCAATGCTAATCAAGGAATTGGGCCTTAGCCTGCTATTTGACTCGAATGGGTCTGATCGAATATGTAGGATAAATTTTAAAATAATATTCAATTTATAGGTTGTTTTTCAATTTTAAAGTTTATTAATAAGAGATTCAATTTAATTTTTTTTAATTTAAGATTTGAATATTAGATTGTGTTTTTAATTTATAATAAAATTTAATTTAATTTTTTTCTTTTTATATATATTTATAGATTATTTATATTTTGATATGTATTATATTTTAGATAAATTTAGATAAACTAGTGTAATTTTGGAACAAATTTTTTATTGGACTTGTATTAATACGTATATACATATATAGAGATAATTAATACAATTTATAAAATTAAAATTTCTTTATTTTTTAATTTTATGAATAAAAGTATAGAAAATCAATTTTGATATTAATCAGTTTAATATAAATTATGTTTTATGAATTGAATTAATTATATTTTTCTTTCTTTCTTTATATAAATTAATACAAGTCAGATAAAAATTATTCTTAAAGTGCACTAACTTATCTTAATTTATACAAAATATGAATACATATTGAAATATAAATAATTCTATAAATATAAATTTAAAAAAAAAAGAAAATAATATTTTGACTTTAATTAAGAATTCAATCTAATTTTCAAGCATTAAATTGAGTCCTTTATTGAGAAATTATAAAATCTAAATCCAGATTAAAGAATTAATTTACAAATTAAGTCTTATTATGAAATTTATCCAAATATTTATACTTTATTCATTTTTTTCATTTTTATTTTTATTTTTCAAACACATACATATGGATGAAATCGTACCAAGCGGAATGCACAGTCACATAGATACTTTTATACTAATACTGTCAAAATATGTTGGATTTGTTGGGTTGATTCGCTTCACCGCATCAAAACAATGATTTATGTTTAGTATATAAAAATGGGATACTTGCCCATATTACCCATTTATATAAACCATCATCCCTTTTTACCCATTAATATAACAACACATCCCAATATACCCATAAATATAACAAAACATCCCTTTATGCCCATTTTTCATAGAAAATTACTATGCTACCCCTTTTGACTTTAGTTATTAACCAAAATGCCAAATTTGCCATTAGCCATTTTCTATTTCCACTCTTATATTTATTAGATCCGGATTAGTCCACTGATCAATATCAGGCCCAACATGCTTCCGTAAATAAAATAAAGCTGAGTTTAAATCATACCTCGTCTTTGTCTCTTAAGTTCCCTTGGACCTCGGCTCAGGTTTTATGGATCAAGGATCCAACCACTCGCCCGCAGTCTATGGTTCTGAAACCGATTTTCTTGGGAACCCTGATCACACTCCTTTTCAACGGCCACCTGCCTTTAAGGAGGTCACGGGGAGACGCACTACTGGATAATTTTTCACTCAGAATTATAAAATTTTTTGGACAGAATGTCGGAAAGCAAAAGCCTTGTTTATTGAAGAAAATAAACTAAACTATTTTACAATATAAATTTTCTCCACCATTGGAAGAGAAACTTGAATTAGCCTATCATGGCTAAGACTCGTGAAGGGGAAACCCCCATGAACAGGAAAGCTTGAAAGCTAAACTATTACAAAACTAGAGAGAAGATTTCGAAAAGCTTATGATGAGAGAAGTGTTGTGTCTTTTCGATGATCTTCTTTTGAGGCTGAATGCCTCCTTTTATAGGCCTTAATGTACTCCTGTTGAGGTTGCATTATTGCCTTTGCCAGCTTGCAATCCATTGGATGAGTGGGTAATGGGCCAGCTTCCTTTATTTCTCACCTACCGTTTGGTAAGTGCATCTACCACCTTTGTTGTCTTCTTGCGTCGGTAACGAATCTCTTGATGAGTGGAGGGGTCCTCCACGTTTGTCCTCTTTAGTCCAGATGCTGATTTCTTCAAAGATGGCGGGACCAACCACTATCTTATGTCTTAATAAGCATCCTATGCTGTTTATACCGTATCCTATTACATTGTTTAGAATACAATACAGCTTGTTTACAATCGAGTCTAATTAGACCCGTTTCCTCTTATTACATTTTTTGTTTTTATTTTCTAAAAACCCTTCCCTTTTCCCTTTTTCTTTGGGTATTCGGGCTTATCCTTTTTTATTTTGAAACCCTGTCCAAACAGTGGTTTCTCTTGTGTTTGACAGTAAGAGCATATCCGCTCTCCCCATCTCCCGATATGTATCATATTACATATCTTCTTCCTTGTTTGTTCCGTGGCTGGAACCTTGTTTTCCCAGATTAATTTTCTCTTATTTTCAAAGAGGTTTTCAGCAAATCCGGTAGTTGTTCCTGTCATGGAATTTAACAGGAATGATCCATTCACAGAATTATGAAATATTTTGAATGGATACTTTACTTTGTCCATCTCGGTGAGACAGACCCAAAGACCCCAAGCTCGCCTCGTAGATATATCATTTTCAGTCAAGGCGACTACCAAAGGGCTGTTTTCTGGGGGTGTTTTGGCTCGGTTAATCGCCCCCATCTCAGGTCTCTGTAGTTTTATGAATTGAAAAACTAGATGAGACCCTTTTCCTGTAATTTCTGGAGCAGCAGAGATAAATTTTAGCTCCAGTATATCTCCTCGACCCAAGTATGGGTTGTTCTGCCATGAATCGTGCACAGCAGTGGAAATCCAATCCGGTAATTTGGAAATTTCCGGAAAGCTGGGTGCGGTAGTAAAGATTGAAGCAATTGCTCCAAAATCGAACCATTCCCGCACATCATGAGGGTTTACCCCCGGGAGCATCCAAAGTCTTGGATACTTGCCAGACCAATCAGCCGTAATTTTGTTTGGATTGATCCCATTTCTTGTCATCAATTTCTCCCATATTTTTTGGTAAACCTGCAAAGGAGAAATAGCTTGATTAGTGTTAACCTGTCTAGGGCCAGTTTGGGGCCTTAGGTTAACCTCTCCCTCTTTTACCCCAGAGGTGCTGGGTTGACTCGGGTTGTCTGGAGTTACTTCCTGACCTTCCGAATTAATAATTTTATCGGAATCCGATAAAACACTTGGTTCGGCCTTATCAGCCTTTTCACCGGTATCCGATGAAAAACTTTTATCAGCAGGATGTCCTGCTTCGGGTATAAAAGTACCCTGTTTGTTCATCGATGATGAACTTCTCTCGTATATTTCTTTCTGCATCACCGATGGTGAACAGGCCTTGTTTACAGGATCTACTAATGCATTCCACAAATCATTATTTGAAGTTATGGCTGCATGTAGAGTCTTTTGGACTTTGTCCAAATCAGCTTTCTGGACATAAGATGCCGCTTCGGCTCTTACTCTTAGTTCCTCAAAGGCCTTGTAATGCATCTCAAGGTTCTCCCTAAGGTGCCTTGCTCGTATTGTGATGGAATCAGCTTCAAGGATATCCATCTCTTGTTAAGAAATCTGCAAGAACATTCTCATTAGATTTCACAATGACAATATCAAAAAGATAATATTGGCATTCTGCTTGCCACCTGATAATACGTGCTTTTTCGATCTTTGATTCAAGTTTGTTTTTCAAAAAAGCTTTAACGTTAGTATTATCAACTTTTAATATAAATTCTTTAGCTAATAAAAATAAAGGCCATTTTTTAAAAGCCTTCCAAACAGCAAAGAATTCTTTCTCGTTAATATGCCAAACTCTGGCTTGTTGTTCTGTAAACAACCCTCCTGTATATCTACATGGTTCTTCACCCGTAGATGTCTTTCTCATGAGTACTGCTGCCCATCTGAAATCATTGGCGTCTGTGTAGACGACTAACTGATCCTCATCTTGAGGAATCGCGAGCTTTGGTAAGTTACTACAAACCTGTTTTAACTCACGAACTCTTTGGGAATGAATATCTTCCCATTTCCATTTGGTCTTCTCATCCTTCTGTAATAAAGGACGGAAATCCTTTCGATATTTTGCCAAGTCCTTAATGAATGAACCTGCAAAATTAATCACTCCTAAGAAGCTTTGAAGGTGCTTCTTATCTCTAAGAACATCTGGAAAATTACATATCTTTTCCACAATATGTTCTTGTAGTTCCATTCCTGCATGGTCAATAATAACACCGAGAAACTCGATTCTATTAACCGCGATTATTGCTTTCTTTTCAGAGAGCACTAATCCTTCTTTATGACATGCTTCTGAAAATATTTCAAGATGCTTTAAATGATCTTTCATATTTTTAGAGGCAATTAAGATATCGTCTATGTAAACAAACATAAACTCAAAATAATCTTTAAAAAGATTATCCATTTTTCGTTGGTATATCTGAGGTGCGTTCGCAAGACCCATAGGCATTACGTTCCAGATATACTGACCTTGTGGTGTAGAAAAAGCAGTTAATTTCTTAGACTCTTTTTCTAACTTAATCTGGTAAAAACCCGACTTGCAATCAAATTTTGAAAACACTTTTGACCCTTTAATACAATCAATTAAATGTTCTCTACTTGGAATGTAATAACCATCAAATTCGGTAATCTTATTAATACCTTGATAGTTAATTACTAACCTTGCTTTTCCTCTCTTTATTTCGCCATGGTTTCTTACCAAAAACCCTGGGCTACTATAAGGAGAAATACCTGCTTCGATCAACTTGAGATCGATATGCTCTTTGATAATCTTTTGCATATCTTTTCGATCTTCAAGATTCATCTGTATCGGCTTGTATCGAACCAACTCATATCTGTGTTGTTCTTTTACCTTCAACGTTGCTTCGATCTGGTTTTTGTCCCACCAGGCTAAAGGATTTTCATTGTAGTTCCTCTGAATTAGCCTTTTTACATTTTCGAGAGAAAGTCGACTTTCCTCATTAATGTCAATCTGGGGTGGTCCTTCTTGTAAGGCATTTTTCAGAAACTTAATAGCTTCTTCATGTGCCTCCTCCAGTCCCTCTTGTCTGTATGACAAAAGAGCTTCACCAAATTTTCTCTTATCCTGCATTTTTGGATGAGTTAACTTGGCTTCATTATCACCACGTTTGCTGCGAAAATCAATAGGCATGATCCTATTAAAAGCCTTTTCTCGCCGCAAAACCTGTATCATACTACCACAGTTAGTAGTAAAGGTTAACAGGTTCTTGTGATTATCCTGCTCATATTTTGCAAAAGTTTGGATAAAATTGTTACCAAGCAAAATATCAGCACCTGTATCATGAATATAGATTGGTGGCATTCTTACTTTATACCAAGGGGTATCGAATGCGCCTCCGATCATTATTCGTGTTTCTCGAATACCTTTATTGAGTATAAGGATCTTCTGTGAGAAGTCTCTTCCTGCAATAAGAGGTAATTTTTCCACTGCTTCGCTAGGAAAAACTCCTGGCTTTGCTGTGCAAATGCCTGAACCTGAGTCAATATAAGCTGCAAAATATTCCGTCTTATATTGGTCATATAATATCCCAACAGATATATATATAGAAAAAATACTTGTCATTCAGAATCGTTTGGATAGATTCCTCTTTTCCAAGATTCTAACAAGTTTATCCTTGAGCTTCTAACATTATGCTCACGGATCAATTCTTGAAACCTTACTTGATGAGTCTGTCCATTATCCCGCATTTCTCTAATGCTTTCCGTCAACTCATCTTTCTCTTTTCTGAGATCCTGGATCTCTTCATCAATACACCTTCCTGGCATAATTTAGAACATATCTGGATTGTTTGGATAAATCCTTCTCCTCCAGCGTTCTAGCATGTCTATTCGTGCGTTAATTTGACTTATTTTTAACGCAGCCTCTTGTATCCTTATAACGTCTTGGATACTTCTTTGTTCTGGTAGATTTTGCTCACGCAAAGATCTTAACAAAGCTATCTCCTGGTCTCTTTGTATCGTGAGATCAATGATCTCTTGATCTAACTTGATTCCTGGCATAATGGTTTTATTCTACCCTGATTGTATGTCCATCAAGGTCGAACTCCATCCATTTCTCATCTCTTCTCCAGGGCTTATGTTCCTCAAGGAAACTTAACCCTAGGGTCATAACTCCTTTAGTTATGCCTGCACTTCCTGTAACAGATACATGATATCCTGCTATTTCTAACATGCCTTCATATCTGTTAATACTTGGTTGTTGTAAATGATATATCTCCTCACAAGGAAACAAATTATCAGTTTTAGATATATCAAAAACAATATGGATTTCTTTCCATTCATTATTAGGGCATTTGATTTTTACATTTCTTACCCTAATCTTTTGTGGATACAAATCCTCACTTGGTTCTTTTCCTTTTAGGCTTAAAATCCTACCCTCGGAAAAGGACAACTTGTTACTAATTTCAGAATCAAACCTTAATGATCTACTGTTTAGAATAGGTTGATCTTTGATTAGCAAATTGACACCTCCTAACCTTGGTATTTTAATTGGGTCAGGTGTCATAACTTTGGCGAATTCCTTGAAAATTCTAGGAATTTCTATATACTCCTTCCTAAGAAACATATCCGAATGATGTGTATTAGAAAGAGCATATGCAATTCTATACGTGATAGAATATGGTCTATTTCCTTCTTTCATAAGATCAGGTCTTTTAAAATCCTGATGAAGGGTTAAGACTCTACTAAAATCTTGGTCTGCTAGGTTATATGCAATCCTAGGATGTATGTCAAACATAAGTTTGCCAGCATATAAATTACCTACCATTGTACCAAGACAACTTTCGCTTAAATTATTGATTCTTTTATCCATCACAGATAGATGTAACTCAGAATCAATTCCTTCTTTGAAGGTAGCTTTAATCACTACTTCAATGGTTCCAATATGAATCCATTTCATTGTGACCGCTACTTCTTCTTTGATACGACTCAATTCCTCAAGAATTTCTTCTTTTGGAATAAGTTGCATCTCAATGTTATTACCGGTTAACC
The DNA here is from genome assembly GCA_028654395.1 of Scutellaria barbata. NCBI lineage: Eukaryota > Viridiplantae > Streptophyta > Magnoliopsida > Lamiales > Lamiaceae > Scutellaria > Scutellaria barbata. The sequence continues at coordinate 6,602,867 of CM053650.1, forward strand.
CTATTGGAATAGAGAACTCACCTGAGTTCACCCGGTAGATGATGTGATGCTTGCGCTGTCTTATTCCGATTTTGTCACAAAATCGATTAAGACTTCCAATCTTAAATCCGTCGTACGGACCTAAAGCTGAATCTTGTTGCATGATTCTTTCCATTGTTTTGTTTGAGATGGTCATTTTTGAAAAGAATCCTGATAGACTGTCCGTCGTCTGGAGTCTATCTTCTGGTTTGCCGGAGCTACTCGTCTGATTCTGTAGATGATCCATCGGATCCTTCTGAAACAGATTCCAATTCTTCTTCATAGATGCTTTCATCTGAAGAGATGTCCTCGAACTTGTAAACTGGCACCAAATCACCATAGAAGACAGCATCACGGATGTCGTCTGTATACTCGAACTGGCGCACGTCTTTTTGCTTTTTTGGGCAATCGGGCGAAATATGACCTCTCGCGCCGCATGTCCAACAGTTGCAATCCTTGAAACTCTCATTTGCCCGAGTGTGAGCTCGTTTGAAAGTTCTTTTCCTGGTTGTTCCTCCTGTTGGCTTCCCTGTGGATCTAGATCCCTGTGAAGAAAACCTGGAAGGACCAGACTTTTGACCAGATTTGTAAGATCTAGCCTTTGATTTGGACCACCATGATCTTCCCTGTTTGGAAGGTCTCCTGTATGATCCTCCGGACTTAGATTGAAACCTTCCCTTGAAGTGTTTCTTTCTCTTTCCGTGTCTTTCGCGTTGTGGTTCTCCGATTATACTCGGAAAATCATTATTGTCGCAACAAAGAGGGGTCTTTTTCACCATTCCTCTTAGTTTCTTCTTGTTCCTTTGTAGTGTCGCTTGTTGACACCATTCTCGTATACTGTCCTTGAAAAAGGACATCCTCCTGGCCACTGAATCGACTCGGCCTGTAGGTACCTTGTAGGTTTGCATTAGCATCTCCCTCCATGGACTGCATATTTTTGCAAAGAATAAATCTGTTGCCACATTCCATGGTACATCTGCTTGGAAATAATATTTGCGGAACCAATATATATATTCATCCGCATAACATATATTTCTCAATTCGAGAGCAAACAGAGCTTGCGTGTACTCTCTTTTCTTTTCGTCTTTTCTTTCCTCAAAATATCCGTCCCCGAGGAAACATATTTTGAGCAGGTGACCCATCCTTTCGACAATTGTTATAACATTCTCGTTGGATAGGATCTCTTTTTGGAGAGAGGCTTCGGTCATCTCCCATGCCTTCTTGGCTGAACCTTGCAAACTATTTACCAATATCTGGCAAAAATGATCGTTATCCACATCCAGTGTTGATGAGGCTACTTTCATGGATGACATCCACTCATCGATCAAAACTTCCATATTTCTGAAATCGATGATGTCTGTCGTGAGCATCACTCCAAATGGATGGGTTGGTTCAAGCATCGTTTTTGCCCAAGGGCTTTTGGATACTCCTTTAAACCTTCCCGGTCGGGTTTTGGCTTGTCGAGCTATATACTCTTCATACTCAACCCCGTCCTGCCACCACTTTGGTTCGGGAGGAACCGGTACTTCAGGTACTGGTGCTTCCGGTACTGGCGTACTTATGCTTTCCTCTTCCTTCTTTGGGATTGGCGGAATCGGCTCGTTCATCCTGAGGTTTACTAGATCCACAATTCCAAGATTGGAAAGGGATTCAGTTAACTCTGCAAGATCTACTCTTGAGACTTCCATCCGACTTGTCTTATGAGATCAAGTAGGAGTTCGTCGTTGCTTTTAGGCTTCGAAACTTCCGTAGCCTTTCCTTTGGAAATAATTGGAATTTCTCCGAACGAATTTTTCATACGTTCGTTCATTGATCTTCCCGTTCCTCTGGATGATCTTTTCTTCAGATCTATAATTCCTTGCTTCAGATCTGAAACTTCTTTTTGGATCTCTGATAGAGATCGGGCTATCTTCTCCATCTGTCCACCATAATAAATGATGGTCTTTTGGATCTCCCTAAGGTCTTGTGTGACCTTAGATGTGTCTGGAACAATTATGTTCCACTCTGAGCTGGATGTCATTACTGATATCCTGCACTTGTGTTATCTCGAAATATTTTCGGATACATTTTTCTTGATTTTCTCTTCCGTTAGGCACAAGAAAATAATATTGTTCAACATAATTTAATTTATTTCTTCAATAAAACCAGGCTCTGATACCATTCTGCGCATCGGATCTCAATAACTATAAATAGTGAAAATATCAAACATATTTTTCATCCAAATAATAATTCCTTAGTACGTGGCTTTGTTATACCTTTCTGACCAGATCACTAGTATAAATACTAATGTTTTTTGGGGCACGGGAAAGATTTCCAACCGATATACCAAGATAATTATATCCGGGGTTTCACAAATGTGGCTATAGCAAATTGGTTTGGTAAACTTAATTTTGGAGTGGCAAAATAGATTTCAATAATTAAAAATTCATTTTTTATGGGATGTCAAAGGGTTTTTTGGTCTTTTTACCAAAAATGGGCATTTTGGGCTTATATATTATATTTGTGGGTATTTTGGGTTTAGATTTTATAAAAATGGGCATTTTGAGCCCTTATCCCATATAAAAATCCACCATACTGTGGTTAGCCAATGATGGGCTGTGGTTTCAGTGGATTGATTTGTCTCTACTTACTTTTTTTATGTTTTATATGTTTTTTTTTTTTGAAAATATAGATATATAAATAATAACGACATATATTTATCTAATGCATATGATGATGTATAAAATATTGATGTGAGGTATTTCTTTTATATGAATAAAGAATTTTAATGAAGAATTATTTTTTAAATGTTGTCGTATTTTATATGTCATTGAATGCATATAAGTTTCAGGGTTAATAACATTTTTCTATTTGAACTATACGTGATTTTACATTTTTTTTATAAATTTTGAAATATTGAACTTTATCGTATAAGTTTTAATTTTATTGCATTTTACGATATTGAACAAATTATAGCCGTACACTTGTTCTAAAGCCTATCAGAGTTTGACCGAATAGCGTAACACATGGATCAATCAGGGGAGAATTTGTTTAATATCGTAAAATGCATCAAATTTAAAATTTATATAACAAAGTGTAACATTTAAAAATTTATACAAAAAAGTATAAAATCACATATAGTTTTGATAGAAAAATGTTTTTAACCCTAAGTTTTAGAAAAAATATATAAAATATTACATTTATCATACTTTTCCTTTAACAAATAAAAATAAAAATTAATTAAAAAATAATGGGCTAGCCCACCTAGCATGTTGGGTCAGATTGATATTTTGACAGCCTACCTCATCTCGCCAAATAATGAGTTATGGTGACTGATGGGATATTGGGATGACCTGCATTGACACCTCTTAACTGAAACACTAGATTGATCCTCATTCTTCCATTTTAGAGTGAACACATTGACTATAAAATTCCTAATTGGGAAAGTCCTGGGTTAGATAGTCGTACGATGTGACTAAATTAAGTCTAAGGTGTGGATTAATTGACGGTTAAATATGTGTTTGTGGTAATATTTTTATATGTTATTAATGAATATTTTTGTTTCCAAAGTTATATATGCATAGTAATTTTGAAAAATTGAAATTTGATAAATAATATTTTTATATTTATTATATAATATTTTTGTTTGAATAATGCAAGTAATACTTTTAAGAAATTATAATATTGACAAGTAATATTATATAATATTTTTATGTGTATCAGGTAATATTTTTATACATATTATGAAATATTGAAAATTTATAATTTTAATAAGTAAATAAGTAATACTGTATAATGAATTTCTTCGATACTCATCTTTGAACTTGTATTTTTTTATGAGTTGGTCACTCATACACTAGTGGTATGGATTCTACATTCATGCAACTAGTGTCGACCCAACTTGAATCCATGCACATTTAAGTTTTTTTATTCATTTGTTATTTTTATATTATATTCGTATGACTTTTATGTACAAATATCCTTATCTTTATGTACTGTAACTTCAAAAAATAAAAATAAAAATTCAGCATGATTTGTGCATATATATTTTTATGTGCTGTTATACCATTATATTAACATCATCATGCCTTTTATGTAATATATAAAAGTGCAACTAATATATCTAAAATGTATGACTAACATAATTAAGATGTATAAAAAATGAATTACATAAAGGTATTATTATAATGATATAAAAGTATACGTAATATAATTTATAACACAAGACTGATTTTCTCAAAATGCTTCTTTCAAAAACGTTTAATGCTTATGAAATATACAAGAAACAGAAGGTAAAGGCACAGATAAATAAAGCAATAAACACGTATGGCTTATAGTGGTTCGAAGGTGGTGTAATCCTTCTACGTCCATTCTACTGCTTCTCGAGCATGAACTTTGTTAAGCAAGATTGAATTACAGGACCCTCCTAACAATCTATCAACTTTACAAAGTAACAATCTACTAAAGTCCAGCGTACACACAACAACTGCAAACTTCAAAGACTAACCCACATAGGGTTCTACACTCCACACGGGGAAGCTGCCTAACACTAGACAACTATACAAACAACAAGAATTTCTCCTATCAACTGTTCGACACCACTAAAATAATCTAAGCACACAGTAACAAGGTTAAAAGTATATAAATGAGTTCTTCAACTGGTGCGGTGAAGTGAACTTCTGAATCCGTTGATGGATCTTTCAGCACTGAGCTTGCTTCACTTCATAGAAGTTGAGTAACTGAAACTGTTGGAAACTTTGAATATTTGAATCTTGAAAACTTGAAAGTTTTAGCGTTGATGCTTCAGTTAATCAGTTGTTCAGTAGTCAGCTTCAGTGTTGCTCTTTCTCTATTTATACTTGTAGGAGAAGATATCCGTTAAAGGAGATATCTCTCTTTTGAATTTGAAGTAGTCTGATTAAAGGCATGACTTGCATTTAATGCGACTTGACTTTCTCTTTTCGAGCATTTAATGCGGCAGTTGCGGCTCACAACTTTCTGTAGCGCGTCAGTCCACGTGGCATCTTCGTATTGGCTCCGTGTCTGCAACTTTGATCTTGTCTCGAACGGCTCTATTTATTCTTGCTTGAATCTTCGTTCCTCGTACTGCATTTATCCTTCCTAGGATTGCAGGATACTTCTTGTTGTAATTGGCGCTGATTGACTTCTCTGAACTGTAAGCTTTGCGCTGTATCCTAGGTCTTTATGCAGTTAATGTTATCTTGTAGTGCTGCTGTAACTAAGACCTGATTGCAGTATCTTTGAGTAGAGCTGCTGCATCTTTTTCTTGCAGTACTCATGTACGCCATTCCTTGTTACTTAGCTGTAGTGAAGTTCTGTCTTCTTACAGCGATGATGTATCTGCCTTCTTGCAGCGATGATGTATCTGTCTTCTTGCAGCAACTTCTTTTCTGAAAGACTTAGATGCAACTTTATCCTTGTCAAACCTCCATTTTTCATCACTTAATACTAGACTCAAACATAATCTACATATTCACTTAAACACTGTGAAAAATGGGGTACTTAACACTTCCTATTACATATATGTTTTGTCTCATCAAAATCTAAATATCGAAATTTCAACAATTTTAATTTACTAATACCGACGGAAATGATTGTAAATAAATTAGCAATGGAATTTCTATCGATAAACCTAATTTTCCTATGAATTTTTTTCCATCATTAATATCAACGGAAATTTCATTGATAATCCCTTGGTATTTTACAAATTCAAAAATATTAATTACCAATAAATATCCATCAGTATTTCGTTGATAAATCACCATATTTTTGTAGTGGTTCTCGAGTCACGTCAACCTGCGGCGGAGCCACATTGTACCCCCCAAATAACTTCGAAATTGAATATATAATAAGGGAAAATAATAAATTATGCAGACGTATGTTATCCAATAGGTTTGATGTTATCCAATAGGTTTGATACCCTCGCAAGCCAACTTCTACAAGCCAATTGAGTATTCGACTTCCTATTGTTGAATTTAATTAGTTTTCCCTATTGTTGCATTTAATCAGTTAATATTTCTCCCTGCTGTTGTACTTTATTAGTTTTTGTAATACTTCTTTTCAGTTGTGTTGATAAGTTAATATTTCTCCCTATTGTTGTATTTAATTAGTCTTTAGAATATTTCTTTTTAGTTGTGTTGATAAAATTTTAGTAGTCAATTTTTTATCTTTTAATCCATATCATGAGTTTCAAATTATTACTCTTTGTCTAGTTGATTAATTAGTCTTATTATTTATTATGATGAATTACTCTTTTCTCATACCTTTAAAATGGAGATAAATTCATTGATTTGTTTAAAGTGATTAAATAATAATTCTAATATAATAGTTCTTATATAATAAAATCTTCAAAAGAGGCAAACAAAATAGAAAAAAAAATCTTATTTATTTATTTATTTGTAAGTTTTGAGTGGCATGTATTTAAATATTAAATAATATTTTATTTATATATAATAATTATTGAAATAATTCTTAAATTTTAAATTCTAAATCTGCCACTAATGTCAACCACTCTTTAGTTCATTTTATATGTCTAAAGTTGTCAACTTTAAACATTAATTTCTCATTACCCGAAATGGAAAGTAAATACTTTAAAATTATTTGTTTGATACATCGATTTCAAGTGTACAACCTGTTTCCCTTTTACACCAAAACTTTTATGCATTTGGTGTATGAATTTAAGATTCATGCATTCGAATTGACCCAACTCGCCAAACGTAGTGACGTCCGCACACAATCTCACCCAAACATACTCTAGAATATTATATTTTGTAATTATGTTAGTCATACATTTTAGTAATATTAATCATACTTTGTAGTTATGTTAGTCATACTTTTAGAATTGTTAGATGTACCTTAATATTATTTTTAAACAAATATATAAACTTTTCATACATTTTACATATGTTAGTTGTACATTTTAGTTATGTTAGTTGTACTTTTATATATTAAATAAATATATGATTCTGTTAATATAAAGGTATTAGTAATATCACATAAATTTATATTGTACAAATTGTGTGGAAGTTAAAGTATTATATAAAGGTTATGATAGTTGTACATAAAGGTATGACTAATTTAACATAAATGTATAAATAGCGTACTAAAAAGGTAAGCGCAAAAAAAAGTTATGATACTTGTATATAAATATATGATTCATATAATATAAATATAGGACTAATATAGTATAAATATCACATCATAAAAAAAGATCATTGATCTCGACTCGAACCCTGACCCAAATGCACCATGCACCAAGTATACAAGAAACCAACTCTTCATTTTAATTAAACGAAAACACCATGTCAAAGGTTAATCAAAGATTGATCTTATCAATCTTTTTTAATTTTCAACAAGAGTTAATTTTGCATAACAAGAACTTATAATCATATCAATTAAGATAGCTTCTTTTGTTTCATTATATTCTTATGTATAAACTAGTAATTCACCCGTGCGATGTGTGATTTATTATTTATTGTGGTAATGTACAATCAATAATTATATAATACAATTGCTATATTATAAAGTTATTCACATATTTTATTATTCAAACTTTGTATAATATACAAATATATTTTCTTATCTCTATTGATTTTTAAAGTTATATTTTATAATTTTAAAAAATTGTTGGGTAAAATAGAGTTTTGGTTGAATTCCCCCTACACATTAGGACTTCCTTATGCATTTGTTTTTGTGTGCATGTTATTCTAAATTCAAATAACACAAATTGTATATGTTCTTCTAAATTATATTTGATAATATTAAAAAGTAGGAATACAAAATTTATAAATAATTTAAACGATGAACTTGAAACTTTGCATTCTATTTATTCGTCTTTTATTGAATTTTTTTATGGCTCGATAGATAATTTAATAAGCCAATGATTTTAAGAGTTAATTATAAGAGATCAATTAACAATATAATTTTGAAATATTTATTTATATACAACATTTCTCATAATTACAAAAAGTACATTACACTTTCTTTTAACTTTCAAATTGATAATATGAATAATTCTAAAAATTAAGTAATTAAAGTTAAAAAAAAAAAGAATTAAAAACTTGAAAACTTACATTCTATTTATTTCTATCTTTTGCTGATTTTTTTATGGTTCGATAGATAATTTGATAAACCAATGATTTTTGGAGTTGGTTAAAAGTGACTAATTAGCAATAGAAATTTTGAAAATATTATTTATATACAATATTTCTCATAATTACAAAAAATATCTTAAAATTTTTTTAACTTTAAATTGATAATGAGAATAATTGTAGACATTAAGTAATTAAAGTTAACAAAATTTAAAAAAAGAAATAAATTATTATTCAACAATGAATAACGGTTATCGTCAACAACAACAAGTAATAATAATTAATAATAATAATTAACAATATATTATATGAGATAATTATTTTAAATAACATGAATAATTTTCTTGACAAAACTAATAATTTTTTAAAATTTTTTTATTAACCAATATAATGATGTGACATTTTTAGGAAGGAAAGTGGAAAAATTGTAAATTTTACCAACTGTCCTCCTTTTATATATAGATAGACTATAGAGTTGCACTTGTGTGCAACTGTTGTATGGATCTTAGATCCATACAACGTGGGTCGGGTCGGACAGAATCCGACCCGAATCCACGCATTTTTTTTATCTTGACCTTTATATTGTGTTAGTCATACATTTATATTATGTTAAGTATATCTTTATATTATATTAAGTATACTTTTATGTAATACTTTAACTTTAAAAAAAAACCCTAATTTTGACAAAAAAACCCTAATTTTGATTAAAAAAATATAATTTCAGCACAAAAACCCTTAATTTGTACATATATACCTTTATATGATATTACGCATACCTTTAAATAATATTAGTCATACATTTATATAATATATAAAGGTACAACTAATATAGTTAAAAAGTAAGCTTAACATAACATAAATGTATGCTTAACATAACATAAAACCATAAATGTATGTTTAATATAATATAAATGTATGTTTAACGTTACATAAATATATGCTTAATATAACATAAAAGTAAGCTTAACATAACACAAATGTATACTTAACATAACATAAAGATATGTTTAATATAATATAAAGGCCCTAAAAGTATGACTAACATAACATAAATATATGTTTAATATAACATAAAAGTCTAGCACCTAAAGCGAATTTTGGTGGGTTTGAGAGCACCCACCCAAACGCGTGGGAGCGCGTGTGAGCGTGGGCCAAGTCGGGTTAGGTGCACGGATCTTAGATTCGTGCACCAGTTGTATAAAAGTTTTTGTCTAAATGAGTTGCACTTCCATACAACGCGGGTCGGGCAGAATTCGACCCGGATCCGCGCATTTTTTTTATTCTAACCTTTATGTTGTGTTAGTCATACATTTATATTATGTTAAGTATACATTTATATTATGTTAAACATATCTTTATATAATATTTTAACTCTAAAAAAAACCTAATTTTGGCCAAAAAACCCTAATTTTGATGAAAAAACTATAATTTCAGCACACAAAAAATCGTAATTTGTATATATATACCTTTATATAAATATTACACATACCTTTAATTAATATTAGTCATACTTTTATATAATATATAAAGATACAAAATTAGGGTTGTTTTAAAATTAAAGTATTACATAAATGTATATTTAATATAATATAAAGGTATGAGTAACACAACATAAAAGTCAGGAAAAAAAAAAAGGAAATGCGTGGATTCGAGTCGGATTCTGCCCGATCCAACCCACATTGTATGGATCTCTACAACAGTTACACACAAGTATAACTTTTTGGTAATAAATAAAATCACATCTTTTGATTAAAGAAAATATATTTCCAAATAATGGATACCAATTAAATTGCATCATTCATCAAATATATATGAAAATAGTTCACATCCTACACCTATAAATATGACTATCTTTTCATAGTTTAAGACATAAAAAAAATAAAAAAATTCAAGAGCTAAAGAGTTAAAGAGTTCAAAATTGAAGGAAGATAAAATCAAGATTTCAAGACAATTCAAGAGTTGAAAATTTAAGGAAGACAAAATCAAGATTTCAAGACTCAAGAATTTCTCTTCAAGATTCAAGATGTTCTTGGTAGAAAATCACCACCAACGACATTCAATTAGAGATCAAGGTGCTAAACCCCTCTCATCAGCATTTTTTAAGTCAAAATTCAAGCGTTCTTCGCGTATTCAAGATATTTTTCGTGGAGGTTTCCAAATTTATTATTAAAGATTCAATCGACTTTAATTTATTTTTGAGAGAGAGCGCCGAATACCTAACTACCACATTAGAAGAATCATTCTTTTCGAAACGAATCTTAAGATTTATATCAGTTTAAAGAGAAGAATTAAAGAAATTTAGGAAAATTTATATCCACTTTATTTTAATTTAAATATATTTAATTTGTATAATCTTTTATATTTAGATATTACAGACAAAATTTTTTGTTATAAAAGTCACGTCCCGTTAAAATTAACAAACCCAAGTCAAAATTGGGAGGTTCAACCGTTCAAGGTTGTGTAAAGGTTAAGATTGTACTTTGTAGAGACATAAATGGTATTTGACATCAGTTTGTAGCACGTCCAATGCGAATTTTAACCCTTCACCCTCAATGGGTAAGCAATTGAAATGTACTGTGATGGTCATCGTTTTGCACGCCCAAGTTTATCCATATGAGGGACGCATTCGTCATTTCACGAAATAAAGGGCAAAACTTATTGTCCAATCGAATAGCGGGGAGCAACGTGATAGGATAAACGTCGTCGTTTTCAACGTCTCCCAGCTTGCACCAAACGACACCGTCTCATCATCTTCACTTTCTTCCCCATCATCCCCACTACTGCCATCACAAAATACACTACCAAGAGAGGGACTAATCCCATCCTTCGCCGACCACGGGAACATTAATATATATCTCAACCGCCTTTCAACTCTATTTATCTTGCTATAAACCGGCTTAAAGATCGCGATCTTCATCAGGTCAACTGTCGGACAGCCGCCGGCTTATGAGTCAGCCACCGTTTAGCGAGCCGAGTAATGTGGATGAGCTGAGTTTCAATTCTCGAAGCCGAGGTATTAGGTGTACTTGATTGTTATCAGCTGAAATGGATCGGGCTTCGGCAGCAGTGTGTCCGGGTATGGATATGCCGATCATGCACGACAGTGATCGATACGACTTCGTTCGGGATATCGGGTCTGGAAACTTCGGGGTAGCCCGATTGATGCGCGATAAGCAGACGAAAGAGCTCGTTGCTGTTAAGTATATTGAGCGAGGAGACAAGGTTAACTGAAATTCTATATATTTGTGTCTGATTATTTTGATTTATTTTTTCTTGATTATTTTTCTTCAAATTGCTTTTTTAAAGTAGGCGTTGAAGCTGATTCAGTTAAGTACGCAATATTTTTGTCTGTTCAAAAATGGAACGGCTATTTTTGGGAATTTTTTGATTCCTAATTATTTTAGATTTGGTAATAATGTAGCTGTTCTCCCTTTTCGGTGAGAACAATGATTTGAAACTTGTATTTTAGAGGAGATTACCAATTTCTTTCCCAATTCGGAAGCTTTTAAGAGTTTATAACATGATTTGTGAAACAGGATTGCTTAAATTTGGCCGAGTAAGTTTCTAGAATCAACTTCTTCTTACTTGCTCCCATTTTAGGGCTTTTGTTAGGTGAATTTTAATTGACTTCTTCATATTAATCAGCTCTGGGAACTAATTGTCTAGTGCATTTTAACTAACTTTTGCTAGCTCAAATGAAAGCTGAGTTTTATACATGATCTAAACCATATAAATGATAACAGACTAATGTTTGGATTTCATTTTGATTAATTATTTCCTTGTTTACTACCAGTTGCATAGATTTTTTTGCCCTTGTCAATTTATTTTTGTCCTCACAACTGACCTTTTGGTATTTTTCATTGCAGATAGATGAAAATGTCCAGAGAGAAATTATCAATCACAGGTCTTTAAGGCACCCTAATATTGTTAGGTTTAAAGAGGTTCTCACTGACTCCCTCTCTGGTACTTTCTTGACTTAGAAGTTCTCGGTGTGAGTTATAATCTCTATACTTTTACTTCAGGTGATTCTGACACCAACTCATCTGGCAATTGTGATGGAATATGCATCCGGTGGAGAATTGTTTGAACGCATATGCAATGCAGGACGCTTTAGTGAGGATGAGGTTCTTCCTTTTTCTTCCTTGGTAGTTTTGTATGATGTGTGTGGCACTAATGAGGATTAGTCGATTAATGTGTTTTTTTGGTTGTGTAGGCTCGCTTCTTTTTCCAACAACTTATATCTGGGGTCAGCTACTGCCACTCAATGGTATCACGATGTTATATTTTGTACAGAAGTTTTTTTCTTAAGCAATTAAGATCAACCTTGTGAAATATTGAAATATTATTGTCTACCTTATGATTCTTGATGAAGCAAATATGTCATCGTGATTTAAAGCTGGAAAACACACTGTTAGATGGAAGTCCAGCTCCTCGGCTGAAGATATGTGATTTTGGATATTCAAAGGTAGTCAATTTTTCTAATTGCAAGTCTGGTTCCGCATTCTTCAATTACTGAGACCCCTTATCAATTCCTGTAACTGGTTCCCATTTTTATTCACCTGACTCCTAGAATATGGTTATCGAGTTTCTTCTATTCATTACCTGATTATAGTTGCTCTTTTACAGTCTTCTTTATTGCATTCACAACCAAAATCCACAGTGGGAACTCCTGCATATATTGCCCCGGAGGTGTTACTTCGGAAAGAATATGATGGCAAGGTAAAATCATTATCTGAACTCCATGCTTCACTACCTGATATATATGGTGGTATCTGTTGTTAAAAGAATGCAGGTTAATTTCAAGAAACTGATAGAGTTAAGACGATCAGGCAAACAAATAGTGGAACAAACTGAATCCTCAAAAATGAAGGTTCACAGTGATGTAATTCTCTGCCACAAGCTGAAGCTGCAATTCTGATATCATAAAATGATAATACTCTAGGGTAGAATTCTAGAATAAATATGTTCTCAAAACAAGGCCCATGCACAAAGCCTGTACTTAATTAAAACACTTATAGGAAATAATAAATAATTAAATCTACACAACCAATTCAACAGGCCTGCCATCTTCTGCACTCTACGTCTATAGACCAACAATGGTCTAGGCACCACACTATCAGAAACCCTCTATATTTTTTTAGGTGATATTGGTAAAATAATTAACAAAATTTGAGCAAGTAGGGTTGTATTAGTGGCTGCACTATACATCTGAACTAGTAATAAACTTTGTTGAACTTGTAGTTGTTATTTTCAACCTATTTGGCTTTTAACTTCATCAGGAGAAATTGTAGATATCCTTCACTAGAAAATTTCCGTATGCTTCTTAGAACAATTTAGCTGGAGATTTGTAATAGTGGTTGTATTACTTAATGTACCCAGTGACACAGTGCTATACTGGCATCATGCTCTCAGAAATTATCACAAACTATACTTGTCCCTGTAAGTGAAAGCAGAGCAGAATAAATGTTCTCCTTTTATTATTATGTTCCTGAAGTATAAACAACATGAAATTCTAGGAGAATCCCAGAAGAAAAAAGGTAAATAGATAAAGAGAAATCACGGGAAAATATTATGCTTATAAATCTCTAGAGTTCTGCTAATTTTTTATACCTATTATTCTGGCACTCCCCCTCAAGTTAGACCATAGATATTTCATACTTATCATGCCCAACTTGCGTACAAAATGCTTGAAACTCTGTTTTGAGTAGCGCTTTAATGAAGATATCTGCAGTCTGTTGACTGGAAGGCACGAATGGTACACAAATAACTCCGTTAACTAGCTTTTCTTGAATGAAGTGTCTTCTATCAATTTCAGCATGCCTAGTCCTGTCATGTTGATTGTGGTACTTTGCGATACTGAAAGCAAAATTATCAGAATACAACTTCATGGGTAACTCTTTGGTTTGCCAAGTCCTTCAAGATCCTCCCTAACCACAGTATCTCACAAACTCCTTTAGCCATTGTTCTATATTCTGTTTCGGCACTACTCCTTGCAACTACACTTTGTTTCTTGCTTCTCACTTCTCCACGTTACCTAATACCCTGATAAAAAGGTACAATATCCAGAAGTGGAGCTTCTATTGGTGATGCATCCAGCAGCCCGTATCTGTGTAGACTTTGATTACATATTGGTTATTCTTCCTAGAAACAACCTTCCTCAAGAGTGGCTTTAAAATATCAGAATTCTATGAACAACTTCCCATTTGTTTTTCATAAGGAGCATGCACAAACTGACTTACTAAGCTGACAGCAAATGAAATCTCTGGTCGTGTGTGAGAAAGATATATCAGACCAAGTGTGGAGAGTGACCCATATCCACTAGAAACCTTCCTTTACCTCTCCTAGTTTAGAGTGAACACTCTATATGAGTATCTCATGGCTTGCACCCTTTCATACTGGTTTCCTCAAGCAGATCAAAAATGCAATGGTGCTGTGAAACCACTTTGCCTCTCTTTGACCAAGCAATTTCCATTCCAAGAAAATATCTAAGTTAGTCTTTTTAGAGCTATCGCCCTAATAAAAAAAATATTCCTGTGATGGGACCCGTCCCTGGTCAGAAATATAGTGAAATCACCTTTCCTAAAGATTTTTTATATCAAACACAAAAAATGAATTTTCTTCAGCTATTCAATTCCTTCCACATCATCACCTGTGGGAATGAGATCTCCCACATAGATAAACAATATAATTATCTTACTCCTTGTCGATGTCTTCATAAACAAGTAGGTCATCCGACTTCTTGTAAAAAACATTGACCTTTTAAATTTTTTGTAAATCTCTCAAACCAAGCTTTAGAAGACTATTTGAGTCCGTATAAAGATTTCTCAATCTGCATATTTTATCCTTCAAACTTGTTAGCACATCGAGGGGGAGCTCCCGTGTACACTTTCTCTACCAAGTCTCCATTTAGGAGCGCATTTTTACATCAATCTGATGCAACTCCCAATCCAAATTTTGCAGCAAGGGATAAAAAGAACTCTAACAATGTTCATCTTTGCAACAGGAGAGAATGTTTCTTCTTAGCCAATACCATATGCAACTAACCGAGCATTGGTACCTTTTAAGAGATTCATCTGACTTGTGTTACAGTTAACACCGATTTGCAACCAACTGAAGTCTTTTCCTGTTGGAAGATCAACCATTTCCCAAGTTCTTATTTTCTCCAGAACTCTCATCTCCACAAGAGCAGCATCCCTCCATTCGGGAACTTCTAGAGCCTCCTGGATGTTCTTTGGAATGGCAACACGCAACACATGACGACTTTGATATAAATTCTTGATATGTTGGTGACTGATTTTGGAACGATAGGAAATTATCGAGAGGATGTTTGGTACAAGATCTGGTACCTTTCCTAAGAGCAATTAGCAATTCTGGAGAGGAATTCAACTAATGAAGGCTCTGGGTTGGTCACATGTTCGTAGAACTTGAGTTAGGTTTAGAATTACCTGATTGGTCTACCTTATCTAGATTTGCCTTCAGGTCGAAATCTGGGTTACACTTTGGGATGTTGGCTCTACTTTCTCATCCTAGATTTTATCTCATAGACTCTACCATAAAATCAACTCCACCTTGCCTCTCACACGTTTCCTTTCCTTCCCTACTGTTATCCTGCAACGGCATTGTCAAAGTAACAGTATCCCTAGTTTCAATATTGAGACATTTTGTTCAATGTTATCAAGAGATTCAGACCCCTTTGGTTCTAGAGTTGGTTCATGATCAGTACTTCTATTTAGATGACTAATCTCCCTGCACATCGAAAGTACACACAGAATAATCTAGAACAATCAGTCATATAACCCTTAGCTCCAGAATCAACTATCCTCGAGACTTTTGACTCAACATTAAGACATTAGTATACTAGATGATTATCTTTTGTAGTATTAAAAAACATGATGGATTCACATTTGTGAGGTTTTGAGATTAAATCTTTTTACAGATTTGCTTTATATGCTTCCTTCGTGAATGACTGACCTGCCTGAGAAGATTCCTTCCCTGAATAAGCAACAATGATTTGGACATTACTGTTCTTTCCAGGTTATTGCTTTGTCCATATTGTTGGTTTTCCATGAATTTTCCAGCATGTCTCCTGTGTGAGCCAAAAGTGTTTGCAGTGATCACACCACAAGGCTTGACATTTTCCCCCCCTGCAGCATTTCTTCTCGATACAACTATGGGTGCTTATGGTTCTTGTTCCTGTTTTCCAAAAATCACCTTCCTTCTCGCCTCTGAATCCATCTAGATTTTAACTACTTATACTTTTGAATAATTTTTAGCCCTGGCTCTGGTACCATGTACGTGAAAATAGAGCAGAAAACATATCCTCAATTTCATTATCTTCTTGAAGGATAAAAGACATTGTATAAATAGAGGAATTTTACCCAATCTTCCCTTATTTAAGAAAAAAGGGAACAAGATAAAGAGATGGGAAGATAATATGCTAGTAAATCCCTAGAATTCTTCTGCAAATGATCCCTATAATTCTGACAGTCCCCAAAGATATTGTCATGACGAAATATCTCCTCTAGTTTTCATAATTTTCCATTCATTGGTTCAATGTCAGGGATAGCATGCCATGGGAAATAGTTTATTACTTAATAAATAATTATTTCCTTTTAAATTCCTGTGTTTTGTATTTGTAGGTGTTCTTGACTCTGTTTTCATTCTTCTGATGGATTTTAAAATTAGCTGATTTTTGATAGAGTAACACCAAATTATGTGGTGAACTTTGTTGAGACTTGTTACCAAAAGTCATATGTTGGGGAGCTTTATTAATTTTTGAGTTCATGTATTGTGGTTTGAATTTTCCTTGCCAGTGTATCTATGTAATCTTCATGTGTTCTGGAAGGAGTTGAAGCTTAAGAGTAGTTTCTATTATGTAGGTAATGACCCAAGTAGTCCTTTTGATTTTATGGCGTAGTTTCAAGTTTTTCCTGCCCTTGGTTCTGGGTTTTGTATGGCACTAGATTGATTCTGATGGACATTAAGCCTTGTTGACCTCTATAGAGTATTACACTTTTATCTTAATATTGTTCTAATATTCTTGTATGAAGGTATGGATACCAACAGTGAAAATAGTTCTTTTCTGAATTTGGTAATGCTAATGCAGATGTCACTCGAGTTGGAAAATATTTTATTACTTCACTTCCTGTTAACTTGTCATATGTAGATCAAGAAGAAATGATATGTTCTCTATAAATAAGCATCTGATAATTGGAGATTTGGATCTCCAGAATGAGATGATGCCCTATATTTTTTTCTGGTAGGATCTTTTTAGGATTATGATACAGACAAATTGGGTATTTCAGAGGAGAATTTAGGTTTATATCCTTATCCATAAAAATCAACAAAACAATACTAAGTAGCATCTTAAGCACTAGGTAAAGTATATCAGCTTTCAGTTTAGCCTTCTTTCTTGTTTCAGTGGCAAGGACATAACCCATTAGGACCGCCATTCTTTTTTGGTTTGTGTGAATAAGACTACGTTTACAGTCTGTGACTGAGGAATGTCTCTGCTTTAGATTGCAGATGTGTGGTCTTGTGGTGTGACTTTGTATGTTATGCTGGTTGGTGCTTATCCATTTGAAGATCCTGAAGAACCTAAAGACTTCCGGAAGACAATACACAGAATCTTAAATGTTAACTATTCCATTCCTGAAAACGTCAAAATATCGGAGGAATGTTGGCACCTAATTTCAAGGATCTTTGTAGCAGACCCTGCTCAGGTCAGTGACTTAAACTTTCAAGTATGAGCTTCTTGCTTTTAATCAACTATGCAGACTCTCTCTCTCTCTCTCTCTCTCTCTATGCAATGATTGAGGTTAATTGAGATATTACCTACAATGAGTCTTATAGTGATGTCCTAAAAGTGAAGTGTTGTGTTATACAAGTTCAGTAGCTTATTGGAATTGGTAATTTGACTTCATTAAAAAAAAAAACCTATTATCAATAAAGATTCTATTCATCAAATCGGATTCTTATATTTTCTTTAAATCCATTGGGAAAACAAACTTGAAACTGAGTTCTGTCCCTTGATAGACTATAGTTATTGGTGGAATTTATCGAACTGTTTGCCCTTGTTTTCATCATAATAATCCAGCATGTTTTGCATGACCAATCAATAAATCTCATTAATATCGTGGCGAAAGTTTCTGGTCAATCTTGGAACTCATGCTATTGTAATTTATGTTCGGTCAGCGCATCACAATACCTGAAATCAGGGACCATGTGTGGTTTCTAAAGAACCTTCCGGCTGATCTGATGGACGAAAGGACATTCAGCAACCAGTTTGAAGAACCTGATCAGCCGATGCAAAGCCTGGAAGTCATCATGCAGATTATCTCGGAAGCCACCATACCTCCCGCTGGTTTGTATAATCTAGACTTCATGGACGATGACATGGAAGACCTCGACTCTGATCCGGATCTTGATGTTGACAGCAGCGGAGAGGTCATATATGCAATGTGATTGCGATCGGTGAGATGTTCTCTCAACATTCTGTTTTAGCTGTGACGAGAGCATTGCACGCAGTTCTGTATCATTTCGGTTAAGGTAAAAAATGGGAGTGAATGCATAGAAGAGGAGGCCACTACCAATAGTAATTATATACATATTATATATTTATCAGCTGATGATGAATTACTATCACTCCTGTTGTTTTTTTTTTTTTTTTTTTTGGGTATCCTTTGCTCTGCTTTCTGTTGCTCGTTGTGTTTCAGCTGTACGCATGTGATATGTATCTAAGCGACGTTGTTGGAGCTTATATAGATCCTATGTTGTTATATAGTTACAATATAATGGCTTCAACATTTAGAGCTAAAACATATGTAGTTGGATGTCTTAAATTTCCAGCACGGTTACCAGTCCCGTGCTTTGCTGAATGATCTTGCCTTACATGATAATGGTAGGAATAGTAGATATCCTCAATAAGCGTGGTCAAGTGGTGCAGATTTTGGATGTTTAAAATTGAGGTTTCAAGTTCAAATCCTTTTAAATACATGCCTTCTAATACAGGCTGCAGTTGGTTTTGAAATACCATGTTATTATGCTCAATATCAAATAAATATTTATGCACTATTTTCCATTAATCAAGATCAAGTAGCGGATTTTTTTCTAGGGTTAATTTTAATTTGCTAGCGGACTTTTTTCTAGGGTTAATTTCAATTTGCTACCTGAATTATAACATTTTTTCTCAATAGGTATATAAACTCAATTTTTTTTTCTATCATTAGTGAATTTCTTCAAAAAATTTTAATTGCTATCCCAAACATTTTTCGGTCAAAATTTACCGGAAAACTTGAAAATGCAATTCACATGTATGATTCATATGCCAAAATGACAATTATTTGAAGTCATATAATAATCTCATGTCAATTTCATGATTCTCATTTGATCTGATCTCGAATCGGACAAAAATCAATTTAGGGTTTTGAACATTTTTTATTCGATTCGAATTTAAATCAAACAAAAATCTTTAAATTAATTTAGGGTTATAATTTGACTTCGAAAGAGAATCATTTTGGCATATAAATCATGAATTTTTTAGTTTTTCGATGAATTTTGGTCGGAAAATATGTGTTTGAGGTAGCAATTGGAAAATTTTAAAGAGATTGACTAGTGATTGAATTTTTTTTTGAGTTTATACATTTATTGAAAAAAGTGTTACAGTTTAGATAGCAAATTGAAATTAACCTTTTTTTCTATTATTGTTGGATGAGAAAACTCATCGATGATAAATTAAGATAAATTATTGTTGGATAAGAAAACTCATCGATCAAAAGCCAAGACTGAGGTCTAATGAAGGTCTGATCAAAAGCCTTCTGAGGCTGAAGACCTCCTTTTATAGGCATCAATGTGCTCCTGTGTGGATCTATTATTGTCTTGTCAGCTTGCACTCCACTTGGTTAGTGGGGAATGGGGCCAACCTTCTTTATTTTTCACCCACCATTTGGTAAGTGCACCTTCCACCATTTATTGTCGAGTTAGGTGGCCTCGTTGTCTTTTTGCGTCGGCAACGATTCTTTCGCTCAGTGGAGGGGTCCTCCATTTTTATCTTTTAGCAATCGTCTATCTTTGGTGCTTGATTTTTCAAGGATGGTGGGACCATCCATTACACCTTGTCTGACGGGAATGCCATGTGCTAGAAAGAGCCAAGAAAGATCTCTTAGCACCCTTTGAACCTATATAGGGTCTATATTTGAACCCTTTATACTGTATTCCTATCTATTACAATTTTAGAATACAATACAACTTGTTTACTATCGAGTCCAGTTAGACCCGCTTCCTTTTATTACATTTTTGAGTTTTATTGTCTAAAACCCCTTTCTTTTTTCCTTCTTTTTTGGGTAATCGAGTTTGTCATGTTTTACTTTGAAACCCTGTCCGAATAGAGGTTTCTCTTGTACCTGACAGTAAGAATATATTCGTTCTTCCCATCTTCCCATTGTATCATGTTACATATTTTTCTCCTTGTTTGTTCCGTTGCCGGAACCTTGTTTTCCCAGATCAGCTTCCTTTTATTTTCAAAAAGGTTTTCAACAAATCTAGTAGTATTTCCTATCATTGAGTTTAACAGGAAAGATCCATTCACTGAATTTTGAAATATTTTGGAATGGATACTTAACTTTGTCCATTATTGTGAAACAGACTTAAAGTCCCTAGGCTCGCCTTGTTAATATATCATCTTCTGTAAGGGCGACCACTAAGGGGCTGTTTGATGGTGGTGCTTTAGCTCTGTTGAAGGCCACTATATCTGGTTTCTGTAATTTTATGAATTGAAAAATTGGATGAGACCCTTTACCCGTGATTTCTGAAGCTGCTGAAATTATTTTTAACTCTAGTATATCTCCTCGACCCAAATGGGGGTTATTTTGTCATGAGTCGTGCACGGCAGTAGCTATCCATTTTGGTAATTTTGAAATCTCCGAAAAATTGGGTGCGGTTTTAAATATTGAAGCAATGGCTCCAAAATCGAACCACTCTCGCACGTCTTGTGGGTTTGCACCCGAAAGCATCCAAAGCCTTGGATACTTTCCAGACCAATCCGCAGTTATTTTTCCTAAATTGATCTCATTCCTCGTAGCTAATTTCTCTCATGTTCTTTGAAAAACCTGAAATGGAGAAACAGTTTGATTAGTGTTAACCTGTCTAGGTCCTATCTGTGGCCTTCGGTTAACATCTCCCTCTTTTACCCTAGAGATGTTGGGTTGACTCGGGTTGCTTGGAATTTCTCCCTAACTTTTCAAATTAATATTTTTATCGGAGTCCGATAAAACACTTGATTCGACTTTATCAACCTTTTCACCGGTATCCGATGAAAAATCCTTATCTGCAGGATGTCCTGTCTCAGGTGTAAAAACATCTTATTTGTTCATCGATGATGAACCTTCATGTATTTCTTTTTGGGTTACTGATGGTAAACCCACCTTTGACCAAGGCCCTTCCAATACTTTCCACAAATGGAGTTGGGCCAATCGCGAAGCTTGTATGACTGCTTGGACTTTGTCCAAATCTGCCTTTTGAACATATGAAGCTGCTTCAGCACGTATCCTAAGCAACTCAAATGCCTTGTTTAGTTCCTCAAGGTGTTCCCTGAGGTGTCTTGATCTGACTGTGATGTAATTCGCTTCAAGGATGTCCATCTCTTGTTAAAAAATCTGTAAGAACATTTTCATTAAATTTCACAATGACAATATCAAATAAATAATATTGGCATTCTGTCTGCCACCTGATAATACGAGCTTTTTCGATTTTTGATTCAATTTTATTTTTCAAAAAAACTTTAACATTTGTATTATCAACTTTTAAAACAAATTATTTTGCTAGTAAAAATAAAGGTCATTTTTTGAATGCCTTCCAAACTGCAAAGAATTCTTTAAAGGCCATTTTTTGAATGTCTTCCAAACTGCAAAGAATTCTTTCTCATTAATATGCCAGACTTTGGCTTGTCGTTCTGTAAACAACCCTCTTGTGTCTACATGGTTCTTCACCCGTAGATGTCTTTTTCATGAGCACTGCTGCCCATCGAAAGTCGTTAGCGTCTGTGTAGACCACTAACTAATCCTCATCTTGAGGGATCGCTAGTTTCGGCAGGTTACTACAAACCTGATTAACTCTCGAACACATTGGAAATGGATATCTTCCCATTTCCATTTGGTCTTCTCATCCTTTTGTAATAAACAAAAGGATGAAAATCCTTGCGATATTTTGCTAAGTCTTTGATGAATGAACCTGCAAAATTAATCACTCCTAAGAAGGTTTGAAGATGCTTCTTATCTTTAAGAACATCTGGAAAGTTGCGGATTTTTTCCTCAATGTGTTCCTGTAGTTCCATACCTGCATGGTCAATAATAACATCGAAAAACTCGATTTTATTAACCGTAATTATTACCTTTTTTTCAAAAAGCACTAATCCCACTTTAAGACATGCTTCTAAAAATATTTTAAGATGCTTTAAATGACCTTTCATGTTTTTAGATGCAATCAAAATATCGTCTATGTAAACAACATAAACTCAAAATAATCTTTGAAAAGATTATCCATCTTTTGTTGGTATATTTGGGATGCATTAACAAGTCCCATCGGAAGTACATTCCAAATATGCTGACCCTGTGGAGTAGAAAAAGCCGTTAATTTCTTTGAATCTTTTTCTAACTTGATCTGGTAGAATCCAGACTTACAATCGAATTTTGAAAACACTTTTATCCTTTAATGCAATCAATTAAGTGTTCTCTACTTGGAATGTAATAACCATCAAATTTCGTAATCTTATTAATACCTTGATAGTTAATTACTAACCTTGTTTTTCCTCTCTTTATTTCACTATGGTTTCTTACAAAAAACTCAGGGCTACTATAAGGAGAAATACCTGCTTCGATCAGATTGAGATCGATATACTCTTTTATAATCTTTTACATATCCTTTTGATTTTCAATGTTCATCTGAATCGGCTTATATCGAACCAACTCGTATCGATATTGTTCTTTTACCTTTAAAGTTGCTTCGATCTGGTTTTTGTCCCACCAGACTAAAGGATTCTCATTGAAATTCCTTTGTATCAATCTTTTAACATTTTCAAGGGAAAGTAAACTTTCCTCATCAATATCAATTTGAGGTGGTCCTTCTTGCAATACATTTTTTAGAAGCTGAATTGCTTCTTCATGTGCCTCCTCCATTCCCCCTTGTCTATAAGATAAAAGAGCTTCTCCAAATTTCTTCTTATCCTGCCTTTTAGGATGAGTTAACTTGGCTTCATTATCACCATGTTTGCTGTGAAAATTAATAGACATTATCCTATTAAAAGCTTTCTCTTGTCACAAAACCTGTATCAGACTACCACAATTAGTAGTAAAGGTCAACAGGTTCTTGTGATTATCCTGCTTATATTTTGCAAATGTTTGGATAAAATTATTACCCAACAAAATATCAGCACCTGTATCATGAATATAGATAGGTGGCATTCTTATTTTATACCAAGGGGTATCAAATGCACCTCCGATCATTATTCTTGATTCTCGAATACCCTTATTGAGTATTAGGATCTTTTGGGAGAAATCCCTTCCTGCAATAAGAGGTAATTTTTTCACTGCTTCGCTGGGAAAAACTCCAGGCTTTGCTATACAAATGCCTGAACCTAAATCAATATAAGCTGCAAAATATTCTGTCTTATATTGATCATATAATATCCCAACAAATATATATATATGGAAAACATACTCGTCAATCAGAATCGTCTGGATTTTTTTTCATATTTCTCCAAGATTCTAATATGTTTATCCTTGAGCTTCTTATATTATGCTCATAGGCTAGCTCTTGTAATTTTATCACATCTTGTATTTGATGAGTTTGACCATTTCTTCGCATATCCCTCATACGGTCTAACAACTCATCTTTCTCTTTTCTGAGATCTTCGATCTCTTCGTCTATACGCAAACCTGGCATATAAACTAGTTTTATTCTACCCTGACTGTATGTCCATCAAGGTCGAACTCCATCCACTTTTCTTTTCTTCCCCAATGTTTGTGATCCTCAAGGAAACTTAGACCAAGGGTCATAACACCCTTAGTTATTCCTGCACTTCCTGTGACAGATACTTCATAACCTGCTATGTTTAGCAAGCCTTCATATCTATTTACACTTGGTTGCTGTAAATGATATATCTCATCACAAGGAAACCAATTATCAGCTTCAAATATATCAAAAATAACACATATTTCTCTCCAACCATCAGGGCAGTTAATTTTAACATTTCTTACTATAATTTGTTGTGGATTAAAATCTTCATATTGTTCTTTTCTTTTAGGGCTTAGAATCCTATCTTCAGAAAAAGACATCTTGTTACTAATCTCAGAATCAAACCTTGATGATTTATTTAAAATCGAATGATCTTTAATTAGTATATTAACACCACCTATCTTAGGTATCTGGATAGGGTCTGGTGTCATAACCTTGGCAAATTCCTTGAAAATTCTAGTAATTTCTATATACTATTTCCTAATAAACATATTTGAATGATGTGTATTGGAAAGTGCACATGTAATTTTATACGTGATAGAATATGGTCTATTCTCTTTTTTCATTAAATCAGATCTCTTAAAATCTTTATGAAGGGTTAAGACTATCGAAATCTTGGTCAGCTAGGTTGTATGCAATCCTAGGGTGGATATTAAACATAAGTTTACCTGCATACAGATACGTACCATGACAACTATCTCGTAGATTATTGATTCTCCTATCCATTACAGATAAATGTAATTCCGAATCAATACCATCTTTGAATGTAGCTTTAATTACTACTTCAATGGTCCCAATATGAATCCATTTCATAGTAATTGTTTTTTCTTCTTTGATATGATTTAGAACTTCAAGAATTTATTCTCTTGGGATAAGCTGCATATCAACTTGGTTACCAGTTAATTCCATAGGAATTGAAAACTCACCTGAGTTCACCTGGTAGATTATGTGGTGCTTGCGTTGTCTTAGCCCGATCTGGTTACAGATTCGATTAAGGCTTCCAATTTTAAACCCGTCATATGGATTTAAGGTTGAATCTTGTCACATGATTTTTTTCATCGTTTTGTTGGAGATGGTTGAAAAGAATCCTGATAGACTTTCCGAGGTTTGAAGTCTATCTTCCTGTTTGCCTTGGTTACTCATCTGATTCTGTAGATGATCTATAGGATCCCCTTCTGAATCAGATTCGAACTCTTCTACATAAATGCTTTCATCTAAAGAAATATCCTCGAACTTGTAAATGGGCCCCAAATCGCCATAGTAGACTGCATCCAGGATGTCGTCTGTTAGCTCGAACTGGCGCACTTCTTTTTGCTTCTGTGGGCAATTGGGCGAAATATGTCCTTTCACACCGCAAGTCCAGCAGTTGCAATCTTTGAAACTTTCATTTGTACGAGTATGAGCTCGTTTGAAAGTTCTTCTTCTGGTTGTTCCTCCTGTTGGCTTTCCTGTGGATCTAGATCCTTGTGTCGGAAACTTGGAAGGACCAGCCTTCTGACCAAATTTGTAAGATCTAGCCTTTGATTTGGACCACCATGATCTTTCTTGATTGGAAGACCTTCTGTATGATCCTCCGGACTTCGATCGAAACCCCCTTTGGAAGTGTTTCTTTCTTTTTCCCTGTCTTTCGCTACTTGATTCTCCAATAATACTTGAAAAATCATTATTGTCGCAACATAGAGAAGTTTTTTTTACCAACCCTCTTAATTTTTTCTTGTTCTTTTGTAGCGTTGCTTGATGACACCATTCTCTTAGACTGTCATTTAAAAAGGACATTCTTCTAGCCCCTGAATCAACCCTTCCTGGAGGTACCTTATATGTTTGTATAAGCATTTCTCTCCAAGGGCTACATATTTTTGCAAAGTACATTTCTG
Source organism: Scutellaria barbata (assembly GCA_028654395.1). Lineage (NCBI taxonomy): Eukaryota > Viridiplantae > Streptophyta > Magnoliopsida > Lamiales > Lamiaceae > Scutellaria > Scutellaria barbata. Next base: position 6,628,857 of record CM053650.1, read on the forward strand.
TTGCAACATTTAGTCACTACAAGAAAACTGCCCGATAGTGACGGATTTTAGTGATGAAAATATTCCGTCAAAAATTTGTTATGGAATAGTGATAGAAAAGGTTTTGTGACGGACTTGTGACGAAATAATCCGTTACTACATGAATTCAAATTTAAAAAAAATTATAAATTCGATTATTTTTCTTTTTGATGGAATTTTCCGTCACAATTATATCACTATTTTGTGACGAAATAAATCCGTCACTATTTATATAATGGTCTTTTGGACTTCCCTAAGGTCTTGGGTAATCTTAAATGTGTCTGGAACAATTATGTTCCAATCTTTGCTGGATGTCATTTAATGAAATCCTGCACTTGTTTTATCTCGAAATAATTTTCGGATACATTTTTCTTGATTTTGTCCTCCTATTATGCACAAGAAAATAATATTGCACAAATAATTTAAATTTATTTTTTCAATAAAACTTGATTTTGATACCACTTCGAGCATCAGATCTCAATAAATATAAATTATGGAAAAACTCTATAAATTTTATTTCCAAATAATAATCACTCAATACGTGGCATTGTTATACCTTTCAGACCAGATCAAAAGTATAAATACGAGTGTTTTTTGGGGTACGAGAAAAGTTTCCAGCCTATATACTGTTGACGTCGGAATTTGTAATTTGTTAATTTCTAGTCTAACACCCAAATGTATGTAAAATAAAATGTGAAGTATGCAAAAGATTGGCCCGGAGCCTACTCGGGCAATTTAGCTCGGCTGATCCTGGACGGTTTATTGTGGCCGGCCAGAATCTTATATAATTTATGTGAGAGAAAGTAGCTCTCTCGTGCTTTTATACAAAAGTGTTGGGGGCTCTTACAAGTTGAAATTACATCTATTTATAGCTGAAAAATAACCTAAGTATTGGAGATCGTGGAGGTTGTGGAAGTTGAACTCATTTTCTCCTTGATTTTCGCTTATTTACGTGACATTTGGCGGTTTTGTCACCCACGATCTCTTGGTGGTTAGCTATAATCTGGGCAGCAAGATCAGCTCGGGCCGGCCATCCTGGACGATCTATCGGGTTGGACGTCCAATGTGTTATCTTGGCCGGTCAAGTGAACTGATGGCTTTTACTGGGCTATCCAGATGTAATATAGCAGGTAGCTCGGATCGGATGTCCAACATAGTCCATTTCTGGTCGGCCCGTCCATTTCTGGTCGGCCTCCTTACCTAGCTAAGAGTCCGAGTCGAGCTCTTCTGGCCGGCTTGTCCATTTCTGGCCGGCCCGTCCATTTCTGGCCGGCCTCCTTACCTAGCTAAGAGTCCGAGTCGAGCTCTTCTGGCTGGCTTGTCCATTTCTGGCCGGCCCGTCCATTTCTGACCGGCCTCCTTACCTAGCTAAGAGTTCGAGTCAAGCTCTTCTGGCCGGCTCGTTCATTTCTGGCCGGCTCCTTACCACTTCTGATCTTCTGGACGGCTCGGCCATTTCTGGCCTTCCGAGTCGGCTCGACCATTTCTGACCTTCTTATATTTGATTTTGTTCGACTCGGGTTAGGGGTACAACATATACCAATATAATTATATCCGATTTTAATAAAATTGATTTAGCAAAATAGTTTGGAAACCATGAGATAAGAGTGGAAATAGCATTTAACAATGTGTACTTTTAGGGGTAAATTGGTCTTTAACCACTTTTGTGGCATATTGGGATTATATTTTCAATTTTGTGGCATTTTGAGCTATAGGATAAGGTTTTGTGGTATTTTGGGATCTTTTCTCTATATATATATGTACACCGTGGGCACAACCCACTGTTAACGTGTCAAAAATTCAGAATATTTATTAATTTTACTTTTCACGAAGGGATGAGATCATTACACGTTATCGGTGGACATATTAAAAGTTGTGTACGGTGGATATTTGAACATTTTTTTTATATATATATTTTAATCAAAGATATTTTAACCTTCCAAGTTTCAACTATAATTACTTTGTAGTTATTTTATTATATGGTGTATTTAGAATTATCATGGGGCATTGACATTTTGAGTGGAAGTTATATTCGAAAAAATTAAAAAATTTGTGTGATTAGTAGAATGATCAAAATCTATTACACTACCTATCGTGAATACATATTAATGTGTTAATTGTTAATGTATCATAAATTCAATGTAATAATTAATTTCATTCATATCACAATATTTGAAGAGATTAAATATTTACACATCACCTGCGGACATATGGTTGGTAGGAAAATATTGTAGAGTGTGGTTAAAAATTTGATATTATTAAATTATTTTAAAATAAAAAATTATATTTCGAGAGAAAATAAATTTTGTTTTATTTCATTAAAAGCAATCTCTATCTAATCCGATTTCAGACTCGCCACCTGATGAAACAGAGTGGAAGACCAAAACCACTTCGAATGCTGTTTGCGGAGAGGCTTCTTCGCATGGAGGATTAATATCTTTGAGAGAATATCATCTGCCTTAAAAGTTTGCTGAAATTCTGAGCAAGTTTGTGAAAAATGCATTTTACCAGTGCTTCGAACCCATTACTAAATAGTTTCTCGCTAAAACCCTTGTGCATTTGCCCTTCTTCCAAAACCCTATTTGTCCGAAATGATATGCGGTCTAACTTCTCGCTTAGTAGGCAATTTTCTGCTACAAGTTTGCGGTTCCAATCACTTGGCTGTAGAAGATGCGGAATTGATGTTGGAAGACTCACGATTAAGGGGTGCCAAGCTTCGTTAAATTCTGGCTCCGACTCATTGGACGGCGGAACTGAGTCGCCGCAGCAGCTATTCGAGGTGGGTATTTATCCCAATTTGAGTACATGTTGAATTTTGGATTGCGAGAAAAGGGAAACTGAAGATTTATTTACTTTTCTATTTTGAAGTAAGCTAGAAATTAGAGTGGCTACTTAACATTCAAATGCAACTTGAATGTGCTTCATTCCCGGTGGGTAGATTGTGGAAGTAACTGATTGCCTTTCGTGTTTGGGAATATTTACACTTTCACTGAAGAAATGTAATGCTGGTCCTGACAATGTTTGGCATGCAAATCAGGAAGGATATGGGATCGATATTTGTTTTAATTTTTGCTGAATTCGATGTGAGGGGTGGGGCTTGTTTAAACCTCCCTGTGACTGCTTAAACGTGGGTTAGCAACATTTAGGTTATGCATGTTTCGAGGTTTTACTTTACTGAAGCTATCTTTTTATCGTGTTTCTTAGTTATTTATCCTGAATGATGAACGAGTTTATTGTTTTTCAAACATAATAATGAATAGGTCTTGTCTTCCTAATTCAATTATTTGGTTCCAAATTTTGGGGATGCCAATGTAGTTGAAAATCAGAAGACCTAAGGAATTGTAACCCTGAATGGATATTTGTTAGTTTTATTTTTAAGTTTTGTAGAGGGATTGCTTGTCTGATGCCATAAATTGATGATGGAGATTGCCAGAATTTGAAGGAAGTTGAGAGAGAACGGATGAACAGATTAGAAGAATTTGAAAGGAAGGCGAATGTTCAGTTGGAGAGGCAGCTCATGATGACATCAGAGTGGAGCAGGGCTCTTATGACCATGAGTGGGAAGTTGAAAGGAACGGAGTGGGACCCTGAGACTTCTCATTGCATAGACTACAGCGACTTCAAGAGACTTCTTGATTCAAACAATGTCCAATTTATGGAGTACTCTAATTATGGGCAGACAGTATCAGGTTGGACTTCTTCTTGGTTTTCTTTTTGCAAATTCACTCTCTAGATTTGAGTAAAGAGTGGAGCTGTATACTATGATTATCAAGGTGAGGTGATGGTTAAAACTGTTACGATGTCGCCTAATTGAGATTTTTGCTAAATTACAATAGAAGCTTTGGAAGATGATACCTATATAGCGAGAGTTGGAAAAGTAGACTTTTAGTTACAACAATGTGACTAATGTAAATAGTGGATGTTGGTGTAACATCTAAAAGAATTACTTGTAGTTGCTTTAAAATCCCTGCCGTGCTCATACAGAATCTAGATAGTTCTCCTCCTTCAGATGTTTTTCATGTTTATATTTTTATTAGACACTAAAGCTACTTACCTGTCTTTGGTTTAGTTTAACATCCATATGTTGGAGACCATGTAAAGGTACTTTGTTTGGCTTCTTTTCTTATGAAATATTTTGTTTCTGTACTGAACCTTTGATTATAATATCCAAATAGTTCTCCTTCAGATGTTTTGCATGTTTATATTTTTTTATCAGACACTAAAGCTACATATCCATCTCTGGTTAGTTTACATTCATATGTTAGAAGACTATTAAGTGTGCTCCACTTGGCTTCTTTTCTTATAGAATATTTTGTTTCTGTGCTGAACCAGTGATTTTACCTCATTATAAAGAAGAGAAAGCTGAAGGTTCAGAAGGTGATAGGGACAAGAAAATTGTTTTCCGGCGCCATGTTGTTGACCGTATGCCAATTGATTGCTGGAATGATGTTTGGCGGAAATTACATCAACAGCTTGTAAATGTTGATGTACTGAATGCGAATTCCGTCCCTGGTGAAGTCTATTCATCTGTTGCCACTGCAGTTGTCTGGTCAATGAGGCTTGCTCTTTCTGTTGCTTTATATGTTTGGATTGATAATATAACGAGACCAATATATGCAAAAGTAATACCTTGTGATCTTGGTGCTCCACCAAAAAAGATGACATTGCAGCCACTCCAGCGTCAGGCCCTTGGGTCATTAGGGAAGAGTCGGTAGGTTGAGGTGTTATTTTTTGTCATCTATTCGGTGCTAATAATGTTTACTTTTTTTTTTTCCAGTATAATAATTTTTTTTTTCTCTTTCATTTCTTACATTGGCGTCATTAGAAAATACGCTGAAAAGGTTGGTCAAGTGATTTTTTTGGACATTCTTGCAGTTGAGAAGTTGTCAACATTTAGTTATTTGTCAATGGTCCCACAATAAATTTTTAGAGAATTCATAGATGCACTACGTCTAGGCCTCTTTTCCTCGAAGTTTTACTTGTCATTTGGTCACTTCTTGAAGTGGATCTTATAGTTCATTGATGGTCCTTGAGACTTATATTCTGAAGATTACCAGCTCATCTCAACTTCATCCATAGTGTTGATCTTCTTAGGTTCAGCTCTTTGGCATCAATTGTGACCTTCAGGATTTCCTTGTCTTGGATTATTCCACTGCAGTGTTCCTTTATTCTTCTAGTGAGAGAAATCTTGTTTGATTGTGCTGATTTGCAGATAACCTAATTAGTTATGAGTTCTTAGCCTGCTAAAGTTCATTATAAAAATGAAAATATCCAGGGACTTCCTGTAATATTCTTTGCCCTACATATTTGCAGATCCTGCACCCCAATCTCCATCTTGACCAGTAAAAACAACACATAATGAATTGAGCATCCCCCCTCAAATCTACGCTTAGTGAATCATCAAAAGTGTAAAAGCTTTTATTGGACATGTGCATGTCTGATACGGGGATTCCCCTTCAAATTATCACCTCCAGAAATGGTCAAAACATGGTCAATCCCAGAAGTGTACCATATATATAGATATAAGGAATTTCTATTATTCAAGGGAGATAGGTTTTGGTTTCTATTCTTGCTGTTGGGTATGGTTTTTGTTTTAGTTTGTGTAACAGACACTTTGATGTCTGATCGCTGTTAGATTTTAGATTTAAGGTCTTGGGTGTGAATGGTTTAATTTATTGCCCTTGTCTGAATGATGATTGAACGGATCTTGTTCTTAACCATGTCAATACTGTATCTGTAGTCATTTCAATGGAAAATTGATGGTGGAGAGGCCTTTCAACCGATTTTTACTACATAGGATGTAGCTTATTTGAAATTGAAAATGGATCTTTGATCTTTAATGTGGTGTGCAAATGTAAAATTTGCATGTTTTGATAAGTGTCAAGCGTATTTTAATAATTTGATCCATCAAGATGGATTTACTGGATAAGCAAATATAATTTGAACTGATGCAAAATTTTAGAACACTTACGTTATGATGTTTTGTATCTTCATCCCAGGGCAAAGTTCATATCAGCTGAAGAAAAAACAGGTGTTACCTTTGAAGATTTTGCTGGCCAAGAATATATCAAGAGGGAGCTTCAAGAGATTGTCCGAATACTGAAAAATGACGAGGAGTTCCAAAATAAAGGTATCTATTGCCCTAAAGGTGTACTCCTTCATGGTCCTCCTGGAACTGGTAAAACACTTCTCGCAAAAGCTATAGCTGGCGAGGCAGGCCTTCCATTTTTTGCAGCTAATGGTACAGATTTTGTTGAGGTGAGATTCATGGAAACAATAACTAAATGGTTCTATCTCACCTAGTGTAAACATATCTTTTGAGATGTGGGTAAAAATTCAAACTATCTGTCACTATGGTATGATAGGTGGTAAAGTATAACTTGCTCATGTTAGCCTCATGAAAATGTGATTTGGGGAATTTCAGTTGCCACTATTGGTGCTCCCTGTTAGAAGGTAGTGGCTCCTTGTCATGAAAAGTCCAGAAAGATCTTGTCTAGAAATTGATAATAGATCTAGACTCACCATTCTTAGAATATGATGATATGCATTTTCAAGTAAAAGTTGGTTAAATGCTAAAGTTGTATCAACATATTGAGTGGCTAATGGATAATGACACTTTTTGTAATGTGACTCCTGTTCTGCTGGAAATTCATGGTGCAATCTAGCTGGTAGGTTGGTTTTGTTAATTTTGAGAGATAGGACTCTTCTGTTGATGCTATTGCTAGGGCTAATGGTACTGGAGTATGCTTGAAAATGTAGGAAGTACTGGACACTGGAATATGTTCTTGCTTTTCTTGTCCTTTTAGTGCTTTCATACGCACAAAACATTGTTAAGACCGTACACATATTTCATTATCAGTTGTGGTCATGATTAGGTAACAATTTCCATATTAATTGTGGTGATTGATTAGGTAAATCAAGGCTTAGTTTGGTTAATACGATAAGCTGATTGATATCTTGGTTCTGCACTATCCCTCTATTCTCTACAAATTTTACCTGTCTATATCAGAAGTATGGCAACAAATTACTGTTCCTCCAACCGAACCTTCAGTTCCCACTACGCCTATGCTATTCACCCACCTCCATTTTTTGCTGGCCGTCTGACATCAATTATGGCCTCTATCATTGCATGAAATTACAATATATAGATTTAAAGTTCCTTGTTTCCTGTTAATGATTTGATATTTGACTTGGTATATAAGATTGAGAATACAAGCATGGTACCTGACTTGGATTATTAAATTATTTCTGAATTGAAGAATCGACCATGGGCACCTTTAATATACAGTAAATGTTGTTTGAGAGATATAGTCTAATATGACACGTTTTTGTTCAGATGTTTGTTGGTGTGGCTGCTTCTCGAGTGAAGGATCTTTTTGCTAGTGCCAGGTCATTTGCCCCTTCCATTATTTTCATTGATGAGATAGATGCAATTGGAAGCAAACGTGGTGGACCTGATGTTGGAGGGGTACTATGTTTGTTGAATGTTATATTTCTGTGCAAATAAATGTCTCCATATTTTTCATTTTAATATGCACATGAAGAACTTGCAATACCTATACTTAGGGGTTAAGATTCTGAATATTTAAAAATGCTTAAATGCTGGCATTCTTCTTTTAATGCAATGATGAAATTTTGCAAGATAAAAGCTTTACTCCATTATTTGAAACTTTTTTGCATTTAAATATGAAGTGTTCATTGTGTATCTGCGTATTCTTTCTGGGTAGAGGTCTCTTCCCATTCATATCAATCAAGCAGGTCTAGTGGTTTAAGTATTTCCAATATCTGTTTCTCACCTAGGTTTGTTTGAAAAGTTCAAGTGTCACATCTAGATTTTGCATTGATATCAGAATCAGAATAAGGTTAGTATTCGACAATCTCTTGAATGGAAATCAAATTTCCAGCTTAACTAATTTGCCCTCAGTTTATAGTGAAATCACCTATGTCCTTGCCATGTTGCTTGGACTCAGGACAGATATCCAATATGGGTACTTATCTAGAAGCCTAACTTCTTACTTCATAAAATTCAGGATTTGTGATAAGTTAAAAAGGATTTAGGATAAGGGGATATGTCTAGAATGCTCATTGAAAATGTCTAGAATTCTCAATGAAAATGTAAATATTTCATGCATAATAAATTTACATAAAATGTTCATATTTTATCATTTATTAGGAGAATCAAAATGTTATATTTAGTTACTAAACAATTCTAAAATTGGAAAACTTCATTTTGCCTTAGTCCAAGATAAAATATTTCAAACTACAAGCTTATAAGGTGTATCCATTTATATGGACTATGGTCAAGGATCCAGGAAGTATCCCATGACTTATACCCATGTCTTATCCTAGGAAACATAGGTACCTTTCAGAAATGACGAGTCTAAGCATCAGAGGCTTGTAAGATGAGTCATTACTAGTTTTTTTTATTATGTTATAGAGTTGTAACTCGTATAACAATATATTTTGTATAACAATATATTCTCTCTCAAGTTCTGAGGCGTGCACTTTTGTGTCTATTTGGTTGATTAGGGTGGTGCTGAGCGGGAACAAGGACTACTCCAAATACTTACTGAAATGGATGGTTTTAAAGAATTAACATCACAGGTGCTTACTTATTAAATTTCTCTCTTTCAGGGCTGAGTAATCAGACCCAATTTACTTGAGAAGATTCTGTTTATCAGGTATTGGTAATTGGCGCAACAAATAGACTGGATATTCTTGATCCTGCTCTTCTAAGAAAAGGTCGCTTTGACAAGATCATTCGTGTTGGATTGCCATCAAAGGATGGTAGATTTGCCATATTGAGGGTATGCTCTATTTTGCTATGTACTTAGATATTCAGTACTCAAGCATCTCTTTTCAGATTTATCCCTCTGTAAGGAAGTTCTCACACAAGGAAAATAGGTGCATGCTCGAAATAAATATTTTCGTTCAGAGGAGGAGAAGGACACTCTTCTTCAGGAAATTGCCGACCGTACAGAAGATTTTACTGGAGCGGAATTGCAAAATATACTGTAAAAATATACTTCAGCTCTTTTTAAAATTTAATTTTTCCTGCATGAAAAGCAGCTGATGAGATCACCATAACAGGAATGAAGCTGGAATTTTAACTGCTAGAAAGGACTTAGACTACATAGGACGGGAAGAACTTCTTGAAGCCCTGAAGCGGGTGAGCTATAAACTTCCTAGAAATGCATCTCTTCTGTTGGTGTTCTTTACTTCGATAACATGTTGCATGCTCAAATCATTGTTAATCAAATACTGCAGCAAGAAGGCACATTTGAAACTGGTCAGGAGGATAGTACTGAAGTTCCTGAAGAGTTAAAACTGAGATTGGCATACCGAGAGGCAGCTGTTGCTGTTCTTGCATGTTACATTCCAGATCCCTATCGTCCCTTTATTGATGTATGATATATTAAATATGATTCTTATTATGTTACTTCTTAGTCAATTATGCTACTCTCCAGGGAAAAAAAGGAAAAAAAAAAAAAAGAAGCAGAAAAGCATGTGGTTTCTAATATCTTGATTGTATTTATCAGACAGATATTAATTCCATACATAGTCAGCCAAATATGCGGTATGAAGAGACACCAGGCCGGTTATTTCAGAGAAGGGCAGATTATGTGGATTCGATAGTACGCGCATGTGCTCGTAAGTCAGAAAAAGATATTACTGAATGATATTGACAATAAAATGACCTGAATGCTATTTTCCTTCCTTTTTGTGAACAATTATGCATTAAATATCTTTTGTGTGATTTGCTTATATGATGCTTTATGAACCTTTGTAATATAATTCAAGTTAAACAATTCTAGTTAAGCAAAGTTTGACTGGTGCAATATTTTAAGGCACATACTATAATGTTGTGGAGTACTGTATTCACTACTGAAAAAGCTTTCCTTGATGTCTTAGTTACAGACTGTAGGTGAAAATATAATGCAGATTTATCTGTAGTTAGATCTAACTAAATGTAGATTAGTTACAATAATTTATTCACTCTCAAAAGCTTGACATATTAATGGATAAGTACTGGTGTCTAAATTATACTTTTCATATTGTAAAAAGGTCAAGGTTAGTGAACGAGTGTCTTTAGGGATGAGAACCCCTTTTTTCCATAAATCAAACATTCATTGTCCGTCAGGGAATTATTTTTTCATTTAGTTGAGAAAATCTCAAATCTAAAGTTATTAAAATAGAAACTTATTTTACTATATTTTTCACTTCAAGCAGAAATAATTTTTTTATGAAATCTTGATTTGTGAAATATTACTGAGTTCATAGCTCCTTATATATCTTCTAGCGGTATATCTCTTACTGTGGTATCCTTTTTATCGGTTCACTGAACAAGTTGTGCTGCTGATTTAATGCATTATCCATTGTTTTGCTTGGAAATGAAGGCTGGTTAACCGTAGGAACAGTAAGGAATGCTAACCATAACTGGAGGTGCTGATGCATCTTATCAACACAAGAAACAGCCCAAAAAAAAAGGAATACATTTTTTGTATTGATAATTTTTGCATGCTTAGATAATCTATCAGAAGTGTTCCTTGCATTTTATCCTGGACAGATGGTATGCATTAGTTGTTAGAGTGGAATCCATTGCTGAAATATATATGAAAACATTCTATCTGTAACTTCAACAGTGATCTTGCCTGACTCAATGGTGAGGTTGACAACCTTAACAAACTTCAATAAAGATCTCTTTCATATTTTCTTTTTACATGGAAAGTGTTTCAAAATAGTATGTGCAAGCTATACTTTGGGTGAATAAGATCTACACCTGTTTATGACATTGAGAGTTCACATATGCAGCCAGAGTAATTGAAGAAGACATATTTGGAATTGATAATCTATGCTGGATTTCTGCAAAAGCAACATTAGAAGCTTCCAGACGAGCTGAATTCTTCATACTGCAAACTGGAATGACTGCTTTCGGGAAGGCTTATTACAGATATCAAAACGATCTGGTGCCTAATGTGAGGATAATATGGTGACATTTTCTAAATTGGAAGTATTGTGGTTTTAAATTTTTTAATTGATATCTGGAATTATTTGATGTTGCATACTTATCATTTGTAGCTAGCTTCCAAACTCGAAGCACTCCGAGAAGAATACATGCGTTTTGGTGTTGAGAAATGCTCCGCTGTATTACGAGAATACCGTTCTGCTGTGGAAAAAATTACAGGCCTGTTACTCTTGCATTTATTATCAAGCTATCTTGATTTTGTCCATGTTCTTCAATTATGTATATGTTTTGTATAGTGATGATTTTACTGATCTTTCTGATGTTGTTTGCTGATGTCTTTCTATGTGATTTCACTTCAAGCAGATGTCCTACTTGAGAAGGGTGAGATAAAAGCAGATGAAATTTGGAAAATTTACAACAGTTCACCTCGAATACCTCAAGTATGCTCTCAGCTATATTTCAATATATGGTTATTGTGAGATTAGTTTTCATCGTCAAGCACATGACTGTTGGATTTTTTTATAAGTTTTAGGTATTTCTACTGATGCTATGCACATCAAATATTACTCTCCTCTTTTGTCTCTTCTTCCTATCAACATAGTGTCTTTGATATTCTATTTTTCTTTCTTCCCGATTTTCTTACAGATAAGATTTTCAAATTGATGTTCAAACTTTGTTTGTCATTTGGTTCTTACTGGCAATACCTTCGTAAAAACAAAGCTGAGAACTTGAGATACTTACCTTCAAACACTTAGTTGGCTTATCCATTTCATAGAATATGTACTGGAACTTCTACTTTAAACCATGGACCATCCCTATAATGACTTATGGTAGCATTTAGAGCACTCAGTATTTGTTATTTTTTTGTCTTCGTCATCTTAGTTTCTTCCAAACTTGCAAATAAAAGGAAGTTAGTTTGCTACTAGTTTATGACTTCTTTTTGGACATTTAATACTGGACACTTTGACTTCATACTGCCAATTCCTATAATATTTACAATCCAATAAAAAAATAAAATAAAACTACACCTGCAGACTTAGACTCTAGAAAACATGGTTAAGCTGCGCAGAAGTTCAACATCAATTGGTGAAGCTAGTGGGGCAGCCTGTTTGGTGACCCAAAATTGAGTTCTCCGTTAATTTCAATCTTAATTCTCTTTTTCTTCATTGAGTGTTTCCTTTGATGTATGCATGCTTTTGATGGAGGGGCTTCTCTGATTGCAACTGGAAAAGCCTCAATTTTTGGGCCTTTTTTCTTCAAAAGTACTTGCCTGGCTATATTGGTCAAGGGAGTTGAGCTTCAATTAAGTGTTTAGGAACTACTCTCTTGAATGTTTACTTGCTATTAATAGAAGATGCACTGGTTGAGCTCACTTTTTTTTTTTTTTGTCTTCCAGACATTGTAAAAACTGATGTTTTCCTTTTTTTTTTTTTAGCCTGCCGTTAGGCAACTGGATGAATACGGTGCCCTCATATATGCTGGACGTTGGGGAATTCATGGTGTTTCACTTCCAGGGAGGGTGACTTTTGCACCTGGAAATGTTGGATTTTCGACTTTTGGTGCACCTCGTCCAATGGAGGTAGTTAGATATTATAGTTTTGTCCCGCCCGTGCCTTTTTTCCTTTCTATTTTTTTGGGTATGCTTCTGTGATTGGTTTATATATTAAGAGCATGTGAAGGACGAGGAAATGAAGAATTTTTAGTTTTTGCTTAGGGGCAAGCAAGGTGATGCTAAGAAGTTTGTAGTGGACCTTTCTTTTTGCATGGATTTGCTTCCTTTTTCATCTATTGTCCCTCTTTATTTCGTTTATTGTCTAGCTTTCTTTATTACCTGTAGATGTTTTTGAGTTTTAATGTTTTGATCATCTCTTACATTTGATGCAGACTCAAATCATAAGTGATGACACATGGAAGCTAATAGATGGAATATGGGATGAAAGGGTTCAGGAAATGAAGGATGAAGCCTCTATGGAAATTGAAGAAGATAAAGAGAAGCCAGAACTTTTGATGGCCAGCCATTTCCTATAAAAGATTAGATTCATTGTGTTAGGTTAGCATATTTATTTAACCTTATTGTTCTTTAATAATAGAAATTTTCAAATATTATGATAACATAATAAATAATCTTGGAGAAGATTTACCAATATAAACTGACTGAAGAATGTTTAGCATAATGTGTTACCATCGATTGCAAGACTTTTATTTTGAAGTGCATGTAACCTTCTTGCAGTGCGAAGGGTATAAGGCAGATTAGATCCGCTTAATGATAGGATTGCTGTGGTCTCTCACGGGTATATGCCATCTGAGATCTGTGTTCTTTTTCTTCAGCTTCATCGTAGCAGTCGTTTTGTTCCCTGTCAAGCCTCTGAGGTGGTGCTGATGCTAAACAATGGACATTTATTACACATGCCATGTGCCTATAGCATCTGCTGTTACCATTGAACATCTATTGCAAATCAAGTGGTGCCTGATCCCTTGATTTACAATGTCAGGTGAACCATTCTGAGTTAAAGATTTCATTCTTCATTACTTGGGATCATGCTGCCACTAGTCATATGGAGTAAGGGATCAAACACACACATACACAAGTTGATAGAGAGAAGCTATAATGCTTTTGAGACTAGGCAAAAAAAAAAAAAGGAAAAAAGAAATAACTGTGTCAGTTGAATCAGGGAAACAATTCAATGAGTTAATGGTTTTGGTTGTAGGTGGGCGGTTTTTGTTTTAGAACATTCATTTTGTGATAGACAAGATAATGTACCCATGTTTCCTTTTGTGCATATAAATCTAACAGTCATTTCAGCATAATTTAAAGTTGTGTTCGAAACATCTTGCAAATTGCAATGCCTTATTCTTCTATGCTTCCATATAATATGTCAATTGCTTTTAGGTCCATTGACTAAAGGATCTGCACTATGAGGCCTAAGCCTTTTTTTGTTTTGTATAATCGTGCTCAAGAAATTTACATCCCCATCTCATCTTTTTATTTGGAAATTAGTTTAATACTGGGACTTTCCAATGATATTATCACACTAGCTAATGCATAGCAGCAAGTGGTACATTTAAATAGATTTTCTCCAATTCGGTGATGTTACTATACTATATATACTACCTAAACTCTGAAGGGCACAAGATCAATGTCAATCTCTTGTGGTATTTTTCTTTGTGGTGGAAATTTTGGAAGAAGGCTAGCAATTCGCTTTGCAGTTTCCAAATACTTTGTGTATCTTGACAGCACATCTTCTTTCGTGTTTGCTTGGTTTATTTCATCAATTTTGTTATAATGCTCTTTGAGTACTGTGTTTTTCTTGAAACTCCAAGTACCACTTTTCCAGTTGAGATGGTAACAACATAGAAATCTCTGTCCATATATGGCTATGAATTCGATTGCTGCTAGAATGAACTCCAATTCCTCCTCGGACATGTAGTAGGCGAAGCTCACCCTTGTCCACCCGGGCTTTATTCCGACATAACCCTAAAACACAAATGATCAGATTTGTTATTATTTGAGAATTACATATGTCGAGGGTTGTTACTTCTTATACACAACTTTATGAGCACATGCTGATGTGATGTAATTTAATCCTGACCTTTTGGATGACTGATTTGAAGGCGAGGGAGTGAGGTTCATCAACATCGAGTAGGATGTGACCATAAGGGCCTGCGCAAGAGCAACCTCCACGAGCTTGGATGCCGAATAGGTCATTCAGAAGTTTGGCAACAAAAGGGCCGTGGAGCGGCTTTCCTCTCGTCTCTCTCCATAGATCTATACCTCGTTCATTATCGTCTATCTTGTTTGAGGAAATTGTAGTAGTAGGAGTAGTAGTTGAGTATATGAGGAAGGAGAAGATGGGTTGTCTCTTGAGAGTAGAAGTAGTGTTTCCTAAAACACAAATATTAGGGTTGTGCACTAGTCTTTCTAGTATTGTTGTCATATAGCTTTTCTCCATCCTCTTAATCTCTTTGTAACCTATCCATTCCTTTATCCAGAAAGCCAGTCCTGCTCTTATTTTTTGGATTATTTGTGGAGTTCCTGCTTCTTCCCTTTCTTCTATCTCTTCTGCATATATTGTATCCTGAATTTCATAAATTGCATTAGTCATACTTAAATACAAATGTTGCTATGTTCCAAACCTCCCATAACTTTCCATTCACCACAAACTTTGCCTAACCTACTCATATAAGAATTAAGTCATATTTATATAGACTACCAGGCAGACAATTGTAGACACAACATCACATATTTAAACAAAAGGCATGATTAGATATTTCACATGTCAGCTCATATGACGATTTATAATCATAAAATAGGTATAATAACCGGCCTTTATATTATAATAATATAACAAACTTACTTTTCTCCTTTTTTTTTTTATATTCTAAAGACCAAAATAACCTTATGATCCATATATAGGATCATATGATATTATCCATATAAGGCCACATGATATCATTATATGGGGTTATACGATATATTTTGATCTATATATGGTTGCATGACATGATTCATATAGAATTACGTGATATAATTTATATATGATTATACGATATGATCTGATCCATATAATATTATACGACATCATCAATAAAGCTTTACACGATATTATCCCTATATAGTTACATGAAATCATCCATATAGAGTTTATACGATATGATTCATCATATAGATAATGCATTAACATGATTCATCGTATAGATGTTACACTAACATGATTCATATAAACATATTACATGATATGATCTATAGATGTTACATAAAATGACTAACAAAATTATGACATTTTTTACTTTAATTAGAACTGTACTTGAGGACAAAACAATCAATTTATTAAATTATGGTAAAAAAGTAATTTTTGTTATATTTAGGATTAGGATAGAAAATTAAGTTTTTATATGTTTCGTTGTATATTGGGTTAATATCGATAATGTCTTTATTAAAATTAAATGACGTTGGAAAATTTGAAATTTTTTGTGCATGTGGTGTTGGACAATGGCTGGTTGCTATCATGTATGAATGGTATTCAAGTATTAATTTTACTTGATAAAACTTTTGCTATGTTACCAACCTGAGTATCATGTATGATAATTTAATATAATTTTCATTCTGAATTAGGTGGCCAAAATACCACATTTTATTTAAGAGAATTATTTTTTTTATCAGAAAGGATAATTTTATTACTTTCTACCAAAAATTAAAAAAATTAACAAAATTGTCCTTTAAAAAAAAACAAAACCTAATTTTATGTCGAATATTACAAGATATCATCATCTAACCTCATGAAAATTACATATAATTAGAGTGTGTAGTGACTTTTGTTTCCCTCTTATTAGAAGGATAATTTTATTTAGATTTTTGGTTGAAAAGTAACAAAATAATCATGTCCAATAGAAAAATAATTTACTATTGATTTTATGGTATTGAGATATTTTTCCTCTATTAGTCAATAATATAATATATTTAAATTAAGATATTAATAATATATTAATAAATTATGAAAAGTATATAACTATTAGATATTAGTACTTGCAAGGCATGAGAATATAACTAGTTAAATACACAAGACAAAGGAATCCAAATCCTATAAACATCGAGGGAATATCGCCTTCCATATTTTATTAAAAAAAATAATAAAAAGAAAAGAGGTAAAGGAAAAACTCACGTTATCGTTATATGCACTCACATAATCCACAGTTCCACCTCCACAAGTTGACGGTGGAGCGCTCCCCAGCCTGTAAAGGCTTTTGCTCATTACCAATATCCCTGGTGTTCCTGGACCTCCCACAAACTTATGTGTACTCAAAAAGATTGCATCGTAGCCGTCCATTTCACCCGATCTCATCTTGATCTTCGCATACGGTCCACTATATACACCCACAATATTATTGCATGTCACAAAACAATCTCCAGTTTCATAGAAAATATCGATTACGTACCTTGCTGCAAAATCGAAGCATGCAAACCCTCCAAACCGGTGAAGTAGACTGGCAATGGCACGGGTGTCCGTACAGATTCCGGTGACGTTGCTACAAGCCGAGAAGGAGCCAATGATTGGCCTCTTTCTCGCCTTGTAGAACTCGAGCTTTTCTCTCAGAGCTTCCATGTCGATCAAGCCGGCTTGATCGGCGCCAATCTCCACCACCTCAGCCAGGCTCTGCCGCCACGTGAGGAGATTGGAGTGGTGCTCGTAGGGGCCCACAAACACCACCCATCTCTCCTCCTCGCTCAAGCATTTCAACATCCTCTCTCTTAGTATCGAAGGAATGGCTAATCCCATCACTTCTTGGAGACGTTTGATTGCTGATGTGCAGCCCGACCCGCTGAATATAATGGCATCATCTTCTCCACCACCTAAGCATTTCTTGATGTACTGTGTAGCTTCATGCATTGTTTTTGTTGTGCGGGACCCCACGTGGCTGTCACTCGTGTGAGTATTGCCTGATCACACCAAATGGCATCAATCTTGTTGAAAACCAAATTGGATCATCTATTCCATTCCAATTTTGTGTTTCATCTTATAAAGTCTATAGATTTTAATTCACGTCATGTGTAAATTAGTGATGTCATCTTTATAGTTTACGTTTGGTGATTATTTTCAAATATGAGATGAATGTGAAATGAGGATATGAATTGAAAGTTCGAGACTATTCGTGACATGATATATATATGTAAAAGGTTTTAGTAACTTACCATATAAGGGAAGTACATAAGATGTGATATAGTCTTCGATGTAGCGAAGGGAGCGGCCGGAGGCGGTGTGATCAGCATAGGTGAGGCGTCGGCGCCCAAATGGGGTGGCGAACTCGACAGCTCTGCCGATGATTTGAGAGCGCAGCCACCGGAGTTTCATGTGAGTGGAGGTGTTACTTATTGGAACACCCTTCTCAAGCACTTCATGAAAGGATTCAATTATATGGCTAATTGAATGATCACCATCATCACCGTCAACGTTTATGCTACCATGATCCTTCAACTGATAATGACGATCATGTTCAAGTTTCATTTTCATAATGATTTCTAAAAGATTTGGGGATATCAATATCTTAGTGTGGTGTGTGTATACACGTTTGATAATATAATTGGTGGGTAGGTTGAAAGTTATATATAGAAGGATTTAGTATGAACAAAAATAGAAATTATAACTAAAAATGAAATGAATTAACATTTAGTCTGAATTAATATCGGTGGATCAAAGGGCAAATTGGAAGGAGATTCCCAACTGCTGAACCCGCGTGGGCTCATGATAATTCAAATTCAATATATATTTTGGTAGTTGGTTTTTGACTTTCAAATAGTCATTTGCTACTTAGAAATAGCACCTACATCAATGCCCATAGGCGGCTTTCTCAAAGTCAACTTTATCACTTCTTGCTTTAGTTTAGTTTGATTGCAGCCAGGAGGTGCGACCCCCCTTCCTACCATTTTTCATAATCTAATTTTCTAATATTTTTCAATTCACTACCTCTCCTACACTAGTTGCATGATTTAGTATAACTGTAATTGATATTCGATGTGGATCCGTCAAATTTATGTATAAGGTCTTTTGCGGTTGAAATTTCGCTATATAAATGTATCACTATTATATATAAAGATATTATTTCATCTATATAAAAGTATTAACTCATTTTAATTGAAATTCAGATACACATAATTTATATATATACGAGTTTTAAATCACGTGCGTTACATATGTAGATTAATTCAAATTAAGGAAAGAAATAATACAAATATCTTATATCTAACACTTTTATATTAAAGTTTTAATTATAATGAGATTCTAGAAGATTCTGAATTAGTTAGGATTTCTATATAAAATTATTTAAGTATAAAAATTCTAAATTACTATTATAACCTTAAATAATAATCTTTGATATAAGGATATATTCGACAATCCATATTTTATAAGAAAAAACCACAATTTTGTGTAGGTAATAGATTATATATATTATTGAAGGGGGTGAGATGATTCATTTAGCAGGTAACCAAATACAAATGCAGATAGATACGTACAATATTAAAAGCAGGGGTGTTCCCTCATGGAGGCCTGTGGGGGGTTTAGGCCCCAAAATTTTCAAAACACCCATAATTCATTAAATATTACATGTTAAAATATTGATTTTTAGTGCTAAAACATTCAATGTTTTAGCCCCAATATTGATTTTTAGTGCTAAAATATTGATTTTGTAACACCCCCTCTTTTTAGGGTAGTTATTTTTACTAAATCAATATAATTTTCTAAACTTATAAAAATTCTCGTAAGATTTTTTTTAAGCAACAAAATTAAACTTTGTAAGAAATATGCTAGAGTTTTAAAACGGTTGAAAACATTTGAAAATGAATTAAATTGTTTGAGAAAAGTTCTTTTGAAAAGAAATCAGAAATAAACATCTTCTTAGCATGAATACTAAAATAACATTTTTAAACTAATTCCGAGGCCGTCACCAACGTTCACTCTTCAGCACTGCTACCCCTTGCATCACTTCTTACCATTGCCTTTATCTGCAGTATGAGGTAAATACTATAAGCAAAAAGCTCAGCAAGTACATCATCTAATCTCACAAAATCTTTTTTTTTGTAACTTTTGAAAAGATATCAGCTAATGAAACATTATATATATATACTTATACTTGAAATAATATACTATGAGCCCAGACATGATACCAATGCGCGCAACTTCGAAGAACCCGGGGTAGCTAGCCATCGAATTCAAACGGAGCAACTCAATACTCATAGGGCGGTCTCAGAGCCCTTAAATTTTTCTAGTGGGCGATCTCGGTGCTCGGTACCAGTCTCTAAAATATATAATAAAACTATAAATATATACTTTCTAAAAAATATACTTTTTCTCACCTTGCCTTACGTCACTTAACAAATCATCATTTTATATTCATAGAGAAGCATAAATAAAAACTCAAAAAATACATAATTCAGTAAATCATATATTAAAGCATATTCATAGATAATAAAATGAGCATTCACATAAATTTTGCATCAATATTAAACAGATAAAACAAAACTATTCATACTGGTGAGAGATGTACTTACCTGAAGTTTTCAAAACTTTTGTATCTCACAATCCTTAATTCCTCACAAACCTCTAAACTTTCTCAACCAAATCTAAAACATAATTAATTGATAACTTAGAATCTATCAATATAATACACACTAAAACTATAATATTTTAATACTCTACTTGAGATTCCGAAATTAAACCATTAATCACAAAAAAGTTTTTATCCTGCTAATTTACTTTCAATTCCTTAATATTTCCAAATGCTCAAAGAACTTTCTAATTAATAAGTCTCCTGTCATATTTCCTCAAATCCTCAAAGAATCTTAATTAATAAGACTTGTCACAATCAAAACAGAAATTCCTATAACTAATTAATTAACCAATTAATTATAAAACTTCAAACTTATTATACGGGTTAATTAATTATAAAACTTCAAATTTATTATACAAACTGACGTCAATTTCTAATTAAACTAGACAAAATATTTTTTGTCCCATATTTAATTACATAGGCTGAGCACTATAGTCCAATTAAACTAATTAGACTAGACAAAATATTCTCAAGTGTACGAAATGAGTTAATTAACAAATTTGAAACTGGAGGCCTATAACAGTCTAATTAGTATTATATTGACTCTGCATCTTTTTTTTTCTTTTTTCTAACCATTAATCATATAAGCCATTCACAAAAATCATCCAACAAAAACTCTGTGATTTCCGCTAACATCAAATGTTAACAATAAATATATAAATTCTAATTAATTATACCTCCAACTCCTAATTCTATCATACTACAAATAACGTCTAATAGTAATTCGCGTTATGAAAAGAATTCATCATTACTTACTTGTAGTTGTGAGAAACTAATTTGCACAGTATTGCCACCGCTCTTTACTTTCTTCAATGTATACGTGTGCTCTCAATTTTTTTTTCTAAGATTTGTTAGGTTGAAACTTACGGTGTGAATATATTTATGTATCTAGGGAATATATATATCTAGGGTTACGTAACTTCTCCCCTTAGAAGATGATAATGAACTCCTAATATATCTCAACTACTTAATATATTTCAATTTTTCATATCTTCACCTATAAATTTAAAATTTTAAAGATTTGTTCCTAACCCATTAAATATTAGAGTCCTAATCATATTAGACATAGTATTTCAAATAATACATAATTAATTTCTCTCTACAGTACTATTAAATCACGATTAATTAAATAAAGTCTATTATTCACAAAATAGATATAATTAGAAATTTGGGGTATTACATATTTAGCCCCCAGTAATAATTGTTTAGCTCCGCCCCTGATTAAAAGAATGTTTAAACTGACTCATTCAATTTGAAGTCTATTTAACCAAAACCTTTAATTAAGATTGATTCAAATTCATATTATTAAGTTATTTAACACTTCTGATGTTGAGTAGGATCTATGTAAGATTGTCTCATTAATCTCATTTTATTAAATTGTCAACTTAACTTGATCAACACGAGTCAACATCGTCGATCTGTCAATCAACATCGGTTAACGACTAGTCAAGTGACCCCAAAATATTACATTAGACACATAAAAAGGAATATATATATATATATATATATATATTACTAATATATTTATGTATATTATGCAATACTTTCATGCATAGTAATACTTTCAAAAAGTAATACATAGTAGTATTTATCAAATGGTTTATTGTAGTAATCACACCAAACTATCAATGATTTTGTATATAAATCAACGAACTTTTTTTGTGGCATCGATATATATAAACTATATGAGTTTGACATGTTGAGATTAATCCACAATCACAACAAGAACTCACAAGCTTCCTCAAGAATATGCAGAATTGAACGAGCAAAAAAAAAACAATCAAGAAATCAATGAAAACAACGAAGAACACACAAGAATTATAGTGCTTTGGCGTGCCTCATCGATCTACTGCACTTTGAAATGAGATCGATCAGATTATGAAACATTCTCATGTTTTATAACATAAACCCACACTTTTGTAGATAAATCATCTATTTTTGTCACGCCCCATTTTCATTAAAGAGTTTAAAACGCGAATAATAATAATTCAGAGATATATTTTTTTTTTCCTTTAAATCAGAGTATAAACGCAGTCTTGTTATAGAGCGTCCAACAAAATACCAAACTGTTAAGAATTTAAAGCAATCAAAAATTTAAAAGATAATTATAGAAAATCTATGGATTTTTCTTAGTTCAGCGGAAAACGTTCTTGTTTCGATCAAAACACATAAACCTTGAATCGTACATAACTTAGGGTTTCAGAAATACCAACATCCATGTACATTAATATTTACATGCAAAATAACAGACATTTCGGTTCACCATTCCTTGCACTCAGTGTTTTCTGTAAAAATAAAAACATATAAGGGGTAAGTGTCAAAAGAACACTTAATGAGGGGGGAAAGTTTGTATAAAGAAAATACACATAATATTGCTTGCATACTATACATATAATACACGTTGTAGACTCTCGAAGAGTCCCAATGGCAACTGTGGATAGGTTTCCGAAGAATACCTATCAGGGCCCCAAGCCTACCCGATTTGGGCTGTTACACCCCCTTTGTATTGGGAATTCCAAAAAATGTCCCCTTTTTATGGGTTTCCAACAAGAAATACCCTACTTGGCGTGAAGGCGCATGTGCAGTTAAATTTTCACATAAATTGCACATTGGTCACGTTCACGTTGGCCACATAATTCACATAACACATAGGTACAGAAAAAAAACCTTTTTAGCGGGTATTATCCCGACTTTCATCCTTTAAGCCATTTCCATTTGAGATACTTAAAATCAATAGCTCTCAAAATCATATAATTTATTCGAATAAGGTTCATGTAGTGATAACAGCTCAATTAAAAACAACATCACATAATGATGGAAATTGAATCACGTAGTCACATTGTTTTTCATAAAATTGTACGATTTTTAAAACAGAAAAGGATTTTACCCCCCACCTTTGATTTCTCACAAAGTCCTGCAGAAGCTTTTGGTAGTAGGTCTATTTCGGTCCCCCAAGTGAACTTCCTACAGAGTATGAAAATATGACTTATTTTCTAACTTAAATATCTTAAAATCTATAAAATATGTAAATAAATAAACTCTCGAGAAAGAATCGATTGCCAGAGTTTCTAAATTTAGGGTTTATTAAGAATTATCTTAGAATTTGCTTGCTTAAAGGGTTCGTTTTGTCATGTCCTATATCATGGTGAGGTCGAACTATCATTTTATAATATCGTAGGACATAAAATACAAACTTATCAAATTCTAGGGTCAAAATATAATTTCTACAAGTTCTAGGGGTCGTTTTTATCATTTTATCAAAGTTTAGGGGTGATTCGATAATTTCTATAGAGATTAGGGTTCATGTTGTAATTTCTAGGAATTCTAAGGACTATTCCATAATTTCAGCAAGTTTTGGGGTTAAAAATACTATTTTATAAAAGGTTTTGGGTCAAACTGCATATGTTCAAAAGTTCAGGGACCAAACCATGAATATCCAATGTCTCAAGGACTTAATGGTTAATTATCTTAAACTTGGAATTTGCAATTAGGTCCATAAGGTTTGTCAAATTCCCAAATTTCACCCCAACCCCTAAAAATCACCCCTGCCTTCCCCCCGGTCGCTCCGCCTGCACTCCGCCGCCGCGCCACCTCCACTGTGTCGCCGGCGACATCACACACCCCACTCCCATGCTTCACACACCCAACACACACATATATATACACGACTCCATACATATATATATACATATACCATCCAGCTTCGCCGCCGCAGCTGCGGCGGCTCCCTTTCACCTTCGCCGGCGCAAGCCCGACGCCGCCGCCTCCGCCTCCTTCCCAACCTTCATCCACTAGCACCCAAGCCAACACCCAACACAACACATACATATATATACACCCGAAAACATACATATATATATAAACCTGCCACTGCCGCCGCTTTCAGCGGCGGCTCTTCTCTATTAGCCACGCCGGTGCCACACCGGCGTCGGCTTCTTCCCAAACTCCGGCCCTAACACCCCACATACCCAAACCAGCACACACACTCACATATACAACATACATATATATATATATATAAATACCAGCACAGCCGCCGCTAGCTGCGGCGGCCTTCACTCTACCATCGCTGGCGCAACAAGCGCCGGCCACCCCCGCATACACCCCTCGTCGGTGCGACCGAGCACCGGCATATACACAGCAACAAAACCGGCAGTGGACGGAGGAACAAGACGGCCAAAATTAGCTTAGAGCTTAAAATCGTAAAAGCCTTGATAAGAACTACAAAATAAACGAAAAGATATAAATAAAAATCTTGCTGGAAACTCGCCGACTGAGAGAGAGTGATGGCTGCTGTGATGGTTGAGAAAGAGCTATGGATATGATGATATCTTTGGCAAGTAAGGAAATGAGATAAAAAGTGAAGAAGGGTTCAATTGTCTTGGTATCTATCAATTACCTAAGCTAATATTATAGACTAGAGTTGTGTCCAATTGTGGTGAAGAGTAGGAGGAAAAAAGTCAAAAGTTCTTATCTTAGAAAAAAAAATCAAACAACTAGGTTATTAGAATAAGATTAGCAATTTATATGGGTATTACAATTTTGGTTAAGAAGTACCTGAAGGATCCCATATGTCAGAGCGTGCATAATCCATAATATCTTTTGTAGTGTGCTTTGCTTTTGGAAGTTGAGTCTTCTTAGTTTTTTCTAAGTTGCATTGCTCACACTTCTCCAGTTTGTGACAGTTGCTCCATGGAGCAAGTTTAATTTTGCTAGTATATTAAGACCTTTCTCACCAATGTGTCATAATCTCTTTTGCCAGAGATCAATTCCTTCTTGGCTCATAGTAACACCGTTTTCACCTATTATTGTTGATCCAACCAAGGTATACATGTCATTTGTCTTCTTTCCTTTCAACACAACATCTTTTCCTTTTGAGATCAGGATAGAATCTCCTTGCGATTGAAGCTGATAGCCTGCAGAATTCAACAAACCAAGAGATATTTTCTTTTCAGATTAGGAATGTACCTTACACTGGAGAGTATCTTGATTTTTCCATCATGCAGCTACAACCTAATCTTTTCAATCCCAAAAACTCTACATGAATGATCATTCCCCAACATAACTAACCCTCTTTGTTGAATCTTTAAATCAAAGAACCAAGACTTCCTAAATCCAAAACCTACTCATTCTTCATTTGAGTGTCTGTTATGCACAGCATATTTGAACTTTCAAATTCTTATTTTGCTAGTTGCTTGATTTTTGTTAGGTATAGCCTTCTTCCTCTCTGGGTAATTTTCTTGAAATGATCAGGTAACTTTCAAATGGCGCCACTTGTTGAGAATCCACAATCACTGTACGAACTCACAAGCTTTCTCAAGAAAATACAAATTGAACAAGTAAGAAAAACGATTAAGAAATGAATGAAAACAACGAAGAACACACAAGAATTAGAGTGCTCCGGTGCACCTCTTCGGCCTACTGCACTTTGGAATATGATCGATCGGATTTAACTAAGACAAGAAGGAGAAAATAGATTACAAATTAAGCTCTCAAATTGGGGTTTCAATATAACTATAGAACCCTAATTCACTCAACTCTCTGATCTATGTGAATATGAAAGTGAATTTACAACCTTTATGCATGCTTATATATAGAACAAAACCCTCCATCAATTAACTAAAATACTCGCTACAATTCTACAAATTTCTATTTGAAATCTTGAATCTGTGCTGGAATCCCTAACTAAACCAGCTGGCCGGTCCATGCAACAACGAGCTTCCAAGGACCAGTTTGATGCTCTCCAGTCCAATTTTAGCCAATCCGGACCCGGCTCCATAATTAACATGCTTTGTATGGTTGAGCTACACTATTTCATCACATACTACATGACATTTAAACCATCAAACTAATTTTTTCGGTCACTTTTCATCGGATTTTGACACATGACCACATCAGGTTTGTAGCAACCACACCAAACTACCAACGTTTTGTACATAAGTCACCAAACCCAATATACTAATTAACTTCACAACACTAGTAAACTTTCGCCAGAAGAAATGGAGGAAGAATTCTCTGTCGATCCCTCTCAGCTACTCGAAGCTGCTTCCAATTTCGCCAATCAGCCAGCCTTACTCCATGGTTTCAGGTGCTCTTTTCGACGTTTCAGCTCAGGAATTCCTCAACCGCTTCCCCCTTCCTGCTATTATTAGTGCTTTGCAAACCAATGCGTATCACCATGGCTTGGAAAGTGCTTTGGTGGACTGTTTGGAAAGGATATTCAGAACTAAATATGGAGCATCACTTATTCTTCATTATATGCCTTTCGTTTTAGTTGGTCTTGGGGCAGATTCTCAAAAAGTGAGACGACTGGCCTGTATAGCAATCTCATGTCTATTGGAGAATACAGATAAGAGAATTGTTGTGCAATTAGTTCTTCAACATGGTGTTTACCCCCTTTTGCTTGGTTGCTTGATCGATGGTGATGAACAAGTGGAACAAGTGGCTGCTGCATCAACACATGCAATTAAGAATTTGGCTGGCTATCCGGAGGGCTTGGGGATTGTCTTTCCAGAAAATGTTAATGAAGTTACACGTCTTGAAAGCTTAGCAGAAAAATGTTCGCCACTGGGAAGAGTCCGAGTTCTAGCCTTGGTAGTGAAGCTTTTCTCTATTTCAAGTTCAGTGGCATCAGAAGTCTCTAAGTCAAATCACCACGAGCCTTGTAGCTCAAGTGGTATCCCACCTTTGTAAAGGTGCAGATTGTGATGACCCAAGTTCGAACCCGGGTCACGCAAGTTTTCTAGTTCTTATTGTTCCCCTCCCTTCCACTCCCCCAAACTCATTAAAAAAAAAGTCTCTAAGTCAAATCTTCTGAGTCTATTGGAGGGAGAAGTCAGAAATACAAATGACACTCTGGTCACTTTGAGTGTGCTGGAACTTATATATGAGTTGGCGGAAGTCTCGCACAGTACTGAGTTTTTGTCAAAAACAAGCCTTCTTCAGCTTCTTGGTTCCATAATAAGTAATGGAGCTGCAGAATCCATTTTAAGATCGAGGGCAATGACGATAACTGGAAGGCTTCTGTCCAAGGAAAATGCTTTTGCATTTGTTGATGAATCTAGTTTTAGAGATGTTCTTTCAGCCATTGATAAGAGGCTTGAATCTCTGGAAAGTCTAGATGCAGATGAATGTGAATGTGCACTTGAAGCACTGGGTCAAATTGGAAAATGTGCAACAGAACTTCTGTCAACTACACCTCCTATTGCGAGACATGTTGTCGATGCTACTTTTGACCAACAACAGCATGGTAAACAGCTGGCTGCCTTACATTCTCTTGGAAACATTGCTGGTGAAACACGCATGGGCAATACCGTGTACCTGTCCAGTACAGCCGAAGAAAACCTTAGGAGCCTAATTTTTGATAAAGCATCAAAAACATCCAAGCTGACCCCCTCTGGTCTCCTCCTATCAGTTCTTCAGCAGGATTCTGAAATTCGTATTGCGGGATATAGATTGATCTGTGGATTGGTGGCTCAACTTTGGTGTGTGATGGAGATAATCCCAAGAGCAGAGATTATTGATATGGTGACCAACACACTTGCAGAAACCGAAAAAGATAGGGATGAAAGCTAGACATAGATGTTGTGAAGCAATCTACAGGGCCTTCACATCTTCTAGTAAACTTACCAGTGACCTGTAAACTTAACATGAACAATACAATATAATCCCATAGTTCAATATGGATCTTAGAACTTCATGATTTCCACATTCATGTTCAAGAAAGTATAATTGGAAAACTAACCTTGTGTAGTCATCTTGAATGACTTTTTCTTCTCATGAAAACGGTTTCTCCCTCCTGACCTTTACGTTTCATACAGAATTAGATTTGAGTGATAGAATAATATATTTCTCTGTATTCTTTTATAGGTAGAGAGATGACCAATTTTTTCTGAAAGATTGTTCCCATAACTGTTTTGAGAAACTTCCTCCTCCCACGTTCTATCAACGTGCAGAAAGAAAGAGAAAACTTAATCTTAATATTTATCCATTTAAACCTTATATCAGATATTTAAAATACCATGATTTAAATAATCTAATGTGTCAATTATGTGGCACGTGGGCCACAATATCTTACATTCTCCCACTTGGCCCATGTGGCAGAACTAATCTTCATGTAAGCATAAATGATAAAATATAATATATCCAATGAAATAAACTTCAATTTCATTTGTCATATCTTAATGCCGATATCAAGTATATACTAATATGAGTCATGGCAGTTCTATATCATACACTCGTCATAGTTCTTTCCATGTACTACAGTATCAACTTTCTACTTAATATAACTCGTAAAGACGATAACAGTCCATATTAGTGTCTCAATCAGAGACTAAATCCTGTCATATTCATGTCAACAATCATGTATACATCAATGACATGATATTATTCAAAATCAGAAACAATTCATACATGAGCTCAAAATGTCAATCAACACAACATAAAATTCATTAAGGTTTTTCAATAATGCCCATTCTTTCGACATGTCCTATAAATGTCTTTGGAGGCAATCCTTTCGTCAAAGGATCAACAATCATAAGATTTGTGCTAATATGCTCAATTGACACCTTTTGTTTCTGAACTTCTTCTTTAACGGCAAGATACTTTAATTCCATATGTTTGGCACCTTTGGAATACTTGTCGTTTTTAGAAAAGAAGACTGCTGCAGAATTATCACAATAAACTTTCAATGGCTTGGCTATACTGTCGACTATTCCAAGTCCTAAAATAAAGTTCCGCAGCCAATTTCCTTGAATTGTGGCCTCAAAGCATGCCACAAATTCAGCTTCCATAGTGAACGTAGCAATCACTGACTGCTTTGCACTTTTCCATGAGATTGCCCCTCCAGCAAGAAGAAACAAATAGCTAAATGTGGACTTTCTAGTATCCACACATCCAGCATAATCTGAATTTGAATATCCAATCACCTCTAAATGATCAGACTTTCTATAAGTAAGCATATGAGCTTTCGTTCCCTGTAAGTACCTCAGTACTTTCTTTACAGCTTTCCAGTGATCCATTCGTGGATTACTTTGATAACGACCAAGCATTCCAATAGAAAAACTGATGTCTGGCCTTGTACAAGTTTGCGCATACATCAAGCTACCCACCAGTGATGCATAAGGAATTTCTTTCATTTGTTCGCGTTCCAGTTCATTTCTTAGACATTGCATAAGATTGAATTTATCTCATTTTTGAATTGGAACGACGCTTGATGAACACTTTTCCATCCTAAATCTCTCTAGAACTTTATTAATGTATGCTTTTTGAGACAACCCTAACATTCCTTGTGATCTATCTCGGAATATTTCTATTCCAACCACGTAAGTTGCCTCACCCATATCCTTCATTTCAAAGTTCTTAGAGAGATATTTCTTGGTTTCATAAAATAAACCAAGGTCATTAGTTGCAAGCAAGATATCATCAACATACAGAATCAAAAAGATAAACTTGCTCCTACTAACTTTCAGATATATACACCGATCAACAGTGTTTTCCTTAAATCCAAAAGAAGTGAGGGTATCATTGAACTTAAGATACCACTGACGTGAAGCTTGTTTAAGTCCGTATATTGATTTCTTAAGTTTACACACCATATGTTCTTTGCCTTGAATGGAAAAACCCTCAGGTTGATCCATATAAACCTCTTCATCTAAATTCCCATTCAGAAAAGCAGTTTTCACATCCATTTGGTGCAACTCCAGATCATAATGAACCACCAATGCCATAATAATTCTGAAAGAATCTTTCTTAGAGACTGGTGAAAAGGTCTCCTTGTAGTCAATACCATTTTTCTGAGTAAAACCTTTAGCAACAAGTTTGGCTTTATGTCGTTCAATATTGCCATTCAAGTCGCGCTTGGTCTTGAAGACCCATTTACACCCGACTCTTTTGTAACCTTCTGGCAATTCTACTAGATCCCATACTTCATTATGAGCCATTGATTCTAACTCTTCTTTCATGGCATCTAACCATTTAACAGAATTAATGCTTTCCATGGCTTGTGAAAAGGAAACTGGATCATCATCAATTCCAATATCAAATTCTGACTCTTGTAGATAAACCACATAATCATTAGAAATAACAGGTCTTCTTTGTCTTTCGGACCTTCTTAATGTTATTTGATGTGGTTCATCTTCAGCTGGTTCATTGACATAAATTCCATTATTTGGATTTTGATCATTTATATGTTGTTCTTGTAAGTCGTTTGTCGGTTCAACGACTGTAGCAACAATAACTTGAGAGGAAGTCTTGGGTAAAGAAATCTCCACCCTTACTTCTTCAATGTCCACTTTCCGTGGCTCCATACTCCCACTGATTTCACCATTTTCAATGAACCTAGCATTTCCAGTTTCAACAATTCTTGTACTATGGTTAGGACAATAAAACCTATACCCTTTGGACTTTTCTGGATAACCAATGAAGAAACCATTAATCGTTCTTGGATCCAATTTCTTTTCATGTGGATTATAAAATCTTATCTCTACCGGGCAACCCCAAACCTGCAAGTGCCTTAAACTGGGTTTTCTACCCGTCCACAGTTCAAAATGAGTCTTAGGAACTGCTTTACTAGGAACCCTGTTCAATACATACATGGCAGTTTTTAATGCATACATCCACAATGAGATGGGTAATGAGGAATTATTTAACATACTCCTAACCATGTCCAATAGAGTACGATTACGCCTCTCTGCTACACCATTTTGTTGTGGTGTAGCTGGCATAGTGTATTGAGCACATATACCATGTTTTTCAAGAAATTTAGCAAACGGGCCTGGGCATTGCCCTGATTCATCATACTTTCCATAATATTCACCACCTCTGTCAGACCTGATAATTTTCACCTTTCTATCTAATTGTCTTTCAACCTCATTAATAAATACTTCTAAGGCATTTACTGAATGAGATTTTTCATGTAATAGATAGACATAACCATAGCGTGAAAAATCATCAATGAAGGTGATAAAATATTTTTCTTTTCCAAAAGAGGAAATATCAAAAGGCCCACAAATATCAGTGTGTATTATTTCAAGAAGCTGTGTGCTTCTCGTGGCTCCTTTCTTTGTGTGTTTTGTTTGTTTTCCTTTAATACAATCCACACAAATACCAAGATCAGTAAAATCCAAATTTGGAAGGATTTTATTCTCTACCAACCTTTATAGCCTTTCTTTGGAGATATGCCCCAAACGTTTATGCCACAAGTAAGCTAAACTTTCATTGACTAAACCACGTTTAGTTC
The DNA here is from genome assembly GCA_028654395.1 of Scutellaria barbata. Taxonomy (NCBI): domain Eukaryota; kingdom Viridiplantae; phylum Streptophyta; class Magnoliopsida; order Lamiales; family Lamiaceae; genus Scutellaria; species Scutellaria barbata. The sequence goes on from CM053650.1 coordinate 6,660,182, forward strand.
TAACATCATGATGCAGAGTTAAAAAAGTCTCAGCAAAAAGATGATCGAGCGTAAATTTATAAAGACCATCATTTAGAATACCAGAACCAATTAAACGATTTTGTTTGAACAAACTGAAACATCCATTGCCAAATTTAAAGCAATATCCAACAGAGTCGAGTTTAGATAAGGAAACTAAATTACGAGAAACTGAAGGTACATAAAGAGTTTCAAACAAATCTAAATGATGTCCAGTGTTTAAGACTAAACGATAAGTTCCAACGGCTTCAACAGGAACTTTGACTCGATTTCCCATAACAACGAAGTTTTCATTTGGATTTGTGATTCGGGTCGTAAGGAATCCTTGCATCGAATTTGAAACATGAGTGGTACAGCCAGAATCAAGCCACCAAGTGTTATTAGGAACTTCGACTAAATTTGATTCGAAATATACTAGAGCATTAAGTATACCTTTCTTTTCGAACCATGTCTTACGTTTCAGGCAGTCTTTCTGAAAATGTCCAGGTTTTTTACAAAACCTACATTTCAAAGTGTTATGTTCCTTCTTTTGGATTGGGCAGATGACTGACTCGTATTATATAGTCCTTGTTTGCCCTTTCCTTTCTTTCTTCCAGCATTCTTACCAGCTTCTTGATTCATTGCGAGATGAACAGAATTAATTCCTTGATTCTTAAGTCTCGTTTCCTCCTGAACTAACATTCCATGAAGCTCATTCACATTCCATTTATCTTTCATGGTATTGTAGTTCATCTGGAACGGACCATACTCAGAAGGTAACGAGTTCAAAATAAATTGTACAAGGAAATTCTCATCCACATTCATCCCCAAGGACTTAAGTTTTGCTGCAACATTCGTCATATCAATGACATGCTCATGCATGCTACGGGAACCATCAAACTTCATGGTGGTTAAGGTAGCCATTAACGTCCCAGCAAGAGATTTATCAGCAGTTTGGGTACGCTCTTTCACAAATTTCATGAATTCCTTACCACTTTCAGTGTGCGGAATAGTAGACTTGATATTCTCCACTACACTCATTCGCATAAACATCAGGCTTAGTCTATTTGACCTTTCCCAAGCATTATGGACAGACTTTTCTGCTTCACTGCTAGCTTCAGTAATAGCAGCGGGTTTGTCAACTGAAGTGACAAATCAAGATCCAAGACACTGAGGTGAAATTGGATTTTTTCACACCAATCAGAAAAGTTCAGTCCATTAAATATTGGAATAGACGAAGCATGCAACTGAAGAGATACAGGAACAGGTACTGCAAGAACAACATAATCTTTCACTTAATGCTTTGAGTACTAACTTAAGAACAGATTCAGGATCGATAATCAATAAATGTATATCATTGTTCTCCTTTGGGTGATACAATAACATATAATCATAATAATGCTTATTAAAAATATAATTTGATAACTCAATATATCCCCATTAAACAATTTTGTTATCTTTGGATATACAAAATAATCTAACAGAATACATCAGTCATCACATTAATATTCATAATATATAAGAACAAATGATCAACCTTTGGGCGATCTGTAATGTCCTATAATTATGAATTTTAACTTTCTGGTCAGACCACTTTGGTGATTAACAGACCAACATCAAAATAAATTTAAATCTCATAATACTAATCTTCAATTAACATAAAAAACTTTCATTATAATTTGATATATGTATGTAACCATGAGATTCAATGCCAGACATGACAAAATGTATGCAAATTAGATTTACAAGAGATAACATTAATTATTTAAAGCATAAAAGTTTATGTACACCCATACCATAATCTGACAATGAACGAACTTTCATCCAATTCCTAATCAATTTTCAATGAAATTCTAGGGTTTATTATAATGTTAAGGAAGATAGTACCATTCCTAGATTATCTTTATATCTTATTTTTTCCTTGTCGATGTATCGACGTTATCCATTTTCTAGAATATCTTTATATCTTATTTTTTTCTTGTCGATGTATCGACGTTATTTATTTTAGAGGCATTATCTCTTTCTCACATATAAACCAATCAAGGAATGGAAAATCATGAGTTCTAAAACCACGTTCTGATACCACATGTAAACTTAACATGAACAATACAATATAATCCCATAGTTCAACATGGATCTTAGAACTTCATGATTTCCACATTCATGTTCAAGAAAGTATAATTGGAAAACTAATCTTGTGTAGTCATCTTGAATGACTTCTTCTTCTCAAGAAAGCGGTTTCTCCCTCCTGACCTTCACGTTTCATACAGAATTAGATTTGAGTGATAGAATAATATATTTCTCTGTATTCTTTTATAGGTAGGGAGAGGACCAATTTTTTCTGAAAGATTGTTCCCATAACTGTTTTGAGAAACTTCCTCCTCCCATGTTCTATCAACATGCAGAAAGAAACTGAAAACTTAATCTTAATATTTATCCATTTAAACCTTATATCAGATATTTAAAATACAAGATTTAAATAATCTAATGTGTCAATTATGTGGCACGTGGGCCACAATATCTTACATGACCCTGCTATTTCTTGCATAGCTTCAAAGGATGCAATCAGAAGGGTCCTTACGGTGCGAGAAAGCAAATTGAAGCTCAACCAGCGGTTATGACAGCTGACAGATTTTGATTGTACCAAAGAGAGTTACTCGGATAAATTAATGTATTAAATTACTGGGACTTAAAAGCTTTGGAACAGGATGTATGTGAATATCAAATGTTGTGGAGAGAGACAGCACGGAGTTGGCCTCGACTAATAAAATTTGTAAATAAGTTGCCTTCATTTTTGCATTTTAAAACTCTCGGGTACTCGAGCTTTTATTACAATTTGTATTCATAGTATTTGAATATAAAGCAAAATACTATTTGCAGAAAAAAAAATTCAATATACTAATTTTCAAAAGTATTACATGATGCATATAAAGTATTATATGATTATTATAAATGTATTATCTGTGAAATTACAATTTCCCAAATCAATCATTGATAGAATATTATTGAAAGCAAAAGTATTACATGATACGTAAAAAATAAAATTACATAATAGACATAATAGTATTGATAGGATGAAATGTAATAGATTTTGATGAGACAAAACGTGTAATAGATTAGAACCTTAGCTATCTGGATAAGTCTTTAATGTAAATTTGCCAAGACAAGGATGCTGGAAGGACTTGGAGATTCTGCCAAGTAGCCAGGAAGCCGAAGTCCCTGCTACCTGCATACTGTATCGAGCAACCAGCAAGCAAAGCTCTAGAAGGATGCTACAAGGAATCTGGAGACAATCAAGGAAGCTGACTGACTCAAAGAGGATACTACCAGATACATCAGAGTCAATGCAACCTGACTAGCCAGTAGAGTCACTCCAGTTCCAACAAATCAGAATCTGCCATGTGTGATAAAGCAGCAAGGACACAGTACAAACAGTCTGCAGAATGAAGTTGCGCAGACAAAGGACAAGCAGTTGCAGAACAAAATGAAGGCATCTCAGAACATGTGTCAGAAGATCGGAAGAACCAATCAGAAAGAGACACCTCATCATACAAAGGACTGCCTTGCCAACGGGCAGAAAACTACCTGATGCCTATAAATAGAAGTCTGTCTTTCAAAGGAAGAAAAACAACAATCATACACATCCAAGAGAGAACTGAGAAGCAAATAGACGCACAAGCTTATACTCTCAAGATAATCAGACTGAGCAAGCAGCAAGCCAGCTACCTTTATGTTCTTCTGAAGTTCAAGGAGCCTGCTGCATTTGATTGTGTCTTAAACCTTTTATTTATTAAGTCTGATAGGAGTCACTTAGTCAGGTGTTGAAACTGCTAAGTTCTAATCTCTCTGAAGAAGAGAAAGGATCCTGTGTGGGTCGGTTAACCTGTGTGGGTCGATAGTTGGTCACTGTGCAGCTACCTGTGTTGATAGAGCTGACAGTTTTGTTTAGAGTTTAGTTTGTGTTAGCTGAGTTTATTGTAAATCAAACTAGCTTTAACAAAGTTCCTCCTTGTGAAGGAGTAGAGAGGACGTAGAGGGATTACTCCACCCTTGAACCTCTATAAGCTTGCTTGTGCCTTTTATATCTATCTATCTGCATCTAAGCATACTGCATTAAAAAGCACGTTTCGAAAAACATAAGTATTTCCGCTGTGCATTACATTCTCTAAGTCCTGAGGTCACTGCCTGTGCAGGAACCTATCGAAGCAGTAAGCTTACTAGCTACCTGCTCATCAGGGACTTAACATCCTTTGGAGTAAAAGTTGAAAATTTGATAAGGTTAATTCACCCCCCCTCTTAACCTTATACCACTGGGACTAACAAGTGGTATCAGAGCAGGTTGGATTAGAAACCCAATCTGTCTGGTCAAATCCCTGATCCCTGTTTTTCGAAAATTTGCATACATTATTTTCATCATATCATGGATACACACAAGCTTCCTATGTTCTCTATTGAAGAGTATGACGATTGAAAGATTAGAATGCAGACACATCTCTCAGCTATGCATGACGAAATGTGGATGGTTATCACGGATGGACCACCAAGGATCACCAAACCTAATCCAATATTCGCGAGAGCTGCCGAAGTTGGCGATGCAGGAGCCATTCCCCATCAAGCTGTGATTGACAAACCAAGGGAAGAATAGTCGGCTGATGATAGAAGACGAGCTAACCTGGACAATGTAGCCAAGAACGCCTTGTTTGTTACTCTGGATAAAGGAACCTTTAGCAAGGTCAAGACATGCAAGACTGCCATGGATATATGGAACAAGCTTGAACAAATCTGCGAAGGAACAGAGCTGACTAAGGAGAACAAGGTGTCTACAACAACCCAGAAATTCGAGCTGTTCGAGATGCTCCCTGAAGAAACCTTAGAGCAGATGGATCTGAGGTTTACAAACATTGTAAATGAGCTTGAATCCCTGGACAAGTTCTACACTCAGAAGGAGAAAAATATGAAAGTGCTAAGAGCACTACCTGCAGAATGGGACAGCAAAACTACTGCAATGAGGGTGCCAATGGATTTAAAGTCAATGAGTACATTTGACCTCTTCTCTGACTTAAAAGCCTTCGAATATGATATCAACAGAAGGAAGAAAGAAGCTAAAGAATCTAGCACAAAGGTAACTGCCCTGACTGCCAGAAACGTAAAAGACTCTGGAACTATCTGCAGTAAGAAGGGTGAGCCACCTGTCGAGGGTACTGATGAAGAAATGGCCCTTCTACTAAGAAATTTCAAGAAATTCATCAGATACAACAGGAAAGGAGACTTTAAGAAGTTTCAGGCACCTCCCCAACAACCCACTGTTCAGCAACCAAACCAGGATATGTCCGATCTCTGCTACAATTGCCGAAAACCAGGACACTATGCCAAAGAGTGTCCTCACCCCAAAGTCAACAGGTACCCCAATGGAGAGTCATCCCAGAAAAGGGAAAAACGAAGAGAGGAACGGAGGAGAATTAAAGCCTTCCTAAGTGAGATGGAAAAGGGCAAGGAACCTTCCAAGGAGGCTCAGCAAGATGCGGACTCCTCTGATGATGACAGTGACTCCTCATCCTCGGAAGATGAAGCACTTATCTGCCTGATGGCACAGGAAGCTGAGGATAGCGAGGATGATGAGGTAACATATCCTAACCAGTTCATAATGGTAGAGGAAAAGTCTAAAACAAACCTCTCCCTTAAACAAATCATGAGCGAATTCGAACAGATAAACTCAATTCATGAGGAGCTAAAACTCGAAAATGAGATGCTTAGGAGGGAAAACAAACAGCTAGCTGAAAAGCTATCTGCATATGAGCTTAATAGCTCAAAGTGCAGTGACCTCCTAGAGCAAACATCTAAGCTCAATCTGAGAATTGCCAAACTTGAGAATGAGAAGAGTGATTTTCAAGCAGTTATAGGATCCTTTAGCAAGTCAGCTAAAGAAGCCAATGAATGCATGAATTCGGGCAAAAGTCCATTTGACAGGACAGGCCTAGGATACTGTGCAGAAACCTCTCAAGAAACAGCAAGATCATCTAAAACTATTGTTTTCATTCGAGCTGGAACCCCAAAAGAAAAGGAGTTAACTAATAACTCAACAGCAAGCTTGGAGAACGCAATAGACAAGGGCAAGAGACCCATGTGCACATCCTTAGGGGATAAGCCTGTTTTCAAAAGCTGGCTACTGCAGAACAAATCTGCTGATAGAAACAAGAGAAAACAGCAACCTACAAGGATGCTGAACAGAAACCTCTATCCCACTAATGCTAAGACCAGAATGTCTAAACCTAAACGAGCTCATGCTCGAGGGAAGTATAGTGGAGGACCTCACTTCAAGAGTGACGGGTATACACAGATTGCACACACACTTCAGTATCCGAAGGATACCTCTTATAAACGAAACCACAAAGTCTACAACAAAACAATTGTTGTGAGACAAGTTTGGATTCCTAAAGGTACTAACAAAGAAGGACCCGTACTTGTATGGGTACCTAAGAACCAGTAATCTCTATTTTCCAGGTACCTACAGCAGGAACCAGCAAGGAAGTATGGTACATTGATAGCGGGTGTTCGAGGCACATGACTGGAGACAAAGAAATCCTCAAGAACTTTCAACAGTGCAAAGGACCCAAAGTAATCTTCGGAGACAACTCCAAGGGAAGCACTAGAGGAGTTGGAACTCTCATCAAATGAAACACTCACATTAAAGAAGTGTCGTATGTCAAAGGCCTAAAATACAACTTGCTAAGCATAAGCCAATTTTGTGACAAAGGTTACTCAGTGGAGTTCAATCACAACAAATGCCTGATAAGGGACAGCCAATCCAAGGAAGTAAAGCTATCAGGAACTAGAAAAGGAAACATCTATGTAGCTGACTGGAGCTCAGTAACCACAGCTACCTGCTTCATAGCAAAAGGATCATCAGAAGCTAGCTGGCTATGGCATAAACGGATGAGCCATCTGAACTTCAAAACGATCAACAAATTAGCCAGGAAAGGACTGGTCAGAGGGCTGCCTGATATGGTATACAAGAAAGAGAGTCTATGTGAAGCATGCCAAAAGGGAAAGCAAACTAAAAGATCCTTCAAAAACAAGATACAAAGGTCAACTGAAAGAGTGCTAGACCTACTACACATGGATCTGTTCGGACCGGTAGAACCAGTAAGCATGAGTGGAAGAAAGTACACACTTATAGTGGTGGACGACTATTCAAAATTCTCATGGACACTATTTTTGACAAAGAAGTCGGACACTCAGCGAAGGTTACCGGAGCTATTGAAGAAGCTGCAGACCGAAAGGAGCCTGAACATCATCAAAATTCGAACAGACAGAGACACTGAATTCACAAACAAGTTTATTGAAGAATACTGCTCTAACAATGGAATCAAGCATGAATACTCAACAGCTAGGACGCCGCAACAAAATGGTGTTGCAGAGAGGAAAAACAGAACCCTAAAGGAAGCTGCGAGGACCATGCTAGCTGAAGCACTGCTACCCAAGAGATTTTGGGCAGAAGCAATCAACACAGCATGCTATACCCAGAACAGATGCATTATCAACAAAGATCTGAATAAAACTCCTTATGGGCTATGGTTCGGCTATACTCCAAATATTGAACATTTCCATATTTTTGGATGCAGGTGCTATGTACTCAACAATGGAAAAGATTACCTGAAAGCATTCAACTCAAAGTCAGATGAAAGAGTATTCTTAGGATACTCCTCGGTAAGCAAAGCCTTTAGAATCTTCAACAAGAGAACACTTGTTGTAGAAGAAACAGTACATGTGGATTTTGATGAACCACACTGTTCTAAGGCTGAAATAGATGAACTTAATGAAGATCTTGGAAAAACTCACATCACCAACACTCTTGTTGAATATATTGATGCTGAGTTACCAAATCTCCAAAATATTGAATCAACTCAGAATCAGCAACCTGCACCTACACAGCAACATGGAGAACGAGAACCTACTCCAAATCAGCAACCACCTGTAATACAAGAAGATATACACCACCCTGAAGGAATTCAACTGGAAGTACAGTTAGAAATACAGCACGATCCAAATCAGCAAGCTGAACAAAACGATCACGAGCAACTTGCTGAACATCAAAATGAACAACAGGTTGAAGAAATTAGAAGGAAATGGCTAAGGAATCATCCAAGGAATCAGATCATAGGAGATTCCACCTCTGGAGTAAAGACAAGAAGAAGCAACCCCCATGAAGCAATGTTTGCTTGCTTTATTTCACAAACAGAACCAAGCTGCATAGAAGTTGCTCTAGAGGACACCAACTGGATACAGGCAATGCAAGAAGAGCTTAATGGATTTGAGAGAAATCAAGTATGGTATTTAGTTCCCAGACCCACTCACCAAGGAGTAATCGGCACAAAATGGGTATTTAAAAACAAATTCGATGAAGAAGGACAAGTAGTCAGAAACAAGGCAATATTAGTAGCAAAAGGTTACTGCCAGGAGGAAGGAATAGATTTTGAAGAAACTTTTGCACCTGTAGCAAGACTAGAAGCAATCAGGATCTTCCTAGCCTATGCCGCTCACAACAATCTGACAGTCTACCAGATGGATGTCAAAAGTGCTTTTCTCAATGGACTGCTCGCTGAAGAAGTATATGTGGAGCAACCTCCAGGATTTGAAGAAAATCTAGAAACCATGGTCTTCAGGCTGAAGAAAGCTCTCTATGGGCTAAAGCAGGCACCTAGAGCCTGGTATGATACTCTCTCGAAGTATCTACTTGATAATGGATTCAAAAAGGGTAAGGTGGATAAGACACTCTTCAGAATCCAAGATGGAGATAGCATACTGCTCGTTCAGATTTATGTCGATGACATTATCTTCGGTTCAACAAACAAAGAATTGTGTCAAAAATTCTCAAGCCTCATGCAATCCAAATTCGAAATGAGCATGATGGGAGAACTAAGCTTCTTTCTCGGTTTACAAGTCAAACAACTAAGCAATGGAACCTTCATCAATCAAGCAAAATACACTAAGGAATTGATAAAGAGATTTGGATTGGAAAGTACGAGTACAGTAAGCATACCGATGATAACATCAGGAGGCTTAGACAAGGACACTGATGGCAAAACAGTAGACGTTACAAAGTACAGAAGACTAATTGGGTCACTGCTCTACCTGACAGCAAGCAGACCAGATATCATGTTCTCAGTAGGAATGTGTGCAAGATATCAAGCAGCTCCAAAAGAATCACATATGATCGCAGCCAAACGAATTATAAGATATCTCAAAGGAACCCAGGAAGCTGGTCTTTGGTACCCAAGAGAAGGAGGACTCAAACTTATTGGTTATACTAACTCTGATTTTGCAGGATGCAAAATTGACAGGAAAAGCACCAGCGGTACCTGCCAGCTACTTGGAAACAAACTGGTATCATGGTTCTGCAGAAAGCAAACCTCTATAGCAACCTCAACAGCCGAGGCCGAGTATGTTGCTGCAGGAAGCTGCTGTGCACAAATTCTATGGATTCAACAGCAACTAAAGGACTACGGAATTGAAGAGAAGGAAACACCTATCCTATGTGACAACTCAAGCGCAATAGCCATCACCCACAACCCAGTTCTATATTCTAGAACCAAACACATCGATATCAGACACCACTTCATCAGAGATCACGTTGAAAAGAAAGATATAACTTTGCAAAAAGTGCATACTGATCTACAGCTAGCTGACATATTCACAAAGCCTCTATGCGAATCAAGATTTTCGTTTCTAAGAAACGAGTTGGGAATAATCACTTTATGATATCTCTTCTACATAACTCTATATTTTCCTGTTGAAACGACTATAATATACAGGGGAAACCATAGGCAGGACGAAGGAAAAACAGCAACCTAAAGGTTACTGCTCAAGGTCCCTGAACAGTTACTGGATACAATGTTACTGCTCTGAGCTACCTACAGGATCCAGTAACTGAAGCGCGTGAAAAGAGGAACAGTTACCCCGCGGTTAGCAGCCGTTTTTGTAGGAAACTCCTCGATATCCATAAAATATCACATCAAGTCCTTACGCACACGTACACCGCGCTAAAAATCTCAACCGTTGGATTAAGGGTCTTTTCGAATTCAAGATCAACCAGAACCGTCAGATCATTTCTCACCAAAATTCAAATATAAGGAAGTCTTTCTTCTCACTCATCTCTTACACTTAAACATTTCCATTCTCTTGCAAACCCTAATCTCTCGTGCTCTCTCTCTCTCAAAGCTTTCCAGTTTTCAGATTTCTCTCTCTCTCTCTCTGAAATGGCACCAAAAACATCCCAAGTTGTTGATGGAAGCCTAGTGGACCGCAAGATCCTCCTGAAGATTGTGGAGGAAGAAGGGAACTCGAAGGAGGTTATGAAGAGCATCCTTCAATGCCTCTATGAGACCGGACTTCTCAGACTCTGCTCCTATCACAAGGCCCCGTACGCGGAGGAGCAGGTGGAGAAATTCTACCGGAGGACGAAGGTCTCTGCAGATGGGTCAGAGATCACATCAAAAGTTGGTGGAGTGACTGTGGTGGTGGACACCGGTCTTCTGGAAGAGGTGTTCGCTCTGCCTACTGCAGGGATGAACGCCAGTGACCTCTCCACTTACGGAGAAGACCAGCTGGAGGAGTTCTGGACGACGTTCACCGGGAAGGAGGACACGGCGGGGATGTCCAGGAGTTGCAGCAAGAAGGCCTTCCTTCTGGAGTACGAGTTGCTGCATGATATCTGCTGCCATATCATAGAGAACCGCTCTGGTTCCTTTGATAAGTGTACCAACTTCCGGTACAGGATGATGATGGCCATTGTGAAGAAGGAGAAGGTGGACTGGGCCAGCTACCTACTTTCCAGGCTGGTGGAGGAAGTGGAGAAGAAGGTAGGTAAGCCTACCTATGGGCTTATCATCAACACTCTCCTGGGTCACTTGAAGGTGGACCTGTCCAAGGGGAAGCCCATCCAGAAAGGGAAATTCATTGGTGCGGGTGGGGTCTTTGCCAAGAAGACCACTGCTCGGTCATCCCCAGTAACCAGAGAGGTCTTTGAGGACCTCAAGGGGGCTCCAAGGACAAGGAAGACATTCCGTGACACTGCCTCTCCTTCATCTGAAAGCAGCTCGAGGATGGAGGAGCCTGCAGAGCCCTCACCAGCTCCTGTTGTACCAAAGAAGATCAAGCACAAGAAAGATGTGCAGAGGAGACTGGTCATCTCTGATGATGAACCAGAGATCGTCACCACTCGGGCTGTTAAGAAGCCTGCAGTGGAAGTGGAGATTGATTCTCCAAGGGAGGAACTGGAAGGGAATACAGCCGTTGATGATGATGATGATGAGGAGGAGGTAGCTGAGTTCGTCATCAGCATACCGAAGCTGGAGGTGGAGTTTGGTAAATTGGTGGAAAGATTCACCACTTGGTGGCAGTTCAGGCACCTGCCCAGGGAGGAACTCATCCAGTGGGCAGATTGGAAGTCTGAGGAGGAATGGGCGCTGAACTGGGTCGCCATGGATGATCTGGAGGAGGTCCTTCAAAAGAAATTTTTGAAGGATCTCAAGAAAATGAAATGGCCGGAATTTCTTGAAAACGCGGAGATAGCCGCTGAGTTGGAGGCCAGGAAGCAGAAGGAAGCTGCCACACAGCTGCCTGGCCCCAGGAGCCTGAAGGGAAAGGAAGCTGTCATCCAGCCGGACTTCTATAGGGAGGAGGTAATACTGGATGCTGCTGCTGACCAGGTCAGAGCAGGCGACGATGTGGGCTTTGCTGAAGCCCAGATAGTGAAGTACGGGGAGCAGGAAGCTATGGAGAGAATGCTGAAGCAGGCTGCAGACATCAGCCTGGCAGATACCAGAATGAGAGGGCCAGTAAGGGAACCCCAGATAGGTGAAGGATCATCCTGCTCAGCATTAATGGTGGAACCTATCAGCAGGAGGTCACCTTCACCAACGGAGAAAAACGGTGAGGAATTCTCATACCTTACTGACCTGATCATCCTTCCTGAAGTACCTGTACAGATGCCGATGAAGGAGAGGAGCTCGACGCCAACTGACTTTCCCAAGGCTAAAGAGTTGGAAACCCTCGCTGCTGTGGCATCTCTCGAGCTGATAGTTTCAACCACAGTAGCAGCCGCCGATGACACCACGGAGACCACCATTCCTACACCAATGGAGGTAGAGGCTGAGGGGGAACATGTGCAGCAGGAGGCACCTGTTCAAGCTGATGTAGTGGAGGAACCTGCCCCCATGGAGAAGAAGCAACCTGATGCAGCTATTCCAATAGAGGTGGAGGAGACAACACCTGCCAAATCGATGGACCAGGGAGAGACGGTCGCTGAGGGGGAAATAGCTGCGGGTGAAAAGGTGGTGGGAGCGCAGGAGGAAGAAGGAGACAAAAGTGGAGAAAATGAGCCTGCGGGTGAAAAGGAGCCAGAAATACAGGAGGAGGCAGTGGAGGAAGTAGTAAAGGAGATAGAGAAGGAGAAGGAGGCTGAAACAGTGTTCAGCAAGGGTAAGGTAGCTGAACAAAACAAGAAGCTGGGAGAACCAGAGGAGGATGCTGAGGAGGAAACTCACTCTAAGAATACTGGATCAGGAGGTGGATGATCCAGTAGCTCTACCAGCAGCGATGAAGGGTCACCCAGTGAACAGGGTGATACCGGAGCTGAAAAATCCAAAGAACTAACATCTGTTTCTGATGAACAGGCACCAGCAGGAGAACGCCAGGAACCTGCCAGATCAAATGAAGAGGTGCTGACAACAATTGAACAAATGGGGAAGTCCTTGGTGAAGACGAGCAGGAAAATCCGCAAGGATACCCGCTCCCACTCTGTGAAGACCTATTCTTTTATGGACTCCCTCAATATGACATTGTCAAAGCTCACTCAGATGATAGCCGCCTACCGACCCCCTAAAGAGGATGCTGCAGTTGAAGTTGTCAAGAGCGTGATGGAGAAGTTAAACAGGCAAGAGGAGAAGATGATCTCTCTTGAGGCCAGTCAGAAAGCTCTAGTCACTGCAGTAGACCGGATGGACAGGGAGCAGTTCAACCAATCTCAGACCCTGCGGGATCACTCAGGCACCTTGTCTGATATTCACTCCATGGTCAGTTTTGCGGTTGGGCGTGCTGATAATGACAAAATGGGGGAATGAAAGATTGAAGGCAGACAGAAGACTGGACAGGACCCTGCTGCCTGCAGACAGATGGTAGTGAGCAGTAGGAGGAGAGATGACTCTGGTGAGGGCGGACATAAGGGAGCTGGATCAAGGGGCCCTTCAGACAGCAGTGCAAAAAGAAAATCAGATGCTGTTTCTGGGTCTGTCCATCCAGGCTTCAGGAAGGGGGCTGATATGAGAGAAGAGAAAAGGAGGAGGACTGAAGCAGAGCTGAAAAGCAACTTGGATGCTGTTTTTGCAACAGATCCTAGGGTTGTCCTTGACAAAATATTCCCTCCGCACAAGCTGCCTGACATGGTGGAAATGGAGAAAAATTTGCAGAATCCAGATGTCGCAGCAAGTGCCACTCTCAGAAGCTTCCTGAAAGCAAGCCCGGATCCCAGGAGTGACAGATTCCTAGCCCCAGAAATCCCGGAGGTCACTCTTCCTACTGAGGTCAACCCATCCTTTTTCCAGATAGAAGCTTTCAAAAGGAAGGAGCTGATGAAGTACTTCACCACCCTCTGCAAGGAATCTGCTCTGTTTAGAGGATTCAAGACAAACAAGGAAGCTTTGCAGAGGTTCCTGGAGCTAACAAAGAAAGGTGGACTTCCAATTCAAGTGAAGCTAAAGCAGAAACTTGGAAAGGAGCCCATACCATACAGTGAAGACTTCTGGCTCAGGTTTGAAGAGTCTGAGGATATGGTGAAAAGGATGGAGCCTAGCTATCAAGATTCGATAGCCAACTGGTGGAAAGACACAAAGTTTGAAAGAAAGAAGAAGGCCAGTTGGTTAAAGACTTGATGTTTTTATCTTTTATGTTTATTCTGTTAGTTTGTTTAAATTTCTGTTTATCTCTACTATCTGCTTATGTATATGCCCTGTACTTAACTCTGATCAATGAGATTTTGTCTTTTCTGATTAAAGCTCACATCTTGTGAACTTGATGCATGCTCTTGAATATTTTAATTTGTCTGCATCTTTGTTCCAAGTTAATAATATATGGTTCTTTGATCCTGTTAAGGAGTTTTGTCATCATCAAAAAGGGGGAAATTGATAGGATGAAATGTAATAGATTTTGATGAGACAAAACGTGTAATAGATTAGAACCTTAGCTATCTGGATAAGTCTTTAATGTAAATTTGCCAAGACAAGGATGCTGGAAGGACTTGAAGATTCTGCCAAGTAGCCAGGAAGCCGAAGTCCCTGCTACCTGCATACTGTATCGAGCAACCAGCAAGCAAAGCTCTAGAAGGATGCTACAAGGAACCTGGAGACAATCAAGGAAGCTGACTGACTCAAAGAGGATACTACCAGATACATCAGAGTCAATGCAACCTGACTAGCCAGTAGAGTCACTCCAGTTCCAACAAATCAGAATCTGCCATGTGTGATAAAGCAGCAAGGACACAGTACAAACAATCTGCAGAATGAAGTTGCGCAGACAAAGGACAAGCAGTTGCAGAACAGAATGAAGGCATCTCAGAACAGGTGTCAGAAGATCGGAAGAACTAATCAGAAAGAGACACCTCATCATACAAAGGACTGTCTTGCCAACGGGCAGAAAACTACCTGATGCCTATAAATAGAAGTCTGTCTTTCAAAGGAAGAAAAACAACGATCATACACATTCAAGAGAGAACTGAGAAGCAAATAGACGCACAAGCTTATACTCTCAAGATAATCAGACTGAGCAAGCAGCAAGCCAACTACCTTTATGTTCTTCTGAAGTTCAAGGAGCCTGCTGCATTTGATTGTGCCTTAAACCTTTTATTTATTAAGTCTGATAGGAGTCACTTAGTCAGGTGTTGAAACTGCTAAGTTGTAATCTCTCTGAAGAAGAGAAAGGATCCTGTGTGGGTCGGTTAACCTGTGTGGGTCGATAGTTGGTCACTGTGCAGCTACCTGTGTGGATAGAGCTGACAGTTTTGTTTAGAGTTTAGTTTGTGTTAGCTGAGTCTATTGTAAATCAAACTAGCTTTAACAAAGTTCCTCCTTGTGAAGGAGTAGAGAGGACGTAGAGGGATTACTCCACCCTTGAACCTCTATAAGCTTGCTTGTGCCTTTTATATCTATCTATCTGCATCTAAGCATACTGCATTAAAAAGCACGTTTCGAAAAACATAAGTATTTCCGCTGTGCATTACATTCTCTAAGTCCTGAGGTCACTGCCTGTGCAGGAACCTATCGAAGCAGTAAGCTTACTAGCTACCTGCTCATCAGGGACTTAACATCCTTTGGAGTAAAAGTTAAAAATTTGATAAGGTTAATTCACCCCCCCTCTTAACCTTATACCACTGGGACCAACAAGTATTAATTGATACAAACAAAAATATTACATTATATTACATCATACATATAAATTTATTACACAATACAAAAATATTACTAATATATATAAAATATTACATTTAACTTTATTGATCAAACATTGACTGTATTAACCGTAGTATTGATCGAAGTGTTGACCTGTGTTTTGGTTGACTCATTTAATGAGTCAAAGTCTTGCGCAAGACTTCTTCCCCCATGTTAAGTACACACAAGTGAATCTTATCTAAAATTCCAAAAGCATCAACATTAATAATTAATTATTTTCAAATCATATAGCCTTGCAAATATGAACAAAATATAGAGAGAGGGTCTTAAAACAATTATAAATTGTTTTATAATTATTAATAAATGTGATATTTATTTTCAAACTCTTATGTTTATTGTATGTATTTCATGAACATCATAGAAAATCCCTAATATGTTTGATGTAATCATAATTTTAGTATATAAATGTTATATACAAGAGGATTAAGATTATGGATAATAAACTTAAATTAAGTCTATGATGAAATTAATTAAAGTATGAGATCTTTAATTAAAATATCATTAATGCGGCTCATAACACAAGATGTGTCTGTCTTATCCGAACTGTCAATGTGGAGACATTTGAGTGAGGGCATTTATATATGATTTGATCATATAAGACACAGACCGATTTAATTTGTATTTTTCCTACAAATTCCGTTTAGATATGATAATCCAAATTAAATCATAAGATGACCATACATGGATGAATCTTAATCCGGAGTGATTATAAACTCCTATTTAGTTTTATACGGTTCTTAATTTGCTTGTTTCTATTTGTCAATGGACTCGCAATGCTTATATTTTAGATTCACATAGAATTAAATGGTTGTGAATATAAATTCATAGATATGGAATTCATTCCTTTTTTAGGGAAGTAGAAAAATAATTCTTTCATTTGTTAATTTTGGAATTGAATGGTTTGAGATCTCTAATTTATAAGTGGATTATAAATTAACCATTCACTAGTAAATTAATGGTAAATGAGGAAAAGAGGTAATTGAAGAGGTTGGCGGATAATACCTACTTTAATTACGAATTGTTTATGGATGATTAATCTATATGTAATGGTTATATCAGTGGACGACTCAATTTCAAAGAGTAAAATATTATATAATTGTAAGAGTGCAATTCCATATTTTTAGTGGAGTAATAACGGAATTAATAAGTCGAATGAATTAATTAAAGAGTTTAATTGTTTATTCGATTTATTGGAGCTTATGATTATGGATCCATGGTCCTTGGTTCGTCTTTCTAAGTAAAATGAGTTAAATATAAATATATATATTTCTAATAATTTATAGAAAATAATTTTTCATTTGATTTGGGTAATTATATAAATATCATTTAATTTCAGGAATATTTGATATTTTACGGTGATGATTGTATCAAAAATTAAATAAGTATTTTGATATTTATTTTTGATATTAATATAATCAATAAAATTGATATTATAAAATAATATCAACTATAATTATATTAAGATTATGACTCTTAATTAATGGGATTTGGAATCCTAATTGGATAAGGACTAATTAGATTAAGATTGTGAATCTTAATAAGATTAGATTTTTAGTTTGAGATAAATTCTAATTAGATTAGGATTAGAATTTCAACTAATACTGATACAATTGAGTCTATAAAAGAAAGCCACAGTTTCTCTCTCAGAGAAAAATAAAATACACGCCTATTTGAGAGAAATATACACGCCTATTTCATCTAAGAAATACCGATTTTTGAGATTTGATCTTAATTATATTTTGTGGTTTATTTAATATAGAATAGTTCTATATCCATCCAAATTCGCCCAATCCTATGATCTCATGAGTTGAATACATCATAGGAATAATATAGTTAGAATTATAAAGATATTTTTGGTGCCCACACACTACCGTTGAAAGGGAGGAACGAATCGGAAGATCGTGATGAAAGGGAGGAACAAATTGGAAGATCGTGGTGTCTTCTACAATTCGTTCGATATCAATTAAAGCAAAAGAAATAAAAGGTATATTTCTTTTCACTGTTTTAATTTTAAATAAATTTAATATTAATGATATGTTGTTATATCTGAAAAATGATTTTTGAAATCCATAGCTTCCGCTACCGTTCGATTAGATCAAAAAGACGGATTTTATTTGACCCGAATTCGATTCGGGACCCGTTATTTTCCAATAAATGGTATCAGAGCCATTTGATTTTGATATAAAAACTAAATCTAAAATATTGAATTTATTTAGGAGTGAGTTTAGGTCTTTACCTTTCCTATTTGATATATGGATGCATGGACGTATTTGAATCGATGTTTTGAACTCACTTTTGATACGATCGATGTACACCCAAAATTTAAAGGGTATAAAGAATTGTAATAGTTACAGTTTTTTCTCTCATAGAATCTGTTGTACACCAATTTTATAGGGAAATTCATGTAAATCACCGTTCCCTTCCTTCCCTATTATTTAATTTTTAGATTTAGGGTGTAATTTAAGGCATCGATTCAAATTGTCAATTTTTTTTATATGATGTGATGTGATATATGATGATATATAAATATTCCATGTATGTTGATATGTCATTCATGAACCCACTCCAAAGCATGTCATGCATCATGATATAACGATATATGTTTGATATATATCTATGAGATAGATTGCAACTGATATAACATATGTTTTATATATTTTAAATTCATATAAAAAGGTTTTATATGTTTTTAAAAGTTGCATAAGAAATTGTAATGAAAATTGTTTTTATACATGTTTATTTTGATTAAGAAATTAGATTTGATTTTTAAGTGTTAGATTACTAAATTATAATTTTAATCGAATTATTCCAATATGATTGAATTTAAAATTATTAAAACATATGATGTTTTATAACACAAACATATGTATATTATTTATCTTTTTTTGTTTCTTTATATGTAATTGAAAAGAGGTTTAAAAAATTATATAAATTAACATCTCTTTTTTAAAGGTATTTCATTTGTTGGAAATATAATTAATTACACAACTTTAGTACTCCAAAAAGAGTGGTGTAATCATTTCCTAAATATAATCATACATGTACTCTTGTCTCGTCAATTATTCTTTTTCTATCCATCTCAAGTTAATAGTAATTTTTTCAATGAGTTAAAGGTTTTGGTTGTAGGTGGGCGGTTTTTGTTTTAGAACATTCATTTTGTGATAGACAAGATAATGTACCCATGTCTCCTTTTGTGCATATAAATCTAACAGTTATTTCAGCATAATTTAAAGTTGTGTTAGAAACATCTTGCAAATTGCAATGCCTTATTCTTCTATGCTTCCATATAATATGTCAATTGCTTTTAGGTCCATTGACTAAAGGATCTACACTATGAGGCCTAAGCCTTTTTTTGTTTTGTATAATCGTGCTCAAGAAATTTACATCCCCATCACATCTTTTTATTTGGAAATTAGTTTAATACTGGGACTTTCCAATTATATTATCACACTAGCTAATGCATAGCAGCAAGTGGTACATTTAAATAAATTTTCTCCAATTCGGTGATGTTACTATACTATATATACTACCTAAACTCTGAAGGGCACAAGATCAATGTCAATCTCTTGTGGTATTTTTCTTTGTGGTGGAAATTTTGGAAGAAGGCTAGCAATTCGCTTTGCAGTTTCCAAATACTTTGTGTATCTTGACAGCACATCTTCTTTCGTGTTTGCTTGGTTTATTTCATCAATTTTGTTATAATGCTCTTTGAGTACTGTGTTTTTCTTGAAACTCCAAGTACCACTTTTCCAGTTGAGATGGTAACAACATAGAAATCTCTGTCCATATATGGCTATGAATTCGATTGCTGCTAGAATGAACTCCAATTCCTCCTCGGACATGTAGTAGGCGAAGCTCACCCTTGTCCACCCGGGCTTTATTCCGACATAACCCTAAAACACAAATGATCAGATTTGTTATTATTTGAGAATTACATATGTCGAGGGTTGTTACTTCTTATACACAACTTTATGAGCACATGCTGATGTGATGTAATTTAATCCTGACCTTTTGGATGACTGATTTGAAGGCGAGGGAGTGAGGTTCATCAACATCGAGTAGGATGTGACCATAAGGGCCTGCGCAAGAGCAACCTCCACGAGCTTGGATGCCGAATAGGTCATTCAGAAGTTTGGCAACAAAAGGGCCGTGGAGCGGCTTTCCTCTCGTCTCTCTCCATAGATCTATACCTCGTTCATTATCGTCTATCTTGTTTGAGGAAATTGTAGTAGTAGGAGTAGTAGTTGAGTATATGAGGAAGGAGAAGATGGGTTGTCTCTTGAGAGTAGAAGTAGTGTTTCCTAAAACACAAATATTAGGGTTGTGCACTAGTCTTTCTAGTATTGTTGTCATATAGCTTTTCTCCATCCTCTTAATCTCTTTGTAACCTATCCATTCCTTTATCCAGAAAGCCAGTCCTGCTCTTATTTTTTGGATTATTTGTGGAGTTCCTGCTTCTTCCCTTTCTTCTATCTCTTCTGCATATATTGTATCCTGAATTTCATAAATTACATTAGTCATACTTAAATACAAATGTTGCTATGTTCCAAACCTCCCATAACTTTCCATTCACCACAAACTTTGCCTAACCTACTCATATAAGAATTAAGTCATATTTATATAGGCTACAGACAATTGTAGACACAACATCACATATTTAAACAAAAGGCATGATTAGATATTGAGAAAAGATCCCCAAATACTACAAAACCTTATAATTTAGACCAAAATACCACAAAGCTTAAAATGTAAATACCACAAAAGTGATTAAAGACCAAATTACCCCTAAAAGTAAACATGTAAAATGCTATTTCCAATCCAATTTTATTGTTTCCAAACCAATTTGATAAGTCATACTTATTAAAAGCAAATATAACCATTTAGGTATATCGGCTGGAAACCACTTCGTATTCAATGCTATACTCGGGTTTTCCCTTGTGTAGGAGATTGATGTGGTATAACAACGCCTCGTACTGGATGATTATTATTAGTAAAAATAGATAAAAAAAAGTTTTTTCCATGATATATATTTATTGAGATCCGATGCTCGAAATGGTATCAGAGCCTAGTTTTATTGAAGATATAAATTAAATTATTTGTACAATATTATTTTTCTTCCTCCTAATGGGAGGAGAAAAATTAAGAAAACATGTATCCTAAAATCTTTCGAGATAAAACAAGTGCAGAATTTCATTAAACATGACATCCAACAAGAACTGGAACATAATTGTTTCGGACACATCTAACATCACACAAGATCTTGAAGAGATTTAAAAGACCATCATATACTATGGTATACAGATGGAGAAGATGCTTCGATCTTTATTTGAGATCCAACAAGAAGTTTCAGATCTAAAGAAAGAAATCATAGATCTAAAAAGAAGGTTACCAAGGGGAACATGTAGATCGATGAACGAACATTTTAAAGATACGTTCGAAGATAAACCAATTATTCCTAAAGAAAATGCTACGGAAATTCCACAGTTTAAAAGCTACGAGGAACTCTTGCTCGATATCATCCGACAAGTCTGATGCAAGTCTCAAGAATAGATATCTCAAAATTAATCGAATCACTTTCCAATTTAGAAATTGTGGATTTGGTTAATCTCAAGATGAATGATCCTATTCCCAAACAAGAAGAAGAGAGTACGAGTACGGAAACACCCGTCCCCCAACAACTATGGAGGCAAGATCAAGTCGATCATAATGCATTTGTGGCTCGACGCAGGAGACAACCCGAATTGGATGAGGCAGCATTTAACAGCCCTTGGACAAAAATGATGTTAGAACCAACACATCCGTTCAGGTTGATGCTCACAACTGACATCGTCGATTTCAGGAACATGAAAATCTTGATCGATGAATGGATGACATCTTTAAAGGTTGCCTCGTCAGCACTGGATGTTGATAAGAATCAATTCAGCAAACTCATTGAAAATAGTTTGCAAGGTTCAGCTAAGAAAACATGAGATAATACGGAGGCCCATATCAAAGAATAAATCGGATCGAGAGATAATATTTATGTAATTATCAAAAAGATCGGTCACTTGCTCAAAGTATACTTCATCGGTGATGGATACTTTGACGAAAGAAAAGAAGAAAAAAATCAAGAATATACATAGACTTTGTATGCTCTCGAGTTAAGAAGTATATATTACATGAATGAATATATATATTGGTTCCGCAAATACTACTTTCAAACACAGATACCACTGAATGTTGCAACAGAAATGTTCTTTGCAAAAATATGTAGCCCATTGAGAGAAATGTTTATACAAACATATAAGGTACCTCCAGAAATGGTTGATTTAGTGGCCAGAAGGATGTCATTTTTAAAAGATATCATAAGAGAGTGGTGTCAACAGGCGACACTACATAAGAACAAGAAAAAACTAAGATGACAGGTAAAAAATAACTCCTCTTTGTTGCAACATTAATGATTTTTCAAGTATTATTGGAGAACCAAGTCGTGAAAGACAGGGAAAAAGAAAGAAACACTTCAAGAGTGTGTTCTGATCTAAGTCCGGAGGATCATATAAAAGGTCTTCCAATCAAGGAAGATCATGGTGGTTCAAATTAAAGGCTAGATCTTACAAATCTGATCAGAAATCCGATCATTTCAGGTTTTCTTCACAAGAATCTAGATCCACAGAGAAGTCAACAGTAAGAACATCAAGAAGGAGAACTTTCAAACGAGTACATACTCGAGCAAATGAAAGTTTTAAAGATTGCAACTGCTGGATGTGCGGTGTGAAAGGTCATATTTCACCAGAATGCCCACAGAAGCAAAGAGAAATGCGCCAGTTCAGACCGACATATGACATCCTTGATATGGTTTTCTATGGCGACTTGGTACCAGTTTATCAGTTCAAGGACATCTCTTCAGATGAAAGCATTTATGAAGAAGAGTTCGAGTCTGATTCAGAAAGTTCCTATGGATCATCTATAGAATCAGACGAGTAGTTGTGGCGAGCAGGAAGATAAACTCCAAACGTCGGATAGTCTATCAAGATTTTTTTCAAAAATGACCATCTCAAACAAAATGATGGAAAGAATCATAAGGCATGATTCAACCTTAAGTCCATATGATGACTTTAGGATTGGAAGTCTTAACTGGTTATGTAACCAGATAGACTAAGGCGATGCAAGCACAACATTATCTACCGGGTAAACTTAGGTGAGTTTTCGATTCCAATGGAATTAACCGGTAATAAAGTTAATATGCAGCTTATTCCAAAAGAAGAAATTCTTGAGGAATTGAGCCGTATCAAAGAAAAAGTAGCAGTAACTATGAAATGGATCCATTGAAGTAGTAATCAAGACTACCTTCAAAGAAGGTATTGATTCTGAATTACATTTGTCTATTATGGACAGAAGAATTAATAATTTATGAGATAATTGTCTTGGTACAATGGTAGGAAATGTATATGTTGACAAACTTATGTTTGACATACATCCTAGAATTGTATATAACTTAGCAGACCAAGATTTCAGTAGAGTCTTAACCATTCATCAAGATTTTAAAAGATCTGAATTAATGAAGGAAGGAAATAGACCATATTTTATCACGTATAGAATTGCATATGCGCTTTCTAATATACATCATTCTGATATGTTTCTTAGAAAAGAGTATATAGAAATTTTGAGAATTTTCAAGGAATTTGCCAAAATAATGACACCAGACCCAATCCCGATACCTAGGATAGGTGGTGTTAATTTGTTAATTAAAGATCATCCGATTTTAAATAACTCATTAAGGTTTGATTCTGAAATTAGTAACAGAATGTCCTTTTCCAAAGATAGGATTCTAAGTTTCAAAGGAAAAGAACCACAAGAGGATTTTAATCCACAAAAGATTAGGGTAAGTAATGTTAAAATGAATTGCCTTGAAGGATGGAAAGAAATCTATATTGTTTTTGACATATCTGAAACTAATAATTTGTTTCCTTATGATGAGATATATCATTTACAACAACCAATTGTTAATAGATATGAAGGCATGTTAGAAATAACAGGCTATGAAGTATCTGTTACAAGAATTGCAGGTAGGATCAAAAGTTATATGACCCTTGATCTAAGTTTTCTTGAGGAACATAAACCATGGGAAAGAAATGAAAAATGGATGGAGTTCAGTCTCGATGGACACCGGATAAGGGTAGAATGAAAAGCCCATTTTCTATTTGATATGCCAGGTTTGCATATTGATAAAGAGATTTCTAATCTCTTAAAACAACATGAAGATTTGTTAGAAGTTTTGCATGAATTACGTAATCAAGGTATAACTTATCCAAATACAAGAATTCAGGAATTTATGTTTAAGTATATTCAGATAAGCTTAAAGATAAACATGTTAAAATCTTGGAAAGATAATAAAAATTATCCACAATATTCTGAATGATAAGTGTTTTCTCTATATGCATATTTATAGGGATATTATATGAACAATATAAGTCCGAGTACTTTACAGCTTATATTGATTCAGGTTCAGGTATTTGCACAGCAAAACCAGAAGTTTTCCTCAATAAATCTGTGGAAACTCTACCTCTTATTGCAGGAATGAATTTCTCCCAAAGAATCCTAATACTCAATAAGGGTATTCGAGAATACGGATAATGATCGAAGGGGCATTTGGTACCCCTTGGTACAAAGTAAGAATGCCACCAATCTATATTCATGATACAAGTGCTGATATTTTGTTGGGTAACAATTTCATCCAAACCTTTGCAAAATATAAGCAAGATAACCACAAGAACCTGTTAACCTTTATTACTAACTGTTGTAGTTTAATACAAGTTTTGCGACGGGAGAAAGCTTTCAATAGGATGATGCCTATTATTTTCCACAGCAAACATGGTGATAATGATTTCAAGTTAACCCATCCTAAAATACAGGATAAGCGAAAATTTGGAGAAGCTCTTTTGTTTTATAGACAAAAGGGAATAGAGGAGGCACAAGAAGAAGTTATTCAGTTTCTAAAAAATGTCTTACAGGAAGGTCCACCTCCGATTGACATTGATGAGGAAAGTTTACTTTCCCTTGAAAATGTTAAAAGACTAATCAAAAGGAATTTCAATGAGAATCTTTTAGTCTGGTGGGACAAAAATCAAATCAAAGCAACACTAAAGATAAAAAAGCAATACCGTTACGAGTTGGTTTGATACAAGCCAATTCAGATGAACATAAATGATCGAAAAGATATGCAAAAGATTATTGAAGAGCATATCGATCTACATCTGATTGAAGCAAGTATTTCTCCTTATAGTAGCCCTGAGTTTTTGGTAAGAAATGATGGTGAAATAAAGAGAGGTAAGACAAGGTTAGTAATTAACTATCAAGGTATTAATAAAATTACCGAATTTGATGGTTATTACATTCCAAGTAGAGAACACTTGATTGATTGCATTAGGGGGTTAAAAGTGTTTTCAAAGTTTGATTGTAAATCTGGATTTTACCTGATCAAGTTCGAAAAAGAGTCGAAAAAATTAATTATTTTTTTACACCACAAGATCAGTATATCTGAAATGTACTTCCTATGGGTTTAGCAAATACACCTCATATATACTAAAGAAAAATGAATAATCTTTTCAAATATTATTTCGAGTTTATGTTTGTTTACATAGACGATATTTTGATAGCATCTAAAAATATGAAAGATCATTTAAAGCATTTTGAAATATTTTCTGAAGCATGTTATAAAGAAGGATTAGTGCTTTCTGAAAAGAAGGCAATAATCACGGTTAATAGGATAGAGATTTTTGGTGTAATTATTAACCATAACATATTGTGAAAAAAATCAGCAATTTTCCAAATGTTCTCAAAGATAAGAAGCACCTTCAAAACTTCTTAGGTGTGATTAATTTTGCAGGTTCGTCTATTAAGAATCTTGCAAAATATTGCAAGGATTTCCATCGTTTCTTACAAAAAGATGAGAAAACCAAATGAAAATGAGAAGACATCCATTCCCAACGTGTCCAAGAGTTAAAACAGGTTTGTAGTAACCTATCGAAACTAGCATTTCCTTAAAATGAGGATCAGTTAGTCGTCTACACAGACGCTAACTATTTTCGACGGGCAGCAGTGCTCATAAGGAAAACAGCTACCGATGAAGAACTGTGTAGATATACGGGAGGGTTATTTTCAGAACAATAAGCCAGAGTCTGGCATATTAAGGAGAAAGAATTCTTTGCGATTTGGAACACATTTAAAAAATGACTTTTATTCTTATTAGCAAAAGAATTTACTTTAAAGGTTGATTATACAAATGTAAAAGCTTTTTTGAAAAATAAACTTGAATTAAAGATGGAAAAAGCTCATATTATCAGGTGGCAAACAGAATGCCAATATTATTTATTTGATATTGTGATTGTGAAATCTAATAAGAATGTTCTTGCAGATTTCTTAACAAGAGATTGACATCCTTGAAACTGATTCCATCACGGTTAGATCAAGACACCTCAGGAACACCTTGAGGAACTGAACAAAACATTTGAGTTGTTAATAATTCCTACCGAAACAGCTTCATATGTTCAAAAAGCAAATTTGGACAAAGTTCAAGTCGCTATACAAGCTTCACGAGTTGTCCAAATCCATTTATGGAAGTCGTTAGAAGGGCCTCTGCAAAAGGCGTATTCACCATCAGTAACCCAAAAAGAAATACATGAGAAAGATTCATCATCGATGAACAAACAGGATGTTTTTATACCCGAAGTAGGACATCCTGCAAATAAGTGTTTTTCATCAGACTCTGGTGAAATGGCGGATAAAGCCAAAACAAGAAAACTATCAGATTCCGATAGTAATATTAATTTAGAAAGTTAGGAAGTAATTCCAAACAACCCGAGTCAACCCAGCACCTCTGGGATTAAAGTGGGAGAGGTTAACCTAACGCCACAGACATGCCCAAGACAGGTTAATACTAACCAAGTTGTTTCTCCTTTTCAGGTTTATCAACGAATATGGGAGAAATTGGTCACAAGAAATGGGATCAATCTTGGCAAAATTATTGCCGATTGGTCTGGAAAGTATCCAAGGCTTTGAATGATCTCGGGTGCAAACCCACAAGATGTGGAGAATAGTTCATTGTCGGAACAATTATTTTGATATTTACCACCGCACCTAGTTTTTCAGAGATTTCCAAGTTACCAGAATATATCGCCACTGTTGTGCACGATTCATGACAAAATAACCCATATTTGGGTCGAGGAGATACATTGGAGCTAAAGATTATCACAGCAGCTCCTGAAATTACAGATAAAGGGTCTCACCCAATTTTTCAATTTATAAAACTATAGAGGCCAGATATGGTGACATTCAACAGAGCCAAAACGCCACCATCAAACAGCTCCCTAGTGATCGTCCTCACTGAAGACGATATATCAACAAGACGAGCCTAGAGACTTTGGGTCTGTCTCACATAGATGGACAAGGTTAAGTATCCATTCAAGATATTCCAAAATTCAGTGAATGAATCTTTTCTGTTAAACTCCATGACAGGAAATACAATTAGATTTGCTGAAAACCTCTTTGAAAATAAAAGGAAGCTAATTTGGGAAAATAAGGTTCTAGTCATGGAGCAAACCAGAAAGAAAATATGCAACATAGTGCATATAGGAAGATAGAAGGAACACATATGTTCTTACTGTCAAATACAAGAGAAACATTTGTTTGGACAAGATTTCAAGGTCAAGCAGGACAAGCCCGAACCCCGAAGAAAAAAGAAAAAGGGAAAGGTTTTTAGATAGTAAAAACCTAAAATGTAATAAAAGAAAACGAGTCTAGACTAGGACTCGATAATTCACGAGTATACATGTATTCTACGAATATAGTAGTATAGGAATATATTGTAATAAGCATAGGATGCTACTATCAGACAGAAGATAGTGGCTGGCCTCGCCACCTTTGATAAATCAGCACCAACAGTCACTGATTATCAAACGACAAAAATGGAGGACCCCTCCACTAATCAAAAGAGTAGTTGCCGATGCAAAAAGACAACGAGACCACAAAGATCGATAACAAATGGTGGATGGTGCATTTACCTAACGGTGGGTGGAAATTAAAGATGGCTCAACAAAGTGGAAAACAAGCTGGCAAAATAAACCTACAAGTTGCAAGAGATTTTGCCCATAAAAAGAGGGTCTTGGCCTTAGAAGAAGATCATCGAAAATTCACAACATTTCTTTTTATCATAAGTTCGAAAGTCTTCTCTCTAGTTAGAATAGTTTAAGCTTTCAAACTTTCCTGTTTATAGGGGTTTCCCCTTCTCGAGTATTAGTCATAATAGGGCTAAACAAGTTTTCTCCTCCAATGGCGGAGAAATTTAGTATTGTAAAATAGTTTAGTTTATTATCTTCAATAAAAAAAAATTTTGCTTTCCGACATACTCTCCAAAAATTTTATATTTTTGAGTGCAAATTATCCAACAGTGAGTCTTCATGTGATCCCCTTAAAAGCAAGTGGCCGTTGAGAAGGGTTGCGATGTGGGTTCTTAAAGAAGATCAATCGGTTTATAATTATAAACTGCGGGCGAGTGGTTAGATTGTTGATTCGTAAAACCTAAATCGAGATCAAGGAGAATACAAGAGACAAAGGTGAGGTATGATTTAAACTCAATTTTATTTTATTTACGGAAGCATGGTGTGCCTGATATTGATCAAAGGGCTAATTTGGATCTAATAAATATAAGGATTGGAAAAATGAAAAAATGGCTAATGGCAAGTGTGGTTTTTTTTTTGAATTAATATAAGTCAATAAGGGTAAAATATTATTTTATCATAAAAATATGGTAGTTGGGAATGTTTTGCTATAAATTGTGGTATATTGGGATGTTTTGTTATGTTGTGTGGTAGTTTGGTATAAATATAAGGAATTATGGTAGAAAAGGATATGGACTCTTAGATATTTCACATGCCAGCTCATATGAAGATTTATAATCATAAAATAGGTATAACAACCCGCCTTTATATTATAATAATATAACAAACTTTTTTTTTTCAAACGATCAAAATAACCTTATAATCCATATAGGATCATATGATATTATCCATATAAGCTGCATGATATGATTTATATGGGGTTATACGATATGTTTTGATCTATATATGGTTCCAAGACATGATTCGTATAGAATTACGTGATATAATCTACATATGATTATACGATATATATGATTATACGATATGATCTTATTCATATAATATTATACGACATTATCCCTATAATTACATGAAATGATCCATATAGAGTTTACACAATATGATTCATCGTATAGACGTTACACTAACATAATTCATATAAACATTACACAATATGATTCATAGATGTTACACAAAATGACTTACAAAATTATAACATTTTTTACTTTAGTTAGAACTGTACTTGAGGACAAAACAATCAATTTATTAAATTGTGGTAAAAAAGTAATTTTTGTTATATTTAGGATAAAAAAAATTAAGTTTTTATATGTTTCGTTGGATATTGGGTTAATTTCAATAATGTGTTTATTAAAATTAAATGACGTTGGACAATTAGAAATTTTTTGTGCATGTTGTGTTGGACAGTTGGCTGATTTGAATAAGGTCGTTGTTAATTGTTAGGACAATATCATTATCTCAACTGCTTACTAGACTTGGTTGCCTGATTATCGACCCAAATCATCATCATCTAATTACTTTGTATGCTGTTTGTATTGCACATTTGTAATATTATTGAATACAATAATTTAGAATAATTTAAATTTATATTAATATAAGTCAATAATGTTATATATTTAAATTAAGATAATATATTAATAAATTATGAAAAGTATATAACTATTAGATATTACTACTTGCAAGGAATGAGAATATTACTAGTTAAATAGGTAAGACAAAAGAATCCAAATCCTATAAACATCGAGGTAATATCCCCTTCCATATTTTATTAAAATAAAATAATAAAAAGAAAAAAGGTAAAGGAAAAACTCACGTTATCGTTATAAGCACTCACATAATCCACAGTTCCACCTCCACAAGTTGACGGTGGTGAGCTCCCCAGTCTGTAAAGGCTTTTGCTCAATACCAATATCCCTGGTGTTCCTGGACCTCCCACAAACTTATGTGTACTCAAAAAGATTGCATCGTAGCCGTCCATTTCACCCGATCTCATCTTGATCTTCGCATACGGTCCACTATATACACCCACAATATTATTCCATGTCACAAAACAATCTCCACTTTCACAGAAAATATCGATTACGTACCTTGCTGCAAAATCGAAGCATGCAAACCCTCCAAACCGGTGAAGTAGACTGGCAATGGCACGGGTGTCCGTACAGATTCCGGTGACGTTGCTACAAGCCGAGAAGGAGCCAATGATTGGCCTCTTTCTCGCCTTGTAGAACTCGAGCTTTTCTCTCAGAGCTTCCATGTCGATCAAGCCGGCTTGATCGACGCCAATCTCCACCACCTCGGCCAGGCTCTGCCGCCACGTGAGGAGATTGGAGTGGTGCTCGTAGGGGCCCACAAACGCCACCCATCTCTCCTCCTTTCTCAAGCATTTCAACATCCTCTCTCTTAGTATCGAAGGAATGGCTAATCCCATTACTTCTTGGAGACGTTGGATTGCTGATGTGGAGCCCGACCCGCTGAATATAATGGCATCATCTTCTCCACCACCTAAGCATTTCTTGATGTACTGTGTGGCTTCATGCACTGTTTTTGTTGTGCGGGACCCCACGTGGCTGTCACTCGTGTGAGTATTGCCTGATCACACCAAATGGCATCAATCTTATTGAAAACTAAATTGGATCATCTATTCCAATTTTGTGTTTCATCTTATATATTTTAATTCATGTCATGTGTAAATTAGTAATGTCATCTTCATAGTTTGCATGTAGTGATTATTTTAAAATATCAAATGAAACACCGATGTGAAATGGAGGATTTTGATGAATTGAAAACCCGAGACTATTCCGTGACGTAATATATATAAGGTTTTAGTAACTTACCATAAAAGGGAAGTACATAGGTTGTGATATAGTCTTCGATGTAGTGAAGGGAGCGGCCGGAGGCGGTTTGATCAGTGTAGGTGAGGCGGCGCAGCCCAAACGGGGTGGCAAACTCGATGGCTCTGCCGATGATTTGAGAGCGCAGCCACCGGAGTTTCATGTGAGTGGAGGTGTTACTTGTTGGAACACCCTTCTCAAGCACGTCATGAAACGATTCATTTCTACGGCTAATTGAATGACCACCATCATCATCATCATAATCGTCAACGTCAACGTTGATGCTACCATAATCCTTCAACTGATGACGATCATGTTCAAGTTTCATTTTCATAATGATTTCTAAAAGATTTGGGGATATCACTTAGTGTCGTGTGTGTATACACGCGCGTTTGATAATATAATTGGTGGGTAGGTTGAAAGTTATATATTTATATATAGAAGGATTTAATATGAACGAAAATAGAAATTATAACTAAATGAAATGAATTAACATTTAGACCATGTCCAAGGGAGTGACAAATTTGAACTCAAACTCTAATTTTGTGGAAAATTCATCGCTAATGCAATGACAAATTTGAACTCAAATTACCACTTGGAATAGTAAGTGGCAAATTCACTTTGAAACTCAAATTTGCCACTTAGAGCAGCCGCACCAGGGTCTTGGAGTGGAACCCACAGCCACTTTTTCTCTTCCAACAATACTTCATTTTCTGTGCTATTGTGAAGAATTAAATAGTTAGCCGTCAAATGTGAAGCCACACTATTCCAGTGCCATTATTTTCTTTTTTTTTTCTCTTAAATATTGTGTGAATTTGTAAGTTTTGTGCCAATTATTGTGGAAATGATAAATGAAAATGTGCTTAATTTAATAACTATCGGCCCAATTTATATATTTTATAAATATTTGTTAATTGTATAAGAATTTGAGGTAATATAAGTGTTAATTTTTCAATATGAATGGTAATATAAAAATGTAAAATAACATGGGTGATAATTTAAACGACATTGATGATTATATAAAATTTTAAAATTAACACAGGCGAAGTGGACAATATGTTGGAAGAAGATCTCCAACAATTATTCTTAAAGTTGTGGCTGATGTGTTGGATAACTGACGTGTTGGAGACATCTCATCTTTTCTCTAATCTTGCTACAGACATTGTTCTTCCAGCACATTATGTCATTTAAGGAAAGGAATATAATATGAGATTTTATTTAGCTGATAATATTTATCCCAAATGGACGACTCTTGTGCAAACTATCCATTCACCAAGTAGTCCCAAAAAATAATATTTTACAAAAAAAATAAGAAATATGTAGAAAGGATGTGGAACATGCATTTAGAGTTCTTCAAAGTAGATTTGCAATTGTAGAGAATCCAACATGTTTTTGGTTGAAAAGTGATTTGCAAGATATCATAACTGCATGCATAATAATGTATAATAATATGATAATAAAGGATGAACTGCATGCATAATAATGTATAATATGATAATAGAGGATGAACGAGATCTTAATGCTCCAATTAAAGAAAACTTGGAAGTGCCACCCTCGAACATCCAATTTGCAGAGAATGAACCTACTCGCTTTCAAGATTTTCTTGATCGACATAAATAAATTAGAGATACATATACTCATTTTGCAATTCAGAATGTTTTAATTGATTATTTGTAGGAAGAGTATTCTAATTTAAAAAATTAAAAATTATCATTATGTAATATCTATTTCACTTTCAATAAAAATAAATTTTTGTTTTTGTTTTTATTTTACATTGAATCTTATTCAATTAATTATATAATTTTTATTTATTATAAAAAATAAAAATTATATTAAATAATATTTATGTGTGTAAATATATTATCAAATTATAATAAAAAATTAAAAAATATGATAAAATATATTAATAATTAAAAATATTACAGAATATTTTTTTAATTTAAAATTTAGTACAAACTATTGAAAATAAAATACTATTCCTGCATTAAAATGGTGTAACTTTTGCAGTACTTTAATACAAACGACTGGTGATGCTGTTACTATTTCAAAACTCATATTCACTTTGAAGTAATATATGTGGGTCAAAGGGCAAATTGGAAAAAGAATCCCAACTGCAGAACCCACGTGGGCCTATGATAATTCAAATTCAATATATATTTTAGTAGTTGGTTTTTGACTTTCAAATAGTCATCTACTACTTTATAACCTACATCAGTGCCCGCGGACGTAGGGGGTGCGACCCCCCTTCTACCATTTTTCATAATCTATTTTTCTAATATTTTTCAATTGACTAGCTCTCCTCGCATCAGTTGCATGATATAGGATATGTGTAATCAATATTCAATGTCGATCTATACAATTTATGTATAAGGTCTTTTTGCAGTTGACTTTTTTCTATATAAATGTAAGATACATAAAAATATTAACTCATTTTAATTGAAATTTAGATACACTTATATATATTTTATTGAATAGGTGAGATGATTCATTTAGCATGAAATCAAATAAAAATGCAGATAGATACGTATAATATTTAAAGAATGTTTAAACTGAGTCATTTAATCTCAAGTCTATTTAACCAAAACTTTTAATTAAGATTGATTTCAAATCCATATTATTAAGTCATTTAACATTTCTGATGTTGAGTAGTTCTTACGTGAGATCGTCTTCTTGATATAATTTTATTATACGGCCAACTTAACTTGGTCAACTCGAGTCGACATCATCGATCTATCAATCAACATTGGTCAACAGTTGGTCAACACCGTTGACCCAAAAATATTACATTATCTATTATTTATGTAAAAATATAGATGTTTTTTACAAAATATGAATTGCCAAATATTTCCCTATCAAATATTATTATTTAAGGTTATGATAATAATTTAGGATTTTCATACTTAAATAATTTTATATTAGAATCCTAACTAATTCAAAGTCTTATAAAATCTCATTATAAGCAAAACTCTAATATAAAAGTGTCATATAGTATTTGTATTATTTCTTTCCTTAATTTGAAATAAATTCCATGTACAACGCACATGATCTAAAACTCGTATGCATAAAAATGTTTAGATTACTAATATATTTATATATATATATATATATATATATATATTATGCAATACTTCATGCATAGTAATACTTTCAAAAAGTATTACATAGTAGTATTTATCAAATGGTTTATTGTAGTAACCACACCAAACTATAAACGACTTTGTATATAAATTAACGAATTTTTTTGTGACACCGATATATATAAATTATATGAGTTTGATATGTTGAGATTAATCCACAATCACAACAAGAACTCACAAGCTTCTTCAAGAATTTGCAAAATTGAACGAGCAAGAAAAACAATCAAGAAATGAATAAAAACAACAAAGAACACATAAGAATTAGAGTGCTTCAGCATGCCTCATTGATCTTTTGCACTTTGAAATGAGATCGATCGAATTATGAAGCATTCTCATATTTCATAACATAAACCCACACTTTTCAAGAGAAATCATCTATTATGATTAGAAGTATCTGTCTTCTCCATGTATTTCTATCCTTGAAGGATCTCATATATCGGAGTGTGTATAATCCATAATACCTTTTATAGTGTGCTTTGCTTTTGGAAGTTGAGTCTTCTTAGTTTTCACTAAGATGCATTGCTCACACTTCTCCAGTTTATTTATAGTAGCTTAACCTAACTTAATTTTTTTTGCTAGTATGTTAAGGCCTTTCTCACCAATGTGTCCTAGTCTCTTGTGCTAGAGATCAATTTCTTCTTGGCTCATGGTAACACCATTTTCACCTATCATTGTTGATCCAACCAAGATATACATGTCATTTGCTTTTTTTCCTTTCAACACGACCTCTTTTCCTTTTGAGATCAGGATGGAATCTCCCAGTGATTGAAACTAATAGCCTGCAGAATTCAACAAATCAAGAGATATTAAGTTTCTTTTCAAATTAGGAATGTACTTTACACTGGAGAATATCTCTTTTCATGCAGTTTCAACCTGATCTTTCCAATTCCAGAAACTCTACATGAATGACCATTTCCCAACATAACTAACCCTCTTTGTGTTGGAAAAATGGCTCGAAATAAAATAGAAAAAGAATAGGCCGAGGACTGTATGAATACAGTTTCCTTAAAACAGATTCACCGCCTCCGTGGTGCTTGAGGTTCAACCGGTGTCCGTTTCCCAGGATACAACGGCAACGCAGCTCAGAGTTAAGCACTAACTCTAGCTGAAGGGCGAACTGGGTTTTGCCCGACCGGAGAGAGAAGAAAAACGATAGCTGAAGAGAGGAGTGAGAGTGATTTCTGAAAATGATGATATGATCAATCCAGAGGGGAAGGCTCCTTTTATAGGCACTCAAAAAACCGTTTCAAAACGGCTGTAATAATGGCAAAACGTGCCTGACAGTTTTGGAAGTTGGAAGGCCAACAGTCACATGTTTCTGGATGAAAAATTGGCAAAAGGAATGTGGTCGGGCCCGCCGCTTTCCGGACCGACATTCGTGTACGCAGGTCGCGGGTGCACACAAGTCCATGGTCCGAGAGCCCAGATTGGACCGTGATTTGCACCCCCCCCCCCTGCGCGCGAGGAGAGAGACTACTTGCCAAACATTCTTAGCCTCCACCAAAGGAAAACCCAATATATATTGAGAAAATTAGCTTAAGTTTTCCGATGTGGGATAGCACCTTAGAAAAAGGATCCAAACATGCAACTTTGAGACACATTTTCTCATTCACCTTTTATCCGTTTTGGGCGTACAATAGCTTGCCGCGAACCTCTCACAGAGGTGAACATATTCCAACTTTACTTCGCCACAATCAAGTTTAAAACCCACGTGCAATTAATGCCCAAAGTAAGGCAAAAGTTCTGGAAAATTCCAGAATTTCCAACAATCCCCCACATGAATGAAAAATTGAAACGAAGAGGAAAAAGATACCGATCGACAGTTGAGTCTTGCATAGGATAGGTAGGTATTACCCTTTGAACCTTCCCTTGTGAAAACGCATTTACTTTACTGGCTAATTAGTAGACGCGATGTCCTTGAACTAATCTGCCTTTGGTGTAAACGATGATGCATCTCACACAAGACTCTCCCTAACATTACCCAGTTCTCATGGTTATGTTCGTTTTGGCCCTGAACATCGTCCTGGTTCTGCGAGAATTGCTAAGAGTCGAGTCTTTTAACGACTCCCTTTGAAGCGGCCCCACTTCTTTCTCACATAGGTGATTCTTCATCAAATCATTAAAAGCCTTTAGCTTATCCTAGTTTCCTATGTCATCACTGTTTCTCCTCTAAGGATGGGCTTCGAGAGACATAAAAATTATCCCCCACAGTGATTTCCTAGAGTTACAACGAGTCGGTTGTCCCCTTGAACCTAGATCTTGGGATCTCCAGTCAACTAGGTTGGGTTTTCCTTCGTCTCAACCCTTTCCTCCAAAAGACTTTAGCCCCATCCCTCTTGACGAACTTGCAACTAAGTCTCTACTTAACCCTTTGGTTAATGGATCTGCCAAATTTTCTTTCGATTTTACGTAATCAATCGAGATGACTCCAGTAGAGAGTAGTTGTCTAATGGTATTATGTCTTCGACGAATGTGTCTAGACTTACCATTATACATGTGGCTTTGTGCTCTCCCAATAGCCGATTGGCTATCGCAATGTATGCAAATTGCGGGCACAGGTTTAGGCCACATTGGAATATCTTCTACAAAGTGACGAAGCCATTCCGCTTCTTCTCCACACTTATCTAAAGCAATAAACTCAGATTCCATGGTGGACCTTGCAATCACCGTTTGTTTCGAAGACTTCCAAGACACAGCTGCACCACCTAGAGTGAAAACATATCCACTCGTGGACTTAGAATCTTTCATGTCTGATATCCAGTTTGCATCACTGTATCCTTCAACTACAGCTGGATATTTACTATAATGCAGACCATACTCACGAGTGTATCGTAAATATCTTAGTACTCTCACAATAGCTTTCCAATGATCAGAATCAGGATTGCTCGTATATCTGCTTAGCCTGCTAACAGCATAAGCAATGTCAGGTCGTGTACAACTCATTAAGTACATCAGACTTCCAATTATCCGAGAATATTCAACTTGAGACACACCGTCTCCTCGATTTTTCGAAAGATGTTGACTAGGATCTAACGGAGTCCTAGCATATGCCGAATCATGCTTGTTAAATTTCTCTAGGATTTTATCAACATAATGCGACTGACATAACACAAGTCCTTCTGGCGATCTGAAGATTTTAATTCCAAGAATTACATCGGCCAGACCCATGTCTTTCATGTCAAACTTCGCATTCAACATATCTTTAGTGGATTTGATAATTTTATCATTGCTCCCAATGATAAGCATGTCATCTACATATAAACATAGAATGACATAGCCGATTTCAGTGCTTTTTACGTAAACACATTTATCGCATTCATTAATCTTAAACCCACTAGTCAGCATAGCATTATCAAATTTTTCATGCCATTGTTTTGGTGCTTGTTTCAAGCCATATAAGGACTTTACTAACTTGCACACCTTATTCTCATATCCAGGAGCTATGAAACCTTCTGGTTGTTCCATATAAATCTCCTCTTCAAGATCTCCATTCAAGAACGCAGTTTTGACATCCATTTGATGCACTTCAAGATTCCTTAAAGCTGCAATGGCTAACACCATTCTGATGGATGTTATTCTCGTTACGGGAGAATACGTGTCGAAATAGTCAAGGCCTTGTTTCTGTCTGTAACCTTTTATCACAAGTCTTGTCTTGTACTTATCGATTGTACCATCTGCCTTCATTTTCCTTTTGAAGATCCACTTGTATCCTAGAGGTTTATTTCCCGGAGGAAGATCCACTAATTCCCAAGTGTGATTTTGCAGGATAGAATCAATTTCACTTTGGATTGCCTCTTTCCAAAGAGGTCCTTCAGAAGAACTCACAGCCTCTGAATAACTTTGAGGTTCACTTTCGAGCATGTAGGTAAGGAAATCATCACCAAATGATTTTTCAATTCTAGCCCTTTTACTACGTCTTAGCTCAACCTCGTTATCTTCAATTTGTTCTTTTTCCATAGGTTCCACATCCCTACTAACAGATGCAACATCCATTTTTGTTTTGTGTGGAAAAACATGTTCGAAAAACGAAGCATTTCGTGATTCGATTATCGTGTTCTTGTGTATGTCATTTAAATGAGACTCGTGTACAAGAAACCGATATGCGCTACTATTCTGTGCATATCCAATAAAAACACAGTCAATAGTCTTAGGACCAATTTTCACTTGTTTTGGAAGAGGTACGACAACCTTTGCAAGACACCCCCACACTCTTAAGTATTTATAAGAAGGTGTTCTTCCATGCCAGAGTTCATATGGACTCTTGTCTAACTTCTTTCGGGGCACCTTATTTAAAAGGTAGTTGGCTGATAGCACAGCTTCCCCCCACATGTTCGGAGGCAAGCCCGAACTTAATAACATTGCATTCATCATCTCCTTTAGAGTGCGATTCTTACGTTCTGCAATGCCATTTTGTTGAGGTGAATAAGGTGCCGTTGTCTCATGCCTAATTCCATGCTGAGCACAAAAATTGGCAAAAGGTGATACGTACTCACCTCCTCTATCACTTCTTAGCACCTTAATCTTCTTATTAAGTTGATTTTCCACCTCATTTTTGTAGAGAATAAACTTCTCTATTGCCTCATCTTTACTTTTTAGAAGATAGACAAAACAAAACTTAGTGTAATCATCCACAAAAGTGATGAAATATTTATTTCCACCACGAGATTGCACCGATTTCAAGTCACATACGTCTGTGTGAATAAGACTTAAAAGTTCACTATTTCTTTCAATAGACTGGAATGAAGTCCTGGTTAGTTTCGCCTCAACACAAGTCTCGCATTTTTGTTTAGAATCAAAATGGAGTGTAGGTATGCTTTTCAT
The DNA here is from genome assembly GCA_028654395.1 of Scutellaria barbata. Lineage (NCBI taxonomy): Eukaryota > Viridiplantae > Streptophyta > Magnoliopsida > Lamiales > Lamiaceae > Scutellaria > Scutellaria barbata. The sequence continues at coordinate 6,698,620 of CM053650.1, forward strand.
GTTCATTAACCTGCGCAGGCAATCAAAATTGACATGTCCTAGTCTACCGTGCCAAACAAACGAAGACTCAAGCATATAAGCAGAAGAAGTAGAAGTTTTATTCATATTCTTATTCTTGTTTGGTTTAACAACCATTACATTTAGCTTAAAAAGGCCATCAACTACATAACCTTTCCCTACAAACATTCCATTTTTAGTCAAAATGACTTTATCAGATTCAAAAACAATGCGAAAACCATGCTTAATCAACAGCGATCCGGACACCAAGTTCTTGCGAACATCCGGCACATACAGCACATTGTTGAGCGTCAACTCCTTTCCAGAGGTCATCTTCAGAACCACGTTTCCAAGTCCTTTCACATCAGAGGTGGCAGAGTTTCCCATGTAAAGCTTCTCTTCGGTCCCGATTTCTTCAAGCTTGTTAAACAACTCCTTGCTCGAGCAAATATGTCGAGTAGCTCCAGTATCAATCCACCATTCCAGCGGATTTGAGTTCACCAAATTCACTTCAGAAATGACTGCAGCAAGGTGCATATCATCAACATCTTTTGTGATGTTTTCAACCATGTTAGATTCTTGCTTTTTCTTCGGCTTTCTACATTCAGCCGCCTTGTGACCCGGTTTGTCACAATTAAAGCAATTTCCAGTAAACTTCCTCTTGAAGCTTTCTTTCTTCGGTCCCAAAGCACCCTTCGAGGGTGGACCGGCTTTCTTGTTGTGGTTAAAATTCTTCCTTGAGCCGTGCTCAACCACATTAGCTTTAGCCATGTCAGGGCTAACCATTCTCTTTTCAGAGCCACGATTGTCCTCTTCTATACGAAGACGCACGATCAACTCTTCAACGTTCATTTCTTTGCGTTTATGCTTCAAATAATTTTTGAAGTCTTTCCATCCCGGCGGCAACTTCTCAATAATAGCAGCCACTTGAAAGGTTTCACTTAAAGTCATACCTTCGGAATGAATTTCATGCAGGAGAACTTGGATTTCTTGAACTTGACTGACAACCGTCTTGGAATCAAGCATCTTGAAGTCGAGAAATCGGCCAACAATAAACTTCTTGGCTCCAGCATCCTCCGACTTGTACTTTTTATCCAAGGATTCCCACAGTTCTTTTGCCGTTTTCATGGAAGTATACACGTTGTATAATCCATCGGCCAAACCATTCATCACATAATTCCGACACAAATAGTCGGAGTGATTCCACGCATCAAGAGCATGAGCAGCTTGAGCATCCGGATTCTCACCAAGAACCGGAGCATCCTCAGTCAAGAACCTAGCAAGGTTCAACGTAGTCAGATAAAACATCATTTTTTGTTGCCAACGTTTGAAGTTAAGTCCATTGAATTTTTCAGGTTTGTCCAAGTGATTGATTGGGACACTGACAGGAGCCGGAGGCCCGTTCTGTCGAGCAGGGGGAACAGCAGTAGGACCGGTAGGGGCAGCAGGAACGGCAAGGACAGGGGCAGCTGGATTGGTCGCCATTTTTCAGACTGAATCTGTTTTAAGATTGTTGGAAAAATGGCTCGAAATAAAATAGAAAAAGAATAGGCCGAGGACTGTATGAATACAGTTTCCTTAAAACAGATTCACCGCCTCCGTGGTGCTTGAGGTTCAACCGGTGTCCGTTTCCCAGGATACAACGGCAACGCAGCTCAGAGTTAAGCACTAACTCTAGCTGAAGGGCGAACTGGGTTTTGCCCGACCGGAGAGAGAAGAAAAACGATAGCTGAAGAGAGGAGTGAGAGTGATTTCTGAAAATGATGATATGATCAATCCAGAGGGGAAGGCTCCTTTTATAGGCACTCAAAAAACCGTTTCAAAACGGCTGTAATAATGGCAAAACGTGCCTGACAGTTTTGGAAGTTGGAAGGCCAACAGTCACATGTTTCTGGATGAAAAATTGGCAAAAGGAATGTGGTCGGGCCCGCCGCTTTCCGGACCGACATTCGTGTACGCAGGTCGCGGGTGCACACAAGTCCATGGTCCGAGAGCCCAGATTGGACCGTGATTTGCACCCCCCCCCCTGCGCGCGAGGAGAGAGACTACTTGCCAAACATTCTTAGCCTCCACCAAAGGAAAACCCAATATATATTGAGAAAATTAGCTTAAGTTTTCCGATGTGGGATAACACCTTAGAAAAAGGATCCAAACATGCAACTTTGAGACACATTTTCTCATTCACCTTTTATCCGTTTTGGGCGTACAATAGCTTGCCGCGAACCTCTCACAGAGGTGAACATATTCCAACTTTACTTCGCCACAATCAAGTTTAAAACCCACGTGCAATTAATGCCCAAAGTAAGGCAAAAGTTCTGGAAAATTCCAGAATTTCCAACACTTTGTTGGATCTTCAAATCAAAGAACCAAGACTAAATAAGCACCCTAAATCCAAAACCCATTCATTCTTCATCTGGCTATGCACAACATATCTGCACTTTCAAATTCTGATTCTGCTACAACAGCTTGGTTGTTGTTAGGTGTAGCCTTCGTCATCTCTGGACAATTTTTCTTGAAATGACCAGGTTTGTGGTAGTGGAAATACTTCCTAGTATCAGTAGATTCATGGTTGTTCTTGTTCTCATTTGATCTTGATTTCTAATGCCTTATTCTTGTTGAAGTTTTGATTCCCTTTTAAGTTTCCTTTAAACTTTACATTCAAACTCTCCCCTTGATTGTGTTGTTTGACTTCAGGAACTCCTTGATATCAGTTTTAATTTGATGGACACTTGAATTTCTTTCAATGTCAATAGAGTTGTTCTTTCATACACGAATGTATCCATGAAATGATCAAGTGTTTTAGGTAGAGTATTCAGAAGAAGAAGGGTCTTGTCTTCATCATTTTTTTCCAGATCATCAACGATCTTATTGAATTCATCAATCTTCTCAAGAACTCTCTTTTCATCATGAATCTTAAATGATATCAGTTTTTACTTTAGGTACAAATGGTTGGCTAAGGTATTTATTATGTAGAGTGAATCCAACTTCTTCCACACTACTCTAGCCATGGTTTTCTTGCACACTTCCCTCAAAACTTTTCAACAGAGACACAACAATATAGCACTTCTTGCTTTCTTGTCAATCTATTTCTTCTTTTATGCATTAACAAATAAAGATACCTCACTTTCTTCATATAGAGCATCCTCAATGCCATGTTGAATCAAAAATGACTCTATGTGAACCTTTCAGAGGTTGAATTCTTCAGTTCAAACTTTTGCACATCCAACGTCATGACACTCATCTTATTGTTGATCGCTTCCCACAACGACACCACTTATTGAGATTAATTCACAATCACAACAAGAACTCACAAGCTTCCTCAAGAAAATGAAGAATTGAACTAGTAAAAAAAACAATTAAGAAATGAATGAAGAACACACAATAATTAGAGTGCTTCGGTGCACCTCATCGGCTTACTGCACTTTGGAATGAGAGCGATCGAATTTCACTAAGACAGGAAGGAGAAAAGCAGATTAGAAATTAAGCTCTCAAACTAGGTTTCAACTATGAAACTATAGAATTCTGATTCACTCAACTCTCTGATATATGCGAATATGAAAAGTAAACTTACAATCCTTTGTGCATGCTAATATATAAAACAAAAACCTTCTATCAATTAACTAAATGTGGTCATGTGTCAAAAGTCACTTTTCATTAAATTTCGACACATGACCACATTAGATTTGCAGCAACCCCACCAAACTATCAATGTTTTGTTCATAAGTCACTAAACCCAATATACTAATTTTCAAAAGTATCACATGTTGCATACGAAAGTATTATATGATTATTATAAATGTATTATCTGTGAAATTACAATTTCTCAAATCAATCATTGATTTAGAATATTGAAAGCAAAGTATTATATGATACGTACAAAAATAAAATTACATTATAGACATAATAATATTTAATGAGAAAATGGCCCCGAATAACCTAATTCACTATATTAAGAGCCGATATACCCCCTCCTTATAATTTTTGCCCTATATACCCTATTCGCTATATTAATATACCCATCTACCCCTTTTTTTTGAAAAAATCGACATGGTGGGACCCGATCACTGATTGTGTCAGTTGGCCATGTTGACTTCTTTATTTTGTATATTTCGTTCGTATTTTGGGTTATTTTTGTACTAATGAAATGAATAAATAAGCAATATATCAATTTATTTATTCGTTTAATTATTTTAAATTTGCATCACTAATTATTTATCTCTTATTATATTATATATAATTACAAGAATGGCAATTTTATGAAAATTGTTATGTTATTTAATTATTTTATTATAATTACCGTGTATTCTATTTTATTTTACGCTAATTACATCTTATATTATTTAATACATTATCTTCAAATGAAAAATAATAATAATACTTATAAAATATTGGCACTAATATATATTGGGTGGGAACGACAATTTTGGTACATGTTTAGGGGGTGCACGGCAATTTTTTCAATAATTGTCGTGCCCCCCTATATTTTTGCAAAAAAAATTGTAAAATTTTTTTTAGTGTTATAATTAGTGAAAAATTTATTCAAAAGCTAATTTTCAAATTTGAATTGTAATTATTCATAATTTTAAATGATTAGTATTAATTTTCCAATTCTTTCAAAATTGCCGTTCCCCCTTATATTTATATGTATTTTATACAAATTAAATAATTATTTAAATAATTATTTATTTCTTATTATATTAGATTATATTACAAGTGGGAACGGCAATTTTATTCAAATTGTTATGTTATTTAATTATTATATTATAATTGCAAATTGTAAATTGCCGTGTAGTTTTAAATATATTTTTTTTACTTATTTTGCTAATTACATCTTATATTATAATAATAAGACTTATAAAATATTGGCAATAATCTGTATTTAGTGGGAACGACATTTTTTTTAAATATTTAGGGGGTGCACGGCAATTTTGAAAATAATTGTCGTGCCCCCCTATATTTTTTCAAAAAAATTTGTAAAATTTTCTTAAGTGTTATAATTTGTTAAAAAATTATGAAAAAGCTAATTTTGAAATTTGCATTGTAATTATTAATATTTTTAAATGATTAGATTTAATTTCCCAATTTTTGCAAAATTGCCGTTCCCACTCTCTATTTATATATTTTTTTTACAAATTAAATAATTTATTTAAATAATTATTTATTTCTTGTTATATTACATTTTGTTATGCAAATTGTTATCTTATTTAATTATATTATATTATAATTGCCGCGTAATTAGTATTTTTTTTTACTTATTTTGCTAATTACATCTTATATTATTTAACACATTACATTCAAATCAAAAATAATAATAACACTTATAAAATATTTTCACTAACATGATGATCATGGGAACGGCAATTTTTTTTAGGGGGTGCACGGCAATTTTGAAAATAATTGCCGTGCCCCCCTATATTTTTTCAAAAAAATTTGTAAAATTTTCTTAAGTGTTATAATTTGTTAAAAAATTATGAAAAAGCTAATTTTGAAATTTGCATTGTAATTATTAATATGTTTAAATGATTAGATTTAATTTCCCAATTTTTGCAAAATTGCCGTTCCCACTCTCTATTTATATATTTTTTTTACAAATTAAATAATTTATTTAAATAATTATTTTTTATTTAAGTTTGTTTTCATGCTATTCTTTTAATTAATATTTTATATATGTTTTTTGATTTTATAAAATAATTTTTTCAAATAATTTATGTTTTTGGTATTAATTTTAAAACCAAACTCATTTATCTTTATTTTCTAAAATAATATTATATAATTTTTATATTATTATGTAATACAAATTTTTATATTTTTCAAATTAATATATTTATTGTTTTTTTGTTGCAAATTACAACCAAACTCACTTTATCTTTTATTTTCTAAAATAATAATATATTATGTAATACAATTTTTAATATATATGTTTTCCATGGGTACGTGGCAATTCATGGGTTAAACTAGAACTCTTGTATTATAATTGTTATATAATCCCTAATATTCTTCTATTATAATTGTTTAATGTAAAATTGTCGTCTACCCGCACAATCATTTAAAATTGTCGTGTATCCTGAAATTTCATTTGCCAACATGAATGAAATAAACAAGATTTTGGCTCAACATGAATAAATAATAAACAAGATCCTTGTTATATACATCCAATAAGGATAGGGTGAAAAAGTGAATTTCACAATGCATGACACTTGTAGTCACATGCATACAGTATATCGAAGTAATTACTTTATATAATATAAGATTGGTATGCAAGTACGCTCATTATGCTCATTACTAAAAACACATAGGAGTGGAGTGAAGAGTTAGTAGCCAATCAATAATCAATATCGGAAAGGAGAAATCTTGAAGATTAAATAAGGTATGTTAGACAATTTTTTAGTGAGTTTTGGAATACAATTTTTTTGAATGTTATAATATTTGTGTTTCATTATTTACTGTAGGAAGAGGCATTTTTTTGCTGAACAATTGTTAATCCATTAGTGTTTCATCACAATCACGTTGTTCTTGGGAATATTAACATAAATAAACGTATTTATGTTAAATATGGACTGGTGTCGTTCTTATTATCCCAGCATACACACCGTCTTATGTAGTCCATAAATGAATATGTTCATTACTCAATTGTAATTACATTTTCTTTCGTTAGCTGAGTTTTATTACGTTTATGATTTTTGACAGCTTGTATACTATGAGTTTTATGTCGGTGGTCGTTTGGTTTGGAGGTCATTGGGAAGGTTTGGAGTATAAGAACAGATATAAACAAGAGGTTCAACTTGAGAGAATCACGTACTACACTTTATTCATGAGCATCCATGAACTTGTGTGTGCTGACCTGAATAAATGGGGATACGTGATTCACTCACTCGTTGAGAAGAAGGGAAGAGTCAAAAAGAAAAAAATAAAGAATGATTTTCATGTGACCAGATTATTGTCCATAATTGACGATACTCTAGTTGTGTTTGTCTCACTGAAATTGCTGGATGATGAAGTATCTCATACTGGTCCGTCAACAGAAGGTCAGAATAGCAATATCGAAGGTTTCAACTATAATGTTGGATCCTTGAATGAAGCAGAAGAAAGCATGTTTCATCAATCGACATACGATGGCGACGTGACACAGACTGACGACATATACAATCAAAATTGGAGTCAAAACAACGTTCCTTTTGGATTACAAGACGACGAAACATTTTATACAAAATGGGGTGTCTCATTTGACGAGGGCTTGTCGCCGTTTGGTACATCCTCAATCGATCAATGGGCAACGAGACCATCAGCATCATCATCAAGACAACCAATGGACTTCGGATTGGATTGGGGTCTTGGCTATATTGACTTGAATACGTCCCCAACCCTATGTGGAGATGAAAATTTACTACAAGGCTCTGACAATTTTAATTCTACACACGACTTCAGGGGTAGGGAAGAAGGATATACAACTTGTGAAGGCCTAGGTAGGGAATAGGGATATACAACTTGCGAAGGTATAGTCAGCATGGATAATTTCATAAAATTTCATTTTCAACCCATTTCTTACTATTTTTTGATATACTTGTTTACATTGTTTTAGGTTCACATCGTGGCGAAGATGAAGATGATTCGAATAATGATATGATCGATGACTTCGAGTTAGATGAGGATGATGAAACTGTGTTGGATGAGGAGCAACGACAGGCCTATGAGGAGTTTTTGAATTACATTCATCGAGCCGAATGGGTTATCCCGGATTGTCCATCTCCAGAGCACCAGTTTGGACTTGAATTCATCGCAGAAGAGCCGAGTACTAATAATTTACAAAAAGGCTCGACTTTTGGGTCAAAGATGGAACTACAAAATACCGTTGGGTCTTACCATTTGGAGAACCGTGTAGAATACCGCGTGGAAAAATCAGACAAAGAGAGATGGTGGGTGAAATGCAAAAAAAAAATTGTCCATTCAAACTGCATGCATCTGAGAAGTACGGTATTTGGAAAATCTCGAGTGTCAAGATTCCCCATCAATGTACGTATGATTTGAGCGGACCTGAAGTTCCTCGTCGAGTATCATCTGCCCTGATTGGAGAGTACTACGTAGATGTTCTCCGTAGAGAAGACTCACAATTGGTCGCTACAAGCATAATGCGAGAAATGAATCAACGACATGGTCTAAATCTCAGTTACAAGGTTGCACTTCGGGCCAAAAAACATGCAATGAAGCTTGCATATGGAGATCCGTCTAAGTCATTTTCCATGCTGCCATCGTATTTAGAAGTCTTGAAAATTGCCAATCCTGGTTCGTACACGGCTTTGGAAACACTACAAAGTGGTAAATTCAGATACGTGTTTTATGCTTTGGCCGCGTCCATTCATGGATTTCAACATTACGCTCAGCTAGTTATAGTGGTGGATGGTTGCCATTTGAAAGGCCAATATAAAGGGATTGGGTTCGTCGTTGTTACAAAAGATGGCAATGAGCAGGTTTTTCCTCTTGCAATTGGGATCGGAAACGTGGAAAATGATGAATCCTGGACATGGTTTTTACGGCATGTCTGTAATGCGTATGGCTACCCAGATCATCTACTAATTGTGTCTGATCAACACAAGAGCATCAACAATGCCATCATGACAGTCTACCCTGATGCGACGCATGGTCTATGTTGTTTTCATTTACAAGAAAATTTGGCGAAACATGGATCTCATTTTGTGGGTCTCTTCCAAAAGGCTGCACACTGTTACAATAATAACGATTTCGACAGGTGACACACCATAAAATGCCTGTTCATTATTCAGCCGCTAAATTAGACTAATTTTCAACCACTTCTCTTAAATGACAGGTACATGAAAGTCCTGGCGAACAGTGATCGACAAGGTGCACTCGAGACCTTACGAAATGCGAAAGAAGAAAGATAGTTTCGTGTTAGGTGTTCTGTTCGAAGATTTTCCTTCATGACGTCCAACGCAGCTGAGGTGTGGAATAATCGTCTTCTATGGGCAAGAAAACTACCAGTTTGTTCTTTTTTGGAGTGTGCCAGATGAGTAATGGAAAAATGGTTTTACGAGAGGAGGACTGCTGCTGATGAAAGGGAATATTTTCTAACAAAGGCTGCGTATGAAAGGTTGATTGAATCAGTCAGACGTGGTGGAAAAATGACCGTTTATAAACTTGCTCGATATAAATTCAAGGTTTCAGATGGAGGTAAAATATACATCGTTGATTTGTCGACTAGAAGTTGTGCATGTAATTTCTTCCAACTTGAGTTCATACCATGTTCGCATGCATGTGCGGCAATCAGGTACAAAAATTACTAATCTCTCTTACCTATTTCGTATGTCAAATAACATGATTGACACTACAATGGAGATCGTTGTTAATTATACTGTTACCTGATTCAACAGTTTTGCAAAAGAGGTTGTGAGTTTCTATGTCGCCCCATATTACACCACGGATTGGTTGAAGAGAATGTGGGGTTGTGAGGTAGTGTCGGTGCCTGGTCCGCAAGATTGGGCTGTCAATGAAAAAATACAAAATATGGTCTGCGTCGCTCCAAACAAGCCTAGACAGGCTGGCCGACCTAGGTCTCGCAGGATTCCCTCGATTGGAAACCCATCTGCTGCGACTCGTACTACGGGCAACTGTAGTCGTTGTGGGTGTACGGACCACAATAGAGCACGTTGTTCTGAACAATTGCATGTCGACGCGTACTCATTGGCCCCCAATGAGGATGAAAACGACAGGGCTAACTTGCATGAAAATCCTACTGTTCGGTGGAAGAAAAAATGCTCAATCTGTAAGAAAGAAAATCACACCAAGAGAAAGTGTCCGTTATTTGGAGCATCCTCTTCACAGTGCAATGATTGATTGGCGAACATCTACGATAATAAACATTAGAATCACTATGGTTTGTATCCACACATTGTAGATTTTTTTAAGTAATTGAACTTCACTTGAAATTTAACCTATGATCGGCAACCCAATATAAAATGACGCCAACAAATGTTAGTAAAAAGAACCCACACTCATGTAAAAATGAGCCGTCAGAAGCCAAATGGCTGAAACTTGATAAAACACATTGAATATCTGAGTGATCTGAAGAACCAATACAGTGAAACACGAAACGCAGTATGAAATCAAGCATGTCAGTCCTGAGTACCAACAAAACAAACAAACGATGTAATAAAAGAGAAGGTAATCTAATCGACTACATCCTGCTCCGTGATGGTGTCTGCATCAGTCGAGAACCGGAAAACCGTTAGAGCCATCATCTTCCTCGCTCCCACGATCCCTCTCCTCCACAAAGGGCTAGGCCATTGCCAACTAAGACCACTCTCGATGGCCAACAATGCATATACACCGCTTGTGTGATCCTCATGCTGTTCGTAACAAAATGACTCCTACCCCGACACCATGGTAAACTCATCCTCGCAAGGACGCAAAGGTGTACCTTCATTTGTTAGGTGATCGTAGAATCTAGTGTACTCAAGAAGGGCAGGTAATACCTGTCGAATGGGCAACGTTTGCTTGTAACGTCGTTGTGCCTTTCTGTCATCCCAAGTCCATCTCATGCTATCGAACAGCACAAGCTTCGTCGTCGGCAACCAGATCGCACATGCTACCCAATGTTCGTTTAGGTTCATGATGGTCAGCAACTGTATACAGAAGAAAAGACATGAGATGTAATGATTGTCAGCACATATATTTTGCTCGTGCAACATAATTGAACTAAGAATTGCAACTTACAGTTTCACACTTCTTCCACCACGACCTCACGCCTCGCCACTTGGGCTTCACCCCGAACACGTAGGGGACCAGTCTGTCGAGCTGCTCAGGTGTGAAAGTCTCCTTTCGCAATGGTCGGTACTTCACCAGATCCGACTCACCCCTGTGGGCTTCATTCCAGATTTGTTCACATATAATCTGAAAACAACTCAAATAATAAGCACACACGAATATACGTAACTACAAACGGTATAGTGTTGCATTAGAAGATACTTACAAAGAATTGAGAATCCAATATCTGAGCGCAGTGTACCACTGCAGTGTGGCGCCGAACCCCCGCAAATAGGGGCTTGCTTTGGAGAATACCGAGGTACGCGTCCAATGCCTGATGAAGAAACCCATACAAAATAGTGTATCTTATAATAATAACCACAAGGGATAACAAATAAGCTTTAATAGAGAAATGAGAAGCAGGAATGTAAAAGTCAGAATCTAAACCTCTTCTCTCATGTCTTCCTCAGGATCCAGAAAATTGCTAAAAAACTCAGGGCCCACTGCAAAACCTATTCCAACGTTGCGGCTGCAAAAGAAAAAGAACGTAGGAGAACACAATACATTTATTGTGGCTAATTGTAACATACAATTGAAAGCATGACATACTTACCGCTCCGGCTCCGCCTGTCGGGCTATAGCAGCAAGCCCGTCGGCAATAAACTTTTCTAGCTCAGGCATTCGCTGACCTGGCCTCCTGACAGAACCATTAACGAAGGGACTACGTACATATCGAGAAGGCGCTCTCTCTCGTACATGTCGAATACCGGCGCTCGTCTCGGGAATATCGGGCGTAGAGACTGCATCGCTATAACTCACCGACGCAAGTGATACGGGGTCCTGTGCATCATCGGCTGCTACCTCCGGAATGTCGAACGGCACCGCAGAAGCCTCAAATGCAGCTTGGGATCCTGGTATGTTCGCAGCAGGTATCTCGTAACCTCCCCAATAGGATGGTCGAGTACTGTAAAATTTTCGGAGCTCTTGGCCAACGATGGACGGAATCTGCTGCACGAACTCCTGTACGTAACCTCGAAGGTCAGTATAGTGCTGATCAATATAACCTCGTATCTGAGTATACTGCTGATCAATATATCCTCGCATGTCAGTATCCTGCTGATCGACGTGACCTCGCAGGTCAGTATACTGCTGGTCAAAGTATCCTCGGATCTCACCGTAGCGAGTGTCGAACATTTCATTCATTCGCTGCATCCATTCATCGTGCGTACCACTGTGATCAGGATAGGACGTCTCCGGAGAATGATGATCACGAGGAGGATAATAGCTAATGGGCTCGGCAGGGTAAGGGATCTCAGACTGTGCAGGCATTTGAGGAGATGGATCAATGTACACGTATCCCGGCCCACTGTAAAATGACTCTGACAGGGATGGTGGGTCATCAACAGGAGGCTCCATCGCAGTAGTGTCCTGGCGTGTCTGACGTGAGGACCTAGTACTCCGTCTCCCAGGATGGATTGACGTGGATGGACCCACAGCATCAGGTACCGATCCCCGGGCACGTCGAGTAGCTGCAACTGTCGAAGGTGGACGACCTAGTCTCCTCGGAGCATTTTGCACACCGGCATCCAAGTCAGCGTCAATGTAATGCCAAAATGGCTGACAAGTCTCCTCAGGAGTCGGATCTAGAGACTCGACGCACTCCACCTACATCACACAGCTCGAATGTCATCAAATTGAAAGCATGACGTACTTACTAAAAAATGAACGAAAAATTTTAATGTTGAAATAAGGAAAAAATATAAATACCTCGCCGTCCAACGCATGTATCACATCGAACTCTTCATCGGACTGCTTTGTCGACCACTTCAAACATCTGGGCATGTGATGACCCGTATCCAATCACCGCCCAGCCAATTGGACAGCTACGGGGATGGCCTCATACGCCCATATCTTGACAGTCAACAGATTGAACAAATGTTTAAGAAAGTAACTCTTAAATCAGAACAACACAGACAAAAAACACAAGATTATATTTGGTACATAAACTAATTACACTTACCAGTAGCGCTGCTGAGAACCCGTAGAAGTGGTATGTTTTTCCTCTAACTGTTGCGTCCTGGTTGGCGATGGTAGTTGGCACTAAGTCCATGTACTTCAGCAAGGTCAGAAACGATAGCTTACCCCAGGGAAAACTTTCCCATCGCTCTTCCTGCTCGACTAATGCCCACACCTAGTTATCCACCGTTGTTCTTCTAGAGTCAACTCTGAGCAGGATATAATATAAAATGAGGATCTTCGAAATCTTGATCACGTCATCTATGTTCCTTTTGTACTCCCCTTCTTGAAATCGCTTAAGAAGGATCTGAAGAGTCACGTGAGTACTATCATGATGGACTTTGTAGTACACTCCACCATCCGGAGGATGGTGTTCCCCAGACGGATTGAAATCGGAGTCACCGAATCTCAGACCAGTGATAAGAGCGAACTCTCTCTTTGAAAATCGCGTAACACGACGGGAATCACCAATACCAAACCATCTCTCGTGCACCGACCTGTCCGGACCTGTCAACTCACGTGACATAAGAACATGAAGAAAAGACTTGCATGTCTCAGTCGAGGTCTCCCATAAAAGAAAGTGGCCGAAACACGTCCCACAAAAATTGATAAGGCAGTCTGTCCCTTGCTCTCCTAAAGCGGCCCTAATGTCTTGTAGTATACTTAAACGAGTATACCCGTTAATTTTAGATAAACGGCCCTAACATCGTGGACGCACCTAACTCAAAGCCATCTACATCATTAACACACAAAATCTGATTAGTTAGTACTCAAAAAATGTCTTACGCAGCAAATGTACAAACATTTAGATTGTTAAATAGTAAAACCAAAAAACCAACAAAATTGCGTCCAAACCCTAAGCCGTATACCCTAAATAATAATACTTCTAACACAATCACACGGATCATGCAAACACGTGAGATATTCATAAGAACATAAAATCAATGCAAATTTTACGAATGCATGTTTTACAACCCATGACATTAGGGATCGTCATAAAGTGTCTACAAAATTAGAGCATATGAATAAAATTACAAGTTAATCTCTACAAAATTATAAGTTAATCAACATATTATTCAACAAAAAAATTTCATCTCCAACATAATTTAACATGTAAACCAATTATTTGCCAAAAAATACAAAAATAGCCCCTGTTTTGTTCCAAAAGTGCCGTGTACTATTTAAACATCATTTTGCAACAATTTTTTCCACTTTCAACAAATCCAATTTAATTACCCTAAAAGGCATTTTTTTTTTTTAAAAAGGGGGGGAAACGGCAATTATTGTGAAATTGCCGTGCCCCCTTTTTTTTTAAAAAAAATTGCCGTTCATGTTCAATTCATGATTTTTCTAACATTTTATTCCACATTCAACATATTATTCAACATTTCAATTTCATCGCGAACATAATTTAACATATAAACCAATTATTTTCAAAAAAATAAAAAATAGCCCCTATTTTTATTCGGAAAGTGCCGTGTACTATCTAATGCAACAATGTAGTCAACTTTTAACAAATTATTCATAATTAACCTAAAAAGCATTTTTAAAAAAAATAGAAATTAGGGAAACAGCAATTATTATGAAATTGTCGTGCCCCCTATTTTTTTTTTTTAAATTGCAGTGCATGTGCATATTATGATCTTTGCAACATTTATTCCACAACCCCCTATATTATTCAACATATCAATTATAATATCCAACATAATTTAACATATAAACCAATTATTTGCCAAAAAATTCAAAAATAGCCCCTATTTTGTTCCAAAAGTGCCGTGTACTATTTAAACATCATTTTGCAACAATTTTTTCCACTTTCAACAAATCCAATTTAATTACCCTAAAAGGCATTTAAAAAAAAAAGGGGGAAACGGCAATTATTGTGAAATTGCCGTGCCCCCTATTTTTTTTTTAAAATTGCCGTTCATGTTCAATTCATGATTTTTCTAACATTTTATTCCACATTCAACATATTATTCAACATTTCAATTTCATCGCGAACATAATTTAACATATAAACCAATTATTTGCAAAAAAATAAAAAATAGCCCCTATTTTTATTCTGAAAGTGCCGTGTACTATCTAATGCAACAATGTAGTCAACTTTCAACAAATTATTCATAATTACCCTAAAAAGCATTTTTAAAAAAAAAATTGGGGAAACGGCAATTATTGTGAAATTGCCGTGCCCCCCATTTTTTTTTTTAAATTGCAGTGCATGTGCATATTATGATCTTTGCAACATTTATTCCACAACCCCCTATATTATTCAACATATCAATTATAATATCCAACATAATTTAACATATAAAACAATTATTTGCGTAAAAATAAAAAATAGGCCCTATTTTGTTTCCAAAAGTGTCGTGTACTATTTAAACATCATTTTGCAACAATTTAGTCAACTTTCAAAATAGGATTCATAATTACACATGAAAGGCATTTTTGTAAAAAAAAAAAAAAAAAAGGGGGAAACGGCATTTATTGTGAAATTGCCGTGCCCCCTAATTTTTTTTTTTTAAATTGTCGTGCATTTTCATAAAATGATTTTTGCAACATTTTATTCAACATTCAACATATTATTCAACATATCAATTTCATCTCCATAATAATTTAACATATAAACCCTAAAAGGCAACATATGTACCCAATGTTTTTTTCGTGATTTGTTTTTCCAAAATTGCCGTTCCCTACTTCAAAAAATTGTGAAACAATTTATTTATTCCACATTGAAAATGTTATTCAACATATGAATTTCATTTTCCAACATAAAAATCATAAATTCTCAAAAACCCTAAATCATCAAAAACCCTAAAAACCCTAAATTATTATGCAAAACGATTTTGTCAACACACTTTCATTCATACACTTGCAACAAAAATTGTAGAAACATAAAACATAATTGCATCCCTAATTTCATGAATTAATGGGAAAACTTTCGACAAAAAAATACATACAAAAAATTGTCTTTTACTAACCCCATAAATTGGTGCAATTTTCTGATGATTGTTGAAGTGCAAAACCTCGCCAAGCTTCTTCAAGCTTCTTCAATGGCCGTGTCTTGGTGTGGGAGGAAGAAAAGGTGAGAGGAAAAGGTCGAAATTGCCGTGTCCAAATAGCTTGAAAAGTGAAAAAATATTTCAACAAAGTTTTGGAAAAATTTCCATCACATGATAAAATGCCAAACAACTTAACTTTGTGTCATTGTGTCATGCATGCCATTGTGTCATATATGTCATATATGTCATGCATGTGCTTCTTACTTTTGTACTTTCAATGTCCACATCTTCATTTAGTGAAATTGTAATTTAGTGCATCAACCAAAAGTGTATTTATTATATTAACACATCTCAAAAATATTTTATAAGTCTTATGAATTTTTTTTTTCATATAATGTATTATATTATATAAGTGTACAATTTGAAATCATGTAATTAGCAAAACAAGTAAACAAAGAAAAAAAAAACTACACGTCAATTTACACAT
Source organism: Scutellaria barbata (assembly GCA_028654395.1). Classification (NCBI taxonomy): domain Eukaryota; kingdom Viridiplantae; phylum Streptophyta; class Magnoliopsida; order Lamiales; family Lamiaceae; genus Scutellaria; species Scutellaria barbata. The sequence continues at coordinate 6,714,874 of CM053650.1, forward strand.
AGCAATTATAATAATATAATTAAATAAGATAACAATTTGCATAAAATTGCTGTTCCAAAATGTAATATAATGCAATATAACAAGAAATAAATAATTATTTAAATAATTATTTAATTTTTAAAAAATATATATAAATAGAGAGTGGGAACGGCAATTTTGCAAAAATTGGGAAATTAAATCTAATCATTTAAAAATATTAATAATTACAATGCAAATTTCAAAATTAGCTTTTTCATAATTTTTTAACAAATTATAACACTTAAGAAAATTTTACAAATTTTTTTGAAAAAATATAGGGGGGCACGGCAATTATTTTCAAAATTGCCGTGCACCCCCTAAAAAAAAAATTGTCGTTCCCATGATCATCATGTTATTGAAAATATTTTATAAGTGTTATTATTATTTTGATTTGAATATAATGTGTTAAATAATATAAGATGTAATTAGCAAAATAAGTAACAAAAAAAAAATAATTACACGGCAATTACAATATAATATAATTAAATAAGATAACAATTTGCATAACAAAATGTAATATAATGTAATATAACAAGAAATAAATAATTATTTAAATAATTATTTAATTTGTATAAAATATATATAAATATAGGGGGAACGGCAATTTTCAAAAAATTGGAAAATTAATATTAATCATTTAAAATTATTAATAATTACAATGCAACTTTCAAAATTAGCTTTTTCATAATTTTTTCACTAATTATAACACTAAACAAAATTTTAGAAATTTTTTTCAAAAAATAAAGGGGGGCACGGCAATTATTTTCAAAATTGCCGTGCACCCCCTAAATATTAAAAAAAAATGCCGTTCCCACTAAATACATATTATTGCCAATATTTTATAAGTCTTATTATTATTATAATATAAGATGTAATTAGCAAAATAAGTAAAAAAAAATATTTAAAACTACACGGCAATTTACAATTTGCAATTATAATATAATAATTAAATAACATAACAATTTGAATAAAATTGCCGTTCCCACTTGTAATATAATAAGAAATAAATAATTATTTAAATAATTATTTAATTTGTATAAAATACATATAAATATAAGGGGAAACGGCAATTTTGAAAGAATTGGAAAATTAATACTAATCATTTAAAATTATGAATAATTACAATGCAAATTTCAAAATTAGCTTTTGAATAAATTTTTCACTAATTATAACACTAAAAAGAATTTTACAATTTTTTTTGCAAAAATATAGGGGGGCACGGCAATTATTGAAAAAATTGCCGTGCACCCCCTAAACATGTACCAAAATTGTCGTTCCCACCCAATATATATTAGTGCCAATATTTTATAAGTATTATTATTATTTTTCATTTGAATATAATGTATTAAATAATATAAGATGTAATTAGCGTAAAATAAAATAGAATACACGGCAATTATAATAAAATAATTAAATAACATAACAATTTGCATAAAATTGTCATTCTTGTAATTATATATAATATAATAAGAGATAAATAATTAGTGATGAAAATTTAAAATAATTAAACGAATAAATAAATTGATATATTGCTTATTTATTCATTTCATTAGTACAAAAATAACCCAAAATACGAACGAAATACACAAAATAAAGAAGTCAACATGGCCAACTGACACAATCAGTGATCGGGTCCCACCATATCGATTTTTTCAAAAAAAAGGGATAGATTGGGCTATAAATATATGGATTAGGATATTGAGGGCATAAATATTATTTGAGGGGTAATTTGACTATAAATATATTTAAAAAGGATAATTTGGACCGTTTTCTCTAATATTAATTGATACCAAAAATATTACATTATATTACATCATACATATAAAATTATTACACAATACAAAAATATTACTAATATAAATAAAAATATTACATTTGACTTCATTCATCAAACGTTTGACCATACTAATTGTAATGTTGATTGAAGCGTTGACCTGCGCTTTGGTTGACTCGTTGGATGAGTCAAAGTTTTGCGCAAGACTTCTTCCCTAATGTTAAGTACACAAGAGTGAATCTTATCTAAAATTCCAAAAGCATCCAACATTAATAATTAATTATTTTCAAATCATATATCCTTGCAAATATGAACAAAATAGAGAGAGGAGGGGGGTAGTATTTCGACATAGAGATTAGTATAAAGCAGAGAGCATCAAAAACCAAGAGCGTCAATGATCCCCAAAACGACGTCGCAGATACGCTTAAGGCCATCCTCCCTAGCAGCAAGCTGTGGTGGATAAAGGAGTGAAGGGTACCTCTTGAAAGCATTATGGCATGCATTTGGATAATCAGCAGCCGCCATTACATGCATGTATGCATAGTCATAGAGCTCACCACTCACATCTTCAACCGAGCTCTGCAAAGCATTGCTCGCAAATGCATACTTCTCAGCACAATCTTTCATCACTTTCTTCATCAGTGTGTCGTTTGTGGTGCTTAGCATTTGGTTTGAGAGATATGAATTTGTGGCTGTGGCATTTGTAATTCCAACTTTGAGCATGATGAGAGCTAGCCCTTTTGTATCTGCTTTCGGGCTTGATGAATCTGATTTCAGTGAGGAAACACAGAGATCATAGTATTTTGTGGTCTTGCAAGTTTGCTGAATCAAATCTGATGATGATGATGTAATGGGATCGAATGAGGAGAGTAGAATGAACAACAGCAGAAAACAAGAAAATCCCATATTGATGGGTGTTTTGTGAGATTGGAAGAAGATAAAGGTAGGGATGGAATATTTGTGAAAGTTGAAATGCTGCTTCTTTTTTATATACTTGGTTGCTTTGCTTGTATTCGGATTTTCTCTATCTTTATACTTCATTTCTTTTAATATAAGTGTTAGTTTACTCTATATATATATATATATATATATTATTTATCTTTTTTTTTCTTTATATATAATTGAAAAGAGGTAAAAAAAAATTATACAAATTTACATCTCTTTTTTAAAGGTATTTCATTTGTTGGAAATATAATTAATTACACAAATTTAGTACTCCAAAAAGAGTGATGCAATCATTTCCTAAATATAATCATATATGAACTCTTGTCTCGTCAATTATTCTTTTTCTATCCATCTCAAGTTATAGTAATTTTTTCATTTAAAAAAATATATATAATTTCTCTAAAATATATAAATCCTTACATAAAAATTCATGAAATTTGTTTGGGTAGCTTTTGGAGAATACCATTTTTTTGTTATTGATGTTTTTTAATTAGAGTTAATTATAAAGAAGAATATAAATGGAAATTTGTGGGTAAAGTTTACTTTATCAAGTATTTAAAAATGTTTTCTTAATTTGTATGAGAAGTGAAACTTAATTGTCGCGTGGAATAGAAAGTAAACCAAATGCTTTTTTAAAAATCTTTACAAAACAATCTTAGACCAAAGTTAATTAAAACATATGTGACTATTTTGTGAATTTCTTAAAAAATTTAAGAAAAAAATGAGAAAATTATTGTGTGTAAATTAGAAAAATAAACCCTAAAATGATTTATATTCAATTGAGATTCGAATTGAACGATAATTATGAAATTCATTTAAGATATAATAATCCGACTTTAAAAGAAAACTATTTAGTGTACGTTCATACATTTTAACTAATATTTAAAGATGTATTGTTATTTTAGTTTTCGATAGCTATTTTTGATAAAAATATATTGAAGTTAAGTCTGAGTTCCTATTTAAAACAAAAAGCTAAAACTAAAAATTATAAATAACAATATCAATTTTTTGATTTAATAAATATGAGTCAAGTTGGAGAAAGCAATGATGAAACATGTACCCTCTTCTGTCATTGTGTCTCCAAAAATCGAAAATTGTACAAAATTTAGAGATAATAATAGACACCCATTTCCCATTCCAACGACTTAGTATGAGTTGTATTTGACTATTTTCGTTGCCTACTTAAAATAAATAGGACAAGAAAAGAAAAAAAGACATTAATTAGTGCAATGGGGCAAAATCCAAAATAGAGTTCACGGGGTAGGCTCACAAGTCACATCTCCCAAAGAAGGGCCCCACTTTTTGTCGCGCCTTTAATTATTTCTTAGATCCGTGACGTAATTTCCATTATTTATTATCTGCTGCTATTTTTTCTGCAACTTGCCCCTTGGAATTTCATTTAAATACAAAATCCCCACACTCTCATTTAATCCTTTTAGACAAATAGACATATATCCCACCCATCCCTGATTATGAGCCATCACATCATAAATTGAAATTCGAATTAGGATAATCAGGCCAAACCACTAAATTTGAGTATCCATCAAAATACTAATTGGAGGGGTATGGATAATTTTATATGAGATTTGAACGTGTATGAATTCTGATAGAGTAGATATAAATGGACCATATAGTTATCAGTTGTCATCTTAACTTTCCTACATTACTTCATTGTTATTTGATAATCTACAATTTCATCTCATAAGTTAAATATCTATTTTTTATTCACACAAACTTTTGTACACCTTATGTATGGATCCTAAATCCATACACAACAATCCGACCCACCCTCACGCACCTGGGTGGGTGCGCTCAAACCCACCTAAAATTCGCTCCAGGTGTTTGACCTTTATGTTATGTTAAGTGTACCTTTATGTTATGTTAAGTATATCTTTATGTTATGTTACTCATATTTTTAGGGTCTTTTATATTATATTAAACATACATTTATGCAAGTCTTTTACATTATATTAATCATACATTTATACAACGTTAAGTATACCTTTATGTTATGTTAAGCATACTTTTATAATTTTATGTTATGTTAAGCATACCTTTAAGGTTATAATATTATGTTAAACATACATTTATATTATGTTAAACATATTTTTATGTTATATTAGTCATACCTTTTAATTATATTAGTTGTACCTTTATGTATTATATAAAAGTATGACTAATATTAATTAAAGGTATGCGTAATATTTATATAAAGGTATATATGTACAAATTAGGGTTTTTTTATGCTGAAATTATAATTTTTTTGTTAATATTAGGATTTTTTGCCAAAATTAGGGTTTTTTTTTAAAAGCTAAACTGTTACATAAATGTATGCTTAACATAATATAAAGGTATACTTAACATAATATAAAGGTATAACTAACACAACATAAAGGTCATGAAAAAAAAAATGCGCGGATTCGGATCGGATTCTGCCCGACCCGACCCGCGTTGCATGGATCTAAGATCCATGCACCTGTTACACACAAGTCCTTCTCTTTTTTATTTCCACTTTCGGTACCAAAGAAGAATAGGAAACTTAAAAAAAATTGGATACTAATAAAATCTTGTTCTTCTTGTTGTTATTAAATATTCACTATGTTAATTGAAAAAACAAAAAAAGAAGAAGATATTAATTCAATGTAACATTTGATAAAACCATTTAAAAGATATACATGTAATTTGTTATTTCCACTTTTGGTACCAAAGAAGAATAGGAAACTTAAAAAAAATTGGATACTAATAAAATCTTGTTCTTCTTGTTGTTATTAAATATTCACTATGTTAATTGAAAAAACAAAAAAGAAGAAGATATTAATTCAATGTAACATTTGATAAAACAATTTAAAAGATATACATGTAATTTGGTTATAAGAGCATTTACAATGGTAATATTTTTTTGAGTTATAGTTGCATTATTTTTCCTCCACCTACCATTCATCCATATTATCATTACATAAATTATAACTTACATTTTTTAACTTCTCCAACCATATTATTGGTTAAACACCATTTGAATTTCCACAATCAAAATCACATTTTTGTTTAAATATTATTCAATTTAATTTGATATTTATAAATTTTTGGGAATATTATTATTATATTTAGTTTGAGATTTTTTTTATTATCTAAAATAATTCCATATTTACAATAATATGAATAAAGTAAATTTCAATTTTTTAAAATTTCAATTTTCTCAATATAGTGTAAAAAAATTCGTGTTAATTTTCTTCATTTTGTTTCGATGAATTATTAAAAAATCAATTTATTCAATATTTAGAAAAATGTGTAAGTGTAAGCAATTATTATAAATTAAATACATAACATTTGAAAATTTGGATTTTTTTTTTAAAGAAACCATATCGAACCGATATTTGAAAGCGCACATGACAAACCAATACAAAATTAGGGGGAAAACAAGAAAAAACAGGCTCAAATACTGCCCATTTGGATTCTCTGCTGGTTGAAGAAAACCAGCACCATGTGCTGGCCAAATACGCTGCCGTTTTAATATAACAATTCATTCATTTTATTTTATTTTTCATTTCTTAATCTCTCTCATGTTTCTCATTTCATTTATATTATTTATTATTATTTTATAAATCCCTCCCATCAACCATTTCATTAAAATATATTTTTTATTTTTTTATTAATATGCTGCCGATCAGCAATGGATCAAAATTTTTACTTTTTTCCTTTTATGTTGCTCATAACTAGTGAATTACAACTCTATTGTACCGCAATTGGTGCATTGGTCTTTGCAACGTTAATGCCCTTTGCTGGTTGGTTTCATTATCATAAAGCGGCCCCAAAATTGGCTTGATTTCAAGATGTAGAATCCATGTTGAATCACCATTTAGCGGGACTACTAGTACTTGAGTCTCTCTCTTGGGCGAGGCATCAAGTACATGTATCTTTACCGATTAACCAATTTCTAAACGCTGGAGTAGATCCTAAAGAGATGATCAAGATTTTTACTTTTTTTCTTTTATGCTTACATTTGCTCATTTTTCAGGGATTTGGAATAAGCTGTTTTCACTTCACTGATTCATTCGGTCTTTTTTTTCTTTTCTTTTTTTAATTCTTCATTATGTTTATTTTTTATTCTTTTTGAGCCAGCAAGCATTTTCTCATTTCTCTTTTAATAATTATAAGGTAAAAAAATGAGTTAATATAGTTGAAATGAAAAGTTTATTTATAAGGTAAAAAAATTAAATTGAATAAAAATATTAAACATAAATATAAAAATAAGTTTTTAAAAAGGAAATATATGATGAAATGAAAATATGGACAAGTTTTAAAAAAAGTTAAATATTAATATATAGATTGATTTCGTTAATATCGACAAGTTCTAAAAAAGTTAAATATTGATATGATTAATGTCGTTAATATTGACAAGTTTTAAAAAAGTTAAATATTAATATATAGATATTTCAATAATATATATGATTTATGTCGTTAATATCGATAAGTTATAAATAAACTTTTCATTTCAACTATATTAACTCATTTTTTTACCTTATAATTATTAAAAGAGAAATGAGAAAATACTTACTGGCTCAAAAAGAATAAAAATAAACATAATAAAGAATTAAAAAAAAGAAAAGAAAAAAAGCCAAATGAATCAGTGAAGTGAAAAGAGCTTATTTCAAATTCCTGAAAAATGAGTAAATGTAAGCATAAACGAAAAAAAAGTAAAAATCTTGATGCGTTGCTAAATCGGCGCATATTAATAAAAAAAGTAAAAAAATACATCTTAATGGAATGGTTAATAAAATAATAATAAATAATATAAATGAAATGAAAACACGGGAGAGATTAATAAATAAAAAATAAAATGAATTGTTAAACCGGCAGCGTATTTGGCCCATCACATGGTGCTGGTTTTCTTCAACCAACAGAGGATTCAAGTCCAAACGCGCCAGTCACAGATTTGCGTCCCAAAATGTGCTGTTTTATTTTTATTTTTATTTTTATTTTTTAATTGGTTTAACAGTACTAAGGGTGGAGATCGGACAGATCGAATCGGAAATAGGGTGTTTCGGAAAAATTCCAAAATTTCGAAATTTTCGGAATTTTTTTCGAAAATTGTCGGAAATTTTCGAAATTTTTTTCCGAATTTTCAGAAATCAAAATTTTTTCGAAATTAATTAGTTCGTCTATTAGCTATATTACCTTTTCTAATATCCTGAGAAATAATACGACCTACGATACTACAGTATAAACTATGATATATAGTATATATTATAAAATAATACTAAAAAACTACAGTATAAACTATAGACTATAGTATAAAATAAAACTATGTATAAACTATACTATATACATATAGTATATAATATATTTATATACTATCATATAGTATAAAGTATATAAAATATATTATATAGTATATAGTATTATAAAGTATATTATAATATGTATATTTATATTTACACATAGTAAAAAGTATATAAAAATATTATATAGTATATAGTATTATAAAATATACTATAATATGTATATTTATATTTACATATAGTAAATGTACATCAAATATATTATATTATATAATATAATTCAAACATTTTATACTATATACTATTTGCTATACAAGAATACTATATACTATTACTTCGGAAATAAATCGGAAATTGGATCAGATCGGAAATCGAAATTTCCGATAATTGAATTTTGAAAATATTTCGGATCGGATTTCGGAATTTCCAAAAATTTCAAAACTAATTCCAATTTGCATCCAAAAATTTTCGGAAAAATCAGAATTCGGATTTTCGGATTTTGGATTAAAAATATTCGTTCCAAAATCGAAAAATTTCGGATCGGACTCGACGGATATCAAAAATTTCCGTTCCAATCTCCACCCCTAAACAATACTAATCGACGGATACGCTTGGTTATGTAAAGTTCACTTTCCTGGCTTTACAATGCTTCCTTGGTTATAGTTAAGCAATATTAACTATAAATTTAAAACCATTGTAAATGCTTTGAGTTAAATCGGATTAACTAGGCCTAAAAACCAAACAAACCGAAATTTTGGAATTTTAAAACAGAAAATCGAACAATTTTTTTGATTCGATTTTCGGTTCAAATTGAAAACCAGATTCAAATAGGTTTGGGCAGCTAATTGGTAAGTTTACACCCCTAGTTTTTTCTTCCTCTTCCTTTTTTTTTTTTTTTGAAGTGCCATATTTGTGGTTAGCGAGATTGCTTATAAAATATTCAGATAAATTGTAAAACCATTAGCTATGGAGTAAAAAAACTTTTGAGGACATGCAATGAAATTGAATAACCTCTATATTATGTCCACTCTATATCAAGAGCAAGGATTACTTTTGCCTTTTCCCCTACTGATTGGTCAGAATATCATTAAGAAACCTAAATTAAAAGTCACAAAAAGATTGAGAATCCGACGAAATTTGGTCAAGTTGGGCAAAACAAAGACTTACCTGCAAGAAATCGCCATGGCCAACCAAGAACATAAGTTTATCTATTGGACACCAAATCGATTCTTTTGAATATCAGTTCACAATTTCCAATCTACTACTAGTAGATCTATAGGACATACGCGAACACACACTTCACAAGCAACGCATTTATCAAATTCAAAGTGGATTCGACCTCAAAAACATTTTGATGTGATCAATTTTTCATAGGGATATTGAATAGTTACAGGTAAACGATTCACATGGGATAAGGAAATCATGAAACCTTGACCAATGTACCTGGCAGCTAGTATTGTTTGTTGACTGGAGTTCAAGAATCACTGTCTCTGACCCTTTCAATAAATTCGGAAACACAGAGGGAGGGGTAAAGGTTTTCTAGAAAATCACAATCACTAACAAACACTATATTTCAGTTCCTTTCTACTAGTAATTATCCTCACATTGAAGCAAATTTTTACACTTCATTTCCTGTGCACGTGGAGGAACGGAGTGGGTTTGATCAACAGGCAATAACTTATCAAAATGGACATAGTTAACGTGAAATCTAGTAGACGAGAGAGAAAGCTAAGTTAATCAATTGCCATGGGGGTAATGCGTCTCTTAGCCGCCTTACTTGGAGGTTGTTCTCTTGTACTTGGTGAAGCTACTTTTCCATCCTTATTCTCATCCTTTTGCATTACTAAATTCTCCTCTCCTTTTCTACTATCTACTGAAGCCCTGCTAGTATTGTCGTTGATAGCTTCCGCAACAGGGCTCTTATTTTCATCACCAATGACTTGACTCATATTTGCATTACCAGTGACTTGATTTTCTTCTCCCACGAAAATAATAAAATTAATAATGTAGTTGTCATTTCAGCGTTTAATTTAACAAAGCAGTTGGTGGAAACATGTACAAACCTGGTAAGGGGATAGGAGATCCGAGTTCTTGATTTTCGAATTCAAGGAGAGTGCAGTATCCATCTTGAGAGGATAACACCAAATAATTGCCAGCAGGTGACCTGTACGAGATTTTAGAATTTTGAAATGGATAAGATGGACTTGTCAAAGAACCTTTCTAGAAGGAGGAATCAAGATTACCATGCAATATCTGTTATAGCTGCATAATGAACTCCAGCTGCAATTAGTATCGGTTGAATGCTTTCAGTGTCGTAAACGTAGAGAGAGTTTAAAGTGGCAACTGCGAAAATAAGGCGATAGGGAAGCTTGAAAAATGAAGCTGTGCAGAAATAGGAAAAAGGTTGTACCATCAAAAAGTAGCAGCAACGCTATTATGCCAAAAGAGTGAAGAAAAGAGAAGGGGGTAATACATGTGTTTGTTCCCAACAATTTATATCTTATGGGGCAAAAGCGTACTGCCACGACAGGTTTACTTGCACCAGGAAGCATAAGTGCTGGCCTGCTTTGATACAGAAGTAACGTCAAAAATATCGTAACTAATACATTAGCATTGACATGAAAAACCTGGAAAAAGTTTAGTAGGAATAGTTCTAGTATACATGATGGATACATAGAATATCAAAGAAAGCCTCATAGAGTCCAACATATGACCTATCAGAAAATAATATAGTTAATTCTTACCTGGAGAGATCTTTTCTTGAAAACACATAAGCAGTATTGATAGGTTCAGAAGTAGGAGTACTTTTGTGAGAACCTGAAATAATTAACATGTTATTGAAACTTCTGGTATGATATTAATTGTCAGCAGTGCACATAAAACACATACAATAAAATTAAGCTATTAAAAGATAGTAGCTCAACTACTAAACTCTTCTTTAGAGCCTATCATGCTGCAGAGTTACTAACTAGATTGGAAAAATATATAGATTAGGATACCTGCAGGAACAAGTAAAAAAGATCCATCTGGTGACCATGCTAATCTTCGAAAGAAAGATGGTAGGGTCTCATCAAGGAATAGATGGCTTTTAGTTGACTGAATCATAGAGCCCAGTAAAAGTAGTTATATAGATGTCTTTCTCTATGTGTGCAATGCAAGACACATGGAAGTTAAATTATTTTGAACCTTAGATTCATCAGCCATTGGTGACTCTGCCTTCGAGATGACATGTTGACAAACATAATTTGACTTCTCGACACCTTTTGTTTTAGATGGCTTATCAATATAAATTCGACAAGTTCTATCTGAACTGAATGATGCTGCATATTTCCCCAATGGATCCCATGCTACACCTTGAACATAATGAAAATGTGCATCCAAGATTTGGTGTACAGAACCTGAATATGTGCCAGAATGAGAATAAAAATTATGGTTTATATGACATCAACATTGCAATTGTATTGTCTTACCCTTACTAGCATCCCAAATGATGCATGAATTGTCAACTGAACCAGAAATGAGATATGCCCCATCATTAGACCACTGAAGGTCCAATACATCCTTACGATGAAACCTGAAAGAGACTCACTGATGAATATTGCAAAGAAAATTAATAAATTGGTATATTTATTAATTAAGTAGGGACTTTCTTCACATACATGCACTAATATATTTTTCACAAAAATAGAAGGCAGCAAACAAGAGTTAAGATATTTTAAGCAAATAAATTAAGTACTCACACCAGTGATTTAAGGACTTTCCACACTTCACCAGCTTCAGTAATATGTGATTTCCATATAATTAGTTCACCACCTGCAAAAAAGAAAAATATGTCCAATTTGCTAACAGCTTTAGGCTTTGAAAATATATTCAACTTGGGTGAATACACTAAACACTCTAAATTATCCAAGTTTTTGCACTTTACCCACTAAACATTTTCTTGTTGCACATAACCTACTAAGGTATGTAAATTGCTGCACCTTTTCATTTCAACTCTTAAATTTCCCAAATTCCTCATACGAGTATGATGTATATTATTCAAAATTTTAAAATTAAAATATAAAAAAAGTAATTTAAAAAAAATATTTTTCATTGAAAAATTTAGAAATAAGTTTACAACAATATTTTCTAAAATATATATTTCATTAAAAATATTAAAATTAAAATTATAAAAGCATTTTACCATAATTCTAAGAACCTTAAATAATTTTCATTTTTTTTATAATTTCTATTCTAATATTTGTAATAAAATAGATTTTTTCTAAAAATGCTTTTACAATTTAATATTAATATTTTTGAATAAAATAAAATTATTGAGGAATAATTTCATAATTTTAATTTCAATATTTAAAACATTTATTTTTGTAATTTTAATTTTAGTATTTTAAATAAAATATATTTAAAATGATATTTTGGGAAACTTGAGGGTTGAAAAAGCAATGTGCAACAATTTGTATTGTTTGGTGGGTAATGTGCAACAAAACTAGTTTGGTGGATAAAGTGCAAAAACTGGATAGTTTAGAAGGTTAAGTGTAATCACTCCACTTTTTAATGACTAGTCAAATTTGAGGAACAATTAGTTACCATCAGCACCAGAGGCGAGCTGCTCTCCTGAGATTTCAGAAACTAAGTCATACTTCTAAACACATTTGATAGAATAACAAGCTATTGTTATAAAAGATTAGCTGAACTGGTGGGTCTTGGGAACACTAAAGCAGAAAAAATATTGTGGCTCTTTGATCCTCCAATCACTCAACAAAAATTTACATTAGGTTATCCTACATTCCTTTTGCACTCAGCATATAAGTATCTCTCCAAAGTTATATCACAAAACAAAAGAAGACTAATTATTTGGTAATCACCATATTCCATGTAGTTATAGGGCTTAGACCAGTCGTCCAGGTTCAGGTCATCCAGGTTCACTACTATTAATCCTGAATTGATGGCGTCCTAACAATCATAAGAATTGTCTAAAAACTTATCATCCTTAACTATACATAAATTCGAAGTTGATTACTTGTGCTTACTATCGCTTAATTTGCATTGAAAAATCAACGTCTGAATCTGGTTAATTCCTATACTATGGGCAAAATAAGAAGATAGGTGCAGCATGAAAGAAGCTAGGTACGGATAGTTAATCGTGATCACATCTGTGCTGAATTAGTTGCCCCACATACTATTAGGCCTTCAAATCATAAATTGTTCCGAGGGAAATAGAAGTTCACTATATGAAATAAGGGAACCACCTAAGAATCCTATCAAACACAGTCAAAAGATGAAAATCAAACACAAGAGTAAGCAAACATCTTAAATGGTTTGTGAAGCCTCCAGATGCCATGTTCACAAACAGAAAAGAAAATTCATGCAGACACATATTATGGATTCACAGGCATGTACATTCACCAATGCTTTCTAGCAAATCCTAGCAACACATTGAAAAGTTCTACATGCCAATACTCACACCACCACATGTCATATAAGGAAATGTTTATAAGTGTTCAATTGTTACCAGATAGAATACTATTAAAATAAACTTAGTTGCAGTATTGGTACAGAATGAAGACCTTTTCATGTCAGAGAGAAATAACAGGAAAACCTACCTGAAGGAGAGAAACGAAGTGCATTTACAGCAGAACTATGGTACGACAGATTGCTTTGATAAGTAACTCCAGGAGCCTTCTTCTCATCAACGCTAGAAACCGTCGCCCAAAGCTGCATGTTGACATTTAGTTATAGCTAAATACAGTAACAGAGGATAAAACTCAAATATTACTCCCTTTTGCAGTGAAAGGTACACATAATTCATGATTCCCATTCAAATCGGTCACTATAAACCACAAAAAAATAAAATAAAATAAAACTAGTAAAAATCAAGAGAATTACAAGTTCTTATGGCGATTGGCACAATCATAAATTTGCACAAGAATTCACGAAAAACATCCGATTTCATCAAACAGATTGAGAGAAAAGGAATGCACCTTGATATCGTAGTCGGCGCCGCCAGTGGCAAGGAGGCCGGAGATCGGATGGAAATCGCAGGCGAGTACGGGTTTGGTGTCGTGCCAATTGATCTGAACAGTTCCACCCCTCATTTTTCTTCTTACCCTAGTTGCTCGGCAGCTGAAACTGTTACTATTACAGAAAACAATAGCAGCTATGAAACTCTAGATTTATGTTTTTGTTTCCGAAAATTATCAATCTGATGTTAGGGTTTGAGCAGCGAATTGAAAGGGGGAGCAGCTAGGACGGAGGGGTTTTGGCGGGAAAATGGAGCCAAAGTAGTGCTATAAAGATCGCCGCGTATTGTTATTTGTTACTGAAATCGTGTTTTTCTTTTCGAGAGACGATAAATTATTTATTACTTGTGACAAATTTTTATTTTTTATTTCTCGGTTTGATGGTTTCGGATAAATATTTTCGTTTGTTTGATTTTTTTTTTTTTTTTTTTTTTTAAGGCGTTGGAGCGTTTCCTTGTCCAAACAAGTCAAGATGCAATTGAGCTAAATACATTTGGATAGGCCAAAAATTCTCAAGAAAATCCAACCATATATCCATTATAATAAGCTAGTTTCTTGTATGAATTTGTCATATGATAAATGATTTTAAAATTGAAGAGAAAATACACTATTTGATTCTACAATAACCAAACATGTTACCATTATAGAAATGGTTAAAAATGGATTAACACTCATTTCGTCAAAACGAAAGTTTAAATAATAATATGTTTGATATTGCATTTGAAAAATTGTCGAACTTACATCCTTTTCCTCTCAACCAAAATAACGTGATAATAGTTTATAGGCTTCTTAGATGACTATTGATATATAAATAAAATTCAAATGTCGATCAATAACATGATATCACATCATCTAAATGCTTGGAACACCAAACTTTTGAGTTATGCGTGAGTTAAGTTATAATCTCTGGTGGATTTTATAAACGTTGCTGGAAATAGAAATTCAAATTGAACAATCTTTACATTAATACGACTAAAATTGATATTTGCAACCATTTTCGAATAACACTTAATAAACAAGATTAAAAATGAAAATTTCCTATATTTTAATATGTATAAATAGATTATGGTAATAGTGGTACTTCCCAATTATATAGTAGCGGAAATATTTAATAACACTTTCACATAAGAAAAGATTTATTAAAATAAAAATAAAAATGAGAAGCTGAAAATTGAAGATTTATGCTTGTGCAAAATGAGAAAACGGAAGTAAAAAATGGCTTTTGAAAACAATGAAAAGATACACAAATAATCCCCTAAAGTCTCTGTTTTATTAGTCTTCTCTTCCATGTTATCTCCCTCTTTTCTTTAATTTATCTTCTTTTCTAAGTTTCAAAATTACAAGACAAGAGAGATACACAATTGATCTTGGCACAACCAAAGATATAGACAGAATATAGTAGTAATACTCTCTCTCTCTCAAGTTGCAAAAGAATTGATAATAGCATTAACAACATACAAGACCTTTGACTTGAATGTGATATACAACTCTTCAAAATTTCATCTACTCTCCAATTGGATGAGATTTGGGACAACCATGATTTCTGCATATGCATAAACATGTCATTATACCAAACATCCAAATCTTTATTGCTATTTTGGTCAATTCTTCTAATATGATTAATTTGGTCACAGGAGTAGAATTTTTGTCAATTAAATGAGTACATAATAGATCTAATTTTAAGGGCCCTAATTATTATATACTAACTGGAAACAACCCAAAACTAGTTTAGATTCCAATCTCTTGTCATGTCACCTAATCATGTACACATTTCACGACCAATAATGACAAATTCAAAAGAATTGACCAAAATAGCCAAACCTCGCAAATGTTTGGATTATTTGGATTAGGCTCACCGTGTTAGTCGTCAGGCAGATAAGAAAGGAGTATTTGATTCCAAATGTCAGGTAGTCCAGGTAGACACCAATGGCTACAGTCAGACAGAGACGGCCGATCACTCCATGTACCAACGTGCGCATCACTTCGAAATGCTGACATGGCGGTTATGTGAAGGACAGTAACGGGAACTCTCATATTATTTGCCACCTCAAATACAGCGTCTGAAAATGGACTAAATTCCTTCCCTTCGATTTCTGGAAGGGGTAGTTTAGTCACATTGCACTCTCGCAGCGTTAGATTCCTGATATCAGAACAAAAAATTAAATGAAGCAACTTTTTCATTTTTGGCTAATGACTAAGATGATGTGTTCTTCTAAGAAAGAAAATGCAATATAATAGCAAGCATTGATAAAATAAAATAAAATAAAAAATTGCTGAATATTGAAAAATATTGGTCAACATCTAGTATAGTACCTCCAGTGAGATGGTTCAAAAGTTCGGAAGAAGATGCGCGTTTTTTGTGGATTAATGGTACGGTCCACCCAAGAAGCCCAAGTATGTAATGCGGTTCTGTAGGCTGTGCCAATTGTCATTCCAAGTTTTAGAGATTTTCCAACCTGGAAATAACATCCCCTGTGATAAAAAATTCTCTTCTTTAGCAGATATAAGTCGTTGAAGAAATGCATATACATATTAATGCGGCTCATATTATGTTATCAAAATAAAGAATTGAAAGAACAATTGATCATTTACACTAGCAAATAGCAAATAAGACAAGTTGTCTAAAGCACATAGTGTGCACATAATATACAACTGATTGAATAATCTGAGGCAATGTAGAATTTAATTAGCTTAAGAAAACCTCTCTTTGAATATGTACTGATTTATTATTTTTAGGTACGGATGCTGAAAGTTGATTTCGGATGCATTATGGATTTATCGTACTAAACTCAAACAAAAATTAGAAGGAATAATCGTAAACTTACTGACTCCGTCAGTCATAACTCTGTTGTAGAAGTTAACCATCACAATTATCATGAAATTTCAGCCAACTATATATCAAACAAAATTGCATACGACAGATCCAACAAACTGTTTTGAAGCATAGAATAGTAGACTAAAGTAATTGGTTAAGGAATCATTTCTATCTGTCAAAATGTCACAATATCGATACCCTGAAAGAGCTTGAACTTATACATAATTTCTATCATGGCAGATTGCAGTTTCATATTGTCAAGGCTAAGAAAAGTTACAGCAATGACATGCTCGAAACTTTGAACAAGATTTCAGTTATGGTATTAAAGTCACATGCCAAACGTGTGGGTACTACAAATTCACCAAGCACAAAATTAGAAAAGAAGAAACTTCATCATTCACACATTCATTTCTAAATGGTGGCATCTTATCCTAATTCTTTGTATGCATCTATTTATTGTTATACTATGCTCACACACATTCAAAGAAACATTTTCCTAATGTTAGTGTCACAATGACACTTCATCTCTGCCTCTAAATAGATCCTTTAACATCATTTTTGTGAAGACTTACCAAGTCCCAACATAAAAGTTGGCTAAAACACGAAATGGTTGAATTATGAACATCTTGACTATCTCCGGCTCTAAAACTGGTGCCGGCTCCAGCCAATAGGAACATAGAAATGAGCACTTCAACTTGAAATTGATTAGAAGTTTCGGGTTTTTTTTTTCTCTTCATTTTTTCTTTTGGATATATATCATCTTAGACAACTACAAATTGATAAATAAACCACCATGGAGGGAAAAACCCACCATAATCGACAAACTTGAGAAAGAAGAGGAGATGTTTTCAGGCTTAATTTATTCATAAAGAGACTAAGCATGAAACTATTTAAGGAAGATAATCATAATGAGTATATACATATATTGCGTTAATGCAATGAATCTTAGAACGCTAAAACAATGTACATCAAAATGGAGCGGAAATGTAACTTACATCCCAAAGAGCTTTCCAGGAACCCACCACTGACCAGAATTGAAAATCAGCACATCTGAGTCGATCCACTCTTTACTGATATCATCCAGTTTGTCCAATTTTAAAGTTGATCGAACTCTCCTCGGTACATTTGTGGGTGCCCAGTTGTGTTGCACAAGGAAAACTGATCGATAAAACTCGATGGTGAAATTAAAGGAACTGAACCTTACACCTAAGAACCTAATTTGCTTCGTTATCATGTTGTTGTTGACTTCATAAACACTACTCTTATCTTCCACGCCAGCCATTAGCAAACATATCAGAGATTCCCACTGAGTTCTACTCATTGAATCACCAACAAATACAACTCTTTTATCTCGAAGTGTTTCCAAAACACGCTGCACATTCACTCTTGGAATGTCGCAATGCTTTGGCTCCCACCTCCACTTGAGATAATCCTCATCCATTCGACCATTAGCTAAGCAATTGAATCCTTGCTCTACGAAAGGGCATTCTGAAGCATTGTACAAGGGGTAGCTATCATCCAATTCCCATTTTCCATCAAACACATCACACACATTTGTCGAACCATTTGATTTGGAAAATCCGTACTCATGATCATCGAAAGCATGTGTAAGATTTGGAAGAACATACAAGTATCCACAACTAATGGCTAACAAGAACGAAAACAATGCTCCAACTGTGATCACAGCACGAAACAACCGTGAAGTCCAAGTCTTCCTACTAAATATTGGACTACCAATAATTGCAGCCCTTTGCTTAAAGGAAACACTTCTATTAAAACTACTCATCCTCTATATGGAAGACATCACCAGAATCACAGTAATTCGCCAATGAATCTTTCACTAGAGGAATCAAGATTGACATTAAGCGTTTGCACTTCGCTTAAAGGAAACACTTCAATTAAGAAACCTCATACCTAAAAAAACCATTCAATGAACTAACCCAAAAATCACAATCCTGCTTAAATCAAATAACGCCACCAAATAAGAGTCAAAAATGGGATTTTCTTATCACGAACATCGCATTTAATTACTAATTATTTCATAATCTCCTTAACTTCACCATTTTCCAGCGAAAAGCTTCGACACTTCAAACAATGAATCTCATTCTCACCGCATCTTATCCTTACCTCTCGAACACTTCAAAACTCAATGGGCCTCCAATATTTCTCGAAGAACGCAAACCCACATGCGAAAAGGACTATTTTAGTGAATCTTGAATCAATCCGAAGAACACAAAAATCATAGATTATGCATGATAAATGTAAAGCAATTCAGAGTGGAACCAGATGCAAGATTAGAAGAGCAAAGCGATTGATTTCAGAAGCTCCTTTGAAGGATGGAGTTGAGATTTGAGGGAGGAAAAAACTTCAGGTGAAATGACGAAGGGGTTGAGATCGAGAGAGTGGGTAAGAAGCTGAAAATAAAAATTAAAAAAAAAAAAAGAAAAAAAAGAAGAAGAAGAAGAAATCAAGCTTGCGGAAGTCAGAACACTACGTGGATTGCAGAGCGGTTGGCAATTTGGAGAAGGTTAATTTTGCCAATTTATCCTTGTCAGTGTAATAATAATAATAATAATAAAATTACACGATCGAAGACTAATAAACACGAAGAAAATGAGGCTAGTTTGGTTCAAGGATGAAAATATCGATATCACATGTCGTATCGCAACTTTGATTTTACGGATATATCGATGGATATATCGATATCGCATATCGATATCGCAAAAAAATTGAAAAAACAACGGAAATTATATTAAATTTTTGGAAATTTAATATGAAATTTTAGGGATTATTTTTACACATCATTACACAATTATTCCACTCAAAATCACATTAAAATAATATATTTAAAACTAACATATAGATAATAAGCATTATAAATACTGTATTTCGAATGAAAATTGACAATATATTACATAATACAAGACAAAATTACTAAAATTATATCACACAATACATTAGTACCAAAAGGATGACCTATGAGGTTCAAACATAGTAGATGAAATGTCATCTTGATCCAAACAGTATTGATATTAACTCATCACATTAGAGTACTTATTAGGGAAAATGTTCAAATAAGCCACTAATATTTACTCTCAAGTTCATATATCTCACTAAAGTATGTTTAGGTACAAAAACACCATTAATATTTATTCTCAGGTTCATAAATCTCATTGAAGTATTTTAAGGTACAAAAACACAACTAATGTTTACCTCTAAATACATATAATCCACTTAAAATTTATTTATAATATAATACACCAATAATGTTGTAAAATTAAAATATATATTTACACATTTTAATTTTTATTTCTTATTTAGACCTCATGTTTTTTTTACATATTTTAGAACAAAAATCTATTCATGAAAACATAATATAATAGCTTATTATATATATGTGTGAATATAAATATTATTAATAATTATTATTATTATTTACACTTTTTAATTTTGAAGACTAAAACTATTAAACAACTAGATTTATTTGAAATAATAATTTCACTATGATATTATTTTTTAATTTAAATACAAATTAACCTCTATATTTTATGAAATGTCATGTGAAAGAAAATATCATAGTTAATTTTTTTTTATTTCAAATCAACCTAATTGTTTATTTAGTCTTTAAAAGTAAAAAAAACATATATATAAATAATAATAATAATATAATAATTAATGGTAATAATAATAATAATATATTTATATATATAATAAGATATTATATTAATATTTTCATGACTAGTTTTTTGTTATAAAATATGTAAAATATATGATGTCTAAATAAGAAATAAAAATTAAAATGTGTAAATAAATATTTTAATTTTATAATATTATTGGTGTATTGTATTATAAATAAATCTTAAGTGAGTTATATGTATTTAGAGGTAAACATTAGTGGTGTTTTTGTACCTTAAAATAATTTAGTGGGATTTTTGAACTTGAGAATAAACATTAATGGTGTTTTTGTACCTAAACATATTTTTAGTGGGATATATGAACCTGAAAGTAAACATCAGTGGCTTATTTGAACGTTTTCCCTACTTATTAATATAGTTATGCACATGTCATTCATAAGTTGTTCTATCTCATCCAACTGCTTCATCATGAATTGGATAGTGTATACTAATCCAATCATATTGTTGATATTCATTTTAACCTTCATAGGATATTTGAGGATGTGGGTGATCAAAAACATCTCGAGTAGTCCAACCAAATTGTGAACTTTTATAAATATTAAGAACATATGAATTTTGAGACATATCACTATGATTATTGCTATTCAAATTAAGAAAATAATGACAAAATCAACTTTTTTTCATCAAAAATGCGATTTTTGATGTTGTTGCGATATTTCGCGATATATCCGCGATATATCGCGATTTCCGTCCAGTTTTGTTCTACACCGAACCGATATCGATAGTGATATCGATACTCTGCGATATATCCGCGATATATCCCCGATACCCGGGAAAAAAAACATTACCCCCCAATATCCATATCACAATATCCGTATCCACGATATATCCGCGATATATCCACAATATATCGCGATATTTTCATCCCTGGTTTGGTTGCACTTTCATTTTCCTAGGATAAGAATATTTGTGTCCATGAGGTTTAGTCAATTGTTTAATTATACCCTGTACTTTTGGTATTTTTATCCTAAAATGTTGCTTTATTAAGAAATAAGTTTAGTCAATTGTTTAATTATACCCTGTACTTTTTGGTAATTTTATCTTAACATATTGCTTTATTAAAAAATAATTTTGAATGTTTTAATATAGCCAACGGAAGATTCATTCCTCAATTCAAGTAAGATCTTGAGTTTAAATTCATCACCTTTATTTATAACTTTAAAAATTATATATTCATCAACTGTATATTCATCAACTGATCTATATATCTTGAGCTGGATCGGGGCATTGGCCATGACAAATCTATAAATTTCTTTTTAGTTTTTTTTTTTACAAATTAAATTTATAATATATAAAACTCTAAAACTAATTAATATGACTATTTAATAAAATCAAATTTAATGCTGATAATAAACATTAGTAAATAATATAAGAATTTTAACTAAATTTATTAAAATAATACATGCTAAACTTCAAATATAGAAATCATTTATAAATTTGAAATTTGTTTATTTAAAAAAATTGAGGGAAATATATAAATAAGTAAAAAGAAAAAGTATTATTCAAACTTATAAATTAATGAAATTGAATAGTTTTTGAGAATATATAATTTAAAATAAACTAGGAATTTTTTTTATTTTATTTTTTTTATCATCAAATTAAAAAGAAATATTTTTATCCTTTTTTTTTTTTTTTTTATGAGATGGTGTAAACCCTCATTTCCAATTGTAATAAAATTTTAGAACATATATATCGAATGATATATTATTATTATGTAAATGTGAACTTGGAACAGGGAAAAGAAAATGGCACAAGAAATGCAAAGTTATCAGATGTGTGCTTGGGCACCTCAGCAGCGCCAACTTATCTGCCACCTCATTATTTCGAGATTACAGATGTAGATCAAATAACACTCTTTTAATCTTATTGATGGAGGGGTTGCAGCTAATAATCCTGTGAGTATTTATATACTTCCTTTATATTACCCTAATTTTATCATAATCATGAAAATCCTTCTTGTTAACTAGGATTAGAATTCGACCAAAATATGTTAATTTATTGAGAAGATTTTCAAGATTATTGTCCATACCAAAAAGGCCAAAACTGTGGCTATCATGCAACAAAATTAATTCAATATGTTTGGTTGGAGAGAGAGCATAAATAAAGTTACCGATGAAAAAATATTTAGATATTTTCGAAACATGGTTAAATATCACAACCTTTATAAATTGTTGCAATCAGAGTTCATATGTTTTAGAAAAATGTCATATAATTTATATGATGAGATGTCATGTAATTTCGAAACAAAATAATTTTGAAGGTCAAGTTGCAAACAAAAAAAATATTTTTCAATACATTGTAATTTAATCCTAATTTTTTTTATAAATAAAATTAGAAAAAAAAGGAAAAAAAACACTTTTACTCATTGTCACAATAATATATTAACAACAGTTAAAAAATCTGTTGGTCCCAAGTGGTGTCCGAGGTTCAAAGGGGGGTGAATGAACCTTGGTCGATTTTCAAAATCTTTTAAAACAACCGTTCTGCACTGCAAGTTACTTGAGTTTGCAGCGATAGAAGGTTACTGCTTGCAGCGCTAAGATGCAGTGCTGCACGCTGTAACCTGGAGTTTTGTACGCAGCGGAAATTTACTTTTAAACACAAGGCTGTTTTTCTCAAGAATGCTTCTTTCAAAATGTTTTAAGATGAGAGACAGATAATAATGCAGAAGATAAACGCACAGATAAATAAAGCAATTAAAACACTTATGGCTTATAGTGGTTCGAAGGTGGTGTAATCCTTCTACGTCCACTCTACTGCTCCTCGAGCAGGAACTTTGTTAAGCAAGATTGATTTACAGGACTTTCCTAACAATCTATCAACTCTACAAAGCAAACCACCTACTGAAGTCCAGCGTACACACAGCAACTGCAAACTTCAAAGGCTAACCCACACAGGATTCTACACTCCCACACAGGGAAGCTGCCTAACACTTAGACAACTAAACAAATAGCAATGATTTCTCCTATCAACTGCTTGACACCACTAAAACAATCTAAGCACACAGCAACAAGGTTAAAAAGGATAAAAAGGTTTTCTTCAACTTGTGCTTCGAAGTGAGCTTCTGAATCCGTAGGGAAACTTTCAGCTTGAACTTGCTCCACTTCGATAGGTTGAGTGACTGAAACTGTTGGCTTGAATGCTTGAAATTTGTAGGCTTGAAACTTTCGCGTATGGATTTTAGTTCTTAGTAACAGTGACAGTAACCAGCATCAGTTCTCCTCGACCTTTATTTATACTTGTAGGAGAAGATGTCCGTTGAAGGAGACATCACTCTTTTGAATTTGAAGTAGCCTGACCAAAGTATGGTTCGCATTTAATGCGACTTGACTTTTCCTTTCGGAGCATTTAATGCGGCAGTTGCGGCTCGCAGCTTTTTGCAGCGCGTCAGTCCATGTGGCATCTTCTTATTGGCTCCGTATCTGCTACTTTAACTTTTTCTTGAACGACTCTTTTATTCTTGCTTGAATCTTCGTTCCTCGTACTGCATTTATCCTTCCTAGGATTTGCAGGATACTTCGTCTTGTAGTTGGCGCTGTATTACTTAACTGAATTATAAGTCTGCGCTGTATCCTAGGTCCTTGTGCAGTTGATACTTTCTTTCAGTACTGCTGTATTTTAGACCTGGTTGCAGTATCTTCTGGCAGTGCTGCTGTAACTTCTTTCTAACAGTACTCATGTATCCTTTTCTTGCAGCGTTGCTGCACGCCGTTCTTCCTTGCTTTACCGTATAGAAGTTCAGCCTTATTTATACTTTGTTGTTTCTTCCTTCTTCCAACTATGTTGTATCCTGCCTTCCTACAGCGATACTGTATCCTGCTTTCTTGCAGCGATATCTTCCCTTAAAACTTAGATGCAGCTTTATCCTCTATTAACCTCCATTTCAAAGCTTGACACAAGACACAATTCTAGTCTATTTATTCACTTAAACATTGTGAAAATGGGGTACTCAAAACTTCCTATTACATATTTGGTTTGTCTCATCAAAATCTAAACATTGAAATCCCAACAAAATCTTTTTTGTTGACCATAATAAAATATTGATGAAGATATCCATAGTAAGAAAATATCTCCTACGCATTCTTTAACAAAACATCCAAACACATATTCATTTTAACGTGCTAATCAATCCCACTATCAAAAATACCATATTCTCCCAAAACAACCTTCCCAGAAAGAAAATAAACCAAACATAGCATCAAATTTCCAAGACAAACACCTGTCTGAAACCTTAATCTCAGAAACACATTAATAAAGTTACTGATATTTTCAGATCACATCTCATGCTTGGTTGACAACAACTATACATGGAAATTCAAAGTTACTGATATTTTTCCGATATTTCCAATATTTCCTCGGATATCCATTCGATTTGTGCTGCAAAGTGCTGCCTAGTTAAGATGACTCACATCCCCCCAGGATTTAACACTCCATTCATCCTCATCATCACCAGACAAGTGAATTACATTGATCGAAGCATTCCAAACCTTCCCACAACAATCTCCTGTCGGAGAGGCCCTCGCATAAAGTGCTTCTATGGTAGCACCATGAGAGACTACAACCACTCTCTCTCCTGAATCAGAACTGGAATGTTAACATGGATAGCTCGTAGCCCTTTGTTTGTATCAATTTAAGTAATCAATATATACCTTGGTGTTTCTTGCCAATCCTTTGCAAAGCTAACGTGCAACGAGCATACAGCTGATTGTAGCTCTCCCCACCACCCTGCATTTTGTCCAGAATTAGTTAACTGTAGCAATATAAATAAAATTTAGAGAGACAAGGGGGAGAGAGAGAGAATTGGAATTTCTTGGTCATTAAGGGCATTCTGAAAAGCTTTGTGAGGCACTGGCTTAATATTACTGCTTCATAAAAATTAAAAAAAAAGACCTTGGAGATCATCGAGATGTCTTTCGCATGAAAGTGTGGATTACATGAAAGTTTTTCCCATGACAATTCATAAACATGTTACGTACTTTTATATACGCATGGTGAAGAAAATGCATATAGATACTGTCCTAATCAAATTTGAACTTATGTATTGGTTGAGTGTATATGCACAATTATGTGAAGTTCGAAAATATACAAAAGAAAATTTTATACATAATGTAAATATACGAGTTTTGATCAGACACGCATTCAAATGCGCACCGTGCGCACTTCTTTAAATTTTCTTTTTTAATTTTTAATATTTTATATTATATACAAAAATTTTTTTTCACGCTATCACTTCACATACGGATTTTCTTATCAATTCTCACCTCAAACACTTAACCCCTCATCAATCAACATCTTCATATACATATTCTTATATCAATTGTCATCTCAAATATAAATCAACATCTTCATATACAGAAAAACCTCTATAAATTAATAACCTTGGGACCATGAAATTATATTAATTTAGAGAGAGATTAATATATCGATAAATTAATATTTTATTAATTAAAAGAGAGATTTTTTAAATTCAGCAAATTTAGTACATATGTATTGAAAATAAATGAATTCATATACATGTTTCATTGATTATATTCATACATCAGCCAATTCTTTGTAACTAATTAAATATATTCATGTATAATATCAATTTATTGTATACAATTAACTATTATATTCATGGACGCATGCATCAATTCATTAGAATTACTTAAATATACATGTTTACATTAATTCATTGCACTTAAATTTTAAGAAAAATCAAGTAACAATACATTTATATTTTAGCAAATTACCACAATATTTATAATTGGAATATTTATGAATTATTAATTTAGAGTTTTAATGAGACCTAATATTTATAAAGGGATTTTTTGAAAAATTAATATCTTATTATCTTATCGAATTTGATGATTTTTCACAAAGGCCCAAGTCAGGACCGGAAGATTTTATTATTTTAGAGAGTTTATTAATTTATAGAATATTAATTTATAGAGGTTTTACTGTACATATCTTATATCAATTATCATCTCAAATATAGACCTAACCTGTCATCAAAACTTTTTTAACAATTCGCATATCACACATCAATCATACACATACATATTTTTATATCAATTATCATCTTAAATATAAACATAACCTGTTATCAACATAGACCTTTTTAACAATTCGCATATCACACATTCATCATACACCTTCTTCCCAATTCTCATCTACATAGACGTTACTATGAAAAATATTCAATTAAACAATTCTTAAAAAATCTTAAATTCTAATCAGTATTCGAGAAATTCTCAAAATCAACCATAAAAATTAAAATATGAATTGACTAGCAAAGAGAATAAATTCTCAACAAATCTTCAAAATCAACAAATTATATCCTCCAATTCAATCATCAATTATCAAGACGTCTTCAATTAATCCTCAAAATTCCATGTCATCAATTACCAAGAAATTTTTAATCAATTTTCAAAATCCTCAAGTCTGTTTAATTACTATCTTTTTTGTATCTTCAAATATAATGAATCTTCACATGTGAAAAAAAATTTAAAAAATTAAAACCATAATTTTTTAAATTAAAAACTTTTAGAAAATAAAAAAGATAAGAAAATATTATATAATTCTAATGACGTGATACAGTTTCTCTTATCATACCCACTAATGTTACAATCATGACAAACTCTTGCTTTTGAAATTGTTTTTTCCTTTGATGATTTATGTTACACATCATTGTGGTACAATTTCTCCTGTTATGCCCACTAATGTCACAACCACGACAAACTCTTGCTTTTGAAATTATTTTTTTCTTCGATAATTTATGTTACACATCCTTTTTCACAAGAAACTCTTGCTTTTGAAATTGCCTTTTCCTTTGATAATTTATGTTACCACATGTTTTGCTGTTTTGTGAAGGATTATTAATCTCAATCATATTTTTTTCTCTTGTGAAGGATCATTAATCTCAATTATATTCTTTTCTGATACAAAACTCTCTCACTAAATATCATTAATCTCAATCATATTCTTTTATATTCTCTCACTTGAAGGATCATTAATCTGAATCATATTTTTTTCTATTCTCTCACTTGAAAGATCATTAATCTGAATCATATTCTTTTCTACCCTCTCACTTGTGAAAAATCATTAATTTGAATCATATTCTTTTTAATCTGAATCATATTCTTTCCTACTCTCTCACTTTGAAGAATCATTAATCTGAATCATATTCTTTTCTACTCTTTTGAATCATATTCTTTTCTACTATCTCACTTGTGAAAGATCATTAATCTCAATCATATTTTTTTCTGGTACAGAAGATCGTTGCACTCTCTCTCACTTGTGAAAGATTATTAATCTCGATCATATTCTTTTCTGGTAATCTCAATCATATTCTTTTTTGGGAGAAGAATTATTAATCTCAATCTACTCTTCTGAATCATATTCTTTTTCACTCTCTCACTTGTGAAAGATCATTAATCTCAATCATATTTTTTTCTAGTACAGAAGATCGTTGCACTCTCTCTCACTTGTGAAAGATTATTAATCTCAATCATATTCTTTTCTGGGCGAAGAATTATTAATCTCAATCATATTCTTTTCTGATATAGGTGAAAGATTATTAATCTCAATCATATTCTTTTCTGGTACATTTGCAGTCTCTCTCACTTGTGAAAGATCATTAATCTCAATCATATTCTTTTCTGGTTCAGGAGAAGAATTATTAATCTCAATCATATTTTTTTCTGATATATGTGAAAGATTATTAATCTCAATCATATTCTTTTCTGTTACAGGTGAATGATCATTAATCTCAATCATTAATCTCGATCATTAATCTCAATCATTAATCTCAATCATATTCTTTTATGGTATAAAAGATCATCAATCTCCTGTGAATTATTAATCTCAATCATATTCTTTTCTAATATAAATGAAAGATTATTAATCTCAATCATATTCTTTTCTGGTACAGGTGAATGATCATTAATCTCAATCATATTCTTTTATGGTATAAAAGATCATCAATCTCAATCATCTTTTCTGGTACAAGTGAAGGATCATTAATCTCATATCATCTTTTCTGGTACAAGTGAAGGATCATTAATCTCATATTCTTTTCTGGTACAGAAGATCGATGCACCCTTTCATCAATACTTAATCATATTCTTTTCTGGTATAGAAGATCGATACACTCTTTCATCAATATTCATGTTCTTTACATCATTGTACACAACTAATCAATTATTAGTTTGGCAACATTTTCTTATTAGTGGAGCAAGCATTGAATATTCTAATGAATATTACTAAAATCATATTTTAAAGATTTTCTCGAACATTGATTAGGATTTAAAATTTCTTGAAAATTGATTAATTGAATTTTTTTGTTATTTCATTTAATTGATTACTTCAATAATTTTTCATGGTGTAGTATGTATGAAAATTGGAAAGAATGTGTATGTTTGATGTATGAGATGCCAATTGTTAAAAAAAAAAAGGAAGAATGCATATGTTTAATGTGTGGGATGCTAATTGTTAAAAAAGTTTTTGATGTGTGATGCTAATTGTTAAAAAAGTTTATGTTGATGAGAGAATGGGAATTGATAAGAATCCTATTTATGAGGGATACGTGTTGGAGATGAGAATTAATAAGAAAATATGTATGTGAAGTGATAACATAAAAAAAGAATTATGTGTATAATATAAAATATTAAAAATTAAAAAAAGAAATCTTAAAAAAAATGTGCGCACGGTGCGCATTCTTCATACCTGATCAAAACTCCATAATGTAAATATAAGTACATATTTTCATGTCAGACAATATGTAAGAAAACCTGATGATCTAAGTTGTAACTATAGAAGTCAAAGATATTTCTTTAACGATTTCAGGTACATCAGTACATGTACTGCTTCAACTTGAAAAATAAATATGTAAATATTTAAGCATTATTTTAAGAAGTACATGAACAATGTGTCCATTTGACTCTATACATGCGTATGTGTACACATGTGCAAGTGCAAGTGCTTATATCCATACAAATTCTCAAAGAGTACAAAACCAACATGTTTCTAGCGATCTTTTCATAAATCAATAACCAAATTAAGTACAATATCACAAAATAAAACATATCGAGTGTGATCCTCACACTTTCTCTAGAGAGACTCCTCCAAGCATACTCATTTCAGATAAATTTTTTTTTTTTTTTCTCATTTTCCCTTACGAAATCAATTCTCCAAAATGATGTGGCCAACCAAGTGCAGGCCTAGTTGTCCAAATTATACACAATAGTTATAAGGCCATCCCCGAAATTTTATTCAGTTCTGATTGAGTGATCAAGAATTTTATTGTATTATTTATAAGAAAACAGTAGTTAACTATAAAATGGATAGTTAATTATTTTGACTAATTGATCCTTTACCATTTGGAAGCCATGATGTCCACTTATGTAATGTTGGCTAAATTTCTGATCAGACTGCCCAAAGTATAAATTATTGCACTCTGGTACTGGGGTCAGTTCTTCTCTAGTTTCCTTCTAAGGTTTTAAAACAGTAGTGAAATTGGGCTATTCAAGCTGTTCAACATTTTCTATAGTATTGTATCATGAATTGAATGTAAACTAAGGGGCTCACTGCATTTGCGATGGAAATAAATCCACACCAAGGAGCTCACTGGAACTCGATATACAAATGAAACCAAAAAAACAATAGAAGAAACCTTTAGTCTCCAAGTAAGATTTTCAGGGCGATGTGGAGACTGAAAGATAAAATAAAGTATAAGAAATAAATGTTCAAGTAGCTTTATGGATATGTTGACTTTCACTGTTTCACAATGCATAAGTGTCAAAGGTGGAACAATGCAGAGAGCTCCAGCATTACTGTGTGAGAGTGTGTGTGTGTTCAGAGAAAGAGGTAGAGAGAGACAAAGAGCACATACTGGAATTTCTACATCTTCTCGGTTAGATGAAAATGCTTTATGAGCCTGGGGATTAATTTTCGCAGCTTCGTGAAAGAGGAGACCTTGAAGGTCTCCAAGATGCCTTTCCCGCAAGCCCACATCTTTGATAACCTGACAAGCAGCACATGTTTTTTAGAATTGAAATACAGCAATGGCAGCAATATAAATATGTATGTGAGAACATGAAATCCCTCGTGGTCAGTTTTCATCAGTGAAAACAGGCATAAAAGCAGAACATAAAAAATATACTATTTAAACAAGACTAAACTTAAAAGCCATTGCCTTACAAACAACTAAATCAGAAAATATTGCAATCATGTGAACTGAAACATAAATAATCAAACAATAACAACTGTTTGAACTAGTCTTGTTAAATTTCCACGATCTATCAAGTGATCAAACCCCTTGTACATCTAATACTCCCACTAGAAAAATAGCATAATATAATACTATATAAGCCAGTAAAAGCATGTGAAACTAAAGGAAAGAAATGGTAATCAAAGCCAGAATAAGAAATTTTATTTTTTGGATAACATTAAGGTACTAAATAAATATGATACTGCTCTGTATAAAGAAACATGTTTCACCAGCTACTGGTTTAATGCAGTGAATGTTAACACTGTTTATATGGTGATATATGGCAACGAGCTCCAAAAAAAACTAAATCTATTGTGATATTGTCTCAATACATAAGCTAAAAGTTAACAAAAAATCCATACCTCAAGCACCCCACATCCTTTTGCTATTAATTCGGCAGTGTAAAATGCTCGTTTTAGGTCCGATGAATATACAGCAGAGATTTTGGGCTCCCGTGAAAGCCGGTCAGCCACCTTGTGCAAGTAATAAGAAATTCATTCAGGGACCTTAAGCAACTATCAACAAATTTCTACTTCATATACTATGATATAAGCAAGTATACATCATAAACGACAGAGTATCACATACTGCAACTGCTTGTTCTCGCCCTACATCATTCAAATCCGCATCCAGTTGTCCCTAAACAAACACAAACAAAATAATCATAACATAAAGATCAACGACAAATCATTTACTGCTGCCAAAATTACTCAAAATATCTTGAGGAAATCAAGCATAATAAACTAAAAAAAGTCCATATGATGAAAGACTAATTACAAGGAGGAGCATAGATATTAACTAGAATTGGATAAATATAACATCAAGAAACAATCATACTGCAATTTTTTACAATATTAAGATTAAACCTGAATTCTGCGATCAGCATTCCATTCAGTTTCACCGTGGCGAATAACAACAATCTCCGCATATTTCGGACTAACGGTCTCCGTCGCTCCACCATCCTCAGTACAATCAATTTGAGCAAAAACAGAATCCCTGAAAGAAATCCTCGCTAAATTACAAATTATTGATATCATATTTTCTGGAACTCAACCTACTTCACTTGAACTGTAGAAATTATGCGTATATACCAAATACGTAATGAGCACCATAATCTAGCAACTGTTGATAATTGGAATTCAATATTTCAATTACATTCGAAACAAATCAGTTGCATGCTCACTGACCTTGATCCCGAGTTGGCCATGGAATTATTGCGAAGGGTCAAACCAATGGAAAATGGGTGGGAAAATCCCCGACTTTTGGTGAAAAGCGGATGACGGGGGATGATGGCGGAGAAAACGAGTAGTGGCGCGGGGATTCAACGCTACTCGGGCTAAAACCGCTCATCTCATTCGAACCGAGTCACGGCCCGGCCCATTAGTCGAATTCGGCTTTGGACTGTAGACATGTGAACGTATTGGCCAATATGATTGAAGCAAGAGTTTAACTTGTGTGCAATGTTTATATGAATCTCCATATAAATACGGATTGGGTTAAGTTGAGTTAAATCCGACCTGCATTCGTGCTTTTTTTATTTGTTTTTATATTATTTTATTTATATATTTATATTATGTTACATATACTTTTATATTATATTAAATATATATT
Organism: Scutellaria barbata; assembly: GCA_028654395.1. NCBI lineage: Eukaryota > Viridiplantae > Streptophyta > Magnoliopsida > Lamiales > Lamiaceae > Scutellaria > Scutellaria barbata. The sequence goes on from CM053650.1 coordinate 6,747,277, forward strand.
TATATAATACTTTAATTTATAAATTAAACATAATAGCTGGAGACTAATGATATGAGCATCTTGATCTTGTTTAAAATAATAAACACGAAGAAAATGAGGCTAGTTTGGTTGCACTTTCATTTTCTTAGGATAAGAATATTTGTGTCCATAAGGTTTAGCCAATTGTTTAACTAGACCTTGTACTTTTGGTAATTTTATCCTAACATATTGCTTTATTAAGAAATAATTTTTAAGTGTTTTAACATAACCAAAGGGAAGATTCATTCCTCAATTCAAATAAGATCTTGAGTTTAAATTCTTCACCTTCATTTATAACTTTAAAAATTATATATTCATCAACTGATTTATATATCTTGGGGTCGGGGGCATTGACCATGACAAATCTACAAATTTCTTATTAGTTTTTTTTAACAAATTAAATTTATAATATATAGAACTCTAAAGCTAATTAATATGATTATTTAATGAAATCAAATTTAATGCTGATAATAAACATTAGTAAATCATAAAAAAAAATTAACTAAATTTTTTAAAATAATACATGCTAAACTTCAAATATAAAAATCATTTATAAATTTAAAATTTTTTATTTTAAAAAATTGAGGGAAATATATAAATAAGTAAAGAAAAAAGTATTATTCAAACTTATAAATTAATAAAATTGAATAGTTTTTGATTTAAAATAATCTATGAAATTTTTTTATTTTAATTTTTTTATCATCAAATTGAAAAGAAATTTTGAGGGTTATTCTAAATGTTAACTATAGTAATAATAATAATAACATAACTAATAATAATAATAATAATATATTATTATTATTATTATTATTGTTATTATTATTATTATTATCCTATATAAAAATAATAATGTAGTGTGCATACTCATAAATTGTTGTAGTCCATTTATTTGAGGTAATATGGAAGTTCAAAATAAATGTTACACATATTAAGGATTTAGACACAATAAATAGCTAATTTATATAACATTTATAATTTAAATACCTATAAAAAAAATTCAATAACAACAACATCAATAATAATAATAATAATAATAATAATAATAATAATAATAATAATAATAACAACAACAATAACAACCACTCATTGAAATGTAATCTTTTATTTCCTCTCTACTTTTATATATAAATTATAAGATAGATTATTATATAATATATATTTGAAGATACATAAAAAGAATATTATTATTTATTATTTTATTACTAGATAATTTGAGCGGGAAAATGACAAATCAACTCCTTTGTTTTTATATATATTGATAGATTGCAACGGGTGTATAGAATTCAATATTATTGCACCATTGCAATTCTACTCATGCAACGATTGAGCAATATGATGCATTATGAATTGAATATATTGATTATAGGGTGATGTTGATTTTAAAAGTTAAATCAATTGCAATGGAACGATGCAATGGATAGAATCCAATATTGTTGCACCATTGCAATTTTTGATTTCTACCCAACGTCAATGTTGCCAATGTTTTCACCGATTCAACAATGATGCTCTAAAATATTCATGTTAAATGTAAATAAAGAAAATTTAATTTAGCTTTATATAGGATACATATGTAGATGTGTATGGAATAGGGGTGAGAATTTTCTTTCAGGTATCGGGTATCCGATCCGACCCGTATGGATATTATTTGATTGGGTCAATACCCGTACGAGTCGGATTTCATTATAAATCCATAAAATTTTGGGTGTTTTGAGTTGGATACTCACAAAGTTCGGGTCGGGTTTGGGTATTTCATTTATTATTTGATTAGGTTTTGCGTATCCGAATATAGTGTAAAATTATGTCCTATTCCCAATTGACTTTTCTTATCGGCGTTCTCTACTCACATTCTCATCTCTTTTGCTCTAAATGATGAAGAGTTTATTTTGTATAAGGTGAAACTCTCTTCCACCCAACCTAATGGGTAAAAAAAAAAGAGTTTTTTCAAATGATACTATTCGAATATCCAACCAAAACGATTACCCAACCCAAAAAACCTAAAAGCCGCTGAAACCCGACTTCATCCCACCTTAATATGGAATATGTATGGCTTAACATCTATATATTTATATATATATATATATATTAATATTTTGGCAACTATGAATGAAACACATCTATTAGCACCCCCTTTATTTATAAATATATCCTTATTGTTGTATACATCCTTATTATATATATATATATATATAGATATATATTTTAATACACACCTCCTAAATTAGTTTAAATACTCTTATCTATTAAAAATAAATATCATAGAAACATAAGAGGAAACACTTTTCAAATCTCAATTTCAACGGTCATCTTTTCACTTATTTTGTTAGATCATTGTTGTCTGATTAGCATTCAATCCCCATCCGACCATCACCATTGAGTTTTAAAAAACATTCACCATAAAAAGATGGAACATTTTTTAAATATTCTTCGTATGTGGTTGAACATATCTAGGATGTTCTTCCTTTCATGGTTGAACAATTGTCAGTGTTCTTCCTCTTTGTGTCTAACATCGGTTATATGTTCTATTTGATTTTGTTGAACTTTTGTAATGCATATTTTTTTCATACAAGATTTCAAGTGACATAAAGATGAAAAATTACATACCCCATCTTCATAGAATTTTTAAGATCCATTATTATTTAGAAAAAAAATTGTATTATAGAATTTAATTACGATGTGGAGGAATTGAGAGAGAAAATTAAGATACTTATAATTTTCAATATAAAATAATTATAGATTGAAGATATTAAAGAATTATAGTTTGAAGAGGATTGTGATTTAACGTGAAATTGAAATTTGATTAGAATACAAATTTAAATAAGGGTGAATTAGGGTTTAATAAAATTATGATTTGAATAATGATTAATATATTATATTTTTATAAATTATAAAAAAATTATTTTAGTCAACTTCTAAAAGGTTATTTTTGTGAAAAAAAAAAAGGTAGGGATGTATTCATAAATAAAGGGGCATTAATAGCCGCACCCATATGATTATGAATGAATTAAGGATTTTGATTTCTATTGAAGATAATTTCGAATTATATTTACTATTAATATTTTTGTAATTATATAATAACTATGAGCAATCAAATTCTTTTTGAATAAAAAATGGTATTATATTTATTGATAATTAATAATAATTACTAATTGTAGTTGGCGACAAGCAATTTCGATGCTCCATTTGTGATAAAACGATAAATGACGAGATTTTAAGAGGAGATTCTCTTTCAATTAGATGAATGAATCTAGGGATACTAGATTTACATTTTTTTTTAATTTTCTTCAGAAAAAAATTAATTTTAATTTATTTAAGTTTGTTAGATAACTTTATTATTTAGGTTTCTATTGATGATTTATAAATTGCTATTATGATTATGTTGATTTTACACAACATTCAACAATGATAACAGTGGATGCATATAAGATGTCCAATTTATAGAATACATATTCATAAATGGATAAATGAACTTTATAAATTGATAGACTTAAGACATGAATACATGTAGTTATATAAGACTTTATAAATGATTGTATCTAAAAGCATCGTAGTTAAAATCATTATATTTAAAACAATTGTATCAAATTACAAGTATATTTAATTTGTTCATGAAATTATTATATAAATAACCAGAAAAAAAAAGTTACAGAAAAAATAGATTAAGGAAACTGTTAAAAACTAGATTACATAAAAAGTATATATAATAAAAATTATTAGATATTAGGAACATCAAATATTAGTTTAAACACTTTCAAAAAAAACAAAAAAAAAAAAAAAACGTTTACAAAAATAAAGTGGCCCAAAGGCCCCAAACAACCCAGAAGGAAGCCCAACCCAAAAAAAACGATAAATAATTACCATACCAACTACTTACGAAAAGTTAAATAATCAGGTGCATCATGCATATACGTATTAATATAGTTCCGGTATAATAAAATCATTCAATTTTAATAAAAATAATTTATGATAGATACATATCATATGTGTTTAAAAAGGGGAAAGTAAAAAGAAAATAAATGTGATTTCAGAATTTGACAATTTAAAGTTCTTTTTGTTTTTTTTTTAAGGTATAGGCTTCGATTTTTCAACAAAATTAAGTATTGGACCTAATATTATTAAGTTTATCCTACATGGGAGCTAACATGATGTTTTGACCGAGAGCATAGAATGTGAGATTTATATTTATTTATACATAACTAATATAAGGCTCGTGTAATATACAAGATTGTTAAAAAATAAATTGAACTTAATAGAAATTGAAAATTTTAAATATTATTTATATAAAAAAATATATTTATGGTTTTGTGCAACACAAAACCATAAATGAATTTATGGTTTTTGTGCAATACAAATTAATTTAGCATTAAATATAATATAATGTGACTAATGCATTATTTAATTATTGGAATATGTTTGCATTTTGCAAAGGAATATAAATAATATTTTATTTATTATTTTGAAAAATATTATATTGTTATGTTTAATGTATTATTCAACATTTCCACCATTTTTTTAAGTTTGGCTTTTATTTTTAAAATCTAGGATAGTTCTTGAATAATTTTTCCCAATTAAATGATAAACACATGAAAGTTAAAATTTCCAAATAGATTTCATATTTTATTTAAAACATATTTTTTTAAAAAGTGTTCAATTTCATTAATTAATAAGTTTGAACAATTTTTTTAATCAACCCACCTTCATTTTGTTTTTTTTTTCTTTTTATTATATTTTTTTAAACTTTTTAAAAATAAACAAAATTTTAATATATAAATAATTTCTTTATTTGAAGTAAGCATATGCTTCTTTAAAAAATCAAACCAAATATTTTATATTATTTAATATTTAGCAATGTTTTTTATAAACATTAATTTAAAGTCATTAATTAGCCATATTAAGGCAATTGTATTAAAATTTCATTTGTTAAAGATTATATTTTAAAAAATTCAGATTTCCAAAATAATTTTATCCCTCCCAACCCGGTCTTTTTTTTTTCTTTTTTTGTTTGGATTGTGCATGGGATATTTGAGTTAGTTATGAGTCAGGGTTGGATGAAAATATTTAAAAATATGTTTGATATTTATATAAAAACCGCCTGTAGCAATATATTTTTGATATATTCATTTTTTCACATAATCTATAAAAATGAGAAATTTTATTAAAATATCGATAAATATCATGTATCGATTTTGATATTAGGTGGCTTCATGTATAAATTGGAGGAATATATGTGATATATGGAGAAATATCGAATATCGATAAATATCGGTATTGATTTCAATATCGATTTTCATATCAGGTGGCTTCATGGTATAAATTGGAGAAATATAGGTGATATATGAGAAATATCGAATATCTATAAATATTGGTATCAATTTTAATATCGGTAGTTTTATGGTATAACTTATAAAAAAATCAGTGAAATATCATCGATAAATATGAATTATGATATACATTATAAGAAAATCGGTCAAAGATCATTGATAAATATGATGATTATGATGTACTGATATTTTCATCGATATCGATATATCCACGATATTTCCATAAAATTAAAATATCATATTTTCATCGAAACTGAAATTCTCATCCTTGGATTGTTGCAATGTGATTGTTCATCCTTGATTGTTGGAATGTGATTATTTTGTAAATGCAATGTGATTCTTTTGTCCATTCTTTTGTTGAAATCGGTACCGATATTTATCCATGTTCAATATTTCTGCATATATCACTTATATTCCTCCAATTTATACCTGAAGTCACTTGATATCAAAATTGATACAATTTTTCCTTTTTTATCGATTATGTAAAAAAATAAAAATATCGGATATATATTGCTGCATCCGTTTTTATATTGATCATATGGAAATATGGAAGATGTTTTCAAATATTTTCCTATATGAGACCAAAAACATAATTTTGTTTAAAACAAAAAAACAAATCATTTTTTTGTTTTGAAAATCATCAAACTCTCAAACTACAAGATGGCCAAAAACATAATTTTATTTAAAACAGAAAACAAATCATTTTTTTGTTTTGAAAATCGTCAAACTCTCAAACCACAAGATGATTAATAACTTGTGTTGCAACATATCCAGAACCAAATGATTCTATTATTAGGTCTCGGGTCAGGACTAAGATTGAGGTTGAGTCAACATCAAGACGGGTCAAAGTAGATGGAGTGAAACCAGTGTTATAATTTGTGGAGACATATTAAGATTCTTCATGAAAAGTCGAAAGAACTAATAATACATTATTCACTTGCATGTGTAAATAGTAAAACATATAAGTAAATTCAGAAAAGTTAAATCTAGTGACTTTTTTTGTGAATAGACCAAATCCAAACCCACTCATTCATTCAATTATGAATAAAAAACAAAGTGAAAGATGTAAAAACCAGTCACTACTTATATATGCATATATCCACAGTGGAGTAAATTCATGATCAATTATAAAGTGAAAGATGAAAAAAACCATATAGTAGTACTGATCCAAATGAGAAAAGCCATGAGAAATTGATCGATCTTGATAGAAATGAAAAAAAGTATCAGCTTTATCGATCATTATGAGCACAAAATTTAAATATATTCATGCATATATAGACACATATATATGGACACGAAACCTTTCTTACATATATTTGGATACTTTCATTCATCACTGAAACAATTTCTCCACAACAGAAATTCTCTCCGTTAAAGGCCAAAAACAAGTAGCTAGTTATTTAAAAGGTGTGTATTAATTGTAAGAAATTAATAAAAAAAGATAAGAGTAATTGGATGATGAGGTAATATATGTACATATAATGGATGGTGATGAGACAGGTGCTTAGTGAGGGAGCGTGATGTCATCCACTTACACAATTCAGAAAAACAGTTTCTTTGATCCTCTCAACTTATATCCCTCCATGTTTTTCTTTTTATGTCTTTTCCTCTTTTACCTTTTCTCATCTCTTCCTCACAATTAATTAAACCATTGGATTACTTCATCATGCATTGATTTTTCTAATGTGAATCAAACTTGAGATGCCCTTAAATTCTTCCTCATATGCTCCCTTCATTCGGAGTACTATTGATGATCATTGCTTGTTGATAATGGTTTATTTAATTATGTCTTCCTTTAATACAAAAACTTATATGAGACGGTCTTACAGATAGTTAGCGTTAGACGGGGTCTCATTACCCATAAATAATAATGTTTTCATGTTGATTCATGAGATGTCTGAACACAAGAGACTCACACTTTTTTAAAAGGATTTTGCCTTGAAAAAGTGGATGAGTGCGTGTTATTTAAATTACGTACCTAACGCTCAAAATTAGCTAAATTATCAAAACAATACACGTATTTCATCAGGGGTACGAGCTTAACCTGACCCAAAATTATGGGTCGAACTCTAACCTTCCATCTCCACCGTTCATTAAGATTCAACCTTCTACACTTAAAGCTCACATATAAAAACTTAGAATTGAAGGTGTCTAGGTGACTTTATAAGCTTTTTAAAACATCTTTTAAAATATTCAAGAATTATAAATTTTTTAAGAATGTTTGGTAAATTTTTTAAAGTAATTAAGATCTTGTTCATCTTTAAATAAGATGTTAGGAGTTTTTAGGTTTTTTTTTTTTTTAAAGAACACCATCAGTCATTTTTTAACTAAGATCTTATTTTTTTTTATAAATTTATTCGAATTTGATCATTTAAAATAAATCACACAATTATTATGACTAAACTTTTATAATCTCTACCCATTTTATTTGTTCATACATTTCAATAACTTTATGTTTTTACAAAAATAAATAAAACTATCATATAAATTCAAAAAGCATCTTATTATTATTAAGATGAACGAGTTATTTTTAAAATAACATTAGCCAAACACACCCCATAAATGGTAATTACCTGTTACACCCACCCTCAAAAAATTTAATGTCTAATCCGACCTAACTTAGGCTAGATCTGATCTCATTAGTCAGCTTGAAGATTCACATTTGAAACCTTAAATATCCCAAACTCTCACGAATTGCAAACCAAATCTATATGCATCACATACGGATGAGAAGTAATCCATTCGTTTTGAAACATCCTCCGTTACATTTGTTATTACATTTTAGAATTATTTTAAAAATTTAGATGAAACATATATTAAAATAAAATATCTCATGTTGTACATCTAGTAGATAATTATTATCTGGGGTACGAATATATATTAAAATAAAATATCTCATGTTGTACATCTAGTAGATAATTATTATCTGTGGGTACGAATTAATACATATATCATTTGAATGTGTAAGAGAAAGTGCCTATAATTTAATTTGGGAGTTCCTAGCTAGCTCGAGGATTATATATCTTAACATGTTTGTATTAGGAGATAGATTTAAGTGTGAATACAAATTAATAATTCTCGGCCGCATGTAGACTTAAATTTAGTATATATTAGTTGTATTCCATAACTAGTGATGTTAATCCGGGTCGGGCTAATAGAGTCAGCCCGTTTAGCCCTAAAAATGCAGGGTTAGGTTCGAGATATTAGAGGCCCGTTTAAATTCGGGTCTTTTTGGCCCGGCCCTATTAGAACCATCAACCTACACACCTCCACTCCACCAACTAAGCTAAGGTTTATTTCATTTAATTGCATCTATAATTTTATTTAAATAAATGTAGTTGATGTTAGAAAGCAAGAATAATGACGTCAACTTCTTCAAGTATAGTTTCAAATCGAATAAATTTCATCACAAGACCTAATTTATAAATTAGTTCTCAATTCTAAACCCAAATTTTCAAATTTCACAATAAGAGACTCAATTTTATATTTTTTCTCAATTTCAGGCTTGAAAATTAGATTGAGTTTTCAATTCAAGATAAAATTTTATTTTTTTTATTTATATTTTAATATGTATTTATAGTTTAGATAAATTAAGACAAGATCGTGCAATATTGAAACGATCTTCATCTGACTTCATATGAAATTTTGTCTTAAATTGAAAACTCAATCTAAATTCTAGCCTTAAATTGAAAAAAAAATATTAAATTGAGCCCCTTATTGAGAAACTTTAAAATTTGGGTCCAAAATTGAGAATTAATTTATAAATTGAGTATTGTTATGAAATTTATCATTGCAAATCAGTTATTCTGATTAAATGCATCTTGAACTTTATTAATTAAAATCTATTAATTGATAATAAATATAGATAAGGTATGTATTGATGAAACTAAATCGATAGTATTGTTTTATTATTTTATGTTTATTTTGTATTTTATTTATTTTAAAAATATAACTTTATAATTTCTATTTTAGATTTTATATTGATTTTTTTTACGTAACCGATTAGTGACCCGTTTAACTCGAGGCCCGCTAGGGTTAGGGTTAGGTCCTCACTATGAGAGGCCCGTTAAGAATGAACCAGATAAGGCCCTAGCCCGTTTAGCCCGTGGTTCTATAGGATTGGCCTTATAGGGCTAGGGCCAGCTCATTTAATATTTCTATCCATAACCCTAGTACTAATTACGTCATTTAATTTTTGTAATTAATTAAATCTGAATACAAATATGGTTGGAAATTTTTAAACCCACCTTAGGTTAAGTAATGTGTTTTATCCACTAATATAAAGAAACATCTTTTAATCATTTATTGTCTTGCTAACAAAAATAGTACTCTTTGAATTTGGCTTCAAAGTATATGTTCATAACATTATCTTTAGTAATTTTCTAGGGTTAATTTAGTGTTATAGATGAGAATGAGAAATTGTTAAGAATTATGAATTCTTAGGTCAGTGGCCAGAAAAGAGGGATTGGTTGTGCCAAAATGGTATAACTATTATTTTCCCCTACATTACATACACATATAGATATATATAAAAAAACATCAAATTTCATTCCTTAACTTCCAACTTATCTTTTTTTTTTTTTTTTACCACTAATTTTGCATATTTTAATTTGGGTTCTCAACTCACTATTTTTTTTTTTTCAATTTTGATCCAATTTTGCTTGAAGTGTAAATTCTTTTCTACGTGGACACTCTAACTTAAAAATTCTATCATGTCAGCTATTTTGACATCTATATAAGTAAAACTCAAAATTTCGAGCAAATCTGATGAAAAGTAGAAAAAATGATTGTTAAAGGGTTAAAATTAAAATACGTAAAATTAAAGGTAAAAAAATATACCAAGTCATATGGATGAAAATTACAATTTTCCATATATATATAATTTATATATATATTATATATATATATATATATAATTTAGATTTGATAATGAATAGCTCTTGAAAAAGTGAGATCAGCTCGTGCTTTATGATAGATCTCTATTGGCTTCAACTAGCCTTGCTGCCGTATTAATTACCATATATATAGTCTTGGGATTATTCAGACTGAAACGTAATCGGCTGTTGATGATGTTATATAACTTTATCTTTTTATTTAACAAAATTGATGATGATATTATTTTTGATATATATATATATATATATATTAGAGAGAGAGAACTGGTCTTACTTTAGATAGCCTGTAAATTATCCTCTATATAACAAGAATAGAATAATTAGTTTTTCTTTTCAAACATGAATATTAGTTAATTCCACCTCCTAAAGTTTTATTAATGTACATAATGTGAAATTATATATATATATACATATATATATATATATATATCTCATCATCATCATCATTGTTTTTTCATATATAATTAAAGTTTTTGGAGTGCCAATATACCGGAGGGTTTCAAGGCTCTTTTTCTTTGTTTTTATGAAGCATGTGTGTATGCACGCATGCCTATACATAACGGAATTGAGAAGTGGCTTATATTAGTACTATATTTTTTTATTTCAAATAATATTTTATTTTTTTGGTATAGTGTTATCAATATATATAAATAAACTTGTGTAAAATAATTTTGTAAATGAGAAAACAATATAGAGCTGATGTGCATTTAATAAATTAATGATGAGAAATGAACTGTAAAATAAATAGGAAACTTTTAATTTCACTACTAGTTTCATGATTTTCTATATTTTGTTCTTTAATATTTTAATATTTTCTGATTTCATTTTATTTTAATTGGAAATTTGATTTCCACGATAATTACTAACATGGCGCTTGGTATACTAATATGATGTTTCAATAATTGGGGATGTTGATTACTCCCAGGAAAATATATTTAAATGATATTATAAAATGAAGGGGAAAAAATTTATATATTATCAATGGATCTAAACTCGTTTTTCTGGAAACACAACAAAGGTCTCTAATTTAGGATGCTATGCATATTAGCTAGACACCCATATCAGAAATTAATATTGCCATATTTTATTATAAATGTAGATACTCTCTTCATTTAAATTCAGATGCCAAAATATCCTCTATTTATCCCACCAATACTCATATTGTGCATGTAAGGATAACATAGGAAAATATAGAAAATAACTTATATTCCAACCACATTTAATATGTTTTCTTAATTTTTGGTTGTATTTCTTAGTGGGATAAATTTAAAGGGATGTATACATTGTTTTCTAAGCTTTATTTGTGTATTTATATTACTAACTATAACTAATAGCTTTCTTTTCAATTTTAATTGCTTCTATCTCTTGATTTTTTGTGTATGTTATTTCTTTTGTTAAAACATTAATATGAAACCAAATAAAAAAGGTAACATGATCATATTAATATATAATTATGTTTACTGAATAATTTTTAAACTGTTGTAAAACGACTCGAAAGTTAAATGAAATTGGTGCAGTAAATGATTATTTCCTTCAACTGATAAAGAAGAAACATATGATAGTCAGCTCTTAATTTGAAGAATCATCAAGATCTCAGTAATGTGCAGTTCACTGTGAGGTCATTGTCTAAAAAATTTGGCTAAATAAATAAGTAATTGTACATGTATCGATACAGTATCAATGATTATGTCTAAATTGTCCTTATAAAAGAGGTGCATCAGTGCTAAAACTATATCTAAGGAAAATGAATTAATTACAAAAACAAAAGAAGTGGCAAAACGAAATTGTAATAATAATATATATCTATTTTTTTAGTTTTCTTTAATATTGATAATTGATCATATCATACATATACAAATTGGCCTACTGCCACTGTATAAAATCATCGCGTGAATAGTTAAATTGTAAAATGGTGTTTGATGTCTTTATATATATCGTGCATCTTTGACCGAATTAAACAAATTAATTACTATGTTCATCTGATTAATCGTTTTAACATCATTAAACCAATTAGTTCTTTCAGTGTACAGTTAAGTTTTGAAAAATGCTATTTATAGTGATCAAAGTTCTCATCATCAACATAAATATAACAATTGCGTGTCATACTATCACTTGATGAGATGTAGAAGTAATAATAGTTGATATGACAAGAGTGCATGATCATATCAACATATCACAATTTATGAAATTAAACAACACTTTTGTTAAATTGTAATTAAAATCATTTGTCGTCTCATAATTATTGTGTTTTTTAATTTTAATCTTATAACTATCATGATTTTTAATTTAATCCAATAATTTAAAAATCTATTCGATTTTGATTTAATTTTGATCGGAAAATTCAAATTTTACCAGGAAATGATTTTTCGGTGACCTGGAAATAATGTGGCGACACGTGAAAATCTATAAGAATTTGTGACATGCCGCCATGTCATTTAGGTCACCTGAAAGTCCAAATTTGGAGAAATTAAACTAAAATTGGATATATTCTTAAATTATAGGACTAAATTAAAAATTGTGACAATTATGAGAACAAAATCGGAAGACAACATAGTTATGAGCTGAAAATTTATTTAAACCCATATATGATGAATACACAAATTTTCAAATTTACATAAAATCATACATAATTTAAAACAAAATAAAATAAAATAATAAAATAACACAAATACACGATACGAAATTACGAAAAGAGTGTTTGAAAAAATAAACCCTAGAAATTAAGGTGGTTGATTAAGAAAGTTCATCATTTTATATGTAGCATAGCAAAAAGGATGGTCCCATACTCCCATTCAACTAATCAAATTCTCGACGCTATTTCCTTCTACTTCTTTAAATAAATATATATCTCGTTTTATATATATCAAATTCTCTCTCTCTCTCTCTCTCTCTCTCTCTCTCTCTCTCTCTCTCTCTCTCTCTCTCTCTCTCTCTCTCTCTCTCTCTCTCTCTTCTATTTAAATCCTCGGAGCCCCCAAAACCTTACAGAACCTAATCAAATGCAGCTAGCATCACTCCTCCATTGTTGACACCAATTTCCTCCAATATATTTTTCTGCACAAAAAAGTTGTTGCCATGGATATGAGCTGGATGACAATGGAGCTCGAAGACGACCACTCACAATGGCCATACTATCTGCCCATTCAAAACCCCAACGAGGTCTCCAACTCCTCATCAAGCCACCACCATCTTCTATCCCCTCTGAACCTGCTAGGCGAAAGCGATCTCAAGGCGGATCACAACGAGGAGGAGGAGGAGCCGGAGGAGGAGCTCGGAGCCATGAAGGAGATGATGTTCAAGATCGCCGCAATGCAACCGGTCGACATCGATCCGGCGACAATCCGGAAGCCGAGGCGGCGGAATGTACGAATCAGCGACGATCCACAGAGCGTCGCCGCCCGCCACCGCCGCGAGAGGATCAGTGAGAAGATAAGGATCCTGCAAAGACTGGTGCCAGGTGGCACCAAAATGGACACTGCTTCCATGCTCGAAGAGGCCATTAGATATGTCAAGTTCTTGAAACGGCAAATCAGGGCCCTCCAATCCCACCACCAGCAACCACCGCCGTTCTTGGGGGTCCCCACCACCGCCGCTGCATCCGTGCAGGGGTACTTGTACGGCGGTGATGGGGGAGCAGGTGATGATGCTATGTGTTTTAGCCATAAGTTTATGGATCCATGAACGTTGATTAGTTTTAGGTTTAAGATGAGTAATGCTAATTAACTAATTGAGAAGTGGTTAAGTATGCTATGAATTGGACTCCTATAACATTAATTTCTACGTGTATATATGTTGATGATGATGAGATTGAAGTCAATTTGCATAAGGGTTTGTACTCAAAGAATCCATGTGATGATAAGAAAAATAAAATAAAAAGGTTTGTTAGGATTTCGTTGACTAAAGGAGCATTGGAATAATCACAAAACGGTTAGCTATTCTTGCTTTTTTTTTTTCTTTTTTTTTAAATATAATATATGCAATAAAGCCTTTGGTTCTCTGAAAGTTCCTTTGGCCTAATTATGATCCGTACAGGAATGAATTACTCTGATACAGTTATTTAACATACCTTTGTATATCATGACTATATATATATATGTGTGTATACTTCTCTCTCTCTCACACACACAAGTGTGTGTACCTTGAGGCTTATGAATTATGATGCTATAATATAATTAGAGCACATACATTACATACATATATATGTATACAAATATATAATAAATGATATACTATACATATATACATATATATACATATAGACTTGTGTATCAGTAATCATGGTATAATTATTCAAGACGGTCCAGAAGCTCAAGAATGATTATATATATATATATATATATATATATATATATATATATACATATATATATACACGTTTCTTGCTGTTTAGAAGCCATCTTCACTACATATACAAAGAGTGTAAACCCTCCTCTGAAGAAAAAACACTAACATTACCACCTTTAATTTATTCATTTCCTGAATTTAAATTAAAGATTGCAAATCTTTATGGAAACTACAGATAGATGCATTGTTAATTATATATAATTATATTTTATATTTACCCGAGTTATTAATAGAGAAATAGAATGAATGATCTAAGTCTAATTAGAGTTGCTAGATATGTATAAGTACGTAGTTGAAGATTAGTGCATTTATATGTGATAATGAGTTGGTGATCAGTTGAATTACATGCTAAATTACGTCTAAATGATCTGATCTCCTGTAGCTGATATTCATCTGAAACCGCTATTAACTTCAAGGTTTTCAGTGCCTGGAAAATAAATTTTATTGTGGTGTTATTAATTATATTAATTATACATAAATGCTTATCTCTAACTCAAACAAGCTATATTAATTATAGAAAAGTAGTGTTTTTCCAATCAAAAATATATGTCTTTCGATACATCAAATTGTGCTTGTAATTAAGTGTGGTTTTAGTTAAAAGTGTGGCCACTTTTCTTCACAGTTTACACCCAATCTAAATCCCTAAATATTTCCTATGAATTAACCTATCTTGTGAATTTCTTTAATATTTGTTCACATGAAGTTTAGATTTCAAATTTAGATTGAGTTGAGGAAAATTTCAATTAAATAACTAAGGAGGAGAGAAAGAAAGAATGATGTTAATTTAAGAATGAGTTGGGAGAGATTGATATTGTGGACTTTTGTTCAATTTTTATGATAAAAACTTTGGAATGATATTTATTTTGAATGAGAGTATTTGCTATCATGCATGTTTCAGCCTTTTGTTTTATTTATTTAAAGGCTTATTGTTGATAAAATTACAATACATTCCTAAAATCTTTCAATATTTACAAAAATATCACGACATTATATGTAAGTATGTACAATTTTTGACATTTGTCATTTTTTCAAATATTTTTCCTTTCGTGATTAAATTGTCACACACTCTCTAAAAAAAACTGTTTAGTTAAAATTGCAATTTAGAAAAAAAGTAGTGATTTTTATGAACAATTAACCCTTAAGCATGAATCATTACATCATGATTATGAACAGATGGTTTCATGATCAGTTTGAGATCATTTGTTACATTTAACTCCGAAAAGATTTAATATTTACAACTCTAGCAAATCCATCAAAGAGCTAATTTAGTCTATTAAATCCATAAGTTTTTGCTTAAAATTAGAACATTAACAAGAAGATTTTGTTTTTTCAACGAGCTTAAGACTTCAAATATGTTTTACAATCTGAAAAATTGGACTCATTTAGCTCATTTCACATAAGATGTTTGCTACATATATAGGCAAGGGTTGGAAGATGAGTGTATTGAAAGTTGAAAAAACATAAAAACTTATGGAAGATTGTTTTATAGATCTAATTTCGTGAGACGAATCGATCATAACAAATTAATTTTCACAAGTCAAACTCTATTTTATGAGGTATGAATTATGGGTTGTTTCATTTCACAAACTTATATTTGTGAGACCACAGACTCACAAGAATCCTATACTTGAAAATGAGGCTTTACATTTCCTAAGATCTTGAGGATAAAAAAAAAAAAAAAAAGGCTAGACAAATAAGAAATAAATCTAATGATTATAAAAGAGTACTTCATTACCAAGGTGTTTAAATGAAGAGAAATATCAAAAATAGCAAAAGTCAACTCTCCAAATTCTCACACATCATAAGTATCCTGATACCCTTGGAGAAATTCTTCACAAATCACAGTAGGAAATAAGTATTGACCTCAATATTCTAGATAGAAACCAAATCTTAGTGGCTTACAATAATATATCATGTTCAATGCCTGCTCTTTTGACACATCAGAGCTGGCTATATGACATGCCAAATGATATATTCCTTGAAGTAGCTATATATGCCAGAGAGGTTGGTGCATGTTAGCAATCAAGCATTTCATATTTCCTTTTGTCCATGAATTCTTCATCGAGCACTTGGAGCAACGACATCAAGGTTGCACAACTTTTTTTATCTTCTTGTGTATCTTTTAATCTTGAGCTTTGGAATCATTTGATCAACACCAGACTTGGTAACATTTGCACTTGCATTTTTCATTCACCTTAATGGAACATGTCTTCATGGATTGCTCCAAGATCTGTTTGCATAGGAAGCTGTTTCCAAAGTATTATATTTTTCAATGGAGATTAACATTGAATTTTGAAAATAATGCAAAATATAAAGTAATATATTTGGTCATGTTCTTATGTCCTATTTTTTCACAAAAACTCTACAAATACACTTATTTGGAATTTGATAAAATAATGTTTTAAAATAAATGAATCGGATTAAAGAGTATGATTGTTGTGAGATTCTTTCACATATCTCATTTTAAAATAAATGAATCGGATTAAAGAGTATGATTGTTGTGAGATTCTTTCACATATCTCATTTCATAACTCATAACCCACAAAATAGAGATTGATTTGTTAAACTGAATTTGAATTGCAAATGGTAGGGCTCTATCTTTATGGGATCCACATTTCTCTCCTCTAACTTAGATCAGATTCTCTGTATCAAAATTTATATTCCACTTACATACCATATCAAAACTACGTAGTTTTGAATAAATATTTTTTTTCTCAAAAAAACAATGAATTGTAATCGCTTTTAATTTAATATGGATTTGAAATGTGATACACGATGGAATAAAAATTATGGATACAAAGGATCTGAATTGCCTCTACCTACCATACACCTCAAATCATACTACTAATTACCCACACTACCTCATCCAACTATTTTTGTGGTTATAATCATTTTTGGGTCCCACAATCTAGTTACTATCCATATATTTCACTATATAAATACAATTTTCAACTTAATTTGACACTATTAAAATTTGAAAATATTATTATATATTTTGATTGTTGACTAAACTAATTTGTATTAATTATACTACAGTAATGTGAAACCAGGTTTAAAAAACAATGTGCACTGCAAAAACTAAAAGTGTCAGAAGAGAAAAGAAAAGAAGTGATCTCTAACTAAGATGTCATAAATTCATCATTTGTTGCTGACAATATTCTTAATAATATGGGGTGTGGAAGATTTAAATCATAAAAAGAGTTGTACTATTACCAGAAAGATTAATTCAACTTCCATCAGTAAGTTATACCTACTGCATGAAATTTGCATTCAAGAAACTTAAATAATTATAAGCATTTAATAAAACTGAATACGCATGCACAAAAGCAATCATTTGCGAAACTCATTTTCAACACAATATATTCAAGTTTTACTTTCAAATATTACTCTCACAATTAAGTCTCTCATTTATTTGATGTGGAAATTGAATTGTGTTATTTAATTTTGGAATTCTTTCGCAGTTGAGATCTTATTTCACTATTCCATGAACTCCAAAATTAATATAAAGTGTGTAGGTAAATTTGGGAATAATTCTAATAGTCACTCATGATTCTTAAGATGGTGAACACATGTTCATGTATTTGTGTAATTACATAAGAAAACTTGTCGATTAAGTTAGTACTTCTTGTTTAATAGACTACTCTTCCATTGTAGTAAGTTGGTTTACGATACTTTTATATGCAAAGAATATGATCTTAATAATATTTCTTCTGTCCTAAAATATTTGTCATTCTAAAAATAGAAATAAATTGGATTATCTATTTCAATATGTGCTTGATCTGGTATTGTAAAATAACTACCACATCACAAAGAAAGTCATTTAGAGTAGAACAATCAGATTTCGCGAACTTCAAAGAAGGAGCTCCTGAACAAGAGCTTTAAAACACTTGTATAAATGACATTACTAGAATTAACATGTATTAAAGACAATAAAATATAAAATGAAACAAAATTTATATGTAACAGAGGATTCAAATTGGAATTGAAGTGGCCACTGCTCTAAATCTTCCAAAATTATCGACATTTATTCTTCTTGAATTATATAGTTATGTATTATAAATGAGCATTTCATAGTGAAACGACATTTAATAGTTAAACTTAGTTAAGGATGGCTAACTCATTTTATGAAGTTTCTTAGTTTGTGCTAAATTTTTTAAAACAACACTAATTTTTGGGATTGGGAGTACATACTAAAATTGGTTTAATATATTGTCAGTTATTACGTTTTAAAGCTTCTAATTTTCCCCAAAGAAAAAGCATTTATGGCTACTAGATTTAGTATACCCATTTAATTAGCCAAAAATAAATAAAAAATCGTAATGTTTCACATAACTTGGAAATTACAATGCAAGTAGATCTACTTGTATTGGAACAAAAATCTGATGCACTTGTAAGCAATTTTTAAGATGAACAATTATTTTCAAGCTGTACTGTTTCAATTGATTTCTATTGTGGTTCAGGTTTAGGGCAATAATGCAATTCAAAGATTATGAAAGGTTGGGATTAAACCATAAGTATAATGTTCAAGAATAAAAATTTATTTATCAAATAAAAGTAAATAATATACTTTGAATAAATTTTGAAAGAAACAAGTAATACTTTAAAAGTAAAATATAAGAATGGGTCTGGTATGTTTCAGGTACATATGCAATTCGGATGGACCAGATTTGACTCGGATCTGTGAGTTTTGTTATTGTTGTTGTTGCTGCATTTTGTGATTTATGTGTTACTTTTATATTATATTAGTGTGATTTTTATATACAAATATCCTTACTTTTATGTACTGTAACTTAATTAAGAAAAAAAAAAGAATTCCAGCATAATTTGTACATATTACCTTTATTTGATATTCATATCACTTTTATATATAAATATCCTTACCTTTATATATTGTAACTTAATTACGAAAAAAAAATTCACCACAATTTGTACATATAGATCTTTATGTGATATTTATATCATATTTATGTATAAATATTCTTACCTTTATGTACAAATAACCTTACCTTTATATAATATATAAAAGTGCAACTAACATAGCTAAAAGATACGAGTAATATCACATAAATGTATGTTGATCTAAAAAAAGTTCTGAAATTCTTCATTTTTTTTTCTAAGTTATAGTGTATAAATGTTAGAATATTTTTACATAAAGATCATACTAATATAATATATAGGTCACACATTTAATATAAAGGTCAATACATAAAATAAAATATATAAAAAAAAAAACCAAAACTCACGGATTCAAATCGAATCGATCTAGATTGCATGGATCATGCACCTAGTGAACAAGAGAATTTTTTAAAATATAACAGTTTTCAAAATAAAAGTAATGTTTGGAATTAGCTTTAAAATAGTTGTAGTTCAGTTTCCATTCTAAGTAATACTCCCTCCGTCTTTTATATAATATAGACATGTTTTATTTTTTCGTATGTTCCAAATATAAAATGTTATATATAATGTAATGTTTATTTAGCTCACTTACTAATATAGATCACATTCAATTTATATGTATTATTAAATACCACAATTCATTAAATATAACTATTGTAGGAAATTGATTTGTTTAATTGTTTTTCCATTTATATTTTTATATCCTTGTGAAAAATTCAATCAGCATATATATGTGAATGAGATGGAGAAAGTATGTATTTTTAGCTAATTTACTAATATACCCCTCATGAGCGACACTAACATTTGTTTCATCATAATATTGAGATAATTTTGATTTAATGGTGGTAAGATAAAAAAATATTTTCGATAATGTGATGCTACTATGA
The DNA here is from genome assembly GCA_028654395.1 of Scutellaria barbata. Classification (NCBI taxonomy): domain Eukaryota; kingdom Viridiplantae; phylum Streptophyta; class Magnoliopsida; order Lamiales; family Lamiaceae; genus Scutellaria; species Scutellaria barbata. The sequence goes on from CM053650.1 coordinate 6,767,635, forward strand.
CATCACCGAAAGTTTGGGCCTAAGATATACTGTAAAGAATAACAAAAAAAAGAAAAAAAAGAAAAGGGAAGTCAAAGCCTACGACATCAATTTATTTATACAAAATGAAATGGGACTATCGGATTACAATCATTAAAAAAAAAAAATTGACCTAACATAAGTAATAATGTAATTACATAATTTTGTTGATCACCTAAATGTTTGTGCATTCATTCGCAACGAATTAATAATTATTTCATATTGCATCAATATAAAATTAATGACATAAAAAAAGTTACATGAAATAAATAACAATTAATAATTAAAGCATGTAATCCATGTTAACACATAATTATCACATGCAAAAACATTTTGCATGATTCATAACTAAGCAAATAAATTCGTCATCTAAAGTTGCTCAAAGGAATTCAAAAATATTTTGCATGACTCATAATTTAGCAAATATATTCTTCATCTAGAGTTGCACGACTCAAAATTAATTATTCAAATTCCTCATCTAAAATTATGATTAATTATATAACAAGCAATAAATAAAGATGTGTCAACCTATATACAAGGTATTGGGCTCTTGATGATTTGCAACGACATGCAGCTTAAAGATTGAGCCTCAATCATAAGTTTAAAGATTTAATTATTTGTTTAATGATTAAATGTATTACCCTAATTTACATCACTATATATATCATGTCATTGTAACATACAATTGTAGTTTGGGCATTATATAATATGTTATATTAGCTTAAGACTAGTCGTCATTTTACTATAAATAAAGAATTTAAATGAAATTGGGGAATTGATTGAGAAGGAAAGAGTGACACATATTTGCCAATGAAACGTGAGAAGAATGACAAAGATTAATATTAATCTTTAGAACATTATATTGATAAAAAAATTCACAAAATTGCATAACCAAAAACCTTATCCTCTATTCCTCTTATAGTTAGGACACATTGTTTGACCTCTATTCTGAAAATGGAATAATTAATTATTTATCCTATAATATTATACTTGGGATACATTTTTTGACTTTTATCTAATAATTCATGTTCCTTAATAAATTCAATATAACGCAAAAGTAATCTAAGGAAAATTATATTTTTCCTGCCAACTTTAGTTTCTTTTGTATATACAACTTCAGTTACAGTATGTAGCATTTTATTATAATACTTTTTCTTTAATAAATGATACTATTCAAATTATAATAATTTTATATATTATATAATGAACGTGTTTGTAATAATTTATTAATATCTAATTTACGGGAAAATTTTATTTTTTATCTTGCTTTAGTGGTAGTGTTCGATTTTGATCTTATCATTTTTCGATTATCAATTTTAATTGTATAATTAAAAAATGTGTTAAAAATATTCTTGCTTTAGAGTTTAGCTGGCTAGTCAGGTTGCACTGATTTTGATGTATCTGGTAGTATCCTTTTTGAGCAAGTGAGTCAGCTTCCTTGACCATCTCCAGGCTCCTTGTAGCATCCTTCAAAGCTTGGTTACTGGTTTCTTGTGGCAGCATGCAGGTAGCAGGGACTTGACTCTAAGGTTCCTTGGCAGAATCTCCATGTCTTTTCCGACATCCTTACCTTAGCTATTTTACATATAGAAACCTATCCAGATAGCTAATGCTCTAGTCTATTACATGTTTTGTCTCATCAAAATCTATTACAATTTATTCTATCAAAATCATTCAATTTGTGCTAATTGTAGTTTCAATTTCATTGATTCATAATTCTTCAATCTCTATCTCAATTATACTCCTAATCTCATTCTCATAGCTACTACTCTTCCATTTCAATTTCATTGAATTTTATTCTAGTTCTCAATTTTTCCTTCTCCTTCAATTTCAAAAACATGTCTCGAAGAGTCGGTTCTTCTTCCATCGATTTATCCCGTGGAAAAGGAAAAAGTCCTATGCCACCACCATAAGATATGTCTTTAGATGATCTCAATGATTCTTACTCTCCTTATTGGAGTCATGAATGTAAGAATTTTGAGAAATGTCTAGGCCCTAATACCGCTACCGCCTTTACCGAGCAAGAAGAGGAGGTGCCGAGAGATACTCAAGAAAGTGGTAATACTAGGCGTATCACTTCTCGAGCACCTTCAACACTTCGAATTAATATTTTCTCCATTCATTTTAGGAAAGAGAAAATATCAAATAATGACGTTGATTATATAGTTACGTGCAACTATTGTGAGAAAAACTACAAATTCAAGCATGGAGGAGGCTACGAGACATTCAACAACCATGTGTTGAAAAAGCATCCCAACAAGTTGGGTAATGACCGATCGCAAACCCAACTTCGTGGATTTACCGACTCTTCTCAAAAAATCAAAGGTATGAATTCTTTACTCTTTAAATTTAGTCAATTATCAAATATGAAAGGAGTACGCGAATTTGTTGCTAAAAAACATCTAGCTTTAGAATTTCTATATAATGATGATTTTGAAGAATATACTAGAAATTATTTACAACCTTCTAGTAGAAAAATATTTAAAAATACCGTAACACGAGATATAGAGAAAATTGTAGGAGAATATAAATATAAATTAATTGAGGAGTTTAAAATGTCCCAACAAAAAAAATCTATATGTAGTGATATTTGAAATGATCATTATCAAATAAATAATTATATGGGTATTACGGCTCATTGGATAGATGATGCATGAAATGTACAAAAACGTTTAATTGCATATATTGATTTTAATGGTAAACATTCGGCTATAAATATTGCACTTAAAGTAATTGATGTTTTAAATGATTATGATATAGTACAAAAAATTTTATTATTGGATATGATAATGATAGTGCTAATACTGCTAGTGTACCCATGTTAATTGAATATTGTAAACCTCCATTGGATGGTAAATTATTTCATAGTCGTTGTATGTGTCATATATTAAATTTATGTGTTTAAGATGACTTAAAACAATTAAATGAATATATTAAATTTATTAGATCCGCCATTCATGAAATTACGGAATCAACCTTATAACATAAGAAATTTGCTAGATTTTGTAAGAATAATGGAATGGAAGTGAAAAAAATTGTAGTTGATTTTAAACATCGTTGGAATTCTACTTATAACATGCTTAACGATTCTTATGCATATAAAGATTTACTTTGTTAATTTTTTATGGAAAATCCACATGAAGACATAATGTTAATGAACAATTCGTGTGATACATGTATTAATTTAATTCAACTTTTAAAATTTTTTGAAGAGACAACTAGAGAATTATCCGGTTGTTATTATCCTACTTCTCTATTAGTTCTAGATCATTGTGTGAAAATTGCTCTTATTTTCAATGAATATTCTACATGTCCTATTTTAGGAGACACAATTATAGTAATGAGATAGAATGGTTAAAATATTTTCATGAAATACCCGATATATTTTGATGTGCTAATCTATTAGATTCTAGGATTAGAGAAGATGACTTAAGAGAATTATTAAAAATGTATTATTATGCACTGTTCTCAAATTTTATATTAGGAGAATATGATGAAGTTGAATATGTTCCTAATTATATGGAAGTTGTTGATAGAGCTAAACAATCATTAGTCGAACTATTTAAAGAATATAAAATATTATTTGGTGATTCTAGTGATGATAATCATTTAGATGCACAAAATGTAGGAGGTAATAATTCTTCTAGTTTTGGTGGTAATTTTAATTAATTTTACAATTTTTATGATAATAGAACACATAAACGACCTAGAGCAAATCACGAATTAGATTCATATTTAACTGCTACTTTCAAATTAATTGATTTTACACATCCATCGGATTTATTGAAGTGGTGATAAAAAAGGACTACCATTTATCCTATTTTAACTATCATTGCTAAAGAAATTTTTGCAAGTCTCGCCTCAACCATCTTTGTTGAACAAACATTTTTCAAATGAGGTCATATGTTGAATTCAAGAAGATCAAAATTAACCACAGAGAATATACAAAACATTACTCTTTTTGAAGATTAGGTGAGAGCTAAAAACTGTCAATAACATCTAAATTTCTCAAATTTAGATGAAGATTCCGATGAAACATATGGCTACGATTCGAACACATCCTCCTCCACCGAAACCAACATTGATGAATGAAGGTAAGCTTAGGTAAGAGAATATGTGAGCTTTGATTCCTTAATTTTACTAAGGATACGTAGGCAATTTCATTCAAAATTTGGAAGTGTAATTTTAATTTCACTTTCAAACTTAAAATGAAACTCAAGCTCTTTCAATTTTTTATTTTTTTTACCTCTTCTTTCATTTATTTATACAAAGTTGTAATTTATAATTTTTTTAACTTCAATATTGATGTATGATTGTAATATATTGAGTTGTAATTTATAATTTGTTTTTTCATTCATAATTGTAATATAACTTATAATTTCATTCATCATTGTAATATATTCAATTGTAACTATTGAGTTGTAATATATTCAATTGTAACTATTGAGTTTTAACTTGTAACTTGTTAATTTTTTCCATCATTTCATTTTAATTTTAATTTATCTTGTGCATTTTTGTTAATTAAAAATTTATGTTATGATGAAATAAATAAACGAAAATGCAAAAAAAAAAAAAACGTTTCAAAACCAATCAAATCATAGAAAATAAAAATAAAAATAAGCCAAAAAATCTGTGGTTTGAACCGTCAGTTTCGATTAACCATCGGTTTTCAAACCGGAACCGAAATCACTACGGTTCAGTTCCAATTTGCCCTATCCGATTGCAAAAATCGTCGATTCCGAACCAACAAACCGAAACCGACTGATCACCTCTATCACAACCCAATTGATGTAGATATTGATATCAATATTGATAAATTGTGGATATTGATATTGGTAAGTTGCATATAGTGTCATATACCCTAATGCTATGCTGAAAATTTTGTTAAATTAACAATAATTATGGATTTTAGAAAATGACATATTATGACAAAATTTTAAAAAAAAAATTTGATCGGTCGAACCTTCAACCGGTTGAACCTTAAATTGATGGTCAAGCAGGTTGATCACCGATCCGGTTCCACAAACACTGAAAATATATAACAAATAAAAAAATAAAAGAATATTAATATTAAGAAATATTATATATATATATATATATATATATATTTATTTAAAGTAGTAGACTAATGGAGATGCACACAAATTTTACATTAAAATAGTACATAATATATACTAAAATAGTGTGCAATGCTTAAGATGGTCATAAATGCAAACACATTTGCAAATTTTCTTTGAAAAATATTGAAGAAAGGAAGGAAGAAAAATTTAAGGATTTGATATTTTAAGGATGGTTGTTTGGAAACCCCAAATGGGAGGATAGTAAAGACAAAGGTTATGAAAATGGTACGAAAATTGGAAAAGAGGGTAAAGATATGCCCTCACCACAAGAATCTAACTTTATCAAAAGTTACCATAAAAAGAAAATAATGTTACTAAGAAGGACATAAATAGATGAGAGAAGTATTTCAATGGCACCAACGTAAAGAATGATAGATTGGGGTTCTCAAATTAATTGAACAGCCCACATACATTGCCTCTCCTCAGAGTTTGCACTAGCTTTAGAGTGAAATTCAACTTTCCATAAATAGAAAAAGATAGAAAAAAGTGGATATGTAATTTGTTGGGTCCCGAAAGGGCAAATTAGGTAATGGTCCTTATAATGTTAGGTCATGCTAAGTGATAAAAAAAGGCTATATTAAATTCAAAGATGCACATCTGTCAACATTTTAAAAGGGGCCACTTTTATTTACTTTGTTTACCAAAATCACTTCTAATTTTCAGTTCATAGAACACCAATCTAATAAGGGCGTTTACTCAAATAAATAAATATAGGAAAATGTTGAAATGGATAATTTTTAATATGTTCACTGATGGTATATAATGATTTCATCACCTCGTTATATGGAAAGTAAAATTAATAGATATTTTGAATTTTTGACATATCAGTTGTAAACACATTAAGATATGTTCATAATTATTAGGTGAGTAGGACTATATATATATATATATATATATATATGGTATTCACTATTAATTTTATTAAAATTGATATTTATGTTTGTGGGTACAAACGTGTATGATCAAGAGACTGTACATCCAATTGTATGAGATATTTCCAAAATTATATGATGAGTGGTATTTTTGTACAAAAAGTAAAACATGTATGTCTTATACATTTTACTAAAATATATATGCATACAATTACATAATTAATATAAAAACATTATTTTAAATAGTTCTTTTATTAAACATTCTTTGTTCCTACAAATTAATGGCTACAATAAATACTTTTATACATCATACATGCATTATCTCGCCAAATTTTCATAATTTTTATACATCCTACAAATTCTCATAATTTTTACTCATTTCTCTCTATAATTTAAAATGTTTTTTAAAACAAAATAAAAAAAAATTAAAAGCCAGTCAACCTATGTAACGTCGCCCTACCGTGGGCCAATCTTGAGGATCTGCTTTATCTCTCGCTTGATCTAATTATTAGGGGTGAATATCGTTTGATCTAGTTATGTGACTGAATCAAAAAAAGAAAAATTCAGTTAACCAAACATAAGTTTTAAAATTTTGAAAATAATATTGAAATCGAAGTTCTTGAAAATCGAACCAAAATAAAAATTCGATTTCGGTTATAACTTCAATTTATACCCAATTTTTTTATAACTATATACATATATTAGGCAAAAAAAAAAAACAAATTAGTCAGCAATTCTACATACATTAGATGTTGAATTTTGCATATCATAGATTCAATAGTGCCTGCATATCATCTCTCAACCTGTGTAACCATAATTTATTCAATCTAACTCAATATAAATCAATCTTGACAAAGTGACCATTGTCCGTACATATATATTTTTAAAAGAGAGCCTGTATATATTAATCTAACTCGAACATAAAAACTCAATGTGGTGGAGGTGAGACCACGAGGGATATTGGGATACAATGTGGTGAGTGAAGTATTTTAATTTAGAGTGGGGCTTGTGTGTAATTGTTGTATGAATCCATACAATGCGGGTCGGGTCAGGCTGAATCCGATCCGTATCCGTGCATTTCCTTTTTTTTTTTTTTTTAATCCTGACTTTTATGTTGTGTTAGTCATACCTTTATATTATGTTAAGTATACCTTTATGTAACAGTTTAGCTTTTAAAAAAAAATCCTAATTTTGGCAAAAAAACCCTAATTTGTACATATATACCTTTTTATAAATATTATGCATACCTTTAATTAATATTAGTCATACTTTTATATAATACATAAAGGTACAACTAACATAATTAAAAGGTATGACTAATATAACATAAAAGTATGTTTAACATAATATAAAAGTATGTTTAACATAACATTATAACCTTAAAGGTATGTTTAACGTTGCATAAATGTATGCTTAACGTTGCATAAATGTATGATTAATATAATATAAAAGGCCCTAAAGGTATACTTAATATAATATAAAGGTATACTTAACATAACATAAATGTCTAGCACCTGAAGCGAATTTTGGGTGAGTTTGAGCGCACCCACCTAGGCGCGTGGGGGAGTGTGCGCGCGCGTGGAGGACGCGTGGAGGCCGGGTCGGGTCTAAAAGTTTTTGTATTTAATTTAATATATTTACATAAATGAAATTATATATATATATATATATATATATATATATTTAAAAATTATAAAACAAAACCTAGGTTTGGTTTTCGATATTTCAGTTTTTTTCAAACATAAAAACCGAATCGAAAATCAAAATCCGATATTTTAAAAATCAAAATCGAAATCAAAATTTACTGTCCAAAAACCAAAGCAAAATACTAATTTCGATTTGGTTGAATTCGAATTTTCAATTTATTCCCATTTTTGCTCACCTCTACTAATTATGCACCCAAACCACTATTTTGGTGTGCTAGAGTGGAGCAGCCCAACGGACCTAGCAGTCTATGTTGACAATGCTAATTGTTATCATTTATGCTTTTGAAATCTTATTTAACATCGCATATAATGACTAAAATATGAAATTTTAGTTAATAGTACAAACATCGAATTAAAAAAAAAAGGGTAAATTCAACTAAAAATAAGAAATGAAACAGAATTTAAAATAGGTGATTCGATAAGATGTGCAAAATGCTATTGAGTTAATGCTAGTTAATAAATGAGATGTACCACCACATGCCCGAAATGGTAGACTGCCATAACACGTTTCACTAATTCTGAGAAATTCTCATAGATGGGATGAAAATTGATAGAGGTATTAAATGACATTGTAATTGGGTACTATTAATAAGTAGATTTTTTGTTTTAAATTGACCATTCGAGTTGAACCTATTTCACCAACCAATCAGAGGAAATATACATCTATACAAGGATCGTACTTTTTATTTTTCTTTTGTTGAGAGTTTAAAGAGAATATTGAATAAACCCTCTTAAAATTTTGGGAAATTTTGTCTTCTTTTTTGCTGAAAACTATCGTTCCAACTATGGAGCCTGCAATTAATTAGCTAAGTTTCATGGTAAACAGTGTAGTAACAAAGCTGAAGCCAGCCAGTTTTATAAGCATTGTCAAGTGTTTAATGTTTATTCAAATAAGGGAAAACACTAAAATACCCATTGTTGTTCATCGGTAACTGTAATGATTTCATTTTCTCGTTATATGAAAAGTAAAAATAATAGATTTGTTAGAATTTTGACATATCAATCATGGACACATATTAATGTGTCTACGGTGGATAGTGTAGCAGATTGTAAAAATAAGATATGGTTCATATAAAGCTGAAGCATTAGAGATTGGATTCATATGACTCATATATCTAGATTATAAAACATATATATACCTAATGAAATTATTTGTTTGTCTTATGTATGCTAATGCATGAAATTATTACAAGTCTTCTGCAATCCACACAGAGCCACATGACTACAAACTTGTTAAAAGTTTTAAGAGTTTGCTCTAATGTATGAAATTATTACAGTTTTAAAGTGTGAATTTGATCCTCGAAGTTGAGCTACTTCCATTGGGATATTTCTTTTAAATGCTTAGAATGAGAATAAAACTTTACAAATGTTGCTGGTTTTCAAATTGAGTAGAAAGTAAATATATATTAAGAAACGTAAATTCTCTTACTATTTAATTTTATGTAATTATAATATTAGAAGGATAAAATGGTAATATAATAGAGTGTTTATGATTTTTATAGTTTCAAATCATTTAATTAAATTCAAGTGTGTTTAGCATTATTGGCGTGTGATTTTTTCATGTACTTGAAAGAATTTTACAGTGAAAAAATTGTATCAATTGTAAAAATGATAAAATTAGAAATGAACGGCCAAAAAGGGTAGATAATGCATTATTTAACTAATTAATCATAATTAATATTTTAATGGTCTAAGGCATATAGTATACCTGAGAAAATATATTTTTCAAATTTAGTAATTAATCTCATGTGATGCATAAGATTTATTAAAAGTTTATAATAATAACAATTAATTTGACAAAGAAACTACAATGATTGTAATAATTAATATCAATAGTCAAATCTTGTTGAAGGACAATGACAAATTTAAAAACATACATAATTTATCAATAGTCCAAACAAAGCCTTAATGAAATGAGTTCCACTATTCACATATATCTCTTTGATTATTCGTCTTACAATGTATCACGTGGTTCATATCACACGATGAACAATCCATGACATACGACATGACCCACATTCTTCACACGAGTCATGACTCAACACCCACAACCCACACAACCCATGAAAAAAGTAAAAGCATGTGGTAGAATGTAATATCAAAGATTATCATTTTAACTTAAATAGATATTCTTCAATGTGTTGTTTAAAATGATGTTCCATTGTGCCATAGGATTCTCATTATTAATCTACCAAAATTCTGTGGAGAAACATTTGTTGCATAAACTTTGTTTCTTTCTTAATTTGTATTTGAAACTATACATTATTAGCAAAAACTTATATATCCCGAGGTATGTACTTCCAAAAGGCATATTAATTTGGTATTAATTGTATAATTATAAGGTATTAGTGGTATAATCTGAAGGTATCAATTGTATATTCATAAGATATTAGTTGTATACTCATAAAGTATTAATTGTATATTCATAAGGTATTAATTGTATACTCATAAATTATTAATTGTAAATCTGAAATATATGTTAATATTTTACTTGTTCAGTGAAAAGTATTTGTTGTATATTCATAAAATATTTATTGTTTACTTATAAGAAATTACTTGTATAAGTGAAATATATATTTTAATGAAAGATATTAGTGAAAATTTTAGTTGTAGATATTATTCGTATATTCATAAGACCTTAGTTGTTTACTCTTAAGGTATGGTATTACTTTTATGATTGAAAAATATGTTTTAATTAAATATATTAATTGTATATTCATAAGGTATTGATTGTTTACTCATAAAATATTTATTAATTAATATAACTGAAATATATATTTTAATGAAAAATATTATTTAAGATATTATTTATTACATGTAAATATATTAATCATATTATTCATAGATATTAGAGTTGGGATTTGGAACATACTATACCCAGGAGCACACCAATCCTTCTCTATATTATTTGGGGTATATACTGAAAATGGTGTCTTTACAATATAAAAATACATCTCCTTATATATACTTAAGAATAAATAATATAATATACAAAATATGAATTTCATCTTCTTTTGATTCGATTTTTTTTTTTCAATAATAATATATAATTTTAGATAATATAGCATATGAGAAATACATTTTCAAATTATATAGAAATATAATAAAGATTTAAGTATTTGGTTTATTAAGAAATTGTAAATATGTTTTCCTATCACAATTATTGTTTTATACCTTTTATATGTTGAGTTTTATTAACTAAAAATGCAATGTCAATACATATATTATTAGAATCCAAAAAAAGTTGTGGTCTCATCCAAACCAAAATGTCAACGGCTAAATCCCTTTAATTTAAGAATTATAATAATTAGTTAGCTATTAATTATGGAAAAATAGGAAGATAATTCTTTGAAAAGCCAATTAATTGTTGGGAAAAAATTTAGTAACAATTACGATTAAAAATAAAAAATAATACATAATTATTTATATGCATTAGGTGCACAAATTCTAACTCTGAGCAATTGGGTTAATCTGACCCGAAGGTAAATTTTACGCACCCCACATGCTTCCATATCTGCACTCACACTCTTATTCTGCACACTTAATATTTCTGTTATGTTAGCATAATTTTTATGTTATATTCACATAACATTTATGTTATATTAGTTTAACATTTACATTATATTATAGGCATATAACATCTTTTAAACTTTTATGTTATAATAATTTAATTTTTATGCTATAATAATATGACACTTATGTTTTTTTTTAAAGTTAAAATACTATATAAATATTATGCTAACATAACATAAAAGTTAAATTATTAGAACATAAACGTATAGTTATACTTCATGAATTTTATATTGATAGTAAAGTATAAATATGATCACTTAAATATTAAGATATTTATACATAAAAGTTATGACATAATATAAAGAGATTATGATATTTATACATAAAGATTATATTAATATAACATAAATATTGCCACATAAATTTAGAAAAATAATAATTATTAATTTGGACGCGTATCCAAATTAGATCCGATTCACGTACACCCAATTGCACAATACAACTGCTATACATAAACACTACTCAAAATAATATTGTATAACAACAATAATTAAATATAGTATAAGAGTTTGGGCGGTAAACTTTTTGCTAAGCAAGCAACACATGTTCCAAAGGTTGTTACTTTATGTAGAGTCTAAAGTTTCTCAATATAAAAACATGTGTTTTTCCCTTTCCAAAACACAACAAATAAGATATTCGTTTTTCCTTTTCGAAAATATGATAAACCCATATCATGATTGCTATTTCCTATTTGTCAAAATTTCCTGTTATTACCACTTCAAGCTATAACGATTCGATCAAGGCTTTTTGCTTTAAACTTCAATTAGACTAACTCTTCATCTACAACATCATCCAGAAATCAACATATTCTGAAAGTACGATGGAAAAAATAATAATAATATCCAATATGACAACTTACAATAAAGAGAATTGAGATTACATCCATTTGAACATGATGATCTAGTTCATGTCATGCACTGATCTGAATAGCTTCCATCTATGATTACATGCCTATATTATACAGCAACAACAACAACAACAACAACATCAAATATGACATTTTATGATCAATCGTTGGTAACTTTAGTTCCTTTCTCAATTCTGAGCTTCCTTCACCTGTTACTTTGGAAATACTAAAATCCTGAACTTTGTAAATTAACCATAAATGCAAACTTCAACGTCTGTATTACTGCTTTTGAGAATTAATCACTATACTCTTCAGTTTAGGCTGTAAGCATTGAGGTATCAAGAGTTGCCTACTTTGCTGTCATAACACAAGAATCTAAGATGAAAAACAAGATAGAAGTTCATGAGATGAAAATTTCTCAAAATTGCTCAATGAAAAACCAATAATCAAGTACTAACAAGATATCTTATCCAATCAGTAATGTCCCTTTCAGTTCATCTCTGTTTGTTTGGTCCTAATGAACTGACTAACTTGATCCAATAATTTACACCAGTTCAGGATGCCCGTAGCCATAAAATGTCCCAAGGCTATCAATCCCAAGCAAAGCTACTTTCCTTGGGATGGCAGAGGTTTGGAACTTCATAATTCAAAAGCAACTTAACCCATCGAGTGCTTTCCCAATTATGAACCAAAATGTATTTAGAAATGACCCAGACATAGTGAAAATAGTTCAAAGACAATATGGACCAGGCTCAGCAAAATGAAGTATATGCAATTCCTCCTCCAAGTATAATATTTGTGCTTTGGTTTCACTTCAAGTAGAAACCCTAAGATCTCCCCTAGATAGAATTTTCTCTTCAGACAACGTTCCAATCATCTATTTTATCCTCATCCTCATAAATTTACACGCAGGAAGCATAAATTCATTCTCAATACAACAAAGTAAATTTAGCATGATATGGGGCTATATGTTATTTCTTAGAGGCCAAAAGTAACACATATTTATGAATGCAGAAAAGGGACATAGATAATACCTTGTATGATGACTCCCGAAAATCTCATGTTTAGGAAAATCCTCCAACTCAGTTTTCACTCCATTTTCTTTTACAAATAAAGTGTGCATATAGCAGAAGCAGAACATTTGTAATATCTTGAAATATAACAAAAAAAGCTACTAAGCAAAATCCATACCATTGTTAATGCATTTGAAGATCTTCACAGCCATAGTGTGCTTCATACCTTGAAATGTATGCTTAAAATGAGACTTTACTATCACTCCACACACAATTACCTTCAGACATCTACAGCATAAGATGAAATGAAAACCATGCAGAAATCTTGTACACATCCAGTTACAACATTTTTCACGATTACCTGCATGGTAAACATGGTCATCACCACAGGGAACCAAAACTCATGTTGTTCCCAGTCCCTGCATGTGAACAATATTAGCTGAAGACATATCCAGTTAGCCTGGGAGAAAAGTAAACAAAAGGTTCCCAAATTAAAGCCTCAACATCTAGCAGTTTCATATATTTATTTACATAAGAACAGTATACACAGATAAAGGATTAAGTCATGCCTAATATGCTTTCGATATAGCATGCTGTACTTCAAAGAGAGAGATGAGCAAGTACACAAAAAATCTTGGTCCCACATGCTACACCATTTTGAATTATCAGATAGTAATGAACATTCAAAAATTTAACCCATTAGCAACCTTAATCTTAATATATTTTGACTTCAGAAAATGTAGTCGTTATAACATAAAACCCCACCTAATTATTTCCCATACAGTTGAAAGTGACTTAAAAACATGTGAGCAGATTAACAATATAAAAAAGCACATTCTTGGGACTGACCACAAAATTTAAAGATCATTGAACACCTTTAGCAAACTACAGAGAAATATCAACAAATAGCAACTACATGTATATTAATCATAAGGAAAATGGTCGCAATTAAGAAATTACTGCTTAAACTGTAGACATGTAATATTTTTAGTAAGATACATATAACAATTGCAATATTAGTGAAGCATTTGAAATGCATAAAAATTATGTTGAGAATCAGAAATCTTAAAACAATTGAGCTTTCATTTCTTGAAATTCTAGAAAAGATGAACTATTTTTCCAGCAGTCGAGCTAAAAAAGGCTCAGAAGATATAGATTTTAGCAGTTACTAATTCCTAGAGCCATAACTAATGCAAGGCTAGTCAATAATTTTATACAGATTTCATTAATTTCTATCCACATAAAGAGAGGACAAGAATCCATGGCTCAAATGTAGGGCATCACCAGATCGACAGGGAATTGGGAAAAGTGAAATGGACAGAAGGAAATGGAAAAGGCAGAAGAGATTTCCACAAAACTGAGAATTAGTGAGTTATTCCTTCATGCTTCTCCATCTAGCATTCCTTGTAACTCTTCTTTACTTCAACTGTTAAACTCGTTCTCCTCCAATTCTAAAATATACTTATACTGGTAATTTTCTCTCTTTCGTTAATACTCTGGCACGTGGATACTTTTCTTAGTTCTTTTTATTCTTTTCTTGATGAGAAAATGAGCTCAACTTTGCATGTGTAAATGGTATGCAGTGATACCACCTAATGAATAGGCTGTCATTTCAAGAAGCAATAGAAAGAAGAAAGTATGCTATGTTTCCAACCATAATTTTTGAAATTTCCTTAAACATAATAGCAGAATAAGTAATAGTGCAACTCACAATTATGAAGTTTCAAGATATGTGCTACTTTTAAAGTTTTTTCTTTGTTTCTTTTTTTTTTTTTTTTCAATCAATCATTAACTATAATACACAATTGTTAAAGGCAGCACAACATATGCACCTTAACCAGCCAAAGGCGCATGTGATGTTACGAAGGTGTGCACCTTGGAGCACTTCAAGCCTCAGGCAAGGAAGGCACGCCTTTATAACACTCCTTGTGATTTTTGTTTATTACAAGTGCATTTAAATCTGAACCACTGATTTCAAAATGACGAAAACTTAGGGTAACCCTGATAGTACCTAATTATTTCAAGAAACGACAAAAAATGATTAAAAAAGAGGTAACTTTTTCTGCCCTATTTGAATAAGGGAAATTTTTTTTTTTTTAGCTAACTTCCATGAAATAATTCATTTGAAAGGTGGATACAAAATAAGGTATTTTACTATGTCAACAACCAAACTATAATAAAGGTATTAATACCCAAAAGCTAGGTAAAATAGAAGTTTTTTTTTAATCAAAGTGGGTAACAAAAGATTTTTTGTTAGCCCAAGTGGGTAGAATGGACAACTTTCACATTAAAAGCGAGTTCAACCATACTTATATGATTTGGAATTTGTTGAATACAACCAGACATTGAAGCATCAATATGATTAAGAGACCAAATTGACCCCATTTCTTAGGAAGATATTGATGAAAGTAATGAATAGTTGTTGCGTAGAATGGATGGAGAATCAGATTGAGATGCATTGAAGATTGATGGTGATGATTTAAAATGAGCTGCAGTAGCTAGAGCAAGTGGAGTTGATGAGATATCATACTAGAGGAATAAAAAAATGTTACTTCCACTTCCACTTCTAGTGCTAGACCTGAATTAATATAAAGGGGAAAGGTAAATTCTCCTCTAGCACTTAGAAAAATAGGAAGAAATTGATTTTGATGAAAATTAAAACGAAGAAGAGGAGATAATAAATGATGAGCTCGATGCTGATGCTGATGATGAGAAGACAATTAAGCTTGATGATGAGTAATTGTTGTTTGATAATTGATACGAGTTAGACTTGTTGCTATTTAAAATAAGTAAGGTTAGGAACCTCATGTGTTTAGGATTTAAAACCTTCATTAAGTGTTCTTTCTTTTTAATTTTTTTTTGGGTGAGGGGGAGGGGAGGGGGAGGTACTTGTATGTTTTGAGTATTAATGGTAATATATTATAAGAGCTTACTACTAACCAAATAACAAAATATTATAATTTCTATTTTTATGTGTTGTCTCATGTTTAGCAAGCTTGCGCCTACAACTAGGCTCTACACTGCTTTACCCTATGCCTTTAATAACTATGTTTGAATAGATGAGGTGAACTATCAACATGGAAAAGGAAAGACTTGCACCTTAAATGGTATTGTCCTCTTAATTTCACATCTTTCGAAGTGATTGGTGAATACATTATGGCTAATGTGGTTGGGAAATGTGTGAAAAATGTATATGCTTGCTATTGTATCGGAGGGACCCAATATCCTCCATTGGACCTTTAAGGTAGGTTTTATAAGGCCAGTGGTTTTACTAAGTCTCTATTCTCTTGCAATCACATCTTGCAAGCACAATACTACACAAGAAAACTCATGCCATGTTTGGCGTTATTTCCAAGTGTTTCAAGACAATGTTTCAAGTGAATGTAGTAGAAAATGTGTGGAAATTGAATTTTCGATTTCGTTTTGGAAGGGCTCATATTTTCATTTATGAATGTCTTTTAAAGTAGGCTTGTATTTGGCTCATGGCTTCACAGGCATCAGCCATCACTTGTGTTTAATTATAATATGAGAAAAAAATTGGAGATTTGTACTTATATTGAAGTAGTGGTTGGACGATATAGAAATGTGTACATAATTTTATTGATATAAAGAGTTGAATACAAGCGAGAAAGTTAAAGGGAAAAAAAAAGTTTTCTCTCTTTGAAAGTAAGGATGAGTAATCAAATGAAATAAAACACATCGAAAATATCCCATTTGTAGAGCAAACATCATATAGCCTAATTGAGACATAGCTAAATAAGTCAAACCCATCTTAAATGTCTTTTGAGCAGGAGTTTATTCCAACTTTGGATACAACAATGGCTCAAGTATATTGAGACAAATATTGAAGTAGCGACCTTAATTTAAGAGCCCCTTTCGAAGTTCTTGAGTTGCCTCAAGTCGAAACCGGTTAGGTATACGGCCAACATAGACGGTGAAAAGGTCATTATAGGATTAGGCCTAGCGTGACGACTACACCCAAGGTTACAGTCGAACAAGGCAATGAGTCTAAGGGTATGATCAAGTTTCATAGGAAAGGATACGCACCAGCCTCGTAGAGATAGTAGCAATTGCAACTAGATATGAGATTAAGACAAATGTCGAGAGAACTGACATGACTTGTATACTATGTGGATCATTAACATAGTATGGCCCTAGCCATTAACATATTTTTATTTTATTTTTTTGGTACATCCTCTATAACTTCTCCTCAGCCAGGCTTGAGTAGAATAGGCAAGAAAGTACAAGTATTAGTAACATAAGGAACTACCTAGCCATTAATTGGCTACTTGTAAATAGCGCTAGGGCAATGTATTATCCAGGACTTACACTGAGGTATTGACTAGTAATATCAAATCACACAAGGCAGAATGGGGTACTGTGAGATAGAAACGAAGACACAGAACGACTTCACTACTCTTGACAGTCAAAGGACTGAAACATATACAATAATAATAATTATAATTATTAGAGTTCATGAGGAAACAAAAAGATGTATGTCAATATTGATAATTTCTAAGAAACTGCTATTCCTGGGAATGAAAACAACCTTAAAAACACCAAAAGGGTTCGGAAGCTGGCTCGATTTCACCAGTTCAAGCAACTCTGCAGATAATGCAGATACAGTACTTTTCCATCAACCATTCCTGAGTTCATGTAGGAATGTGTAATGTCAGTACGAATCTTGTTGCATAAGCTAGTAATTCGTGTCTTACGAGAAAAGAAAGGATCTGGTACTACTTGACTTCCTAACAGAAACAGGAGTAACCTTTTATATACATCCTGAAGAGCATATCTCCCGTAGTTGTGAATTGTAAGTTGATATACTCCTTTATGAGCATCTTGAAGAGCTTTATTAGCTCTCTAGAAAGCTTTGAAGGACTATAAGAGGGACTTGTAGAGCTCACCAGCAAACAGCACTAGTACAAAGGTCATCCTATTTATGATATAAGTAGCAGACTATTGAATATGAGGAATGCACCATTGCATGGTGAAAAGGAACTGGAAATAATATAATTTGGCATCTGGACAACATTTCTTACTCAAATAAGGAAGCAGGATAACAGGCTAAGTTCAGGCCAAAGAATTGTTATCAAGTACCTCAACATATGCAAATTATTCAAGGACAACCACGAAAGTATTCAAGAATATTATTCGCTTCGGATCCTAATGTGCAGCATACCAACACTTGTTAACAAAAACATTAAAAGCAAGATATGTATCTAAACGGATCATAATTACCGATAGCAGCAGAGATATCACAAGACTATGCTCAGACACCTAAAGAACTGGCTCTTTGAAAACCTATACCTTTTGGTATTTCTCCACATACGCCTGGAAAGAGAGAATTATGAACATAAGTTTCACATGATTAGAAAGCACATATCATGTGATATAAGTTATATAACTCATGTGAACACTTACAATCTCATAAATGATTGAACCTTCAATCAAATTGAATCCTTGGTTAATCAGAAAAACGAACCTGCACAAGCTTGGAAAGCTTTGAATGTGAAGCTGTCAAGTAAGCATTGGTCTTCCTCTTGGAAGGAACTTCAGAATCCCCAAAGCTTTGAATAACCTTATACACTGACTTCTTAAGAATCATCTTGTAGGCGTCCTTGCTCAGCTTCTCTTCTTTCCAGTAGGGCTTCAGGAGATCTTTCAAATACACAACAAGAGCGAATTTGAAAGCTATGATAGCCCTATCTCTATCGGTTTTTGATTTTTCCTCAATTTGATCGCGGTTATTCTCCCTCTTCTCTGGCAACCGATCGGGGCTGCAGCTTCGACTTCTGCGCATAAACAGTATTTAATCATCATAGGAACAGAAAGAAAATAGAACAATTTTGATGTGGGTGAACGAATTGCAGTGCATCAAGTTTCCAAAATACCCCAATTGAGTCTGAGAATTTCAAAATCACCTCGACAATTGTGCAACCCATATATCACAGGAATCCAAACCTTTAAATTTCATCAGAAAATTTTGGCCATTTCTTCTCACTTTAACAGTGGAATTGTAAATGATGTGATGGAAGATGGCCATTGCCGGTGGAGATGGTGGTGGTTAGTGAAGGAGCAGTAGAGAAAAAGTTCAATCGAGATTCAAGATCCAGAAAAATGAAAAGAGGTTTATTTTATTTATTTTTCAGAATTCCCCTAAAAAGTTTCCTTAAATAAACAATTTCGATAAGAATATTTCCAAATTATGTAAAATAAATTATGAAATTATTTAATGTAGTAATTTGATTCATCGGCTATTTTCTGCAAATAAATTATCTAATTGTCGTCTATTAATCTTTTGCATGTTGGATATCATCATATTTCGGAATATAAAAACAAAAAATGAAATCCAATATGTAAACTCAGCAAGACATTTAAATCTTTCACCGAAACGTACATAGTGTTTCAAATTTAAAAAATATTTTAAGTTTGTGATTTAATTTATTAAATTAAAAAGCAATGTGAAAATTAGAATTATGTGATTTTATCTTTAGTTTTTGCAATTAGTCGAATACTTGGGGGTATTTTAAATGTGTATTTTCAACTTTTTTTTACCATCTAATAACAAAAATCTTGTTTGTAAGATAATGCTTGCAAACCTATTTTTATTTTTACCCTAAAATAAATTAGAAGGATTGGAAGAGAAATAAAGATTAGAAAATCGTGATCCATATTTAAACTCTGCTCATCACACTATTTACATTTTTATAAATATAAATATCACTTAAACTACAAAACTCGTGTTATATATTTTGAACAATAAAAAATACTAAAAACTGAAAAATGATAGGTGAAAAAGGGAATAAAGATCTCTATTTTCCATAATAGAATAAGAAATTTTAGAGTTGAATACAAATAAATGAAAAGTTATAATAAGTTTGTTATGCATTTTTTGATATGGATATTATTTATAAAATGAAATGAAAAATAATATGTCAATCACTTTCAAGTCCACAAATAAGATAAATATTATCTGCTACTTTGAATTAAATGGAAAGAATTTTATAACCAATGTTATTGAAATATAGTTAGAACTATATCTTCACAATTTAACTTAATATTGAGAAACAAATTATGTAACATTCATAGTCTTTCCTTCTTTCTTTTCTAAGTCTTTCCTTCTTTCTTTTCTAAGTCTTTCCATCTAAAATAAAATAATTAAAAATTAAAATTTTTTATCTTTAACACATACGCGATGATTTATCTTTGATTATTTCATAAATTATCAAGTACATTCAATCACTATTTAGAAATTAAAAATAAGTAAAAAAAAAAAAAAAAACCAACCTGAAATTCAGATGAGTGGGATGAGCAATCTTGGATTGCTTCTCTTCTCTCCATCCATCCAAGCCCGGCGACATTGGGGTCATGCATTCCATTATCCTTCAAATGTTTTTAAGTAAATTAATAATCTATTCAACAGAAAAGTATAAATAAAGCCTCACATAAAATATTATTTTTTGCTTAATTAATTTATTAAAGGTATGTCAAAGAGCTAGGCCAAATTGAACACCAAACATCCTAAAGTCGGACTAAACCTTAACATACCATGTCCTAACTCTAACCCAATTAGAGTACAATGTGAATGGCTAACTTGCTATATAGACCGCCAAGATGTTTGAAATCTTGTATGGGAGTGCTTAAATAGTTCTAGGTTGAAGGTTAGTTTGTTGATTTTCTATTCGTATGTGGAGCTTCGTTCGTTTTAAGTTGGATTGTTGAGATGGTGGAGCTCAGTTGGATTGTTGAGATGGTGGAGCTCAGTCTCAATTTCTCAATGTAAATAATTTTTAAGAAAAACTAAAAATTATTATCAAAATGAGATTATACAATTGAATTAAGGAAACGTTGTTGAAGGTGTTTTGACATATAAAAACACATAGGAACCGGTGAATTTGTTATAGTTGGTTTTCATTTTTCATTATTTTAGAACTTTTAAATGGCTAGTATATATTTTAGATCTTCCTTTAATATATATATATATATATATAAAAGAATCTGTAGTAGAATATATGACGTAGTCACATTTTATGACAATATATAAAAGTGGATTATCTTGTTTTCATTATTATGCAAGATTGATCTCCCCATCAACTTGACATCAAGAATGTATTCTTGCATGGAATTCTCCCAAGCAAGTTCAGATGCAGCAATCTCCGGGATATGTGAATCTTAGGTTTCCCGATCATGTCTGTTGTCTTCAAAATGCATTATATAACCTCAACCAGGTTTCTCAAGATTAGTTTAAGCGCTTTAGTGACTTTCTGCTTACTATTGGTTTTCATGATAGTCGTTCAAACTCATCTTTATTCTTTTTGGACCAAGACTCTACTATTATTTTAATGTTAAGTGTGTCTCATGTGCACCTATTGTACATGCAATCAGGGTCCACTCGAATCCGTGTGTGTTTTTTTTTTTTTTTTTTTCAGGTTAAAATTTTTATGTACAAATTCCGTACCCTTTATGTTTAATAACTTAGAAAAAAAATGAAGAATTTCAGCAAAATTTGTATATAGGTATCTTTATGTGAGATTCATATGACTCTTAAATGTATATTCATATGACATTTATATACAAATATTTACACATTTATATACCTTTATATATTACATAAATATATAAATATTTGTATATAAAAGTCACATAATATCACATAAAGGTATCTATGTATAAATTTTGCTGAAATTCTTTTTTTTTTCTAAGTTACAATACATAAAGGTCACAACATTGATACATAAAGTTCACAACATTTGTACATAAATGTCACCAAATTTATACATAGAAATCAAGATATAAAATTAATATAAAGAAAACATAATTCACGAATTCAGATCAAATGGACTCGAATTGCATGAATCTTAAATTCGTGCACCTGAATTAGGTGCACAGAAAAATTTGTCTTTAATATTAGTTTACCTTGATTTCATCATCCTCATAGGAAATGACCCGTATAAGCTATGTCGGTTCATCTTTAGGTTAAATTCAAAGTTCGTCATCAAAGATTTGGGCAAGCCTAATTACTTCTCAGGTCTCGAGGTAACTTATACTCGTTTTGATAGTTTTTCTTGGGTCAAGACAAATATGCTAGAGACATCTTATCTAAGGCTCCTGATTCCTTGTACCATGCACTTTAGTACTTGACAATGACTCATCCAGACTTATCTTTTGCGGTTATTATTGTTAGTACTTGCGGCATCCAACTCATGCTCATTTTCTTCTTGTGAAACACATCTTACGATATGTAATGCACTTTGAACTTTGGCCTTAATTTCGACGTGACTCATCTTCATCAATTATGGGCTATTCTGATGCTTATTGGCCCCATTGTATTTGTCACTCAACTTATGAATAATTTATCTTCCTCGGGCACAACTTGATCTCTAGGGGTGCTAAGAAATAATCTACTATTTCACGTTCTATCTGTGTAAGTCTGAATATCGAACATGACAATTGCAGTCGCTGAGCTAGTTTGGATCATCAATCTCCTTCGCGAATTACATGTCTTACCACCTCAACATCCAGTTCTCCTTTGTGACAATAAGAGTGATATCTTTGAGAGTTAAAATCCGATGACATATAAGTGTGCTAGGCATATAGACGCCAACTACGATTTCATTCGTAAGCTTGTCACGACTGGCCGAGTCTCTACTCATTTCATTTTGTCCGAATTTCAACCAAGAGCCTTCCTTGACCTCTATTCTCTTACGATCCAAACTCTGTCGAATCTCAACCCATATTTCACTTGAGGAGGGGTGTTAGTAAGATTTAGTCAGTTTTCTCTAATATTTTTTGAGTGCAAATATTTTTCATATTTGTAGTTATTATATTAATCTTGTATACTTGTAATCTCTATTTAAAAAAGTAATAGATGACACATACCTAATCAAGCTGATTACACCCACTCTACGATTAGATATATATAAATATATTATTTACAAAGATTTGTGCTGTTTAATTCATGGCTTATAAATCTAACTATATTATTTACAATCATTTCCATAAAGTTTACTCACTCAATTACGTGGCAAACCTATATTTCCATATTATCAGCACTTAACAATAGCCAACAGGGGCTCTCAAAGAAAATTTAACCATAGCGAAATGGTGCCACATATTAAATAAAATAATTATTATAAATAGTGTTTCTAATTATATACTCATATATAAGAAGATTCTCCACTCAAAAAAAAAAAAAAGAAAGAAAGAAAGAAAGAAAAAAAAAAGGAAAGAAAGAAGGAAAGATACATACATACAACATGGGCGGAGTTATATATGTAGGTAGAACTGAACTTGGATTCAGACAAATAAAAAATTTAGTAAATCAAATTGAACCACTTGGTTCTGTTATTTCTGAGTTCTTCCACTTTATTTCTATAATTGATTAGTTAAATTATATTTTTGAAAGAAAAACTACTGGAAGTATATAATTTCCATGTTCTTGTTTCATTTTAATTTTGGTAAATAAAAATAAACTAAAAATAAAAGAAATATGGCATATATAAGTAATAAGTATATACACAAATTAAAATTAAAATTAAAATTATGTAAAAAAATAAAATCTCAATATGTGATCTAATTACATAAATTTCTATTTTTGAGTAGATGAGATTGTTTAGGAAAAAAAAGAAATTCAGGTCCATTGAGAAGAGATTTAAAATCCACGGTAGCAAATCTATTGTTGTGTTTGAATAGATGTGGATTTCAATCTCCTCACTTTCATTTTGAATTAATTTTGAAATGATTTGGATGAATTACATATCCTAAACTTCAAATAACTCCGTCCAAACACAACCTTAATTATCAACATTCACCTAAAGGGAGTGTGCGTGCCCTAATCCAATTTATTCGTGCAATATATAAATATCATCATGTAGAGAGAAAATAAAATGTTAAAGAGAAAATAAAATGTTTGGCAAGATATACGTTATCAAAACATCAAGAAAACCACAGATAAAAACACATTCATTATAGAAATTTTTTTATAAAATAAAAAACAACTCTTACAGTTTTTTGGAGATCGATCCAGATTGATTGACAAACTATCCTCTTCCAAGTACCTGTCGGACTTTGATGTGTTCTTCTACTTCTTTTTGTATGAAGATCGAATGTTGTGTGTTCCTTCAAGTTTTGCTATGTGAATTAGGGATTTATAAAGAAGATTGTGTGTAAGAGTATGTGAATAAGATTTGAGTGTTTATGTATGTAAAGATTAACACATCAGATTATTTGGATTGTAATATTATGACACATTACAAGAAGACAAAAGGTGGCCATTACTGCAACCAACAATTTATTACCTACCTTTTACAATGGTAAAATTAGATTTCCTTTTAATTTCCTTTTTTCCTTTTGTGCAAAAGTCGTTTACAATCTTATTTATTTCTCAACTTTTTCAATATAAAATATCGATAATCAACATTATATGATAAATTTTCTTTCCAATTTAATTTCATGATTTGAATACGAATTGTTTCAAATAAATTGTGATAATATTTGGTATACCTTCTAAATTTAGGTTAATTATTTAATAATTTTTTTACTTTTAGGGTGCGTGCGACGCACGGACCTGCGCCCATTGGTGTGTGCTTTGCACGCACTTTCTCTACACTATATTTTTCATAAAGCATATACAATAGTTTCTTATTTTTAAATGTTTTTACAGGAAAACACTTATTAAAACATCCTAAAAACACATACATTAAAATATACATATAATAATTAACAAAAAAAAATATTTTTGATATGGATATTATTTATAAAAGGAAATGAAAAATAATATGTCAATCACTTTCAATTTCACAAATAAGATAAATATGATCTACTACTTTGAATTAAATGGAGAGAATTTTATAAACAATATTATTGAAATATAGTTAAGAACTATATATTCACAATTTAACTTAATATGTAAAAACAAATTACATAACATTCATAATCTTTCCTCCTTTCTTTTTCTAAGTCTTTCTATCTAAAATAAAATAATTAAAAATTGTTTTTTTTAATCTTCAACACATACACTATGATTTATCTTTGATTATTTCATAAATTATCAAGTACATTCAATCAATATTTGGAATCCAAACTTGGATTAGACAAATAAAAATTTAGTAAATAAAAGTTAACCACTTGGTTCTGTTATTTCTAAGTTTTTCCACTTTATTTCTATGTAATAAGTATATACACAAATTAAAATTATAATTATGTAAAAAAATAAATTCTCAATATGTGGTCTAATTACATAAATTTCTATTTTTGAATATATGAGATAGTTTAGGAAAAAAAAACTCGGGTCTATTTAGATTGGCAAATTTGCGAAGAGATGTAAAATCAATGATAACAAACTCATTGTGGTGTTTTGAATAGATGTGGATTTTAATTTCCTCACTTTCATTTTGAATTAATTATTTAGTCATTTTGATGAATTTCATATCCTAAACTTCAAATAACTTTGTCCATACACAATCTTAATTATCAACATTTACCTAAAGACAGTGTGCATGTGCTAATCCATTTTTTCGTGCAATACATAAACATCATCATACAAAGTGAGAGAAAAAAAAATGTTTGACAAGATATAACATCATCAAAGCATCAAGAAAACCACATATAAAGACACATTTATGATAGAAATTTTGCAATAAAATGAAACAATACTTACAGTTTTTTGGAGATCGATCTGGATTGATTGACGATCTATCCTCTTCCAAATACCCTTCGGATTTTTGCGTGAGTTCTTTTACTTGTTTTGTTTACGAAGATCGAATGTTGTGTGTTCCTTGAAGTTTTGCTATGTGAATTGGGGATTTATAAAGAAAATTGTGTGTAAAGAGGATGTGTAGTGTGTGTAAGATTGAGTGTTTATGTGTGTAAAAATTAACACATCAGATTATTTGGATTGTAATATTATGGTATTACAAGAAGACAAAAGGTGGTCATTACTGCAACCAACATTTTATTACCAACCTTTTATAAAGGTAGAATTAGATTTCCTTTTAATTTCCTTTTTGCGTAAAAGTCATTTACAAATCTTATTTATTTCTCATCCGTTTTCAATATAAAATATCGATGGTCAACTTCATATGATAAATTTTCTTTCCGATTTAATTTCATGATTTGAATTTTGAATTGTTTCGAATAAATTGTGATAATGTTTGGATCTACCTTTAAGATTTAGGGTTAATTATTTAATCATTTTTTTCATTTCTAGAGTGCGTGCGACGCACGCTTCTACGCCCATTGATGTGTGTTTTGTACGCATTTTCTCTGCACTCCATTTTTCATAAAGCATATTCAATATTTCCTTATTTTTAAATGTTTTTATAGGAAAACACTTACTAAAATACCCTAAAAACACATACATTAAAATATACATATAATAATTAACAAAAAATGTTTTTGATATGGATATTACTTATAAAAGAAATGAAAAATAATATGTATATCACTTTCAATTTTACAAATACGATAAATATTATCTGCTACTTTGAATTAAATGGAGAGAACTTTTTTTTGAACAATGTTATTGAAATATAGTTAGAACTATATATTCTCAATTTAACTTAATATTATAAAAAAAATTACATAACATTCATAGTCTTTCCTTTTTTTTCTTTTTCTATGTCTTTCCATTTAAAATAAAATAACTAAATATTATCATTTTTTATCTTCAACACATAGACGATGATTTATCTTTGATTTTTTCATAAATTATCAAGTACATTCAATCACTATTTGGAATCCAAACATGGATTCAGACAAATAATAAATCAAAGTGAACCACTTGGTTCTGTTATTTCTAAGCTCTTCCACTTTATTTCTATAACTGATTAATTAAATGATATGTTTGAAAAGAAAAATTACGGGAAGCATGTATATAATTTCCATGTTCTTGTTTCATTTTAATTTTGGTAAATAAATAAAAAAATAAAAGAAATTTGAACATATATAAGTAATACGTATATACACAAATTAAAATTACGTAAAAAAATAAAATCTCAATATGTGGTCTAATTACATAAAATTACTATTTTTGAGTAGATGGGATAGTTTAGAACAAAAAGAAAAATCTCGGGTCCATTTTAATTGGCAAATTTGAGAAGAGATTTAAAATCAATGATTGCAAACTCATTGTGGTGTTTAGAAATGGATTTCAATTTTCTCACTTTCATTTTGAATTAATTTTTTATCATTTGTATGAAATTCATATCCTAAACTTCAAAAATAATTATGTCCACACTGTAACACCTAGGAAATTTTTTGTTTTCTATATGATATATGTTATATATAGTATTAATATATATGATTCATAAGATAGGATTATATGATATATTATGTAATTGAACCTAATTAAGCTAAGTGATTAATTAAGCAAAGGAATGGTCCACCCTTCTAGAAGAAGTCATATGACTCAAAGTGTGGAAAGAATATGATAAGGTCTCAATTTTCCCTATTTTCTTCTTCAACAAAAATTGGAAACTCTCTCTTCTCAAATTGCACTCTTCAACCACCACCGATCCTTGTTTCTACCGGCGGCCGGCGACCTTATTCCGGCAAGGTAAACGGGCCGGTTTGTATGCCTAGTTGAGCTAGTTGTAGGACGATTTTGAAAGTTTAAAAGGTTGAATTTCACTCTTCTTCTCTCCCTCTCGCTCTCTGAGACTACCCTGCTCAGCTCCGCCGTCCTGGTTCACTGTTGTTGGTCGTGGCCGGCGCTGGAAGTCGCCGGCGGGTCGGGGTCGAAAGCCGCCGCTTACAGCGGCGGCGAGTCCTCTGTTTGTGCTGTGTGCGTATGGGTTGTTTGGTTGGGCTGTGGTTGGTATGGGGTTGTTGGCTGGTCTGGGTCGAGTCGGTTGTGGTGTTGGCCGGCGCCAGAGTCGCGCCGGCAGGAAATGGGAGGTGCCGCCATGAGCAGCGGCGCCGATTACAGCAGTACGTGTGTTTGGTTGTCGGGGGAAAGGGCTGTGTGTCGGGTTGGGTGCCGCTGTGAGCAGCGGCGTCGGTCGTGGTCGGTGGTGTGCGTGGCCGGCGACTGGGAGTCGCCGGCAGGGTCGAGACGGCGGCGGCGAGCCAGGGCAGTGGCAGTCGAGAGAGAGAGAGGCTGGAAATTGGGGGAAAGGTTAGGATGGCATGGTTGGTAAATTAGAAGTGTTCTAGGGGTAATTTTCAATGATATATATTGCTGAAATTTGATTTCCAAATTCTTGTAATTAAAATTTAGATAATCAAAGCATGCATTAAAGTCTAATTTATGTATAATAAACAATCAACCATTGGAATCAATTGAATTACATGGTTTTATTTAATAATTAATGATAATATGCATGTTTTGCCTAATAAATCATGGAATTATGATAACATGTTTGGGATTTAGAATATATTAAGCCTATGGATATTATCTTATAAGTTATAGTATATGATATATGAAAATTCGAGTTTTAATTAATCGATAGAGATAAAGTACGTTAATTAAATTATGCTTTAAATATCATAATTAGGTAGATAAATATTGGACTTTGAATTGAATAAAATGATATAGATTATTACTTAGGATATGATAAATGAGACAAGATTTAATTAAATAATAAAGAAAAGTTATATAAATTAATGCATGTTAAATTGGATCTAGTTATATAATTAATTAGGGAATAAAGCCCTAGATTTTATCCAAGTGATTAATAAAATATAGTTTGAGCTCAAATTTGGAATTAAGTATTATTACATTATTTATTATAAATTTTTAACCAAAGATTTATTTGGAATTATAAATTAAACCTAGGTTGGTAATACTGTAGTTGGTAATAAATTGTTGGTTGCAGTAATGGCCACCTTTTGTCTTCCGGTAATGTACCATAATATTACAATCCAAATAATCTGATGTGTTAATTTTTACACACATAAACACTCCATATTGCACACACTACACATACTCTTTACACACAATCTTCTTTATAAATCCCGAATTCACATAGCAAAACTTGAAGGAGCACACAACATTCGATCTTCGTACAAAAACAAGTAGAAGAACACACACCAAAATTCAACGGGTACTTGGAAGAGGATAGTTTGTCAATCAATCTAAATCGATCTCCGAAACACTGTAAGTGTTGTTTTTTATTTTATAGAAAATTTTCTATAATGAATGTATCTTTATCTATGATTTTCTTGATGTTTTGATGACGTTATATCTTGTCAAACATTTTGTTTTTATCTCTCTATATATGATGATGTTTATATATTGCACGAATAAAATGGATTAGCGCACGTACACACTCTTTAGTTGAATGTTGATAATTAAGGTTGTGTTTGGATAGAGTTTTTTGAAATTTAAGATATGAAATCATCCAAATGACTTAAAAATTAATTCAAAATGAATGTGAGAAAATTGAAATCCATATCTAATTCAAAACACCACAATGAGTTTGCTGTTGTTGATTTTAAATCTCTTCTAAAATTCACAAATCTAAATAGGCCCAATTTTTTTTTTTTTTTCTAAACGATCTCATCTACTCAGAAATAGAAATTTATGTAATTAGACCACATATTGAGATTTTATTTTTTTCATAATTATAATTATAATTATAATTTGTGTATATACTTATTAATAATAGTTCATATTTCTTTTATTTTTATATTTATTTACCAAAATTAAAATGAAACAAGAACATGGAAATTATATGCTTCCAGTAGTTTTTCTTTTCAAATATATATTTAATTAATCAATTATAGAAATAAAAAGTGGAAGAACTTAGAAATAACAGAACCAAGTGGTTCACTTTGATTTATTAAATTTTATTTGTCTGAATCCAAGTTTGGATTCCAAATAGTTTGAATATGTTTTATGAAAAATGGAGCGAAGAGAGAGTGCGTGCAAAACACACACCAATGAGCGTAGAACGCACTCTAGAAGTAAAAAAAATCATTAAATAATTAACCCTAAATCTTGAAGGTAGATCCAAACATTATCTCATATATTTGTAACAATTCAAAATTCAAATCATGAAATTAAATCGGAAAGAAAATTTATCATATACAGTTGACAATCGATATTTTATATTGAAAAAGGTTGAGAAATAAATATGATTGTAAATGATTTTGCACAAAAGGAAAATAAGAAATTAAAAGGAAATCTAATTCTACCTTTGTAAAAGGTTGGTAATAAATTGTTGGTTGCAGTAATGGCCACCTTTTGTCTTCTTTTAATGTGCCATAATATTACAATCGTAATAATCTGATGCGTTAACTTTTACACACATAAGCACTCAATCTTGCACACACTACACAAACTCTTTACACACAACCTTCTTTATAAATCCCCAATTCACATATAGCAAAACTTGAAAGAAAACACAACATTCGATCTTCATACAAAAACAAGTAAAAGAACTCACCAAAATCCGACTGGTACTTGGAAGAGGATAGATTGTCAATCAATCCAGATCGATCTCCGTAAGTATTGTTTTATATTATTGAAACAATATTTACGAAGACTTAGAAAAATTTAATTTTTAATTATTTTATTTTAGATGGAAAGACTTAGAAAAAGAAAGAAGGAAAGATTATGAATGTTATGTAATTTGTTTTTACAATATTAAGTTAAATTGTGAATATATAGTTCTAATTATATTTCAATAACGTTGTTTATAAAATTTTCTCCATTTAATTCAAAGTAACAGATAATATTTTTCTTATTTGTGAAATTGAAAGGATTGACATATTATTTTTCATTTCCTTTTATAAATAATATCCATATCAAAAACATTTTTTTGTTAATTATTATATGTATATTTTAATGTATGTGTTTTAGGATGTTTTACTGAGTGTTTTCCTGCAAAAATATTTAAAAATAAGGAATTATTGAATATGCTTTATGGAAAATGGAGCACAGACAAAGTGCGTGCAAAGCACATATCAATGGGTGCAGGCGCGTGCGTCGCAAGCACCCTAAAAGCAAAAAAATCATTAAATAATTGAACCTAAATCTAGAAGGTATATCAAATATTATCACAATTTATTTGAAACAATTTTTGAATTCAAATCATGAAATTAAATCGGAAAGAAAATTTATCATATGTAATTGACCATCGTTTATATTGACAAAGGTTGAGAAATAAATAAGATTGTAAATGATTTTATACAAAAGGGAAAAAAGAAATTACAAGGAAATGTAATTCTACCTTCGTAAAAGGTTGGTAATAAATTGTTGGTTGCAGTAATGGCCACCTTTTGTCTTCTTGTAATGTGCCATAATATTACAATCCAAATAATCTGATGTGTTAATCTTTACATACATGAACACTCAATCTTGTACACATACTGTTGAATCACAATCTTCTTTATAAATTCCCAATTCACATAGCAAAACTTGAAGGAACACACAACATTCGATCTTCGTACAAAAACAAGTAGAAGAACACACCAAAATCCGACAGGTACTTGGAAGAGGATAGTTCGTCAATCAATCCAGATCGATCTCCGAAAAACTGCAAGTTTTGTTTTTTATTTTGGGAAAAAAATTCTATAATGAATGTGTCTTTATCTGTGGTTTTCTTGATGTTTTGATGACGTTATATCTTATCAAACATTTTGTTTTCTTAGTATGATGATGTTTATATATTGCACGAATAAATTGGATTAGCGCATGCACACTCTCTTTAGTTGAATGTTGATAATTAAGGTTGTGTTTGTGTCACGCCCCAATTTTCTTAATAAAATTAAATATAAAATTTTCTAAAAACGGGCGTCCAGCAAAAACACAATAATCGAACAATTTAAATAAAACATAAAATTCCAAATTCACGAAGGTTTTTAAACACGCCAAATAATTTACATAAAATTATAAGTTATCAGAAATCAGCAGCGAAATTATTAGTATACAAGCCACCGGCTTAACTTTACAATCCTTCAAAATAAATAGATTTTAAAAACATTTGCGAACATAGCATAGCATATTTATATACAGCAAAATAATTATATGCATCTTTTTTCAGCTTCGTCTCTCCTCATCCGGATCAAAACATAGAAAAACATGCAAAGGGGGTGAGCGTATAAAATACACTCAGTGGGAACACGTAGTAAAATATGGGAAAATAAGCTCATAAACCACATAAAATAATTAATTTCAATCATTTCACATGCAAACATAGCATTTTTATAATCATTCATATCAATTTCATGTTCAAAAATTTACGGTTCTTAGCCGTCATAGATGTGGTTCTTAGCCACCATAGATACGGTTCTTAGCCGCCATAGATGTGGTTCTTAGCCACCATAGATAATTCATGTAATTTCACATATATTCATGCCTATAACATCACAAACATTTATTGTTGCCATTCATCATCTTTCAGCACGCATTCATCATATATATAATAAAACATGTCACATTTCTCATAAAGTGAGATTCATCTTCATCATATAATCACATTGCATGCGTTCAGCACATAAACCCAACACATTTCATTTAGCATAATAAAATTCATAATTTAAATATTTCGAAAGAAATATAAATACCGATTTAGCACTTTTTCCCCACCTTAAAGTAGACGATCAAAAACTGTAGAGCC
Source organism: Scutellaria barbata (assembly GCA_028654395.1). Lineage (NCBI taxonomy): Eukaryota > Viridiplantae > Streptophyta > Magnoliopsida > Lamiales > Lamiaceae > Scutellaria > Scutellaria barbata. Next base: position 6,800,349 of record CM053650.1, read on the forward strand.
CAGAGATATCTACGGAGCGAACTCCTGCGTATCACCTATAATCATAAAGATTTGACTTAGAATATACTCGAGCTCTCATTTATTAAGAAACTAATTTCTTAAAAATATAACCCTATTTCATAATGAATTATGCCTAATTTTTTAAAATAGAAAGTCCAAATCGAACTTAATATTTCGGGTTTAATTAGATGTGAATCTAAGGTTAATAAACCTTAGATTTAAAATTAATAACTAAAACATAAGATAAAATAAATTAATTAGCATATTATTTTTAGACCGATATTAGACCGATTTATTTTGAAAAATGACTCAATTGACTTTTGATTTTTGTTGAAATCAATTTCACCTTGAATCTCATCTCTAATTTTCCTTATCAATGTAAGAACTTCTGGTGTTGTTTTTGAGTGAGACCTGAATTATCCTTGTTGTGCTTGCATAATGCTCTTTGAATCTCGTCGGTCATTGTTTTTTTTTTTCACACCTTTAAGATGAGAAGTCATGTTGTGTGTATGATTTATTTGTGTTGGTATATTTTGATCTTGTATTTATATAGAAAATATTTTTTAATATCCATAAAGTGACACAGTGAACACAAGAAGAATAATAAAGTGGGAGATTGAAGGGTTTTTTCAAATTGGGCTCTTCAATATAATTAAGTGGAAGTTTGAAATGTATTTGTAAATTGAGTATTTTATTATAAATTAATAAAATATTAATTAATATTTAAATTAATAATATTAATTTATCGATTAATTAATATCTCTTTTAATTAATAAATTTTGGTGGTTCCATGAGTATTAAATTATAGAGTTTCTATTGTATGTAATTTTCTAATAATCCAAACTAAACTTTTTTTCCGCTCCTATGTTTTTATATTTACTAAATCAATATTTTAATTTTTATTCCTTAATTTAGTTTAAATGGAAAGTGTTGAGTTTCTAATTCATATCTATCAAAACTCCACAAATGAATTTACTATTAAGAATTTCAAATTCTCCTCAAATCCACCATCCAAACACAATTTAAGTTTGTATTTATATATAAATATTAAAAGCATTAATATGTATATATATATCATGAATATAATATTACATTATATTATTACCAAACTAAATTATTTAATATTATATACAAACCGTGCAATGTATGAGAGAAAATACTTATTTAAAAAATGTAATACCCAATTTTTTTAATGTTTAATTAATTATGTTAAAGTAGTAAAATTGTCATAGTGATACCTCTCATTTTCCCCTTCTAATACTTTGACACATAACCCCATTTATATGCATAAGTTCCATCTTTTGTGTTGGAAGAAAGAAAAAAAGTCAAGGTAGAAGAGTAAATAAGAAAAAATAAGTGTTATATATCTTCTCCATCTCTCAAGTCTCACCAAACACCGTCGCTGCCATCTCTGCATTGCCGCTGGTGAAGTTTTTCCAATAGGGTATATCGAACTATCCATATGTAGTACTCATCAAGCCCGTTACAAATACAGGTTCGGAATTTGATTCAGTCGCCGCCTCCGTTGTGTACGGTCACGGGAAGAGGCTGAAAACCGTTTCTCTCTCCCCTCTCGTTCTTTCCCTACTACCGAAACATTGCTGCCACTGTGGGTTGTCATGGAATCGGCGTGGGATTCATGCTGACGACTCGAGCTGTGAGCCACCGCGGATACACAGAAAGGAAACGAGATAAGTCTACTTAGTACTTTGAAGCTTTCTGAATGACAGATATTATGTGAATAAAATCTCCTAAACCCTAAACCCTAAATTGAGTAATAATTTTATTCATATTTATGTTATTATTTTAATTAGAATTGACATGGGTAGAGGATTGCATATTCTATATATATATTTTTTAAATTCGTGTTGTGATTTCATATATATATATATATATATTTTATTTATTTATTAAAATTTCGACTCAAGACCATTAAATTTGTAGATCAAATATGTCAGTAATGCTCGAGTCAAATTGTTACATTGGAAAATAGTGGTTAATACAATATCATACTCTTGAGCGATTATTGCCAATTATTGAGTAGGTTCTACTCATTGAGTTATATAGTGTTTTGTGTTTAATACTAATTTTTAAATGATAGGTAAAACACAAAATCAAAAATATAGTTTTTTCAATTCAATGATATCGAATTGGCCCAAAGTTTATTTCAATTGTAGAAAAGTTATTGTATAAGCAACCAATAAATTTCTTAATACAACCATGCACAATAGAAATGAAGTCTCATTTATACCCTTACAACTTAATATTGATATATTCTACAGCCACATTTTCTATTTTTTTTCTCCTTTACACAATGATGTGGTTCCGATTTACCGTTCTCCTTTTGGAGCTGAAACTCGAAACCTTGGGTCCAAAACCTGCAAAACAGACACCGGGAGGGGTTCCCGGTGAAGGGACTCCGACGCTCAAGTCAGTCAAATTGCTCAAATAGATCTCTCAATGAATTATGTATTTATCATAAATTGTGTCCCAAAAGTGAACAGAATAAGGATATATATCTACTCTCTGATACTTGTTGTAATAGAAATAGGAATCCTAGTTGTAGTTGGAATAGGAGTTCTCCTAAAATCAAGGATTAGTTCGACAGCACCCTAAAAACAAGGGATATGGATAATTGTCCGTGAAAACAGCAATCAGTTGAGATCAGTTCGCTCTTATCTCATCATTCAGTTCGTCGTTACACTCCGAACTCCCTTAGTTCGACCGAATAGACATAGTTCGCCTTATCAAAATAGTTCGCGTGCGATACTTATGGCGGAGTAAACAAACGGTCCAAATAGGTTCGGGTCACAATTAGTTCGACCACATCAGTACTCCCCCCCTTTCATAGTGTATGTTGACATACACTAGTGGAGTTTACTAAACTTTGAAAAAAGATGTGAGTTTTCTCCATTATAAATAATTAATCACATAAGTATATCTGAAAGAAATAAACAGACATATTTATTCGAACATTTGAATGAGATGTTTCAATTTAATCAAGACATTCTGAGGGAACATATCAGTTCACTTCATCAATAAGACCTTCGTCTTTTTAGTTAGTTCGTCAGGACATTCGTCATTTTAGTTCGTTCGTCAGGACATTCGTTCTTTTAATTCGCCGGGATATTCCGAAGGAATTCATCAATCAGTCTACTCCATCAGGCTATTACCAGGGAATGTGTTGATCAGTTCGTTCGATCAGGACACTCCATGGGGATGTATCAATCAGTTCGTTCCAAGAGAATGTCGATCAGTTCGTTCGATCAAGACATTCCGAAGAAGTTCATCAATCAGTTCGTTCCAAGAAAATGTTCCTGATCAGTTCGGTCGATCAGACTTTCCAAGGGGAAATCATTTAGTTCGTTCCTGTGGAAGGTTTCGTTGATCAGTTCGATCGATCAACCCTTCCGAGGAGAAATCAATCAGTTCGTTCCTATGGAAGGTTTCGTTGATCAGTTCGGTCGATCAACTCTTCCAAGGAAAAATTCATCAGTTCATTCCTAGGAAGGTTTCGTTGATCAGTTCGGTCGATCAACCCTTCAGAGGAGAAATCAATCAGTTCGTTCCTATGAAAGGTTTCGTTGATCAGTTCGGTCGATCAACCCTTCCAAGGAGAAATTCATCAGTTCATTCCTAGGAAGGTTTCGTTGATCAGTTCGGTCGATCAACCCTTTCGAGGAAAAATCAATCAGTTCGTTCCTATGGAAGGTTTCGTTGATCAGTTTGGTCGATCAACCATTCCAAGGAGAAATTCATCAGTTCATTCCTAGGAAGGTTTCGTTGATCAGTTCGGTCGATCAATCCTTTCGAGGAGAAATCAATCAGTTCGTTTCTATGGAAGGTTTCGTTGATCAGTTCGGTCGATCAACCCTTCCAAGGAGAAATTCATCAGTTCATTCCTAGGAAGGTTTCGTTGATCAGTTCGGTCGATCAACCCTTCCGAGGAAAAATCAATCAGTTCGTTCCTATGGAAGGTTTCATTGATCAGTTCGGTCGATCAACCCTTCCAAGGAGAAATTCATCAGTTCATTCCTAGGAAGGTTTCGTTGATCAGTTCGGTCAATCAACTCTTCCGAATAGAAATCAATTTGTTTGTTCCTATGGAAGGTTTCGTTAATCAAAGAACTCGGAAGGTTCGACAAAGTTAGCTCTGAAAATTTTCCGACACAAAAGAATGCTGAAATCTACAGTGGGCTCGGTCTTGTAGTTTCACCATCGTCTTCGTTGGATGACAGTCCTGCAACTGAAAAGGATGATGATTTTTTCATTGATTTAACATATGCAAAAATAATGGTGATGTGGATAACACTGTTTCTCCCTCGAAGAAGGAAAAAAAAATTGATATTGATATGTCAGGATGTGAGGAGCTTGTCTCTAATGCTTTGAGAGCCCTTTACCATCCTGTTGCTTCAGTTCCTACCCTTGCTTCTGAGAATCAAGACATTCGGCCATATGATTCTGTAGCGACTTCGTTGGGAATGCCCTTGTTTGGTGATGGTAGACATCCTGCTCAAGAACATCAAAATGTTGCTATCCCAACTTCCATAGATGCATCTGGATTTCAGCATATGCGCCAATCAATTATGGCATTTGAGAAGTGCGATGATGATTTTGATGATCAAACTTGGACTTCTGACAATGGTGGGGCTTCCTCAAAAGCAGGCCGCTGCTTTTTCAGTTTGTCAAATAATACGTCAGGAAATGATCGGAGCAAGTATGATAACCATAAGGATTTGAGTGGTGAAGCCAAGAAAAATGCTGTATTCAGTGGAGAAATGCATGTTCCATGTACTTCAGGCGATGGTCTACCCTTTCATCATTTGCACTCTGGTGATCTTATAGAAGAATTGTCTGTGGGTGACCACCGGAAAGAAAAGAAAGCTAGACTTTCCAAATCTGGGGGGAAAACGACTAGTGGAAGCAAAGCCAGCTCAGGAACTGAGAGAAAAAGCCGGAGTACGAAGGACCACCATGATGGGCAGTATCTGAAAACAGATTTACTGAAAAGCGATATGGGTTGTGTACATCCTTCACTGGTAGCTAATTCAAGCTCTTCCAAGGTATCTGACTCACATAAAAACGTCTGTCAAACTCAGGTGTTAGAAGTTCCATAATTCAATTCATCTTGCAGATTCAAAGAGGTGCACTGGAGATGGCGACTGAAGTAGATATTGCAAAACCTCAACGGGATCATACATCGTGATATAAAGACTTCTAATATTCTGCTTGATGAAAAATTTGTGGCCAGGGTTTCAGATTTTGGCCTAGCTAAAACTAGAAGTGGAAGCGAGTCCCAGAGCCAGCCTAGCACAAACTTTAAAGGCACATTTGGATACAACGACCCAAATTATTTCAGAACTCATAAACTAACAACAAAAAGCGACACATATTCCTTTGGTGTGGTGTTGTTGGAAGTATTGTGTGGGAGACAAGCAGTGGAGCCATGGGTTGCAGAGGAAAGGCGTAGTCTAACTATGTGGGCTCAAGATAACATTAGTAAGGGACAAGTTGATAAGATTGTAGCTCCAGCTCTGAGGGAAGAAATATCACCAGATAGTCTGAAGACATTTGTGAGGATTGTAGAAAAATGTCTACTAGATGAACCAAAAAAAAAAAGGCCAGCAATAGCACATGTTGTTATAAAACTTATGTTTGCACTTGATCAGCAAGAAAATGCAGAATCTTTGGCACCAAAAGAGAGAGCTATTCATTCTGATGTATTTCCATCGACTGATAAACCTAATGAGAATTCAAGTGCTGCTGATGCTTCGGTAGCTGATGATAGAACTATCTTATTAGTTAGCAGAAGGCTAACGGTAACTTCCTCTAATGTGCAAAACAAAACTTCTCTGCCAAGAGAACAAACTAACAGCAACATGATTAATTCTGGAGAAAAAGATGAGAGAAAATCCATGGTGCATAGGCTATCACGGAAACTTTGGCCATAGGATGCATTATGGAAAACAGGAAAATCACCAAAGGAAAAGAATTTGGTCAGCCATGCACTATCAGCACCAATAGCACGTAGGACTAGCAATCACACAAAGTCCGCAGGAGGCACTGTTTCGAAGAAGAGGACAGATGGAAGCAATGAGTTGATTTCAACGCCAACTTTAAGGGGGGGTTTTTTTTTTCAAGAGTTGAAGGCCGCCATGGGTCAGAGGACGATCTGGATCTCTTCTACGTCAGTCTTGTTCCGTCTCTGTTTCCTTGAGAATCTCCGCAGACAAAGGCATCAGCTGAAGCTTCCTCAAAGAATCAAAAAGCAGTGCATCAGACTCTTCTTCAAAGTTATCAATGATTTCTTTGATCCTCAACACCTCTACATAAAACTGAGACTCCTCCTCAATCTCATCAGTCAACGCTTCAACTTCTCCGAAACTGTAATTGCGCATGTGATTCGTTTTTATCTCCGAAACTTGTCAATGATCATCATCGTAATCTCTGCTACTGCTATTCACCTTGCTCTCTTTCGTATCTTTACTCCCTGAAGCATCAATTTCGCTCTTCAACTTATCCTCACTCTGCTCTAAACCATCGCGATTCGGCACAACCAATTCAACTTTATCACATCCAAAACACTTCGCACATCCAAAACACTTCGTAACTTTGCACGTAAACAGCATCTCCGCTATCCGATCCCTCTTCAGTTTGAAATCATATGGACAATCGGAAGCAGCGATCAATATCGCATTCTCAATGATATTAAAAATGTCGGAATTTGCAGCCCCGAAATACTCCCTCCATCTATCGAGACTCGCAGAAGTGTCGGCCATGGTGAACAAATCAATCTAATTCACAAGGCCTTTATTCAAATTAAATGGGGATTTCTCAATCAGTGACCAGATCGAGAATTCGATCCTATTCTTATAGATAAGTACCACAATTCGATGTTGATGGTACACCGCAAATCAAAACTCGCAGGGAAAAAACCTTATTGGAAAAAAATCTGGCGTTAATTTTGATTGGGTATAGATAGAAACAGTAGGTTTTTCAGATGGAGAATGAAGAATAGAATTGTGGGCAGAGATTGAGTCCAACGAGATTCTCTAAATAATAAACTGAAATTCTTTTCCAAATCAATCAGTAGGCTATTGCACAGGAAACCGATTAGGCAGGCAGAAAAAAAATCTAAACTGGATTTTATTCGAAGAACTGAGATGGCATGGAAATATGATGAATTTGGGACTGTGTTTTGGCTGTCTCCTTCATCCTTGTGGTTCCTCAATGGTCCACCTATCTCGACTCCCTGTATTCATCTGGTATTTACCATATTTATTATCTCAACGTCAAAACTCAGAATTTCCCACAGACGGCGCCAATTGATGTGGTTCCGATTTACCGTTCTCCTTTTGGAGCTAAAACTCGAAACCTTGGGTCCAAAACCTGCAAAACAGACACCGGGAGGGGTTCCCGGCGAAGGGACTCCGACGCTCAAGTCAGTCAGATTGCTCAAATAGATCTCTCAATGAATTATGTATTTATCATAAATTGTGTCCCAAAAGTGAACAGAATAAGGATATATATCTACTCCCTGATACTTGTTGTAGTAGAAATAGGAATCCTAGTTGTAGTTGGAATATGAGTTCTCCTAAAATCAAAGATTAGTTCGACAGCACCCTAAAAATAAGGGATATGGATAACTGCCCGTGAAAACAGCAGTCAGTTGAGATCAGTTCGCTCTTATCTCATCATTTAGTTCGTCGTTACACTCCGAACTCCCTTAGTTCGACCGAATAGACATAGTTCGCCTTATCAAAATAGTTCGCGTGCGATATTTATGACGGAGTAAGCAAACGGTCCAAATAAGTTCGGATCACAATTAGTTCGACCACATCACACAACCATTTATCTGTCATTGTCATCATCGCCGTCATCTTCTTCTTACAACTATGAAGAGTCTTTAAACAAACCTAGAGAATTTTATATATTGCTCAACCAAACAACTATTGCAATAACAAATTATTTTTAATTTTGAATATTGAAATATTTTGGAATATACATCAACTTCACGATTACAATATTTAGATATTTGTAAATTTTTTGGATTGTAATAGTGGAACTATTGCAAAATATATGAAACCATGCGTTCATAAAATTCTATCAAACAACAATTTCGAATAACTCGAAAATCTAACGTAACAAAGTCATATTCACCAAAAAAATTCATAGAAGTATTATGCATTTTACCTTATAAATTTTTAAATCCATTCAAAAAATGATTTTTTTAAACAATATGATTGAAATTTGATTGAATACTAAATGATTGTAAAGAAAAAAAAAAAGGGAATAGGGTTGTAGAAAATCTATACCTATAAAAGAAGGTTTTGGCTCTCCCACAACCCGACACATCAGCACTTTGGAGGAATGTAGTCGTCACGTGTCTTCCCCTCTTATTTCAAAACTGCCACATAAGTATTTTCATCTTCCTCACCCACCCCTCCAACATATAAGAAACGGTAGCAGCAATTAGAGCATCAAATTGTACATTTAAGAAGGTTTTGGAATAAAAAACATAAAAGAATTACTCATTATTTTTGAAAGATATTTGCGAAAAACTACCACGATAATTATATCAAATAAATTTTATCTATGATTAACTATTTGATCACTTTTATAAAAAATACAAAAATCAACCACAATAAATAAATTAGCTAAACAAAATAACCACAATAGGTATATATAAATAACAAATACATAAAAAAAAAAACAACTTGTATAAATTAAACGAGTTAGGAAGTTCATGCAACGCACGGGTTCAAACCTAGTATAGTTTTAAAAGTAAAAATGAAATTTATTTTTATGATGACTATATTGAAAAACTGTCTATATAAAATCACCCTTGCAGAAATGCAAATATACTTTTTATTTTTAAATACAAAAATTGAAAGCCAGTTTATACCTAATTCAAATCCATAAATTAAAGAAACTAGGCTACTAGCCTTGACCTTGCTTAATCTTTCATTTCAATTTAAGCATTCTCACAGCTACCCTCTATCTGCAATCCAAAGGAAACTCATCCATGATTGCATTCCACGAATACCATTCTTCTAAACCTAATTTAATAATCATCGGACAGAGATCGAACCCATTTGATCTCCAAAGAGAAGATGATTATACCAATTGTTGGGATTATCTTGATCGAAAACGACAGCTGAAACACAAAACATTGGATTGCTTGGTTGACACGGTCCCGCGCTTTCTTAGACTTCACTTTCAAACATTGCGCAAAGTATATAATGAGCCGATTCTTGAATTGCTGCTTCACGATTCCACTGTCCAGGCAATCCCCAGATTCACAGGTATTATGCACTGTTCTTGATTTGGAATTTCGCGCTTATTTTTTCGAAATTATGACGATCATTTTGGTTTTGGTTTTTGATTTGTGTTGTCCCTTTGATCTTTCGTTTTGTTTGGGTTTAGGGATTAACAGAAAGTATGGAGAAGCCATCGACTAGCAATTCCAATGACAAGTTTGAGTCTGAGGTATTATAGGCTTTCTATTCAGGACATTATTGTTTGGAGGTTTCATTTTGTCTAAGGGTGAGGCTATTTTGCACCTCATAGAATACAAACGCACTCTATATATATGTTGGATAAGTGTTGGTCGACGAACAAGAATACGTTTGGTTGAACATGGTCTGAGGTGTTCGGTCAGTCCAGATTGAACACCTTAATTTTAATTTAAATGTTATAAAGTTGATCGAACACTTGGAGGGGTGGGTGTTTAGAATTTTATAAGGTGCAAATAGCTGAAAGTGCCATTTGGAGTTAATTATATATATCAAATCTATTGAAAGGGAAAATGAGGATTACACTGTTTATTTTAGCACTAGAATTCTATTATTCTTGTGCAATGTTATGATTGAGGTTGCATCAGCAAGTTTGTTCGGGAAAGATTTTACTAGCCATGCATTTTAAAGTATACTTGATATCTGAAGATTAGTGAACATGACCTTTCTGTTTTCCATCTTGAAATCATGTAAATTGATGATTTGAAGTTTGGTTTTGATTTATATAGTCTGATTTGTGAATTATCAGAGGCATGGAATTTTTTTTTGTTGCTTAATTCTTTCCTTGTATTTTTAGCATAAGTATGATTTACAAAAGCCGTGTCTAGTGTGGTAGTTATGTGAAATGTTGTTTTCAATATTTATCATCAAGTTTATCATGTTTCATCAATCAATATATTGATCTGTTGCAGAAGTCAAATAAGGAACTGAAGGAGCCAATGGGCACACCTACAGCTAATGTCATTCTTAACCATGATTTTTCTGAAGGACTTCATTTGTGGCATTTTAATTGCTGTGATGCTTTTGTGGTTTCCTCAGACTCTGGTTATCCTCACAGGCTATCAGCTAAATTAAGTGGCCGTTTTGCTGTTATTACAAACAGGAAGGAATGTTGGCAAGGCCTAGAACAAGATATCACTGATAGAGTTTCTGTGGGTTCCACTTACACAGTTTGTGCTTGGGTTGGAATCTCGGGAGCTAGTCAAGGCGTTGCTGACGTGCAGGCCACTCTGAAACTTGAATACCAAGATTTATCAGTTACCTATTCATTCATTGGAAGGTATTTTCTTTCTCTGTTTCAGTTTGATTATCTTGCTTGAGGTAGCGATTCTTGATGCAATGAGCCATGTCCAGAACTTGTGCTTCCATGGAGCGTTGGGAGAAGCTAGAAGGTACTTTTTGTCTATCAACTATGCCTAGCCGAGTTACATTTTATGTGGAAGGGCCTTTGCCTGGAATCGACATACTCATAAGATCAGTAGTAGTTTCCTGCCCCGGCTCCATTCACTGTGATGTAAGTTTATCTAGAAACTGATTTGTTTTTATTATTGTTTTTTAAGTAATCAAGCTTTGCCCCTCGATAAATACCTTTTTTTTTATTTGAAAAGTTTTTTTTTTTTGTTACAATTTTTTTAATAATTTTGAACTCATTGAAAAGATTGAAGCTTGTGAAAATCATGAGTAGCTTAGCTTGTATAATTTATTGCGTACAAATATTAGTGTTGCTATTTTTCTAATTTGTTTACAGATTGTGCCAGGAAATATCTATTATGCACTTAATTGAAACAAAGATATATGTATAAAATCATTTGTTACTTCTAGAAGTCTTTTTGCCTTCCATCAGTGATTCTATATTGATGTGGTATGGTTATTTGCTTCGTATAGACCGAAAGAAAAGGCCCTGTCTATGATGATGATGACAACATCATACAGAACCCAAGATTTGATGATGGCCTTAATAATTGGACTGGGAGAGGTTGCAAAATTGTATTGAATGAATCTATGCTCGACGGAAAAATTCTACCACAATCTGGGAAGTATTTTGCATCAACAGCAAATCGGACACAGAACTGGAATGGAATTCAGCAGGAGATAACTGGGAGAGTGCAGCGGAAGCTTGCCTATGAGTTCATTGCTACAGTTCGAATATTAGGTAATAACATCAGCAGTGCAGATGTTAGGGCAACTCTCTGGGTACAGGCAGTAGATCTGCGTGAACAGTACATAGGGATTGCCAGGTATACATCAGCTAATTAATGTCTTGAAGAAATTTTTCGTTGTACCTTTCCAAGATCAGAAAATATCTACTCATGATTCATGCATTTTGAGAAGTAGAGTTCTATAAAGTTCCTCCCTGAAATTTGTGTTGTCTAAAGTTAATTCAGAACACTCATTTTTCACAATATACAGGAAACATGGTTTTCAATGCTGACTGTTAGTTTACAGTAGAAACTATATCTGAGAGTTGACTCGTCTTGTTCATCATGCAACTCTAACTTAAAAAAAAAAAAAAAAAACTCTTGTTTTAGGTCAGGATAAACCTTGTCTTGTATTTGCTATTGGCCTCTAATGCAAGAGAGATGGCTGGGTTAATGCACAGAAAGTTATATTTTACCTTTTTTTTTTTTTTTTAATTATTATACTGTTTTTAGCATCTGTCCATAAAAATGAATGTTAATATCTTTCACGTCTTTCCTTATTCGGACACATTATTTGTCATAATAACTGATGTTAATCATTTATTCGGTGTGAAGTATTGAATATATCTTTTTTCTAAGAAGTTGGTTGGTTATGTAGTGTGCAGGCCACAGACAAAGATTGGGTGCAGTTGCGTGGAAAATTTCTATTAAATGGTTCCCCATCAAAGGTCGTTATTTATTTAGAAGGTCCTCCTCCAGGCACTGATATCCTTCTCAATAACCTAGTTGTAAAGCATGCTGCTAAACCACCACCTGCATCTCCACCAGTCATTGAGGTATTGTTAGAAATGCCTTAAGTATAATTAGTATAGTAATCCTTTCTAACCAAATGCAAAATTTAGAAAGAACAGAATAAGTAAACATTGAATCTTTTGTCCTGCTTGACCAGAGTGCTGCTTTTGGATTTAATATTATTGCTAATAGCAACCTTAGTGATGGCACCAATGGCTGGTTCCCTCTTGGTAATTGCACTCTTAGTGTCAGTAATGGATCGCCACATATCCTTCCTCCAATGGCCGGAGATTCCCTCGGACCTCATGAGCCCTTGAGTGGGCGCTACATTCTTGTGGCCAATCGTACTCAGACATGGATGGGTCCCGCTCAGATGATTACAGATAAAGTGAAACTTTATTTGACTTATCAAGTGTCTGCATGGGTTCGAATTGGAACTGGGGCTACTAGACCTCAGGTTGTTAATGTGGCTCTTAGTGTGGATGGTCAATGGGTAAATGGTGGCCAAGTTGAGATTAGTGATGATAAATGGCATGAACATGGTGCATCTTTCAGAATCGAGAAACAACCTGCAAAGATAATGGTTTACGTACAAGGTCCTGATGCTGGGATTGATTTGATGGTTGCAGGGCTTCAAATCTTTCCGGTGAACAGATGTGCGAGGTTTAAACACTTGAAAAAACAAACAGAAAAGGTTAGTTCCGAATGGCTTTTTGGTACATTTAATAATAACTCAAAGTAGATTTTGAGTCTTGAAGCCTGTTTCTGATGTTGTCTTCGTAATCAGAATACATTAGACGACACTTATCTATAATTATAAATTTTTATCCATTATGTTACTATGAATTACACAAATTGTTACGTGTTAAACTTTGCAGATTCGCAAGCGGGATGTTGTCTTAAAGTTTATGGCATCAGATTCAGACACACTGTTCGGCACATTCGTAAACATTAAACAAACTCAGAATAGCTTCCCATTTGGTTCGTGTATAAACAGGTCAAATATCGACAATGAAGAATTTGTTGATTTTTTCACGAAAAACTTCAACTGGGGCGTCTATGGAAATGAGTTGAAGTGGTATTGGACGGAGCCACAGCAAGGAAACTTCAACTATAAAGATGCTGATGAGATGTTGAACTTGTGTACGAGCCACAACATTCAACTTCGTGGGCACTGTATCTTCTGGGAGGTGGAGTCAACGGTTCAGTCTTGGATACGTGCTTTGAGCAAAAATGATCTAATGACAGCTGTTCAAAATCGTTTAACAGGTCTATTGACCCGTTACAATGGAAAGTTCAAGCATTACGATGTGAATAATGAAATGATGCATGGATCGTTCTACCAAGATCGTCTGGGAAAAGATATCAGGGTGAACATGTTCAAGACTGCAAAGCAACTTGACCCATCAGCCACCCTCTTTGTAAATGACTACCATGTTGAGGATGGTTGTGACTCACATTCATCACCCGAGAAGTACATTCAGCATATTCTTGATCTCCAAGAGCAGGGAGCTCCCATTGGAGGAATAGGTATACAGGGACATATAGATAGTCCAGTTGGGCCTATTGTTTGTTCTGCTCTCGATAAGTTGGGAATTCTGGGCCTTCCAATCTGGTTCACGGAGCTTGATGTCTCTGCTGAAAACGAGTATGTTAGAGCTGAAGATTTGGAAGTCATGCTCCGAGAAGCTTTTGCCCATCCTGCAGTGGATGGTGTAATGTTGTGGGGATTTTGGGAGCTATCCATGAGCAGAGATAATTCTCACTTGGTTAATGCAGAAGGGGATATAAACGAAGCTGGTAAGCGATACCTTGCTCTCAGGAAAGAGTGGCTGTCTCATGCTCACGGCCATCTTGACGAAGAAAATCAATTTGAGTTCAGAGGATTTCATGGATCATATGAAGTTGAAATTGTGACTTTTTCTCAAAACAAAGTGATCAAGACATTTGTGGTTGATCAAGGTGCGGAGCCACTTGTTATATCCATCAATCTCTAGCTGTTCATATTTATTAACATTTCATGTTTTTATTGGCTGCAAATGTTATGCTCATCATAGCATGATGATTTTAACTGATGTTCTGTTGTATGAATCAAGTGAATAAATCTGTTACTTCTTCTGTGTTCTTTTAAGTAGTCAGAATAGTTGCATGTTTTTTCCTCAAATTTCTATATAAGAATCCATTGGTTGAAGGATTTGAAAATAAGGATAAATTCATTGGTTGTCGTTTGGATTGATGTTGGCTTGAATCCATCACTCTCATCTGGAGATCTTTTTTCTTTTATTTATTTATTTATTATTTTTGCAAATTTGCAATGGGTTTCAAATTCTCAATCCTGTACAATCTAATAGAATATCCATCACTTTTGTCTTATACTAGGAAAAGCTGCCGAGATTATGTTTTAAGATTCAATCATGCAAGACATTGTACTGAATAACCAAATATTCCTAAAATATAGTGTTCGAAATCACATTTTTTCTTATGTACACACAAAGATATAATATAAAATAGGGATAGATCCATGATTTTGGTATAATTTTTCTGGTGGTTTTGCTTAAATGTCCATCGATCACGTGTAATCATCACATCCCCTCGTTATATGGAAAGTAAAATTAATAGATGTTTTAGATTTTTGACACATCAATTGTGGACATATATTAATGTGTTCACGGTGGGTAGGTGAGCATGACTGATTTTTCTAAAGAAGAAAGGATATATATGACTAAATGAATTCGATATTGAAAAAACTCAAGTTAAATTGATTATTATTGATGAAAGAAACATATTAATTGTATATTAACAAATAATGAAAGAAAATTTGATGTTTCATACGAGATAAAGTAAAATATTTTTGTAAAGATTAAATTACATAAAATATAAGGTGCATATGTCTTTCTTTGACTAGGAAATATATATTTTCAAGGATTTTTTATTAAATCATTAAATTAATAAAAAAAAAACTAAAAATTAAACATCAGATGATATTATATTTATTATGAGCTATTTATTATGTGCGATTTATTATTTATTGTATTAATATACAATTTGTAATTATATAATGAAATTGTTATATTATAAAGTTATTCATACATCTTTTATTATTCAAATTTTATATAATATACAAATATATTTTCATATATCTATTGATTTTTAAAGTTATTTAAAGTTATATTTTAAAATTTTAAAAAATTATTGGGTAAAGTAGAGTTTTAACTGAAAAAAGTAAAATTTTGTTGAATTCCCCTTATACATTAGACCTTCCATATGTATTTGTTTTGGGTTGTATGTTATTTTAAATTCAAATATCACAAATTGTATACGTTCTTCTAAATTATATTTGATAATATTAAAAAGGTGGAATACAAAATTTATAAATAATTTAAACGACGAACTTGAAAGTTTATATTCTATTTGTTCGTCTTTTGTTGGATTTTTCATGACTCGATAGATAATTTGATAAGTCATGATTTTAAGAGCTAGTTATAAGAGACCAATTAATAATATAAGTTTTGAAATATTTATTTATGTACAACATTTCTCATAATTACAAAATGTATATTAAAATTTCTTTTAACTTTCAAATTGATAATATGAATAATTCTAGACATTAAGTAATTAAAGTTAACCAATAAAAAAAAAGAATTAAAAACTTGAAAACTTACATTCTATTTATTTCTATTTTTTGTTGATTTTTTTTCATGGTTCGATAAATAATTTAATAAGCCAATGATTTTTGGAGTTGGTTAAAAGTGACCAATTAACAATAAAAATTTTGAAATATTATTTATATATAATATTTCTCATAATTACAAAAAATATTTTAAATTTTTTTTAACTTTAAAATTAATAATGAGAATAATCATAGACATTAAGTAATTAAAGTTAAAAAAATTTAAAAAAATAAATAAATTATTATTCAACAATGAATAATAATAATAATAATTAACAATATATTATATGGGAAAAATGTTACAAATAACATGAACAATTTTCTTGATAAAACAAATAATTTTTGGAATTATTTTACTAATTAATATAATGATGTGATCTTTTTAGGAGAGAAAATGACAAAATTGTAAATTTTATCAATTGTCCTTCTTTTATATATATGTTGGATCAAGATATCCGAGTTGTGTTATACCGAGCTATCCAGGCTGCACAGGTCATACACTTGGTCGATAAAGGTTGTCAGCTCGGGACCTGAAACCGGTCAGGCATCTCGGCCAGGTACTTACCCTGGACGATACCCAGGCCATCTACTCTAAAGATGGCCGAGGTGAACCAATGGTCGAGCTAAGCAGAGACAACCGAGCAAATATCGAGCCAGCTGTTAAGAGATCGTGGATGATAAAACCGCCACATAACACGGAACGAATAGGCGGAAAATAAGGGGAAAATGGGTGTAACTTCCACACTCCCCCACGATCCCCACTACTTACCTTTTTCTGTTTATAAATAGTTGTAATTTTAACTTGTAAAGGATGGGATTCTCATTCTGTAAACAGCACTAGAGAGCTCATTTCTTTAAATTAATGCGATAAGGTCCTGCTCAGTCACAAAAACCGTCCAGGGTCAGCCGATCTAAAATTGCCCGAGTAGGCTCCGGGCACAGTGTTTGCTACTCATGCACACTTTGAAATTCATTTCTTCGTTCAATCTTATCTCCTTTTGTATCAATTTGGGTGTTCGACTAGGAATAATTCGCATACATATTCCGACGTCAACATTTTGGCACTAGAGGAAGGGGCTTTATTCCCAAAACCTGAACACAACTTCGAAACACAATGAGCAACTCTGATCGCAATATTACTCCAGAACCCCAGGCTCCTGTTTTCCAGCCTGGTTGCTCCAGCCGACTGCGGCCGCTTACAGCCGAAAAAGTTCTTTCGATGGCTCCAATCACTTTGGAGACTCCAGAGACCCCCATGTCTGTGGTGCAGATCAGGGGTATCATGGCCGCACTCACTGAACGGCTCAAAGAAGCTGAACAAAGAGAAAAGGCCAAAGAAATCAATGGCCTACTGGAGGACTCCGAGTCCTCAGGGGGACCCAGTCGGAGGCGGAACCTGGGGAAACGCGTCGTCGAGAATGACCTTCGACGAAGCCAGTCCCCCACGCGGGCCCGAGCGGATCACCATCGGGTCCGCCCTGATAACACCGGGGGACGGGCAGACAGGCGGTTCACCCACGATGACATCGAATCAGTCCTAACCGGGGAGGCCAGGAGACCAGATAGGCTCCCCAATGAAAGAGGAGAGGTTCCACCACCTCACGATGAGAGTACCGGCCACAACCTTCGGTACTCCGAACTCAGGGAGGAGCAAGAACTCCGACGACGGCTGGCTGACATTCAAGCCAGGCGAACAAAAGGGGGCTGGAAGAGGGCCACCCCCTTTACAGAGCACATTGCCACCTTGGTCCCATCCAAGTTCAAAATGCCTCCCATCGGTCAGTACAATGGAGAGACCGACCCTAGTACTCACTTGGACAAATATACGTCATGGAGTTACAGGGCTTAGGAGAGGAGCTCATGTGCAAAGCATTCCCGCTCACACTGGGGGACCGAGCACAATGATGGTTTCGTTCCCTCCCCGACGCGTCAATTGGGGGATGGGACGAGCTGTCCGACCTCTTCCTGACACAATTCATGGGCTCAAGGATGAGGTCGACCCCGAAAGAGAGGCTGGTCAACGTGAGGCAAGACAAGGCCGAACCCCTGAAGTCTTATCTGGACAGCTTCAACAAGCTGGTCCTCGGCATGGAACATGTGTCAGACGACGCCATCCTTATGACCGTTATGGCCGGACTAAGGCCCCGGACCAGATTTTGGTGGTCCGTCCATGAAGAGGGGCCGAGAACGTATCACGACTTCCTCAACCGCGCAGAGCGGTATATAGGGGCCGAGAAAGCCATTCCAGAGGACAGGGCCCCTGAACGAGAGAAGAGGCCTGAAAGGCGAGAAGAAAGGAGGGAAGACAGAAGGAAACCTATGAAGCCGTTCAGGCCGGCCACGAATTTCAGGGCCTTCCAACCCGGAGGCCCCGGCCAGGTAACCGAAATCCTTACGGTTGCCCCATCCCAAGTCCTTACTGAGATTAAGGACAAGAACCTGCTGCCCGAGCCATGACCTATGAGGGCCGACCCAAATATTGCAAATACCACAAGGCAAAGGGCCACGACACGGACAAATGCTGGGCATTGTTGGCCGAGTTGATGAAACTGATCGACCAGGATCAGTTAAAAAAATACGTAAAGGGCCAAGGACAGCAGGGCCAGGGGGCGCAGTAGGCAGTGGCCCCACCACCACCACGGCCGAACGGAGCTGCTCGCGAAATCCATATGCTCATCAATAACAGTTTCGGCGAGCAACGGGAATCCAAGAGAGCCCGGAAGGGACAAGTTCGGGAAGCCAGGAACGCTTACCAACAGTGCGTTCCACCCCGGACAGCACCCCGCCATGCGCCTATCCTATTTACTGAGTTGGACAGCGAAGGGATAGCATACCCGCACAGCGATACCCTGGTGGTATCGCTCAATATCTGTAGGACTATGGTGCATAGGGTAATGGTCGACACCGGCGCTTACGCCAATGTGCTCTATCTAAGCACCTTCAAGCGGATGAGATTTCATGAATCCCAGCTCGTGCCGTCCTCCGACACAATTCAAGGTTTTGGAGGGATGAGTACCCGAGTACTCGACACTTGTGAGCTCAAGATCCTGTTCGGATCCGGCGATAGGGAAGTATTCACAACGACAGAGTTCAAGGTGATGGACTTGAACTCTCAGTATAACGTCATTTGGGGCAGGCCACTTCTCGCCAAATTGAAAGCAGTGGTCTTGATTTATCACCTCGCCCTTAAGTTCCCTGTGGGCGACGAGGTGTATGTGGTGAAGGGAAACCAACTGGCCGCCAGAGAAACAGACATGGGGCTGCGACCAAAAGAGCTTAACCAACTCGAGCTCGCTCAGGTCGCCTCGGTTGATGAACAGATGAAAGACGCTTTTGAGGATTCCATCCTCAAAATTGCCGAGCAAGATCAGCCTGCTATGGAGGAAGATGCCGAACCTCCACAACCGGTGGTAGTCCCCGATCTACCAGCCAGCTCCACCTTCGAGGTTGGATCCTCCTCGGGCACATCCGCCGAGGCCAGCGGCAGAGAAACAGCCATGCCCGCAAGAACCCGAAGAGGAATGGGGGTCCATCGATCCCCGAAGCGATGGACCCCAAAGACGGGCAGCACCTGTTGAAGAATTGGATCTTGTTAATATGGATCCAAACAGACCAGAGATGGAATTGCGGATCGGCCGAGAATTACAAGAGCCTTTCCGCACTGAATTGATAACATTTTTGCAGGGCAATACTGATGTTTTTGCCTGGGCTTATGAGGACATGGAAGGCATCCGACCAGAAGATGTCTGCCATCATCTCAATATAAACCCGGCCGCCCAACCGATCGCTCAGAAAAGACATCGGTTGAGCCCAGACAGATATGAAAGGCTGGAACTGGAAGTGCAAAGGTTGTTGGGTTATCGTTTTATTAGGGAGACCAAGTACGCCACTTGGGTCTCTAACCCCGTCCTGGTTAGGAAGCCGAACGGGTCCTGGAGGCTATGCGTGGACTTCACCGATCTGAACAAAGCCTGCCCAAAAGACTGCTTCCCACTGCCCAATATCGATCAGCTGGTCGACACTACTGCCGGCTATGAACTCATGAGCTTCATGGACGCATACTCAGGATATCATCAGATACCGATGGTCGAGGACGACCAGGTCTACACAACTTTCATCACCGACCGAGCACAGTACTGCTACACCATGATACCGTTCGACTTAAAAAACGCAGGAGCTACGTATCAGCGGCTAGTGAACAAAATGTTCGCCGCCCAGATTGGGAAGACGATGGAAGTTTACGTGGATGACATGCTGGTAAAATCCAAACAAAAGGCCGACCACGTAGGCCACCTAGCGGACATGTTCGACATCTTGATGCGTTACTGGATGAAGCTAAATCCCAAGAAATGCTCCTTTGGGGTAAGCTCAGGAAAATTCCTAGGATATATGGTGAGCCAGAGAGGAATTGAAGCCAACCCCGAAAAATTTCGAGCAGTCATGGACCTGACCCCGCCAAGACGGATCAAGGACGTCCAGAGTCTAACAGGCAAAATCGTCGCCCTCAACCGCTTTTATATCTCGGTCCACTGATAAATGCCAACCATTCTTCAACCTGATCAGAAGAAACGCTCAATTCGAATGGAACAGTGAATGCCAGCCGGCCTTAGAGGACCTTAAAATAGCACTCATGGAAGCCCCCGTCCTGGCAAAGCCTCAGTCTGGCGAAAAATTACAGCTCTACCTGGCTGTATCCGAGTATGTCGTAAGCTCTGTAATGGTCCACGCAGACCAAAAGGCTCAGCAACCCGTTTATTATATGAGTCAGTCACTGCACGATGCCGAACTCCGGTATCCAGCGATGGAAAAGTTAGCCTATGCATTAGTCATCTCAGCTCGGAAGCTGCGGCCCTACTTCCTGGCACACCAGATTGAGGTATTGACCAATTTTCCACTAAAACAGGTACTCGGCTGCCAGACGCGTCTGGCAGATTATTAAAGTGGGCGGTTGAGCTCAGACAGTATGATGTTCATTATGTGCCCAGAACAACGATCAAGGGTCAGACCCTTGCTGACTTTATCGCTGAGTTTACTCCCATCTCATCCTCCGTGAGGAAATGATAGAAAAACCGTGGAAGATGTACGTGGACGGATCGTTCACTGCTCACTGCACCGGGGCCGGAATTGTACTGGTCAGCCCCACCCAAAAGTATTTCTGCTCGGCACTACGATTCAAATTCCTAGCTACCAACAATGAGGCCGAGTATGAAGCATTTTTGGCTGGACTTGACATGACAAAACAGTTCGGGGTGGATGACCTCGAAGTCTTCAGCGACTCCCTCCTCGTAGCCAATCAAATCTCGGGCGAGTATGTGGCCAGAGATGAACAAATGACCAAGTATTTAAGGTCCGTTGAGTTGGCATCGGCAGAATTTAGGAGAATCCACGCCTAGCAGATTCCTCGCAGCAAAAATGCACAAGTCGATGCCCTTGCTCGGTTAGCAACAAGTGAAGGAGTTGAGGATATCGGCTCAGTCAACATTGGGACTGTGGATAGCTCGGCTCTTAACCAAAAAAAGGTCTATGACATTGAACCAAAAGTGACTTGGATGACCCCAATCATCCAATACTTGGAAGGGGGGAAGGTCCCCGCCGACCAGAGCGAGGCCAGAAAGCTGAGGATCCGAGCTGCTCGATACACTATCCAGGACGGCCTGTTATACAAAAGAGGGTTTTCCCATCCTCTCCTAAAATGTCTGGACGAAGATGAAGCCCAGTATGTACTAATCGAGATCCACGAAGGCGTATGCGGTAATCACTCCGGAGGCCAGTCTCTGGCCTTCAAAGTTATCAGACAGGGGTACTTTTGGCCTATTCTGAAAAAAGATGCCATCAACTTCGCCAAAAAATGCGAGAAATGTCAGAGATGCACGCCCCTCATCCGAGCACCTTTGGAAGATTTGAACTCGATCATGGCCCCATGGCCATTCGCGAAATGGGGAATAGATCTAATTGGCCCAATGCTAATTGGCCGAAGAGGAGTAAGATTTGCTATAGTCGCCGTCGACTATTTCACTAAATGAATAGAAGCAGAACCCTTGGCATGGATAACCGAGTTGAAAGTTACGAACTTCATATGGAAATCCATTATTTTCCGATTCGGGATCCCCCATTCCATCATCACGGATAATGGTCGGCAGTTCGACAGCGACGACCTAAAAACATTCTGTGAAAACCTAGGTATCAAGAAGCTGCTCTCCACCTCGTATCATCCCCAAGAAAACGGCCAGGTCGAGGCCATGAACAAAATCATCAAGCACACCCTGAAGGCCAGACTTGAAAAATCAAAAGGAGCTTGGGTCGATGAACTGCCCGAGGTGCTATGGGCATACAGAACGACGGTCAGAACGACAACAGAAAAAACTCCGTTTTCCCTAGCGTTTGGATCCGAGGCGGTTATCCCAATCGAGCTCGGTGTTCACACTTGGAGAGTGAACAAATATCAAGACGAGCAAAACACGGATGCTCTAGCGGCCAACCTTGACTTACTGGAAGAAAGAAGAATGGATGCAAATATAAAAAATACCATTTACAAGCAGCGAAGTGCCAGGTACTATAATTCAAGGGTCTGAGCTAGAAAATTTGAGCCAGGGGATCTCGTCCTCAAGAAAATCTTACTACCAGGTGGATCCTTGGGACATAACTGGGAAGGACCATACAAAATTAGTAGAATCCTAGTCGGGGACGCATACGAGATAGCCGACCTAGATGGCAAGGTGGTGTCCAAACCTTGGAACATAGAGCACCTGAGAAAGTATTATCATTAGCCGGCTAGGATTTCAGTTGTAATTTCTTTGTACGTTCTTTCTACTTAACTAATGAAGTTGTTCCCCAATTTATATGTTGCTCAAGGCTATGGCCTCATCCGAGCTGTCCAGGCCGGATGGAACAGTAAGGCTTCAGCCCACCAAGGCTTCGGCCCACTTAAGGCTACGGCCTCATCCGAGCCGTCCAGACCGGATGGAACAGTAAGGCTTTGGCCCACCTAGGCTTCGGCCCATTTAAGGCCACGGCCTCATCCGAGCCGCCCAGGCTGGATGGAACAGTAAGGCTTCGGCCCACTAAGGCTTCGGCCCACCTAAGGCTACGACCTCATCCGAGCTTTCCGGACTGAATGGAGTAGTAAAGCTCCGGTCCGCACAAGACTCCGGCTTCATCCAAGTCTCCCAGGCTGGGTGAAATAGTAAGGTCAACCGAGCAGGCCAGCAATGCAAATATTGAATTTTTGTGAAAATTTTTACCAAGTGTTATTTTATGTTAGAACACCGAGCTGGTTACATAATTAAGCCGAACAAGTTTTACTTCAGTTGGACTACACAAGAGTATAGCGAGCAATGAACTAACAAGAAAGACTGATATTAAAGATGAAAACTGGTTTGGAGACCAGCACCTCGTACAAAGAGGCCAAGTGGCCTCAAGAAAAAAGAGGAAAAATACAAGAACAAACAAGGCCGGCTAGACCCCCACAACATCAACCACCTCGGTCGCCCCGGCCTCCTCCGTCATCCCAGCCTCCTCGGCCACCCCGGCCTCCTCAGTCGCCTCGACCGCCTCCGCATGCTCACCACCTGCCTCCTCGGCTAATGCGTCCATATCTAGATCCGGATCAGACATCAACCGGATTGAGGGAGCTGGACGGAGCACATGACTCGAGTCGGGGGGAAGATACCTCGGCAGGTCTTCCATCAAGCTCAGATAATAGCTCAGGAGGGGCAGCTTCTCCAGATATCCGCGCAGAGCATCCATAAGAAGGCGGTCATCTAGCTTCTCTTTCCGCGCAACCTCAATCGCATCGATGAAGGCGAAAAGATAGGCCATCACACCCTCATACTTGCACTCAGCTGAGGCTTTGTACTCCCGGACAACAGAAGTCTTGTCCGTAGGAGCGGCCCGAGCAACCTCCAGATCCGTCGTAGCAGCCTCCAACTCCGCCACCGCCCGAGCATGGTTCACAGTCAGGTCGGTGAAGCGCTGGCGGTCGAGCTCGACAGCTTTGGTGCTCTGAGCCAAAGCCTCATTGGCCGAGGCGACTTGAGCTTTCAGCAGCTCCTTATCCTCCGTAACGGCGGTGAGCTGGACACTCTTCTCCCTCAGCTCGGTCCTTCTTGCATTGTACCTCTTGAGTTGGTTGAGATGGGAGAGGTGAGCTCGCCAGGAGAAAACAGAAGTCTGGGCCTGGAGGATGGAGGCGCACGCGCTCATGTCGGCAACCGACCTCTACCCAACATATCTCTCTAGCTCCTCAGTCCACGCCTTGGTCGGGACTTCCATGACGGGCTCAACCCCAGTCGGAAGAGAGGTCATCAACTCTGTGCTCAGCGGCTGAGCACGCGTGTAGCTGATTTGGAAGGACGGCAACCTTCCAAGGAACTCCTTCGACTCCTCGACCCGAGCCGGATCCCAACTGCAGATGCTAACCGACCCGGCCAAATGATGGTCAGAAACTCTGACCCCAAAAGGAGCAGCAACCGTGACATCTTGGGAACCGGGAGGTCGGGTGATCGGGGCCACCCTAGGGCGCTTTTGGGGAGGAGACCTCATCGGCGAGCGCTGGGGAGGCACCCCGCGTCCAGAGGTGGCCGTAGTGGGAGCCGAGCATTCCAAGCTACGCCCCCTACCTCGGCCGGAAACCCGAGCTGATTGTCCTGCTCTCTTTGCTTACTGAGCCCGGAGGTGGATACGCTCAGTAGGGTCCATCTGTTGGGGCAGACCGTCAGCAGGAAGGTCGGCTGCCAAGAAAGATATCAATCGATTAGCACAGGTTCAATATTCGGCCAACAACACATGAGGGAATATTCAATTACCTTGGAAATCGTTGGGAGCTGGGACGAAAGGAAGAGTCAGTCCGGCCCGAGCTAGCTTTCTCTTGGTCAGCAGGACCTTGAACAACAACCTCTTCGGATCGACGCTGTCTTTCAGATAGTGAAGCTTCCTCGAAAAGTCCACACCCACCTCGAGAGCGTCAGGCGAGATAACTGCAAAACAAAGAATAATTGTGATATTAGAAGGCCGACCAGATTAACAACAATATGGATATATACCGTTAGCCGGCCTGAAATACACAGGATAAGGTGTCCTCTGGGACGGGTCCCCGCCAACCGGTCCAGGACTCATCCAATCCCCACCAACCCAAAACCACTTCGTCTTCCAGTCCTTTATGGAGGACGAAAGACCCTTTATGAGTTGAGGACGAGTCGCCCGAGGGGAGATGTAGTAAAGGTGGTTTTGGGCTCCCGGCAACAACTTTAGGGTGTACAACCAGATCAGCTCCTGAGGGTTCGGGACACTGAGCTGATAAATGTAAAAAACGATGAACAGCCCGAGGAGCGACGACAAGCTGTTCGGATGAAGCTGACCGGGAGCAACTCCCCAGAAGTGCAGAACTTGTGTAAGGGGCGGCGCCAGAGGAAAACGCAACCCGCCCTCCAAATCTCAGAAATTGATGGCCACACATCTATGGGGAGGTTTGTCCATTCTCTCCTCGGGAAAAGGAACGTCAAAGGTGACCCCTCGAGGGATGTTGAACAGTGTATGCCACCGATCGAGTTCAACTCGGGTCGTAGTGGACGGCCACTTCATGGCCTCTGACTCCTCCGAAGGCTGCTCAGTCCTCCTGAACCTCCTCCAGGCAGGCACCCCAGTAGGGATACTCGGAACTGAATTGGAAGGACCGACCTCTTCATCACCCGCCGTCGAAGGGGCTGGACCCCGAACCTCTACATCGGACGAGGAGGTCGACCCCAGAGAAAGTCTTTCCGAGCTATATTCTAGCTCAGCAGACCCACCTTGGCTGTAGCCTTGGACCGACTCATTGGACGAAGAATTACTGGAGGACATGATTGAAGAAATTACCTAAAGAAGAATCCGGCCAGGTAGTGCTGCTCGCTCTGTTTAGCTTAATAATTCCTGCTCGGGGCTCTCGAAAAATCTCACAAGTACGTGAGATAAATGGGAGGGGGACCTACCCTATTTATAGAAAAGGAAATGACCGTTGGTATTCCTCCCTACTCGAGGTGACACGTGGCACATTAAACGGTCATGATTTGACGACCCCTCCGCTGCCTATCCCTCAGAATCGGAGGTGCGACTCACCACACGGCTCTTATACGACACACTCAAACGAAGATGTGTATTCAAGCTGGCCAACCTGTCCAGTTCGGCCATGGATAAACCAATTCAATGACTTCTGAAGTTGGATTGATAATCCAAAACTAAGCACCCCATCCAGCTCGGCCATGGCTGGTTCAGCTCGGCGTCTTTCGAAGTTGGGTTATGTATGTAAGGCTAAGATCGTCGAGATTAGTTCAAGAGATAAGAACAAAAGATTAGCCGAGTTTTATAACTTCAATTGAACTCAACTGGTTTGGAGGCCAAAACCTCTTGACAGAGCACTTGACATTTAAAAAGAAAAAAGAAACAAAACGAACAAAAGAAGAAAAACAGCTCGGACGAGTAGCTCGGTAATGGTCTAGAATATTGGAAAAGATATTGACAGCTTTCACCATCCCGAACAGACCTCTCTCTCAATATTGACATATCAGCCAGAACGTTTTATGAACCTATCATAGTTGCTGAATATATTGCCAAGTACTTAAACTTAAGAGATCTGTCCAGGCCTCTTTCCGACCAAGATCGTATTAAGATATATCTATTCATCAGCGCCTATCTCAATCACCTCGTCCTCCGCCCTGGCCGTTTGGGAACTTTCGATCGGTCCAACGTCGGAAACATCCTCCATTATAAGGTCAGGGTTGGACATCAGCTGAATAGGTGGGGCTGGCCGTAGAAGATGCTCAGATCCAGGAGGTAAATAACCAGGCAGATCATTCATCAAATTCAAGTAATACCTGGGGAGAGGGTTCTTCTGCAGATAACCGGCCAGTGAAGCCTGGAGAGGGCGGTCGTCGAGCCCGGTCTTCCTCAGCACTTCCATGTTATCCATAAACACGAAGAGGTAAGCCAGGATGCCGTCGTACTTACATTCTTTGGACCCTTTGTATTTTTGTACGACGACCACCTCGTCCTGCAGGCCGGCCTGAGCAACCAACAATTCAGCTCGTACCTTCTCCAGCTCGGCCAGCGACGCCTCCAAGTTCCTCCCCAGGGTGGCCCTCTCTCGGTCCAGGTCGAACGACCGCTGGCGTTCAAACTCAGCTGACTTTATGGCTTTGGCCAACAAATCTTGAGAGGAGGCCAACTGAGCTTGAAGGGTCTCTCTTTCCTCAGCAGCTGAAGCAACCTTCGTCCGCCTTTTGCGAAGCTCCACCTCTTGCACGTCAAACTCTTTTTCTCGCTTCAAATGCTTGAGGTGAGCTCGCCAAATAAAAACAGACGTCTGAAGGACAGAAGAGCATACATCCATGTCTATGGCTGACATCTTGTCGGCATATCCTTCCAATTCTTCCGTCCAGGCCTTGGTTGGGGCTTCGATAGCCGGCTCGACCCCGGGAGAAAGGTTCTTCATCAAGCTGGGACTCGGCATCTGAGCCCGGGTAAAGCTGATTTGGAAGGACAGCCTCCGTCCAAGAAACTCCTTAGAGGACTCGATCCTCTCAGGATCCCAGCCGCAAATACTCACCGAGTCGGCCAATGCAGAATCGGAGGACCATACCCCAGGACGGGTTGAAGAGCTGACAGGAGGGTTACCAGCTGGCAGCTCGGGCTCGATCGGCGGCTGAGGTGGAGACGATCGGGACCTTTTGGCCGGCGGATCGGCAGGCTCCGGATTCTGAGCAGACTCACTGTCAGCAGGACGTTCAGACCCTCGCCTCTTTTACATCGGCTGTCGCCGTTTCTCAGCCTGCTCGGCACGGACTTTGATCCGTTCGGCTGGATCCATCCGGGGACGAAGACCCTCTTGAGGGAGCTCAGCTGCAAAAGAATCTTTTATTAGCTAAGTGTGCAATCCGACATAAGCTTGGTGCAATAGTTAGGGGCTCACCGGTGAAATCCACGGGAGCTCGAAAAAAAGGGAAAATCAACCCAGCTTGTACAAGTCGACTTTCCCTGATTAACTCCCTATACGTTCGTTGGGAGTGAACGACGTTGTCCCACAAATAATGGATTTTCCGGGAAAATTCCCCGCCGATGTGGAGAGTATCAGATGGAATTTCTGCAAAACAGAGGAAATATTAAAATATTAGAAGAGCTGATTAGGAGAAACATAAATATATACCTCTAGTCGTCCCGAAACCAATCGGGCATGATACCCTCACTGCAGACTCGCGGTCAAATTCTCCAGGACTCCTCCAATCCCCTCCTACCCAGAACCAATCATACATTCAAGTCCAATTTGGCAATGGAAGATCACCCACTAGCTGGGGTCGGAACGGGCGAGATGAGAGGAAATAAAAGTATTCCCGGGCTCCAGGTATAAGTCTGATGCTAAACAGCCAGGACAGCTCATCAGGGCTAGGTATCCCAAGGTTATATCTATGAAAGAGGATCAACAGACCTAATATGGTTGACCAACTATTTGGGCTGAGCTACCCAGGTGCTATCCTCCAATGCCACAAATAATCAGTCAAACAACGTGCTATTGGGAATCGAAGGCCTCTACAAAGCGCCTCAACATTAACAGCAACATAACCTCTGGGCGGACGCAGCATTCGTTCCCCAGGCCGAGGAGCAATAAACTTAACACATTCAGGAATGCTAAAGAGCCTATGCCACCGATCCACATCCGATTGAGACAAAGTAGAAACTATGTTTATGGGTCCTAATTCCTCAGCCCGGCGATCATAACCCTCCTCGACCCGAAACCCTGTAGGGTCTGGGACCGGACCCGCACGAGAGGTACCCGCCTCCTCGGCTACTCCCCTAACATCCACTCCTGAAGGATTAGACCCTATATTCCGGTCAGACGCTCTACCAGACATGATCAGGAGAAAATTAGTTTACCTTGCAGGGGGACCACCTCGGGTGACGCAGCGCAAAACAGTATGCTCGGATGGCTCACAGAGTTGAAATTATTTAAAACTTTGAAGAAAGAAGATGGAAAATGAAGCCATAAGACACCCATATATATAAGAGTATGTCAGGACTCTTCTACTTCCAGCCATTAAGATAGCGACGCGTGGACGATACAGTTGATGTAACACTACGCGCCAAAAATCCAACCAGGTAACTAATCCAACTATTATTCAGCTCAGTGTAGCGAAATCAATTAGACCCCGGTGGAAATAATTCCCGTCGTGGTCTAAGGGGCTATTGTTGGATCAAGATATCCGAGCTGTGTTATACCGAGCTATCCAGGCTGCACAGGTCATACACTTGGTCGATAAAAGTTGTCAGCTCGGGACCTGAAACCGATCAGATACCTCGGCCAGGTACTTACCCTGGACGACACCCAGGCCATCCACTTTAAAGATGGCCGAGGTGAACCAATGGTCAAGCTAAGCAGAGACAACCGAGCAAATATCGAGCCAACTGAATAGGCGGAAAACAAGGGGGAAATGGGTGTAACTTCCACACTCCCCCACGATCCCCACTACTTACCTTTTTCTGTCTATAAATAGTTGTAATTTTAACTTGTAAAGGATGAGATCCTCATTCTGTAAACAGCACTAGAGAGCTCATTTCTCTAAATTAATGCGATAAGGTCCTGCTCGGTCACAAAAGCCGTCCAGGGTCAGCCGATCTAAAATTGCCCGAGTAGGCTCCGGGCACAGTATTTGCTACTCACGCACACTTTGAAATTTATTTCTTCGTTCAATCTTATCTCTTTTTGTATCAATTTGGATGTTCGACTAGGAATAATTCGCATACATATTCCGACGTCAACAATATAGATAGATAATACTTATTATTAATAACAAAATATGCATAAAGTTAATACTTATTACTGATTTAGGAAGAAAAAAAAAGGAAAGAAACAGCAGAATAGGATTCTCCCGCCACCTTAGAAATGAATTTTTTGAGTACGCATTAATCACAAAATTCAATAGAAATGAGCAAATCCCCAAGTCGAAACCATTTCTAGGGTTAGTAATGGGGAAACGCGTTGAAGGCGAATTTCAGTTACCAGAAGCCGTCATTCACCACATTCAATCCTTCCTCTGTGGAAAACAAGCTGCGCAAACAACTATCTTCTCCAAATCGTGGTACGACGCTTGGTTAACTCGCCCAAATCTCGATTTCGATCAACACGACTTTAAAAATCGTGGTAATGGAGTCTAGGATTTCCAAAGATGTTTTCGAAATTTGTGAGGAAGACTCTACAAAGGTACGATGAACTGAATTTAAAGATTGAGAGTTTCAAGCTATACATGAAATGGTGGGATTTGGGTAGTAATTCTCTTGCTAATGAATTGATTGTTAAAGCGTTGAAAATTGGTGCCACTGATATCAATTTTGAGAATTTTCATGGAACTTCGCTGTATGCTTTACCTTATGAGGTGCTTGGATCTGAAACCCTTATCAGATTATCTGTCTCCGGTTGCAGAATGGAGTATGGGTAGGTAAGTTGTTCAAGACTCGAATCCTTAAATTTACGTGAAGTGCATATAGAAGGTGATATGATTTTGGATGTCTTTTGAGCTGCCCCTTGATTGAGAAATTGGTATTGACTGAATCCAAGTGCTTTACTAAAGTTCGGAGTTTTAATTGTGCCTGGACAAAATTAAGAATGATGGCATTGAGTCTCCTTGTTGAGTTGGAAAAACAAAATGTGGTATGTGGTGCTAATGGTCCTATCAATCTGTTTGAGTTGCATAAGCTGAAGAAGATGTTCTTGGAGAAGGTAAAAATTAGTACATTCTTTTTCAGTGACTTGTTGATTAAATTTTTCCCTGCTTGAATGATTTGACTGTTCACTATTGGTATGGTTATAACAAAGAAATACAAATTCATAGCCATTCACTTGAGTGTATAAGCATTCCCAGAACTGGATCTTGAAGGCCAACTTGAATGTTCCAAGTGTTAAGAAGTTTACCTTTTCGGGTTCAATGCCTTGCATGTCTTTTGCAACAGCTTCAAGGGAATGGGAATGGGAATGGGAATGGGAATGGGAGTAGGGAATGGGAATCTCTGATATTTATGAGGTGCAATAATCCTTGTGCTTCATGGATCCGTAATTTAAATAAACTCCTGAAAAATTTAAGCTCATCAAGAGTTTCTCTCTCTCTGGATTTTGGGTGTATCAAAGAGAAGAGCATTAATTACATGGGAGATTTTGTAGGTTTACTTAAACCTAAAGTGGAGAATTTGATGATGTATGTTCTTGGACCACTTTTGTATTATTATGTTCTTTTGAATGGTTTATTTTGGAGTTGTCATCCTATATTCATAACTCAGCACTCTCTACCTAAGTCGTGCACATGATTAGTAGAGAAAGCGAATGATAACTTACCAAAGCTCCTTTGCAAGACACTTGTACAAGAAAAATGTGAAAAATGCTATGTTTTAAGTGGAAAGAGTATTTGTCTGTGTGACCTTGAGCAAGTAAATGTGGAACTTTTGGAAGAGAGTCTTGTGGAGTGTCAGCCACTGTCCTTGAAAGCATTGGAAGATGCTTCAGCATGTCAGAAAATTCAACGAGTAGTTCGCTTCCGATTGAGTTGGAGAGTGGAGCCTTGAAGCCTTCTACACTTAAATGCTGCAAGTTTCCTTTCTGCTGACGATTTTACTGCTTCCATTAATTGTGTTCAAGTTTTGCAATATTAAAACTGATGATATGAGAGAGAAAAGTGATTTTGCATTAATTAGAATAATGGTGATTACATGTATTTAAAGAGAGAGATTAAAAAATCTAATAACTACCCTAACTGTCTCTTAACTAAACCCTAACTAAACATATGTGGCAAAGCTGATGTGGCAGTAAAAGTAGAAAACCCTAAAGCTAGATATTTAATACAGCAGAATTATATGTATACTTCAATACGCTCCCATGCGTTCCTAGCCCGGATCGTGTAGAAGAGAGCTTAGTCTGTAAGGAATGAAAACGATTTGCAGACAAAGCCTTGGTAAGAATGTCAGCAACCTGAGATTCCGAGGGTACAAACCGGACATCCACCTCCTTGTTATGCACCTTCTCTTGAATAAAATGCACATCCATCTCAATATGTTTCGTCCTAGAATGAAAAGTAAGATTAAAAGCAAGCTTAATAGCGCCCATGTTGTCACACCACAACACTGCCGGTTGCTCAATGTGAATGCCAAGCTCAATGAAGAGGCTCTTTAGCCATAATAAATCAGTTGTAGCCAAAGCCAAGGACCTGTACTCAGCTTCAGTGCTGCTTCTAGCAACCACATGTTGTTTCTTGCTACTCCAAGTAAGTGGATTGGAACCAAGGAAAATGCAGTAGCCACTTGTACTTCATCTATCATCAATGTTGCCTGTAAAATCTGTATCAGCGTACCCTTCAAGTATCATTCGGGAAACAGGCTTGAACAAGATTCCAGTATTCTGCGTTCCTTGAAGATATCTCAACACCCTTTTGCAGGCAAGACAATGTCTTGTAGTAGGTTGATGAAGATATTGGCTCAGTTTGTTCACCATATAAGAAACATCAGGTCTTGTGAGTGTTAAGTATTGCAAACTCCCAACAACACTCCTATATAGAGATGGTTGATCAAACAAAGGACTGTCATGAAGAGAAAGCCTTAGACCTGCAATATATGGTGTTGGACAAGGTTTGCAAAAAGATAATCATGCAGTATGAAGAAGATCCCTAATATATTTGCTTTGGGTAAGATGAATGCCAAGATCACTCCTATGTGCTTCAGTGCCAAGAAAATAATTCACCTCTCCAAGATGCTTAAGAAAGAACTTAGCATGTAGATTAGGAATAAGATCATCAATCATAGAAGAGTCATCACCTGTGATAAGTATATCATCTACATAGTCAAGAACCATAAACATCTTACCCCCTGATTTCCAATAAAACAACGAGCTATCTGCAACTGACCTTTGCAAACCCAAAGTGAGAAGATATGATTTAAGAGTGTCATACCAAGCCTTGGGCGCTTGCTTAAGGCCATAAAGAGCCTTAACTAACCTGCATACATGATTAGGATAAGAAGCATCCACAAAACCTTCAGGTTGTGTCATATAGACCACCTCCTTCAAAGCACCATTGAGAAAGGCATTATTAATGTTAACCTGCTGAATTTTCCAGCCTCTAGTCACAACTAAGGTAAACACTAACCTGATAGTGAGAGGCTTGATCACTGGACTAAAGGTATCAAAGAAGTCTATTCCAGCATGCTGTTCAAAGCCTCTGCAACCTAACCTTGCTTTATACTTGCTTATACTCCCATCAGGATGTTTTTTAATTCTGAAAATCCATTTGTTAGATATGGGATTGAAGTGTGAACTAGGTGGAACTAACTCCCAAGTATTATTGAATTGAAGAGCTTTGAATTCCTCCTCCATGGCAAGTTTCCAGTGAGGTGAAGATAAAGCTTGAGGGACACTAACAGGTTCATGATGAAGAAGATCAGCCACAAACACTCTAGGTTTGAATATGCCTCTTTTGGATCTAGTGATCATATGATGAGTGGATGTGGAAGTAGGAGGAGATGATGGATTAGCATTTAGATTAGTATCATAAGAAGATGAAGAGGAAGATGATGAGGAGGAGATAGGTTCTGTTGAGGGAGGATTAATAGATGAATCATCAACCTGAGGATTAGACAAAGGAATGGAAATAGGAAGAGATGGTAACTGAGAATGAACAGAAGAGAAAGAAGGGAGAGGAGTGGACTGAGCAGAGAATAGAGAAGGATAAGGAAATTCAGCTTCATTGAACTCCACACTCCTAGCAATATAAATCCTACCACTAGGATGCAAACATTTATATCCCTTATGAGCTGTACTATATCCAATGAAAATACATATTTCACTTCTAAATTGGAGTTTGTGATTGTTATAAGGTCTCAACTAAGGAAAGCATGCACAACCAAAGCATTTCAAGAATTGATAATCTGGAATTCTTTTGTAAAGCATAAAATATGGTGAATATCCTTTAAGAACAGAAGTTGGAAGTCTATTAATAAGAAAATCAACAGTTTGAAAAGAATCACTCCAAAATGACATAGGAAGTTTAGAATGGCTAAGAAGAGATAACCCTATTTCAGTTATGTGTTGATGTTTCCTTTCAACCAAACCGTTTTGAGCATGAGTATAAGGACAAGAGTGCCTAAAATTGATACCATGACTTCGTAGAAAAGAAGATAAGACCATAAACTCTCCTTTCATATCACTTTGTAATGTGACTAGCTTAGTATCAAACAATCTTTCAACAAGAGGAAGAAATTGTTTAAATATAACAACAACATCAGATTTGTGAATCAAAGGATAAAACCATGTATATCTAGTGAAGTCATCAACAAAAATCACATAATATCTATAACCATCTCTAGTAACTTGAGAAGCTGGACCCCAAACATCAGTGTGAACAATTTCTAGAGGTTTAGAAGTGGAATGCAAGACAGAAGGAAGGTGTTTTTGATGAATTTTACCCTATTTGCAAGCATTACAAAATTGAACTAAGGAAGAATGTGGCACATTTATTGATTTGAGAACATGAGATAGAGTAGCATTATATGGATGACCTAATCTATTGTGCCAAAGAGAAGATAAACTGGAAGCATGTGAAACAGAATTGACCAAAGCAAAATGTGAAGAATTACATGACTTGGATTGAGATAAACCAGCAGAGGGAAGATGTGTGAGATCAAGCTAATATAATCCATCTTTAAGTGCCCCTCTCAACAGAACCTTGTGAGACTTCAGATCCTTAACAACACAAGAAGAATGATGAAATTCAATATAAGCACTGTTATCCTTTAAGAATTGAGAGATACTAAGTAAATTCTTAGTCATATCAGGAACAAAAAGTACATGATTAAGCTTGAGAGATGAATGAGAAAGTGAAGGAATAGAAAAATGGCCTGTATGAGATATAGACAGAGAAGCACCATTGCCAACAAGAAGTTTTTAAGCACCTTGATAAGGAACTTGCATGTGAAGGTTTTCAAGAGCTGCAGTTACATGGTGAGTAGCACCACTGTCCACAATCCAATCAGATGAGTGAGGTGTAGAAGAATGATCAATGGTGGATGAAGTTCAAGAAGAAAACACCTGAGCAGGAGAAGAAACAGTATTCAGCACATTAGCTTGCATTGGTGTAGCACCTTGTTCAACACCAGTAAAAGAGACATCAAATCTCTTGTAGCATTTGATTGCTACATGATTTGTCTTGCCACAGAGCTAACAAAAGATACGGCTACCACGAAAAGTCCTTCCACGGCCACGACCACCTCTGAAATTAGAGCCCCATCTGAACCGATCAGAAGTACCTCGAGCATAATGAGCAGTGGGAGAAACAACACTTGTATATGCAGACATGGATGCAGATTGATTAAGACAAAGTTCATGAGTTTGTAGCATAAATTGCACCTCAGCAAGCGAAAGTGATTCACTCCTAGTGGTTAGATTAACCACTACACTCTCAAACTCCGAGCCTAAACCACCCAACACATATAGAACCAACTCATCTTCATCAATACTCTGACCAGCAGCTCGCAACTGATCAGCAAAATTCTGCATCTGCATAATGTAATCCGCAATACCTAAATTCCCTTTCTTTAGTGTTTGAAGTTGAAATCGAAGATTCATCGCGCGTGCCTTCGATTGAGAGCGAAATGGTTGTTCAAGAGCTCGCCAAATTTCAAAGGCGTGAGTAAATCGACTGACAAAGCCAAGCATAGACTCTGAAATTGAATTGAGTAGCCAACTTTTGAGAAGCTGATCCCGACGAATTCAGTCCATAAACTCTGGACTCCACACTCTAGAACCATTATCAGAAGCAACAAATTCTGTAGGAATAGAGTCTTCATCTCCATGAAGAAAATCGTCAAATCCGTGAGCTGTGACCAAGGCAACAACTTGCGACCTCCAATAGAAGAAATTAGACCGATCAAGACGAATAGTGAGAGTCGAAAATGTTGGCAAAACAAACGCCATTGAAGAAGAGCTCGATCTGAGCTAAGAAATCGAAGAGAGAGAAGATGCCCCAGCTCAAGATACCATATTAAAACTGATGATATGAAAGAGAAAAGTGATTTTGCATTAATTAGAATAATGGTGATTACATGTATTTAAAGAGAGAGATTAAAAAAATCTAATAACTACCCTAACTGCCTCTTAACTAAACCCTAACTAAACACATGTGGCAAAGCTGATGTGACAGTAAAAGTAGAAAACCCTAAAGCTAGATATTTAATACAGCAGAATTATATGTATACTTCAATATGCAAGTGCACAGTTATTGGGGATCAATTTGTTTATATATTGAATTGTTTTAATCATATTTGGGGATCGAATTCAGAGTAGTGTAATTAAAAATGGTCAAGATCACAGACTATGCGATGAAAATTGGATACTGTGTCAATTTGGTCTCATACTATTCAATTTACAAAATAATGCGATATGGTTAGAGATGTCCAAATGGTACGAACAAAGATTTTGTTCAAAAAATTACAATTAGAATCAGCTGGTAAAAAATTATTAATCTCAGCAATATGAGGACCAAAAATATATTCTTACATGCAATACCATGTCAATTTGATCTCATACTATTCAATTTGGTTCTCCCTTTGAATAAACATCATTATCGACTACGATGATAGGTAGACCAAACATCAAATACGAAATGTTAAATTCAATCAATTTGGATTTGAGTACAAATATTTTGAATGTCTATTTTAGTATTTAATGAAACCGACAATAGATTATTGATTATGGTAGTTGCTAAAGATCGTCAATGCGATTTTGATGATTATAAGTGATAAGACAGTTGGATCAATGGAATGTAATGTCAGTCAAATTTCGATAGAA
Source organism: Scutellaria barbata (assembly GCA_028654395.1). Lineage (NCBI taxonomy): Eukaryota > Viridiplantae > Streptophyta > Magnoliopsida > Lamiales > Lamiaceae > Scutellaria > Scutellaria barbata. Next base: position 6,837,087 of record CM053650.1, read on the forward strand.
ATTACTATTTGGGTGAAAAAGTAATACTTATGTTTACTTTCTACCAAGACTGGTTATATCATGAGCACTTTCTGTTGTGTCTCGTGCTGGCAATGGAATCATCAAACAGATTTTAGAAAGGGACTCATAACCATGAATTAACAATATGACTATATATATGACCTAGTTTGGTATTTTACAAAGCTTATAATTCAGATCACACAATATCTTTAATTATTTTCAAATTTATTTCAAATAACTTAATCGTGCCGAAAATTATCAAGTGCAAACATGTTATTACAATAAGTCAGGTTTTGCCTGAATATGTCATGTGAATATCATGTGACATAATTTAGGTATTTTTATCAAATTTGTCGAGGTCCTTGTGGTCAGATATCAGGTTTGATGTGTTCAGAGGACGTCTAAACCTGTCCGAATTCACAAAATCTCCACACTATGCAAGGATTAATTTTGATTCAAGGATTCGAGGCTAAATATTATGCATGTAACGCCAATTAAAAGGGTCAAATAAATCTAGCTTCAACTTGTCTAGCTCAAATGTAATTGTGAAAAATATCTCTCCAAGAGTTCATGGACATCATAATCATAATACACTAATTAAGTCCAAGTATTACCTTGTATGAAATTCCGAACCGAGTATGAACCAACATGCTCGGTCGGAATTTGGTTACTCCAAGCAACTCGTCTCATGGTATAAGATCCTCCCCCACTATTACTAAACTCCCCGTAATACAAAGTCTTTAATGCAAACCCTCCGTCCCACGGCATCCATCCATCCGATGAGACAAGAACCTCCAATACACATTGGATAAAAACCGTCCTGGAATACTCCTTCCACGGCCTTCCCAAGAAATTATAATGCACCTTGGGATTGCTGTGGAAGAGAGCCATGTAGGACTCGGTCCCATTGACCACACAGTTCTCGAAAACAAACCCTGTTGACTGGGCGGGGTCGACTCTTCCATGGGCGGTCACGGCATTTTTCTCACCCTTTTCGGGGTTGAGTTGTCGAGGAGCGATGAGGATGTGGCAGTCTTGGAAGAATGCAGCTGAGTTTCCGAATATGAAGTCCACGTTGCCTTGGATACGACATGATTTGTAGTACTGGCGTAGGCTGTGGGCGTAAAGAGTATCTTGATTGCCGATAAATTCGCAGTTTTGTAAGATGGAACGATCGCTGTCTGAACGGAAAGCTACTGCTTGATGAGCAATGGGTACAGCTGTGTTTTGGATCGTCAAATCTCGCGCCATAAACCCATCACCAATAACTCCTGTGTAGAGATCAAACAATTACTATGTATGTATAGTTAAGTGATATTGCTTGCAATTAATTATAAAATTACATAATATATATATATATATATATATATATAATTCAGATGTGACGGCTCATGAATTAAGAGATTTCATTATCATCCCACATTATTAACAGTTGCTATGGAGATTGAAACTGTGAAAGAAAAGGATGGACTGCAGTATAATGGAGGGATGTAAAAAATTTATCACACACATGAGGACAAATAAAATGCAAATTTTAGTATATGCATAACTGGATTTACAAAATTTAATAGCTATGAGACTAAAATTACAGATTTTAATATGTCATTACTCAATTTGAAAGTAATAATTAACATATGATTAAAATTGAGACTTTCCTATAGTTAGACTATCAAATTATCAAAATTTCCGATGATATTATGATCTAATGAAAAATATTTGGATGAGATCATTTTGTGAGATGGAGTCTCGTCCATTTCATTTCTAGCTAAAGGTGTTAACATGGGTGGCCTATCTGCCGAAATTTTTAATTTGATTTTAATTATACTTTATTTGTTCAAAAATGAAAAAAAAAAAGATATATGTAATGTTTAATAGATTTTACTAAATCATATATCCATGTAAAAAGAGAATTAAGATTTAAGAAAATAATTAGTAGATTAAAACTCGAAAGAGAGTGACTTTAGTTCATTATATCTATATTCTGTTGAAGCCTACACCGAGGAAATGCACCCATTCATTTATAAGTCAAACTTACCAACAGTGGCGGAGTTGTAGGTAGACATTCCTGGCTGGCCCACATTCTTGGACCCTGTAATGACCGTTTTGCCCATGCCATCCCCTAAGAACACCACGTTCTCCTTCTCCAGTGGCACCCGAACCGTCTCCTCATAAACCCCGGTTTTTATCCGTATCACGAACCGCTCCCTCGACCCGGTCGGCGCTGCATCCACCGCCTCCTGCACCTTCTTGTAATAGCACCCACCTCCGCCCTTGCACACTGTCACGTCCGCCTTCAACCCAGGCGGCACGCCGCCAACCGAACCGGGTCCAGAAGACCCCGACTCGACCGGTTCCCAGAACCCGTCCCGCTCGGTCCTGGCTGGGCCCCAAGATCCGGTTTTTTGACCGTAAACATCGTAGCTTACCATCATTCCCAGCACACTGCTGCTTCCAGCGATGACCGTATTGTTGAAGAACGACATCGTTTTGACCACCAAGGGCGTGTCGTTCACGTACTTGAGTGCTGACCAGCAGTCGTACTGGTAGACCAGAGCCGCGCTCATCCATGCACGCGCGTCCTTGAGGCTGCCACGTGTCAGAGCCTCCCCCGAAAGGTTAATCCGGTACCCGGCATAATGCACCATTTCCAGGCAAGTGTTGGCTGCGGCGGAGCGGTTGATGTTCCCGCCGGAGGCCTTGAGAATATCCTGGACCATGCGGCGGCCGATGTCGAGATTCGTGGTGGTGATCTGCATAGCAGATAGGATAACTTGCAAAACGGTGGCGTTTGGAGGCACGTGACTGGACTGGGACAACCAGGCTTCGCATGATGAAGGGTCACGTGAGGCCTTGCAGGTCTCGTGAATGATGTTGGGATTTTGTTGGCGAGAAGTGGGCGGCGGCCTGTGGTGGTGGGAGGCCGAAGAGAGAGAGAAGAAGAGAAAGAATGAGAGAGAAAGAAACGCTGCCATCGATGAACTGGTGGTGCCTGCGGCTGCAAGTATTGTGGAATGGTAAATCCGGGGCTGAGGGCGTTATATAGGTCTTTTGTCACAAATATTTCACTTTATTAAAATTTATGTTGTACAAAATAAAATGTGTCTATTTTTCTAAACAATATATGCATTCATTGATAACCAGAAAATAATCGTATATTAATTAGTACAAAGAGTACTTCTATCAAAATATTGTTGTAATCCACTAGGATTGTAATGCTTTATATGATTTTGACTACATATATTACAGTGATATGAATGAATACATAGTAATTACCCAAATTATATATCATCAACTTGATAGTGATTGAGCCAATTTTCAGAAATTAATTAAAGTATTCCACCATGGACAATTCTTAATATACTCACCGATGACATGTAATGATCTGATTTTTTGATTATATGAAAAATGAAATTAATAAGTATTTTAAATTTTTAACAAGTTAGTTTTAAACACATCTTAATGTGTCCATAATGGGTAAGATAACAGAACTGAAATAGTACGACTAAAATAAATCTTGATTAGAAGAAAAGAGATCCTCAGTCTCTCCAATCATAGGGGTGGGAAAAAAATATCGAAATACCAAACTTACCTTACCAAAAAAATACAGAAAATTTCGGTGCAGTACTAGTATGGTAATTTCAAAATTTCGATATTTCGGTATACATTGAAATGTCGAAAATATTAATATTAATTAAAAAATATATCAATTCCACATTAATAAATTTTAAAAATAATATTTTTCATTTCGTATAACTGTATTTTCGGTATACCGAAAAATTTCGATATGAAACGATATGATTACTTGTGATACGAAATTTTGGTATATAGAGATATTTTCAGTATGGTAACGATATGAATTTTTGCATATCGAAATTTTAAGTACGGTATACGATATGAAATTTTCGATTCGATATACCATGTCGACCACTCATATCCAATCAAGAGAGAGTGGGACAATTAAGTTTGACAAGGGGATTTGCTCCAAATGAGGCTGAAAATCCCCGAAGTTTAGGGCGGGAACAGGATCATATTCCTCGTCCCGTAATTAAATAATATTTAAGTAAAAAAATATTTTATAGAGGAATAATGGAAATTCATGAAAATGTAATTGAATATTTGTGTCTATGTCCTAATTAGATCGACCTATTTCATTATATGGATTATACTTTCATCATCTAATTGGATTGTAAGTCTTTTTTTTTTTTTTCTATTTCATTATATGGATTATACTTTCATCATCTAATTGGATTGTAAGTCCTTTTTTTTTTTAATGTATTTTGAAGATATCTTATATGCTATATTATTTCGGTGTAATTTTATGGAATTCTTCAAGTATTTATTAGGTTAATAGCAATATAAAATTTAAATAAAAAATTCGATATGGGGAACGACGATCCCTACAAGGTGGGAAATGATGAAAACCTTCTCCCCAATACACTAGTGGGGAAGGAAACGAGTATCCCCCTACTTTGTTGCCATATCCATATGTACAATCTTGGTAAAAAAATATTGGTTTTGATCAAATTGAAATGTGGTCAATGTGTAATCGAGTTTCACTGTACATTTGAGTAATCAATCTTGGACTGTTGTGTAATTAAAAGATATATAATTAATCTACAGTTGAGTAAGTTCAAAATTGATTTACAGTGAGCACTTAGAAATTAATGCATGAAATGTGTAGTTTGAATATTGTTTCAACTATTCTACTTAGAAAGTTTGATGTTTGTGAAGCGAGGGAACTTGATAAAAATTCATCACACGTATAAACTTTAGTCTTCTAAACTTCACTATAATTTGTAGTCCATTTATGGTGCGACTAGAGGTGGTTAACCCATGATAGAATCGCGTGATTGAATTTGTGAGCCATATTGGTTGAGTCATGATAGAATCTTTCTTCTTAAGTGGAAGTAGTGGACTTGGTGGAGAAGTGATTAGTCCACTCTTTTATTGAGGCAACTTGTGTCTCGCATCATTTGACGGCACTCAAAAAAAAGGGTTGCATTGTGGGTGCTCTGAAGAAATGATGTGAAATCCACATGTTGGTTGCAAATAGATTTTAGATATTTTTTTTTTTATAACGATATTGATGTACAATATTTTTTAGAGTCCAATTATGTTTCTACCACATTTTATATAAGATGTTACTTTTTTATTATAAGAAATAGTTTTATTATTTTTCTACTATAAATAAGAGAATTTGATAAAATTCTTCTTTAATTTCTTAAAAAAAATCACTTTTGTATTGGATATTATACAACTTTAAAATAAAACATTACATGAATTAGACCTTAATTACATAAAAAAAAATTGTATGAAATAAGATATTACACATTTTTTTCGTGTAAGACATCATAACAAAAAAAAAAAAAAAAGGAATTTCATGTTAAAAATTTGTAATTTTGTGTAAGGCACAAAAAAGAAAAAGAAAATTCATGTAAGCATCATAACAAAAAATAAAAAAATGGAAAATTTGTCCAATTCGTGTAAGGCACCCAAAAAAATGTAATTCAATTCGTGTAAAAAAAATAATTTAAAATTCGTATGAGTATCAAAAATATATATACATATATATATATATATATGGAAAAAAGGGAATTCGTGTAAGGCACCAAAATTATACATTATAATGCTTTATTCCATATATTATGTCCAAAATGTATGTAACATCCGATACAAAATTGATTTTGTTTTATTTTTTTCATAAGGACAATTTTGTCAATTTTCCTGATTTGTGGTAGAGAAGTAACAAAACTATAACAAACTATTTGATTGTGTGATATAAAGAACTCTTATATCATATTTTTTATGATGTGTAATTTTTTTATATATAATGTGTAATTTTAGTTTTCTATTAGCTAAATTGGGGCCATTTATCAAAGTTTGCCGGAACAGTAACTTTGATGTGAACATAACATATTTCTGACAAAATTTTGCACTCTTTGATGAAAATCGAACCAAAATCGAAAAATTAATTAATCGAGTTGTAGGACTAATTGAAGTAAATGTGGATTGAAAATGATTTTATCCAAACTTAGATTCTACCATTATAATTGATCAAAATAACTAAATTAAATAGGGAGTTAAGAAACCATTATAAATAAATTTTGTTATGAGAGTTGACTAAAGATCGGGATCGAGATTGGAGAGTTGACAGCCACAATACCAAAAGCTGTTATTGCACAATTACACTGCTCTATGTTTAAAATGTTGGATCAGCCTCTTGTTGTGTTTAACAACACCTGTTGTTGTAAATATAAAAATAGTCATATAATTAATTATATAACATGATGCCTCGTTTTATACCAAACCCTCGAAAGAAAAAGAAAATGATAAAATCGTTTAAAAAGATGATAGAGGAGCAGCGACGGAAAATTCCTAATCGGAAAAAGTTGATCTTAACCTAGCCGCAGCAGCAGCAGCAGTTTTCTTCCCCCAATGGCGCAACTTTTCCCGCCAATTACATTGATCCTCATTGCACTTGACAAGCCTCTCATCTTTGATCTCAATCTTCCAATGCCCATCTGAATAATTCCCCTTTTCTGCTTCTCTTCTATCCCACTCCAACTGTGCTTTCTGCAACTCTCTCAGCTCACAGTAACACTTGAGCTCCTCCCCCATCACATCGTGCACTTTCCACCACCTTCTGTGAGCCTCATCGCTTGCAAACTCCTGCAACACTTCCACATTCCAGTTGCAATCATAATCTCTGAAACACATCCATGGCTTGTTCCCCAAGTAGTGAAGCGCGTACACAATCGGAGGCTCAGCTTCGAACAGCTCCATCTTCTTCCTCTTCGTCACCTCATCATCACGTGTCCAAAAATGTTTCAAGAAGTTCAGTTGCCTTGGAACCCGATGCCACCACGTGAATATCTCGTTAAGGAACCCTTGGTCTCCACCGTTGTACGATTTCGTGTCGTTTATGTGATCCATTAGCAGCTGGAAAGTGCAGTTCGATGGCTCTATGACCATCACACCTGAGTTGAAGAGGTGCTCGTGGTTGTGCGTTGCGGAGATCTCCGGCATTTGGAACAGGAAGTCGATGTTCTGGAGGAGGAGTAAGTCGGAGTCAATGAAGATGATCTTGTCGTAGTCTGTTAGCTGCCATAGCCTGAATTTGCTGTAGTTCCATTCGTTGTAGGCGTCTCTCTCAGCATTAGGGTTTCTGATTCTTTTGATTGTTCGAACTTGCCAGCCTGCCATCTCGAGGCCGTTTCTGTGGTTTAGGCTGATGAATTCGTCGACGAGGATGACGAGGTCTCCGGTGGAACCAGACATTTTGATGCTCTGAGCTACGACAATGGCGCCACAGACGTAGACGTATGCTGAATGGAGGATCGTGGCGTACGCCTCGCGTTGCTGCCTCTTTTCGGTTTGATGCTTTTCTGTAGTTTTCATGGAAGATTAATGTAGTTAAAAAAGTTGATAATTAAGACAACCAGTTTTGACCTTTTAAAAGAAAAATCTATTGAGTTCTCCTTTATCAAGTCAAAAAATGTCACCAAGAGCATCTCAATTTTTTTTATGCTCAAATGACTATATTTCATGCAGAATGGTGCAAAAGAATTGGAGTTGATGCATAAGAATTAGGATTAGAACTTAGAACTCACCTATGCCTCCAAGTGGTAGTGCAAGTTCACAGGATCCAATTGGGAGCTTAACCTTTTCTCTCAATTCATTCAAATTAGGCTTATACAACCAAGTAATGGATTCACGAGCAACAAGATCCTTGCAGGTAAACAAGTTAGGTATAGGAAAACAACTCGTCACGAAAAGCACATGCAGAGGATAAATCCCCTTGTAAGATGCAGCTAAACCAGCAGCTGCAATCTGCAGATGGAACCGAGCTACATCTCTGGACCAGTTTGACCCTTCTTTTCGACATGGAAGCTTCACTGCAACGAGATCAAGCCGTTGCAATGGGGCTTCAAGGGTTGGAAGAGAAGGGCATTTCGGAGATTTTTCTTCTTCTTCTTCATCGATCCACTCGGGGTACAACGCCTCCCACGTCACGTTTTTGTGGGCGTGGTTGAGGTGAAGAACAGTGTGATTGGCATTGGGAATATGCTGTTTCCATTGATGGATTTCCTTCTCACCATTGAAGTTTAGAAGGCCAATTCTTTGGATTTTGTTGTCTTGTGGTAAATGATATAAAACTCTTAGAATTTCTTCCCAGTTTACTTCTAAATCTGATGTGTATGGAGAATCTGAACTATCCCATGTCCACCACCTATTCACAAAGATCAAATCAAATCAAGCAGATGATTTTTGTTTACATTAGTGCAAGAGTTTGTATATTCATAAATATATATTGGAGGATCGAATATTTCGCTATTAGTTGTATAATTTAGGTCTGGTTCATTTTTTAAATATTAAGGTGATATTAAAATGACCCTTTAATTTTATTTTTTTTCAGTTTTAATAGAAATTTAACTTCCGATAAATATTGTAGACGATTTTCAATAATTATTGTTTTCATGTTTAAATGATACTTTAAAAAAAAAAAAATTAGGCCAAAATCCATATTTATCCCAATATTATTCCTAGCTACCTGGTAAAAAACTATAATTGCTGGCATGTGACATATTGACTAAAAGTTACGTTTTTTATTGAAAAGACTTTCTTTTTTTTTTTTTCTTTTTTTTTAAAGACAATGCCTTTCCTTTTTAAAGTGATCCAATCATTTTTTATTGACAATTCTAAAATGACAATTACTATGAATTGAAGGAGTATCATTTTTTATGCTTGTAACATATCTTTTCTCAAAGAAAAAGAAATATTTTTTTACCACTTCCTTCAAAGAAAGATAGCTCAAGAAAGAGTGTGAGAACATAAATTAGAAGCAAAACGACATTTGTTACTTACTCATGAAAATAAAGAAAGAGCATAATGGTGATTAGAAAAAGACAGAAGATAAATTTTAATGGTTTGACTTTCATATTAGTGATCTTCCCTCCTTTTGGGAATTGAAAGGAATTCTCCAAATCCTTCACTTGGATTCTCTGCAACTTTCTTTTGTACATTTCTTCTCTGCAAAACATATCACTGCTGTTATTAATCAATGTTGATTATTGGGAAATCCAAATAAATATAATTTGAGAACATCTCAGAAGACAATAAAATGTATATATTAGTATATATTTACATAAATCAAAAGAGACAATTAATGTGCTCACATATGTCTTCTTGAATCCATGGTGATTGAGTTCGTGTGTGTGTGTGTAATATATTGATACCGATAGAAATTGGTTGTTAAAGAAACTAGTAAGTATAATTAATTTCCAGAAAAGGGATGATGCAGATGATCATGGAAAGGGTGCTGTCGAGAATTTTGCCTGCTGATAAAAGCAAATTGAAGAGCAAAATATAGAAGATTATCAGCTCAATATCCCAATGAGAAATGTCCATTCATTTCTCCTATACCTCATTATTAACTATTTTGCATAAGTTTCATGTGTGGGAAAAAATAATTACCAAAAATGTAGGATTTGAGTATCAAAGTCCCATTTACAGAAATCTTCTTTTACATATAAACAGGATTTGATTCATTGATAACATTTGATTAATTCCCAAAATTTTAAGCTCAGTGGACCCCACGTGTGTGCCGCTCAACTCAGTTTGGGTTTGGGCTTGGGTCTTCGCAATGGAACTTTTCGATCGGTTGGACTTGAGCGGCCTAGGTGATCGTGGATCTTGAGTTTCGAATCGGGGCAGCCCACTAAAATTTATATCATTTTTATCACTCGAAAATGAGTTTGACTCACAGTCGAGTTGGTGCTCATTGTCTTGGCATGGCCCCAAGTGGTTTAGCGAAAACCCAATTCAAAGTCCATGTAACAGTTGATCTTCTAGTTCCTCAATTTAATGGTGTAGTGAAGAGTTCACTCACTTAGGGGCTTGAATGTCTCTATGATCTATAATAGTGTCCTCTCACATTACTATGATGTGCCTATTTTATAGGGCAACATTTTGAAAAATATTATTGCATAGAAAGAATTGAATTTTTCTTAGCATTTCTCTTCAAAAATCAAACCTGCATTTTCAACCAAAAGGAAATCAAAAAATCGATTCACAGCTGTTGGTTAGTTTCAGTTTGGGAAGTGATTTGCCGATGTTTCATATATTTTGATAAATAAATAAATAATTCAAGATATTAAATTCAATTTTGAATGAAAAAGTAATCATGAAATAAACTTAGGTTGCAAAGTACTCCCTCCGTCTCGGATCACTTTGCATACTAAATTGGGCACACTTTTTAAGAAAAATTAGATATTTGCTTTTTGGTTGAGGGTATAGTGGTCAAATTAGGCACAACTTTTAAGAAAAAATTTGAATATTAAATGATATTGTGTAAGAAAAAGTAATGGCATTCTTTGTAAATAAATGTGTATTGTGAGGGTGTTGATTATGTTAAAATTTGCCATTTTTGGGTGTGCAAAGTGTTTGGGGACAAACTAAAAAGGAAAGTGTGCAAAGTGTTAAGGGACGGAGGGAGTAATAAATAAAAAATTCAAGACATCAAATTTGATTTTGGATGAAAAAGTAATCATACAATAAACTTAGGTTGCAAAGTGAAAAACTCATGGATGTTGACATGCAATTAGGAAAAAAAATTATTTTTGGTCTTTTTTTTTAGAGGTGGTGTTTGATTTTTGTCCTGTTAATTTCTCATTATCAATTTTAGTCCTGACCAATTTCCAGCTTTTTTCACTTGAATTTGTATTTTCCAATCAATTTTTTCGGCGATTGACACACAATTGCCCCCAATTCCATGATCTCAGTCAACTTACACTTATGGCCATTTTTTTTCGCACGTGTCATTTCGTTTTGTATTATTTTCTTAATTAAAATGTCAAATCACTCACCACGTCAATTCATTATATTAAAAAAATAAAAAATGATAAAGATAAATAAAAATGGGAAATCAAAAACACAAAAAATACACCCTAGAAATGGGATTGGAACATAAAATTCATCTAAACAAAAACCCCTAAATCTAAAAGAATTTTAGTGAAATTTCTGTTCTAATCCCCTTTTTAGGGTGTATTTTTTATGTTTTTTATTTTCCTTATTTATTTATTTTTATCATTTTGTTTTTGTTAATGCAATAAATTGACATGGTGAATGGTTTGACATTTTAGTTAGGAAAATAATATAAAAGAAATGTTACGTGCGAAAAAAATGGTCACATAAACATAAGTTGATTGAAATAATGGAATTGGGGGCAAGTATATGTCAATTGGCGAAAATTAGCCGAAAAATATAAATTCCAATGAAAAAAGTATTGAAATTGGTCAAAATTTTCAATTTGAAGACTAAAATTGATAATCGGTAATTAACATGGCCAAAATTAGACACCAACCTCTATGTAAGGACCAAAAATGAATTTTTCCGATGTAATTGGAGAAAAAAATAATCATACAAACTAAAATTCATCTCCAACAGTTTACACTAAATTTTAAACCAAAAAATATTCCTTAAAGCTAATTATTATTTATTGTCAACTAACTAGAAAACTGTCTAAGCAAGTCGAAGATAGAATGGTGGGTGACCTAATAACGGTATTAAGGGGAAGCTGAAATCAAGATATATAGGGTCATTTAAAGTTCTTGAACAAATTGGTGAAGTGACGTATAGACTAGCTTTACTGTCGGACTATGCCAACATACATAACGTCTTTCATTTGTCTATGTTAAGAAAATATGTTTTCGACTCGAGCCACGTAATCGATCAACAAAATATCGGACTTGAAAAGGACTTGTCATATGAAGAGGTCCAATGGCTATTTTGGATAAAAAAATTCACAAACTAAGAAATCGATAAGTGGTTTTAATAAAGTTTTTTAGAGCCATCACGACGACATGGGAAAGAGAACAATAAATTTTAGCAAAATATTTGTATTTACTATATTCTGATATGTACCTAAATTTTGAGGATCAAATTTCGTGGTAAGAGGTGGCATATAACCAAGGATGAAAATATTCGAAAAAAATTCTAATATTTCCATTTATCACGTAACCGATATAATAACGGTCTACACAGCGATATATCTTCGATATTTTCATTTTTTCACGTAACCGATTAAAAAAAAGAGAAATTTTATTAAAATATCAGTAAAATTTTATCAAAATATCAATAAATTATCGATAAATATCAGTATCAATTTCGATATCAATGACTCCATACTATAAATGACAGCAAAATAAGTGAAATATCAGAGAAATATCTATAAATATCGTTAAAGATTACAATATCGATGTTTTTATGGTACAAATTATAGGAAAATTTGTGAAATATTAAAAAATATATCGGTAAATATCAAAAAAATATCAATAAATATAATGTACCAATATTTCCACCGATATCGATATTTCCACGATATTTTTGTAAAATTAAAATACTGATATTTCCATCAAAATCGATATTTTTATCCTTGGATATAACACCCAACATATTCATAACTAGTGATAAATATGATTTATTTATTTATTTTATTGATTATTATTATTATCTCGATCATTTTATTGTATGTGTTTATTTATTTTGTAAAATTCTTTTTATAATTTTGTGTTATGCATGAAGTTTTATAAAGTGAAGCTAAATGCGTAGTTTATCTTTAGCCCATGATATATTAACTTTATATGGACATGCATTTTGATACCCAAATCCAATTTGGGAAAATATTATAGTGGGCTTATGTTAGTTCTTCCGTCCTCTCCTCCATTTCGTTTTGGGCCATAAGTCATCTAACTAATATAAATTATTTTGGCTAGCACATTTGTTAATAGCCCAAAACCTAAGTTGCAAAGCATTTGTTGTGTCCTTGTAAGTTGTTACACCTTTTCTCATTTGGTGAAAAGTAATCCCATTTGAGGAAACAATATAAAAATAAAATAAAAAATAAAACACATCCATCCACTATTTCTCTCTCTTCCTTCCTCCTCAAGACGCCAACGTCACCGCCTTAGTCCGTAGTCATTTTCCAGCAAGGCGATCAGACTAAAACATAGGACTTATTGAGCCTGTTACGAGTATGGGCTCGAAGTATTGGACCGCCGCGTACGAGCGGCGGAAGGTCGTGGCCACCTCCACCTTTCTTCTCCCTCCCTTCTCCTTTCGCCGGCAGCATTTCCTGTCGAGTCTCGCTATTGTGATCACAAAGCTGAGGGCTCCGCTTCACTTCGACAAGTCTGTTTTCAGATGCCGCCCAGTGCGGCGATATCAGGTGGTTTTGGATGTGGTAGAGTGATGGTTGCTCTATACGTCCCCATGCATCTAAGAACTGTCCAGCAAACTTCCCAAAGTTAATGATGGGCGAGATATCCTAAGCTGAATAAACCACCTCATCGCAATAGATCCGATGCCTCTTATTGTCCATTCATCAGGCAATGTCTCAATTAATTGATGGCATGTCTCGATGTTGGCAATACTATATTTGTGGAGAGGGGTTGAGTAGTATTGGCAATGTCTCAATCAATTGATGGCATGTCTCGATGTTGGCAATATTATATTTGTGGAGAGGGGTTGAGTAGTATTGACAATGTTGAGGCATGCCACCAATTGATTGAAATACCGTTCGATGAGTGGATAATAAGAATGTATCGAATCTATCATGATGAGATGGTTTATTCAGCTGGATATTACTCACCAATCATCAACTTTGAGAGGTTTGCCGGACAATTCATTGATGCATGAGGAGAGGTTTATTTTTATCATTTTATGATCTGTAAACATATTTTACATAATTAATTTTATTCATGCCTTTTCATATTATATTTACATATAATATAGCTTGATTCACTTAACCTATCCTTGATAACATACAAATCTCTTACTATAAATTAAAACCAAAATGTATTCCATCCCCATTACATTCTTATACTATATATATGTTAAGAAATTAAAAGAATATTGTGTGACAAAATCAATCACATGTTCATAATAAACTCAACACAAGTTGGGCAGAAACAAGTTTCAAAGCGACACATGTCACAACCTAAACATACACATTGCTCGCAACCTCGACACTTTGGCTTTCTTGGACAACCTCTACATGCTTTTCGACATTCTCTTTCCTCAGCATCATTGCAACTCAATCTAATAATTTAAGAACAACACAAGAAATCACCACAATATATTATAGTGTAAGCCAAAATATTATGTCAAATAGTAATAGACTAGTACGCAGTTACTCATAAGGCAAAGTGTTCATGCCTATAGTATTCATCAAAATTTTATAGTTTATTTGTCATATAAAGTATAACTTTAATTGGTAATTTTAGAATCAGAAAAACTTAAATGAAAATGTCTCACGATAATAAAAATAAACACCTTCATTTATTTAACGAAAAACAGTGATGTATATACTTACATTTTGTCCGGCATGTCAGAACATTTCCAATTACGATTGACAAGAGCGTTGTGATAGACCTTACAAGCGTTTCTGTTTCGAAGATAAAATCGACGTAGTTTATGACATTGAGAACATGTCATGAACTCATCTCGATGAATGACTTGGCGTAAAGGTCTTTGGAAAGTATCAGTGTGATGCTTCAACAAACATGTCTTCCACAAAGGAACTTTTGTTCCATCCTCACTGAACACCCAAATCTGACTCTTCCAACTATTATGCGCATTAGTTTTCCCACCATGTTTTGCAAACTCAACTGGCGACATATTAACTGCAACCTCAATTCCATCAATCAGGATATACATATATAGAGAATCTTGTGTGCAAGTTAATCAATAAATAAAGGAGAATATCTCATTTTTCGTTCGATAACTTAGGTCTTGTCCTATCAATCTTACGTATCCGAATTTTGAACCGCTAATTATCATAATTTTTCAGTTCTCTTTCAGTTTTATTCGAAATTTCAATTGATGCCTATGAAGATGTCAGAATTGTTGATCTATCCGATATTCAAGTAAACAAAAATTGACATGTTGAGCAAAATCAGATCAAAATAAAAATAAAAATAAAAATTAATAGTTGCATGATTAAAATTAGAATACGTAAAATTGATGATAAAAAAGTGAACAATACTTACATTACCAAAAGAAACGTGAAATTGGACTTAAGCATAAAGAAACTAGGAGAAATATGTACATTTACATACATGCATGCATACATATATAAATGAAATTTTAGTAGATGTGTTAAGTATGAAGTTAAGACAATATAAGTACTCAATCAATTATTAACTTATAATGATAAGTTAAATATAGAAATATTCTTTTAAAGCACTCATCTTTAAATAGATAAATACCTTATTTTCATAATTTGGATTCTTTTTTCCAATACGAAGAAGTGCATAAACTTGAATAAAGAAATTAAAGAGGAAAAAAATTGTTTTACCTCTGTTACAATCGTCCCTACAAGTACAATCAATCTCAAGTCTTCCATCAACATAAACCCTAAGTTGTCCAGATGTGTCACCATATCTTGGATTAGTGCAACCACAATTTATTTCTATGAAATCTGGTGTAGTTTGCAACACCCCATAGAAGCTGCCCAATTCCTTTTCACTAAGCATGTTTGCTTTCTCCCAATTACTACCTATACTTATTGTAAAACCAAGAAGTATTAGTAAAGAAAGGATTTGTTGAGGAACTACTTTAAACAAATCATTAGTTTTTTACGAGGATAAAAATATCCGAAAATATCTCCGATATAATTTTTTTACGTAATCGATATAATAACGGTCTGCAGCGATATATCTTCGATATTTTTATTTTTTCACGTAACCGATAAAAAAAAAGAGAAATTTTATCAAGATATCCATAAAATATGGATGAGTATCAATATCGATTTCGAAATCACGATCTGCAGCGATATATCTTCGATATTTTTATTTTTTCACGTAACCGATAAAAAAAAAAGAAATTTTACCAAGATATCCATAAAATATGGATGAGTATCAATATCGATTTCGAAATAAGTGACTCCATGATATAGATGACAGGAAAATAAGTGAAATATATCGATTTCGAAATCAGTGACTCCATGATATAGATGACGGGAAAATAGATGACAGGAAAATAAGTGAAATATCGAAGAAATATCGAGAAATATGATAAAATACCGATAAATATCGGTAAAGATTACAATATTTATGGTTTTATGATACAAATTATAGGAAAAACTGTGAAATATTAAAAAATATTGATAAATATTGGGAAATATCGGAGAAATATCGGTAAATATCGGAAAAATATCATGTATCGATATTTCCACCGATATCGATATTTTCACGACATTTCCGTAAAATTGAGATACCGATATTTCCATCGAAACCTATATTATTATCCTTGGTTTTTTAAACCAATAAACTATAAATACACAGACACACACATCTAAAACATTAAAGTTTAAACTCAATATACTTCTTTGTGGATGGTAATGCATTATCTATAGACTAGGGTAATCTCCAAGTATTTCATGAGATTTATGAAGAAATTTTTTTTAGAATTTATTCAATTGTTTGAAAAGTCAACAATTATTGATCGGTAATATATTTTACGATCAAAATAGGATAAATCAATTTATTTCATTTTTAAGTAGATATTTTAAAAAATATGTAGTTATAGAAAAAAGAACTAGCAACGTGATAAAATAATCATTCACCAGGAAAGAATAATAAGAACAAATTTTGGCGCCAATATACATTATTTGATTCTCTCCCTACAATATCTCTAATTTAAAAATTATAGAATATTTAGCCGTGATTATATTTTGTATCAAGGTATATAAAGACAAAGAAAGACAACAAACTTATAAATATTAATTACTTTCATTCCTTACAACCGCAAGATATTCAAATCCTAGATATATTAATTGTGTTTTAATTGAATGATTTGAAGTATAAGATTTGAAATGAATGTATTTTAGATTCACTTAATTTGTGAAAAAAAATAATTTAAAATTAAAAAGGTGAGGATTTTGATTCATATATATCCATCCAAACAAACAGTATATGAGCTTTTACTAATAATAATCGACATCAACATATAAATGACATCAACATATAAATAAAATTACTGGATTTATGTATGTTTACTTTTTAACTGAGATAATATATGAATAAGTCAAAATGATATTTAGCAAAGATATGGTAATAACATGGATTAATTTACCATAGTTGCAGAAAATGTGACCAACTTAATATTTCAATCAAGCTTGAATAACCTATTAAATATATAAAACACGTATATCTAGACAAAAGAAAAACACACACATTTGTTCTTACTTTCCTGAATTTCTACAACCTACAATTACAGAGAAGCGGAGGAAGACGAAGAAGATATACATACCCTTAGACTTGCGGAATGGCTTTTTAATTGAATAACGAGATTTGCGAATAATAATATTTGATGGTTGTAGATTATATTTTGAGGAACCCTATTTATACAGTTGTGAAACATAAAAAGGTAAGTAAAATTGTTCTTTTCAAATTCAAGATACGCAATAAATACTTGAATTTTAAATGCTAACTAAATAATTTGTACAAAAATAAGTAATAGTTTTTCCCATAATTTTTTTCAATGGCATGAGGAAATAAATGAATAATTTTTGCGGGCATCTTTTGTATAAATACTGAAGAAATCCTATTCAAAACGTTGAAAAACTTGTACTATCAAATTAATTGTTTTTTACATAATATATTTCACCGGTATGAAGAAATAAATGAATTGAATAAGTTTTATGGTTGATTTTCTTCTTTTTGGAATAAATGGTGAAAAAACAAAAAAACAAGCAATTCTTTTCCTCATTGTCTGTTTCAACGGTACGAAGAATAAATAAATAAATAAGTTTATGAACGTGATTAATTTTTTGTATAATTATTGTTGAAAAATGCCTCTTAGAAATGCCAAGTACTGCCAAATAACTTATACAAATTCATAACCACGAGCCTAGCCTTGCACTTTTATAAAAGTGCAGATTGTGATGACTAGAGTTTAAATCCGGGTCAAGCAAGTTTTCTAATTTTTATTTTTTCCCTCCCTTCCACTCCCCCAAATTCATTTAAAAAAAAAAACTTATATAAATTCATATAATTAATTATTCCAAACTTTTTTTCCATCGACGTAATAAATGGAAAAGTTTGACTGGGTAATTATTAATTAAGTTACCAAAATAATCACAATATTCAAATGCTTATTTACATAAATTACAATAACTAACTTTAAAAAAAATGAAAAAATTAAAGTAGCTAGGCGCTACATTATTCTAGAAAATGGTTAAAGTGTGCGCTTGAAAACTTACCGTGTGGAGTCGGGGGTGGATTCAAAATTGTAAAAATGAGGTATAATCAAATTAAAGAATATGTTTTGTGTGAGACAATTTTAGATATATGATGGTTGGATTGAATATAATAAATTATATAATATTTTTATGTATATTAGGTTAGATTTTTTTATATATTGGGTAATATTTTGTATTATATTATGGAGTATATGTAAATAATATAAAAGTATTATCTGATATATTGAAAAATATTAATTAATATATATAAAATATTACATGTTATACAAGAGAGAAGATCATCTGGACACTTAAGATCCGCGCATTTTTTAGTGACCCAACCCGACCCAATTAGTATCATGTATCATGTAATACAAAAAGGTCAAATAGTCAAAAAAAATCTATATTTTTTGGAATTTTTACTATTTTAGTCATTTTTTAAAAAGTTATCTATTTAGCCTATATTATAGTCAATTAGTTGTAATTTTAGTCAAATTTTAATTTTAGTCAAAACTAAATTGTATAAGTCTTACACGACAGACACATAAATAAATAAATAAATAAATACATTATCTTGAATTTACAGATTAAAGAAAATAAAAAAGAATTGAACTTGAGTGTTGTGGAGAGTAAAATAAAAAACAATTGATGAGGTGTTTTTTTTTTATCATTTCTTATGAGGTGTAAATGATTTCTTTATATTTTATCATTTTTGATGAGGTGTAAATTATTTATTTATCCATGTGTCCACCACGTAGAACATATACAATTTAATTTTGACTAAAATTGAAATTTGACTAAAATTACAACTAATTTGCTATAATATGACTAAATTGACAACTTTTAAAAAATTGGATAAAATGACAAAAATTTGAAAAAGTTTGGATTTGTTTTGCTATTTGGTCATACCAAAATATTACATATTATACAGAATTATCTGATATACATAAAAATATTATATATTTTTTTATAGTCCAACTCAACTCTACATGCATCGTATAATACAAATTATTACCTAATTTATGGAAAAGTATTACCTACACACAAAAGTATTACATAATTTCTTATACTCGATCCGACCCAATTCAATTCGTCTCATGAAATGAGATTCATGAGACACTCTCACCCAAAACTTTACTAATAATAATAGATAAAAAAAATGCATAAACATTATGAATATTTAAAATTAGCAACCAAAATACATAAACATGACACAACATATTGCAAAAGAATTCAAGTAGAAACTACAATTACAAGCTAAAATTTGGTTGGTTAGAGTCTTTATTTTTTTTACAAACAAAAAATTCTATGAACTTCATTTTTGTAAACATATATTGCCGATGATCGACTTTTTTTTCTCTCATTATTTTAGTTTTCTTTGATATAAGAGTGTCATTCCTCATTTTTTAGACGTGTCGCAGCATTTAAATTGAGATTTTTCTGTGACCTAAAAGTGATATAACAATACGTATCAGTTAATAAAATTTTGACATATGTTATCATGTCATGTCATTTTTATGTCATCGAAAAGCCCCAATTCGACGAAATTGAATTGAAATCTGAAGATATTTAAATTTTGGGATTAAATGAAAATTGTGTTAATTATGGAACGTAAAAAATTGAAAGACATTATAGTTATAAGATGAAAAATAATTTTGAGTTTGACTTGTATGTAGCTTGTTATGGATCTTCACTTGCCATTCTTTGGTTGTTAGTGGCATCCCAAAACGTTCGGGTCAAAATATGGCTTTTAAATTAAGTTCTGAATTAGTGGATGTTGCTCAAGGAAGTGGTGGCAATGTCAATACGCAAAAAGGAAGAGATTCATAAAATGGCAGAGGCAAATAGAGCTTTTGCATATTTTTGTTAATTTATGAACATGATCTATACATCTTGATTGGAAATGAATCAAGAGAAAAAGAAAGAATTGGAATTGATTGATAGATTTCTCGAAACAAACGAAAGGAAACAAAAGATGAAATATAAATCATGGATCAACTAAGCCCTTTCGGGGACGATCCATACACGTGGATCGAGTCGAGCCGAATCCGACCTGGATCCACACATTTTTATTTTATTTTTATCTTGAATTTTATATTGTTTTAGTCCTACCTTTATGTTATATTAAGTATACCTTAATATAATACTTCAACTTAAAAAAAATATACATTTAAATTATATTAGTCTTAGCTTTATGTAATACATAAAGGTTGAACTAATATAATTAAAAGGTATAACTAACATAATATAAATGTATGTTTAACATAATATAAAAACCCTAAAGGTATTACTAACATAACATAAAGATATGGCACCTGAGAACGAATTTGGGTGTGTTTGAGTACATACATCCTGCACATATTTGAGTACACACATCCTGCACATGGAGATGTGTGCAAGCGCATGGATCGGGTCGGATCTATTGTACAGATCTAATTACACAAAAAAATTCGTGAATAATATTTACCCAATCATTTATAGTTTAGATAATGATCACGAGATTAAAAGGGGTGTATTCAATTGAGATTCTATTAGATTTTTTTAATAATGATCATGAGATTAAAGGGATGTATTCAAGATAATGATGACGAGATTAAGAGGGGTGTATTTAATTGGAATTCTATTGGATTTTTTTAATAATGATCACGAGATTAAAGGGGTGTATTCAATTGGGATTCTATTGGATTTTTTTGGACGTTTGTGGATTTAGAAAATTCATATACTCCATGGAGAAAGTTTGACTGACTTTTTTTATTGAGTTTAACTGACTTTTTTTATTAATTTACATGGATTTTCATAGATTTGACATGATTGTGGAATATACTTTTTTTTATTGATTTACATGGATTTCCATAGACTCCGACGTTGGAACTATTGATGCAAATGTATATGGAACACACTTGTATATAAAAAAAATTATCCAAATTATTTAGAAAATCCATACCAAAAATACATTAATTTCAAAAAAATACATTATTATTCATTAGTATTATTCTCATCATCTTCATTTCCATCAATACATTATTATTCATTATTATTATTCTCATCATCTTCATTACCTCGGCCTCATTCCCCACACAACATTAGCAATACTCGCCCACATAACATTAGCAATACTCGTTTCTTTATGCATTAGCTTCTCCGCATAGCATTAGCAATACTCGTTCTCCTAGCTTTCTCCGGATAGCATTAGCAATACTCGTTCTCCTAGCTTTCTCCGGATAGCATTAGCAATACTCGTTCTCCTAACTTTCTCGTTCTCCTAGCTTTCTCATTCTCCTTCTCCTAGCTTTCTCCGGATAGCATTAGCAATACTCGTTCTCCTAGCTTTCTCGTTCTCCTAACTTTCTCGTTCTCCTAGCTTTCTCCGGATAGCAGTTCTCCTAGCTTTCTCATTCTCCTAGCTTCTCCTAGCTTTCTCGTTCTCCTAGCTTTCTTCGGATAGCATTAGCAATACTCGTTCTCCTAATCCTAGCTTTCTCTTTCTCGTTCTCCTAGCTTTCTCATTCTCCTAGCTTCTCATTAGCAATACTCGTTCTCATAGTCCTAGTTTTCTCTTTCCTAGCTTTCTCTTTCTCGTTCTCCTAGCTTTCTCATTCTCCTAGCTTCTCCTAGCTTTCTCATTCTCCTAGCTTTCTTCGGATAGCATTAGCAATACTCGTTCTCCTAGTCCTAGCTTTCTCATTCCTAGCTTTCTCTCTCGTTCTCCTAGCTTTCTCATTCTCCTAGCTTCTCCTAGCTTTCTCGTTCTCCTAACTTTATTCGGATAGCATTAGCAATACTCGTTCTCCTAGTCCTAGCTTTCTCCATGAATTAGCTTCTGTTCTTTGTTGTAGTTGGCTTTGAAACCACATATAGCATAAGCAATACTCGTTCTCCATGCATGGAAATTAGCAATACTCGTTCTCCTAACTTTCTCCATGAATTAGCTTATGTTCTTTGTTGTAGTTGGCTTTGAAACCACATATAGCATAAGCAATACTCGTTCTCCATGCATGGAAATTAGCAATACTCGTTCTCCTAGCTTTCTCCATGAATTAGCTTATGTTCTTTGTTGTAGTTGGCTTTGAAACCACATTTGTTGTAGTTGGCTTTGAAACCACATATAGCATAAGCAATACTCGTTCTCCATGCATGGAAATTAGCAATACTCGTTCTCCTAGCTTTCTCCATGAATTAGCTTATGTTCTTTGTTGTAGTTGGCTTTGAAACCACATATAGCATAAGCAATACTCGTTCTCCATACATTTCTCCATGCATGAAACATGGAAATGTGTTCTCCATGCATGGAAATTGAAACCACATATATAGCATAAGCAATACTCGTTGTTCTCCATCCATGCATGGAAATTCATCAGAGGTTTTGAAAATTGTGAATTGCGATTTGAAAATACATGACGAAGATTGAATAACAAAGCATGACGAAGATTGAATAACTCACTTGTATTTCTGGGGTGACCACCAAAATATTTCAATTAGATTATATCAGTATGAATTTTTTATAAAGAACTTGTCGATATTATAGACATCAACCATATTATTTGAAATATCTATAAACCAATATTTAACTTATCAATGTTCAATATCGACACTTATCAATATTTAATTTCTCTAGGACTAATTCATATATAACTTGCCAATATTATCAATATCAATTTGAAATATTTATAAATCAATATTCAACTTCTTTAGAACTCATCAATAGTATCTACATCTATTGCAATATATATATATATATATATATATATATATCAATATTGAACATGTTGGATCGACCAAGACCATGCAGTTGGGAATTCCAATTCCAATTCCAACAAGACCAGTTGGGAATTCCAATTCCATCAAAAAGGATTCATTCCAATTCCAATTCCAACAAGACCAGTTGGGAATTCCAATTCCATCAAAAAGGATTCATCGGGTGGTTGGCTCTTCCGTTGCAATATCTATATATCAATATTGAACATATTGGATCGACCATGCAGTTGGAATTCCAATTCGAATTCCATAATCCGGCGGCTCCCTGGTTGGGAAGGCAATCCTAGGATTCATATATTCAAATGAATACAACTTAAAGCATCATATGACTCAAATAATAATAAAAATACCGAATTCATTAATTTCAAATATGTGATCAAAATAAAGTCTTAAAAAGATATTATACAAAATATAGTATAATATCTAATACATGACTCAAATAATCAATATCTAATACATGTTCATAGGATGCCTTTTTGTATCTTGTTGTGGATCCCCATGATAATATTATTATATTAATCGATCGATCATAGGTGGGTGGAGAAATCGACGGCGTGAGGCATACGGTGGTGACACACAAAAAACCTCAAAGCAAACTATTCATACACATAACCTCAAAAACAAACTATCCATACACATAAATGACGTGGTGACACACAAAAAACCTCAAAACAAACTATTCGTACACATAACCTCAAAAACAAACTATCCATACACATAATCCAACAAAGTAATAACAAATAGCTTCAACCAATCCATACACAAAATCCAAAATAAAGAGCAGCAAATCCATACACATAATCCAACAAAATAATAACAAATAGTTTCAACCAATTCATACACAAAATCTAAAACAAAGAGCAGCAAAAGATTTGTGTAGTACCTTTGTTAGAAGAACAACGAAGGTTTTTTTTCTTCTGACAAAGATCTTTGAGAGAATACGTTCGAAGGTTTTTTTCTTTTAACAGAGTTCTCTGAGAAAATACGTAGAAATTTCTGGTTGTTAGAAGATATTTTGGAGAGTGAAATCTATTTATATCTTTGGAAGAGAAATCAAAGAAAATCCATAGAGTATTAAAATCTGTTGAATACCTACAGAATTAGACTATTGAATACCTAAAGAATTTTTAAGATTTTTTAAAATTTGTTTTGAATACTTCAAGATTTTTAAAGATTTTTGAAAATTTGGATTGAATACCCCAGACTTTGAAGTTTAAAAAAATCCTATAGATTCCACAACCAATACATCTCCTAAGGTTTAAGGTAAATAAATCAAATCAGCATGATTCTAAAGATGAAGATCTAATCGGATATGATTTTATCCTGATTCACTATCTTATCTGAATTTTTCTTAGGCTTAAAGCTTGATGGGTGCAACTCTAAAATCATATTCTCGCCTTATTGGGTGTTTGTTTGTGGGAATCCTAATGTATCTATAGTGGGTCCACAACTATTATCCAACGATTAAATATTAATCTATAGTTTGTAAAATATTAGTTTACAACTTAATGGGTTTCAATGATTTATACCCTAAGGTACCTATCGTATTCAACGATCCAAATTCATATGTCAAGTAAAATAACATGTTAAGATCGAATTTCATTAGTATGGTAAAGTTCCAAATTTTTATATATATGTTGAAGTTGTGATCTCCAAAATAATAAAATGTGGTTAGAATTGCAATAATTTGTCAATGTCGTATTTTTTAATGCTAATTTTTTAAAATCGGATTAAATTGCAAGTTTGTGAAAGATGATAATTTTTTTTTTTTGCTAAATTCAAAAAAGTCGGGATTAAATTACAATTTTAAAAAAAGTCTAAGATTCTTTTGCAATTAATCCTATTTATTTGCGTGTTTACGTATAAGAACAGTCTCTCGTTTTGATGGTCAAATAATTAATATATCTTAATAATAATAGATATAAAATGAGTTTATAAAGGTAAATCAAATTAATATTGATATAACCTCAGTAGATGTATGAATTTTTGTAGTCTCAAAGACCTTTCTGCCTCTTTTCTAAATTAGATTTGACTTGGTCGGTCGAAATGAGTGTTGATTTGGAGCTTGGTTATGTATCCGAGTTGATATATTGTTAAATTCTTTGTTGGTACAACTATCTTTTTTACAATAAATGATCTTCTATTTATACTAGTGAGATTTGAGAATTTTTTTTAGGGAGGTATGGCCTCAGCAGAGAAAGTTGTTAAGTGATGATGAGAATCACGACGTAAAATACGAAAGAACCAAGACTCTGGCTTAGGCCAGCAAGTTGACGGGTTTGCAAGAAATCTTGCGGAGAAGTAAACTTAATTTCTGATAATCGATCCTGAAGGTTTACAACCCATATATAGGACTCACAATGTATTTGTGCTTATCCCAATAAAATAGCAAAACTCCTAAGAGAATAGCTTCCCAACAAAATAGCTAAATCCTAACAACTTCAAATAAAGTAGATAATTCTTGCAGAAAGGAAGTAAATAAAAGAAAACTGATTCTTGCTGGCTGCTGCTGCATTGCATTGAAATACAAGGAAACTGATTCCCTGGGCTAATTCCCGCTTTGGGCTGCGGTCTTCAACTTAGCCCGTCGTACTCGATTATACACTTTCTTGAGCCCGCGACCTTCGTTCACATCAAGTGATTCTGACATTTTGACATGGAAGAGAGGAGGTCGGCAGTCATAAAGTTGACTAGATAATACGTCGGGTTTCCAATTTTAACTTGATGATGAAATTATATATACATCAATTTTTAATTTTGGTTGAAGGGGAATCCATCTTAGAGTTCGGTCGAATCCAACGACCTCTTTAATGGAATGCTGGCTGACGACTCCTTTCGATTTTTCAGGAATAATCGTTTTGATTATTAATTTGCCTCTTAGTCACGTTTTTCGACCCATTAATCGTGGTATAACAGCTAGCATATTGTTAAACTCATTGATTTGGAGCACAATTGAGTTTCACAATTGTTTCTATACACCAGGTGCACGGATCCTAGATCCGTGCAACCGGATCAACCCGCCCAAAAATGCATTTCACGGTCCCACGTGCCCAAACCCTAGCCCAAACCCTAACTCAAATTCTAGTTCTGCTGTATATTGGCATAACCTTTTAGTTTAGCGAACTTAACCTTTTAGTTTAGCGAACTCAACCTTTTAGTTATATGCATATAACCTTTTGCAGTGCGGAGTAGTGAAAAAAGTATAAGTTATTCACTAAAACGGTTATGAAATTTGTACATAAAGGTTATAGTATTACAGTATAAAGGTTATATCATTACAGCATAAATGTTTCGGCTATATTGAATTTTTATAGTGAAAAAACTATAAGTTATTTATTGAAAAGGTTATGAAATCTGTACATAAAAGTTATACTATTACAATATAAAGGTTATATTATTACAATATAAAGGTTTGGATTATATTGCATGAATTTTTATAGTGAAAAAAGTATAAGTCATTCAGTGAAAAGGTTATAAAATTTGTACATAAAGGTTACACTATTACAATATAAAGGTTATATTATTACAATATAAATGTTATGACATAAATTATAAAAAAAAAAAAAAAGGGCGCGAATCCGAGTTAAACCGGACCCGACCCGACCCGACCCGCGTGCCCAGTTACATGAATCATGACCCATGCAATTGGTGCACACAAACACTACTCATTGAGTTTTGAGTGAATATCAGCTATTGAGTGAATATCAGCTAAATTAAAGCTGAACCAGTATCAAAATTTGTCACCACGGACTTTATT
Organism: Scutellaria barbata; assembly: GCA_028654395.1. Lineage (NCBI taxonomy): Eukaryota > Viridiplantae > Streptophyta > Magnoliopsida > Lamiales > Lamiaceae > Scutellaria > Scutellaria barbata. The sequence goes on from CM053650.1 coordinate 6,863,840, forward strand.
AGCGCCACTGCAGCTAGCAGATCGAGTAATTAGAAAATCTCACGAATTTTTTTAACCCCTCCATGGAGACAAAATACTCAACTTGTATGACATCAACAAGTGTGAGTGTGTATATATACTCCAACCATTTTTCTGATAAAATAGAGATTGTATAATTTAAGTTTTTCACTTCACGATCAAAAGTATGTTTTCTTCACCTAATTACAATTATCAAATTTTAAATTTATCAAAATATATTTTAAATTATAGATTATAATTGAATAAAAAAACAAAATTTAGGTTGTAAAATGAAAAAATTAAATTATCTATTGGAAAAATTATCAGATATAAATTATAATCAGATAAATTCCAAATCTTCAAAATTGTAATTAAAAAAAAATTAGATGCAAAAATAAAAAAATCAATACTTGAAGTTGATATTTACATTTAACCCACAATGTAATTAAAATAAAATAAATGTCAAATTCCAAAGGGACAATATTCTAGAGGGTCTTTATCTTTATCCCAACATTAGGTAATTGCCAATGAAGAGCTGGGCATTATCTTCATTTTTGACTTTCGTGTCGGCGAACACTAAAATAGTAGATACACCTCATTTTGTAGATTATTCTTCTCAAAATGTTTGTCTATATTTGAACATAGTAACTCGTCCTTTTCTCAATTATTCTTGTGTTTTAATTTGTACAAGGAATTAAAACACGACCAAAACCATTTTATAACATGTCTTAAAATTTCTTTCCACAACAGTTTTGACCGTCACTTTTGACGTCAACGGTGAAATCTTTTTTAATGGAGCCATCCAAGATGACATTTTTTATTTCACACGTTTGCCATCGAACAAAAGAGATAATTCAACCCGTGAACTCATCTTTCAAATCATGAAAAGGAAAGAATCGAATAATTATAATTTATTGGCCTATTTACTTATTTAATTATTTATTTACTATTATTAAAATAGCATCGCTATAAATATCATAGAGATTCGTACATCTTAGGCCATTCGGGTTCTTCCTCATCTTTTAATTCTCTATTTTCACAATAGTGGAGTAAAAATGGAGAAAAGAACTCTCTTTCTTGCACTAACAACTCTCCAGTTTTTATTAGTATTAATTGCAACATGTAGAGCTCAAACAAAAGGAAGAATGGTGACAGTGTTGAGTATAGATGGAGGTGGAATAAGAGGCATAATCCCTGCAACAATCCTAGCCAACTTAGAATCCAAGCTCCAGGGATTGGACGGTCCAGATGCAAGAATCGCCGACTATTTCGACGTGATCGCCGGAACCAGCACCGGTGGTCTGATCACCACCATGCTCACTGCACCTGCTCCACCCAATAATCGCCCTCTCTATGCTGCACAAAACATTAACACCTTCTACTTGGAACATGGCCCCAAGATCTTTCCTCAGAGCAGGTACTTCATTTCAACCCTAGAGTACAACCATATATGTTATATATAGAGAGTTGAAATAATGAGTGCTGATGATGACAAGGTTGTGTGTTGATATATGTGATCAGTCGTGATAGTTTTCTGGGAAAGATAACGAACTTGTTTGGTGGGCCAAAGTATGATGGGGAGTACCTTAATTCATTGGTGAAGGACATATTAGGGGATCTCACCCTCAGTCAAACCCTCACAAATGTGGTCATTCCTACCTTTGATCTCAAGAGACTTCAACCTATTATCTTTACCACCAAAGATGTAAAACATTACTTCTCTCTCTTTCTCTCTTTGTATATATATGTGTTTTCTCTCTTTGTATATATATGTGTATGTATATAACAAATAATGATTCTCTACCCACCAGGGGGATGTATGTTTTAATATGCCACTGCTGACCTGTCACATTCTTTAAATGCTGTGATTTGAAATTAATGATCGTGTTGAATTTGTGACACATCAATAATGAGCACATTAGCATGTATTTACGGTAGATAGGGTAGCAGAACTGTGTATATAAGTCTAAATCATGATTTTAATGAGGGGTGCTGGAATTTAGGCCTATGTTTGTGGGGAATAATGTTTCTCGCCCCTCTTTAATAAATGCATTTTTTAAGTATAAAACATGCTGTTTTTTCTGAACAAGATGGTGTAAGACATAAGCTTTAAAGAGAAGAGTGCATAAACCTCGATTTCCAGTTGTAGTAAACTATACATATCCAATGATAATTTTGCAATTGAACTTGGAACAGGGAAAAGCAAATGTTTCAAGGAATGCTCAGCTATCAGATGTGTGCTTGGGCACTTCTGCAGCTCCCACTTATCTCCCACCTCACTATTTCGAGATTAATGACACACAAGGAAAAACACACACCTTTGATCTTGTTGATGGAGGGGTTGCAGCTAACAATCCTGTGAGTAGAAATAAGCCTAGATTTGTTAATAATAATGAAAATGAAATATATATATATATATATATATAAACATGAGTTTAATTGTATCATATTGACAGACTCTAACGGCAATAACACACATTTCAAAAGAAATCTTGCTGGGGAAGTTCGAATTGGAGGAGATGCAACCAATGGATAGCAATAGAATGTTGGTTCTATCTTTAGGCACTGGCATAGCACAACTTGAAAAGAAGTATAATGCACAAGATGCCGCCAAATGGGGGTTGCTCGGTTGGGTATACAACAATGGAGCTACTCCGTTGCTTGATGTTTATGGAGATGCTAGCTCGGACATGGTCGATATTCATGTCTCTACTATATTTCAATCCCTACGCCACGAACAAAATTACCTACGCATTCAGGTATGGAAGTACAATCGGGAAAATTGCAATTTTAGGATACTAAACATAGGGTCTAACAATTCAATAACAATTTAGGCTTAGTATTTAGGATAGCAATTTAAAAAAAAAAAAAAGGAAAATTACAATTTTTGTTTTGTAACTTAGGTCTTGTCTTTTATACCACCAATTTTACATGTTACAAATATGATCATCTAACCCTAACATTTTCCAATTTTGATCCAATTTTCGATTTTTGCCTAAGTGAACGGTAAAATTGTTGAGGTGTAACTTTTAATTCCAATGTCCACATAAACAGAAATTGATATTTCAAGCAAATTGTATCAAAATTGGAGAAAGTGATAGTTATATGATCAAAATTAGACTACGAAAAATTGATGGTCAAAAAAATGGAAACCTAAGTCGGTCACATCACAGAAACTTCAATTGGACTAACATTTTACCTCATCTTTGGACAAAAATGTCCTTATTCCTTTAAATGCTTGTCCTAAAATGCCAAGATGAATGTGTAGTGACATTAATTTGTTTGACCTCCATAGTTAATCAGTCTTCTAAAATTACAAATGTAAACAAGTTATAACTATACATGCTCTTTATGGCTTATATCTCATCATGTTTAATGGTATTTGCATTTGGGACAAAAAGGAGGATAGATTGAATGGGGATGCATCATCTCTTGATATATCCACAATCAAGAATATGCAGACGCTAATGCAGATTGGTGATAGTCTACTGAAAAAGCCGGTTTCGAGAGTGAACTTGGAGACAGGTAGACCGGAGCCGGTTCATGGGGAGGGCACTAATGAAGAAGCTCTGGCACGCTTTGCGAAGCTGCTGTCGGATCAACGGAAGTTTCGACAACAAAACTATTAATTTTTCCAGTTTAGCATCTCCCTAAGAATTCAATTTCAAATGCATTTTTACACTTAGTTAATCCTTCACTTGTTTATTGTTTTTTTTTTCATATCTTCATTTTGTGATACTCATATTTGTACTCGTGAATTCTAGCAGCTATTACTTCGACATTTTATACATATACCTAGAAAAGCAAAATCCACATAAAATCCACAGCATAATTCAAGAAATTCCAACTCAAATATACAATCCCCAAACTTTACATTAGCACAATTTAACCGCATCAACACAACTCTTATTTCATATGAACAAGGAAATGTCATACAAAGACACGTGTAGGGATGTCGAGACCCCTATCTTCGTCAATGAAAATCAACAATTAAGCCTCAATCAAGCAAATTCTAGCATGCATACCGATTGTTCGACAAAATTACTCAATGAAAATTCAAGTTCAAAACACAATGTGCTCTTATCAAAAACACCCAAATACCTTCAGCATACAGTATTTCATGAAACAGTTCAAATCCAAATAAGAAACGTACCTTAGATGATTAAAAAGGAGCAAATTGAACCCTAAAAAGTGTTTGTTCTGATTCCAAGCGAAATTGAAGCAAATATGTTATTTAAATGCAAGGGAGTATCTCTTGTGCTCAGTAGTGAAAAAGGGCAAGCATTATAGACAACAATTGGGTTATTCTTTGTTCTTTATGGTTTTTTCGATTATTTTATCTCTTTTTTTTTTTTTTTCGTTTTTCGATATTTTGACCTCTAGAACTAAAAAAAAAAAAAACAGTAAGTTAGACTAATAAATAAAAACGTACAACATTACTAGCAAATAAATAAATAAGATTTTAATTTCATCCAGGATCAGTTAAGGTGAGTGTTGGAATATTACTCTCTCATCATAAACTCTAGCAGCAATTTGTCATTTATTCGCATGAGCTTCTCATCAACCAAGTATTATGGAGTCTTCTTCATCAACATCTAGAACCAAGAAGTCTGTGAGAATATATTTATGGAAAACTTAGACAAAAATTTCTGTTAACTCTGCATAAGTGATGAGAATACTCAATAATTTAAAATTGTATGAGAATTCTTTTTTTTTTTCTAATGTAGAAAAATTAATGAAAATGTCTCTAGTGACTACCAGGCACCAACTACAACCCATAACTCAAGCTGTAATTACTGTGACAATTTGTTTTATTGATTTGGCTTTTTTCTTAGTAAATTCGGAATATTTTATTTTTAAAACAATCTTAATATTAATTTATAATATCTAAAATTAGAAAAAAAAATTCAAATTAATGTGTATTAAAATGTTATAGATGTGCCGCATCATTGTAATTTGACTTATAAAATGCTCAATGAATATTCATATGATTTTAAAGACATTTTATGTGCAATTTTATCACATATTCAATGTGGTATTGTTTTCCCTAATGAATGGGTACATGTTTTAATTTATTCAACTTTTAAAAGTTTTTGAAGAGACTATCTCGAAAATTATTCGATTGTAATTATCTATATCTTCATTAATTTTAAAGTATTGCGTATGTAAAAAATGTTCTTATTCTTTGAGTCCTATTTTAAAGGACTCAATTGTTAAGATGAAAATATTCATGAAATTCCCTACTTGAAAGAATTATTAATCATGTATTATAATGCATTGTTTCCTCTTTCATCCTAACCAAATTATTGCTAAAACTAGATTCATATTTAAGTATAACTTTTGAATAAATTGCATTTTCTAATAATTCTTTCAAGTTGAAACAAAGCAACATCGTTTATCTGTAAAGATTAACTTGCATTGAAACTCAATCCCTATCAAACTTTTTGTTTCTCTTCTCATTTATTATGATGTTGTATAATGTAAAAATAACATTATGTTTTAAGTTTTTTTTTTTTTGTTTTTTTTTTTGTTGTTTTTGTGAAATTTGTAATTTGTATTGTATCATGTAAATTGTAACTTTTAAACATTTTTATTTTGTACTCTGTGTTGTATTTAATTAGTAATTTCTAATTTCTAAAGTTGTAGATCTTACTTTTGTAAGTTTTAACTTGAAATATAAATTTTAAATTTTAATTTATTTCAAATTGTTAATTCGAAAAATCTATTGTATAGTATATTATATTATAATTTTATCATTTATATGCAAATTTAAAAAAAAAAAAAAAAAAAAACCTCGATCCGAACCAAACCACAATTGTGTATAGTATGGTGCGATTTCAGTTTCAAACTGTTTGGTCACATCTAAACAAGAGTAAATTAAGGAATATATTTGAATAATTGTCATTTCCAATAACTATCTATAATACATGTGCAAATAAAGTAATGAAATGAAGTGAGTATTTAAATGACAAAAAGGGTAAAGTGAATAATAGTATACTCATCATTCGCCTGTATTGTGTTACTATAAATAGATGGGAGAAGTTTCCGCGATTGAGTGAAGTAAAGGAAGATTAGATCCATAATCCTCGAAAGACTTGCATATATATAGATTTCATATAGAGTTATCATAACATTTAGAGTTGAGAAGAAATGGCGAGACCCATTTTTGCACATAATTTTGTTGCAATAATCCTGCAGTTATTGCTATTATTGAATCCAATTTGTACAGCAGAAACAAGAGGAAAAATGGCAACAATATTGAGTATTGATGGAGGTGGCATTAGAGGCATCATTCCTGGCACAATCCTTGCCCACCTCGAGTCCAAACTCCAAGTCTCATCAATTTCCTTTGCTATTTTTACTTTCATTCAACTTCTTGCATGTATATATATTTGGTTTCTCTGCATTCAAATTTGTAACTCTAATTAATTAATATCATATATACATGTGATGGGGGTAATTTTGGGCAGGAAATAGATGGCCCAGATGCAAGAATAGTAGAGTATTTTGATGTAATAGGTGGAACAAGCACAGGGGGTTTGCTTGCAGCCATGCTGACAACACCCAGTAGTGGTAATCGCCCTCTTATTACAGCCAACAATATTACTACCTTCTACATGGACCATGGACCCAAAATCTTCCCTGAAAGCAGGTAATAATATAACACAATCTTGATCAATGTTTTAAGTAATTAATATTCAATAATTAGATTAATTGTAGCCGGAGCAACTTTGTTGGGAAGATAACGAGCTTGTTTGGAGGCCCAAAGTATGATGGGAAGTACCTGAAATCATTGATAGAGGGGCTGCTTGGTAATCTTACACTCGCACAAACCTTGACTAATCTGGTGCTTCCAACTTTTGATCTCAAGAGACTTCAACCTGTTATCTTCACCACCAAAGATGTAATTCTTCTATTCATAATCAGATTAATCTAGCATAGAAATGTGTGTGTGTGTCTTGATCAACTAATTATAATTGAGTTGCTTACAACTTACAAAAACCAAGTTATAATAGTATGTCTCATTTTACACTTTGTAACTTGTAAATTTTTTTCTCCTTATTTATGAGTTTGGAATTTTTCAGTCCTTATTTCTATCAAAATCAGAAATTTTTGTTTGTTTTTTTCTCAAGTTGAGCTTGATGGAAAATTGATTTGGGGTTTTTGTTTGATTTGAGATGGAACATTTCGCTAGAATTTACATATTTTGATTAAGATCATACGAATACTATTGACTGGACTTTTATGAAAAAAAATGGATGAAGAATTGGGACATCAAATTTTAGTTGGACCCAAAAAATGATCAAAAAATGACTTTAAGTTGTAAATGAAAATGTTGTAAATTTTAGAATGCTTAAAAAAATGTTAAAAATTTAGGTAGCAAAGCGTAAAAATAGGTCTCATCCATTTTAGATTTATTTTAATTTTTCAATTTTAAACCTTTAAAATACTCATAATTAGTTTTTTAAATTATATATGTATTTATGATACATAGGTACATGGGAACGAAAATCTTTCAAGAACAATCCGACTATCAGACGTGTGCTTGGCTACCTCAGCTGCTCCTACTTACTTGCCACCTCACTATTTTGAGACAAAAGATGCAGATGGAAAATTACACAGCTTTGATCTCATTGATGGAGGGGTTGCAGCAAATAATCCTGTGAGTACCTTTCTCATTCATCAATTCCCTTGCATTAATTAATTAGTAAAATGAGAGATTAAAGCAACAGATATTTGCAAATTCCAATTGTCCTTTGTACATAAATTGTTTAAAATAATTCTCATCTGAAATATACAATTTCATAATAGAACAGCCAAATGGTGAATTTGCCCTCCCACACTTGTACATATTTCCCCAACTTTTAAAGATATAAAAGTTAAAGGTGTCGTTGTAAACACCTCTAACCAACATGTGAGGGGGGCAAATGATTACAATCGAAACCTCAATATAAAGTATATATCTTAGGACATCTCTGGGATGGCAAGAAAAGTGCAACTTTGGAAAGATTACCTAAAGTCTTTTTCACATTCGAACAATATGTATTGTAGTCAATAGATTTACAATGTATAATTATATGTGGATGGGCGTAGACTCTAACGGCCATAACACACGTGTGGAAAGAAATATTGATGGGAAAGTTTAAGGAGTTGGAGGTGGGGGCAACGGATAGCAACAAGATGTTGGTTCTATCATTGGGAACGGGCATTGCTCAACAGGAAAACAAGTACAATGCTAGAGACGCGGCGAATTGGGGGGCCATATCTTGGCTCTTCAACAATGGAGCTACTCCTTTGATCGATGTTTATGGAGATGCTGCTACAGATATGGTCGATATCCATGTTTCCACCCTTTTCCAATCCCTCAGCAGTGCTAACAATTACCTACGTATTCAGGTACACTACATATTCAACCAATTTCAGTATTACTATTATCCACACACCACAAGATGGGACACAGTTTTAAAATATCCGTGGTTGGGTTATAGTACCTATTAGCCTATATATATATATATATATATAGTTTGATCTTACAATTAGGTATATGTTAAATTTGGATTTTGGATGAAAAGGAGGATAACTTGGTTGGGGATGCATCGTCAGTTGATCTTGCAACCACGAAGAATATGCAATCACTTGTAGACATTGGACAAAAACTGTTGAAAAAGCCTGTTTCTAGAGTCAATTTGGAGACGGGGAGGCCTGAGCCGATTCAAGCACCTAACAACTCCACCAACGAAGAAGCTCTTGCCCGCTTTGCCCAGCAACTCTCCGAGCAAAGGAAGCTCCGCCCAAAGGCTTAATCCAAACCAGGTCTTCTATTTCATTCCATAGTCCACTTTCTAATACAAATCACATCTATAAACTACTATTGATTGTGTTTGCTCTAAACCAATATAGTGGATAATAGCCATATCAATAATCACATGTTTTGATTTGGCTATGCCTTGCATTGGTTTGATTTCCCATGTTTTATTAGGGTGATGTAATGCCTAGAGTTTCTCTACTTACTGAGAATGAAAAAGTGATCAAAATCTTGAATTTGGGATTGTCAACCTTTGATTAAATAATCGTCAATGATCTTAAGCTGTATGTTGACTTAGTCTGTATGTTGACTTAGTGTGGATCTAATACGGTACTGTAAAGTTCTAAACTAAATCTACTGCTTAACAAGAAAAGGGCTGATTGCTATATATGTTGTGCAATAAGATACAAATGCAGCTAAGCTGCGAAATTAGAGATTAATCCTCCTATAATGCATATGATATATACTATTAAGTAATTAAAATGATTAATCTGGTTAACCAAAAAAGATTCTAAAAAAAATTAGGTTATTCAATACTCAAAAAAAGGAAAACAAGAAAATGTAAAGAATTAACCATAAATTTTGTTTTTCAAAATCTAGGTTGTGTTTGGATTGAAGGACCTAAGGAATAATATGAAATTCATCGTAACAAATTCACATGATATATATGAGTGACTGAAATACTTACATTTATTTCAAATCTTGATTTCAAAAATCAATTCAGACATAACATCATTTTATATTGCATTTGGATTTCACTTACATACAACACTCAAGTGAATAGAGAAATAATATAAGGCCCAACTCAATCCCATTCATAAGCACGGATCCTAGATGAAAATAATATATATTTGTAAAACGAAAATGAATTCTCATATTATACTAACAGAGTAACTCAAATAAAACTTATTATTTCCCATATCCTCTACAAAAAGTTGCTACTCAAAATTAGTATTGGCTCATTAAACCATTCACTCTTCTCAATTGAACATTTATTTCTTAAAAATAAAACTAGTGATATGTTTATTTCTAAGATAAACACAAGGGAGACGGCACAATAGAACAAGAAAAGAATATTCTTCTCAAAATCAAGGTTATTGGTATCACATTAGAAAGACTATTGCATCTTAACAAATATCATTTTGCTGTCATTATCTATTTCAACCTAAAATTTCGGATTTGAATCCTTTGTCGTGTCTTAGTATTTTAGAAACACAATAATAGATGTACTCAACAAAGGATCCAAATCCTAAAAATTCGGGTCTAAAAACCAGAGTAGTCTCAACAATGACATAATCCGGACATAGGATTCTTGTGGCGTACAAAGCTCATTTATGGGCAATAATATCTTAACCTTGGCATCTAACATTTTTCTAAGTAAACTCCCACAAAACTTGAACTAAAAACAAACCCAAGCATAGTATTATTAGCCTTTATGTACAGGTATGCATGCACTAAACCTTTATAATAACAAAGCTCAAAGCACATTAAATTAAATTAAATTAAATAATAATCCTAATAACAACAAACAAATAAGCACACTATATATAAATCAGATGCAAGCACACACCTTTAAAAGGTAATATTAAAAATAAATGAAAAAAAAATGGAGTTCAATGGTGAAACCACAGATAGCTATGCACTGACCTTTAGAGGAGGAGCAGATGACTATAGCAGCAACATGCTCACAGCCAAAATTGCAGACCTGGAAAAGATGAAGGAAGATCTTAAACAAGCTAAAGAAGACGCCACACAGTCATGGTTAGATTCTCGACCACTGATCGATGAGCTTGAAAAGATGCAAACAGAGTTGGTCAGTGCAGAAGAAAGAGTTTCTAAAGCAAATAATATCATATCTGATCTTCAAGCTCAGCTGGGTACCACAGATATGTGCATCATATCGACAAAGGTGGAAGAAGAAAAGGTCCGTATGATGATAAATGACAAAAATCAGGGTCTGCATAAAGCACAGGAGGAGATGGAACAACTCAAAATGAAAATAGATCAAAAACGGAGAAGAAGGACGAAACTAAAACTAGTCTTACGGCTTAAGAGGCAGACTCTTCAGACCTTGCAACTCACTTACGAAGCAATCCACCTGGAATCACAAGCTTTTAGCACCTCAGCAGCTCAAGCACTTCATTACATCAATAACTCAGAGGCAACCAATATCATGGTCCAGCTAACTCGAGAAGAATATGAGTATCTGAAAAAAGAAGCTTCTGAACAAATTTCACAAGCCGAATTGCGTATTTCAGCATCTGCTGAAGAAAAACTTGCAGCAGAGAAAAGCAGAGACTCAGCTTTCAGGAGACAGCACGGCTTATCCCGTCAAAGCAGTATGATGGGGCAAAGATTTCATAAGGAAACTATCATGAAGAAATCGGAAGGGCAGGGATATGATAAAGTAGGAAGTCAAACAAAATACAGACAATTTTCTAAACATCAGGTGAAATCACCAACTGTAGTTGATAAAGGGACTCCACAAAACCAATCCAAAAACAACAGTTTAATCAAGAAAAAGAAATCCATTTTCTTTCACATAAAAACTTTCATTGTACGAAATATAACAAAATACTTCAAATGACTTGGCAATACAAAGATTGATGTTTTTTTCTTTTCTCTTCCAAAGATATCCCTATGCTTAGAAGTCTTGTTCACTTCAATGATTATACCGCTATACACCATAACTAACTATGACAAAATCTGGTTCAGAATTGAGATGGCGTTGTCATTCTGTTCACTCAACAAGCTAGAGCATTTTCAACATGAACCAAGGAGCTCAGCATATTACCAAGTTATTTGTAGCCTGCATTTAGATTAAAAATAAATGGCAAACTTCAGTCTGTGATGAAAATACATGGTGAAAGGGAAACAGTGTAAATAAAACAAAGAAACATACTTACAATAACACTTCAGTTTCTACTGAAACATTTTTGAGTAAGCTTTTTTCTCCAGTTCATGCCTAACAGCAATCTGTGAACATGTTAACCATTTAAACAGCTAAATACATGTGATAGTCCATATACAGTAAGCACAATCACTTACCTTCTTCTTTGCGATAGCAAGCTCTTTCTTTATACAACCTAAAAATAGAAAGTACACTTTCATTTCTTCAAGTCACATAGAAGTATTTGTGTGTTAAACTAATTAAAGGGTCTTGAACACGTCTAAGTTTCAGGGACTCATGCTTCCCCAGGTTCAAGTAATCCCAAAAGGAAAGCAGAAAAGAGCATAAAGTGGAAGAATGTATATCTTTGCAGCATCCACATCTCCAACCACTTCAGGTAAAGTATTCACTTATAAAAAGGCTACATTTGCAATTTCAAGTCTGAAAAGTGCTCAAATCTTACAGGGCAAATTTTCTTTCAGCAATTCAGGAAACCAAAGGGTACTCGAACACAAAGATGGTTTTATTCTACTTTTAGAGTAAGACAATATGTGCTCCTTACCATCAGTCGGCTCCAATTCTAATGCTTTCGTAAAACTTTGAAATGCTGCATCTGTGTTATTCAGTGCCATATAAACCTGAAAGAAGTAAACAGAAACTAGCAATTACAAATGACTTTCCACCGAATAGGAAGATTTTAAGGCAACTCCATAACATGTGAACCTGAAGAAAAGGTGAGACTGCAATTAATAAAAAGTTCCTTTTCACTATTCAACAATAGTGTTCCTAAAGTTGAAATATATGCTCATAATATGAATGGGCATTGATGGCTGATTCAAGTTTAAAGCATAATGTAATAGTGTGTTAGCTCTCAAAATAGTTGGATTAACATAATACACCAACCTGGCCTTGGCGATAGAAAGCTTTTGCATTGTTTGTTCCATCACGAATTGCAAAGTCTGCATCCTGCAATGCTCCTTTAAGATCGCCTGACTTCAACTTGCAAACCTGAGGCATGGCGAGGAAATGATTATTGGTACAAGAAAAGGTGCAATTCTAAATTAGTAATAAAGAAAAAAAAAATTGCGATGAATAAAGCAATTATTACGAAAAATACAGTGAAATATTTATGTCTTAGAATGAATTTGATCACCCGCTATAACCCTTTAATAAGCTTTAAAATTATAATTAATGTACTTAAACTAGTTGAAGTTTTTTTTTCTTTTTTGGGTACATTTGAGTTGAAAACAAAGTAGAGATTAAATTGTTCACTTCTAAAGGAATCAAGAAACTATGCCATCTACATGATATTGACAAGTCAAAGTTTATATATAAGCAAAGATAAGGATGTGATATTGCATCACAACCTAATTAAAGTGCATTGATGCAGAGATTTATGATGTAATTCTGCTATATCTAGCTATTTTATGTTATGGTGGCTTTGATTAGAATAACTTAATTATTTTAATATTCTAAATGTGCAAATCTGTTGTTACTTATGTATTCATAACTTCAAGAACAAATAATGGTGTTTCTCAATAAACCAGACAAGATGAGATGCATTGTACAATTTGGAGGTGAAAATGAGCAAGAGTATGAAGATTAAGAATAATCTCAATTTAATCAAAAAGAAAAGAGAAGAAGTTATAGGATATCAAATCTTTCATCGATCTAAAGATGTAGTCTCACAGAATCTGGGGATCATTGATTTAGATATGAGCATTCACCTTACGTTGTTAGATGTTTCAACTTTCAACCACCATAACTTCAAGATTAGTTTGTACAGAACAATATTAACCAGCCAAGAACAAGGCCAGAATACAAGTTTTTTCCTAAATACACACACACATATAAGTATATGATATAACCTTTGATAAGTAAATGTATCCTATGTGCATACTTTACAGTTTATAAACATTCAAATTAAAAATAACTTTTATAGCAAGATGATGAGCAGAAATTAAACAAAAGTGGATAAACAAACTTGATATGCATAAATACTTAAGAGTAACTCTCCTAAGTTTTATCTCAACCTTTGGGTCCATTAAGTGTATTTGATGGGGGAAAATCCTTCAAATGAAAGAATATTTCATATACACATACATACAGAAAATGGAAATATAACTCTAAAAGCCTACTTCAATGTTCTACTATGTTGCTTCAAAATTAAATATGTTCACCAAGTGAGAAAAATTAAAATTTTCATTGGCACAAATAAAATGAAAAATAAATGAAAGCAAAATATTAAATAAAGAAAAACAAATAAAACATATAGGGGTAATTTCAATTTCACATTCGAACTACGCGATTTTTACTTTTTACCATACAAACTTATTTTTGTTGCACGTTATCATATGAACTTTATAATTTGTGCATTCTACCATATCGAATTTTTACCATACAAACTTATTTTTGTTGCACTTTATCATATGAACTTTACAATTTGTTGCATTCTACCATATCGAACAAATCATAATTGTTGATTGCTAGCTACATGTACATCCGAGATCTATCCAAGATGACAAAGTGCAACAAATTGTAAAGTTGTTAGGTATATATAAAAGCTAGGGAGCCCTAACTTAACCTAAAACCATAGTCAAAGGTAAAGGATTGTCTCCAACTTATATACCCTTTCACACTTCCATGTGGAACCGATGTGGGATATCGTAACAAAAGTTCATGTAGCTAAGTGTAGCACAAAATTTTGTATGGTAAAGTACGAACACTCGCATAGTTCAAATGACAAATTGTAACTATCTCAAGAAAATATTAAAATTTAAGTCTTTTAAGAAAACAAATCAAATCCTTGGTTACATTTACTGCAAATACTCCTTATTATTTAATTAAAATGTTGTTATTAACATTCAAATTAGAATATACGCTATTAAAAAATAGGATTCTCAATTAACGTGCATTTAAAAAGTAGTGCAATGATTTGAGCATTTTACTCAACTATCAACTCATTGTAAAATAGTAATTTACTTCAATTAAAAGACCCTCATATCATCTAAGGTCACAAATTCTAATTGCATTAAACACATATCACAGAAAATGCAGACAAGCTATTTTCTAAGGGTAGGATGAGGGATGTGGTTTAATGAGAAGCAAGGCAGGGCAAGAGGGTACCATAATCAATGTGGCGCTTCAACCAGCTGGGGGGGGAGGGGGTTTAAAGGGCAATTCAGAGAGAGAGAGACTCACCGAACTATTTGTCAGGATTTGAGACTTAGTATTCCACAATGACTTGCTCTGCACTGTACAGTCATATGTATGATGTTATCAGACTGTATAACTATTACACCCATATTAGGTTATTAAACATTCAAGTCAGCACTCCGAATAAGAAATATAGTACACCTGGATCAATGTCTTCCATCTCCCAGCATAAATCCAGATATTTAAGGGCCTTACGGTACTTTCTGATAGCCATCTTGTAGTCATGTTTCTGCATATTGTTAAAAGAATAATATAGTAACAAGTGTATGAAAGAGTAGATCATGTATTCCAGGTATGTAAACTGCTTTCATAACGATCATAAGCCTTTAGAAGCAAGCAATAAAATGTTGATTTTACTCATGAATACTTGTTTCATCAAAACAAATACCATGTTTGTAAGCAGGAAAACAAGCTAACTACTCTTGTAGAGAACGAGTTTTGCTACTTCAGCAAAGCTTGGAGAACCCCAGATGAAGAGAAATTTATTAAATGGTAAAAGGCTACCTTGTACCACTCATTTCCCAGGACTTTGATAGAGTCTACAGCTGCAATCATCCATGAGACATCATTTGGTTTAGGACTGAGATCCATCGGCCAATCAGGATACAAATCACCATCTCTAAAGAAGTTAATTGTTCCATCATCTGCTCCATCAGGAATTTCTCCACAGTCAGCAATCACGATATCAGCAGCCGGATAGTAGTCGTCCTCCGTCTTAGCATACTCAATTGCACGAACCACCCCCAATCCTTTGGTCACCTTACCAAAGACAACATGTTTTCCATCCAGATGAGTGGCCTGATTTGTTATGATGAAAAACTGAGACCCATTAGTATTTGGGCCAGAGTTAGCCATTGATAGCATCCCTTTCCTCATGTGTTTTAGCTCAAAGTTTTCATCTTCAAAGTTCGGTCCATAAATGGATTCTCCAGCCTCGTTATTTACATCAGATGTAGAACCCCCTTGCACCATCAAACCTCTGATAATACGATTAAAATGTGTACCCTGTATTAAACATTCAGTTCAAATCAAGAAGAAAGAAGGAAGGGGCCACCACATAAGTTTTCAATGGTTCAGGCTAATACAGAGTTAAAGTACATAAAATGACTTATGCCTTGACTAACTTTTGATTCAAACTCTTTCAAGGCCATATAGATCACAAACACAAAGGGTAATACAACGTAAATAATTATGACCAAAAATCAGACAACTTTACAATTTCCAAGGCTATGAAGAACGGTTTAATAGTCCACATTTCAACTTTTCCACTAATTTGTACAAAAATACAGAGATGGCTTCAATCCCTATGCATTATACAACATAATTTTACTAAATCGAAGTACATGAATATAAAGCTAGCAATTCTTCATGAATATCTTGCATAGAACCAAAAAAAATAAAAAAGTACACAATAGTCTATTTGATTATTTTCCCTTCCTCCTATATAAATAGCAATCTTGTGGGATATTTTTGAGCAAATCGTGTTCTGAGGAACCCTGGAATGAATTGCTAACTATCCTAAATCAATTTAAACGAAAATGCAATTGATAAGACATTTCAAATTTAAAGATCTTAGAACAAATCATTCATCTAAATTTAAGCCGAAAATATCAATTTCACATCAAAGTTTGTCTCCTAACGTGGATTCCTCATTCTCAAACGATTTTTCCACAAAAACAAATAGCACTCTTAAACGATTCTACAGTGGCTTTACCTCCAGGACGTAACTGATAGCCACCTCCATGCGAGGACTCATGCAAAAAGCTCCATATCCGTACAAGTTCAACAAATAAGAGAATCCTATGTTCTAAATCAACACTCACCGACATGAAATTCGAAACTCAACCATCAAACGTGACACATGCATTAAACCAACAGAAAAACTCAATCAGACAGTTATGCCGCAAATGCAGATAGAAATGTATTGATTTCTGCACATACAAACCTTGTAGTGGAGGGGAATTCCAGTGAGGGGGCTAATGCCCTTTTCCCCAGTGCAGAGAGCTCGAAAATTCTCGGCAGTTTTAGGCACAACATCTTTGTACAACTCCACCACTATTCTCCCCTCCATTTCTCCACCAATGCTGATATCCAAATAGCACTTCGGGTTCACCATCTTCACAGAGGCAAGCAAAATCACAAACCCAAACCGCCTTTTACACTGCGAAAACACAGATTTCAGAAAAGATAAATAAATCTTCACAGTAGGGTGAAGGCGAAACGTCGATCGGATAAATGGAAAAACGAAAAAGTTTCAGTGGAAAAGCAGAAAAAAAGAGAGAAAAAGCAAAAACATTCTCAGTTTGGCAGAGGGTTTTGGAGGGGATTGAGATCAGTGTTTTGTGCAGAATGCGAAATGGAGAGGCGCCCAATGGACGTGACTCCTCTGTCATTGTATGTGTGCAGAGGCAGAGCATTAAATGCTAGATCTTTTTAATCCAAAAAATACACAAAATATTAAATGCAAGATTGTAGAATGATTCACTACCCTTTTTTTTTCAAAATTAAATTCAAAACGATAATACCAGTGCGGGTGCCCAGTAGGTTAAAACGACAAAATTGCAAAACTAGTCCCTAATTACTTACTGTCTTTTCACAATTCCACTTCTAGGAAAATGTACTACGTACCACATTTCATATAAACATAAGATTATTTTGTATATTCCTATCACAGTTTAGGAAATTTCATTAATTTGTCCTTTCGATAAATGTATGAAAAAAAATGTCTGATTTCTCTACGAATATATGATTTCATTTCCATTTTATCATAAAGAATAAATTTATACCATTTTGGCAGATTTTATTGAACTAATTGTTGCAAACATAAGAAAACTTGTTTTTTTTCGTGTCACGAGGATTTTAAATTTATCTTTGTGGCCACAAAATCCGTTAGTTGGGTAATTTTAATGTAGGAATCTCTAGTAAAAGGGATAAAATGAATTATTTAGGTGATACATGTAAGAGTATTAGCATTTACACAGGTATATATTACTTTTTAAACTATTATATTATATTAATATAATCTTTATATTTTTTTAAAAATTAAAAATATTGTATAAAAATTATGTTAATATAACATAAAAGTATAGCTATATTACATGAATTTTTATGGTGAAAGAAAAATATAAATAATATTACCTAAAAATTATGATATTTGTACATAAAAAGATTATGTTTATATAAGATAATGGTTATACCAAAATAATATAAACTTATAGATATAGTACATGAATTTTTATGCTAAAAAAAAATGTACAAGTAATATCCCCTTAATTGTTATGACATTTGTATATAAAAGATATACTAATGTTATACTAATATAATATAAATGTTATCGTATGAATTAATAAAAAAAATTAAGCACGGATCAAGATCGAATTCAATCCGCACTTAGTTACTCCATGCAATTGATGCACACACATGCCACTCATAATTTTAAGGGTAGTGTTTGTGTGCACCAAGTGCATGGGTCATGATCCATGAAACTGGGCACGCGGGTCGGGTCTGGTCTGATTTAACCCGGTTCCGCGCCCAATTTTTTTTTTTAAATTTATGTCATAACTTTTATGTTGTAATAATATAACTTTTATGTTGTAATAGTATAACATTTATGTACAGATTTCATAACATTTTCAATGCATAACTTATACTTTTTTTCATTATAAAAATTCATGTAATATAGTCAAAACTTTTATGTTGTAATAATATAACTTTTATGTTGTAATAGTATAACCTTTATGTACAGATTTCATAACATTTTCAATAAATAACTTATAGTTTTTTCACTATAAAAATTCAATATAGCTGAAAACTTTTATGTTGTAATGATATAACCTTTATGTTGTAATAGTATAACCTTTATGTACAAATTTCATAATATTTTCAGTGAATAACTTATATTTTTTTCACTACTCAGCACTGCAAAAGGGTATGTGCATATAACTAAAAGGTTATAAGGATAGAACTAAAATGTTAAGTTCGCTAAACTAAAAGGTTATGTCAATATAACAGTAGAATTAGGGTTAGGGTTAGGGTTTGGGCTAGGGTTTGGGTGCGTGGAGGCGCGTATAAGCGCGTGAGGCGCGTCTGGAACGCGTGAAATGCACTCTCGGATCGGGTCAACCCAGTTGTACGGATCTAGAATCTGTGCACTTGGTGCATAAAAATAATTGTGTAATTTTGAAATGAGGATTAATCTTAGGGTGAGATTAAAAACACCCAACCCTTTTCTAAGCACACCCAATTAAAAATATTTTAATTAAAAAAAATAAAAAATACCAATTTTACCCTTAAAAGAAAAAAAGGAGAAACTAAAAAAATAAAACCATAGTTTTTTTCTTTCATTTCTCTATTTTCATCTTCCTTGTTTCTTCAATGTTAATTTTTTTAATTTCTTAAAAATTATAATGTCAACATAATAACAAACATTTCACGATTTTGATAAATATATGAATATTGAGTTAAAATCGTATTAAAAATACAAAAAATCAATCAAACCCGAACAATTGTGTTCGGTACTGGGTGGCCAAACACATAGAAGAGGGTTTAGCCCCCTTGACCCGAACAATAATGTGTTTTATTTTCTTTAAAAAAAACATTTTTGATGAGGTGTGATATGGTCGAACTTAATCAAATCGGGTTTTCACCCCAAACTCGAACTAGTCACAGTTGTCACGTGAAAACCACCTTGATAGGCAAATTAATCTGTGATATTATTGGCGAACTAATTTAATCCGAAATGTATCAACGAACTAAACAGTAAGGGAAGAGGAGCGAACAAACTTGACTTCAACTGATCGCTATTTTCGTGGGACGGTTATCTGCATCCCTTGTTTTCGAGCAATCACGAACTAATTTCCCATCTTTCCTAATCTTCGAAGGACTCCTACTTCAACTAGGACTCCTATTCCAACTGCAACTAGTTCAAGGGAGTATATATATATATATATCCTTGTTATATTCACTTTTACATACACAATTGATCATAAAACACACACGCATATTACTTGAGAGATATCTCGGCAATTCTATTGACTTACGTCGGAGTCCCTTCGCCGGGAACCCCTCCCGATGTTTGTTTTGCAGTTTTTTCGATACGAAGTTTCGAGTTTTTAGCCCCGTCGGGAACCCCTCCCGGTGTTTGTTTTGCAGTTTTTTCGACACAATGTTTCGAGTTTTTAGCCCAAGAAGACGAACATTGAATCAGAACAATATCAAGGTGTATATGATGTTTTTATCCATGTATCCACCACGTAGAATATATACAATTTAGTTTTAATTAAAATTGAAATTTGGCTAAAATTGCAATTAATTGACTATAATATGGTTAAATTGATAATTTTTAAAAAATTGACTAAAATAACACAAACTATAAAATATTTGAATTTTTTTCTATTTGACCATTTTTTATAATGTTTCTTTTAAAAAAATTGATATATCGGTATATCAGATGTTGTCGTTCTTTAATTAACGTCTTATTGATTGAATGTTCTACAGTGATCATGCAATTGTCAAAATTATTATTGCAGTCTTGCAAAATCTTGGTTTGGTAAAATATATATTTAAAAACAGGGTTACATTATTACAGTAACTGAAATTCTGCAAATCAATATTTCATGTGCAACATAAATGCTTCATTCTAGCATATCAATTCTTTAAATATATTCGAATCTTAATAATGAAGAGAGGGTCAGTATTATCATTACCATATCAGAAAGGAATAGTATGAAAGGTGATCAGAAATTAATAAATGTGAGTAACAATATTAAACTATGATTTAAAATTATACATTTTCAATCTACTAACAAACTAAATTGAATCATATTTATTTTAATTTGATATTTTATTCTATATTTCATTGTTTTTAATTCACAATTAGTGATATCATATTTATATTTGTATGTACTGGTTATTTTAAAATATCAAATAAAATATTAAAATAAAATAAACGATATTGCTTGGAAACAAAATTTTATGGATTAGGAAGTTATTCGAAATCGTTCGATTTTTATGATTTCAACTTTTATTAAAAGACAGCGGCTATGAATGCACCCTTTTAAACTTTTAGATAAAAATAACCATTTATAAATTAATTAAAATATCATTATATTCAAATGATAAAGTTAAAACGTATTATCGTTATTAAATTTATAATCTTTTTCAAATTCTTATCCTCTATTATTTATTTATTTAGATCCTTATCTGGAAGTAAATTTATTGAATATTAAATATATTTAAATTAATATCATTTAATTTTGAATTTAAATGATAACATTCACATAGGTTTTTAAGGGAATGAGAGTTATTACATAACTTCTTTCTCCAGAGATATACATTCACTGGATAGCTCCCGTTCCACTGACTAATGTTATTTGCACTTTGAAAAACTAATGGTTTGTTTCTCTCTTCTCTTTCACATGCGTGTTCATTTATGCACTTTGTTGTACGTATGATCCGAGCCAGGCCGAATCGGGAGATGGACCGATCACATAGGGTGGCTCAGACTGGATCTGCGGCCGATTATTGGAGCCAGCCAAGCATCCAAACTACTAATTAATACTTAAGGGCAATGTTCTAAAATTTGTTAGGTGCTAATCGACACTTGATTGGCGCATAGCGCCTTTATGTAAATTATATAGAATTTTGTTATTTTACTTATTTTTTTAATTTTTTATTATTAAACATATTTTTGAAACTCTTATAATATTTTTATTTGTATTTCTCAAAAAATTTAATATCTTATTTATAAAATTATTTTTATTTTTATTTCTTTGAATTTTTTTATCTATATCTAATTAAATAAAAATAATTTGATAGAAGCTTATTATACATTAATAATACCATTGTTTTGTTAAAAACAAAAAAAAAAGTTAAAAAAGGAAAGAAAAAAAAGGAGGGAAAAAAAGGTAATTGGTACCTAGAATCGCCTAGGTTAGAATTGGTCCACCTAACCCCACCTAGGGTTGCCGGTTGCCTAACACCTAAAGTGACTGAACAAAAATAAATTGGTGAGGCTAGGAGTTGCCTATCGCCTAGACGGAATTTTAGAACACTGCTTAAAAGCATTAAAGGTAATTAAAATCTTGTATTAGAAAAAAATAAAAAAAAAGAGAGAGACTACAAATATGAAATGGGTGTTTTCAAAATAAGGGTTCATTCATAAATAATGGAATGTAAGTGTGATAAAAAAAAAAAAAAACTAAAATCCAAATCAAAAGGAATCCACATTCCACTCTTTACTATAACTACTAATAACACCCCTATATATATTAATTAAACACATCCCAATATATTCCAACTTTACCTTCAAGCAAAATATCAAAACAATAAAATTTTGAAACTCACTCTACCCTACCTCTCTGTTATGTTCGCAAACTCCCTCCCTTCTCTCTTTATTATCTTTTTTTTTTTCCTGAAATTGTTGAGGAAGAAATCATCTCCATTCATTGTAAATGATAGTTTTATGCATTAATTGTATGTTGAATTGGTGAATTTTGAACGAAAATGATGTGAAAAAGAATAAAAAAAATCAAAGTTTTATGATGATTATGTTCGATCATAATTGGACAAACATATTGCAATACATTCAACCATTAGAGAAACATTCTCAAGATCATTCAATCTATAAAGGTCGGACACATAATATAATGTTCAATCTGAACATGTTGAACGATCCAAATCAAATGTGTTATGGTGTGTTCGGTCCCTAGTGGTCGAACAACCAAAATCGAGCATACTTTTCAGTTATAAAATTGTGGTTTCTACTAATTGTTTTGGTTGAAATGTGCTCCTTACGAAATATTTAATGTTTTATTGTAATTTTTCTTTACAAACCAAGTTTAGAATGATAAAATATTGTGATGTTGGAGTTTAAGAAGAAAGAGAAACATGAACAAGAGAAGGGAGACAATGGAGAGAGATATTTTTCTTTTTTTTATTTAAATGTAGGGATATTTCACTCATTTTAAAATTATTTATTTATTTAGTATTAAATTATGAGGTGTGGATAGTTCCATCACGCCATCCTATAACAAAACAATGTTAACCTTTATTATTATCACATAGATTTATTGTAAAGTAAAAAACAACAAATCCAGTACGAACTACAAAGCAACTATGGCCCTATCATTCTTGACAAACCAAATAACAGAGCAGATAGTCTTTCTATGTATAAAACTTTTTTGGCGATACATACATAGGTTGAATTGGACAAAACTATGTACAACAAAGAACAAAAAATTATTCGGGAGACAAATTTCATACACATATTTCAATCTGAATTCGTGACTCTTTTGTATCATCCAAAATACACCTAAGACAGCATTTGTTGTCGAATAAATAGTCTCACTACCACTCTCCTTCTTATAAATAGTCTTTCTAAATTTGTGTTTCTTGCAAATCTCTGATACTTGTTGGGTGCTACGATGAATTATAATGCTCGAACGAGGGTTTCTCTTTCCATGATCCGACAAAGATCCTCTTATGCTTCAATCAATCTTATATCGTACAGAATCTCGTTCTCACGAATAGTCGACCATGGAATGTATTTCTCATCTATTTCGACGTTTCTAAACTTTCTGATTCTGAAATGCCAGGACATGGACACAACTCCTTTCGACACCCACCCCAAAACAATGGCTGCTGCCATTTTTTCTTTTCTGATGCTTGCATACTCCAGTCGAGTCGAATCCGATCGCTTTGGGGTTGTGAGTCGTTTTGTATGCTTCTTTTGGAGTTCTACTTTGGCTTCTTTGGTCTCACTTTTGTTGCCAGATTGCCTTGGGCCAATTCTCTATCTGCTATGTTTTGTTCATGTGCTTCTTGAGCTGTTGCATTCTTTTTGCCGGAGAATTTGGAGGGAATTTGAACATTGGTTGGATGATCGAAGGGTTCGCATTGTTCGTCACTTGATTATTAACCGAAGGCGTGTTCGACGCCTTCCCGTTTAGAAGCAAAATCAATGATCCTCTGTTTTGAAAATATGTTTCATCTCATATTTCATTGGTGATAGATAAAAAGACATACTTCTTAAACTATTGTTCTCAAAATGTGCTCACTTGTTTGTAATAACAATGTAAAAAATTATGTCCCAAATTATGTTTCTTTGTAAAAATCTTTTACAAGCTAGAGAGAATGAAGTATTGTAAGAAAAAAGAAGGTTTATGGAAAAAAACCCTATCCAACTCGATCCGCATGGTACCCGACAAGGTGGATACCTGAAAAGAATTGGTTGTTTTGGGTGGCAATATTAGAATATCCGATCCATAATACTTGATATTCCTCAATATCCGACTCGGACTCACCCTATTGAAAGGATTGAAATCATTTTCATTCTCATAATTTTTCATTTTTTTAAATGGTTTTATAATTATGTCTTTTCAATTTTGTTCAATAACTCATAGAGTTGTTCGAATTTAGTTTAAACTTAACAGAGAATTGAAAAATTCGCTAAAAAATTAAAATTCCACACCGATTATCTTATCCCATTAAAAAGATTGAAATTCCAATCGATCATCCATCGTTACCAAGGATGAAAATATATTTCTCATATTTTTTTGATATTTCCATTTTTTCATATGATCGATATAAAAACCGTCTGCATTAATAAATCTTCGATATTTTCATTTTTTCATATAATCGATAAAAAAATGAGAAATTTTATCAAAATATCCATAAAATATCAATAAATAAATATATCTCTGATATTTTCATTTTTTCATATAATCGATAAAAAAATGAGAAATTTTATCAAAATATCCATAAAATATCAATAAATATTATGTATCAATTTTGATATCAGGTGAGTTCAGGGTATAAATTAGAAGAATATAGGTGATATATGGGGAAATATCAATATATATCGGTATCGATTTCAATATCGGTGGTTTTATGGTATAAATTATAAGAAAATCGGTGAATTGGAAGAATATAGGTGGTATATGAGAAATATCGATATATATCGATTTCAATATTGATGGTTTTATGTTATAAATTATAAGAAAATCAATAAAATATCAGGATATATTAATAAATATCGGTGGAATATTGGGAAAATATTGATAAATATCAAAAAAATATCAATAAGTATGATGTATCGATATTTCCACCGATACCAATATATCTACGATATATTCATAATATTAAAATATCAATATTTCCATCAAAATAAAAAATTTCATCCTTGATGGTTACACGGAGCTGCCATGGTGCTGTTGTCTGTAGCCCATCGAAACAGCTCAATTTTCTTTTCAAATCACTAATTTCCAAAATAGTATACTTATATATGTTATATACTAATAAAATAAAGTGTTAAAAGATCAATTTGCTACTTATACTATTGATTTTTTTTTTCCGTGTATCTAAACTAAAAGTATTTCTGATCATTAGCCATTATTTTCTAAATTTTTTAGTTGCTATTTTGAATTCAATTTTTTACGTATTTTTTCAGTTAAAGTTCGTTGGAAAATTTTAAAATGCGATTCATCTAAAAAGTATCTATTATCCAAGCGACTTTTATTTGAAGTCAAATTATAATCCCAAATTGATTTCACGATTCTCATTCGATTCGATCATGAATCGAACAAAAATCATTATAAGGTTTTGAACATTTATTGTTCGATTCACGTTTAGATCAAACAAAAATCGTGAAATTAACTTAAGGTTATAATTTAACCTCAAAAAATGATCATGTTGGCATATGAATTATGCATTTTTTATTAATATTTGGAGGTGAATTGCATATTTGAGTTCCCAACGAATTTTGGTTAGAAAATATATGTTTGGGGGTAGCAACTGAATTTTTTTAGAAGAATGTCTATCGGATTATTTTTTTTGAATTTAAACACCTATTAAATAAATGTAATTATTCAGGTAACGAATTGAAATTAATCTTAAAATAAAATATAAAAAATAGAAAAAAGATAGAAAACTTAGACATAAGCTTTCTTTATTTAAATTTACATTTCAACAATTTTCTAGTTACAAAGTATGATTCGAATATAACATCTTATTTCAATGAAGATGCGCACATGTATTTTGTTCGATCATATGCACGTGGCTACCCCTTTTTTCCCTTCGTTTATGTATGTATGCTCAATAACCATAAATTGTAAATTAATCATGATAATTCTTTCATAAATACTAAAAAACTAACCATTTATTTTTTTTACCACATTATCATTATTTTTCTGTGACAAATTAAGAAATTTAATAAAATTGATCTCTTAAAAAAGAGAAAAACATGATATATGTCATATAACCCTATAAAAAACACACATATATATAGATATATATATAGCTTAATCTTAATGAAATTAAATGAAATCGTGTAACCCCATGATGTTCATATTGTGTACGTGTAATTCTTTTATAAAATGTTTTAAAAAAAATTATTAGAAAAATAATTTTGTCAATTTTTTTATTTTGTGTTAAAGAAGTAACAAAATTGTCATTTTTATTAGAAACGTATTTCACTATTTGATTTTGGGGCATTTGAGGATATTATTCCAAGGAACATATATGACTACATGAATTTGAATTGGAAAACTAAATTTAAAATTTTTGAGAGAAAATATGAGAAAGATAATTTATCTCAACAAAATATATGAATGTAAATTATTCAAAAGGAAAAAACTATCAATTAATTATTAAATTTTATTTTGGCACCTTTTGCTTGTGGGCGAGGCTTTTCACACCTCATCCTTTTTCAGACACATCTCAATTATAAATCATTTTAATTAAAAAAAATAGAAAACCTCAATTTTACCTGAAAATAAAAAAAATTAATTTATTTTGAAACTATTTCTCCTCACCTTTCTCCTCCTTCACTCTTTCTCACTTTCTGTTTTAAATTCTTGAAAATTTAAATAAACATATAATATAGAACATCTCACGGATCAATTAAATGCATAAAATAGTATGAAAAAAATGCTAAAAATTATGAGAAAATGGCCTCAATTACCATTTTTCTCTATATTTTGACCAAAATTACCACAAAATATAAAAGGTAGTCCCCATTTACCATATTTATTATAATTTAGATCCCATATACCACTTTTTTGAATATGTCAAACATAGATGATGGGACATGTCTTTACTTCAATCAATTAAATAATAATAAAATAATCAATGCACCCACTATCAATTGTTACATGAAAATAATCAATGTTACACTATCAATTTTTTTCGTTAATTTCGTGTAAGGAAAAAAAATAAAAATAAAAATAAAAAAATTTTAATTTTTTTTTCTTATATGATTTCGTGTAAGAAAAAAAAAAAATTTATTTTTTTACTTACACGAAATTAAGGAAAATTTTTTTAATTTTTTTTCCTTACACAAAATTAATTTCGTGTAAGGAAAAAAAAATATTTTTATTTTTTTTACTTACACTAATTTAATTTTGTGTAAGGAAAAACAAATTTAAATTTTTTTCGTGTAAGCATATGCACATAACAAAAATGCTAAACTGTCGAAAATTTATTTTCGTGTAAGAATTTAGGGCAGAAATTTAGGGTATGAAAATGAAATTGTTGTTGCTATTCAGGTCAAACCTTATACGAAAATATGAAGAGAAAATGAATTAAGCCTGTACGATTTTCAATGTCCCTTGGCAGATTCTGTGGACTTTTTAGAGGGTGAGCGATGAAATGATTTGACAGCCATTGACCTATTCAAAATTTTTGGTATATGGGGACTAAATTATAGTAAAAGTGGTATATGAGGACAACAATTTATATTTTGTGGTATTGGGGCAAAAATTTAGGGATTTGTGACATATAGGATCATTTTCTCAAAAACTGATTATATCAAAAAACTGTCGAAAACAATTTTGTTGGCCTCCATTGGTCGAACATATAAAAGTGTGTCGACCACTTAATGTTAAAAATTTAATAATTGATTTAACTTTGGGTGAATGTGTTCGACCAACCAGTTCGAACAAATTTTTTTATGTTTGATGTTCTTTTATATGATATTTATAACTTGAGATGTTCTATATTATATTTTTATTTAATTCTTTAAGAATTTAAGAGAAAAGGTGACAGAAAGAACGGAGGAGGAAGAGAAAGGAAAGGAAAAATAGTTTCAATTTTTTTTTAATATTTGTTCTTTTAAGGGTAAATTGGTTGTTCTAAATTTTTATTTTTTTAATTAAAATACTTTATATGCACGTGTTTAGAAGAGAATTGGGTGGGTATAGTTTTTAATTTTATGGGTGGGGTTAAATACACTTCAAGAACTTCTAAGTGTATCCCATTCATGTGTTATTTTACATATGATTTTACATATAGATGGGGGTGTCCTTAGAAGTTTTTGATGTGTTTAGTCCACCCTAATTTTATTTAGTTTTATTTATTTATTATGCGGTATGTTTAGAAAAGGTTGGACAAAATCAACTGCAGAAGGGTTTAACACGTATGGCGCTAACTGAGAATTAATCCGCCACCCGCCACCGATACCTCACTCTCCCGTTACCCAATTTCTTCTGTCATTGAATTCGCAGGTTGCCTGCTTACCTTCTCTGAGAAAGATTTAGGTGCTGCAAATGCTTTGATGTGTGAGAAAATTGTTCCATGGTGTTTTCAACAATCAGGTTCGTATCTCGCAACCACCTCTTCAAGACCCTCCAATTTATTCGATTGCATTCAGTTCCATCGCTTGCCCATTTCACTCCTTACTTTTCCGATTCGGGTTCTGAGGACCCCAGTTCCAATACAAGGAACAATGTTAGTCTAACTAATTACAGTGACTGTGCCGATGATAGAATATCTTCTCCTGAATTGAATTCATCTGGGGTTGTTCAGATTCTTGAAAATATGCAAATGGAACCGTTTTCTGCATTGTCGTTTTTTAAGCAACTTAAAGAGAAAGGGTTTCAGCATGATGTTAATTGTTACTTGGCTATGATTAAGATACTCTGCTGCTGGGGCTTGGAAAGAAAATTGGATTCTTTGTTTGTAGAGTTTATAAAGTTGAAACAGGAGCAATTTTTGTGTTTTGAGGTGTCGGAGTTGTTGGAGGCAATAGCAGAGGAGGTTAAGGGAAATGGGTCGAGTTCATTGCCTCGAGCTTTCGATGCTTTCATTAAGAGTTATGTCACGTTGGGAATGTTTGATGAGGCAATCGATGCATTGTTTGAGACAAAAAGGCTAGGGGTTGGGCCGTGTTTATTGTCGTGTAACTTTTTGATAAATAGGTTGGTTGGGCATGGCAAAATGGACACAGCTGTTGCCATCTATAAGCAGCTGAAGGTTCTTGGGCTGAGTCCTAATGTGTATACATACGGGATTGTGATTAAGGCATATTGTCAATTGGGAAGTTTGGGAGAAGCCCAAGAGGTGTTTCTGGTGATGAAGGAAGCTGGGGTGGAGCCTAATACTTTTACCTATACAGCTTACCTTGAAGGGCTCTGCATGCACAATAAATCGGATGCTGCATATGGGTTTTTAAAAGCTTTAAAAGCTGAAAATGTCCCTATGGATTCTTATGCTTATACTGCTGTGATTCAGAGCTTTGTTCGTGAAAAGAAGCTGAAAGAGGCAGAAATTGTTTTACTTGACATGGAAGACCAGGGGCTAGTACCTGATGAAGTCGGCTATCGTACCTTGGTCCATGGTTACTGTGATTCTGGGGATTTAGTTAAAGCTTTGGACATCCATAATGAGATGGAGGAAAAGGGTATCCGAACTAATTGTTTGATTCTCACTTCAATTCTTCAGTGCTTATGCCTGAAAGGTTTGCATTATGAAGCAATAGACCAGTTCATCAACTTCAAGAAGCAGGGCATCTTTCTTGATGAAGTCATATATAATGTTGCTATTGATGCCTTATGCAAAATCGGTGAGCTAGATGAGGCTCTAAGATTGTTTGATGAGATGAAGTTGAAGAAGCTCATACCAGATGTTGTCCATTATACCACTTTGATAAATGGTCACTGTCTCCATGGAAATATTTTTGATGCTTTAAATTTATTTGAGGAAATGAATAAAAAGGGTCTGATAGCTGATATTATTACTTATAATGTCCTTGCTGGTGGATTGTCTCGAAATGGTCTTTTGGAGGAGTTGTCTTCTCTTCTGAAGATGATGAATTGTCAAGGCTTGATTCCCAGCACAGTGACACACAGCATGATCATTGAAGGCCTATGCTTGGGAGGAAGAGTGAAGGAAGCAGAAAAGTATTTCATTGATCTTGAAGACAACAGCATAGAAAACTATGCTTCCATGGTTAATGGGTACTGTAAATCAAGCAAAGCAAATGATGGCTATAAAATTTTTGTCAGATTATTCAGCCAAGGAATTCTTATAAATAGGAGTTGTTGTGCTCAACTTATTAGCAGCCTCTGTTTGGAAGGGGAAAATGACAGAGCTATTAAGGTCTTTGAGATAATGCTTTCATCTGGTGATGGCCCTAGTAAGACAATGTACCACAAGCTCATTGCTGCCTTTTGTCGTGCTGGTGATATGGAAAAGGCCCGATGGGCATTTGAGAATATGTTAAATAGAGGATTATCTCCTGATCTAATTATGTATACTATGATGCTTAATGGTTATTGTCAGGTAAATCGCCTGCAGGAAGCCTTTGCTCTTTTCGGTGATATGAAGGAAAGAGGCATTAGTCCTGACATCATAACTTATACGGTATTGGTTGACGGGCATTCTAAAATAAGTCGGAGAAAGGTTCGATCTCACAATGATTTTGAAGGAAACAGGAAAGTAAAACAGTTAGCTTCAACCTTTTGGTGTGAAATGAAGGAGATGAAATTGAAGCCCGATGTTATTTGCTACACAGCATTAATTGACAGTCACTGCAAATCAGACAATCTTCAAGATGCTGTTTCACTTTTCAATGAAATGATTGAACAAGGTTTACTACCTGATACTGTAGCATACACAGCCCTCTTATCTGGCTATTGTAAGCAGGGAGATACAGGAAAAGCTTTGACCCTTGTGAATGAGATGTCATCTAAGGGAGTACAGCCAGATAGCCGTACTATGTCAACATTGCATAGTGGTATTGTGAGGGCAAAGAAAATGAAGTTTCTGCATTGAATTCTCCAGGTCCCCATTAATGCTCACCGGTAAGATTTACTCGCTATATGTTTTACCTTCTAGCTTTACAATTGCCAAACTAGGCTGGAGATGTCAATGATGTTTTTTATTAAACTCGTTGGTTCACGCAGTGGACTTCCATGCTTTTTTGATTTCAGGTAAGAGTTCAGACACCAAATCTGTTTGGGTGCACATCATCTTCGAACTTTCTTATGTTCTTGCTCGAAAATGGTGCATCTTGGTGTCCTGTGAAATATATATGCTCTCCAGGTGCATTCTCTGTTATATTGGTGAATGAATTTGGTGTATGTGGATTTTCAGGAATTAAAGTTATTGGCCTGTCTGTTTGGAACTAATTGGGTGGTTTGCATATTAACATGATCAGATTATTGTAACTTCATACACCTAAAACGAAAGAATCATTTTTATATGAAATAATTCTTTTAACAGAAACATATAGGAAATGGAGAAATATGTTGTATATAGTAATATCCGTTAAGTTGCTAAGAATTTTCTGCAAAGTAATTTTAACAGTCAAAAGCTTGAATATGAAAGGCTAACCTTTGATGTTAATGATGTCTTGCCTAGATGTTTGTTTCAAGCTTACTGTTGTTAAATTCGCTAGGTTCAACTCAACTCACAGTGGGTGTGCCTGAGCTTTTGATAATTTATTATAGAAGAATAGATGTTCATCAAGCAAATTTAAATTAATTGACATTGCAATTTCCTTACATACCTGTAGTCATCTTTAAGAACTTCTGTCTTTTGTACCTTAGACCCTTCTTTAAATGAGATTGAAATGCTTTAGTTTTACTTTCTCTAAATGTTTTCTCCAATTTTTTATGGAGATATCTACTTTCTTTTAAAATATGGTACAACATGGATATAATTGTGACCTTTCTGCACTGTACATTCAGGAATGTCATGCTTTTATGGTCCAAAAGGAGCCTATGTGCTTTTTGAGCTGTGACATCAACTTTTAGAGTGGGGCTAATGTTCCAAATTCCCAGCAAGACATTTTTCTACGGTAACATGATACTATTTGTTGATTGTTCTTCTGGCCATCAGTTCATGTAATTCATCTATTTGGTCTTTTTTTTTGGGTTTACTCCTGATCCACATCTATTGCTGATCAGGAACAATATGTATCCATCTCCTTCTGGAAGATATATACTTCTTCTATATGTTCCCAATCGATTGCCGTGTTGATCAAACAAGAGTGTTTGGTATAGTATCTCTATATCTCCTGATGAGGGACTCCAAACTCCTGGAATTGGCATAGGATCTTTCTATTACACACCTAAGATCTGAATGGAATTTAGAGCATTTAGGTGTGGACAAATTTTTAAGCAAGTTCATAGCCTGTGTTATGGTAGTTATGCAATACGTGCACTACAGTGCCATAGACATTGATACCACACAGGTGCATAGCATTGTGAGGAGACAGAAAACTTGAAATATATATTCGAAAAATAAATGAGGTACCGTGACCTGTCACTAAAACTTGTATTAAAAGACCACACACAGTATAAATTTGTGTTATACTACAGACAAGAACATAGAATTGTTTGGTTGAAATACATTTTCTCATTTATATTCACATATAAATGTATCTATTTTAATTGTTTCTTTTCAATATTGTTTAGGTCTTCTCCTTTCCCTATTGATTTCAGGTAATGCTTCTCCACTTTCTACATGCTTTATTAGGGCATGCATCCATATATCTCCTATGCGAATGTCTGGTCCATCTTAAGTGTATTTTTCTAATTTTCTCATGTATTGGAGCTACCCCACTTTCTTCCAAATGCAGTTACCCATCTCAACATTCTCATTTCTGGTACTCTCGTATTCTGTTGTTCATGGTCATATTTAGTCGTGCAACACTACATTTCTCTGCATATGTTTTATAAAATCTCCTTCCAATTTCAGTGATTTTTTTGCAATAACAGCGTATAATGTAAGAAGAAATTGTGTATATGCATGATTTTTGGACAGTTACCATGTTGCATCATCAATTCACAGCTTAGCATAAATTTATAATGGTTGATAAATCATATATAGCTATTATTTTGATAAATGAATGTTTAACGCCCATACATATTATTGTATCTCACCTTGGACTTATTATGTTCCCCAATATTGGGTCTTGGGTGTGTCTAGTACATTGCAGTTGGTCAGATGGGTGTTTCCAATAGTTGTTATCTATTTTATTACTTTGAACAAATTTGGATTGTGTTCATGAGTGACAAGTATTAAGCACTTAGGTTTATATCTGTCTGCTTTAAGAGATCTTGCAGCTGCTCTGGTTCTAACCCTTTGCACATTTTAAATATGGCATGATACAAAGCATTGGTACTTCTTCACTTGTTTTCTCACTTGCCTTTCTCGACAGATAATAGATTAAGGAGAATGGTATGAAAAGTAATGTTCTTCAGTAATAGCCTTGAAGGGGGAATAATTCTATAAGCATAGAGTAAACACAAGCTGGAGAAGTGGTCACTGTCTATGCTGCAATGGCACACATAGGCGTTGAAGGTTCGCTGCTGAATTGCTTTGAATTATTTGTAACCTAACTCAAGCTTTCTTAAGCATAAAACTATGTCCAAGAGTTTTATTTTATTCAATTATTTCAATCAAGAAAATATTTATGTCTTCTAAATGCATCTTCACATTTGAATTTCTGATGACTGAGTTTGGATAAGAAGACTTCGGATGTCATACCTCTAAAGTAAAATTTTGTTTTGTCTTAGTGGGAGACAAAAGTTACATGTACTTTTTTTTTATCAGCTAAATCTTGTGTTAATGATTTTTTAGATTATTATTCTTTTATTTCCAAATATTAACAGCTGTATAAAATTTAATATAGGTTTCCAAGAAGAAATAGATATATAAGTTGATTTTGGGTGAATCAGAGAGTTTTTGGAAGAAGAAATTTAGTCCTGTACAACTAGTCATAAATGACTCGTAGCAAATCAAACCTCAATTCAAGTTGAACTTCTAAGTTGAAAGATCCTTGCAGTACGAAGAAATGATATGTTTTTTTTTTTGAAATTTATAATAATTTTGAATGCAAGGTTCTGCATTACCTGTTGAGAAGTTAGAGCAGATTGTTGGTGTGTGTTAGTATCAAGCTAGAAATGTTTAGAAGTTAAAATGGTTCTTTTGCATGAATTATGCGCAGCTTCTGTGCTGTGATTATTACTGAATATTTTGTAGTTCGCTTTTGCAGATTCGTTTCAAATGCTACAACTAGTTCAGGGTACTCCCCAAATTGGCTTTTATATTTATACTTTGTTTTGATGAGGGAGATTATTACAGAGGTATTAGGAACACTTGCCATCTTTAGGTTTCCTAAATATGCCTTCCTGGGTTTGATAGTTGCCTTCATGGGCTTGGATATGAAATAATGAGAATGAATTTATTAGGTGGATGAGAACTCTGAAACTGAAACTAACTTGTGTTGCTTGAAGACCATTCAAAAATGACGATGAGAGTTATGAAGAAATGAGGCGGATGACGACATAATGAGGTACATAACAATCAATTACTAAATTTATTTATTACACTGCTGGATGTGAGCAGCAAGAGACGTATCTTTTCCACTCAAAGAGTAAATGAGATGAATTGCTGACATATACTAGTTTACTATAAATGGCTGATCGTTTTATTTTGTTTGAAATCTGGATCAGCGACTTTAGCTTTATCGATCCAAAAAGATGTTATAGCAGCCAAAACCTCCATTCTAGGCATGTTATATCTCTTTGAAATAGTGTGCTGCATTTCACATTTGAATACGACTTTTGTGAGACCGTCTTGTGGTCAATCCACAATTCATGATCATTCATATATGAGTTTGTTAAAATTGGTATGGTTCTAAGTGGCCACCTAGGCGGTGTCTAGGCGCAAGGTGACTCCTAACCGTTCCGATTTTTGCCTATTCGGTCACATTAGGTGCTATACGGTCCTAGGCGGGGTTGGGTGGAATAGTTTGCCTAGGTGCCAAATAAAGGTGTTCATTTCCTTTCTTTTTTGACTTTTTAGTAAAACGACAATGTTTTTAATTTATTATAACCTACTATCAAATTATTATTATTTAATTAGATAGAAAAATTAACGAATTGAGGAATATAAATATATATATTTTTTTATAATCATTAAGGAAGTCATATATAAATATAATTCAAATGAGATTTTATGTTTTTACTTAATTTCCAACATAATCTATAAAATAGTTAAAATAACAAACAAATTTATTTAATTTAGATATGTTGCCTAGGCTTTGAGTATGGGACATTAGGTGCCAGTCAAGCATTCAAGTACGAATTTTAGAATATTGATTTTTAGGTAATTAGGCCTTGTCTAGGCCGGTCTTTGTATCCATAAGGGCATCACATATGTTTTTGTGTTCACATAATTGCTAACTTCATTTTGAGTTTAGGAAACTTGGAAGTTTTTTATATTCTCTCCTTGTCATTTTGCTTTGTCTTTTTTTTCTATTTCCCATAAATATTATATAATGATTTTTGTTGGATATTGAAGATTTGTTGAAAACTCGTAGATGGGATTTTATGTTTATTATTTGCAAACATTTATTTTGATACAAGTATTTCATTTCTTTTTTGTTATCCTTTTATTTTGTACCAAGGATTCCTCCCCTTCCCTTATTAGGCAAACAATATCTTATATTATTTCATGTTGAAATATTATATTTTCTATTAAATTTCTAAGCATACCTGAATATGATGTTTTTTTTTCTTTTGGATTTTTTAATAATAAAAAAATCGTTTGTGGCATCGATGACTCGTACAATTTTTTTTTGGCTTAAGTTGCCAGCTTTATAGGTGACTGAGATAATAGGCTGTACCTTCAAATTTGGGACAAAAAATTGGGACAAAGTCATCGATAGAACATACGACTCCACCATTACATCATACAAAAGAAACAAATATATTGAGATGAAAATGAGACTTTTTTAATTGCTAATATTAATTTAGGCATGTTATATGAATAATACAAGTTTGCGTTTAATCTATTTTTAATGTTCTCTCAATTAATTTTTTCAAATCAAATATTAATTTCAAAAAAAGAAGTTACCTACTATAGTAGTTTGGAAGACTAAAAATTGATATTTTTAAACATAGAAAACTAAAAATCAAATGATAAAAGATGAAAGATA
The DNA here is from genome assembly GCA_028654395.1 of Scutellaria barbata. Lineage (NCBI taxonomy): Eukaryota > Viridiplantae > Streptophyta > Magnoliopsida > Lamiales > Lamiaceae > Scutellaria > Scutellaria barbata. The sequence goes on from CM053650.1 coordinate 6,899,972, forward strand.
AAAAATCCAATGAAATAAATTTAGAGGTACTATAAAACTTTTTTATTTCCATATATATATATATATATATATATATATATATATATATATAAAGGTGTGAGTTATAATCTGCAAATCTCTTCTCAACACAACTAACTATTACCAATTATCTTTAACCCCTTCATTCATTAATCTTGATTATATCAACCTTTTTTTGGTATCAACAATTCACTTATTTTTTATCCATATTTTATATTAAATAAATACATATTATCTAAAAATTGATTTATTGTGCTTATTTGGTTGTTCATCCCACATGATCATTTTACTTGACGATACACATGTTAAGTGATATTTGCATAAAAATATTTGGAAAAGAGAATCGGCTCAAAACTTCGGATAAATTTCATAATAATACCTAATTTATAGATTAGTTCTTAATTTTGGACTCAAATTTTAAAGTTTCTTAATAATGGGCTTAATTTAACATTTTTTTCTCAACTTAAGGCTTGAAATTTAGATTGAGTTCCCAATTCAAGACAAAATTTTATATATTTTTTCATTTATATTTATAGATTTATTTATATTTCAATATGTATTCATATATTGGATAAATTAAGACAAGTTGGTGTGCTTTAAGAACAATTTTCATCCAACTTATCTTAATTTATATGAATAAAAAGAAAGAAAAAAATATAATTAATTCCATTCGTAAAATATAATTTATATTAAACTGATTAATATTAAAATCGATTTTCTATGCTTTTATTCATAAAATTAAGAAAATAAAGGAATTTTAATTTATTGAATTACATTTATTATATATATATAAATTAATACAAGTCGGATAAAGATCGTTCCTAAATTACACGAACTTGTTTTAATATATCTAAACTATATATACATATTAAAATATAAATAAATAAAAAAGAACATAAATTTTGTCTTAAATTAAGAACTCAATCTAATTTTCAAGCTTTAAATTGAGAAAAAATGTAAAATTAAATTCCTTATTGAGAAACTTTAAAATTTAGGTTTAGAATTGAAAATTAATCTATAAATTAGAGTTTTATTATGAAATTTATCCCAAAACTTGCGCATCTAACTCAAGTTGATATTTTATCAATAACTTAAAATTAAATAGTTAGTTGTTGATTCATATCAGTTTGAGCATTTTATTTATTTACTTATCATTTCTCAATGTGATGTGCTGAGACAGCTGTGTGAACTGATATTCCTTATCTCAACATCTGCTCAACTCTATAAAAAAATTTACTTTGAAAACAAACAAGGGGTGACACTAAAAATAATCTGCCACTTACTAAACACATTCACATTTAAATATTTTTAAATTATAAAATTTCTAAACACATCTCACTGTATAATATAATTATATTCTTTACAATAAAGAAAAATAAAAAATCCTAATTCTTTTGATAGCGTTCGATCTGTAGAGGTCGAACACATAGTGTAATATTCGGCATGTAAGAGTGTATTTAAAAAAGATGATGGGGTGTGTATTGTCAGACCTAGAAAGAAGTTTATTCACCTCGTAGATAATCTATTAATTCTTTTGGGCCTATAATTAATATTAAAGTGGTTGGTTCAAGAGACCTACCACATTGATAGTCGTCGAACTAGGTCTTAAAGTTTGCTCATACCACTTATGTTTTATTGCTTACCAATATAAAGTAAAACTCTTTTAGATTTCCCATCTTCTCATAAACGATTATAACATTTGAAAAATAATGATATAGACACATCTATTGGTTATGCACGATTTGAAATGTAGTCAATCATTGAGGATGAAATATAAATATAAAGTGGTTGGACTTCTTGTGTAATGAATTTCAGTGTAGTTTTTTCTTTGAAATTTGTTGGATTTGATTTTTGTTTTGTAATAGTTGAACTTAGATCATTCATTATATATTCTCTTTGGATATGTGAAATATGAAGATTGAAAATCTTCTTAATCTATGCAGGAAATCCCAGCACCACTTAAATGCAGAGACTTAAGAACACATTATCAAACAAACCTAAAACAAATTCCCTCAGTCTACTAGACTACTTGTATGATTTATCAAAGGGTATTTGCAGGTGGAATTGCTTATTTTATTTAAATGTGCATTGTAAATTAGTGCAACATCCTCAATATTTGAAAAGGAATGATTTGGTTTTTGAAATCTGTTGGACTACATTTTTTGTTTTGTAAATAATGACAGTCAGAAAATTTTCAAGGGGTCCAACTTACAACTTAGAGTGTATAAAAGTTCGAAATGAGTTTGAATTATATATACACATAGTGAACATATGTTAAAATTTTGGATTTTTCATATTCTTTTAACAAATTCGTATTAATGGTTTGGTATTAAAATGATGAAACTAAAATGTTGGATATTCGAATAATACAAATATAGGTGATCAAAAGTTTAATTTACACATTTGAAATTATCTAGAAAATCTGACGCCACTAAATTTTATTTTTATTATGAATTTGTTACCTAAAATGATTAGAAAAAAATAAGATTGAATAACAACTTATTGCAAAATGTGAAGATATGAAATTTATTTTAACAATCACTAATATATATATTTCATGATTAATTCTAAAATAAATATAATATATAGTATAATTTTTAAAATTTTGAGGGGGCCCACAGCCTCCGCCCCTCATTTCGCTCCGTGACTCCGTCCCTGTTTGTAATAGTTGAATTTAGTCATTTCATTGTAATATATTTACTTCAGATATGTGAAATATAAAGGTACAGGATCTCTTTAATTTACTACATTCAAAATTTCAAATTAATGGCATTATTATTATTGATCAAAAATGCAAAAAAAAAAAAAAAAAAAAAAAAAGAAAAAGAAGGAAAAAACTTTTACACAAGAAATCCTAGCACCACTTAAATGCAGAGACTTGAGAACACTAGTAGACAAACAGACATGCTCTCAATCTACTAGCCTACTTATATGAGTGTCAGTCACAGGATATCTGCAGGTGGAATTGCTTATTTTATGCAATGTGCCTGTAAAGAGTAGCAAGAATTTTACCAGAGAAAAAGAAGAAGAAATAGAAAAAAAAATCACATCCTTGTGAATTTTCCACCTATAACCAAATGCAGGTAGTTTGATAATAAATCCTTGAGGACACCAAGTAGAAAGTTTCAGCAAGACATAATACTTACTAAGCTGATTCTAATACAAAGAGGAAGATATTACACTAAAGAAACAATCAAGCAATAACTCGAGCCACTTCCACAGATACAACGGGTGAAAAACTTAACTCAGCCTTAAAACGACATGTCGAAACAAGAAGTGAAAGAAGTCGCCCAAAACTGTCAAAAATTATCAGGGAGCTCTCCTTCAACGAAAACACGTCTACTATAATTTATTGAATTTTCATAAAAGAGTGAAAGAAGCAGAATATGGATGAACGATAAACATGGAATCCATAAATGATTGAGAGACGATAAGACCTAATTAATGTGATAAAATTAAGTCATTTACACAGGGATCGTCCCAGCAAGCTACATATAATTATTTCTACCTTAAAGCAGCATAGCCTAAACAAAATTTGCACTGCCAACTATCAATTTCTGAATGCTACTCAAATGACTGGCACATAATTATAAGTACAATTGAAGAAATATAATTGATTTCTCATCTGCTATGAAGGTGTAAAAGGGAATGAAATCAAAGAAATATAGCTGTGAGTATTTACACTCAGACAAAATTATGGGTTGGATATTCATGTTCATATCCGTTGTAATCATAGTATAGCCGCTCGCCCTTAGCAATGTCATGAGTTGCAATAAGAAGAACCCGGCATTCGCCATCAACACTGTATCTCACGCACTTAACATTCTGCTTCTTTTTCCCATCCCTGCAGAAAATTCATTTAATTTGTTGGTAAGAATATTGATAATGAAGTCTATAATACTTAATAAAAAATGTGAGTGTTTTAGGACAAGATAAATATGGTTCAAAGCTTACGGGGTGTGGTTGTTTATGCCACTAATAAAGCGAGCAACGTTGCCACGCTTATCTGGGCAGACAGCGAGGCTTTTAGAGGGGTCAGTTGCTAAAAGGAGGGTCATCAAGCTATCACAATCATCTAGTTCTCGATTCTTGATGTAATCCACATCCCCTGTATATTCTGCTAATAAGGTCAGGTCCTTTATCGGACCATCAGCTTCAACTGTATACCTGCAATGATAAACTGGGTGGTGAATTCTATTCGTATGCATGTATACTATATAAGAGGATAAGATGCAACGTAATGGTAATAGAAGAATACCCTTGACATGAATCAAAGGTCACCATAAGAGGTGGATATTCGCCTCTTTTGTACATAACGCTGCAGAATTCTAAGGTCTCGGTGTCTTCTTTAGAAAGAACCTGATAAACAAGAAACATGATCATTGAGGGTTATCAATAATATTCTACATATTTGAAGATTTAGGGAATAAATAAAGAAGGATAAATAAACAAAACCTGCATGCCACCATTTTCAAATTCTGATCGATTGGCTGATCTAGGAGCCATGGCAGGCATGTAAGTGAGTTTGTTGCTGAACTCCATGTTCTGCGCTGTCAACGCCTCAGCCAGGGACGCCAATTGTGCTAGTCGCCTTGATGGATCATCCGATGGAACGTATGGCAGCAATCTTCTGCGCTTCTTGTGGAATACTAGTGAACTAGTACGTTTACGCCGTTTCTTGAAATCTAAAATCGAGCCAATTCAAAAATAAAATGTGAGAGAGTTCTTAAAAGACAATTTAAAAACAATGTCTTCTTCAAGATTCCGCATATTAGATCTGTTTCATTAGGACGTTCATAAGCATTGGATTTGACAGTAAGTAGTTCTTGAATCCATCCTCAAGTAATGCTAAAAGGAATTACTAGATTTTTTATTTAACCAAACAAGTCTCAAACTTATTAGAAAAGATAAATGATCATATGAGCTAATTGCAAATTAATCACACATCGTCTTCCATTGATGATGAAAAGAAAAATGGGGAAATAAAATGATTAATATATAATGCATGCATCAATATTTCTCTGCAACTTCATAAATTCAGAACACTACCTGATTTCATCAAAAACTTGTAAGCAATTACAAAATTTCACAAAGACAAAATCCAGTTTTAGGGCCATCAAGAATTATAGTAGCTTTTGCATAAGGATCAATTAAACCATATTACCACCGAAACAAACAAATAAATAAATAATTGAAACTCCGTGGAAGAACTTGATTCATGATTGTGTAATGGAAAAAAAAATGGTACCTTGAGAAGAGACGCATTTCCCCATGAATTCCTTGCACTTCTGATCAATTCTAAAAAAATCAACGATTTTCTTCTGGGAAAAAGCTGCATACAAGGAAATTTTCTTTTAAATAAGAAAAGATTATATATATTCTTCAAAAAATGAAATTAATATCCCCTCTCTCACCATTTCACACACTCGATCGTATGCACACTCAAACACATACGATCATGTCATATATATATAGAAAATTCATATATGTATAGTTATATCATTGGTGTTGGATCAAAGAGGTTAACGTATGTAAAGATACATTTTTTACAAATTTTATTATAAGGATATATATACTTTTGATGGGGCGTTTGCGATGATAGGAGCAGGCCGGGCAGAACCAGGGCCCGGTGGGAATTCGGGCCAGGATTGGGCGGTGGCAGAAGATGTGATACCCTCTGTCGCATTTGTCACACAAGAGCAGCTCATCGGCCCGATCACCCGACCCGCATTGCTCGCAAGCTACTCTCTCAAATTCATAATCATCATTCTCCACCAAAACCACACGCTTCGCCACCGCCATAATCTCCTTCATCGACCTGTACTTCCTCTTCCTCCCCACCGCCGCCATTCGAATTATTGGTTTGATGATTCTGAGGTTCAGTACTTATAAAGCTCTTGCAATGAAGGGAGGGGGCTGACGTGGCGCGACGTGATTGGAGGGGTATCGTGCACCAGCACAGATGAGCGTGTTCGAAAATTCGCCTAAATTAGCCGTTTAGGGCCGTTTTCCTCACTTGCTGCGTCCCAAGGCGAGAACCATTCTCACTTTTCTGCGTCCCAGGGCATATTCGTAATTTCAATGGATGATTGCATACTTTCCATATTCTCTCTCTGCTATAATTCTTTATCTATTTCTGATTTGCATTTGAAAATACATTCCATTTTCCATCACCATATCTCAATCCTTCATTAGGATTTGAATACTATTTGTTGACATTTTGAAGAGATGAGAATGTCACTAAATTCAATTTTCCTCTTACACTAATTGGGAAACAACCCTCTCTCTATCCAACAAAGTGATGACTGTACATTTTCTTTGCTAATGATCAGTCTACCCCTGTCCTCAAAAGCTTAAGCATTTCCAAACAAGAAATAGCTGATCCAACTTTATTCTTGTGTTGAACTTAATAATTTAAGATCTTAGCTAATTATAATAATAGTCAGAAAATATAAATGGATTTGTGGAATAGTCCATCCTACATGGTATAAATGAAATAATGCACTAATCTTGCAACAATACTACTTTAATTTGATCACACAATTACTGATATATAATGATACCATGCAGAGGAGAGGAGTTAATTTCAAGACACAATATGTCGTGTGTGTGTGTGAGATTGCAGTACAAGGAATTTCTGCTTTGTCATGGAATAATTTTAATGAAGTGGAACTCCATTCAATCATGTCTTAATGAATTAATTGTACACTAATTAACAGGGTTTTAGTTTGTTGGAGAAAGGGGCAATGATATTTGTGAGCCAAGTGTAAACTTTGGGTAAGTTTGTGTAAGTGGGTTGAACAACCTGTGTAGAAACTAACATATTGTAAGCTTGTTTAGATATAAGATTAATTAGATAGTTGTGTGCGATTGTTATCTCCAAAAATTTCTTAACAAAGTTCCTCCTAAGAAAAATGGTAGAATGAATTAAAAGGTTACTTCAAGCTTAAATCACTGTAAGTTGCTTGTCTTCACTTATTTTTCATTATGTTCTGTTAACATAACCACACTATTTACTTGTATAAATCATCATTTTATGAAAAGAACTTTCAAAGTAATTTTCGTTGCATACTTAAAATTTCCAACAATTAAGGAGTTCTTTTATAGCCACGTTGCGCTATAAGTAATAGCTTCCTAAGAGTAGTAAAATGTGCTGTAAAAAGTTTCCAACAACTTATATCAACAACAAAGACAAAAAGGCATAACAAACATAGTCTTTTTTGTTTTTTTAAAGATCAGATAATTTCACTAATATTTTATGATGACTCGTATCCAAAACCTAAAGCTTAACTAGTAGAATTTTTTACCACAGGCTTTTTATTCCTTATGAATCTTGACCCACATGATATTAACTATATAAGTAGGCTTAGTGCTTTTAACAGACATATCGTACAAGCCCATTAAGGAAATGGTCGAATTCTTTAAGACCATTATAAAATACACCTACGATGTAATTTGCAACATTAAATATAAGATCACTATTAATAGTAAATCAATGAAAAATTGCACTTACTAACAATTAATGAAATAGAATCAACGAATAACATATATATACAACTATAAAATCCCAATCAACAAACAAATTCAAATAATACAATTATTTTTTAACTGTTATTGATCAAGGCCCAAAAATATTATGTGGTTGATTTAATTTTACATGTAGTTGTGAGAAATTATAATTTTAATAAATAATATTATGTAATATATGTATATAATAAAAAAAATATTACCTGATATGTTTAAAAACATTACTAATACACATAAAAATATTACATTCTGTACAATCCAAGCATAATGGAGAAGAACATGGGACATCATTATTGAGATCTACGTCGTTTTAATGAACCGAACTGACCCAACCCGCTTCATGTATCCTATAATATAAAAGTGTTACCTGATATACAGAAAAATAAAAACACACAAAAGTATTATAAGTTTTTATATAGTCCAACCTGACTCAACTCAACTCATATATCTTATAATACAAAAATATTAATTAATATATAAACAAATATTACTTAATACACACAAAAATATTAGATATTTTTAAATTCATATTTTGACTAAGTAAAAATTTTAAATTTTTGATCTATTGAATGAAAGAGCAGTCATTTATAAACAATAATTCTCACTTATCTTTTGAAACATTAACTTTTTTTTTTAAGTAAGAAAAACTTTCACTACAAGAAAATAATATAATTCCAACGGAAAATTTCAACGGCACATAAACACCGTTGGAATTTTTACAATTCCAACGGATTTTTCAACGCTGTTTGTAATTGTTGGAAATTTCCAACGAAAATCCAACAACTAGTAAATACCGTTGGAATGTACCATTGGAATTATTATTTCCAATGAATATTCCAATAACATTGTACCATTGGAAATAAATTTCCAACGAATATTTCCAACAATATAATACCGTTGAAAATATTAATGAAAAAATTCAAATAAATATAAATTAATTTATTTTTATTCCAACAGATATTTCAACAGTAGAATACGGTTAGAATGACTTTTCCCCCAACTTCATTAATGATTAGGGCTTTTCCCGCCCTTTCTATTAATTTTGTTTTTCCCTTCTCTTTCATCAACTCATATCCACGCCAAAGAAAACTTCCCTCTCTAACTCTCTTTCATGTAGAAGGTCCTTAGTTGTCTGAGTATCTCCTGCAAATTGCAACAGTTTTGTTTCCCTCTCTTCATTACCCATATTGTCACTGCACTCTGGACTTGGAACTGAAACATCTAACCGATTTCTTCCTAATTCTGCCATTTTTATCTCAAGGTATAATCATGCTTTCTCACTCTTCACCTCTCTTTTCAGTCCCTTGATTGTTTCTATTTGATTGATTGCAATCTAATGTGCGTCGATTTCAATTATGATTTTCATTTTTTCTAATGAAGTATTGCGCATGGGGTTTAATGTATTGGGTGATTGTTGATTGTTTTCATAAATTTGGTGTTTCAATCCGTTTTATTATTTTATTTTTTCTGGTTGTTAATGGTGTATTGGTTATTGAGGAGTAGTCTGAGTTTAACGGAAAATTTAGAGTTTAAATGGTTTGTTTTTGATAAGTGATGTGTGGGATTGTTTGTATAGCAGCTTTTATGTGTTTCTCAAGCTTTGTTTTTCTCTAACATTTTCTTTTTCTTTGAATTCGTATATTTTGATTGAGGCTTCATTGTTGCTAAATTGATAGTGTTACTTGTTAAGACTTACTGTTCTATGTTTTATGTTGAATAACTGATGCATCTTGTAGTCTAGGTGTTTGATAGAATGCCTAACAGATAGATAAGTTTATGGAGTTTCTGACCATTCTCTGAATTTGTCATCTCTTTGAATAAATGGTTTTGTTGCTTGTCTTATAATATATGCTATAGGTTAAATGTTTTATTTTGCATAATAATCTTCTCCCAACAATCAAGAGCTCAAACTGAACGCGAAGCGAAACTATAAATGCAGCTGCTAGTCACACTGAAGAGGCAGTATGATGTTTTTCTTCATTGTCTACTTGTTAATAGTTTTTCTATAATAGCACAATAATAGTGTTTTGCTTGTAAAAGTAAGGTATCCTTCAGAATATATCTCTGTAAATATATAAAGGGTGTATCTAGTTTATAATTCATCAACTGATGTTACTAGTTTATAAGTCTATGTTTGAACTTTTAATTGTTCTGAATTGATTTTGATAAAAAAAATTGCATGAAATCTCAACCTTTTCTGTGACCACCTCTGCAAATTACATTCGAAGAACTTATTTGCCTGATCTTACCCTAGAATATGGTATGTTTATCTATGAGCTAATACACCTCAATATTGCAAATCATCTTTTCTAGCTTATTGTTTCTAAAGCTGAATTGAAAATTTCCCACTATCTTATTGCAGATATTCTGCATCTCCAAGGGTCGCATTGCGATTTCATCAGATATTAGTTGTTTTTCATTCTGGCCATAAAAGGTAATATACTTCATATTCTATTTCTTTGTGAATCTTCATGTAGGACCATATTCACTGCTAACTAATTTATACATCTCTTACTTTTTTGTTAAAATTTTCCAGGCAAGTGTGGCAATTTTCATTGCAGCCCTTCAGGAAGTAGGAAAAGAACCGGTTTGTTTGCTAACACATAGCAGCAGTAAGTATCATTGCATAATTAACCGGTTTGTTTAAAGCAAATGCACTTTTAATTTCAGTTTAACATGCAACAACCATCACGACAACAACATTATTAATAACAACAACAATTTTAGATAAAAAGGAAACTTAAAACTTCGAGTACTATTTTAACATTTTGTAGCGTAGTATCATCGTCGTTGTCGCCGCCATCAAATACTTCATCGTTGCCGTCGTCGTCGCCCCCATCAAATACTTCAGCAGCAGTACCTAACTGGATCATTGCTTCTTTGACCACCACCAACCCGGTTTTGATAGCCGATTTCCATGATTTCGAAGGCCTTTCTACCAAACATTTATCTCCAAAGCTATACAAAAAATTCAATCTCCCATTCGAAGTCCCCTCCACATTATAGCTCAGAATATCTTGAGCTTTAAGCCCCATATCAAAAAGACTCTTCACTTGTATCTCCACTTCACCAATAAGCCTGTCACCCATACTTACACAACAGCTTCACCACCAGGCTCACTCCTGCAGCTTGCCCAAGACTTGACTCACTGATCGGGTAATAGGCGTCGAAATTCCACCTGGGATTGGTTTCTCCTTCAGCGTCAACTGGGGTGGTCATGCTTGTTTTTCCTTTCCCTTTGATTGAGATTTCTGCATACACTTTCATCAGCCCTAAAATTCGGATGTCTGGAAGATTATCGGCTGAAATCAGAGTTATTTTGAGCATTCTGCACTCCATTTTTTTCTTTTCTGGGAATATTTTAAGTACTTTACTCATGCATGCATGCATGGCTTTTATACACATTTTTAGGTCATTAATTTAAATCTACCTAATTATATTGATTGGGTGTCTACCATGTGGTCCGTGCGGAGTTGGAATATTGAACTTTTCTTCTTCCTCTCTTGTAATTGCTGCTTTGCAAAGTTTCAAAACAAAATTCTATGAATTTCAATTACTAGAGAGTAGAGAACTTTGAGTTTCACACTGAAGTAAATATTTGGTAATCTAAGGAAAATGTAAAATGTGCAATTATACGAAGCATCAAGAATGTGTGAATGTAAATATTTGGTAATCTAAGTTCCAATTTTCTTGCTGTGCTTTCTGTCATTTGGTTCCTGTTTGTGAACTTTGTGTGAATGTGTGACTGTACAATGTCAGTCTGTGTTTAAATAGTTAAATCACAATTTCAGTAATCAATTGTTAATTATATGAGCTGTCAAATTTTTCTTAGATTGTCATATGTAGAATTAGTGCAGAGAATACATGAATGATACAAGGAAGCAACAATAATTGTTCAGTTCTATGCAGAAACAATTGTGTTGGTAGATTATGACTGTTTAGAGGATACTCTAGCTTCATGAGCATTAATATGTTGACTGCAGGCCTCATGGGGAACACATCGCTCCTATTTTAATGCTGCAGGTTCATTGGACAGCAAATGCCGAAGACCAAAAATTGAGGGATGGAACAACTTAACTAAGAGGTGGGAAAATTTTGGTTAAATGTTTTTATTTGTTTATATTCAGCTTGTTATTCATATATATAATTGAAAAAATTGAAACATATATATGGATTTTAGTATATCAGCTCATAGGGATTTGATTCTTAATTATGTTTCCTTGTCTTGTTTGATAAGAGTTTCAAAACATGCTTGATTATTTAATGGACATTTTTGATTCTTTCAAGTGGCCGGTTTAGATTTTCTCTTTCATTTTTCTATTCATGACTCATTGTTTGTTTGAATATTTCAAGTGAACATGTTTTGCTGATCCTACTGCCATGGTTGTGTTCTTCATCTTTAAAATTAAAATATAATATAAAAATCACCATCTTGCATGTGTTGTAGGTGAACCTATTCTTTATTTTAAACATATATCTCTCAACTAGGCCGATTAATATTACATCTTCCTCACTGATAGGCTGATCACCACACCTATTTCTCTCCATAAATAATCCAGTTTTGGATTTCTCCAATATCTTTGTTTTATTGTAGTTTTCACTTTTAAGTTTATGGTTGAGATTATTTTATTTTACTGATCAACTTTACCAATTCATAACCCCAATATCTTTGAGTTGATCTTGATCAGAATTTCTGTAATTTGATAATCGCATTATCTATGTTACAAAGATTCTTTACAATGGTAGGTCAATGACTACTCATCAAGAAGCTGTGATTAATTATGAGTTTGATGCTGATGGAAATGGAACGATGGAACCAAACAGGACTAAGATATATGTATGCAAGGCATCCTCCAATCACATTCTAAGTGTTGAACATGAAAATAGTTTACCAATACGATTTAGAGATCTAAAAGGCGGAAATCTAGTTTGTCATTCACTTGGAATGCCCGTCAAGCGCTATATTGAACGATGGATGATCGCGAATCCATCACGAAATTGTATCATGTTGTGTAGCGTGCGTAGCTTAGAAGGTCAATTTGCAGTTTTTTATCTACACCCTAAGTATAAGAGTCTTTTAAGACAGATGATTAGGTTTGTTTCGGATATGCACGTGTCCGGGTTCTCATTGAAGGCCTTCTCATTAGAGGACATGTCCATTGTGGGTGACGTTTTGAAATTCACTTGTGTAGACCTCATCACACCATCTACCCCGCCAACCGTGCTATGAACTACCAATGCATCATTCGTATTATGCGGGAGTTGTTTGGACCTGCAGGAGGAAGATCATATCCCACTGATCTTCAGAATTTATTGACAGTACATTGGTTTGTAAACCATCTATCAATTCTCCCAACAAGTGATGTCTTGTGCTTTATCGGGAATTGTTCAGAAAAGGCGGAGCTATTGCAGCAACCGCAAAAGAAATCATTTGCTATCGCTCTTGAAGGCATAAAAAGTTGTTCTGGCTAGAGGAATATCTTCCAGCAACCTAGATACCACTTTATGAACATGTGTCTTAGAAGTGGATCTTATTATTTAAAGGCAATTATAAATAGTTGACATATTTCAGCATGATCTTGAACCCCACTCGCACTTAAGATACATTTTTATCACCACACACAAGTTGCGTTCAAATATCAACCCAAATTGTGCTAGAAAATATCATAGTGATTACAAAAGGAGATGATCGTATTGATGCTGAATCATCTATCTTTACAACCTGAAAATCTTTTGCTGATTTAAATTTGGGTTGATATTTGAACGCAGCTTGTGTGGTGATAAAAATGTATCTTGAGTGCGAGTGGGGTTCAAGATCATGCTGAAATATGTCAACTATTTATAATTGCCTTTAAATAATAAGATCCACTTCTAAGACATATGTTCATAAAGTGGTATCTAGGTTGCTGGAAGATATTCCTCTAGCCAGAACAACTTTTTATGCCTTCAAGAGCGATAGCAAATGATTTCTTTTGCGGTTGCTGCCATAGCTCCACCTTTTCTGAACAATTCCTGATAAAGCACAAGACATCACTTGTTGGGAGAATTGATACATGGTTTACAAACCAATGTCCATCAAATTGCCTGCAAAAAAAAAAAATTAACAAAAAAATAACAAACTAAGAAAAGATTTTAAATTTAACTTACTTACGTCAATACGAATGATCTGAAGATCAGTGGGATATGATCTTCCTCCTGCAGGTCCAAACAACTCCCGCATAATACGAATGATGCATTGGTAGTTCATAGCACGGTTGGCGGGCTAGATGGTGTGATGAGGTCTACGCAAGTGAATTTCAAAACGTCACCCACAATGGACATGTCCTCTAATGAGAAGGCCTTCAATGAGAACCCGGACACGTGCATATCCGAAACAAACCTAATCATCTGTCTTAAAAGACTCTTACACTTAGGGTGTAGATAAAAAACTGCAAATTGACCTCCTAAGCTACGCACGCTACACGACATGATACATTTTCGTGATGGATTCGCGATCATCCATCGTTCAATATAGCGCTTGACGGGCATTCCAAGTGAATGACAAACTAGATTTCCGCCTTTTAGATCTCTAAATCGTATTGGTAAACTATTTTCATGTTCAACACTTAGGCAACTTTTAATTCTGAGTCTAATTTCTTATATTCTTCGTGAATGCCTGTCACCAAACAGTATTTTGTTGTCAATCTATATTTGATCTCCACTGTTTTCAAGCATGGTTTACTTTCAGAATGACAATAACCATTTGTTTCGGAACTAAGGGTCAATTTGAGTCCTGTAACTTGTATATGTTTACATGTAAGGATTTATGCTGCTCATATGGCATTGATAGTATTCTCATAACCTGTTTCAATGACTTCTATTGCATTTTTAGCTTTTTTATTTTAATGTTAAAAGTTAAAATATTTTCATGTATGGAGGGAAATTACAAGGTTTACAATCTTTGTTCCGAGAGGTTATATGAAGCTTCACTATTTGAGGGAAAGATGTATTTGTCTGCAAACATTTACATGGAGCTAAAGTTCAAGTATTTGCAATTCTTTAAGTTCACTTTTGACACAAACCGCTTGAATTTTTTGTGTATGAATTCATCTACAATGTGTATTATGCTTCAATTTATAATCTTTACAAAGAATGTAGCGTTTTTATGAAGTCGTAACTAATCATATGATTACTTTCATAAGATTCAACTCAATCGAGAGGATTGAATAGACAGCTGCATCTGATCATTTCCAGCATTAACTGTACCTGGTCCATTGATTTATGAAAGCAACACACTACCTTACATGAAATATTCCTCCTTATAATTATTGCGTTGTGAAATTGTGGAACTTTATCCAAAAAATTGAAGAGTGTGAAAAGATAACAGTTTACTCCCTCTTTAATACTGGGAAGGGTTTTTTGGGGGTGGAGATATGGTGGCAGGGGATGCTTTGAGGCTGGATATACTGACTCCAAGCATGGTAATATAGGTTTGGTTTTGATGGCATTTCCTAGAGTTGGTTGAAAGGATTGTGGTTTCTATCTATTTGTGTGAGTTTATTGATGGTGGAGATAAATAAAAATAAAGGAGAACTAAAATAAGGAAACTGAGTTCTATACTGAGAAGTCAATAGTTTCTTTTCAGTTTGTGTGATCCGTAATTTAATTTGGCTCTCTTCAACTGGAAAATGAAGTTGTAAAACAGGTATGTATTTCAATAAATCAAATCTAATAAAACAAATGCACTGACTCTGTCTACTTGATGAACCTTTGTTCAGGTTGCATCTTTCCCATTCGATGACCGCAATTGCCCTCCTATTCAGCTTATAAAATCGTTTTGTCAAAGTGCTTACTCATGGTTAAAGGCCGATATAATAAATGTGGCAGTTGTTCACTGAAAAGCTGAGAAAGCGAGGACAGGATTGATGATATGTAGCCTTCTTTTGTTCTTAAAGGTGAAGAGTTAATCACTGAAATTACTAAAAACACTGGTTTTATTCTATTGGCGGGAACAGCTGCTTTTGTATTTGTTTCCAACAACTTTTTTTACTTCTTTCTACCTGCAGTTCTTCCCAACTGCTGAGGAGTGCATTGATTACTACATCGGAAAAAGATTGTGTGGATGAAAAGGGTCTTATTCTTCCAAGCCAGATTGTTAGTCTCGTATTCTACCATGTACAATGATTCTCTGAAAAAACCTATAAGCATATGAGAATCAACTTACTATTTTTTCATGACTTATTCAGAGATACGCGAAGTATTTTGAGCGAATTTTAAAACAGTTCAATGGTGAAACCCCCCCCTGGACGTAGGTACTTTTCTGAGATGATTCATTTCCCAGATGCATGAGGTTGTTTCGAATAAGATACTAATAGCAACTTGTTGCAGGTGCATGCTAAGAGGATTTCGGCTGCACAATTGCCCATGTTGGGTTAGGCCTTCTATTACGATATCTAATCATGAAGGCAGGCTATTGTTTATGCTTTTTTATTTTCATGATACTGAATTCTTTCACCAATATTTTGAGCAATATATAATCTTGTCTTTAGACTGAATTTTGGTCAGCACCTTTTAATTTTTCCAGTTGTATGTGTTTAGTGTTCAAGGCTTGATCATAGAAAAAAATTTCTGAATCACGTTGGTGTTCAACATTTTTTTTAACCTTCAAGTTGAAACAATAAAAGGATCCTAATCGGGTAATAAAATTTCAGAGCTTGTACAGTTTGTTTCATTAAAGAAACAGAAAAGTATTGGAGGCAGTCTGAGTGACTTGTTAAGGCTGATAAGAATTTGTCTCGTTTACTGTGTAATATAGTCCTTGATCCTCAATTGTACCTGAACTGATCAATTCTTTTCTAATAAAATTATATTTGTACAGGAATACTGTTTTCATAAAAAAAAATAAAAAAATCCAAAAGCCAAGGATCTCATGGTACGTTACCTTTTGAGCACTTATTATGGATATTCTTAGTTGAGGTGTTTGTGTATTAATGTGATTCTTGAACCTATTTGTGATGCAATGGAAAATCTCATGGTTTTTGTGGGAGAATTATTTGATCTTATACATTTATTTTGCCAGGGCACATGACGATAGCTTTTCAAATATTGCAGCCAGAAGATTTCTGGATCCATGCACCAATAGAGGGACTTGTGGTTTTTGCCCTGCCAGGAGAACCTGGTCTGACAGAACTGGTTGGAGACTTCAAGGTTCATTTTCATGATCGCCAAGGAGATTTCTATTGGTCTGTAAATGTAAATCATACCTTATCATGCTATCTTTATATTACAAACTATGTATTCTTAACGCATTTGAGGATTTGTATGATACTTGCACTTATAAAATGCGCAATGACGTTTAGTTTTAAAGAATTAGGCAAGTAAATGCTGTATTGATAGCTGGCCTTTGTTAATTAGTTTTTCATAGTCTTAACAGGGTAACCTTTCTGATCTGTGCCCAGTTTCCTGTTAGTTCATGAGAATTCTTCATCTTTCTTTTAGGCATTAGAACTTAACATGTATTGATCTTTCTAGATTTGCCTTTGATGGAGTATGTGTGACTCAGAAATTGGAGAATGAGGTGTAGAACTCAGAACCGGTTTGATCGAGCTCAGAACCGTGCGGAAAAGGCCTGAATCGGGTGCTGCATGGCGAACTGCTGCATGGGTCGGTTGTTAGGGTTTCTGGCTAGAGCAGTTGCATTCCAACTGAAATTAGTTTATATCCGTTGGAGGAATCGCAAAATTGATTGAGGGCTATTCGAGAGCAGGTGTAGGTCTATATATATCTGTAAGTCGATTAGAAAAACAATCATCTTATCGCGAGCAATTAGATTAGGCGCAAATCTAGGGTTCATCCGAAGAACCCTAATTTTCTGATATTCTTGTATTCTTTGATTCTTCGCTTGATTAGTGAATTACTTGATCCTTGTGAAGTGGATGTAGGCTATAGTTATAGCTGAACCACTATAAATCGTTCTTGTGCTGATTTACTTTGTTTCTTGCTTTCGATTCTCATAATCTTGTTTGGGGGTTTTTCTTGTGGTTTGGATTCTTGGGGTTTCTGATCAATATTGAGCTGGGATCTTGGTGGAGATCTTCTACAATTGGCGCCGTCTGTGGGAATCGCCCAACCTGAAGATCGATTTCAATCACCATGAAGCTCGACATCGACAAATTCTCAGGCGATGAGGATTTCAACCTCTGGAAGGTTAAGATGGAGGCTCTCCTGATGCAAAATAATCTTGATGATGCATTGAGGGATCAGCCTTCTGGGTCATCTCCTGAAGCCGTTGAGAAACTGATGGAGATCTTCTACAATGGCACTGAGAAAGCAAGGAGCACCATGATCTTGTGTCTTAATGGCATTGCACTTCGAGAGGTATGTAAAGAGAAAACGGCTAAAGCAATATGGGATAAGCTGAATTCAATCTACATGGCAAAGTCTCTGGCGAATAAGATCTACCTCAAGCAGAAACTCAATGCCTTCAAGATTCAAGACGAAAAGAGGGTATTGGAAAAGATGAGGGAATTTAATAAAATCTGTGACGATCTTGAGAACGTAGGGGAAGAAATCAAAGATGAGGATAAAGCATTGATACTTCTAAACTCCTTACCAAAGTCCATGGACCACTTCAGAGATGCACTTGTCTATGGGAGATTCTTTTCCCTCTCATTAGAAGAAGTCCAAGTTTCCATTAAAACTAAGCTACTAAGTGCTAGAAATACTGAATCAAAGCCAGCAAATCAAGCGGAGAGTTTGGCAGTCAAATATAAAGGAAACAAGAAGGGCAAGAATCAGAATAAAGGACAAGGAAGGCCGAATGGAAATGATCCTAAACCTGCAAACAATCAGGTAGAAACAAGAAAATGTTTTTCTTGCCATAAGGTGGGACATATCAAGAAAAACTGCCCGGAAAAGAAAAAGACACCTGTGAATCAACAAGCTTCAGTGGCTGAAGAAACATATACTAATGCTGAAATGCTATGCATAGTTTCTACCCAGTTGAAGAATGAGTGGGTACTCGATTCCGGATGTTCGTTTCACATGTGTCCGGTCAAAAACTGGTTTTCTGAGCTAAGGTCTGAAGAGTCTGGAATGGTTCTCCTTGGAAATGATCAGGCCTGCAAAATATCTGGGATTGGAAATGTGAGGCTCAAGCTACATGATGGTAGAATTAGGACCTTACCACAAGTCAGATATATTCCACAGCTAAAGAGGAATTTGATTTCACTCGGGTTGCTAAATGAATCTGGTTATGAGCTGAGAACCTGTCAAGGAGAGCTACTGATTACCAAAGACAATGAAATTGTCATGAAAGGCAGAAAAGAGAATGGCTTATTTACTTTGGTGGGAACCACAATTGAAGGCCAAAGTTATTCAGTTATGAGCATTCAAGAAGCTACTCTATGGCATAGAAGGTTGGGGCACGTGGGAGAAAGAGGGCTTCAAGAGCTGACTAAAAGGCAACTCCTAGGAACAACTACTCTACCAAAGCTTGATAAATGCGACCTATGCATCCTAGGAAAAGCCAGTAGACAAAGCTTCCCAAATGCAGTACACACCACCAAAGAGATCATGGACTATGCACATGCAGATGTATGGGGGCCTGCAAGGACAGAATCTCTAGGTGGAGGTAAGTATTTCTTGACTATTATTGATGATTTATCTAGGAAAGTTTGGATATATATCATGAAGAATAAGAGTCAGGCCTTTAGTAAGTTCAAAGAGTGGTTAATATTACAAGAAAACAAAACTGGAAAAACATTAAAACATCTTAGAACTGATAATGGATTGGAATTTGTTTCAGAGGAATTTCAGGAGTTTTGTAGAAATAAAGGCATATCTAGGCATAGGACAGTAGTGTCTACACCCCAACAAAATGGCATAGCCGAAAGAATGAATAGAACTATACTTGAACGTGTTAGATGTTTGCTCTTAGATGCGGGTATACCTAAGTATTTTTGGGGTGAGGCAGCTGCTACTGCTGTGTTTTTAATCAATAAATGTCCTTCATCTGCTATCTCCTTTAAGCAAGGACAAAAATATCGGTAATTACGGATATATCGGTACCTTGATTTTACGGATATATCGACGGATATATCGATATCGGTGGAAATATCAGTAATTTCAAAAAAAAAATAAAAAAATTGAAAAAAAAATTCGAAAAATGTATCTTGCACTTTACATAATATAATAATGAATATTAATATATATTGAAGTTAAATTTCAAACAAAAAGATATGTTTACAACCAAAATTAAGAGATAAACTATTATATAAATGTTATCTCATATTGGTTTACATGTCAAATTATCATTGACAATTAATACTTGATCTAGTAATAACTTGAACTCCTATGAGGTTCAAATGAATAAGATGACATGCCATCTTGAGTCAAACAATATTGATGCCAACTTAAGATAGTAGACCAATTTTCAGCGTAATCATGGAGATAACTTTCATATATTTCTTTACTTCTTCCAACTGTGTTTCCATGAATTTGGTAATGTGGATTGACCCAATATGGTTGGTTATATTGATGCATGCTTGAACCTCCATAGGACATTTCAAAAAAAAATGCTACTTGCCAGCAAAAAATGAGAGAAAAGGCAGAAAAATACAAAAAAAAATGCTGATTTTTACAGTTTCCACCGAAACTTGGCCGACATCGAAACTCTACCGACATTTTACCGATTTCCATCGACATTTCGGCAACATGGACTCAAAAATTGCCCATTTTCTTCGACATCGACAACGACAACGACAACGATATTTGTCGACATTTACTGACATTTTACCGATTTTTTGGACGAAAAAAAACAACACCCGTATATAATATCGGCCCGGCCTTTCCAGCGACATTTCGGCGAAAAATCGGCGATATTTCGCGATTTTTTCGTCCTTGCCTTTAAGACACTTGATGAAGTTTGGTATAAACAACCATCTAATTATCAAAATCTTAGAGTTTTTGGATGCCTAGCTTTTGTTCATACAAGACAGGATAAGTTGGAGGCAAGGGCTTTGAAATGGATCTTCCTTGGATATCCTCAAGGAATTAAAGGGTATAAATTGTGGTGCATTGCAGCTGGAAATCACAGGTGTATTATCAGCAAAGATGTTACTTTTAGGGAGTCAATTATGGGGCTCAAGCAAGGCCAATCTCAGACCTTAGAAACTGAAGTTCCACCACAAATACAAGAAGAAGGACTACTTCCAGTGCAGGTGGAGCAGCAAGATCAGCAGGATAAATCAACTTATAATGAGGAAGAAAACCATCAAGATGCTGAAGATCAACACATAGCAAACAACAATAATATCCATCCTCCTCAGGACCTAAGCAACTACCAGCTAGCAAGGGATAGGGAAAGGAGGGAAATCCATCCACCAAACAAGTATGAAGAAGCTAATGCTGTGTCATATGCACTCACTGTGGCTCTAGATATTGACTATGCAGAGCCTGCAAACTTCAAAGAAGCAATGAAATCCCATGATAGAGACAAATGGATGCTGGCCATGAATGATGAATTAATGTCCTTACAAAAGAACAAAACATGAATACTTGTGGATAAGCCAAAAGGACAGAAGATAATTGGTTCCAAGTGGATCTTTAAAAAGAAATTCGAGGTGGCAGCAAAAGAACAAGTGAGGTATAAGGCAAGATTAGTTGCCAAAGGTTTCTCACAAAGGGAAGGTATTGATTTTAATGAAATATTCTCACCCGTTGTAAAGCATGTCTCTATTCGGATCTTGCTTGCTCTAGTTGTTCAAACAGGTATGCAACTTCATCAATTGGATGTGAAGACCGCTTTCCTTCATGGAGACTTGGAAGAGACCATTTATATGCAGCAACCTGAAGGTTTTGAGAAGCTAGGAGATGAAGCTAAAGTCTGCTTATTGCAAAGGTCACTATATGGTCTCAAGCAAAGCCCAAGACAGTGGTACAAGAGGTTTGATACTTTCATGATTAGCATATGATTTATTAGATGCAAGCATGATAGCTGTGTGTACTATGAAATGTCTAAAAAATCTGATTACACTTACTTGCTTTTGTATGTGGATGACATGTTAATTGCAAGTGCAAGCATTGATAAGATTGAACAGCTAAAAGACAAGTTAAAATCTCAATTCGAAATGAAGGATTTAGGACATGCAAAAAGAATTCTTGGCATGGATATACACAGATATGATTCAGTTTCTAAACTTGTATTGCATCAGTCTGATTATGTGCATAAAGTACTTAGAAGGTTTAGGATGCATGAATCCAAAGCTGTGTCCACTCCTTTAGGATCTCAATTTAGGTTGTCAGCAAGTCATAGGCCTCAAACTAAGCAGGAAAGATTGGATATGCAACACATTCCTTATGCAAGTCGTGTAGGTAGCATCATGTATTTAATGGTGTGCACCAGACCAGATTTAGCATTTGTTATTAGTGTTATTAGCAGGTATATGGCAGACCCTGGAAAGCATCATTGGGAGGCTCTGAAGTGGGTATTTAGATACCTGAGAGGCTCAAGCAATGTAGGTTTGGAATTTGCTAAATACACTGCCAACACTAACCTGCTTGAAGGTTTTGTAGACTCTGATTTTGCAGGGAATTTGGACAATCGAAGATCTCTTACAGGGTACATATTCAAGCTATATGGAACAGCTATAAGCTGGAAATCAATTCAGCAACCAGTAGTGGCCCTCTCCACCACAGAAGCTGAGCACATTGCAATGAGTGAAGCTGTGAAAGAAGCCATTTGGTTGCAGGGAATGCTGGGGGAGTTGGGGGTTAGACAAGAGAGGGTTGTGATCAATTGTGACAGCCAAAGTGCACTCCATCTTGCCAAGCACCAAGTCTTCCATGAACGCTCGAAACACATTGACATCAAGTACCATTTTGTAAGGGAAGAGATTGAAAAAGAAGTGGTTGAAGCAAAGAAAGTTAGCACTGAGAACAATTCGGAAGATATGCTAACAAAGGCATTACCTAGAGACAAGTTCACTTACTGTATGCAGCTGGTAAATCTCAGTTGCTGGAAAGGTGAATGAAGCAAAGTTTTTAACATTAAGGGTTGGGTCCGATTTGCTGATTCAAGGTGGAGAATTGATGGAGTATGTGTGACTCAGAAATTGGAGAATGAGGTGTAGAACTCAGAATCGGTTTGATCGAGCTCAGAACCGCGTAGAAAAGGCCTGAACCGGGTGCTGCATGGCGAACTGCTGCATGGGTCGGTTGTTAGGGTTTCTGGCTAGAGCAGTTGCATTCCAACTGAAATTAGTTTATATCCGTTGGAGGAATCGCAAAATTGATTGAGGGCTATTCGAGAGCAGGTGTAGGTCTATATATATCTGTAAGTCGATTAGAAAAACAATCATCTTATTGCGAGCAATTAGATTAGGCGCAAATCTAGGGTTCATCCGAAGAACCCTAATTTTCTGATATTCTTGTATTCTTTGATTCTTCGCTTGATTAGTGAATTACTTGATCCTTGTGAAGTGGATGTAGGCTATAGTTATAGCTGAACCACTATAAATCGTTCTTGTGCTGATTTACTTTGTTTCTTGCTTTCGATTCTCATAATCTTGTTTGGGGGTTTTTCTTGTGGTTTGGATTCTTGGGGTTTCTGATCAATATTGAGCTGGGATCTTGGTGGAGATCTTCTACAGCCTTTTTAACCTCTGTTAGCGAGACATGATTAGCACTACTGTTAATAGTTTTTGTTCGTACTCAGTTGGACGAACACAACGATGATTGAAAATAGAGTGATTTTAGATGCATCTGACCTCAATGGCTTTGACAACGTAAGCTTCAGTGAGATCATTTTATCATTATTATTTTTAATAAAAAATAATAGATGGGATGTTTATTATTATTATTATTATTTATTAGGTATAAATGATTTTTTTTATTTATGTGTCTGTCACGTAGGACATATACAATTTAGTTTCGATTAAAGTTGAAATTTGGCTAAAATTATAACTAATTGGCTATTATATGGCTAAATTGAAGGGAAAATTTCATTTTTGGCCCTGTAGGAATGGGCTCGGGCCGATTTTGGTTCAAATTCACTCTTTTTTGACCCTCCACAAATTTCCGTCAAAAATTTAACAGAAATACCACGTAGAAGGCACGTGCCCGTTAAGTCTTTGAATTTGTTGCGGGAACACAATGTCTTTTCCCTATTACAACAAGCCCTAATTCCCAAATCAGGTTAATTGCTAACCTAATTCCCAAATCATCCCCAAATCATCCCCCAAATCTTCCCCAAATCTTCTCCAAATCTCAAAGCCTATTTCCCAAGCTGAAATCACTGAGAAGAGCTATGGTGAGGGGGAAATCGCAAGTGAATGCTCTCCTGTGGAAATCGATGGTTGGACAGATATGAATGGTTAGTTAGCAATTCAATTTTTTTGCATTTGGGGTTGGGTTTTTTCTTGTTCTTTGTGATTGGGGAATTCTCCACCTTCGATTGTTGATTGGGCTATTCCCTTGATAAGGAGAGGGAAACTGTTGGCTGTTTATGATCCAAGAGTTGCACCTCCTAAGGATGCAATGGTGAGGAAGATGTTGGTGGTGGTGGCGGAGAAATGCGTGAGGAATTGTAGGGAGAGAAGGCCATCTATGAAGGAGGTGGTCGAGTGTTTGAGTGAGTTGAGTAAACTGGTTCCTCTTCATTCTTGGAATGGCTTAGCTAATCCTTGTTTGATGGTGGAGAATGTGGGTAGACCTATTCAATCAATGGCTAAAGCTGGTAAAACTAGGAGCCTTGATGATAGTGATGCTAAAGTTGGGAGAGCATAGAGAAAAACGGGACGATTGTACTCGAATTTGGGGGTTCGGTGTAATTTAATGAAGTTGATGGGCAACCCTGATTGTGAGGCTAATGGATTCCAGCTGTTTTAAAGGCTGTAAACTAGCTGTTGTTTCGAAAAAAATCGGGAAAATTGTAATCAAACTGGTTTTCACGCTAAAAATGAAATCTGACGGACAGGGCTAACTTTGATCAACTGAACTAACGGACAAGGCTAACTTTGATTAAATTTGGGCCACTTTCGTACCTCAGGGTCAAAATCAACCTGAGCCCATTCCTACAGGACCAAAAATGAAATTTTCCCCTAAATTGAACTTTTAAAGAATTGGTTTGATTGTATTAAAATTTATTGTAAAATAATTCTTTTTTTTCTTTATTAGTTGTTGTTCATTTGAGAGGCTAATGAGCATGCTATTACGATTTTACACTAATCATTATAAAAGTGCATGTGGAGAAAATGAAAAATAATTAGGAAAAATGTAAAAACAGCAAAGTCGAAAACTTAATCTAAAGGGATAAAATGTGTTGTCCTTCCATTCCATTATTATAGGATGAAAGGAAGTACTACAGAAATTGTTATAGAGAAAAATGGTAAAACATGTTTCTTTTAATGTACGAAACTTTGATCAAACATTATGATAATCTAATCTTTCCGTTTATTATAAAGAAAAACTTTCGTGATTCGATTACATTCATTAAATTGGTATAAAATCAATAACCAACAATCAAATGTATTTTCCTTAAAATTGTGGTTAAGTCCGTAAAAATGTAATTATCATATCATACCTTTTTATTTGAATTCTTCATCTTCACTCTCAGTTTCAAAGTCATTACATGTAGGTAGAGGTGTTAAAATTTCTGAAGAGCTTGTCGATAATTCTATAAGTTTATCTTTTCCTGATTTCAAAAGTGAAAAATTAGTCTTTTATAACAACAAAAGAGATTTGTCGTAAACAACGTTTTTTATTCTCGTATATCCACCTTTTCCCCCATGTTTGGATTTATCAACACTTTGGTGGATGTCATATTAGTCCCTCTCGAAAGAGCTACATACAATTGTCCATGAGAAAATACAGGTTCAGGCAAGTAGACACCAATATTAGAAATTATTTGTCCTTGAGCTTTGTTGATTGTCATCGCAAAACATACGCTAACGGGGAATTGTTTAGGTCTAAATTGGAATGGATATCCTTCACTTTCTGCAGGTGATAGGGGTATTCTAGAAATCAACACATGTTTTCCAGCATGTTGTCCAAAAATGATTTCAGCATCAATTATATTATTCCTAAAATTTCGGCAAACCATTCTTGTGTCATTATACAAACCGTTTGAAGGATCCAAATTCCTTAAAAGAATTATTGGGTAATTTCTGTTCAACACCAATTTATGAGAAGGTAAACCATTTGGAGTCAAAAAATTTAGAAGTTCATCTCCATAATATTTACCTGTTTCATCAATTGTTTCATCAAAACTATTAAAAGTTTTTGGATCTCCCGAAAATATGGATATCAACCTTTCATTCAATTTTGTCGATTTTGTATTATTCTGTAAGTTTGGGAAAATATTTCATTTCTCATCTGTTGGTTCATCTCCGTTACCAACTTGTAGCAAGAATTCACCGAAAGTAGGATCTTTTATAGCTCTCATGTTTTTGGATAATGGTATTTTCCGCATTCTTGGCCATACATATGATTCGACTATGTTAGTAGAAATTGTTTGTAAAATTGTTGCCCTTGATACAACAGGTAAAACTTGTCTAAAATCTCCTCAAAAAAACTATCACTTTTTCACCGAAGTCTTTATCATTTCCAATAACATCCTTTAGTAATGTATCCATATTTTCAATTGCCCATCGTTTTGCCATTGGAGCTTCATCCCATAAAATCAAACTTGCTTTACGCAATAATTCTGCAGCTCCACTTTGTTTGGAAATGGAACATTTACTGCTTTCATCTACATGTATTGGTATTTTGAATAGTGAATGTATTGTTCTTCCTTTTGGCATCAATGCGGCTGCTACTCCAGATGTGGCAGTTGCAATAGCTATTTGATTTTTTGATCTAAGATGGGCTAACAACGCACGGTACAAAAAAGTCTTGTCAGTTCTCCCTGATCCGTCAATGAAGAAAACACCCCCATTTTCTTTTTCAATAGATTCTAATATGATGGTAAAAGTCATATGTTGATCAACATTCAACTTTGTTTCAACTTCCTGACCTTTAGGAGGAATTTCAACAGACAATTCTTCTTGTAATTCTCTTACACTTTCTGCTTGTATATCATCAATTTCAATAGTAATGTTTGGTAGATCATATAAATTTATACTTTTTCCCATACTCTCCAATTAACACTCTTTAAAATTTTCGCTAACCTACAAGATGTCGACGTGTCTTCTCCTTTTTTTGAAATCTTCAGACATTGCATTGAAATATATATCCCATATAGCTCTCACATCTACTGGTGTACAAAATATCAATATTATTGTAAAAAGTCTTTGCAACTCACGTGGCATTTGAAATGTTATTCATTCAAAAATACTTTGATCTACTTCAAGTAATCCTCTTTTTTATGCAGATTCTTTAAATGTTGAGCATTGCACGTCATCTATCACATTATCACCATCATTTTGGGTTATATTAACTGTCATTCTATCATGACCTTTGTAAATATATTTGTAAAGATACTTCACAGCCGTCATCCCTGAGCATATCTCAACATTGATGTGACAATTATATCTAAGCAATAAATATGGATGGTAAGAAACCACCCATTGTTATATCTAAGCAATAAATATGGATTGTAAGAAACCACCCATTGTTTATTCAATTCAGCATTGTGAACTTGAATAACCATCCCATTTTTTCGTCTTCTATAGATTGGATAACTATCTTTACCTTGTATAGTACTTTCACAAAAAGATTTTGGATAATGACTTTTACACTTACCTACAGATTAGAGTGGAAATAAATCACTAAAAGTGGTGACGTATAAACAAAATAAAGATAGAAAATGACATAAGGATTTTATATCATTAGCATTTAATTACTAATAAGTTAACAATGAAATATTAGAGACGGTCATCATCTGTACATGCATGATGCATTTCTAATTATAATAATATTATTTGATCTTCAATTCCATATTAGAGTTGAAAATTTAGTCAATAGAGATAACAAATCTCCATAAATTAGAGTCTGGACTAATGATTTTTTAGAATCCGTTAACGTTTGATATAAATATTTGAGTTTATTATATTTTTTGCCCCGTAACTTAGGGGGTCTGGCAATTTCGGACCGTAACTTTTCGGGCTGGCAATTTTGCCCTGTAAGTTGTCGGGCTTCGCGGATTTTGCCCAAATTAAGCCCGAATTGCTTAATTTGGGTCCAATCGGCACGTGAATCGCACGTGAGCCGTGAATTTTCGCAATTTCGGGCTTATTTTGCTGATTTGGCAGATTTAAGCATATGTGGCATTTCTTTTTCTTTTTTTCAAATCCACCTGGAAAAAAAGTGAATTAAGAAGACATTAAAACATCTAAAATCCCATTTCCCCAATTCAGCAATTTAGAACCCTAATTCCCGTATCCTATCTTCACCTGAAATCGCATCTTCACCTGAAATCGCACAACCTGTCCTCGGTTTGGAAAATGTCGTACATAATAGGTGAGTTGAATTGCAATTGTGGAAAAAGGGCCGTTATCCGTACCTCTTGGAGCAATGAAAATCCGGGAAGAAGGTTCAATTCATGCCTCAACTATAATGTAAGTTTCGTGTAGTTGTGTAATGCAACCTGGAAACAGAGTGATGGTGATGGTTTTGTTTAATTGATGGGGCATACGTTTTCGAACCCTTTCTTTGAATTACATGAAAAATTGTCTCTTCATAAATGGCCCTGCTTGTCAATTCATAATAATAGGAGAGTGTTGCAGAGAGTTTAGAGTAGTTGTTTGAATGAAGTAAAACATAAAATGAATATTGCAGAGTTGAGAGTAGTTGTTTTGGTGAATTTGTTCTTTGAATTTGGCAGAAATAGAGTGTGTTTGTACACATCCATTGCTTGTTTTGGTGAATTTGTTCTTTCCATTTTGCAGAAATAGAGTGTGTTTGTACACATCGATTGCTTGTTTTGGTGAATTTGTTCTTTCAATTTTGCAGAAATAGAGTGTGTTTGTACACATCCATTGCTTGCTTTTAATGAATTTGTTCTTTCCATTTTGCAGAAATAGAGTTTGTTTCTAAACATCAATTCTGTTTTGGTCAATTTTGCAGAGAGATGGGTGTCGTTTTTTTGCTTGGGAGGACCCTCCTATGTGTCGTAGATCAACAGCTTTGATTCCCGGACTCTTGAGGAGGATTAATGCAAAGGATGCTGAGATTGCAAGGTTGAATGAGTTGGTTACTACAATGGTCCTGGAGATTGATGAGCTAAAAAATGTGAATAGGAGACTACTGAAAATGTTTTTTTGTATTCCAATAGTTTGTAGTTTTTGTTGTTGGGTTTGGTTGAACAAGGTGTAGTGGTTTTGTTTGTAGTTTGTACTATTTTTAGTTTGCAAGTTTAGGCAAAGAGGCTTAGTTTTGGTGAATGTATTTGCCACCCTTGCATTTTGTTATTTAAGCTAATGAAGGAATGTTGTTACTACTATTTTCATAATCTATGAATTATTGTGATGCATGAATTTAGGGGTGCTATTCAGATGAAGAAGCATAACAACAACACTTATAATGTTTTCATTGCAAAAACACTACATTTCTTACCAAAGTTGACAATTGTTTGGTATTGTTTAACATTTCACCATTCCTACACAAGACCAGGTACTAGAAAAGCTTAAGTATCTAGCTTCCAAAACAAAGTGCATGCTGTACAAAATGGCAAATCAACATGGAATGCCTAGTCAAAAATTAAGTCTGTTTTGATGTCCACTGCATTTGAAGTGTTTACTTTTTCCTTGACTTCTTTTGCAGCTCTGACAGCAATACAAACTTCTTGCCTCCACTTGTAGGTCCTTTTGGCTTTACCCCTTTAGTTGGTTGTCCCTCTAGTAGTTGATCATGCATTGAAGGGCCTGCCTCATCTTGGGTCTCTTGAGTTGGAATGTCTTGCATAAAAGAATCTTGAGTTGGCAGCCATTCAGTTTGCTCCTGCGAAGAAATAGTGTTTCATCAAAATCTTAACTTCAAGCATCTAACTAACAAGTAACAATTACAGCATAATAATTTTCAAGCATCTAATTGAATATCATTACATATGGCTGTGTCTCCTCCTCTGCAATAGGTGTCTCATCTTCAGCATGACATGTTTCCTCATTTTCAGCAAACTATAAACAAAAACAATGAGCAAGATGGTAAACAATGTAAAGCTCAAATCAACATTAATTAACAACAACAATCTCACCACATGTATTGTTCAGAATTCCAGCATCTAACTAAGTACTAAAAATGTGTGTAAAGCTCAAATCAACATTAATTAACAACAACAATCTCACCACATGCATTGTTCAGAATTCCAGCATCTAACTAAGTACTGAAAATGTGTGCATAAGAATTTTTAATTCAGACTTACATCAGATCCACTTTTATCCTTCTGTAGCATCTACAAAACAAAGCACAATTTCAGATAATGCAATTTCCAAATGGAGCAGATAATGCATAAGAATGTGAAGGATTCAGACTTACATCATTTTCTGGACATGTTTTTTTATTGTGGCCTACCTGCCCACACTTTCCACATTTTACAGTTTGTTGTTGTCTTTTCAACCTCTTAGTTGTTTTGTCTGCATTTGACTCTTTCCTTCTCAGCCTTGGAGGTCTCCCAACCCCCCTTGATATCCTTGGTGGTAATGGTTTTGCAAAATGTGTCTCCTCCCACATTGATTGGCCATTTATCCCTTTAATTGATGGGGCATACACCCTCTTGTACACATCAACTGTGTAGTGGCTGTCCACATAGTCCTCTGGATCTTCACCCTCATTATAGATTGCACAAAGAGCATGCTTGCATGGAATCCCACTCAATTCCCACTTCCTACAACTGCAATCCTTCACATCCAAGTCAACAGTATACTGACTCCCATCACAGCAGCTGATCTGGTAATGCTTGCTATCTCCTTTGATAGGAATGCAATCACTCACTCTTTCTGCAGTCTTTTGGAGAATCTTTGAGATTCTTGGACATAGCTTCCCATTCCACTTCCGTGCTGTTTTTTCTCTATGAACTTGGAGTCTCTTCATTAGCCATTCTCTTATCCACTCAAGCATACGTAGAATAGGTAATTCCCTTGCTTCAAGTATGCATGCATTGAAGACTTCACAGCCATTGTTGAGCAGTATATCACACTTGCTCAACCCTGTGAAGTGTGATCTGCTCCACTGATGAGCTGGCTTCTCAATCAACCACTTCCAGGCTGCTTCATTCATCATTTTCAAGGCATTCATTGCCTGCTTGAACTCTCCATGTGTTGTGGCAGATGCTGCACTCCACATTGCTGATTTGAGGGCTAAACCTCTATACCCTGCAACCTTGAAATTGGCATGCAAATGCCTCACACAAAACCTGTGATCAGCACCTGGGAAAACCTCTCCAAAAGCTTGTACTAGCCCCTTCTGCTTATCACTTATGAAGGTCATCTCATAATCCCTGTAAATGCCTAAGTCCACCCTCAAAATTCTTAAAAACCACTCCCAAATCTCACTATTCTCCTTGCACACAACAGCATAAGTTATAGGATATATACTATTGTTGCCATCCACACCCACAGCAGTTAACAACATCCCCTTATACTTGCTTTTAAGAAAACACCCATCCACCCCTATTATTTTCCTACACCCTGCATTAAACCCCTCTTTGCAGGCATGTAGACACACATACATCCTATCAAACCTATTGCAGCCTTCATCATCTAATTCAGCCCCTACAATGACTGTAGTCCCAGGATTTGTTCTTCTCAACTCCTCCGCATAATCCCACAATTTTCCATATTGTTCATCTGGATCACCCTCAATAATTTTCAAAGCTCTTCTCTTAGCCCTATAAGCTGCATCCTTAGAAACACTACAACCAATCTCCTCAATTATATCTTGCCTAAAACCCTGCACTCTTCTTTTCGGGTCACTCACAAATTTTTTCATGTATCTCTCACATAACCATTTTGTTTTCACATTTTTTACATATCTAGTGGTGGCACATGTGTGCTTATAATTATACAACCTCACCCTAAATGTAGACTCCCCTACAACCTTCCTCAGATTCACTCTCCAATCACACTTTTCAACAGCACATTTTGCATAACACCTAGAAGGATCACTCTTAGTAAATATGATACTCCTATGTGTTTTAACAGCATGAGAATTTATGGCCCTCTTAAAGTCTTCCCTATTACTAAATGTCAAACCAACAGATATAACAGGATCATACACACATGCATTGTTGAAAATAGGTAAATTAGGCTGCCTATCCTCACCATCAGAGTCCTTATATTCATCAAAGTTGACCCCTTCCTCATTCATCTCACCATCAGACTTCTCATCTCCATATTCTGTTCCCTCTAGCCCATCCCCTGCCCTTGCCTCCCCTCCCACAGCATTATTCTCTGGCTCCCTCCCCAAGTCAGCCTCTCTCTCAGTCCCAACCCCTGCCCCACCTTTATCAACACATTCATTGTCATCATATTCATCATTAGAACACATCTCATAATCACTCTCAGAAATTGAATCAGAATTTTCATTAATATCACCACATTCATCAGAGTTAGGATTCTCAACATTTTCAGCATTCATTAACTCAGGAAAATCATTACCAATCACCTCATTCACCCCATCATCATCAATTTTGTCTAGTGTTTCAGTAAATACATGGAAAGTCTTAACTGGAACATGCAATAATGCCCATTGTCTAAATAGCTCATCCCCATATAGAAGTCTAAACCCATTATTTTGCTTAAAGAAAAACCTCCTATCGAATTCACCTAATTCAGTTTCAGTGAATCTATGCAAGTCTTCAAGGGTGAGCAGGCTAGGTTCTACGTAGTCATATACTATAACAGACCCACCCTTATATTCAGCCATTGGATAAGTAGTAAACTCACCTCCGTAATGAATGACAAGTGAAATAAATGGGATGGTTGAATCTGTTGGCAGGAAAAAACAAAGACCAAAATGAATAAAAAAAATCATAATCCCTCAACACATGCAAAGGAATAAAGACAATGTTGGACCACACCATATAAATACACTAACATAATTAAAAACACTATAACATACCCCACATGTCTTTATAAAACAGAACATAAAGGAATCCACCCACATTTCAAACATTAACAATGAATATAAATGGACAAAATCGAGGCCCATGTCAGAATGGACCACAAATTCAAGTATAAATTCACTCATTTCATTTTGGAGATTTCAGAACACAAATAGGTCAAAAAACAAAGAAGTTAAAAGAAGAGAGCTTACCATATCGGGGTGGAGGGAATGCAGTCAGTTTTCTATCGCGTTTTTTTACCATCTTCTATTACTGTTGATCTTCCTCCCTTTAGCTACTGAGGGTAGTGTTTGAAGGTTGGATGATTTCGAATGTTGGGGATGGGTTATGCGAACAATAGGATATGTCTTCTGTTGCTGTTGGGGATGATTTCGAAGGCTAGGGTTCTGAAATTGGAATTGGGGATTTGTGTGTTAATTGGGGAGTTGGGGGATTTCAGTTTTGCGATTTCAGTTTGGAAGTTAGTGGGGGGGGGGGATTAGGGTTCTCAAATTAGGGGGTGAAATTAGGGTTCCATTTAATTGAATTATCCAGGTGGCGTGGGAATAACAAAAAAAGAAAAGCCACGCAGCTTAAAATTTGACACATCATCACATTTAGCCCGAATTAGCCGATCACGTGCGGTTCTCGTGCCAATTCGGCCCAAATTAAGCAATTCGGGCTTAATTTGGGCAAAATCCGCGAAGCCCGACAACTTACAGGGCAAAATTGCCAGCCCGAAAAGTTACGGTCCGAAATTGCCAGACCCCTAAAGTTACGGGGCAAAAAATATAATAAACTCTAAATATTTTAATGAGTTTTTAATTTATTTTGGATAATGACTTTTGTACTTACCTCTCACCATACATGAATTTTTTGAATTTTTTTCACCACACCGTCCATATAATGTGTTTCTTCACTAATTCATACATTCGAGGATTTTTTTCTTCATTAGGAATTGCAGCACATACAAACTTATCAAACTGGTCAGTTGTATGAACTTTATCTTCACCCTTTAGAATTATAAGTAGGTGGATATGTGGTAGTCCTCTTTTCTGAAATTCGATCACATGAACATGTGCAACAACTTTTTCGAATATTTGTTTCTTTATAGACTCAATTCTATTAATAATCCCAATCTAATTAAGATTTATCTCCAAGTAAAAATCTAATTGATTACTTATTAATAAATATCATAAATTATATCATATAATTTTTAAAATGAATTATAATTTGTATGGACTCTTTATAGACTCAATTCTATTAATAATCTCAATCTAATTAGGATTTATCTTCAAGTAAAAATCTAATTGGTTAGTTATCAATAAATATCATAAATTATATCATATATTTTTTAAAAAGAATTATGATTTGTATGAACTCTAATTATAATTGATGATTAAATGAAGCTTCCAAAAGGTAGTTTTTTTTCTTTTGTTTTAAAATATAAATGGGTGGGTATATTGAACCTTATGTTATCCACAATTTTGGGTATGAGAAATGACCACCGTAAATATTCATATGTAATTTACATTTTGTTTTTCACAGTGTACAATATCTCATTTTTCTTCTGCGTATTTACAATATTGTACTGGCCATTATAATATGCCATTGCACTAATATTACTCAGTTTTATTTTTATATATTTTTATAAAATCTATACTTTGTCAATTCTAAATTTATGATTCAAATTTATTTATTTTATATTAGAAAAATGATACTAAATTTTAAAGAGTTTTCTTTCCTAGAAGGTACTCTAAATATTATGTAATACCACTACTTTAAACTACTATTGTTGAAAATAATTTATGTTAACTCTAGATTGTGTTCATTTTACTCTTGCTCAAGTTCTTTAGTGCATGGTGAAATAGAATTATTATTCTGATTGTGATATTATCATATTTAATGTTTGATTCTGGATGGATGATTATCAAAATCTAGACAATGACTAAATTAATTGTCCTTCTTTTAAGTAATTTTTAAATACTGCAGAAAAATGATTAATAAAATAAGAGTCATTATTCCTAAAGTCTCTCTCTCCTTCTCTTTTTGGCCAATGAGGTCGGCACACATGGCACATGCTACGTGGGATTATGAATATTTAATATTTTATTCCTCTTCTAAAATAAATTATTGAAGATTATTTATATGTATATGTGTGTTGCATTGAAATTTGTCGTTTGTTGAAAAAAAAAAGATAAATTAATTAGAACTCCAAATTAGATAAGTATTTTTAAAGTAGGACTCCAAATTAGTTTAATAAGCTTAAAATAGACATGAAATAGAATTTGTTTTAAGTAGGGAGTCTACATTAGATATAGAGAGTTTTTTTTTTTTTTTTAAATATGACTCAGTTGTATGAACTTTATCTTCACCCTTAGAATTATAAGTAGGTGGGGATGTGGTAGTCCTCTTTTCTGAAATTCGACCACATGAACATGTGCAACAACTTTTTCGAATATTTGTTTGTTTATAAACTCAATTCTATTAATAATCCCAATCTAATTAGGATTTATCTATATTTGTTTGTTTATAAACTCAATTCTATTAATAATCCCAATCTAATTAGGATTTATCTCCAAGTAAAAATCTAATTGGTTACCTGTGGATGGATGATTATCAAAATCTAGACAATGACTAAATTAGTTGCCCTTCTTTTAAGTAATTTTTAAATACCGCAGAAAAATGGTTAATAAAATAAGAGTCATTATTCCTAACGCCTCTCTCTCTCCTCCTCTTTTTGGCCAATGAGGTTGGCACACATGGCACATGCTACGTGCGATTATGAATATTTAATATTTTATTCCTCTTCTAAAACAAATTACGGAAGATTATTTATATGTATATGTGTGTGTTGCATTGAAATTTATGTCGTTTGTTGAAAAAAAAAAGATAAATTAATTAGGACTCCAAATTATATAAGTATTTTTAAAGTAGAACTCCAAATTAGTTTAATAAGCTTAAAATAGGCATGAAATAGAGTTTGTTTTAAATATGGAGTCTATATTAGATATAGAGAGTTTTTTTTTTTTAAATATGACTCCTGTTTAGTTTAATAAGGTTAAAATTGGCATTAAGAAAAATGGACGAAACTTAAATTATTCATACTTATATAGTAGTGTATAGAATAGATATAGATATAAATATTAAGAGAGAAGAAAAAGAAAACAAGAATAAAATACTTTTCCAGGTACTATTGAGTGAAGAAAATAAATTTACAATTTAAATTTAGTATTAGTAGTAAGAGAAGAAAAAAAAACTAATAATAAAATACTTTTGTATTTAAATTTTTAGTACTAAGAGAGAAGAAAGAAAAAAAAGAAAGAGTAAGAAAGAAATTGAGAGGACTAAGAAAAAAAGAGTAAGAAACCCGTTACTTGCTGTACACCAACAAGCTCTTCATGTAAGAAATCTGTTGTAAGAAACAGATTGTAGTTGTTGTATGAAACAAATTCTTGTTGTAGGATTGTTGCATTCTTGCTAGGAAATAGAGGAAATCTGTAACAAGTTCTTGCTGTAGGAAATCGAGGAAATCTTCTGTCGGATAGTTGCTGCAGCAGCTTCTTGTTATAGGATAACCATGATTGTTGAATTAAAAAATAAACTAAGTTAATTCATAATAGCAATCAAGCCACTGAATCGATTAAAATGATAAGCCTGACAAATAATCTCTTCAACAGAACATTTTTAATGCAAAATCAACTCTACCTCACGGTAACAATGTCATCAAGCAAACAAAATTGAAGTAACAAGCTATGTGGAGTAACAATATTATAGCCAGAGAAGGCTCAAAGGTACTTCTGCCTCAAATTTTATTGAAGGCGACAATGTCTCAACTTTGCACATACTCATTGCGAGGCTCGACTATGAGACACTCCTCTATAAGAGTATCAACAGAGACAAGATCATCAATTATGTTAATCATGATCTGCAGCTTCTTAATTCCATAACCAACTGGGACCAATTTTGCTGCTTAAGAAAATGAACAAAATCAGCGATGTAGCAATATAAACTCGAGGATTGTTGCAATGTTATTGTGTTGTGTACTGCTGCAATGAAATGTATCCAAGTCTTATGTAAAATAGAAAATGAGGAAAGAATGCTGAAAAAATACAACAGAAAGCATTCATGCTCCCCACAATAGGCCTGGCATCTCAATACTACGAATAGATTCTTTCAGCTTCTTCATGTCTTGTCTCATCATCCCAAGGCTTTACATCCATGAGAATTGATGATTTTCCACCTGGAGACAAATTCAACTCATGAAACTTTGAAAATCATAAGGGACTATAGATTGTTGAGAAAAATAGACTCGTATTAACACAAGATTTGTGTGGGAAATTTCAATCATCTTGAGACATAACTTTTAGTAGTTGTGGCAAATGCTAAATTATGTTGATATCAGACCAAACGAAAATGCCACATCACATCAGACTAGTAAATTATTAAATTGCAAAGTTCGTGAACTAGTTCAGCAGTGCTTTGACGTAATAGACGATTATCAAGAGGGATGTGCTAGGTAGGGCAGGTCCTGATATATTCACTCGTCTTCTTCACTTTCTTCCCCAATGTTTCCTTGGCTTTCTCTGTTAAACAACATTACTAATTGGGGAAACCTCACAAAACAGTGCAACATCCCATGAAGTAACCCAGATATAAGAAAAGGAACTTGATAAGTCAAACAACCATAATTAAAACATATCCTCAATACATATTCCAGAGTTGTATTAAAGAAAAACAAAAAATTGGCTTATAATATGGAGGATATCCAAAACTTTGATTCCTGAAAAACCACATATTTTATAAAAACTGGTTCAAATTCTAAAAATGGATTGTTTATGTTTATGCTGTGAATTAAGCTAATTGCAAGTGTCATAAATAATCAGAAAAAATATCTCTAGCAATCAACTCAAAAAAAAAAAAAAGATGACCCTTTCTGGGGGTAAATGAATGAATCAAACATCATCCAAAACTTTATCAAAGAAGCCGCATGCATCATTAAAGAGTCCATCATGCAAAAGCACATGGAGTCCCAATGATAAAATCCCCACAATTGGTATCTCTCATATCTATACTTTCACTTAAATATCGTGAAAAAATGGGGTACTCAAAACTTCCTATTACATATATGTTTTGTCTCATCAAAATCTAAACATTGAAATCCCAACAATCCGTGTCTATGTGCTTTGCTTGATTGTTTTGATTTTATGCGTATGTTTATTGTGTTTTATCTAGTTAAATTTATTTAGTCTTGTTTTGGATCCCCACTGAGTTATTTCAAACACTCACCCTTTTTATGTTAAAAATGTTTTCAGTTTAAAGAATTTAGGGTATAGTGTGTGAGCAGTGGATGTTGGTAGCCGATAATCAAAGATTGTAGAGTTTTTTTATGTCAAAGTGTTTTATTTCATGAATTATAGAAACCTATATCTCATATTTAAATCTTGATTTTAATTATCTTCATTATTCTTAAAAGTGCGAATTTTATACGTAATGTCTTGATTAAAGTTTACCTTCAAAAGAAACAGGACGTTACAAATATATATCATTTAAATGTAAAATATATATTTCTTTTAATATCTATATTAATTAAAATGTTAAGAATTCAACTTTAAAATTATGTTATTTTAAATAATTATATTTGATAAAATTAGAAATTTTGAAACAGTTTTGAAACTCAACACTTTAAATTTGATATAATTACATAAGCACTGTAAATAATAGATTATAAATTTTAAAATATCTATGAATTTGACATAACATGCATTAAAAATGAAATTTCAATGAAATTACTAATATAACTAATTTATAAATATAACACAATAATATAAAATAATAAAATCTGAATAATAAAATAATAAATTCAACATCAATATTCAACAATTAATAAAATAATAAATATAACATCAATGTTCAACAATTAAATAAGAATATAAAATTAAACACAATATAAAATAATAATATTGTGTTTGTGAGTTTTAATTTCTAAATAATTAAGAAGCGTTTATCATACTTACTAATATGTTTTGTTCATACTATTGTTCTTTATATTTAAGAATTATTTTTAAAATTTGTAAATAATTTTCTGCATAATTTTTAGATGGAATTTAAAAAACAATTAATATTTATTCCGAAATTTAGTTTATATTTAAAAATTGTAGCTTCCAAATTACTTTTCTATTTTAAAATAATAATTTTTAGATTTTTAAAACCATGTTTCAAGTTATTTTAGAAAAAATTCTAATTTTTTTGAAACAACTTTTAAATTAATTATATCTATTTATTTGAAATAATTTTGAATAAATTACCAAATATTTTTATTATTTTTATTAGACAATTTTCTATTCAAATTATTGATATTTAAATCTTTCACAATTACATATATATTTGAATTAATTTTTAAATTTCATTTGTTGATTTTAAATTGTTAAACCTTGTTATTATTATTAATTTTAAAATTTATTGTTATTTTGATATTTTTATAATATTTTTCAACTTTTAAACATTTTATAACACCTCTTAAAATTAATTTTAGATTTTCGAACTATTTTTCACATTTACATATTAAAATTTAACTTAATTTTCCAAATTTTTAATTTTTTACATAATGTTTAAATTTCATTATTTTCAAATTTTAATAATATCATTAAAATATATGATTATCATAATCATTTGTTGGGCTAGGAATATAATTTTATATATAAACATAAAACTATAGAGCCATTATAAATGTTAGTTAAGTCCAAATGCCCAATTAATAAGATTTTTTTTCTTTTTCTCTTTTAAAGAAAACTCAATATCTCATTTAATTTGCGTACCTTTCAAAATAAATTTCAAATTTTATAGCTATTTGAAAATTTATTTATTAATTTTATAAATAAATTTCAAGATTGCTAGTTAAAAAAATCCAATTAAATCCACTTTTAAAACTCAATTTGTCTAGGTTAACCAATTACCTCCTTCATATATATACAAACAATAATAATGGGAATAAAACCGTAATTTATTTTCTTTCCACTCTTTGTACCCTGCCCCTATCACCCGTCGGCGTCGCCTCCATCACCTCTTGCTGCCACCACTCCCATCTCCACCTCTTTCCTGCTAGATCTCCTCTTCATTGCTACCTCTTTCATACACATCTTCCCCATCAGTACTTCCATCTTCTCCTATTTTCTTTCTTTCTTCGTATCTCTCGTTGTCTTCTTCTTCCTTTCTTTTTGCTTTTGTTTTTTCAGTATTTCTATGTTGCATTTTCTTTCTTTCTTTTACAATTCTATTTTCATTTTCAAGGAAAATATGTATTTTTGTTATTTTTACTATATAGTCTTGTGTAGTCAATAAATAATAAAAATATATATTTTTCCTTTTATTTTATTTTTTTTGTGATGGGTTAGCTTTTGGCCAAAAAATGTGAAATCTTTGGACAAATGGTTTGTGTATTGCTATGCTTTATTCCTCTTGGAGGGACAATATCTTTCAGAATTCTGAAGTAAGGATCTCAATTCTCGTTGTATGAATATCAATGAAATTTATGTTGGTATATGGTGCTAACCTTTTCCACAATTTATAGACGTGGACAAATCTTATTTAGTATTTTTCTTGTTTTTTTTTTATTTTTTAAAAAATGTATTGAGTAAATTCAAAACTAATATAAAAAGTGAGTTTTATTGGAAAAAGTAAGACCCACAATTGAATTTTTAGAGAAGATAATATCATTTGAAAATACCCGAAGATTTCCAAATTAAAAAATTAAGAGTTTTTATATGGACTGGGCCAAGAAGCCCAAATTTCTGTTGGGCTGTTGTCAATGGTGATGGTCTATATCCCTGCGACTTTTTAACCCAACAAAATTCTAGTCCCTCCATCCCTTAACACTTTGCACATTTTCCTTTTTAATTTGTCCCCAAACACTTTGCACACCAAAAAATGGTAAAATTTATCATAATTCTTACCCTCATAATACACTCTTATTTACACACAATGCCATTACTTTTTCTCACACAATGTCATTTAATATTAAACTAATCACTCTATTAGAAAAAAGTAAATTTGACCATTATACCTTCAATCAAAAAGCAAATATTAATTTTTTCTTAAAAATTGTGC
Source organism: Scutellaria barbata (assembly GCA_028654395.1). Taxonomy (NCBI): domain Eukaryota; kingdom Viridiplantae; phylum Streptophyta; class Magnoliopsida; order Lamiales; family Lamiaceae; genus Scutellaria; species Scutellaria barbata. The sequence goes on from CM053650.1 coordinate 6,940,638, forward strand.
CCAATTTGATGTGCAAAGTAATTCGGAACGGAGGAAGTAATTAATATTGTCCACAATTCTGCAAGAGGCGATTGACTGCGGCTCATTTGAAACCCACAATCAAAGCTTCGTCTTCTTCAAGGTAACCCTAACCCTATTCGCACGGCATCGTTTCATCTACCTTTTGTTGCAATAATCTGGGTATGTATGCCGATTGTAGTTGATGCTTAAAATTGTAAGAAAAGAGTTATGTATGGGTCGTGGAATTCCGTTATTTTTTGTTTCAATTATCTGGGTTCTGAAATTCCTACAATTGTTTTGGATGGGTTGTGGAATAGCATTACTCCTATTGGATTAATTAATTCAAGACTACTGATAATCTTGTCTATTTATCCCATTCTATGCTTGTAGGTACTAGTTTGAATTGGTATGGATATAAAATCTCCTCCTGCGAAAAGGCAGCGATTACCAACTTCATCAAGGCATGTTTGGATGCTTTCTAGTTCATGTGACAAGGAATTTGGTGATGAATACCAAATATATTTCGTGGATTTGGATTTGAATTCATCGAATATCAATACAATAGGTGATGTTGATATGGCTGGATACTCCCATATTGTTCCTATTTTCCGATATGATGGACATATGAGGCCCAGAGCCTTTTGTATATTAGGTTCCACCTTATATATTTTTGAGGGTTATGAGTTTCATTTGGAGGGCATCAACTATCGGGGAAAGTCGGCACTTAAATTTGAGCTTTGTCCAACCAGGGGCTCCAACAAGAAATTTGAGGATTGTGAGCTTGAGAGGCTACCTGATATGCATTCCTCCAAAGCGTTTCCTGCTGCCATCCCCACCCCGGATGGTAAAAAAATCCTAGTTTTCGCAGTTGGATTCGTTAGTCATGAACTAGAAGAAGCTGATGCAACTCATTTTGAGTTGTATGATCCTTTGACTAACTCCTGGGAAATACTCCCTGAAATACCCTCTCACTATAATCTATGTCATCCCCACTTCTTCAAAAGCATTGAAGCATATAGTTTCATTGATGAGCATCTCTTCTACATCCAACTGAGCACCGGAATGGTTGTTCTAGATCTTAAATCCCTTGAAAAGGGGTGGGAGTTGGTTGGTGATCCGAGGCTTCATGATCCGTGCATTCCTTGGAGGAGTGGTTATTTCCCAACAATCAATAACAAGTTTGTTTTCCTTTATGGGTGGATACATGATCTTAGAAGATTTGGATTGTCTCGAGATCCAATGCCAACGGAGGAGGCAGGACGAGCAGTGTTTGTTCAAGTATCATCGTTTCCTGAAGAAGAAGACCCTTATGAACTAGGTTATGCAGAAAATTGGTCCGTTTCAATTGTGGGTCATGAAATTGACAAAGGAGTTGTTCATTGGTGTGCTTTGAATACGAAAGCTCCTCCCTTAACAAAGGAAGAGGATGATTTAAGGGAAGAGGATGACCCTAAGGGGGATGCTAGACTTTGCACTCGAGTATTGATCGATGCTTATATCACCGATCTTGCCAAACTCGATACCAGTATTACCAAGTCCTTGTCCTTGCTCATTGATCATCACACTACTCTCAAATCTCACGTTTGTATAAGTCTCTTTTGTTGTCAACTCTTTTTTTCTTTTTATTCCTGTCCATGAGAAACTGTGTTGGATGTTACTTTCTTTTTTTTGCCTTTCCATCATAAGAAACTACTGTATTGGATGCTTGTTGGTCATGGTGTGTGTTTTTGCTTAATATATTTGTGGTGGAGTTCATTTTATACTTTTATTTATTTGATTTAATTCTCTCTCATTGGAAAAGTATCTCTAGTAATCAATGAAGTGAATTACTGAACAATTTAGAGGTCAAAAAGGATATATAATTAATCAATCTGTCTGTGATGTAGAACCGAGTCCATAACAATAGATGATGATACATAGCATGAATTGAAGAGCCACTTTAGAAATGGATGATGATACATAGCATGAATTGAAGAACCACTTTAGAAATGATGAAGAGCCACTTTAGAAATGATGAAGCCCTTACTCTGCTTTGCAAACAAGTATGGTTTTTACAGCACCCTTCTTCCTTGTCCCTCTCCTGCATATACACTACTCCTATATTTATCCTTCTTCCTACTCTATATTTATCCTTCTTCCTTTCCTTCCTTCCACGTAATGTACACTACTCGATAATGTTATTGTTTTTTATTATTAGAATTATGTTTTTAACAAAAGCAATACAATACAATAGTTAAATAGTGTAATACTTAATAAAAAATAGTCCGAAACAATAAAATAATTAATAAATATTCAAATTTTAATAAAATAAGCAAAATATAAACTTAAATAATCCGATGTTCTTTATTTTTCTTCTTTTCTGATTTAGCAATTTTATTTTAAAAAATTATACTATACTCAAAAAGTAATGTAATTTAAATTAGACAAAGGATACTTTTCTGAATTTTAAAGATTTAAATTTTTTCATATAGAATGTAATTTATATATTATGTAGATATTTTAAAGCTAGACTCCTTTTGTGAATGTTTTGATCATCATTTTTCTATTTGATGTGTATATAATACATTATTATTTATAATTCTAGCACTGACATGTTAGAGGAGCATCTTTGGTATTAAAAATATGCGAGTACAGTGCAATACATCTCCTAGTCGGGTAACTCATGCCATAGTTGGTGAACATCCCTTGGAGCTTAATAGCAATGTTCTTAGCTTTCATCAATCAATCTTAATCCATGAATATCCCAATTACATATGAAACTTTTTTTTTAGGGATCAAAGATTAATATTAACTTGAGGTTCCATGTTGATATTCCCAATAATCCTGTTGATTTTCTGTACAATCCAACCCAATTTTGTCTCTACCTCCTACTCAAGTGTCTTGTGTCGAGGAACACCAATAAAGGCTTATTCTCATGCTAATAACTAATTATCCTACATTTTCATCTTATTGTTATTTGCAGTCTAATTTGTTACAATAAATTATAAGACTAATTAAACAACTAGATAAAAAATAATGTTAAGTCTATAAATTTAATCAAGTAACAAACATGATAATATAAAGATGCATATTAAGAACAAAATTCATAATAATACGTCCAAAAAAATAAATAGATTGGGTTTTGGATAAAACTCCAACAATAACATCAACATATATCATAAACCAAAATCAAATTAGCAACATAAGTTTTTAAATTCAAAAGAACAAAGTAAAACAAGTTACCAATTCCAAACTCATGATGAAGTCAATTTTAAAGTCTAAACTATGAACATTAAAATAAACAATGCTTCAGCTTCTTCCTCCAAAGGAATATGCATTTGTTAAACTAGTCTTTCATAATCATCATCTTGGGCACACACCTCAAGATGTCCTTCGAAAGAATATAATTCTTACTTTTCATTCATTATTTTATCCATATCTGGAGAAAATAAATAAATTTTTTTAATGAATAAAGAACAAAGTAAAATATATTAAACAAAATAAATAAAAGAATAACATGATAAAGAAAATCATCTTCATCAATTAGAACATTTGAAAGACCATCCTCTTCATGAGCCATGTTATTCAACTCATTGATATGTAACATAGGTGGAGAATTTTGTTATTCTTCTTCCATAACTCAACTGTTGGATTTCTCAATGTCTTTATAGTCAATGACATCATAACAAATCTTTTGATTTTCAAATCTATAAATATAAATAAAAAAATTATGAAAAAATTACAAGTTGAAAAAACAAAAACTATTTATGAGAATAAGAAACTTTATAAAAGATAATAATATTTTTCTTTTAAACTCAAGTTGTAGTGGACAAATATGAGATCATTCAACATTTGATGTTAAAAGCTTTTTCCTTTTTGTATAGATTCTTTCAAACACACTTCAATTACTTTCAGATCCAGAAGAAGATGAAGTTTGACTTAAAATCTTCATAGCCAAACTTTGTATGTTTAGAGCACTACATTTGAACACTCTCCATCATTCATCTACAAATGAATACAAGAAATGACAAAATAATAAAAGTATAATAAAAATTATGAACACAAATAAAAGTGATGATTGAAAGAATTTAATTTTAAAATGTATAAAATGCATTACTAGGTTGCATACACTTTGATGATTCCAAAGCAAGTGGTCGATTAAAACTTCTCAATCTATCTTGGTACATGCTTATTTCATCGATGCACTTCTTTTGAACACTTTTGTCAACAATTAAAGTAATAACCACTTCAACAAACCATTCATTATTTTATTTTTTATTTTTTCTGCATATTCTCCTTATCATATGCAAAAGTAGGGTTTAAAAGATAAGTTGATGCATGAATTTCTCTTCAGAGTTGTTTATCCTATCTTCCTTTAATGATACTTGTAAATGTATTGTACAAAATATATCTTCCTCTAAAGATGCTCTTTATAACCTTTTTTTGCCCCATACATCCCATCATAAATATAATTCAAAGAAGGCCTCTAATTAGTATCTACTATACTTAAAACACATTCAAGTGGATCAACAACACCAACTACCACAACACAATCACTCCAAAATATTGCATCAAGAACAATTGCAACCATCAAATTTGTTTTTCTATCTTTAGAATATTGAGGAATATTGAGAATCCTTTTTGAATATCTTACTAGTGAAGAAAATTAATTGCATATCATGTTGATGTTCAAGGATACTCTTCAATGCAATGAATGTGATAGCAAAACGAGTTGGTCCAGAAGATACAATTTATATCCATCCTTCTCTTTTCCTTAATTAAACCAATAAATATCCATGATTATAAACAAATTTTGTGTGTGTTATGCCTTTTTTTCCCTAAGTTATTTAAAAGCTCCATTTTTCAATATTACCAAGAAACAAATACAAACAATGACAGCACAAGACGATCATTTGATAGAAGGGTACATGTCTTGAAGCAAGATACCAGGAGCCTAGCTTGTAGTTAGCCCTATTTTTTACCAAATGAATGATATTTTTTTATCCAACCCAATCAATTATCTCAACAAATAAATTACAAATGGTTCCTGCATCTTTCAAAACATCTGAAGCATCAACTGATTTTATAAATGTTGTTCCTTTCTTGCAATATACCAAGAAATTAATTTATCAATTGTGTATCTGATTGATCTTGCAACCATCAGCCATGATAGAAAACAATAGAATGTGAAACTGAATTCATTAGATTGAAAAGACTTTGAGTACAAGTGTTGCAACTCATACATTATATAGAAGAGTAAGTTGAAGATTCCAGCTAATCACTCTACTAACTAACTATAACAATACATGCACAAAGGTTATACTTAACAAGTTGTGCCAAGACATATCTCAATGCATTACATTCTATAATACACCACCCTTAAGTTGAACTGGAAAATATCTAAGTGGAAGTTTTGTTTGATCGAATGTAATGAAATCTAGTACTAGGTGATGGTTTTGTTAGAATGTCTGCAACCTGATCTTTTGTGGGAACATATCTGGCTTCTAACTCTCTTGCAAGGACCTTCTCTCGTATAAAATGCACATCAAGCTCAACATATTTTTTTTCTAGCATGGAACATTGGATTTGAAGCAAGAGCAGTTGTACTTGTATTATCACACCAAATAAGAGGTCAATCTTTAACTTGAATATGAAGCTCTTTCAATAGAAACTTGAACCAAATTATATCTGTACTTGTGTCTCACTACAAGAAATTTTGCATACAACAATGCCCATTTAACAACGCTTTTCATGAATTTGTGTTGTCTTTTGGAATTTACAACATTTTTTTCCGAAAAGCGTTGTCTTTTTAAAAAAAATTCTCCATACAACAACGCTTTTTTAGGAAACGACAACACTTTTTTAGTAGCATTGTCGTATGGCCTTTTTTTTTTTAAAAGACAACGCTTTTGTGCAGCGCTTTTGATGCGTTGTCGTAGAGCGAATTTTTATTTCAAAACGACAACCCTTTATGCAACGCTTTTTGATGTTGTCGTTTCTTAGTATTTTTTTTACAATTTTACAACCCTTTATGCAACGCTTTTTGGCGTTGTCGTTTCTTAGTACTTTTTTTTTCAATTTGAAACAATACATACATTAATTTGAAACATATAAAAATTTGTATTACATAATAATATAAAAATTATATATTATTATTTTAGAAAGTAAAGATAAAATAAATTTGGTTTTAATTTGAACCAAAAATTATTTTACAACAAAAAAAAAACAATACATACATTAATTTGAAAAATATAAAAATTTGTATTACATAATAATATAAAAATTATATATTATTATTTTAGAAAGTAAATATAAAATGAGTTTGGTTTTAATTTGAACCAAAAATTATTTTACAACAAAAAAAAACAATCCATATATTAATTTGAAAAATATAAAAATTTGTATTACATAATAATATAAAAATTATATATTATTATTTTAGAAAATAAATATAAATTAGTTTGGTTTTAAAATTAATACCAAAAACATAAATTATTTGAAAAAATTATTTTATAAAATAAAAAAAGATATAAAAATGATTAATTAAAAGAATAATATGAAAAAAAAAACTTAAATATGTTAATTAAACCATAAACTATTTTTCAAAATAAAAAAACATACATATATTAATTGGTCAATACAATTTTTTTTATATAATAATACAAAAATTATATATTATTTTAATTAAATTAAAGTTGAAAAGTTTAATTATTTTATGATGTTATTTTATATTATTTGCATTAATATTATCTTATATATATGAACAAACTCATAATTTTAAAAAATTAGTATGTTTGTAACATATATTAAAAATATGCACTAGTATACTTATAATTGTCTTAATATGAAATTAGATTAAATATTATTAAACATACTAATTAGTCATTAATCTTCCAATTATATATTAATTAGTCATTAATTATATATGTATATATATAAAATTAGTTAATAAAAGAAATACATATATCACATAAACACATAAAGCACTAATAGCCTAGTGGTTCAAGGTCCAACAAAGGTCACGCGTTCGAATCTCAGACAACGCACATTTATTTCTCATGACGTGGCAATTATGTGTCGGAAGATGATGTGGCAATGATGTACGCTTTTGGTGCGTTGTCGTATGGCGAAATTTTTTTTGCAACACTCGATACGACAACGCTTAAAAATTGGATTTAACGCGCGGAAAAACCGTTGTCGTAGGGCGTTTTTCTTGTAGTGTCTGCTAAGCTTCTATACTCAGATTCAGCACTAGATTTGGAAACAACAGGCTGCTTTTTGGAGCCCCAAGCAAAAAGATTTCCACCTAGAAACAAACAATGACCTCCTATAAATCTTTGATCATCTAAACTACTAGCCCAGTCTGCATCAGAATAGGCCTTTACAATCATTCTTGTGGTAGGAAAAAATTGAATCCCCAAAGTAGATGTGCCCTTGAGATACCTAAGAAGGTGCTTACAGACTGTCTAATGGTTAATGGTAGGTGCATGCAAAAATTGACTTAGTTTATGTACAACAAAAACTATATCAGGTCTTGTTAAAGTTAGATATTGCAAAGCTCCTACTATGCTTATATAAAGTGTAGGCTGAGAAAAAGACTCACTATCATGAAAAGAAAGCTTAGAACCAATTGATATAGGAGTAGCAGTTGGTTTGGAAGAAAACATATTTGTCTTATGAAGCAAATCATTCACATACTTGATTTGTGTTAGAACAAAACCATCAGATACCTTAGTAGCTTCTAAACCAAGAAAATAACTCACTTCTCCAAGAGTTTTAAGAGCAATTTTTTCCTAAAAGATGAATAACTTGTTGAATTGTAGTGGGATCTTCTCCTGTGATTAAAATGTCATCCACATATACAAGAATAGTCTGCATCTTCCCAGACTCTTTCTTAAAGAATAGTGAGTGATCTGACACTGAAATAGTAAATTGTAGAGATAGAAGAAAAACTTTTAACTTGTCAAACCAAGCTCTAGAGCTTTCTTAAGACCATACAGGGATTTATGAAGTTTACATACATAATCAGGATAAATCTTATCAGTGGAGCCCTCGGGTTCATTCATAAAAATAGTCTATTTTAAACCACCATTTAAAAAAGCATTATTAACATCAATTTTTTGTATTTTCCAAGAATAAGTAGTTGCTAGAGTAAAAATCAACCTTATAGTACATGTTTTAACAACATGACTAAAAGTCTCAAAGAAATCCACACCAGTTGTCTGCTCAAATCCTCTTACCACCAATCATGCCTTAAACTTATCTATTGTATCATTTGTCTTATATTTAGTCTTAAGCACCCATTTATTTGATATCACATGCATATTATGAGTTTGAGGGACTAGAGACCAAGTATCTTTGAAAATTAAAGCATCAAATTCATTTTGCATGACCAACTTCCACTTCGGATTAGTAATAGCCTGAGACACACTTACATGCTTTTGATTTTCAACAAGAGAATGCATTGTGAAAACATAAGTTTTGGGTTTATGAAACCCATTCTTAGACCTTGTAACCATAGGATGTGTTAAAGAAGTCATTAGAGGTACCTCCTGATGAGCAGTTTGAACTAATGAAACTTCCTGCGTAGAACTTGATTCAAATACAGGACTAACCAAAAAACTATTAGAACCATGTGTATCAAAAGAACCAAGTGCGTCAGATGAACTTGATGCATTGGGTAAAATAGGCAACTCTATAATAAGATTGATGTCTTCTCTGCTGGAACATGCATCAGTAAAACAAGAGGCTATAAGAACAACACTTGGAGAAATCACATTAGCAGAAGCATGTGCAATAACATGATAGAATAATTATAAATAAGGAAACTCATTATCATTAAAATCTATTGTGGCAACAATATAGATTTTTTCTAAAGGACTAAGACACTGATACTTTATGTGACAGACTATATCCAAAAAAAATACACATTGTGGACTTATACAAAAACTTATAACTGTTATAAGCTATCACATATGGAAAACATGCACATCCAAAAGTCTTTAGTTAAGTATAATCTGGAGACTTGTCAAACAACTTGAAGTAAGGAGTATCATGTTTTAAAACAATTGTAGGAAGCCTATTTATAGTATAGATTGTTGCATCAAAGGCATGCCACCAATATTTCAAAAGCAGTTGTGCTTGAACTAGAAGAGTTAACCCTATTTCAACTATGTGTAGATGTTTCTTCTCAACCCTACCATGTTAACGAGTGTGTGGACAAGGATGTTGAAAATGAATTCTCAACTGAGATAATAAAGGAGTAAGAGATCTATATTCTCCACCCCAATCAGTCTGCAAACACTTAATTTTAAGATCAAATTATCTTTCAACAAAAATGTTAAACTTCACAAACACTTGATAAGCTTCTGATTTAACCTTCAACAGAAATATCCAAGTGTTTCTTATAACGGCATCAACAAAATGAATGTTGTACTTAGAAGTAAGATGAGATGGACCCCATAAATATGAGTGCATGTTGTGATTTCAGTGTTTAGATTTTGATGGGACAAAACATATATGTAATAGGAAGTTTTTTTTGTGTACCCCATTTTTCACGATATTTAAGTGAAAATATAGACTAGATTTGAGTCTAGATATAAGTGTTGAAAGATTGAGGTTTTCATAAGATATAAAGTTGCATTGAAAATTGAAGAAAGAAGATGCTGCAAGAAGACAGATACAACATCGCTGCAAGAAGACAGTTACAACACTACAACTAAGTAAGAAAGAATGGCGTGCAGCATCGCTGCAAGAAAATGATACAGGAGTACTACAAGAAAAAAATACAGCAGAATTATACGAAAATACTGTAAGTAGGTCCAAGTTACAGCAACACTGTAAAGAAGTATCAGTTGCAAGTAGACCAAGGATACAGAATAGTATCATACAATACTCTGATTATTTTAGGACTCTGGAGACCTTTGCAAAGAAGAGTCCAAAGAAACATTGCATCGCATAACGGAACTTGTGAATGATACTCTTGCAAGTGATGAAACACTAAGGGGGGTGTATTGGTTTAGGATTTCATAGGATTTTAAAAGACTTTTTTTTTTGTAAAAAAATCCGCTGGTATTCAATTAGGATTTTATGTCATTTAAAAACAATCCGCTGGTATTCAATCAGGATTTTATGTCATTTAAAAACAATCCACTGGTATTCAATCTGGATTTTATGTCATTTAAAAATAATCCATTGGTATTCAAAAATATAAGGATTTTACAGGATTGTTGTGTTAGATGGATTTTGACGGACTTTTTAGTGATATCTATAAATATAAACAATCCCATCCAAACCCATCAGATTTCAGAGGATTCTTGAAGTGACTGTTAAAGTGCTTCCTCCGGTAATGTCTTTTCATCTTTTTTTTTCTTCACCTTCTTCGTGATAAAAAAAAATTCTTTATAGTGCAATTCTATGAAAAAAAATTCATGATAAAAATTCGTGATATGTATAGTGTGTATATACTGTATCTCTATATTGTGTAGAAATTAAACTCTATCATACATAAATTTTTCGTAGTTTTATTAATAAAAATTCTAAATTGGGAATGGACGAGATCAATTAAACTCTATCATAATTTTAATGAAAATTCTAAATTGGGAATGGACGAGATCAAAAAATTGATGTTAACAAGAGTAAAAGATTTTGGGGAATTTATGAGTTTTTAAGAGAATTTTCTTTGAATAATTTTTGTGTTTTGTGATTTTGGGGTTGAATTTCTATTTAGGATATATCACAATTTTTAAGTCAGCGCCTCCATTTTTATTTAACACACAAACAGAACTTGTATTAGCATGTGCAACTCTACATAACTTTCTTCGCAAAGAATGTCGTTTTGATGAATTTCCAATTGAACCGGTGGACGAACCTTCATCTTCAACATTACCGGTTAATGAAAACCATAACTTTGAACCTATTATTCAAACCCAAGAGCAAGAACGAGAAGACGCTAATGTTTGGAAGACTAGTATAGCTATGGATATGTGGATGAATCCTATTAGGAGGACATGATATTATGGAGAATTATTATTATTATTATTTTTGTCTTTAACTCTTTTTAAATTCGAATGTATGGAAAAATATATTGAATTCTTATCGTACTTTATAAATCCATAAAGTTCTGCAAAATCCACAAAGTCCTACACAATCCATTAAAATCCTGATTAAAAAGTCTTTACAGAATCCTACAAAATCTTAAAAGTCATAAAAATCCTGCAAAATCTTTTAAATCCGCATGACTTTTTTCAACTTAAAAAGTCATTTAAAATCCTAATCCAATACACCCCTAAATATACCACCTCTCTCTGAGGAAGATGTACTTTCAGCCATTGACAATGGAAAATTTGAAGGGGGTCCTCATGGGCAGCATTGGGTTTTGGATCCAATTGATGGCACTAAAGGGTAAGTCAATCGATAAGACCTACTTATCAATACTTTATTTATGTGTAAGATACTACTATTTCTTTCTATATGAATAACCCCTTCTTATAACTACTTCTCTTGCTATGTGATCATTTGGACCTTTTTATGCATTTAAATTGGCTAACTCTTCCTTATAAGTTCGATAAGAATATGGAAAATTCAATGATTGTGTAATCCTCGGCCCACTTATTCCTGGAGCTGTCTACTTTCATAACATAACAAATTTGAAAAGATGTTCTATTAAATTCTGGGAATTGGAGACAACAGAGTAATTAAATATTTTCGTGAAGCAGAGATTTTGATGACTCAAGTTTTACAAAAGCTTATTACATGTCGACTATTTTCTAACAATAGCCCTATTCTCAATGTTCAAATATTTTATTAAAATTTCAGCTTGATGTCAATTGCTATTTTTTTAAATATATATATATATATATATATTTTTTTTTTTTTTTTTTTTTTTTTTTTATGTCCTTTTGATTTATAATAGAAGAGAACCTCCTTCTATCAAAAACTTCTTGTCATGTATGTTACTGATATGAGTAGTTTATATCTGTACGTTGACTATTTTAAACCTTGATTCCAAGACGTCCCAATGTGTTCCATTTCTAATGTTTCAAAAGAGTTTCCTTTATCATCATTCACTCATTATAGACACACAAACATACGTGGGTTAGAATTAAAATGTTTGAAACAAAATATAAAAAATCTATGTGTCAGTGACATTTGGAAAGCTATCATTGGTCAGGTCAAAAACTAGTGAAACGACATTGAGAGTGCCTACAAAACAGAGAAATTGAATTAGTATTGATAGTTGTTATGCACTACAAGTTACGATCTATATACATGTTATGTATCATATTAGAAGTGTACAGAATATATATACATATATTTAGGAGTGCACTATATCATTATGTTGCTCCTCACCTTGTAAATGCCACAATACATACCTTTCTCTTACCCCTCCCCCTTCATTTGAAGTTCTCCCTCTCTCTCTCTCTACAAACCTCTTCATCCAAATGCCCTCATTTCCACTTTCTACAAAGCTGGAAAATCAAGATTGAAGAAAGGAGAAGGAACCCCTCAAAATAAGAAGCTAAATAGAGTCCACAGACTCTTTTGTGTGTAACTAAAGGTATTTTGGCTTTTCCTCACCCATCTTCTTTCTTAGGAGCATAATTAAGTCCTAATCTTGAGTTGCATGTAAGATTTAACTGAGTTTTCCTACAAATGTGATAAAATGGTTGGATGTCTTGTTCTAAGTAGTGGATCCTTAAAATATGTTATTTTTGGTTGTTGATTGAGCAAATGCATGTTGGATTAAGCTTTCCATGTTTGATTTCTTTACCCAAACACCTTGCATGTATGATCCAAGGATGATTTTCTACTAATGTGAAGAAATTTGTTCAAAGTCTTGTTTTATATGGTTGATCTTTAAAATATGTTATTTTTGGGTGTTGATTGAGCAAATGCATGTTGGATTAAGCTTTGCATGTTTGATTTCTTTACCCAAACACATTGCATGTATGATCAAAGGGTGATTTTCTACTAATGTGAAGAAATTTGTTCAAAGTCTTGTTTTATATGGTTGATCTTTAAAATATGTTATATTTGGGTATTGATTGTGCAATTGCATGTTGATTTAGTCCTTACATGTTTGATTATCTTGTCTAAGCTCATTGCATGTGTGATAAATTGAGTCAAGATGGTTTATTTGAGGTTGATAGAGTTATAAAAGTCGAATATACATTTTAATTATGAAGATATGTGGGTTTAATCAAGTTGCGAAATTTTTTAAAAATGACAATCCACTTTATCGATTTTTATAAAATTTTATACTTGGATTTTTTCAAAAATGTTTTAGTATGTTATACTACATGAAGTTTTGGGTTTATGGTTAAAATGTGGTAATATTTGGAGTAGTTTATAAATTATTATGATTTTTCAAAGATGAGTTCGAGTTGGAATTATGCAGTTTCAAACCTTAGAAAAATAATTTTATAAATTCAGTCAATTACAATTTTTCATAACCATTTTGGTATGTTATACTACATGAAGTTTTGAGTGTATGGTTGAAATTGGTAATTTTTGAAGTAGTGTACGAATTATAATGATTTTTCAAAATAAATCCAGTTTCAAATTTGAGATTCTGCAGTTTTGGACCTGCATTCCATGTTTCTCAAAATAAGAGCGAAGGGCTACGAACTCACCCCGTTATCACTATAAAAATTATCCACAGTATAGCCAAATTGGCATTCAAGCAGCAGATGTAACTTTTCAAAAATACCAGACACCTCAGATTTCTTATGCAAGGCAAAAAACCAGCAATATTTAGAGAAAGCATCAACAATCAACAGGTAAAACCGAAAACCATCAACTGAATATAAAGTTGGACCCAGGGATGAAAATATCGCGATATATCGCGGATACGGATATTGCGATATGGATATTGGGGGGTAATGTTTTTTTTTCCCGGGTATCGCGGATATATCGCAGAGTATCGATATCGCTATCGATATCGGTTCGGTGTAGAACAAAACTTGATGGAAATCGCGATATATCGCGGATATATCGCGAAATATCGCAACAACATCAAAAATCGCATTTTTGATTAAAAAAAGTTGATTTTGTCATTATTTTCATAATTTGAATAGCAATAATCATAGTGATATGTCTCAAAATTCATATGTTCTTGATATTTATAAAAGTTCACAATTTGATTGGACTACTCGAGATGTTTTTGATCACCCACATCCTCAAATATCCTATGAAGGTCAAAATGAATATCAACAATATGATTGGATTAGTATACACTATCCAAAATGAATATCAACAATATGATTGGATTAGTATACACTATCCAATTTATGATGAAGCAGTTGGATGAGATAGAACAACTTATGAATGACATGTGCATAACTATATTAATAAGTATGGAAAACGTTCAAATAAGCCACTGATGTTTACTTTCAGGTTCATATATCCCACTAAAAATATGTTTAGGTACAAAACACCATTAATGTTTATTCTCAAGTTCAAAAATCCCACTAAATTATTTTAAGGTACAAAAACACCACTAATGTTTACCTCTAAATACATATAACTCACTTAAGATTTATTTATAATATCATACACCAATAATATTGTAAAATTAAAATATTTATTTACACATTTTAATTTTTATTTCTTATTTAGACATCATATCTTTTACATATTTTATAACAAAAAACTAGTCATGAAAATATTAATATAATATCTTATTATATATATGTAAATATATTATTATTATTATTATTATTATTATTATTATTATTACCATTAATTATTATTATATTATTATTATTTATATATATGTTTTTTTTACTTTTAAAGACTAAATAAACAATTAGGTTGATTTGAAATAAAAAAAAATTAACTATGATATTTTCTTTCACATGACATTTCATAAAATATAGAGGTTAATTTGTATTTAAATTAAAAAATAATATCATAGTGAAATTATTATTTCAAATAAATCTAGTTGTTTAATAGTTTTAGTCTTCAAAATTAAAAAGTGTAAATAATAATAATAATTATTAATAATATTTATATTCACACATATATATAATAAGCTATTATATTATGTTTTCATGAATAGATTTTTGTTCTAAAATATGTAAAAAAAACATGAGGTTTAAATAAGAAATAAAAATTAAAATGTGTAAATATATATTTTAATTTTACAACATTATTGGTGTATTATATTATAAATAAATCTTAAGTGGATTATATGTATTTAGAGGTAAACATTAGTTGTGTTTTTGTACCTTAAAATACTTCAATGAGATTTATGAACCTGAGAATAAACATTAATGGTGTTTTTGTACCTAAACATACTTTAGTAAGATATATGAACTTGAGAGTAAATATTAGTGGCTTATTTGAACATTTTCCCTAATAAGTACTCTAATGTGATGAGTTAATATCAATACTGTTTGGATCAAGATAACATTTCATCTACTATGTTTGAACCTCATAGGTCATCATTTTGGTACTAATGTATTGTGTGATGTAATTTTAGTAATTTTGTCTTGTATTATGTAATATATTGTCAATTTTCATTCGAAATACAGTATTTATAATGCTTATTATCTATATGTTAGTTTTAAATATATTATTTTAATGTGATTTTGAGTGGAATAATTGTGTAATGATGTGTAAAAATAATCTCTAAAATTCCATATTAAATTTCCAAAATTTTAATATAATTTCCGTTGTTTTTTCAATTTTTTTGCGATATCGATATGCGATATCGATATATCCATCGATATATCCGTAAAATCAAAGTTGCGATACGACATGCGATATCGATATTTTCATCCTTGGTTGGACCCCACACGTCTGCATATAAATACTGTAATGGTCTTGTAGCAAGTAAAGTACTACTAACAAATGGCAACTTATGAGACTTGCAGCTCAAACATGAATCACAATGTTTATCCAACACATTGGATTTAATTAAAGGTAAATAATAACGAGAGATCAGCAACTGACTAATCTTTTGAGATGGGTGACCCAACTGTGAATGCCACGTGGAATAATTTGTTCTAAGCCCTGCAGCATGAAAGTTGGCCGAAACAGATGGTGGCAGTTGGAGGTAGTAAAGACCATTACTACATAGCCCTCGGGCCAGAAGCGCCCCCATGCGACAATCCTTCACAGAAAACCAATTAGGAAAGAATTCGATGGTCACATTATTAGTCTTGGTAAACTGGTGTACATAAACAAGATTCTGACGTGTTGATGGAACATGAAGTACATTAGACAACGTAAAAGAATGAGAAGGGTAGTGAAGATGTGAGATACCAGTGTTGGATATTGGCAATGAGGATCCATCAGAGAGATGAACCTCTTCCGTTCCATCATACTCCGAGTGCAAAGAGAGGTTGCCAAGATCATGGATGATGTTATGAGAAGCACCATAATCTAGTAACCAAGCATTGGATGGCTGTGAAGGAGTCGGAGAGCGACTGAAATTTGCACTAGCATTAACTGAAAATTTCCAGCACGTACGGGCTGAATGACCCGGATTTTGGCATAATTGGTAGATAACCCGTGGCTGCTGATGAGAAGGGAAACTGTACTGATTTTGAGATTGGAATGAGGACCTGTTAGAATGACGGCCTCGAGCAGTGCCACCACGACCACGGTCAAATCGACCACCACGAGAAGGCCGAGCAGCCCGCGATTGATTTATATTAACAGAAACAGCCAAATCCGTCTGAGTTTCCTCTAACCCATTCATGTAACGTTCTTGTGCCACAAGGAGATCTAATAGTTGAGGGAATGACACAGAGGAGGTTTGAGCACGGATCGAGGCCGTAATGTCCCTGAATTTAGGGTTAAGTCCACCAAGGACATAGAGCGTAAAGTCATCGTCCAGGACAGGTGCATCAATGAGTGACAATTCATCTGCCTTGGTTTTAAGATTATGTAAGAATTCAGCAACAGGCTTCGAGCCCATTTTAGCGTGCTGGAGATCTCCTTTTAGTTGCATTACCCGAGCCCGAGATTTACTGGCAAAGATCGCGTGAAGACCTGTCCACGCAACAGCAGACGACGTATAGGACGTCACATATGGAGAGACCTCATCTGTTAGGGATCCTTGGATGAACGCATAGACAAGTTGATCTTGCCTAAACCATGGCTTGAACTCGGGTGAAAAGGACTCGGGTGCAGGAATGTCGCCATTAACATACCCAAGAAGATCGTGTCCGTTCAATATAGCGGTGACCAATGACAGCCACTGAGGAAAATTATTTCTGCCGAGCTTGTGTGAGACAGGGAATGGAGTGGATATAATCGTGACTGGTGGAGGTGGAGATGTAGCCGACAGGGTCGTGGTCTGCAGCGTTGTAGTTTGGGTGGAGGCGGAAGCTTCATCTGTGGACATGGCTTAGGGTTTGCGAGGGGGTAAATTTGGTTAGAAGCGTGTATAGTGGATCACACAACTGATACCATATAGAGAGTTTGTTTAGGGAGTTTTCCAAGTTTGTATTAGGGTCTTGAGCCCTTTAAATATACGATACAGGAAGTAATGTAGTATGGAAAGATTTACACTATCAATACATAACAAAAATATCCCCAAAAAATCAGGCTATAAAGATGTGGAAGATCCATCCTTAATAGATACATTGTTGTCGCAGGTAATATTTTATATTTTTTGAAACATTATTCCCTTAGGAGCAGTGTTATATAGCTGCCCACCTTTTCTTTTACATATATTTGTTGTATGTACTAATTTTGAATCAATACTTCTATATTAACGTAATTTAAGGATTAAACCAAAATAAGGTAGCAGTAAATAAGTAACTTGTACAATCCATTTTGAATCACCTATTACCAACTGATTTGATGGTGTCTTGCAACATATGGTTCCTTTTAGAATCTTGATTTTGAAATTTAATCTCTGTGCATATTGTTCATTATATATTACCTCCTGGTTTCTTAATACTCAACGAGTCTTGCAAAATCTACTTATGCGCATCTTCTGGAAAGGAGCTTTTCCTCAAACACTGTTGAATTAGCCATCCGCATAATTTTTAGCTGTTTGAAATTTTGTAATCTTTTGGCATTCATGGAACATACTGACAAGCAAGCATATTGAATCATATCCATTGGGAACTGATTATTCAATGCAACATGGTATCTAATGTTATGCTGTTGATTATTTTTTACCCTTTTTGTAAAGAAGTTGAAAGTGATGTTTTGATCTTTTGGCAAGTGAAAATAGTGTTAGTGAAAGTATTGTTAAATCTTAAATCAGCAGATGTGATTAGACCATGCATAAGCAAATAAGAAAGTGCAGAGTATTGTCATTATCTTGAAGCTTCAAAGTTAGACTACAGTTTATGTGCAAATGTGTTCCATGACAAATTAATTATTTTCTTTGTCATGCTAATCAAAGTGGTAGTGTAATCTGTTATGATAAAATTTGGTGACATCTCCATGGATGTTTGATTCTGCAGAAGCTGGAGGTGTTGCTGCAGATGCTGGTGGGAATCCTCTGGACTTTTCAAAGGGAAGATATCTTGATCTGGACACTGGAATTATTGTTACGAACCAGAAATTGATGCCTTCTCTTCTCAAGGCCGTTCAGGAGTCCATCAAAGAGTCTGCTTCGTCTTTGTGAATCTAATTTTAAGCATATCTATATATCTATATCTATCTATATATATACTAGTTGAGAACACGTGCATTGCACGTGGAGAGACAAACTTTTGAGACCTTTGTTTTTGTTGATTTCGTGGTATTTTATCTCTTCACTTGTTATTTTTCAATAATTTTTTTGAAGTGTATATAAATTACTTAGCATTTGATTATTATAAGTTAATGTTTTTTCAATATAATGTATGTATCATAACAACAACAATTTATTAAGAATAATATCATGAGATCATGAAAATTATGTATAGTTAAGTATGAATATAATTTAATTTGAAATCCAAATATACGGAAAATATTGTTTTCATAGTTGTCCAAAAAATAAAACAAAATATTATTGTATTGGATAAAAAAATTCTAGTTTCTCTATTTCTAAAAAATAAAATATTTAAAAGAAAAAAATAATAAATATTGAAATTTTAAAACGAAAGATTATAATTGTAATTTGACTACTTAGTAATTCTTTTTTTATTTCATCTTTGTTTTCTTTCTTCGCGTTTTGGCTTCTTTTCAAAAGAATTGTCTACATGAGATACTAGTAGAACTGTAGAAGGGTTTAACACGTAGGCGCTAACTGAGAATTAATCCCAATTTCTTCCCTTACCCAATTTCTTCTGTCATTGATTCGCAGGTTGCTTGCTTACCTTCACTGAGAAAGATTTAGGTGCTGCAAATGCTTTAATGTGTGAGGAAATTGTTCCATGGTGTTTTCAACAATCAGGTTCGTATCTCGCAACCACCTCTTCAAGACCCTCCAATTTATTCGATTGCATTCAGTTCCATCGCTTGCCCATTTCACTCCTTACTTTTCCGATTCGGGTTCTGAGGACCCCAGTTCCAATTCAAGGAACAATGTTAGTCTAACTAATTACAGTGACTCTGCCGATGATAGAATATCTTCTCCTGAATTGAATTCATCTGGGGTTGTTCAGATTCTTGAAAATATGCAAATGGAACCGTTTTCTGCATTGTCGTTTTTTAAGCAACTTAAAGAGAAAGGGTTTCAGCATGATGTTAATTGTTACTTGGCTATGATTAAGATACTCTGCTGCTGGGGCTTGGAAAGAAAATTGGATTCTTTGTTTGTAGAGTTTATAAAGTTGAAACAGGAGCAATTTTTGTGTTTTGAGGTGTCGGAGTTGTTGGAGGCAATAGCAGAGGAGGTTAAGGGAAATGGGTCGAGTTCATTGCCTCGAGCTTTCGATGCTTTCATTAAGAGTTATGTCACGTTGGGAATGTTTGATGAGGCAATCGATGCATTGTTTGAGACAAAAAGGCTAGGGGTTGGGCCGTGTTTATTGTCGTGTAACTTTTTGATAAATAGGTTGGTTGGGCATGGCAAAATGGACACAGCTGTTGCCATCTATAAGCAGCTGAAGGTTCTTGGGCTGAGTCCTAATGTGTATACATACGGGATTGTGATTAAGGCATATTGTCAATTGGGAAGTTTGGGAGAAGCCCAAGAGGTGTTTCTGGTGATGAAGGAAGCTGGGGTGGAGCCTAATACTTTTACCTATACAGCTTACCTTGAAGGGCTCTGCATGCACAATAAATCGGATTCTGCATATGGGTTTTTAAAAGCTTTAAAAGCTGAAAATGTCCCTATGGATTCTTATGCTTATACTGCTGTGATTCAGAGCTTTGTTCGTGAAAAGAAGCTGAAAGAGGCAGAAATCGTTTTACTTGACATGGAAGACCAGGGGCTAGTACCTGATGAAGTTGGCTATCGTACCTTGGTCCATGGTTACTGTGATTCTGGGGATTTAGTTAAAGCTTTGGACATCCATAATGAGATGGAGGAAAAGGGTATCTGAACTAATTGTTTGATTCTCACTTCAATTCTTCAGTGCTTATGCCTGAAAGGTTTGCATTATGAAGCAATAGACCAGTTCATCAACTTCAAGAAGCAGGGCATCTTTCTTGATGAAGTCATATATAATGTTGCTATCGATGCCTTATGCAAAATCGGTGAGCTAGATGAGGCTCTAAAATTGTTTGATGAGATGAAGTTGAAGAAGCTCATACCAGATGTTGTCCATTATACGACTTTGATAAATGGTCACTGTCTCCATGGAAATATTTTTGATGCTTTAAATTTATTTGAGGAAATGAATAAAAAGGGTCTGATAGCTGATATTATTACTTATAATGTCCTTGCTGGTGGATTGTCTCGAAATGGTCTTTTGGAGGAGTTGTCTTCTCTTCTGAAGATGATGAATTGTCAAGGCTTGATTCCCAGCACAGTGACACACAGCATGATCATTGAAGGCCTATGCTTGGGAGGAAGAGTGAAGGAAGCAGAAAAGTATTTCACTGATCTTGAAGACAACAGCATAGAAAACTATGCTTCCATGGTTAATGGGTACTGTAAATCAAGCAAAGCAAATGGTGGCTATAAAATTTTTGTCAGATTATTCAGCCAAGGAATTCTTATAAATAGGAGTTGTTGTGCTCAACTTATTAGTAGCCTCTGTTTGGAAGGGGAAAATGACAGAGCTATTGAGGTCTTCGAGATAATGCTTTCATCTGGTGATGGCCCTAGTAAGACAATGTACCACAAGCTCATTGCTGCCTTTTGTCGTGCTGGTGATATGGAAAAGGCCCGATGGGCATTTGAGAATATGTTAAATAGAGGATTATCTCCTGATCTAATTATGTATACTATGATGCTGAATGGTTATTGTCAGGTAAATCGCCTGCGGGAAGCCTTTGCTCTTTTCGGTGATATGAAGGAAAGAGGCATTAGTCCTGACATCATAACTTATACGGTATTGGTTGACGGGCATTCTAAAATAAGTCGGAGAAAGGTTCAATCTCACAATGATTTTGAAGGAAACAGGAGAGTAAAACAGTTAGCTTCAACTTTTTGGTGTGAAATGAAGGAGATGAAATTGAAGCCCGATATTATTTGCTACACAGCATTAATTGACAGTCATTGCAAATCAGACAATCTTCAAGATGCTGTTTCACTTTTCAATGAAATGATTGAACAAGGTTTACTACCTGATACTGTAGCATACACGGCCCTCTTATCTGGCTATTGTAAGCAGGGAGATACAGGAAAAGCTTTGACCCTTGTGAATGAGATGTCATCTAAGGGAGTACAGCCAGATGGCCGTGCTATGTCAACATTGCATAGTGGTATTATGAGGGCAAAGAAAATGAAGTTTCTGCATTGAATTCTCCAGGTCCCCATTAATGCTCACCGGTAAGATTTACTCGGTGTATGTTTTACCTTCTAGCTTTACAATTGCCAAACTAGGCTGAAGATTTCAATGATGTTTTTTATTAAACTCGTTGGTTCACGCAGTGGAGTTCCATGCTTTTTTGATTTTAGGTCAGAGTTCAGACTCCAAATCTGTTTGGGTTCACATCATCTTCAAACTTTCTTATGTTCTTGCTAGAAAATGGTGCATCTTGGTGTCCTGTGAAATATATATGCTCTCTAGATGCATTCTCTGTTATATTGGTGAATGAATTTGGTGTATGTGGATTTTCAGGAATTAAAGTTATTGGCCTGTCTGTTTGGAACTAATTGGGTGGTTTGCATATTAACATGATCAGATTATTGTAACTTCATACACCTAAAACGAAAGAATCATTTTTATATGAAATAATTCTTTTAACAGAAACATAAAGGAAATGGAGAAATACGTTGCATATAGTAATATCCGTTAAGTTGCTAAGAATTCTTCTGCAAAGTAATTTTAACAGTCAAAAGCTTGAATATGAAAGGCTAACCTTTGATGTTAATGATGTCTTGCCTAGATGTTTGTTTCAAGCTTACTGTTGTTAAATTCGCTAGGTTCAACTCAACTCACAGTGGGTGTGCCTGAGCTTTTGATAATTTATTATAGAAGAATAGATGTTCATCAAGTCAAATTTAAATTAATTGACATTGCAATTTCCTTACATACCTGTAGTCATCTTTAAGAACTTCTGTCTTTGTACCTTAGACCCTTCTTTAAATGAGATTGAAAATGCTTTAGTTTTACTTTCTCTAAATGTTTTCTCCATTTTTTTATGGAGATATCTAATTTCTTTTAAAATATGGTACAACATGGATATAATTGTGACCTTTCTGCACTGTACATTCAGGAATGTTATGCTTTTATGGTCCAAAAGGAGCCTATGTGCTTTTTGAGCTGTGACATCAACTTTTAGAGTGGGGCTAATGTTCCAAATTCCCAGCAAGACATTTTTCTAAGGTAACATGATACTATTTGTTGATTGTTGTTCTTCTGGCCATCGGTTCATGTAATTCATCTATTTGGTCTTTTTTTTGGGTTTACTCCTGATCCACATCTATTGCTAATCAGGAACAATATGTATCCATCTCCTTCTGGAAAATATATACTTCTTCTATATGTTCCCAATCGATTGCCATGTTGATCAAACAAGAGTGTTTGGTATAGTATCTCTATATCTCCTGATGAGGGACTCCAAACTCCTGGAATTGGCATAGGATCTTTCTATTACACACCTAAGATCTGAATGGAATTTAGAGCATTTAGGAGTGGACAAATTTTTAAGTAACTTCATAGCCTGTGTTATGGTAGTTATGCAATACGTGCACTACAGTCCCATAGACATTGATACCACACAGGTGCATAGCATTGTGAGGAGATTGAAAACTCGAAATATATATTTGAAAAATAAATGAGGTACTGTGCCCTGTCACTAAAACTTGTATTAAAAGACCACACACAGTATAAATTTGTGTTATACTACAGACAAGAACATAGAATTGTTTGGTTGAAATACATTTTCTCATTTATATTCACATATAAATGTATCTATTTTAATTGTTTCTTTTCAATATTGTTTAGGTCTTTTCCTTTCCCTATTGATTTCAGGTAATGCTTCACTTTCTACATGCTTTATTTGGGCATGCATCCAAATATCTCCTATGCGAATGTGTGGTCCATCTTAAGTGTATTTTTCTAATTTTCTCATGTATTGGAGCTACCCCACTTTCTTCCAAATGCAGTTACCCATCTCAACATTCTCATTTCTGGTACTCTTGTATTCTGTTGTTCATGGTCATATTTAGTTGTGCAACACTACATTTCCTCTGCATATGTTTTATAAAATCTCCTTCCAATTTCAGTGATTTTTTTGCAATAACAGCGTATAATGTAAGAAGAAATTGTGTATAAGCATGATTTTTGGTCAGTTACCATGTTGCATCATCAATTCACAGCTTAGCATAAATTTATAACGGTTGATAAATCATATATAGCTATTATTTTGATAAATGAATGTTTAACGCCCATACATATTATTGTATCTCACCTTGGACTTATTATGTTCCCCAATATTGGGTCTTGGGTGTGTCTAGTACATTGCAGCTGCTCTGGTTCTAACTCTTTGCACATTTTAAATATGGCATGATACAAAGCATTGGTACTTCTTCGCTTATTTTCTCACTTGCCTTTCTCCACAGATAATAGATTAAGGAGAATGGTATGAAAAGTAATGTTCTTCAGTAATAGCCTTAAAGGGGGAATAATTCTATAAGCATAGAGTAAACACAAGCTGGAGAAGTGGTCACTGTCTATGCTGCAATGGCACGCATAGGCGTTGAAGGTTCGCTCCTGAATTGCCTTGAATTATTTGTAACCTAACTCAAGCTTTCTTAAGCATAAAACTATGTCCAAGAGATTTATTTTATTCAATTATTTCAATCAAGAAAATATTCATGTCTTCTAAATGCATATTCACATTTGAATTTCTGATGACTGAGTTTAGATAAGAAGACTTCAGATGTCATACCTCTAAAGTAAGATTTTGTTTTGTCTTAGTGGGAGACAAAAGTTACATGTACTTTTTTTTTATCAGCTAAATCTTGTGTTAATGATTTTTTAGATTATTATTCTTTTATTTCCAAATATTAATAGCTGTATAAAATTTAATATAGGTTTCCAAGAAGAAATAGATATATAGGTTGATTTTGGGTGAATCAGAGAGTTTTTGGAAGAAGAAATGTAGTCCTGTACAACTAGTCATAAATGACTGGTAGCAAATCAAACCTCAATTCAAGTTGAACTTCTAATTTGAAAGATCCTTGCAATACGAAGAAATGATATATATATATATATATATATATATATGTATATATATTTTAAATTTATAATAATTTTGAATGCAAGGTTCTGCATTACCTGTTGAGAAGTTAGAGCAGATTGTTGGTGTGTGTTAGTATCAAGCTAGAAATGTGTAGAAGTTAAAATGGTTCTTTTGCATGAATTATGTGCAACTTCTGTGCTGTGATTATTACTGAATATTTTGTAGTTCGCTTTTGCAGATTCGTTTCAAATGCTACAACTAGTTCAGGGTACTCCCCAAATTGGCTTTTATATTTATACTTTGTTTTGATGAGGGAGATTATTACAGAGGTATTAGGAACACTTGCCATCTTTAGGTTTCCTAAATATGCCTTCCTGGGTTTGATAGTTGCCTTCATGGGCTTGGATATGAAATAATGAGAATGAATTAATTAGGTGGATGAGAACTCTGAAACTGAAACTAACTTGTGTTGCTTGAAGACCATTCAAAAATGATGATGAGAGTTATGAAGAAATGAGGCGGATGACGACATAATGAGGTACATAACAATCAATTACTAAATTTATTTATTACACTGCTGGATGTGAGCAGCAAGAGACGTATCTTTTCCACTCAAAGAGTAAATGAGATGAATTGCTGACATATACTAGTTTACTATAAATGGCTGATCGTTTTATTTTGTTTGAAATCTGGATCAGCGACTTTAGCTTTATCGATCCAAAAAGATGTTATAGCAGCCAAAACCTCCATTCTAGGCAGGTTATATCTCTTTGAAATAGTGTGCTGCATTTCACATTTGAATAAGACTTTTGTGAGATCGTCTTGTGGTCCATCCACAATTCATGATCATCCATATATGAGTTTGTTAAAATTGGTATGGTTTTTGCTACAATGTTGATTATATCTTGATTATATCAACCTTTTCTTTTGGTATCAACAATTCACTTATTTTTTATCCATATTTTATATTAAATAAATACATATTATCTAAAAATTGATTTATTGTGCTTATTTGGTTGTTCATCCCACATGATCATTTTACTTGCTGATACACGTGTTAAGTGATATTTGCATAAAAATATTTGGAAAAGAGAGTTGGGCTCAAAACTTAAGATAAATTTCATAACAATACTCAATTTATAGATTAGTTCTCAATTTTGGATCCAAATTTTAAAGTTTCTCAATAAATGACTTAATTTAACATTTTTTTCTCAACTTAAGACTTGAAATTTAGATTGAATTCTCAATTCAAGATAAAATTTCATATTCTTTTTTATTTATATTTATAGATTTATTTATATTTCAATATGTATTCATATTTTGAATAAATTAAGACAAATTAGTGTGCTTTAAGAACAATTTTCATTCGACTTATCTTAATTTATATGAAAAAGAAAGAAAGAAAAAAATATAATTAATTTCATTCATAAAATATGATTTGTATTATACTGATTAATATTAAAATCAATTTTCTATAATTTTATTCATAAAATTTAAAAAATAAAGGAATCTTAATTTATTGAATTATATTATATATATATATATATAAATTAATATAAGTCGGATAAAGATCGTTCATAAATTATACGAACTTGTTTTAATATATCTAAATTATATATACATATTAAAATATAAATAAAAAGAAAATGAAATTTTGTCTTGAATTGAGAAATCAATCTAATTTTCAAGTTTTAAATTGAGAAAAAATGTAAAATTGAGTCCCTTATTAAGAAATTTTGAAATTTGAGTTTAGAATTGAGAACTATTTTGTAAATTAGATCTTGTTTCCCAAAACTTCCGCATCTGACTTAAGTTGATATTTTATCAATAACTTAAAATTAAATAGTTAATTGTTGATTCATATCAGTTTGAGCATTTTATTTATTTACTTATCATTTCTCAATGGGATGTGTTGAGGCAATTGTGTGAACATATTCCTTATCTCATTTGCTCAACTCTATAAAAAAAGGGAGGGATTAAAGGTACCCCACACACTTTTAAGAACACCCCATTTACTATGTCTATATGTTATATCATTTATCCATGAATTGGGTGCCCTTAGAAATGTGTGAGGTGCCTTTAGTCCCTCCCATAAAAAAATTTACTTTGAAAACAAACAAGGGGTGACACTAAAAATAATCCGCCATTTACTAAACACATTCATATTTAAATATTTTTAAATTATAAAATTTCTAAACACATATCATTGCATAATACAATTATATTCTCTAAAATAAAGAAAAATAAAAAATCCTAATTTCTTTTTCCCTCCTCTCTTGCTCAAACTCACGCTGCTTCTATCTTTTTTTTTCTTTTTCTTTTTTGAAATTGTTGATGAAGAAATCATGTCCATCCATCACAGGTCATGATTTATACATTTTTTAAAGTTAAAACAATAAAATTTGTATGAAAATGTTGTAAACAATGCCTTGATTTTTTCATTCGATCCTAGTTGCTATAACTCATAGTATAACTTTCTACCTAAGGTCGAACATACAGTGTAGCGTTCTACCTAGGATCAAACATCTTTAATAGCGTTCGACCTGTAGAGGTCGAACATATAGTGTAATGTTCGGCTTGTACAAGTCAAATGACATGTTTTCTACAAAAGAAAATAAAATTTGATTAACATCTCTATTTTTGAAATATTTAACTATATTGTTTAAAAAAAAAGCATAAAATCTCACGCGCGTGAGATTTTATGTGAAATCTGACTGAATTGCAAATATGCTTTTATAAGATAATGACATGAGTTTGTGATGTGAATGCGTGATTTTTTTGATAAAGTAAATGTTTTCATAGCAGTTAAGATCCGTAAATAATTTTACGACGGTTAAGATCCGTAAACATTTTCACGGCGGTTAAAATCCATAAATATTTTTTCATGGCGGTTAAGATCCGTGATTATATGAATATGTTGATTGATTCACTATATGGTGTTATTGTATGTTGCTTGTTACAGTTTAACTCACTGAGTGTTTACGCACTCACCCCATGTATGTTAATATGTTTTACAGATTATAGGTATAATGACGGAAAATGAAAGGGAGATGCTGTATCGGTTATTTGTAAATTAAATGTGTTGTTACTGTATTTTGAAAAAAATCCTTGTCTTATAAAAGCATATTTGCAATTCAGTCAGATTTCACATAAAATCTCACGCGCGTTTAAAAACACATTAAAATCATGTAATTTTAAACACATAAAATTCACATAGAGTATACAATTAGAGGATGTTACCCCCACCTTTAGCACAACGTTCTGAATGCTTCTAGGTTTTAGACCGTCTTATCTTATTCTCCTTCTGTGTACCCTACAAAATATATAAATTCTTCTTAGAATCCAATCGAGCTATTCGTATACTTATGTAAATTTCTAATTTAGAAATCCTTCTGATAAACAGATAGATTAAGAAAGGTTTAAAAGAAAGCTATATTTCGATATGATACTAAAGGGTTGTAATACTCGATTCCAAAATCGATCAGATACTAGAACTTCTTATTTGCTTCGACAAAGATATAGGGTTTCATATCCAAATTGGAAGATTCCGGGACTTAAAAGTATCAAAATAGCCCAAAATAGGTCCTTTTATCATTACATCGAAGTTTGGAGTCCTTACAGCAATTCTATCTAAATCCAAGGCAAAATCTGCAAATTCAGCTACTTAAGAGTACAAAGTATAATTTCACCAAATTATAAGGTATATTAGGCAATTTCAGCAGATTCTAGGGTACATCATATAATTTCAATATATACTAGGGTTCAATCTGTAATTTTAGAGAATTCTGGGTTCATATTCAAGTTCTTAAAATTGCAGGGGTCATTTGCATAATTATTTATAAGTTGAGGTTTTATATGTTATTTACCCTCGAACAAGGGTTTGCAGATTAGTCCTTTTAACGTATATAATTTACAAATGGAACCCCCCACTCCCAAACCCTCTCCCAGCTGCCATCCGCCGCTGTTGGCGACCTCCAGTTGCCGACGACCACCCAACTCCGACACACTCACATACACAACACACATAACTAACACACAACACACACACATCGAATCACCATCGGCGCCGCTGTTGAAGGCGGTGCCCAACGCACCCCCGATGTCGGCCACCAACACTCCCAAGACTGACAACCTCGATTTCACCCTCCAACCCACACAACAACACACGCTCACATGTATATACATACCCACCGTCGCTCACGGCGGCTGTTAATGCATGCAATACATATACCGGCGCAATCTTGCGCTGGTGACACCCAACGGCGACGAACCCAGCATTGGAGGAGAAGGCGGGGAAGAGGAAAAGAAAAGGAAACAACTGCGCCTCTCCGCAGCCATTCACGGCGGAAGCGAAGGCGATTCAGTGTTCCGAACCCGATTTCGTAACGAGCTTGGCAAGCTTCACATTTTAATCAAAAATCTTGCCAGAATCAGAGACGGCAGCAACGGTGGCGTTGCAACAGAGACAGCAACAGCATTGGTGGTTGGAGAGAGAGATGAGAGGTGAAGTGATGTAGTGTTATTTGCTTTCCTATCTCTTTCTTTGCACAGTTGCACTTTAGCCACAAAAGTCAATTTTTCCATCCTAGTTTAGGCTCCTAGATTAGATAGGTGTCATGCTTAGGTTAGTTTTGTAAGCTGAGGTGTTCTTTCCCTAAGCACTCAACATTATTATTTTAACTAGGTTTGATCTCGTGCGTTGTACGGATTTTATAACTCGTGTAATTTACATTTGTTGTTTATTTATGTTTTATATATTTATTTTATATATATATATTATTGTTTTTTATTTAGTCAATTTATTATTTTGGTAGATTTTTGTATTTTTTGTAAAAATGATCAAATAGTTTATCATAAATAAAGTTTATTTAATTTAATTATCGTGGTAGTTTTTCATAAATATCTTGCAAAAGTAATGAGTAATTTTTTATATTTTGCTCCCGTCGCACCTTTTGTGATGAGTATGTTTTAGTTTCTTTCCTATTAGGTATTTATTTCTCTTCCTTTTTTACATCATGGTTAAAGTTTGCACACTTCCATAAGATTTTTTTTTTCTCATTGGTAAATTAATCTGTATATTGTGGAGAAAGTAATTATTGTTTATGATAATATTGTTGTTGTTACTTAATATGAGTAAATTTGATGATGTTATCCCACAATGTTGAAGATGTCAAATCATATATTCAATATTGATCAATGAATTTATTTAGTACAATTACAAATACACATTACATTTTAGAAGATAAGATTTTTTTTTTCATCCATGGTCCATCTATGAGTGTCATATCTTAGTCTGTCTACCCTCACCTTTCATTTATCTGTGCAAGATACAATTGAGCAACAATACGACTGAAACATGTAAACCTTATAATTTTAAAATTACCATTTAAATCCCTATAAATTGTCCATATATTGATCTTTTAATATAATTAAATTTGAACTTTAAATCCAAAAAGAATAGAAGAACATCATAATATTTATATAAATATAAAAATGTTGAAAACCAAAGATGTGTTGGTTAATTTCATCTTTCTATTCACAATATTCATACCGAAGTGTGATCACATAATACTAAGTTATGTAATTGTAAAAAAAAATATTTTGATATATTTAGCTATAGATACTCTTAATATTCAATGAAGACACATATGCATGACTTTGAAATTTTTTATTGTATAATAAATAATTTTCCAGTGCCTTCAAATAATAAATTAATTATGTGTTTTCAATTTAATTGGTTTTGCTATTTTTAATTTACTCCTATTGTTTTGTCTTCATATAATTTTCTTCTTACTTTGAAAAGATTAAATTTGAATGAAAATTAAAATAATGTGATTACAAATTTAAAAACATCGTGCATTGTGAAATCCAAATTTGGAAAAATTGGGAGTAAAATTAAACTTAATGTATTATTTAATGTATCCAGATAAATCTAAAATTTGGGTTTAGATTTATTAATAAGTTACAAGTTATAATTAGGTATGTGACACCATAATCTGTGAGTTGATATGTAGAGTTTAAATCACATTTAAATTTTATTAATTCATTTTAAGATATACGTAAAAAAATTATTTCAAAAATATTTATTTTTATTAGATAACTTCTTAAAAGTTTGTTTTTTTATTTTACTGTAGTTAAATAAATATCATATTTTACTTTGGGTGATGAATTATTTTTCAAAATTTCATAATTATAATATATATCTATGGATTTCTTTTTTCATTTATTATTGATGTATGTGTCTATGAATTTTTAATTTCCAATTAATTCCATACATTTTTTATGCTTAACTTTTGCTTAACTTAAGTTTATCTCTTTAAATTTTTAATTGTTTATAAAAAATGAAAAATATGAAGTGAATTAATTGAAATGAAGAAATATAACAAAATTTGAATTAAATGGATTAACTTGAGCAAAACATGTATCTTTTGATGGTTATTACTTTATATGATAATTGACACACTTTTATATATATAGATTATTATTTAAAGAATTTTGGAAAGTTGAGGTCGCATATTTGGAGAGTGCCACTTGTCAAGATTTAAGAGAGCCACTTGTCAATATTTAAGAGAGCCAAACCCAACTTTTATATATATAAATTTAAATCATAACTTAGGAGGAGAAATTATTTGGGTATTACAATTATTTTCAAACTTAGTTTTTTGAAAAATATGGAGAAGAAGATGTAGAAAAAAGGAGAAATAGTTTTTATTTGAAAATAAAGGCATTTTGGTCTCTTCATTTTTATTTATTTTATTTTGGGGTATGTTTAAAAGATGATGGATTGTGTTTTGGGCGACCCAAAAAGAAGTTTATTCACCACCTAGATAATCTATTAACTCTTTTGCGCCTATAATTAATATTAAAGTGGTTGGTTCAAGAGACCTTCCACATTGATAGTCGTCGAACTAGATCTTAAAGTTTGCTCATATCACTTGTGTTTTATTGCTTACCAATATGAAGTATAACTCTTTTAGATTTCTCATGTTCTCATAAACGATTATAACATTTGAAAAATAATGATATAGACACATCTATTGGTTATGCACGATTTGAAATGTAGTCAATCATGAGGATGAAATATAAAGTGGTTGCACTTCTTGTGTTTGATTTTTGTTTTGTAATAGTTGAACTTAGATCATTCATTATATATTCTCTTTGGATATGTGAAATATGAAGATTGAAAATCTTCTTAATCTATGCAGGAAATCCCAGCACCACTTAAATGCAGAGACTTAAGAACACATTATCAAACAAACCTAAAACAAATTCCCTCAGTTTACTAGATTACTTATATGATTTATCAAAGGGGGGTTTGCAGGTGGAATTGCTTATTTTATTTAAATGTGCATTGTAAATTAGTGCAACATCCTCAATATTTGAAAAAGAATGATTTGGTTTTTGAAATTTGTTGGACTACATTTTTTGTTTTGTAATCAATGACGAAGTCAGAAAATTTTCAAGGGGTCCAACTTACAACTTATAGTGTATAAAAGTTCGAAATGTGTTTGAATTATACATACACATAGTGGACATATGTTAAAATTTTGGATTTTTCATATTCTTTTAACAAATTTTTATTAATAGTTTGATATTAAAATGATAAAACTAAAATGTTGGATATTCGAATAATGTAAATATAGGTGACCAAAAGTTTAATTTACACATTTGAAATTATCTAAAAAAAATGACGCCATCAAATTTTATTTTTATTATGAATTTATTACCTAAAATGATTAGAAAAAAAAATAAGGTTGAATAACAACTTATTGTAAAATGTGAAGATATAAAATTTATTTTAAAAATCACTAATATATATATTTTATGATTAATTCTAAATAAATATAATATATAGTAATTTTTAAAAATTTGAGGGGGCCCACCGCCTCCGCCCCTCATTTCGCTCTGTCCCTGTTTGTAATAGTTGAATTTAGTCATTTCATTGTAATATATTTACTTTGGATATATGAAATATAAAGATAGAGGATCTCTTTAATTTTCATAACCTAGATGATTTTGATTAAAAATGCAAAAAAAAAAAAAAAAAAAAAAAACTTTTACACAAGAAATCCTAGCGCCACTTAAATGCAGAGACTTGAGAACACATTAGTAGACAAACAGACAAAATAACCTAAGAAAAAAAAACATGCTCTCAATCTACTTGCCTACTTATATGACTGTCAGTCACGGGATATCTGCAGGTGGAATTGCTTATTTTATGCAATGTGCCTGTAAAGAGTAGCAAGAATTTTACCAGAGAAAAAAAAGAAGAAATAGAAAAAAAAAACAATCACATCCTTGTGAATTTTCCACCTATAACCAAATGCAGGTAGTTTGATAATGAATCCTTGAGGACACCAAGTAGAAAGTTTCAGCAAGACATAATACTTACTAAGCTGATTCTAATACAAAGAGGAAGATATTACACTAAAGAAACAATCAAGCAATAACTCGAGCCACTTCCACAGATACAACGGGTGAAAAACTTAACTCAGTCTTAAAACAACATGTCGAAACAAGGAGTGAAAGAAGTCGCCCAAAACTGTCAAAAAATATCAGGGAGCTCTCCTTAAAAGAAAACACGTCTGCTATAATTTATTGAATTTTCATAAAAGAGTGAAAGAAATGGATGAACGCATAAACATGGAATCCATAAATGGTTGAGAGACGATAAGACCTAATTAATGTGATAAAATTAAGTCATTTACACAGGGATCGTCCCAGCAAGCTACATATAATTATTTCTACCTTAAAGCAGCATAGCCTAAACAAAATTTGCACTGCCAACTATCAATTTCTGAATGCTACTCAAATGACTGGCACATAATTATAAGTACAATTGAAGAAATATAATTGATTTCTCATCTGCTATGAAGGTGTAAAAGGGAATGAAATCAAAGAAATATAGCTGTGAGTATTTACACTCAGACAAAATTATGGGTTGGATATTCATGTTCATATCCGTTGTAATCATAGTATAGCCGCTCGCCCTTAGCAATGTCACGTGTTGCAATAAGAAGAACCCGGCATTCGCCATCAACACTGTATCTCACACACTTAACATTCTGCTTCTTTTTCCCATCCCTGCAGAAAATTCATTTAATTTGTTGGTAAGAATATTGATAATGAAGTCTATAATACTTCATAAAAAATGTGAGTGGTTTAGGACAAGATAAATATGGTTCAAAGCTTACGGGGTGTAGTTGTTTATGCCACTAATAAAGCGAGCAATGTTGCCACGCTTATCTGGGCAGACAACGAGGCTTTTAGAGGGGTCAGTTGCTAAAAGGAGGGTCATCAAGCTATCACAATCATCTAGTTCTCGATTCTTGATGTAATCCACATCCCCCGTATATTCTGCTAATAAGGTCAGGTCCTTTATCGGACCATCAGCTTCAACTGTATACCTGCAATGATAAACTGGGTGGTGAATTCTATTCGTATGCATATATACTATATAAGAGGATAAGATGCAATGTAATGGTAATAGAAGAATACCCTTGACATGAATCAAAGGTCACCATAAGAGGTGGATATTCGCCTCGTTTGTACATAACGCTGCAGAATTCTAAGGTCTCGGTGTCTTCTTTAGAAAGAACCTGATAAACAAGAAACATGATCATTGAGGGTTATCAATAATATTCTACATATTTGAAGATTTAGGGAATAAATAAAGAAGGATAAATAAACAAAACCTGCATGCCACCATTTTCAAATTCTGATCGATTGGCTGATCTAGGAGCCATGGCAGGCATGTAAGTGAGTTTGTTGCTGAACTCCATGTTCTGCGCTGTCAACGCCTCAGCCAGAGACGCCAATTGTGCTAGTCGCCTTGATGGATCATCCGATGGAACGTATGGCAACAATCTTCTGCGCTTCTTGTGGAATACTAGTGAACTAGTACGTTTACGCCGTTTCTTGACATCTAAAATCGACAAGATAAAATGTGAGAGTTCTTAAAAGACAATTTAAAAACAATGTCTTCTTCAAGATTCCGCATATTAGATCTGTTTCATTAGGACGTTCATAAGCATTGGATTTGACAGTAAGTAGTTCTTGAATCCGTCCTCAAGTAATGCTAAAAGGAATTACTAGATTTTTTATTTAACCAAAGAAGTCTCAAGCTTATTAGAAAAGATAAATGACCATATAAGCTAATTGCAAATTAATCACACATCTTCACTACCTGATTTCATCAAAAACTTGTAAGCAATTACAAAATTTCACAAAGACAAAATCCAGTTTTAGGGCCATCAAAAATTATAGTAGCTTTTGCATAAGGATCAATTAAACCATATTACCACCGAAACATACAAACAAATAAATAATTGAAACTCCATGGAAGAACTTGATTCATGATTGTGTAATGGAACAGTGAAAAAAAGAGAAGGGTAAAATATTGTACCTTGAGAAGAGGCGCATTTCCCCATGAATTCCTCGCACTTCCGATCAATTCTAAAAAAATCAACAATTTTCTTCTGGGTAAAACCTGCATACAAGGAAATTTTCTTTTAAATAAGAAAAGATCATATATATTCTTCAAAAAATGAAATTAATATCTCCTCTCTCTCACCATTTCACACACTCGATCGTATGCACACTCAAACACATATGATCATGTCATATATATATATATATATATAGAAAATTCATATATGTATAGTTATATCATTGGTGTTGGATCAAAGAGGTTAAGGTATGTAAAGATACATTTTTTTACAAATTTTATTATAGGGATATATATACTTTTGATGGGGCGTTTGCGATGATAGGAGCAGGCCGGGCAGAACCAGGGCCCGGTGGGAATTCGGGCCAGGATTGGGCGGTGGCAGAAGATGTGATACCCTCTGTCGCATTTGTCACACAAGAGCAGCTCATCGGCCCGATCACCCGACCCGCATTGCTCGCAAGCTACTCTCTCATAATCATAATCATAATCATAATCGTCCTTCTCCACCAAAACCACACCCTTCGCCACCGCCATGATCTCCTTCATCGACCTGTACTTCCTCTTCCTCCCCACCGCCGCCATTCGAATTATTGGTTTGATGATTCTGAGGTTTCAGACTTTATAAAGCTCTTGCAATGAAGGGAGGGGGCTGACGTGGCGCGACGTGATTGGAGGGTATCGTGCACCAGCACAGATGAGGGTGCTCGAAAATTCGCCTAAATTAGCCGTTTAGGGCCGTTTTCCTCACTTTCTGTGTCCCAAGGCGAGGAACCATTTTCCCTTTTCTGCGTCCCAGGGCATTTTCGCAATTTCAACGGATGATTGCATACTTTCCATATTCTCTCTCTGCCATAATTCTTTATCTATTTCTGATTTGCATTTGAAAATACATTCCATTTTCCATCACCATATCTCAATCCTTCATTAGGATTTGAATACTGTTTATTGACATTTTGAAGAGATGAGAATGTCACTAAATTCAATTTTCCTCTGGCACTAATTGGGAAACAACCCTCCCTCTATCCAACAAAGTGATGACTGTACATTTTCTTTGCTAATGACCATTCTACCCCTGTCCTCAAAAGCTTAAGCATTTCCAACCAAAAAATAGCTGATCCAACTTTATTCTTGTGTTAAACTTAATAACTTGAGACCTTAGCTAATTATAATAATAGTCAGAAAATATAAATGGATTTGTGGAATAGTCCATCCTACATGGTATAAATGAAACAATGCACTAATCTTGCAACAATACTACTTTAATTTGATCACACAATTACTGATATATAATGATACCATGCAGAGGAGAGGAGTTAATTTCAAGACACAATACGTCATGTGTGTGTGTGAGAGAGATTGCAGTACAAGGAATTTCTGCTTTGTCATGGAATAATTTTAGTGAAGTGGAACTCCATTCAATCATGTCTTAACAAAGGGGCAATGATATTTGTGAGCCAAGTGTAAACTTTGGTTAAGTTTGTGTAAGTGTGTTGAACAACCTGTGTAGAAACTAACATATTGTAAATTTGTTTAGATATAAGATTAATTAGATAGTTGTGTGTGATTGTTATCTCCAAAAATTTCTTAACAAAATTCCTCCTAAGAAAAATGGTAGAATGAATTAAAAGATTACTCCAAACTTAAATCACTGTAAGTTGCTTGTGTTCACTTATTTTTCATTATATTCTGTTAACATAACCACACTATTTACTTGCATAAATCATCATTTTATGAAAAGAACTTTCAAAGTAATTTTCGTTGCGTACTCAAGATTTCCAACAATTAAGGAGTTCTTTTATAACCGCTATAAGTAGTAGCTTCCTAAGACTAAGAGTGGTAAAATGTGCTATAAAAAGTTTCCAACAACTTATATCAATAACAAAGACAAAAAAAGGCAGAACAAGCAAAGTCTTTCTTTTTTTTTTTTAAAGATCAGATAATTTCACTAAAATAATGATGACTCGTATCCAAAACCTAAAGCTTAACAAGTAGAATTTTTTACCACAGGCTTTTTATTCCTTATGAATCTTGACCCACATGATATTAACTATATAAGTAGGCTTAGTGCTTTTAACAGACCTATCGTACAAGCCCATTAAGGAAATGGTCGAATTCTTTAAGACCATTATAAAATACACCTACGATGTAATTTGCAACATTAAATATAAGATCACTATTAATAGTAAATCAATGAAAAATTGCAATTACTAAGAATTAATGAAATAGAATCAACGAATAACATATATATACAACTATAAAATCCCAATCAACAAACGTATTCAAATAATACAATTATTTTTTAACTGTTGTTGATCAAGGCCCGATAATATTATGTGGTTGATTTAATTTTACATGTAATTGTGAGAAATTATAATTTTAACAAATAATATTATGTAATATATGTATATAATAAAAAAAAAATTACCTAATATGTTGAAAAACATTATTAATACACATAAAAATATTACATGTTGCACAATTCAAGTGTAAGGGAGAAGAACATGGGACATCATTATTGAGATCAACGTGGTTTTAATGAACCGAACTGACCCAACCCGTCTCATGTATCCTATAATATAAAAGTATTACATAATATACAGAAAAATAAATATACACAAAAGTATTTTAAGTTTTTATATAGTCCTACCCGATTCAACTCAACTCATATATCTTATAATACAAAAGTATTACCTAATATATAAACAAGTATTATATTTTGACTAAGTAAAAATTTTAAAATTTTGATCTATTTAATGAAAGAGCAGTCATTTATAAACAATAATTCTCACTTATCTTTTGAAACATTAACTTTTTTTTTAAGTAAAAAAGACTTTATAAATATAACTCTTTTTTTTGAACAAAATAAATATTTTTTCCCAAAAAAATTATTTTCGTAGGCTATTTTAACACATTATAGTAGTTTATAATGTTTTTTTAAAAAGTGTAGTGAAAAATGGTTGATTTAAAATAATATTTTTGTTAGAAATTACCACCAATCAACAATTTTTCACTATATTTTCTTAAAAACATTATAAACTACTATAATGTGTTAAAATAACCATTTTCTCATACCTTTTTTGATGATGTAGTATAAATTATTCATACTCCAATTTTTAAGCTGCGAATTATGTTTCTCGATCGATTTTGTCTTGTTGTGACTTTTTTAAAACCTGAAAAATAATATAATTGTAAGATAAGTAATGTTGCAGAATCTATATATTTTGACATTTTTCCAAAGGTACAAGTCCTTTTTTTTTTTTGTTCTCAATCTCGCAACATTTTTACTTCAATTACTCGATTTGTTGCCGCTTAGACTTGTGCTTTGAGTGTTGCATTATTTTTCATCAATGGAAGTCACGACTTTTACCATGAAGTCAACCATCTTATTAGTGGTGTACTCAAGAGTTATAAACAATAATATGCATAATTATAGGAAATATTAAAAAAATATTACTCCATTATAGGAGTATTATACAATTTAAAATGAAAAGCAAATCATATAAAATGAGTGCATAAACAAAATATAGGCATTCTAGAACTTGAAAACATATAATATTAAAAATACAAATAAAAAAGTTTTTAAGCACAACAAAAGATCATTCGCAAAGTTTAGGGTTCAGAAAAATCATGTTCCCCATAGGGATCGGGACGGGGCCGAATTTTTTCCGGAATGACGGGGACGGGGATCATATTCCCTGCCCCGTTCCTCTCGGGGTCCCGAATTTTATATATATATATATATATATATATATATATATAATTTAAATTATTATAAAAAAAATAAATATATTTTAATATACAAATCAAAAACTCAAAATCCTATTTTTCATTCTCTTCTAAGTGAATTGAAGCATTGAAATATGATGGAAATTCAATATTTTAATTATATTTTAATATATGTAATTATATGAATTATTTTTATATATTAAAAAAATTATTAAAAAAAAAGTGGGGCGGGGAATCCCCGTGGAGACGGGAAGGAAATTTTCCCCACGAAGCTAGCGGGATGGGGACGGGCCCCGCCACGTTGCCATCCCTACATATTATATTTTCAACTCTACATAATAAGATATTCCATTAAAAAAAATTGAGTCTGCATTTGCATATCCTCTTGACTATGCAGATCCACCACGGTAGCTCATAGAGATGTGTGTGCCTGTGCAGGCGTCAAATGAGAGGAAGGGAGAAAGAGGAGGCGTTGAAAACGAAAAGATATAACGACTAGGGTTTACGGACGACACATATTATTCCTTTCTTATAAATCTTGATGAGTGGGCTTAGTGCTTTAAGTGGCCTTTCTAAAAGCCCATTAATTTATATATTTAGTGTTGCAAAAGTTGCTAGGTATAATCCGGGGATGTCATCTAACAGACGACACTCAAATAGCTTTATGTTAATGATAGGTGCAATAAATTACAATTAATGAAATAAAATCATTTCGAGAACCCGTTCTAAGTTATATCCATATATGTTCTGAGCACCAAATCATACTCTAATAACTTAGTATAAATGATCCAAGTTTTAGCAAACCAAAAATTCAAATTAATACAATATTTATTTACTATTTCTTTTTCCTCCCCACGTAAAAAATTAAATAATAATTTTTTATATATTAAGTAATACTTTTTTAGATATTAGGTAATACATTTGTATTATAAGATACGTTTTTGATAAAGTCGGACTATAAGAAAATACGAAAATTTCTTATGTATATTATGTAGTATTTTTCTATATATGGGATAATACTTTTATATTATAGATACATGACTCGAATTGAGTACATATACTTTCCTATATATCAGGTGATATTTTTGTATTATGTAAATATACTACATAATATAATATAAAATTATTACCTAATACATACAGAAATATTAAATAATTTCTTATGTCCGACCCGACCCCCTTCATCTCACGAAATGAATTATTAACGAAATGAATTATTAATGTGTTCACCGTTGATATGTTATAAATCATACAATCATTAATTTCAAATCACAATATTTAAAATGATAAATCTTTACACATCAGTTACACACCCATGATGGACAGATGATCATTATTTTTATGTAGAGAGAGTCTTGGGTAAGACCGCATCACAGATCTCATTCCGTGAGATGGGTTGGGTCGAATATAAAACATTATGTAATACTTTTGTGTATATTATTAGATAATTTTTTTTATATATTATGTAATAATTTTGTACTATATTATGTAGTATATGTACATAATATAAAAGTATTATCTGTTATATAAAAATACATTACCTAATAAACAAAGTATTACATGTTGCATAACTTATTTGAAGGGAGAAAGTAGGGAGGATCCGAGCGTTTTTGAAAAATCCAACCCAACCCAATTCCTATCACGTATCCTAATTTGTTTGTGTTTGGATAAAACAATTATAAGCTAAAATCTATAAGATTTTAAATATAAACTAAAGTAAGGAATAACTTTAAATTTCCTTAAACAAATTATCTTAAAATAATGCATATTTCAAAAATATACTATTAAAATATTTTTTTTAAAAGAACAATAACAATGTC
Organism: Scutellaria barbata; assembly: GCA_028654395.1. Taxonomy (NCBI): domain Eukaryota; kingdom Viridiplantae; phylum Streptophyta; class Magnoliopsida; order Lamiales; family Lamiaceae; genus Scutellaria; species Scutellaria barbata. Next base: position 6,981,309 of record CM053650.1, read on the forward strand.
AAAACAGATTATTGTTAACTATAATATTTTAGTTATTATTTTTGTTTTAAATTTATAATATTATCAAAACAATTATTTAAAATAACACTAATTGAATATTTCAATATCCAAATTTTATTAAATATAAATATTAAAAACATTACATTTCATGTTAAGATAATATATGATTACATTATGTTATAAAAAGTTAAGATCATTACAATTATACAACATGTGTCCAAGCAAGGACAGACTGCTAATTGACCCATAATTATACAATCAAACCAACCTACTCTAATATAATAACTCACTTTTCCAACATTCACAATAACATTTAACTCTCTCAATTCTACACCAACCACAAACTTCTATCAATTGTCCAAAACTCCCAAAAATAGTTCTTTAAATTCCCAAACAATAAAGCTCGCACCAATTCTAAAAGAGTAAAACAAAAGATGACTAAATGATAGATCAGTAAATAAGTGAAAGCTACCGTCTCATGGATTTTATTTTGTGAGGATAGATAAATTGAATCGAATATAAAAAATTATGTTATATTTTTGTATATATTAGGTAATACTTTTGTATTAAAATAAGTCGATTGTTCAGGGACTATTATCTAATGCACTTATTTAATATACACAAAAGTATTACATATTTGCACAATTCATGTGCGAAGAAGAAGAGCAAATGTGGTAGCGCTAGGGAGGATCCGAGCATTTTTATATACTCGACCCGATCCAAATTCAGGCCATGTATCCTATAATACAAAGATATTACCTAATATATAAAAAAATATTATTACCTAACACACATAAAAGTATTACATATTTTCTTATAGTCTGACCAAACCTAAAATGTATCATATAATACTAAAATATTATATAATATATAAAATAGTATTACATAACATACACCAAAGTGTCATAATTTCTTATATTCGATCGACTTAACTCATCTCATTAAATAAGATTCATAAGACGGTCTCAACCAAGACTTGTCATCTTTGTATATTAAAAAAAGAGGAAAATATTCATTTTAGCATAAAAAATATAATCATATATCCAAATTAGCATAAGATATAATAGTGTGAACTTTTATACCACAAAATATAAAAGTATGCCACTTTCTACCACATTTTTTGTCAAAGTCAACTTGGATGATTGGACAATTAATATATTTTATTGTTTTGGTCAATGGACACAAATATGTCCTCATTAATTTTTTTTTTTTTTTTGGAATAATGGATAAGAGGCACGTGTAGTAATAGGGTTGCAACAATTAATTTGGTCATGCAACTATTACAACAAATTTTTTGTTTTTTTTTTGTTCTCATTATTTATTATTGTATTCATTGCATTTGTCCATGCACATCAGTTAATTGGATTAATGATAGTACACCAATTTTTTTATTTTTTCCTTCTCATTATTTAGTGTGAATTCACTTTATACTGTGAAATTACATGTAATTTTTCTGTGTATTTTTCATCTATATAGGTTGATAATTTCAGTTTCAGTATGAAATTATCATACAATATTTTGAAGAACAAATTATTCGAATTTTTTTTCCGACATTTTGGCTCTTAGAAGAGTGGAAGAATTATTGTTGAAATAAGAAAGGTATATTTAATAATTAATAATCCTCATTTAACCCTATTTTTTGAGGGATTAGGTTTAATTTGTTTTCATATATGCTTGAATTCATGTTTGAAATGGTTAAATGAGTTTAATTTTGCATTTCATAAGGTTGATTTATTTGAATATATAATTGAATTAATGTTTGAAAGGGTTAAAAGGGAATAATCGACGTTTGGAATTGTATAAATTTCAATTTTATAGTGATTATAGGGAATAATCACGTTTAACACTTTAATTATAGTGTTAAACGTGAATAAATTGAAAATTCACGTTTAACACTATGAATATAGGGTTTTTAAGATTTAGGGGTAATTTGGTCAAAGAGTTGACTTTGATAGGAACCCACGACCCCCGGTCAACGGTATCTCGTTGGCGACGACTCGATGATAAAGTATGATGAAAAGAAACGAGATTTGGATAGAAAACGAATCAAAAATTCACGGTCGTCACACATTCCCGACGACGGAAGAAAAAATCCCCGTCGTCTCCCGACAACTGCCGAGAAATCTCGACAGTGGGGGAACGGGTGATGGGCAGCTGTCTAGTTTTCTCGACAGCGGGGGCGGGGGCTCCCGGCAACTGCCGAGAAAACTCGACGGGGGCGGGCTACACGTGATTTTAAGGGCTACACGTGAATTTAACGTGTAGCCCTATAATTATAGGGGTACACGTGAATTTTGAAAAATCACGTGTAGCCCTTAAAATCACGTGTAGCCCACCCCCGTTGAGTTTTCTCGGCAGCTGTCGGGAGCCCCTGCCCCCGCTGTCAAGAAAACTCGACAGCTGCCCATCACCCGTGCCTCCGCTACCAAGAAATCTCTCCCGTCACCCGTCTCCCGTCGAGCGCGCGCTTCTGTCACCCGTCTTCCGTCGCGCGCGCTCCCGTCACCCGTCTCCCGACGCTATCGCGCGCGCCCCCTGTCACCTGTTACCCGTCGGGCACGCCCACACATCGCGCCCCGTTTTTAAAAATCAACATTTAATTTTGAAATAATTTCCTAATCCTTCGCAAATATTATGTATATACTCAAAAATAATCTTTTTTAATAATCCACATTCCATAATTATAACAACATAGTTTTCTCGATCCGTTATCATTTTTTTTCCATTTGTTTTAGTCTTCTTTCAATATTCAACTCTTCACTCGATAATTATTTTTTCTAAAATCCCATTAAAAAAATTTAATAATTATAATTGGATAATTAAATATCATATTTCATTAATTCCCCTTTAATAAATTTTTTTAATCTCCGTTTAATAATCAGCACGTAATAAAAATAATTTCTTAATCCGTCTTGCATAATAGATACATAATTTGAATTTAAAATTTAATAATCTCAATTTCATAATTAAAGTAACATAATATCCTAGTCGAATTTAAATATTTTTACTAATTTTTTTAATATCCGTTTATTAATCAACACTTAATTTTGAAATAATTTCCTAATCCTTCGCAAATATTATGTACATACTCAAAATTAATCCTCTTTAATAATCCACATTTCATAATTATAACAACATAGTTTCCTCGACCTGTTACGAAATTTTTTTTTTTCCATTTTTTTTAGTCTCCTTTCAATATTCAACTCTTCACTCGAGAATTTTTTTCTAAAATCCCGTTTCAAAATTTTAATTATTATAATTGGACAATTAAATATCATATTTGATTAGTTCCACTTTAATAAATTTTTTTAATATCCGTTTAATAATCAGCACGTAATATAAATAATTTCTTCATCCGTCTTGCATAATAGATACATAATTTGAATTACCAATTTAATAATTCTAATTTCATAATTAAAGTAACATAATATCCTAGTCGAATTTAAATATTTTTAATAATTTTTTTAATATTCGTTCGTTAATCAACACTTAATTTTGAAATAATTTCCTAATTCTTCGCAAATATTATGTACATACTCAAAAATAATCCTCTTTAATAATCCTCATTTCATAATTATAACAACATAGTTTCCTCGACCCATTACGAATTTTTTGTTTTCCATTTTTGTTAGTCTCCTTTCAATATTCAACTCTTCACTCGGGAATTTTTTTCTAAAACATCTTAAATAATAGGTAAATAATTTTAATAATCCACTTTCGTAATCCCCATTTCACAATTAAACTTTGCGATTATTTTAACGTTAGTTTCTAAGTTAAACCAATATTAGTTGTTGATATTTGATTTATGACTTACATAATTAATTGTCTTTGGTGTTTAGAATCGGCTATAGTTGTTGTTTTATTTTATTTGTTACCTATTACGTGTTTCATGATTCTCACAAATTTTTTTTAATTTTTTTTTGCAGTAACCAACAAAAAATGGCTATTGAAGTTATTGCATGGTACGGTGGCTACTGGGAAGGTTTAGAATACACCAACGGTTTTGAAGAGGTCATTCACCTTCAGGAACGAATCCTATTTGATTTAATGTCTTCCATTCATGAAGTTGTGGGTGCCGATATGACACAGTGGGGTTATACGATTCACTCACTACTCGATTCTGCAGGAAGATTGAAGAAGATAAAAATAAAGAATACATAAATTTTACAACGAATTTTGTCACAAATCGATGGGGCTCTTGTTGTTTTTTGTTACTCTAACGAGGTTGAACGTTGGACAATCCGATGTTGCCGTGTCCATCGAGCCGGAAAATACACCCCCTGGAGTTGGATCGTCTTATTCCGACTATCCAGAACACCGTGTCACGATGGATAAGCATAGTCAATGGAGCTGGGAAATTAGTATACCGTTTTCCCAAAGCCATGCAGATCCACCTTCATATGTGTACACTGACCAAAGTCCCTATTTTAGTTCTGTTCCCCTTGGACTCCAATCCGACCAGGGTTTTCACGCAAGATGGGGAATAACCAATGAAAATGACAATACTCATTTTGGGAGTTCTTTGGGAATGAAGTGGGATCCTTCACCACCGGAGCATGATCAAAATGACTTTGGTGGCAGACTCGACTTAAACAGGGACGTAGCCAGTTTCGGACATGAAGCGGATATTAAAAAAGTTAAGTGTCGGGTCGAGGAAACTATGTTGTTATAATTATGAAATGGGGATTATTAAAAAGGATTATTTTTGAGTATGTACATAATATTTGCGAAGGATTAGGAAATTATTTCAAAATTAAGTGTTGATTAATAAACGGATATTAAAAAAATTAGTAAAAATATTTAAATTCGACTAGGATATTATGTTACTTTAATTATGAAATTGGGATTATTAAATTTTAAATTCAAATTATGTATCTATTATGCAAGACAAATGAATAAATTATTTTTATTACGTGCTGATTATTAAACGGATATTAAAGAAATTTATTAAATGGGAATTAATGAAATATGATATTTAATTATCCAATTATAATTATTAATTTTTTTAAACGAGATTTTTAAAAATGGGGCGCGATGCGGGGGCGCGCCCGATGGGTGACGGGAGAGGCGCGAGCGACGGGTGACGGGAGACGGGGGGAGACGGATGACGGGAGCGCACGCCCGACGGGAGACGGGTGACGGGAGCTGCCGAGAAATCTCGGCAGGGGGGACGGGCGTGATCGGCAGCTGTCGAGTTTTCTCGACAGCGGAGGCGGGGGCTCCCAACAGCTGTCGAGAAAACTCGACGGGGGCAGCTACACGTGATTTTAAGGGCTACACGTGCATGTGAATGTTTTGGAATGGGGATGTTCGCCTTTTGTAACAAGTAGACCCACGATACGGACTAATAGGTGTTCCTACTCTTACCCGTAAGTAAGATCTATTCATAGTGGGTCAGTCCCCCGCAGCACGGCTTCTCGCTTTTCATGAATATGTCCCCCCTCTACTTATGTGAGTTTAGAAATAGAATTGGATTGACCGCTTGACCCCTCGGTCATGGAATTTCAAAAGAATATGTCAGTCGCGGAGGAGGAATCAAACCCCCCCAAGAAGTTAGTGCGTGTAGCCCTTAAAATCACGTGTAGCCACTCCCGTCGAGTTTTCTCAGCAACTGCAGAGAGTCCCCACTCCCGCTGTCAAGAAAACTCGACAGCTGCCAATCACGTCCGCCCCCGCTGCCAAGATTTCTCGGCAGCTGTCGGGAGACGACGGGGATTTTTGCTCCCGTCGTAGGGAACACTCGACGATCGTTTTTTTCGATTCATTTTCTATCCAAATCTTGTTTGTTTTCATCATACTTTATCATCGAGTCGTCGCCAACGAGATACCGTTGACCGGGGATCGTGGGTCCCGGTCAAAGTCAACCCTTTGACCTAATTACCAAACCCCTAAATCTTAAAACACTTAAATTATAAGGTTAAACGTGAATTTTCAAAAATTCACATTTCACACTATAATTATAATATTAAACTTGAATTATTCCCTATAATTATACGTGATTAAACATGCATATTTTCGATTAAACGTGATTAAATGTGATTATTTTCGATTATGGCCGTTTAACCCTTTCAAACATCAATTCAAGCACATATTCAAACAAATTAACCCTATCAAATTCAAATTTAAACCCAATTAACCATTCCAAACATGAATTCAAGCATATATGAAAAGAAATTAAACCTAATCCCTAAATAATTTAGGGTTCAATTGGAATTTAAATCGACGTTTAACCCTCCGTTTGTTCAACTAATACTCAACAAATTCGAAGTATTAAGACATATTTCCAACAAATTCAACAAAGTTGCAACAAATTCTCAAGAAATTTCAACAAATTCCAACCTTAATTTCAACAAATTTCTGAAAAAACGAGGGATAAATCACTAACCTCTCCTTCTTGGTTTGACATCTTCGTCTTAAACGTGGATTTTCACCAAAAAATCGAAGCTTTAAACATGAATTTTTTAGGGAAACTTTTGAGCTAAAAAAATGGTGAAAATGGAGAACAAAAGGGGGCTGTAATTCGATGGGTGTGAGAGAGAAGTGAAGGGTTGGGGGAGGTGAGAGAAAGCCTTTTTTGACCAAGATTCCCTTTGACTACATTATTACCCAATTATTATTAGGTAATAATTTGATCATCAAAATCAATCAAAAAATGTGGTATTTTTTGTCCTATTTTTAAATTTGATGATATAAACTATCTCACTTTAATTTTTTATGATAAAAAATGTCAATTTTATTTTTGGTGTTATTTTGGATCATATTTAATAGGGGTTAAATTCATTTTTAGTCCTATCCCAGAAGCTTTGTCCGTTTTTAGTCCCGTTACAATTTTATTTTCAATTTTAGTCCTATAATTGAAAAAATCGCCCAATTTAAGTCCTTTTTTCGTCGGATTTTCGATTTTCCGATCAGATTCCGGCGAGTGTGCTACACTCGCCCCCAATGCGAACATTTCAGCCATTTTATCTGGGATTAAATTCATTTTTAGTCCTGTACCAGAGGCTTTGTCCCTTTTTAGTCCCGTTAAAATTTTATTTTCAATTTTAGTCCTATAATTGAAAAAATCGTCAAATTTAAGTCCATTTTTCTTCGGATTTTAAAATCAGATTTCGGCGAGTGTGCTACACTCGCCCCCCAATCCGAACATTTCAGCCATTTTATGCTAACATGGCCGTTTTTTCACATGTGGAATTTCTTTATGATATTTTTCAAGATTGGAAATGTGTTATCTCTCTCTTCTATCTCCCCTCCATTCTCTCTTTCCCTCACCAAACCACCGACCACCACCATTCGGAGCTCCTGCTGGTGCTCTTTAAGCAAGGTAACCGGGTCATCTAGTAGAGCTCGTCGAACCCGTCGTGGGTACGGGCTCAGATGTCCAAACCACCACTGCCGCATACGGCCATAGAGAGGCTTAGTTCCTCTCCCTATCTCTTTTCTCTTTTTTTCTCTCTCTCTCTATTGGTCGCCGCTTGGTGTGTGTTGTGGTACCAACGTGGGGTTACGCCGATATGTTCAGGCCTGAGCCACCCCCGAAGGTGATGACGAGTATATGTGTATATATGTGTGCATGCGTGTATATGTGTGTTGGTGTATGAGTGTATGTATGTGTATGTGCGTGGCTGGCGGTGATGGGTGTGTTGGCGCCGGCAACAGGAACGGTGAAGAGGGGTGGCCGAGGTGGAGAGAGGGTGTCGGGTGTGCTTGTCAAAATGGTAAAATAATGGAATTGAAAAATGAATTTAAAATTCTACATGTGAAAAAATGATTATGTCAGCATAAAATGGCTGAGATGTTCGGATTGGGGGTGAGTGTAGCACACTCGCTGAAATCTGATTGAAAAATCAAAAATCCGACGAAAAAAAGACTTAAATTGGACATTTTTTTCAATTATAGGACTAAAATTGAAAATAAAATTTTAATAGGACTAAAATCGGACAAAGCCTCTGTGGCAGGACTAAAAATGAATTTAATCCCAACATAAAATGACTGAAATGTTCGCATTGGGGGCGAGTGTAGCACACTCGCCGGAATCTGATCGGAAAATCAAAAATCCGACAAAAAAGGACTTAAATTGGACAATTTTTTCAATTATAGGACTAAAATTGAAAATAAAATTTTAACGAGATTAAAATCGGACAAAGCCTTTATGACAGGACTAAAAATGAATTTAACCCTATTTAATAGTAATTGTGGTAAATTGAGTTGCTATCCCTTAAAAAAAAGGTAGTTTACTTGATTTGTATTGATAATTAATATGGGATCAACAAAAATAATAAAAATGAAACTACATATATCATAAACGCGGATTGTGCATAAAAAAATGCATTCCCCAATTTGTTTATGTAGTTATATTTATGTATCATCGTTTTTATCCAAAGAAGTGGTTATTGGTTAATGCAGTTATATCATAATTCATTGGCCGGTGACATGCATATTAGCAACACTACTATATTATTTTCTTTATATATTATTCATTTCATTTAAATATTATTTATATATTAGCAGCCATTTCACACGTTATTTTTCTCTCTCTGCTTAACCCACCACTGGAGAACTGAAGCTTTCACAATCCCTTTACTAATAAATTCAGATCCATCTCCACCACAAACCCCATGAACCCTCCCGCACCGGAGTTCTTCTCCGGCGGCGGCGACGCCTCCGGCAACCGCCCCTCTCCGCGCAGGGAGCTGTTGGGCCCACGCCCCGCCGCCCTCAAAGTCAACAAAGACTCCCACAAGATCAGAAAGCCGCCAGTCGCGCCGCAGTCGGCAGCTCCTCCGCGGCCGCAGCAGCCCGCCGAGGACCGCCAGCCGGTCATAATCTACGCGGTTTCGCCCAAAGTCATCCACACCACCGTCAGCGACTTCATGAACCTGGTACAGCGCCTCACCGGCAACTCCGCCGCCTCCTCCTCCGGCGTCGGGGACCTCTCTCCGGCGGCGAGATTGGCTTCTATAGAGAAGACGAGCCCTCGCCACAAGGACAGAGACGTCATTTCCAACGGTGGCGCTGAGAATAGCAACGACGAGAGCGGCTTCTTCGACATGGATGATTTTCTGGGAGACACGGAGGTAGAGGTGGGGAGAGTGCCCGGAATATTGTCGCCGGCGCCAGCGGGGCTACCGCCGATATCGCCGGGGTTGTTTTCACCGTCGGTGGATCCGTTTATGATGGGGTATAATATGTTTATTCCGAGCCCATCGACCTTGTTTTCAGCTCCGATGGTGTCGCCGTCGCCGTCTTCTTCTTCTTGTGATCTATTCAACCCATTCTTTGACTTTTAGCTAAGTGGAAATGTCTTTTTTTTCAATTATTTTTGGTTTTAGGAAAAATAATCACTTTATTTGATGTCTTTTAGCTAAATTTTCTAGAGAGAGAATGTGGAGTCGTGGAAAGTAGGGAATTGGAAAGGGGAAGGAAATTCATGGAACATGATAATATTTTGTTGAGGGAAAATTTTTGCTGCCTAACCTTCGTTCTTAAACGATTTTCTTGATAAATGTTTATTTCTTCCGTATTTTTTATTTCATTTTGATCAGTATATAGTTGGTATAAGATAAGATGTTATGATATAAGTTTAAATAATATTAAGGGTTTGGATAATACGGGCTAAACAATTTGGAATAATCCAATTCTATTGTTATGGAGTGAGTTGGTATGATCCGTAAATAAAATAACTCTATATTTGGTATGAGATAGAATGATACCGACTTAAACTTTGATAATTTAGATTAGTATACGTGTTATAAGCGAGAGGTTAAAAATGTCTTGGCCAAAATATAATGAATTATATGTTGTGCTAATTTTAAGTTTTTTATTTCACTAATGATTATAAATGAAATCACCCAAGTTTGATTGGTGAGGTTTAAATTAAAATCGCCAAATCGTCTTTTAATAAATATTAGTTGTTATTTATTTTGTAATTTCCAACTAGATATAGTTGTAATTCATGTATTTTATTGTTCTTCAAATTCCTGGTGGGTATAATTTAACGCATAGTTGCAGTAAGGTTTAGGTCTGTAATGGATTTATATTGTAGATAAATGTTTGGGACCATTTAATTTTTTTAATTTTAAGTTTGAATTTATATTAATGGCACTATGTAACCTTTTCTTTGTATATTTTTAGTATGTCAGGATCACACATACTTTATATTTTTACTTCGTATATATAATATAAATAACAAGAATTTGGAGGATTTTTTTAATCTATTTACATACATTACAGATGTTTACGACTAATAAAAGGGTAATTTATTGTTTAAACCTTTTTTATTTATTTATAAAAGTATACTTCACTTTGACTTTAAAAATAATGAAGTATCCCTTTATAGGATTATTTTGGTCTATTTAATGAAAAGAGGCCAAAAACATTTTTCCTTAAGTCTGTGGATTAAAAACATCTGTGAAAATGATATTTGTTTCTAATAATAATTATAATTAGATAGTCCAAACTCCATTTACGTTGACCATTAAAAAGAAGACGACGACTCCATCTACCTCATTGGGACAATATTTTCGAATTATTATTTTTATTAATGAATTGAAGATGGATTTTAGGTTGTCCTAAAACAAAGATGGATTTTAAAATTTTATTTTCAAACTGGTCAGTTAATATTTGTTTAGAATTTAAATTACTATACTTTTTAAAATAGTGATGTGACACTTTTGGATTTTCCCAAGCAGTCTAATAACTTTTACCAGCTGCTCAAATTGCGTTCACATTCCAAGGGAGTTGAATAAAAATGCAGATTTCTTGCCGCATTTCGTTGGTAGTCTACAAATACGTACACCTAATAAATTAAATAAAAAGTAATTCAAATGAATTATACTAATTTTTATTTATGTAAAATAATATTATTTACTTATATTTCGTAATTGGATTTGATTTTCACAAAAGGGATAATTGCATTTTATCATTTAATTTTTTAGATTTTTTTTAAACCCACTTAACAATTTGGTGTGCTTAATCATCTCTATCTTAGAAGTGCCTAACAATCAATATTTGTTCAAGAATACAACTTGCAACAAATCAAAAGGAACAAAGTGCAACCAAATATATATATATAACAAAGTGCAAAAAAAAACAACAATGAATAAGATATTAAAAAAAAAAAGACGGCTGTAAGTATTAAATTGAATGCCCTGATATTTAGAACTCCTAGAATGAGAATACCACAGAGAAATTCAAAGATTAATCAAAATCCAATCTCCTATTAAGTTGAGCTACAAAACAAAATTTTTGTATTCATTGTTTGATAATCTGTCCCTAAGGGGCTGCTTGGACTGGGATGTGTCCAAGGACGAAAAAATCGGTATCGGTGAAAATATCGGTACCCTGATTTTACGGATATATCGGTATCGATATCGGTATCGGTGGAAATATCGGACATTTTTAAAAAAAATATAAAAACTTTCTAAAAAAATTGAAAAATATATCTACTAGTTATAATATCATTATAACTGACATTAATACATATATTGAACTTATAATTTCAAATAAAATGATATATTTTCAACAAATATATAGATAAAATACTATATAAACGTTGTCTACTATGATAACATGACAAATTTTGTATAAAAAGATACTAATAAATAGAATAATTTAATAATTTTTGTACATGCTTAATACATAAGCAATACCAAGGCATTTTAACTTATTTTTCTAGAAGTGACTTCATATAACTAACATTAATACGTATATTGAACTTAAAATTTCAAATCAAATGATATATTTAAAATAAATATAGAGATAAACTATTATTATATAGTATATAATATATACATCATAATTCTTTTCTTAAAATAAAAAAAATTAACTAAATTTAATCAAATTATGAGAAAAACTTAAATGCTAGTGTGTTAATTTATTTCAACAATTTAATTAAAATTATTATTTGTTCTAATCATAGATAAAAATATAGATATAGAGCTTAAGTTTTATAGATATTTTTTAAATATATATATAAAAAATTTATAATAAAAAAGAAAAAAAAAACAGAAAAGAAAAGAAAATAAGAAAAAAAAAATTCAAAAAATACTCGACTACCGATATTTTGAAGCGCCGATATATCGACCGATATATCGGTCGATATCGGTCGATATATCAGTAATATGGTACGAGAAATACACTGAACTCCACCGATATCGATATAAAAATCGATATTTACCGATATATCGCCGATATTTTAACAAAAAAAAACTGCAGTGCATTATTATATCGGACTTCACAAAATACGGATATATCGACGATATATCAGCGATTTTTTCCGATTTTTTCATCCCTGGATGTGTCCATCTATGTCGGCAAAATCTCAATTATGTTTGTTATGAGATGTATAGCATTCTATAATTCTATTCTACTTTTTTCTACTTTTTACAATTTCCAATAAAAATATTTGCTTCTTCAAAATAAAATAATATAAATCTATTTTTTCTACAATTCTCAATATAAAATGATATCTTATCTAAAATTCTACTCTATAAATCTCAAAACAAACCAAATTATCAAAATCTACCTTTTTTAAAATCCCCTTAAATCCCAAATCTAAACTTGCAAAATCTACGTACGCCCCATTCAGTCCAAAAATAGCCTAATTTTATGCTATAACACTTTCCTCTCCAAAAAAAGAAAAGAAAAACAACAATTTAATGCAACACAAATCGACATTCTTATCTTCAAGTCCTCGTCGTTGCTGATCTTTGGGCCCCTCCGATCAATGTGCCAACACTCTCACCCCTAATCGCTCTTGAAATGTTACCGGTTTTATTGAGATTAAACACAACAACTGCATCAAACAATATACCATAGTTATTACCAAACGAAATGCTTGTACCAAAAAAGAGGGGTGGTGTAGAAGCTTTGAGCTCAAAGGTAAATATTTAAACATAAGATCTGATTTCATCCTAAAATTATGGATCTTTTTAAAAAAAGTAATGGGATTAGAAAAGTTTTTTTTTTTTTTTTCGAACTTCTTCAATTTGATGATAAGCTTCGATCATCTTAATCATTTGAACACTTCAACAACTTATTTTTAAAATCAGATAAAACATCTTATAAGATGGAAGAGATAATAAACTCTTTCGAATAAGTTAGTCAAACACTCTCTTCATTGTTTACAATTAAATTCTACATGGATGGGAATGAGCAAGGATTACCAGGAATGTTGTTCTCTTGGCACAAAGTAATTGCGGTCATGTCCATCACGGACAATTCCTTCGAAGTCACATCTTGGTAAGTTAGAGTTTCAAGTAGACGAGCATTAGGGTTGCGCTTTGGGTCATCATCAAAAACTCCATCAACATTTGTAGCTTTCAGCACCACCTCAGCATTGACTAAGTACAGCATTCAAAGATTCAACATTAGTTTGTCTTTTCACTGTCCCGATGATATGACACTTGCTAAAGCATATAAGGAGTCGCTCGTGTAGCATATGAAAATCATCAAAACTTCAAAATAACACACACACACACACACACACATATATATATATATATCAAATATATATTGATTTCAAATCGCTGTCAATCCAAACAACCACTAGAGGATTTGTTGCTATGGATTTGAAGTCCATCTTCAAATCCTTCAATTCAAACACAGCCTAAAAAAATTATAATCCTTCTGACGTGCATGTGTAAACAAATAAGCACTCATATGTAAGGTAAAGACTCACTCTCTGCGCATCGAAGGGCAGCAGCAGTGTCTGTAGTGAAGAAGGGATTCCCTGTTCCAGCTGCAAAAATCACAACTCTTCCTTTCTCTAAATGCCTAATAGCTCGTCTTCGTATATAGGGCTCAGCAACTTCTGACATGCGAAAAGCAGTTTGAACTCTTGTTGGGATGCCAATGCTCTCCATTGTAGCTTGCAAAAATATTGCATTCATGACAGTTGCTAACATCCTTAGCAAGGAATAAAAATGTTATTGCCTGAAACAATTTAGTTTATGATATACAAACACAGCTTTTGGATCAAAATGATATGATCGGCATGAGAATCTTGAGATAATATGTAGATTTCAGATTTCAGAGCTTGAAAGTTGCTAATATCATCACTTAAACTGCAAATGTGAGATCCATATCTTTAATGCAATGGTTACCCTCCAAAATATAAAATTTGTGAAGCACTTGATATAATGCAAAAAATAAATATAAGTTAAAGAAAAAAGAGATACCCAATGTAATCAGCAGAAGAGCGTTCTAGGCCACTGCTCCCTGCCCATGAGGCCCCCCGGAAGATATTTCCACCACCAACAACAATTGCAACCTGGAAGGTTAATATATATATAAGTAAACTATGTATGCTGATTTACAAAAACAAACTAAAAGTTCAGATCAAAAGCATGGTATCAACCAGAAATTCCCATTATCTGAACAAAAAAGGAAAGGAATTTGTTGCCACTATTCTGCGGGAAAGAGAGAACAAAAACAAAAAAGAAAGAAAGAAAGAAAGATATATCCTATTTTGCCAGTGAACAATATATATTTCTTGTCAGTGAGAAAAAAAAAAAAAAAAAGACATACCCAGAACCGAAAGAAAAAAAGAAAAGAAAAGAGGAGGAACTGTCAGTGAACTATATATATTTTGTCGGTTTTGAAAATCCTATTTCTTGAATGGAAAAAGATAAAAAACAAAAAGGAGTATGTAAATAGATGATATAGAAAGATCATAACAAAGGGAGGAAAATCCTATTTCTGAATGGAAAAAAAAAAGGAGTATGTAAATGGATGATCAAGAAAGATAACATCAATAGATCATTGCCAAAGTTAAATAATATAGCAACTTTCAAATAAAACTACCTCAACAAAAGTTATTCAAGAAAACTACCTCAATACCAAGACGAGTAACAGATGCAACCTCCCTTGCAATGGACATAGTTACCTGAAAAGGTCTACTTCCTTTAGCATTAAGGAGTTAATACAGATTCTCAAACATGTTAGGAATAATATCCAACCTTTGGGTCAATATTTTGTGCTTGATCACCAGCAAGTGCCTCACCGCTGACTTTAAGCAACACCCGGCGCCATCTACATGATGGTTTATGCGTGCTACCATCACTCATTGTGACACCAAAAGGAGGCATATGCATAGATGGTTGCCTACACAAAGAAAAGAAAAGAAACAAAACAAACCAGAAGAAAGTTAATTGAATGAGCTATGTCAACCTCAATGAAGCAACCAGAAGAGAGAGAGCCAGTACTTAGACCCCCTAATTAGACAAGAAACCATACATTGACGTAGAAACACCACACTCTGATTTGACATGTCATATCTGAAGAAGGTGAATCAATGCTCAACAAGAAGCATAGTATCCAAAGAGAATTACCGCTTTCTGTAAGTCATAATAATATAAAGCAAAATTCCAGTATCTAATGCAAATTATGGACAAAGGATCAGTCTCTGTTTTATTTTTATTTCATTTTATTTTATTATTATTATTTTTTTTTGGTTCTGGTTAAAGTTGTTGAAACACTGGCTTCAGACAAGAGATATTTGGAGGTGATGCATTGGCATATTATTTTTTATAGTGCTGCCAAAAAGGTAGCTCAATAGTCAAGCATCAGTTTATCTAAGCGCCAAAAACAAGGTACACAGTCATGGTGGGAGTTTAAAGTGTTGAGCTAACTGAGAATGGACTAATGGAATATGAGGCATTTGGAAACCAACTCATTACTCACTAGTTACTGCTAAACCTTTCTTTTCGTTCATGTGGAGCAAGTACCTAGCATTCCAATGGTAACGAGTAGGACAAGCACAACTGTAGTCTATTTTTACAAAATAGGAAAAAATTTAGGTGAATCTTATGAAATGCAAGACATTATTTTAACTCAGTTATGCCCATTACAATTACAAGTAGATGGCAAATAGCAGAAGAGAAAGAAGAAGAAAGAAAGAAAAGAACCAAAACTACAAAGTTATATGAAAAGAATAAAGAGAAAGCTTAAAGGATAACATACTCAACTTTCAGTGACTGAGGGCATACTGTTTGTTATAAGTGAACCTAAGCAAAACAATAAAAAACATTTGAAAAGTCTCTAGGTGTTCCATGACAAGGTCAAGAAGTTCAAGCTTTATTTTGAGACTTCAAGATACCACAACCAGACCAAACAAATCTCCACAACTGAGATACCCTTATTTATCTAAACCACGCTATTAGAGCAGAATACCACTCTCAACTGGCATTACCATTTTCTAAAAAAACCATCTCCTTTACTTTCAACACATTATTCTCCAATTATCCACCTTAATAAAGAGAACTACATATCAACTCTTTCTATAATACATTAAATGAATTGAACCAAAAAATGAACAAATTAAATGAATCCATCCCCATCAAATTTTGTTGGACAATTTCAAGGAACAAACAAACACCCATTAATCATCTAATAATGTATTTAAATCCCATAAACCAATCCTGCACAATTCAACCGCCAATACAAGAAGCATGAAAACATATGAATAGTGAGATAGCAGTGGGGGGAATATAAGACCTAAAATTCATGGGATCCGAGGGGCCCACTTCAGCAGAGGAACAGCTAAGAACGAGAGGCTGATAAGAGCTCTGAAATCCCGCAAGCATTGGAGCGTTATTCTGATAAATAGAATTGGGTTTCAAGAAACAGAAAGATGGCGAAATGGGGCGGCCAAAAGTGGTGGAAAAGGCCATTCCTGGGAGTGATGACAACAGGGAATCTGATTATAATTCTTCCAGATATTAACAAGTTTCGTTTGAGTGTTGGGTTCGTTTTTCCTTTTGGAGTTGGAAGCGTTTGTGTTGGGAAAGTTGGATAATGTTGTTTTTGGAATGGAACTGTTGAAGAATATCTCTGCGGAAAGGGAATTGCAGGAAAAATAAATAAATAAAAATAATTCTGACCTCAATTCTATATTTGTATTTTGAAAAACTAAAAAAAAAATAAAAAAATTGTTTATGAGACATTATGGATAGACATGCTCGTCCGGTTTTGAAAACTAGAATCGAATCAAAGTTATGGTTCAAAAAATCGTTGACTTGATTTCAATTCGAAATCGAAAACCTGAATTGTGATTGTACGGTTTAGTCTTGATTTGGGATTATTTCGAATCGAGAAATCGGCGATTAAACTGTCGTTTTATCATTTTTAATTTTTGAAGTTGTAATTTGTAAGTTGTGATGTTGTGTTGTTGTAATTCGTAAATGTAAGTTCTAATTTTTAAGTTATATCAAATAATTAAGTCAAACAAAATTGTTATTTTGTAATATATTAATAATTATAATATTTATATGCAAATTTAATCTATACTATATATAAAATGAAAAAAGTTGGTAAAAATTACTGATTTGCCATTAATTACCTAATTGGCAAAAATTACTGATTTGCCACTAATCACTTAAATTTATTTGATTTATTTTTTTTGGTTTGGATTCAGGGGAAAATTGTTATAATTTATTTAATTTAATTTCATGATTGCAGAAAATGGCTTCAGGAGTGTGCAAATGTGGGTCAGTTTTTTGATTATTCCTATATAGTTTTGAAGCTAAATTTTTTAAACATAAATTAAATTTTGAAATAAATTAATTTTTTTTGAACAAATCAATCTAAAAACAATGCCGAAAATTATCTACACATCTAAAATATAAAAGAACAAAAATATGAACAAAATATATTAGCAAGTTTAGTAAATGACTTCTGAATTATTCAAAAATTAAAACTCACAAACACAAAACTATTATTATTATTTTATATTGTGTTCAATTTTATTTTCAGATTGAATTGTTGAATATTGATTTTATATTTATTATTTTTTAATATTGATGTTCAATTTATTATTCAAATAATATTATTTTATATTGTATTGTGTTATATTTATGAATTAATTATATTTGTAATTTGATTTAGATTTCATTTTTAATGCATGTTATATCAAATTCATATCCATTTTAAAATTCATAATCTACTATTTACATAGCATATATAATTATATCAAATTTAAAATGTTGAGTTTCAAAATTGTTAGCATTCAAAAATTTTAATTATATCAAATACAATTATTTAAAATAACATAATTTTAAAGTTGAAATATTAACATTTTTAATTAATATAGATATTAAAAGCAATATATATATATATATATATTTATATATTACATTTAAATGATATATCATTACGTTATATCATCAATATTAAAAAATATAAAAATATAAATTTTATATCACAAACTGCGCATCGCGCGGGTGTACTGCTAGTTTTTTAAAAATAAAAAAATGAAGCCGTCAAACCGACAATTGAACGGAGATCGACGATTTACAACCAAAACTAAAATCAAAATCTCAAAATTCGGTTCCGATTTTTCCATTCATGATTTTTCGAACAGTTGAGCACCTCTAATTCGGAGAATATTTGTTTTTCATTTCAATTATCTTACATGTATTTTATTATAAAAAAACAAAAAAAAAATTTCAATGTTACTTTTTAGAAGCAAAAATAAATAAAAATTATTTTGAAACCATTTCCTCTTCTTCTCTCTTTCTCCCTTCTTCACGCTCTCCCTCCCCTTCACTCTTTAGCTTTTTTTTCGAAAATTCTTGAAAATAAAGAGGAATATTTTACATGTTAATTAAATGTGTGAAAACCTTGAATATTGATCCGTTGAATCCTTGATTAATCAAATACAAAAAATTATGTTCGACCAAGATCATTAAATATAATATAATATATTCGGTTTAGACAGATTGAACAAACATACTTCTTTGTATTCGGTCAATCATAATCGACCAAAGCTATCAAGTATGATTTCAATTTGTTCAAGTCGGAAATATAGTCGTAACGGTTTATTTTAGATGAATAATGTTTTTAATGAAATATTTAATATTTTATCGTAATTTTCCTTCACAAGTTAGTTTATATTGATACGATGTTTCTACTGTTAACATTTCAAAAGATAGAAAAATGTGAAGAGGAAGGAGGATGGATATTGTGATATAAGGGCATTTTAGTTTTTTTTTAATTTTTTTTTTAATCGTGGAACTTGAATAATCCCACCCTTTACAAAATTGACATTTATTATGAGTCATTCTATAGTACACCAGTGGTATTAATACACTGGTAGTCTTAACTATTAAATCTTTCATTATTGCATCCTAACCTTTCATTTTCAATTTACTTTTTTTATCTTACTTCATCAATTTACTTTTTTTATCTTACTTCAAAAGTTACTGCAGTAAATCATAAAAATTCACCCAAATAGTCTAGTTTCATAAAACAATACAGTCTATATCTACCTTCTTCAATAATTGTATTTATACGCTAATAGCAACTATAAAATCACAATTAAATCTTCTTGTATTATGGAGCATGTGATGACGAATCATTTGAGACTCATATTCGATATGTTTTATTTTATGTAGATATAATTCTCTTATTAGCAAAATTGTCATGAACATAACAGCTAACCTCATTGCAACCATGGTTTTGTATACATGATTAACTTTAAGAAAATATATGCATTTCAATTTAAATACTAATATTAAATATCAAAATAAATTATAACATTTATATTTAATTTAATTTCATATTTAGTATTAGTATTTAAATTAATCGTGTTGTTAATTTAATTAAATACTATATTACAAATATTAATTTTAGTCGAAACAAATATTAATTATCTTGATCATATCACTAGTTTAAAGGAAATACTAAATTACAAAATATTTAATTTATAGCACCATTATATAATTTAGATGAAATTTCGTATGTGAAGTCATTTTTTGATTTGATGTGATGTTTTAATACACAATTAACATTAAGAAAATATATACATTTCAATTTAAATACTAATATTAAATATTAAAATAAATTTTAACGTTTTAGTTTAATTTAAATTTTATATTTAATATTAGTATTTAAATTAATCGTATTGCTTAATTTAATTAAATACTATTTAACAAATATTAATTTTAGCCAAAATAAATATTAATTATCTTGATTACGCCACTAATTTAAAGTACATACTAAATTACAAAATATTTAATTTACAGCTGAAACAAATATTAAATGTTATTTGATATTGGTTGGTTGGTGTTGTGTGGTTACTTGATAATGTTTATTATTAATTGACTTGTCATGCTAGGTTATTGTATCGACTGCATGTTGGGTTATCCGTATTGGTTGGTTGAATGTTATTTCATTACATGATGTGTCATCAAGATTGGTTGGCTGCATGCCACTTAATTGAATATTTGTTACATCCTATTTGTATATGATTAATCACAATTGTTTCTATACACCAAGTGCACAGATTCTAGATCCGTGCAAACGGGTCAACCTGATCCGAAAGTGCCTTTCACGCACCCCCACGCGCCCAAACCCTAGCCCAAATTCTAACTCAAATTCTAGTTCTGCCGTATATTAACATAACCTTTTAGTTTAGCGAACTTAACATTTTAGTTCTATCCTTATAACCTTTTAGTTATATGCACATAACCTTTTGCAGTGCTGAGTAGTGAAAAAAGTATAAGTTATTCACTGAAAAGGTTATGAAATATGTATATAAAGATTATAGTATTACAATATAAAGATTATATCATTACAACATAAAGGTTTCGGCTATATTGAATTTTTATAGTGAAAAAACTATAAGTTATTTATTGAAAATGTTATGAAATATGTACATAAAGGTTATACTATTACAACATAAAGGTTATATTATTACAACATAAAGGTTTGAGTTATATTACATGAATTTTTATAGTGAAAAAAGTATAAGTCATGCACTGAAAATGTTATGAAATCTGTACATAAATGTTATACTATTACAACATAAAGGTTATATTATTACAACATAAAGGTTATGACATAAGTTATAAAAAAAAAAAGGACGCGGATCCGGGTTAAACCGGACCCGACCTGACCAGTGTGCCCAGTTACATGGATCATGACCCATGCACCTGGTGCACACGAACACTACTCATGATTAATTAGTAATATTACAATCTTTTGATTATCAAGATTACGATTTGGATATATCTTCATCCATTATATAAATATCTATTGCATCCTACTTGTATATGATTAATTAGTAATATCACAATCTTTTGATTATAAAAATTATGATTTGCATATATCTTCATCCATTGTATATGATTTAGTGTGGTGGGCATGATGGATTAATTTTAATTGATTTCACATATCTCATCATTTATATGTAGTGGATTTGGATGGATTTTGATATGAATATATCATTTCGATTTAGATAGACTTTCGTATGTTAAGCAATTTTTGAATTTGATGTGATGTCTTAATACACGATTAATATTAACAAAAATAATACGCTTTCATTTAAATACTAATATTAAATATTGAAATAAATTTTAACGTTACAGTGTAATTTAATTTCACATTTAATATTATTATTTAAATTAAATGGAGAGTGATTAATTAATTAAATATTAGATTACAAGTATTAATTTAATTTCATATTTAATATTAGTATTAAAATTAACCGTATTGATTAATTAATTAAGTACTAAATTACAATTATTAATTATCTTGATAAGACTACCGATTTAAATTAAATACTAATTTAAAAATATTTAATTAACACAAATATATAATGAATTGTGTGGTTTAATTAAATACTCACAATTGTTGGTGTCATATGATTTAAGCAAAATCAAATACATATAACAAGAAAAGACCTATGTACATTTGGGCCTATGTGCATTTGAGCATAGTAAGGAGACCAAATGCAGCCCACAAGACCATAATTAACAGTCCAACCCAAAAGTTAAAAGTTACCTTAATTTTATTTACCACAGTAAAAAAAATGATGTATTAATATCATTGGTGTATAGCAGAATTACCCTTTATTATAATGTGTTGATAAAAAAATTGTCAAACAAACCTTATGTTTATCTACTACTAGGACTCCAATCAGAAAGGAAAATTGAAATCATATTTTTATCCCTTAATATAATAAGTTTTAAAATCTATGTATAGTAACTCTTGCAACTTATGGGAGAAATAACAGTTTTAGTTAATAAATGGATAAATTACAATTTTATTACTCAAACAATATCCTAATTCAATTTTGGTACCTTAATTTCCGCAACTTACAAAGTTGATATTCTAAACTTCCATCAAGTTCTTCCATCAAGTTTGGACGAAATTTGACGGAACATAAGTAATGTGTTAATTTGAAATTTCGGATATCAATTTTGTAAGTCGTGAAAACAGTAGTACCAAAATTAAAATGAAGGTATTATTGAGATACCTATTATCTAATTTACTCTTAATAAATTGTAAATACCAACTTTTCAATTTTGAACAATCATAAGACATCAATAACCCTTTATGCATCTAGTTCCAATGACAGTAAGATTAAAGGAAAAACATAAATGCCATAATAACAAGAAGTATACAAATACCTAGCAATCAAAAAAGTGCTATGGGCAACAAGGAAATACTCGTTTGGACATGAATTGGGTGTAATATCCATCCATCGGTATACAAGTCCATACATATTAACATGTATAGATGTAAACAAACGGTAGATATTGTACTGAGGTATGAACTATGTAACCGATTGGGTATAGAACATAACAACAATGCAAAAAAAACATAATGTGTTTTGGAATGGCCAAATTCAAAAAGAACTTTGATCTCTTGTTGTGCAAAGCTTTTCCTCCAACTGTCATGAATCAGCATATATTCTTGATTTTACCTCAAAGACTTTCGTTCTTCATTCCACTATTCTTCTTCAGCTCAAAGGATAGAGAAGCAAGAGAATTTGGAGTGTTATGATTGGACAATTGAAACACGTTGGATGCTTGGCTACTCCTCATGCTCATCGGAGTTTGATCGGCTTGAATTGGAAAAGTCAAATGATCATTTGAAGATTGAGAAAGAAGCATATCTTTGCTGTTTTCCATAACTGTAGTCTCAGAATGCCCCAAAGATGGAGTGTTGTTGTTTCGCTGTGTGGTCGAACAAGAACGTTGCTTCTTCTTTTTGAACACACCCCATAAATAATACTTGCCGTTGTACCCTACCATCAACCAGTGAAACATTCCGTCATATTCAATTTGATGGTTGGATAATAATACCCAAAATAATCCAAACCTTTACGAAATTTTGCTACTTCGGCAGTTCTTCTTAGATGATTATATAGGGGTTAATTGCTGTAAAAATCACAACCTTTAATCAACTTCTCATTTTAACCAAGATTTTTACTATTTGCAAAAATATCACAATTTTATATATATAGGTGCAATTTCGACCACCGGTCAGACTTTTCCCTTGCTGACGTGTCGTGTTGAAATTGAACCTATGTATATAAGGTTGTGTTAATTTTTGCAAATATCCAAAAGTTCGGTTAAAATGACAATTTGACAAAATGTATTGATATTAGGACAATTAACCCATTAGATAATTAGAACCCTCAAAATCAAGCAGATAAATTTAAGAGAATTGGCTAAAACAGCAAAATCTTGCAAAAGCTTGGATTTTTGGTAACTAGGCCTTTGATCTTTTATCTTGAAAATTCCTATGGGAAGACAGGTTGACTTACTCCAATATTGTAGAGGCAATTCACAAGATGAAAAGATCAAGAGTTTGATATCATTGATCATAACCTTGAGCGCCATCTCTCTCTCTATAACCTCATCCACCAAGCTATCATAAGCTTTTTCATCCCTTCATAACAAGCTAATCAGTAAAAGCTGCAAATTTGAAGGCACAAACTCAAGTAATAATCACTCACCTTTCAGATGCTGGAAAGAAATATAAAGCAATGCTGGCAGATGCAGGAGGAGTGATCCTAAAACGTTTTGGCCACAATACATTCTTTTCTAGGAGTTGGATATCAAGAATAGGTGCCATTGAAGTTGCAGCATTAGAGACTTTCAAGCAGGCTTTACTTGATAGGTGAGCTAGAATTTCAATAAAGGCCTCATCACTTTCATTTTTGATATCAAACCATCCCCTTCGCGTTTAAGAACAGAATAGATATGGAACAGAAGGGTGAGTGATAGTAGTTACAATGATGAATTGCATAATTAAGCAACACATTCAGATTTAAAATGATGCTACTTTATCAAATAATCTTAGGAAGAGCTTATATCCTACAAAGTAAATAGTGGTAATCTTATTAAGAAGGCAGATAATTTTTTACTAAAGCTAGAGCATTGTAGGAGGAGCTAAATTTGCTCAGCTTAAATTCATCAAATTCAAGGCATGCAATGTTTAAAGTGAATGAGAGTTCATCAAACCATAGCATTTCAGTCAAAACTATATACTAAGTCTTCCCAACATAAATCATTTTTCAAGAAAATTTACGTTAAGCTGTACCAACAAGTTTTCAACACCAAAGGTATGAATCCCAAAGTCATAGCCTTAAATCAAACGTGCAATGCTAAACTCTCCCATAAATGTCAAGAAAAAATGCGTAAACTTCAGAAGAGATCAAAATGTCAATTCTATCTTCAAGTAATCAAAAATCCACGAGTATAGTTCTTGGAGCAAAAAATGGGAAATCAAAATAGAAATTGCATCCAAAACTACAACAAAAAACAAGGTAAGCCTATATCCAACTTTGTGGGGTCGGCTATAAAGATCATATCTCTCTATCGTGTTCAATCAAGACACTTGTTCTTAAATAATATGACATCATTTTATATAGTTTCTTTTCAAATCTTTCAAGTGTTCCTTTTCCATTTTCAATTTGCAATAGCAATTCTCTATTTTATACCAAAATGAAGTATCTAAAGTCTCCTACATGCCCAAACCATCTTAAGCACATGTATCTAAGTTCAATATCTTTTGGGGCTACTCCACACTCTTTCTAATGTATTCATTACATATTCAATCTAATCTAATATGTTTGCACATCCATCTCAACCTTTCCATTTCTGCTATCCTCATTTTGTGTTCAAGTTCAAAGTTAGCCACCCAATAGTCTGATCAATAAGGCATTGTCTATTTTATAAAGTTTTCCTTTTAATTTCAGCAGTACTTAACGATCAGATAGTATAGAGGTGTACATCAAATAATTAAATTTACAACATTCCAATCTATATCTTTTCCATACCTTATTAAGTTTCTTGAGACAAAATATATAGTAATTCCATTACATTTCCTGTGATTGTCACATGCATGCTGTCATATGTAACGCTTATTGGTTATTTTAAACACACAATGATTCCTCCAAATGTAACAGTAAAATGAAGGAAAAGTTATACCTCCAAATGGCAGGATTAACTGGCTCTGCAGAGGGGCAATCTGCAGGTTCTAGGGAAGACTGCTTGCATAATTTGTCTGATGTAGAGAAATGATCATTATCCACTAAAGATGACAATTGAAGGTCAATAATGGATTTACCCTCACTTTCGGAGTTGGCACTGTCCCTGCGGAGCAAAATTATGTCCTGTCCAGCCTCTTCAATTTTCTGAGTCTCATCAAATGACTTTATGTTGTTTTCCTGCTTACAAGGAAGAGTACTTTCTGTACCAAATGTAGGTTCATCTATTTTAATTGATTCATTGTGTTCTTGAGAATAGCTATCGATTTCAGGAATCAACTTATCCTTTTCCAGATTATCTTGATCTCCTTGTCTCTCACTCACCAACTTTGTCCCCAAATCCAAATTTGACATATTACCACCAATGGTTAATGGACCTGTTTCACTGATTCCATTACTTATCTGGACCCACCTCTTCTTTTGGTTCAACTTCTCTTTCAAATAATATCTAGTTTCTAGGACCTTTTGTCTTTTGGAACTAATCCGATCGCTTTTTCTTAATGTCTCAGTATTGTTAACCTTGAGTTCACAATCCCAACACCACCAGTTGATATTTACATCATGAGGGTCAAAGTTGTCCATGCAATATCTGGAAGAGAATGAACGTGAGCATCTTATTTCAATCATTATTAGTGACTGGAAGATAGATCCTAAATAATTTCTATGAGCTGTGTCCGTCTCTTATCATCACAAAGTGCTAACAAAGCTAGGAAAATAATAATGAAAACCTTAACAGAAAAAGCTGTCACGGTTCCACACTTAGATTTATGCATTTAAAGAAAAATATTATTTTCTAAATATTCTTCAAAGGTAAACTGCAAATAAGTGCATGATGAACATGAAAGCTTCTTGAAAGTGGATTTCAAGTTGGATAGCTGGATCCTTGTGTTGCATATGAATGATATAATAAAGTTTAATTTTTGTGGTACAGTAATATAAAAAAAAAAATTTTGACATATAAAATTTTCAGACCATGTTCTAAAGCTTCCTTCATACATAAAATAGATCAAATATATCAGTAAATTAAGAGAAGAAATATCTAGCTATATTAAAAAGTAACAGGGTCTGCTGTGATAAGCTTAGAATGGATTAATGTAAAACCAGAAAATAACAAAATTATAAAGTCTAACAGTCAGAATATTATAAAAAAGAGCTGAGTTTTGATACTTACTAAACAATCAAGCTTTCACATCAAACTCTATAGCTTTGATCATAAATAAAATGTCAACCATATCATTACATTAAAGAAGTTTTAGGCTAAATACACCAAACGGGATTATGTGTAAGAGGCAAGCATGGAGGGAGATCAATACAAGCTTATATTGGACATATGTAAAACCAATAAATGAAAGAGCAAGTGAGAGAGAACAAATCATTAAAAGCATATTAGCATATGGCATTGGTGGATAACTTGCAAGCTGTAATAATGTTTATAATATGCACAAAATGAGAATTCATGATTCACATACTGAGCAAAGAATGAACATGGCTTTGAGATAATACTAATAATTCTAAAACAGAAAAATTAACTTGTTGGTAAAATATACCGATGAACAGCAGAATCCGGACAGTTCATGCAGTAGACTAGGAGATCGGCTTCCCCTCTGTCGCCACAAGTCAAACAAACCAAGGCCTGAAATAATTAAAGAAAACATAAGTTATTTGGAATTTTTTTACAGGATTGCGAGGCTAACCACAGTCGTGTGTTAAAAGCCATGTTCTGCAGTACTATAACATATAGTCTTATGAGATATGGTACACTCAAGAGAGTGAATCCATGCAAGCCTCAACATATGCAGGAAAATGAAAACAATTTAGACACCTAAATGCGACCATAATCGTATCTAGAACCAGCAAACGTTCAACTAAAGAGCCTTATTATCATGATACAACAATATATTAATGTAATACATCCACCAACATCTCACATCTCATTCAATCTGTTCTAAGAAAGAAAGAGGATAAGAACTTAAAGTCAGCAACAATCTGTAAAATCAAAACCCATTGTGTGTCAAATGCCCAACCATTCAACTCAAGACAAGCTAATGACAGAGGCACATTCAATATGTTTTCAGAAGCAAGAGAAATAATGTGAATTTTCTGTTACCCAAATATAGAACTAAATTCATTTTTTCTAGTTTCCAGTGAAATCAAGATGGAAAAAAAATGGGGGGTTTCCAACTCCATTAGTATTACAAGATGAACATGAACCTCCCAAATCACAGTTCCATAAACTAATATTCTTCATTTTCCCCATTTGAATTTAATAAACTATTTTTGATTGACGCTTTATCCAGCCAATCGAAACCACACAAAAGATCATCCCCATCACGTAAAATATTAAAAATAAATGTAATATAAACAGAATGGCATTATAGAATAATGCAATTAATCATACATAAAAACAACTTAACAAGAAAATCCGATACTTTAGGAGTTAATGGTTGTGTGCCCTCTATAGTATCAGTGAGTGGTATATATTTCGAAAAAACTAGCAAAATACAAACACACTCTCTCTCTCACTGACACACAGAAGAGAGAGAGAGAGAGAGAGAGAGAGTACCGTTTGAAGTGGAGAGACAGGCGGAGAGTCCATAGGTTTTTCACGTAAGGAGGGATGGGGATGAGGTTGAAGATACAAACACCATGCAGTTGAAGAAGAAACGACTCTAGAAAGTGAAAGGCAGAGATAATGGGGGTGGCTTTCGTAGTTTCCTTTTTCTCTTGGGACTCAATGTTATATTATAGGAATTCGTAATTTCCTTTTACTGTTGGGATTAAATGTTATATTGTTGGAATGAGGTTTTCTCTTGGGACTCAATGTTATATTTTTTTATTTTAAATCAATCATCATGCTTCATGTGTATCGAGCAAACAAGATCATTTATTTCACATTAGTATTTCATCGATATTCCAAAATAATCACCACACAGCAAGTGTAAAGATGATATCACTAATTTACACATGACATGAATTAAAAATAATGAAATACAAATTTAGATAGAGGATCCAATTCATATATCAAGGACATTACTAATTAATACGTGATGTATATTATATATCATGTAACACTAAATGTTACCCCGAATATAATAGAAAATCTAGATTCTATATTATAGGGTTTGCTTATCAATTTGGAGCCTAAAACTGTGGGTTCAAATTTTATAGAGAACAAAATTGTTTTTGTTTTTTTTGGTTTGGGTTATACTCAGTTTCGAAATTGGGTCATTGAGGTCAAATCAATAATTTACATAATAGTAATTTTGAGAGG
The DNA here is from genome assembly GCA_028654395.1 of Scutellaria barbata. Taxonomy (NCBI): domain Eukaryota; kingdom Viridiplantae; phylum Streptophyta; class Magnoliopsida; order Lamiales; family Lamiaceae; genus Scutellaria; species Scutellaria barbata. The sequence goes on from CM053650.1 coordinate 7,009,859, forward strand.
TCATAATTATTATTCCCAAATTAGTTAGATATGTGTTTGTAACTAGTTTCTTGAAAAACCAAAAAATTTAGGCAAAAAAGTTATATACCCTGGGCTATATATCCCAAAAAGTATATATTAGTTTGGTATTAATTGTACACATATAAAATATTAGTTGTATATTCATAAAATATTAATTGTGACTTATATAACTGAAATATATGTTTATATTTTACTTGTTTAGTAAAAGGTATTAGTTGTATATTAATAAGATATTAATTGTTTATTCATGAGATATTACTTGTATAATTGAAATATATGGATTAGGGAAAAATATTAATGAAAAATATTAATTGTATATATTTTAGTGAAAGATATTGATTATATATTTATAAGGTATTAGTTGCTTACTTTTAAAGTATTACTTGTATGAAATATATATTTTAGTGAAACATATTAATTGTATATTTATTAGGTATTAATGGTTTACTTACAAGATATTTACTTGTATAACTGAAATATATGTTTTTGTGAAATATATTACTTAATGTATTACTTCTATAGCTAAATGTATTTATCATATTATTTAAAGATATAAGAGTTGGGGTAGGGAACATATTGTATCCTAGGACTAGGACACACTAGCCCTTCTAAAAAAATCTAAGGTACCACAAAATTCCAGTCAATTTGATTTGTTAATTGTTATTACATATTAGAATCATTAAGGCTTCATCTTTAGTTTCAGTTGTGAACATATTAGAAGCATTAAAGCTCCATCTTTAGTTTCAGTTGTGAATAGTTATTGTAATCTACACTCTATAAAGATGTATACCACTTAAACTACTAGTTAGATGTGAACATTGAGATATCTAGCTTTGAACATTTGTTAAATTGAGTAGAAAGGCTAATGACATGTGTCACTCAATGAATGAAAATTTTCTCATCCAAACCCTATAATATGTTAGTAATTTATTACTATTCATTTTTATTACTAATTATATATTTGGAAAGTATAATGTAATTACTCTTACATTCCATTTAAGAGATAAATCATTGGTAGGAATAAAATTCATATAAGATATTCCAAAAATAATGTACCATTTTCTTTATTAAGGTTAACAAAGTTCATTTTGTATATAAACTACAAAAGTAAATAAGTAACAAAATAAATTTCTTTATTCATATTAATATAATTCACTAACACATATATAATTTCGTGTAATTTTGTTAAATTTCTATATATAATAATTTTCTCTTTTATTCAAAGTTAATTATATTAATACAGAAAAATAATTTTACTTTGTATATAAATAATATATCCTCTGTAACTTTATATATTTCAAATTTTCATATATTAATGTAAAAATTTTAGAAGCTGGATGCAGGAATAGCGACTTATATCAAATGTCTAAACTAAGGAATTTACGTCGAAAAATCTTGATAAATGATTATTCAAACGAGATTTATTGTGAAAAAAACACTAAAAAAAAAGATAGAATGGTTTAAGAGATTGGTGACACTGTTTTTTTCTTGGTGGGGACTATACACTCCCACTCATTTAAAATAAAAAATAATTATATATTAAATGACATAAATACTTTTATTATTTATTTAATTTTATGTTATATAATTGAAAGGATGGAATGATAAAATTATGTAGTGTGTTTAGAAGTTTGGTAGCATTAAATCATTTTAACTTCTTGTTGTTGAATAAAAATTGTAAATAATAGTTATAGTCATATTCAATGTGGTAAAAGAAATCAATGAAGTTAATAATACGAATATTAAGATAAGTACAGAGAGTAAGAGTAGAAATTAGCAAGAGAGGGGCCTTTGCTTATTTTATATCTTATTTGAACAACTAAAAAACGACTAAGATCGGAAGAAATAATAGGGAGCTCGATTATTGTTATATGAAAGTTTTTTTGTCTAAAATTGTCAACCCCATCTATTACATTAGAAGTTGGTGAGGGGATTTTTCATTGTCTTAGTCTTGTGTCGGTCATGGAGGTGGGTCCTCCTTACAAAATAACGATCTCTTATATTTTGATTAGAATATAAAAATATTGTAGTTGGGGATGAATATACACTGACCTAATTGGGGAGGTCGACACATATTTATCCATCTTTTCTCCTGACAATTCAAAAGACGGTAATCATTTGATCGGAATGATCTACCTGAAGGTGAGTTGGTCGATTTTAATTTCTCTTTGAGTCGAAATATTAATTGGTGGGACCTGCTAGATATATTTTGGTATAACAAGTGTGTTTAATAATGAGTGGAGTGTGTTCATATTTTTTTTCTTGGTGACTTGAACAAAATACTCAATAGCTTGACATCTTTACCACTAAACTATCATGTTGCATCAAAAATTAGTAACAGTTTCAAACCTATTAATCAACAAAAATAAATAAATTTTACAAATATACATTTTAGAATAAACTATGATAATTATTTGGAAAATTTTGATATATAAGTTTTTATCATATAACTGAAAGGGAAATTTGAGTATCTATCTAAAATTTAGTATTTTAGAAAATTATAAAACAATAATTAAAAACTAAAAATATGGCACGGGTGTTGAATAATATGACTGATATAACAAAAATAAATTATGTTGTTTTATAAATACAACAAGATTAATTAATTAATATATTAATCAAACTATATTATTGATAATGCTAAACTAGATAATAGATATAATACAAAAGTAACGAAATCATAAATATATTTGAGTATAAATGATATTTAAAAATTTCTACGTTTACTATGTTTATTTTTTAAAACTCGTGTGTCACATGGACACTATGTTAGTATATATAATTATATATAACAATACAATATTCACTGTAAACCGTTTTGAACTTGCAACAAGAAAGTCTACACTTTTTTAAAAAACTTAAAAACTTGAAGATGTTTATAGAATTTTAATATTTCTTCATTTATAACAAAAAAAAAAAAAAAAAGACAATTGTATCGAGAAGAACACTAAAGAAGAAACAGAATAATCATCAAGTAACCACATACATCACATAAATACTTCTATTACAAGTTTGGAAATCAAACATTGGATTATTCTTCAAAATCCCAACATAATAAGGTTTTCAGGTGTCCAAAAAAAAAAAAAAAAGAAAGACAAGTCATGAAATCATTCCATAACAACCTTTGCCCCAACAGCTTTCATCTTCTCAATAATATCTTGTGCTTCTTCCTTGGAGACTCCCTTCTTAATAACAGCAGGTGCTTTTTCTACTATCTCCTTTGCTTCTTTTAGTCCTAAGCCCACAAAACCTCGAATCTCTTTAATCACCTTGAGCTTTGAAGCTGCATCATAAAACTCGATCTTGAGCTCAAACACCGTCTTTTCAGCCTTCTTTCCTTCCTTTGCAGCTGCGGCTGTTTCCGTTTTCTTTGCAGCTGCTATATCCATAATGACGAACCTTTCCTTGATCGTCAACTTCTTCATCATTGTACTACAAAACTTGTCCATCATTATATTAGAGAGCTCTGCAGCTTCAGCAAGTGTGAGTCCAGACATTTCATCAACGAGCCTCCATACCCGCTTAGTTGGGGGGCTTCAAAGATTTGTGGGATTGAAACTTGTGGGATCATAATCAGTTGGGAGCAGCTGTTGGTCTATCTCTACTTCTTTCTTTGAAGTTGCAAGTTGAGCAAAGTGTCTATTCACCCCAATAAAGTTACAAGAACGAGATGCAATGACACGAGAGCATAGATGTTCTCTAAATGATCCATGTGATAAATGATGCCTGGCTCTTGAGATCAAACTCATTCCATAACTTGAAACTAAGTTCAATATTATCATTCAAGCCTCAAAACAGATAATATACGAGTCCCTGTATATACCAAACACACAGACCTTGAGTTCCAAATTTTCTAAGGTAAAATAAAACTGCAGGGGAAAAGAAATGCATCATTCAAAATCAAAAATCATGAAAGGTCTATCAAGCACCAACAAGGCAAAAAATATTGGGTTTAGCATTAAAATTTACATTCAAGATACAAAGTCTATCACAGATGTTTACAAATCTGAAAAATACTTTACAGAAGTCTTGCTATGCTATGACACATCCACCTTCCAAGAAACTACTTTCTCGGTAACATATCATTGAAAAATCAAAAAAGGGGGGAAATAATACCTTGGACATAAAAATAAAAAAAAAAGAACCAAGGCAGTCAAAAGCATGAAGTGCACTGAAGGCACAAAGTCCTGCAGTGTTTTAGGTGCAAACTGCAAAAGAAAAAAAAGCATGTTCGACCCACGAGAGGTGCACCACCATTCTAAAAAATTATCCAGTGCACTCCATTGAATCCACACCTTTTGGATTATAAAATTGATCCATACATACAAATCAATAAAACCATGAAATACTTAATTTACATTCCTAGTTTATTTATAGTGCAGTATTCTAATATTTCAAACACTTTATCTCAAGGGCACACCAAATGTACATAATGTGCGCTTAAATAAAATACACAGTTAACACATGAAAAGAAATAGAGATTGCGAATTGCAATTAGTGAGCATAAGCAAGAAAGTGATTCATGATATCTATAATTAATTACCTAATCAATCCTTTTAAGTCCCTACTCGTATAAATAACTGCAATGAAAATCAAGACCCTCCGTTTTCAAAAATGACACCAACAGTTCAGGCATAATATTCTTAGCATGGAAAAAAATAAAATCCAACAAATACATCATCAATATAAATCAAGAACATTCATATAATTCCACCCATCCCCCCTCCAGCCACTACAAATAATGATTGCAAGGGCATTCGTATGATTCCATTCTCAATCCCCTTTTCAACAACACAATGGGTTGCGAATTGCACCCTCCAAACACTTAAAAAAGAAATGCAGTCTGAAGATTAACTATGGAGAAAGAATGGCTGCGCAAATACTTAGAGGAATTCCCTTCTAAACAAAAAGCTAAAAGAAAAATGGACAAAAGCGCAGAAACACAACTCTTAGTTTGTTATTTTTCTTAAAAACAAACCGACGGCGAAGCATCACAGACAAACTGCGCCCTTCCGTACATCAGGAAAATCCGCCTTCTTAAAGAATTAGTCAAATTTCCGGCACACTCCACCGGAAATTGCATCGGAAAAAGGAATCAAAGCTAAACTTTCAAGAAGACGAAGAAGATTCCTGTTTTTCAAGTCCAGAGTTGGCTGTCTATTCTTGCCCTAATTTTTGTTTATTAATTGGATGGGGCAAATGAGCTTTACAATTATCATTAAAACTTTAATTAAAAATCCCTCACAAAAATGTTGTTGAATTAAGAAAGAAATCATGAAATTATATCTAACGCATTTATTATAATTTAAACATTTATAAACTAGTATTATGTACAATAATACAAATTACATTACAAGAAAAGGAAATCGTAAAATAGTAATGAAAATTTTCTATTCATTATTTATACATTCCCAGCAGATGTAGATGGTGTGGTTTTTTATTTTTGGTAAAGAAAACATTAAGTTGTTTATCAAATGTAAGTTCAATTCCAATTATTTCAATTTTAAAGCGAATTGGATAATATACTTGGATTTTCTAATTTAAAATAGTACATAGTTATTTTGTGAAAGATAAAAAAAATACATCAACGTAGAGGCTAGATTAAATGATTAATATATATATGTATATATATGATCACTTCTCTGAAACATCAAAAAGTCATTTCACTTACATTACACTTTTTTAATTGCACTGCAAAGAGTTAACAACTCAAAAGGAGAAGAATGAAATAACACAATTTTGAAATGAGTTTCATAATTGATGATTTCGAAAAGTTAGGATTTATCTGATTTTATAAAATACATTGAATTTAAATTTATACGGTAAAACGAAATATTTCAAAATGTATATAAAAAATGTCAAATCATTTATAATTTCGATAAGAAAATTGTTTTTAACTTCTTTTTTCAAATTTTTTTATTTTCACTTTTCAAGGACAATGCTTTCATTTTGACTCTAATAGAGTTCATTCATCAAAAAGTTGCAATCTTGTGGTCGTGGTCTGCTGTATTGTAAATGAATCGAGTTTTGAACTGTATCAACAACTATTCAAACTTTTTTAAAATGTTATCGAGCTTTATAAATTTATACAAATAATGTTCACAATCACTCGTAACGATAAAACAATGCAGACAATAACATAGCCAAGAATTCCGATTAAAAAGATTGGGTGATGACTCAGTGGAGCAACAAGCAAAGTGATATCTATGTCAACAAAATGTTTAGGCCATCAATCACCATTGTTAGATACTTAGATTTGAAATAAAACAATGAAACAAGATAGTTTTTCCAATACTTACATAAATAAGCCAAGACATGCTCAAAAGGAAACTCCCTTTTTAAAAAAATTGCAGGGGTTTTCTCATTTCTTAACTAAATTGTTTACTTCCTTTAGTCCTTAATCCTTCAAACTTCGACTATCGTTTACTTACTTGAGTTTTGTAGCCGTCTTTTCATCAAAAGATTCAATCTTGAACCCAAAAGCTGACTTTTCATGTTCTCTTTCATCCTTTGCAGCTCGGCCAGCAACCCCGGAAGCACCCGGCTTCATCTTAAAACCCTTCTTACCCATCAATATTATACCAAGCTCTGCAGATTCAGCCACTGTGAGTTCAGATATTTCATCAACGAGCCTTAAAACCCTCTCACTTGAGGAACTATGGAGCTCTTTGGAATCAGAATCAGCTGGGAGCCTTTCTTCGCCTCTTTTTACTTCCTCGGAAGTTGCAGGTTCAGCATAGCATCTAGTCGACCCAATAGACTTAAGGGAGCATGATGCAATAATAGGAGAGAATGAACCATGTAATAAATGATGTTTGGCTCTCCCAATCAAATTCATAGAGTAACTTGAATAACTTACACCGTTATAGAGACCCAGCTAAGTCCCTGTGAATACCAAATAACACAAACCTTGAAAATCAGGTGACAAAGTTTCCTAAGATAGAACAAGATTTTCAGAACATACAAAATGCAAAAGACGCATAATTCACGAACAAAGTCATGAAAGGCTTATCCAGCCCCAAATAGTATATGTTTACCAAAAATTGCAGCATTTTCACAATTTTGAACACTTTATAGATTATAATTTTGATCCATATATTCAACAATACAAATCAATAAAATCATAAATTGCTTAATCTATATACCTAGTAATGCTATTTTAGAGTTCTTATATTTCACACATTTAATCTATCATTAGTGCACACCATATGTACCTGAAAAGAAAACTAATCTATAAAAAATCAAACACACAATTAATACATGAAAAGAAATGGAGATTCCGAATTGCAATTAACATAAGCAAGAAAGGAATTCATGATATGTACAAGAAAATTAACTAATCCTCCATTTGAAGTCCCTGCTTAAATAACTGCAATGAAAATCAAGACTCTCTCATCGTCAAAAACCACACCAACATTAAAATATTTAATATTTAAAAGAATTAATAATCTGAACATGATCATTTGAGCATCCAAACACAATCAATCAGCAAAACAGACATCCCCCATCTTCATTCTCAATCCCCTTTTCAACAACACAATTGATAGTGAATTCCACCTTCCAAACACTAAAAGAAGGAGGAACAATGGCTTGACAATGATTACAGGATAGATAAATTCCTTTTTAAACAAAAAATTAAAAGAAAAATGGACCAATGTGCAGAAACACAACTTATAGACGCTATTTTTCTCAATTTAAATTTAAAAAAAGCCGATTTTGGAAAAACCAAATTAAAACGCAGCCAGAAGTTGGAAAAGGGAAACAAGACAGAAGTTTCTAGTAGAAGGAAAAAAGAACAACATACCAGCTTCAAGTTCAGAGTTGGGTGTCTCTATTCTAGCCCTAATTTTTGTTTATTAATTGGATGCAGCAAATGAGCTTTACATGTATATATATATATATATATATATATATATATATATATAATATAGGAACATGGGCTTTACAATAAAAACTTCAATTAAAACAAAACAATGCCCATATGGCACTAATTTGGAGGAATGATATTCATCGAGTTGGGGGTGTAAATGCAAACTCACCTCTTATGAAATTGCAAAAAATTGAAAAAAAAAAATTTATATTATTATTACAAGCTAACATTTTTAAAACTTAAAATATAATAATGTAGATACTGATAAAAAGTGAGTTTGAATCAAATTACTCATAAAAATCAATCAAAATGTTGCATTAGTTTATTGGATTTTCCCATATTTGATTAATTTTCACAAACAATGAGGTCAATTTGGGTATTTTGTCCAAAATTTGAGAGTTATAAATGCATTTCACCTAAAGATTTAAAAAAACATTTACATGTTGTAATAGCTAAGTAGACCAAAAAAAAATGCATCATTTTAAACACTAAGGACAAGAAAAATAAAAGATGTATAATAAATTATGAAAATCATAATAATATCATTATTTTCCAAGCAATCAAAATATGGTTTTTGAGGATGGAATTTGTGGCGTCAACCTATAGGGTTTATCGTTTTTCTAATTTTTTCTCTAGATAAGTGTGAGAGATTACCTTTTGATTTAATCTCCACGTTTCCATAAAACCATATTGTTTTTTCTACATAGATTTTTCTATATTGAGGTTGTAATGAAACTTGCATTGTCAGGTTTATAACTAGCTCCTTTGTCTTTTCTTACTTGTTTTTTCTTTTGTTTTCTTTAACAAAATTCGGGCATTTATTAAAAAGAATAAGAAACAAAAGTCAATGTTAGTCTTATTAACTAGACATTATCCTTAGAATACTACTGCTGCTAAGTTAAAAGTATCAATTTTAATTTTATAACTGCAAAAAAATATCCATTTCCATTCATTTTTCCACCAGAATTAATAAAATCCACCAAAATTAACATGTGGCTTGTATGTGACATGTTTTACTAACTTGGAAACTATTTTCAAAATTTTATCTTTTACAAATTTTCACATCAAAGTCAGCTATTCTAAATTATCGAAAACCCCAAATTTTATAGATTACATGTAAGTCATATGCCAATTTTTTGTGGGATTTTATATATTTTGGTGAAAGAAAAAAAACTTGAAATTGGGAGTTTCATGACCAAATTGATGTTTTTAACTTATCATAGCAATTTTTGGGCAGTATTTGACTAAAAAGGAATTATTCGTCTTTTAAAATATATATATAATTTGAAACCAAACAAGTTTCTTAAAGAACCTTTTGAAACAAATATTGATATTTTCAGAACATTAAAATACAAAATGATTTTTAATAAATCTTTAAAAATAACGTTAATGCTTTCGGGACCTCAAAATCCATTTTGCCATAATTTTATTCCCCAATCAACTTTTTAAAAAGAATATTGCAATTGCAATTGATATACTAACACACTTAAATTTATCAAAATCTTAGACCAAAAGCTGATTTTGTACAGTTTTCCCCAATATAAATATAGGTAATACACAAAAACAATGCACTTAAGTAATTTGATCTTCGATTAGAGTTGGGAACGTATCCAACAAACAGAGATGTAATTAAACTTCACCAATGAATTAACTTTTTTTTTTTGTCACTAAAACATATCAATTCTGCCTAATGATGTCATTTACATTTTTAAACATGTACATATAAATTGCACCAAAAATCTGCACAAACTGTTGCTTCTCTAAAACCTAAGCCTACAAGAATCTTGATCATGATCCAATGTAGAAATCAAACAATTGCCATCGACTAAAAAATCACGACTTACAATTCAACAAGTCGATTTCAAGTGAAGGAAGGCTTTTGATTCTTGAACTCCTAGACTCTGACGGGTAATCCATAGTTATGGAATGTCTTGATGGTACCATCGAGATTTGCAGTGACAAAAACGAGACCCCATGTTGTGGATTGGAACGTGGGGCCATCGTCATTCCTGAGCTGATGAAAATGATCGCCACACGTTACAGAGTCGTGTTGTGGAGAAGGCGAATCCCACAATGGAAGCTTCTCTTCAGGCCATGTTATCGAGGTGGGCCTACTCGACCCATCCATGGAGAACCAATTTGCAAGAGAGAAACGTTTCGAATCCCATATTCTTGATGAGCTCTCTAGGTGATCGCGTGTTAGGACACTCGTTGGAGAGCTATCACGATCAAGATTGTTGTGTCCTGCATTCAAATCGGACCATGGTAATACCACGGACACACCTTTGGAGAAAAAACTCTCACATGAACGTGTGGATTTCGCCTGTTTAGGCATTTGGATGCACAAATCATCATAGTTCCAAAGATATACGCGAGAATCCTCCCCAATCGAGACTAGGTGCCTTCCGCTTGAAGTGAATGAAGCCGACATTTGACTACCTGACTTCGTTAAACCTAGCAACGAACCGTTTATCAGATAACATATATATAGTCGGAAGTAAATATAATGAAAATAGACAAGAAAGCAGTTTTAGCATGTAAGAATAATCTCTCTACGTTCCAAGATGACAAAATCGATAGTGGTAGCAACAAAGTTCAACTATATTCTGCATGTACGATCTAGGAACACTACAAGAAAATTGTAAAATGGGGGCAAAAAATTTCACCACTAACCAACATAAAAACACTGCCAAAACGATTTATTTAGTGGCGAAAAATCTCTCTATGAATGTCATCGCTATAACACCATAGTTATTTAACTTATAGTAAAATTTATTATACTCATTATTAAAGACAAGCCTCATTTAGCCTAAAATGTTTCGATTCTTGCCACTAAAATTTAGTGGCTATTTTCCCTTTTTCTTGTAGCGGAATAAATTCATAGATAACAGAAAGATGAGGAAACGAAAACAAAGAAACAATAGTAAAAAACATCGGAGTGTTGATTTTTAAATTAAGACTATTTCAATACCTTTGTACTTGCGAATAATCTCAAGCCCGTCAAGAATACGAATCTTGGAGTCCTCCGATGTAATCATCAATCTTCGAGAGTCGTTATTCAGAAACTGAGGATGATAAAAACAATGTAAACAAAGCAAGCTCAAAAATTCAATCAGTGGACAACCAAATTGAAGGAAGATATTACCTGAATGCCAGTAATTTTGTTGCCAGATGATCTTCTTTTGCCATGGATGTTCATCTCTGCATTTAGGACAAGCTCGTCACCTGATGACTCATAGAATCGACAATTACCAGAAAGAGTACCAACGACAAAACCCTGTCCAAACAACCGGAAAAATGTTATATTTCTTTTCACCATATTTCGATTGTTAATATAATAGCATTATCAATATCAATATCGATATCATGTCTTACCTTTCCATTTGGTTGGTAGCATACTGCAGTGACTATGTCTCGAACATTAGCCCATTGCTCGACTCTACTTCTATGGATGCCCCAAACACGAGCTTTACCATCAATCGAACCACTCACAAAGTAACTCTCGTCCACAGGATTGAATTGAACACATGTAACTGGATCATCCACACAATTTTGATAAGCAAAAAAAGAACAAAAACAAACTTCTATTAATCAGAGTATAGAAAAGAATTTACCATAATTGCTGTGATGATAAACTCCGAGACATTTGTCCGAGTCCACGTGCCATAACCGGACCGTCTTATCCATAGATGATGACAGAAGATGCTGCAACCAAAAAATACAATCTCATTTAAATCCCAAAAAAAAAAAACATATTAAAGAAACAATTAAGTACTAGATAAAAGACATACATTAGATGGAGACCAAGCCAGGTCCAAAACATCACTGCTATGATCCATGAATCTGTGCGAGGGTTCTTCTTCTAGATGGAAGATCTTTTCAGGGATAATAATGGAACTCGATTTGTGACTCAGTTTGCTAACTACATCAAAGCTACATTCATCGGCATTGCAAGCGGCGTCCACCATAGTGACACGCCATATTAAAACAAGACCATCTTCACCACCACTAGCTATATATTGGCCATCCGGGCTAAACTTCATCGTCCAAATTAGGCCGTTGTGGGCCCTAACTTCTTGGCCAGCGTACACCCCGGTGCATTCCATATAACTCTTCCGATTCTGATCCATTTTGACTCGAGTCATCTTTCCAGACTCATTGCCTAGCTTTGATGCCTTTAAGCTATGGTTTTTCTTCACCATTCTAGTAAAGCTTCTCAACCAGCTCATTACTTTCTTCGTTTTCTTATTGACTGTACAAATATCTCCCTCCTGTTGCTTCAATTCATACTCACTATCACACACTGGTTTCTCGTTAAGCTCCATCTCAACATCAATGGCTACATCATCCAACCAATCCCTATCGAAGTAATCAACCGAACAGTTTGCTTGACTGTTCGAATTCCGCCTTTCCAATAGCAAACTGTCACTTGATGAAGACCCTATACTGGCTTCACTAATCCTATCTGATTCAAATCCCATTCTTGACAAAAAATTGCCCCTTCGTTCACTGACACTCTGTGGCTCTCTCAACCAAATATCATAATCCGAGCCCTCATCGGAGATCAAATGATCAGACGTGTCAAAGAAAGCCTCTTCTACCTCACCAAGAATCAACATTTCCACATCAAACATAACCCCACTCAAAGAATTCTTGCTAATGCCATTTCACAAAGGACACACACCCTTTATAAACCAATCAAATTCCAACAATCACGGCCCGAGTTTCACTCCCAAAGCCAACGGAACAAACCCACAGTAACTTAAGATAATTTGCAATAAAATAACAGAGAAACAAATGGGAAACAAAGAAACCGAAAGGCTACAAATGGTTTGTACCTTTGGATAGCTTGGAAAACAAATAGAGAATCCCAACAGTATCACCGACCCCCCTTTGATTGTGGCCTCTCTCTCTATATATATGTGTGTGTGTGTATGAAGGAGCACCACCAAGTTCTCTGTATTTTGACTTGGGAAAATGGTGTGAAGGTGAAGGAAAGGTAAAAAAGACCCAATCTTTGAAATAAAAAATAGTAAAAAAACACAATGTATGAAATAATAAAGAAGAACCAATAAATGGGCCTTGAGATCTGTGAATAGGGAAGATGGTTTTTTGGGAATTTTGGCAGCACACGAGCGGCGGAGCACACAAATGCTGCCGGGCTCGCAGTACTGAATAATTCTGATGCCTATATATATATATATATATATGTCTGTGTGTATGTATAGACGGCAAATGTGTTGGGTTTTTCTGCCAATATGCTATGCTATATACTACTACGCTATATCATAGCTCACCTTCTCTCTCCTCAAAATGGCACCACCCCTCTTTCTGTCTCTCAACAAACACAATCCAAAGTCAATTTCCACACAAAGTCCAATGCTCACCCCCACTTTAGCGACAAACTGTTAAATATTGAGAAAACTTTGAGTTAGAAGAAATACGAATTCAAGAAAACATAACTATGCACTGTCCCTCTATTTAAGAAGGAGAACAAGGAGGGAGGGATAGAAACATTTTTGTCTGAAGATTTGGTTAATTTTATGATTTTATCTTAGGAGGAAATAATCTGTGAATCCTTTGATTTTGTCTTTTTAACATTATAATTTTTATTCACTTATTTTGATTCTATAATTTTAAAAATTTTAGATCTTTATTTGACATTATAGAACCTTTTTATTTAGCGCAAATTATCATTTCAAAATTCACTAAATCCGCATATAAATCCACAGCTATATTGGCATATATCAACCGGTTTAAGTAAATTCAGATAAATGAAATTTACCAAAGAAAATATATACCTTCAACCAAACTCTTTGGGAAACAATGATCTTTTCTATTTAAAAAAAAAAGGGAAATATTTGATTTATAGTATATAAAATCCACGCGATCTTAATTGGGTAAAGATTTCCTTTCTGAAAATCATTAATGGGGTTTTAAATTAATAGATGATAACAAGTAATTATTGGTGGTTATAGAGAATAATTATTATATTATTAAAAAGAGGGGGGGGGGGGGGGGGGAGGGGGGGGGGTGGTTGGAGAGATGAGGGTACAGGCTGTGCATTTGTTGGTGTGTGCTATTTAGATGCAAACAAGGCTAGAGAATAAAAGTTGAGAAGCTAATTGCCTACAAATTACTCTCTTTTTGGCTACTCATCTTAGCTGTTACCTATCACACTCTTTCGCTACCTAAATTATTTAATTGAGATGGCGATTTCTCACACACATTTTCATTCATTTATTACTATTGTTCTTTTTTCAATTCTTTCATTTAACTATGGAAGGACGAAAAATTTCCTCATCCAATTTGAACCTGTGTTGTTCGAGGAGTTTTCTTCTACATCATCATAAATATTATCAACTTGGTTGAGTGTTTTTGGGTTTTTTTTTTTAATTTTTTCTTTAAATTATGACAAATTTGTGAAAATGGTGTAGGACGATTATCGGATCTTAATGATTCCAATACTGTATGAGTTGGTTTTTGAAATTAAGTTATATGATTTTTGAAATTTTACAATCTCATAACTATTGAATTACTGATATACAGTTTAGTTATGTGTCGTTACTTCTAGATCTACTCGTTACTTGTAGGTCTACTCGACACAGAGCGTTGCGTCATTAAGATAATGCCAAAATTTCGATGAAATCATTAATTTAGGACTATAATTCCAGCATATTAGAAGTTCTTGGATTTAATTGCAAAAACGGATTGGTATGAGATTAAAGTTGTCAAGACTCAATAGTTACAGAATTATTTTTATAATTTTCTCATAAAATTCCAACAAACCACCAACTTACGGCTAAAATTGTAAATTGGTTGAAGGTTTTAGAACTTTATTATAAAACTTTTTGGTATAGATTTGAAAATTTCGAGACATAGCGGGAATTTTTTTAGACTTTTCCCTTATATAATTGAGAAGCAAAGTATTAATTGTTTAAAAAGTGAATACAAAGATAGAATATTGCATTAAAAAAAAAAATGCAAGCAAATTAAGTTATTAGAAACACCTTTTTTTTTTTTTTAATAATCTAGGTTTGATTATTTATTAGGTAAGCAAATATAAAATTTTAACTGAGTAAAACTACAATTTATTTTTTTAGTTTTTCTGTGTCATTATGTTTCACTTTTGCCAATCAGAATAAAGATTCAAAAAATTGGAATGAATTAAATGCGATATCATGTAACAAAATGGATAATCTACTCTTGGTGTTATAATAAGTTTAGAAATGTTTAAATGACGAATATTAGTTAGGCGTGTAATTCGAGGCATGAATTGTACACATTCGATTAATCTATTATAGTATTTGTTTTATTTTTGTTATTGTTATTTAAGAGGAATTCTGTTGTAGGTTAATTTTGAATACCACAAGTCTTACTTATGGGGAAACACAAACTTTATTTTAGATAATAATTTTTATTCAGTAATTACAATTATCTTTTCTTATGTTAAACTTTTTAAAACTAAGTGATCATGAGTAAAAATACTTTGAGTTTTTTTTCTCATATATATAATTTGATTCGAACTGATCAATCAATTCTATAAATATCATATGGTTTGAGGAGATCATATGTTGTAAAGCTAATGATTGAAGGGATTAACTTGTAATAATTAAAAAAAAAAACATTTACATGATACTGGTAAATGAACCAAAAAAATATAAATTTTTAAACATAGAATATTAGAAAATAAAAGGTGAAAATAAAGAATGAAAAAAAATAATAACACAAATTTAGAAAAAATATATATTATTTTTCCATATTAAAAATGGAGATATAGTAGGTTTAGATGAAGTATGAAGAAGGAAGGCAGTAGAAGCCACCTCTTTATGTCACTTTTTCTTATTTTACAGATTTTTTATTTTATTATTTATTTATTTTAACAAAATGAGAAAGAAAGTGGAGGATATGTCAATGGCCATTCTTTTTTTCTAATAAATAATTGACTACATACTTCACTGCTCACGTGGCCATTACTTATCCTAGTTTACACCAAGCGTCACAAAATTAAATTTAAAATATTTATTTAATAGCACAATTCTAAATATAAAATTTCGATATTATTCTTTTTAAGAAAATGTTTTTAGTAAAACTGGTCAATTAATTACTTTCAATAAAATAAACATTCCATGAAACATGATTAAAGTAAAAAAAATAAAAATAAGAATTAATTTTTTTTTACTTAAGTAATAATGCCACTTAGTAAAGAATAACTTGTATTTTATTAAATTACTAGTATTTATCCATTTATCGAAATTATCTATATATCTATTGTGTGCACATGATTTCAACATATAGATGCTCAACACATTAATATATACATATTTTGCATAGGTGATTATTTCGGATGATCCACTATATACCAAAATTGCTACTCTAAATACCATTTAAAGCCCTTTAATTCCATTTACACTCTAATTAATTTACATCGCCTCTTTAGAATTTGGAATCTCTTTAAAAGTATATGAAATTTTGTACTAATTAATTACGAGTACTTGACATATATATTGGTAAAATACAAAAGGTAATAATCATGGCAAAGACTTTAGACTACACTTCAACAATATTCCTTTGACTTTGAGTGCTTAATTCCCCATATACTAACCTATTTTTCCTATTTTTGGAGTTAATTTACATAGCTATACCAAAAGGGGAGAGAGGGAGAGAGAGAGAGAGAGAGAGAGAGATAATTATTCTCCTTTATTCCATATTTCTTGAACGAAATAATTCTTTTCTCACTTTTATTAGTTTATATAGTAACTTTCTTTCTATATACTGACGTAGGAAATTGTATTTTTAGTGACTTTTTATGTAAGAGATTGATATATTAAATTTAAAAAAAAATTTAATTTAATACATCATATTTTCATATAATTCAACCTTTTAAACAAATTGAGAAATAATATTTTTATCTATTTAACTTAAATGATTTGAGAAGATGTTTACTTATATTTATGGGTAGAGAATATCAACATGTTTATTATATTATGTTCATATAATTATATTTAATTTTCGTCCCACTTTCTTGCAACGTTGCTACTCTTAAGAAAAACAGGTTATATGAAAATCTTAAATTTTAGAGTTTATTTAAAAAAAAAAAAAAACTATCTTCTTTTCATTTATAGTAGATTTCAGCTAATGATTTAATAGATTTTCATACCTATTGTTGGGGTATTTACAAAAATAGTTATATAAAATGTACTTGAGTTAGGTTCTCCTAGATTTGTTATTTTATTTTTTAAGATATGAATTCTAATAAATGTTATGGAATCGAAATAGTCAGTGTGATAATAGTATGCCTTGTGCGAAATTACCAAAGACTATTAAAATAAATGCAATATAATTAGCTAAATGCTTCCACGGATCATGATCTCTTACTCATGGGAAAATCATCATTTAAATTTTGTGTAAAATAAGACGCCAAAATTAAGAAGTATTTAATTAACTCGAGTTTCAATGCAGGACACTCTGTAAAACACGTGTTTGTTAAACTAATTACTGATCAATTATATTTATTATATATTGATTTCCAAGGACATACGTACTACCATATTTAATCTTAAGAAAATTATTAATTCAAAAAGATAATTTCATGGGATGGACAACTCAAAATAGTTTTGTTATGTTAATTAATTATTTTCATTTTTTTTTTAAAATTGGTGCATGTATGTACAAATTAATTACGAATACTTTTAATCTAAATTAAAGAATTAAATTAAACTTAAAATGAGTGGGAAATAATTCAGCCGAAAAATATAAAGTATAGAGGAGAATTTATTTTATTGGTGGAATGTGATTATCAACTTTTGCGTGGGGCCTACAAAGAGGAGTTGTAGTACATATTACTGGATATTACAGATATACACACTTTGATTTCATGGTCCAAATATCCATATCCACTTTGAAAGTAATGCGTAGGTTTTTTTTCACATTTTTAAATTATTATTATTATTATTATTATTATTATTATTATTATTATTATTATTATTATTATTATTATTATTATTATTCCACTTTGTCATGAAAGTATTCTGTAAAGTTGTTCGACACCTTTATTACAATATCGGTATTTATTATGGATGTCATTTGTATATTTATTCAGAACTATAAAATTAAATATTAGTTAAATTTTGTCTCAGGGAGTTAAATTTGTGGGATTTCTCGTATGGTTTTTTATTCTTTTTTTATATTGTATTTTTTTTTTTTTAAAATGAAGTGGAAAGATTTGCTGTTATCAACTTACTTAGGTAACTTAAATTGAAAAACAAATAAATAAACTTATAAATATAAGTAATGTATATAAATCTTAAATTAAATTGAATTAATGTGCTTAAAAAACTGTCTTCATGTTTGTAGTTCATATGCATGAACTCTCTTATCTTGACTTGCTCTGATTTGGAGGAAATATAAAGTTAGGCCAATCCCAACATACTTTTAAGAAGTGGGATATATATAATACTAACATTGTTTGACTTTAAAAAGTAGATAAACATGTGATTTATAACCCAATGAAAAGGAGAGAGAGAGTGTGTGTGTGGATATGTGTAGCACAAAACTGATAAAAGAAAGTAAGAATATGAAATTAAGTTTAAATATATGAAATTAACTCATAAATTTCAAAGAACAAATTGTGAGGACTTTTTCAAGAATTTCTTCTACTGAAAGTGCATGCAGAACCACTATATCAAAACTCCAAAATATTATTTATAAATTTTGCACACACTTGAAAACAGAAACATAGAGAAATTAAATAGAATAAATTAGAAAAAGATTGAAAATAAGCTAACCTTAAGCAACAACTCTTTTTGGGCTTTGGTTCTTGAGTAAGACAAATAAATGCAACAGCACTGAAGAACACTAAAACACTGTAGGCTAGTAGAGAACACAGTAGTGGTTTATGCTACTATCATTACTGCTATTTATATATTTGCATAATTTCAAATCAAGAAAGCTAATTAATGCAGAATATATATAATAGTATATATAAATCTTTCTCTCTCTCTCTCTTAGCCAACTAAGTTTGTAGTTATTTTGAACAGCATATCTCCACTCAATCTACTCTCAATTTTCACATTCTGCAATTAAACCAAAAAGGTGATTCTCATACTTTTTATGCCACCTGGATTGATTTCGTTTTTTATTATGTTTTAGTACCAATATACTTAATTACTTTTATTCTCATCACCAGAGTTGTGATTCTTAACTTTTTTAATCTGTGTGACAATTATATATACTCCCTTTTTTCCACTATTTGTTTTAAGGAGGCATCACAACAACAAACAAATTCGATTTATTGAATATGATTGCTAATAAAATTAGTGCAATACGTTCTTAAAAAAATTAGAAGTTAAACTAGAAGAGAAAAATAATTAATTACTCCAAAATCAAGACAGAATTAACATTGCAAAGAAAGACTGTAATTTTTCTTGGTAATTTTGAAATGTTACTTAAAATTGAACAAATTATATTAAGTGAGTGTATTGGGTCCATCTTACATTTTTAAAGAAGCTGTCTTTGGTCATTGGTATTCAATTTCGACGTGTTGGTGCAGCTCATTGTTGAGCAACATCCATTCATATATATATATGCATTGAATTGATTCTCATCTTCAACTTCAATTTTATCTCTACCATGCACCTGCAGCTATCAATATCGGATGAGGGTTTTGTCAACCAAGATACAATATATGTCATATAAGAAATTTGTGGATTAAAAACGATTTGATAGAATCGGTTGTTAACTTATATATGACGAAATAGATACATAATAAAGATAGAAAGCGAAATAAAAACTTATTAAGATATTAACATTACATGATTATTGACGAATTATAGTGATGAAAAATTACAGAAACATAATCCGGCTCCAATTAGTTGGTAATTTGGTCTTTTGTTTATGGCAAAAACTTGTGTGCCCCAGGGACACGGAACCCGACCTGATACTTGGGCTGTCTTCACGAGCGCCCACGTGCCCCATGCGTGGCCACACCATAAATGTTGTGCGTTGCGCATTATTTGATTCCATATATAATTCATCAAGCGAAGGTATCCGTTGTAAACTCTTAAGGTATTAATTGTTCATTCAATGAAATGTATTAGTTGTATGTTCTTAAGGTATTACATAATGATCCCCTTTAAGGTATTAATGCTGATGGTTTAAGATATTAGTGGTATACTCTTAAGGTATGAGTTGTATATTTCTAAGGTATCAGTTGTATAATCTTAAGGTATTACAGTGTGGCGTAAGTTTAAATCTCAAAATTTCAAATGCATGGTTTTTCACAAATCTTCTTATACAAATAATTTCATGAAATCAAAATCACATTCTTCCTCAAATAATTTGCAAATTGGATAAACAGTAAACTAATGGAATAAAATAATCTACAAAGATGATAAAAAAAACAAGAAGAGGAGGATCGAAGAAGAAATCACAAATATAAATTACGATTTGAAGAAAAAATCAACAATCATGGAATTGTAAATCGAAGGAGGAGAAGAAATAGAAAAGATGAAGACGGCATACGAAGAAGAGTAAGAAGAAGAAGAAGGAAAAAAAAAAAGAGGAGCGATTGCGCGAAGAAGAAGGGAAAAAAGAGAGAAAAGAACAAGATATTGCAATGTAGGTTGTGGTGGAGAGGAGATCAATTAGGGTTAAAAAGGAAAAAAAAGAAAAAGAAAAAAGAAATAAATTGGGTAGGAGCTGACGGGATGGATTCGGGACATCGATCGGGACACGTAAGTGCATCTCTTTGTTTATATTAGAGACCAAATTTTCACCCACAAACTTTATAAATGAATTTTTCTATCCCTTTCTCTCCCTAACTTTTAACAACCAGCATTTTAGTGATAACGATTTCATCTCAAATCTATCAATAATATACTTTAGAAATCAATATTTTATATTAAAAATGAATTATTCTATTTTTATTATAATATTTTCTTGTAGAATATGGGTATGATTTTAATACTCATGAGATTTTATATTGTAGTAATTGTACTTTTTTATGTTAAACCAAATAAATGTTGGCCTCTAAATTTTGTCAAACCCTAGCTACAATTTCAATAAGAATTTTATAACTTAGATCAAGTATTTTTTTTTTAACAAGTAATTTTACACTCTAATTAATTTGGTCTTCTAAATCAATTTTTTGTCAATCTTGGTTTGATAATTTGTTTGAATTGTCAATTTCTACTTATGAAACATCGCTCGAAATTGAAAATCCATGTCAACAATTCCAACTTTCAAGTAAACGGATGAAAATTACGAGCAAAATTAGATGAAATTAAAAAAACAAAAATGATAGAGAGAACCAAGATTGAAATATATAAAATTCATGTGATCGAAAAATGAACAAAGTTTAAGCTACAAGATGAAAATTATAATTTTCTCTAAATAAATAAGGACAAAACATTCTTGACCTCATAAACTTGCCAAATTTGAATATTTCGATTATTTCATGTTTT
The DNA here is from genome assembly GCA_028654395.1 of Scutellaria barbata. Taxonomy (NCBI): domain Eukaryota; kingdom Viridiplantae; phylum Streptophyta; class Magnoliopsida; order Lamiales; family Lamiaceae; genus Scutellaria; species Scutellaria barbata. The sequence goes on from CM053650.1 coordinate 7,031,213, forward strand.
CAATTTCAACATGAACTACTCAGCATTTGGAACCACCAAAAAAATAAATAAATAAGGCTTAAACTATATGAGATCGATCAAATCATCAAATTCGCAATAAAAAAAACCCACCTAGAATTAGAAGTCGTTTTAGTATCATCAAGAACAGGTTTCGTATATGAATTATGATTTTGTAACTATTAATTAATATTTGAATTGGACTAATAATGATGAACAATTATCATTTCAAATTTAAAGATCAAACAAGCAAATTAATTAGTGCCTGTCAAATTCTGAAATTGTTAAAATGGCAAAATTTAACAAGTTCAGTAAAATTATTAATTTCGACATACGTAGGTACTACATCATGCATGACATATTAATGTATGGAATAGGTTACATATATATATGTGATCATGAATGATTGGTATATACTTTTTGTGCGTGTATTAATTATGATATAAATATATAATACTTGATTCGATAATAAATTAATCAAATAATTTAAGGAATCCAAAGTACAGAACCAACCAGGGGTACATATGAAGACATGTATCATGACAAAATTAACTTCATTATTTGATTGAATTGAATAATAATGCATGAGAGATGAGAGGGCACAACTATAGAGAAGTTGACAATAATTAATTAATTAATCAACTCTTTTGCATGCTGTAAAACTATATCATAGACCACGTAGCCTATTATGTACCATAACAAATCTTCCCATGATTTCTTCACATTTAATTTCAGCCAAAAAGAAACGTCGACCAATTAAGACGATGAGAAGAAAAAGTATGTATATATTATACCATAGATATAATGTATTATATGATTGTTATTCAGAAATTGTTTTAAGGAATATTAATTTAATTGGAGGATGAAGTCCAAACAAGATCATACTTTTCAGGTTTGATTAGGTAAAAGATTCTACTTTTTGGGCTTTGAATCACCTTTTTACACAATTATTCACAGATCATGCAAGATAGATTCAATGAAAAGGTACCAATAATTATAACTAAAAGGTTCTAGCTAGCTAGGATAATCATCGTGCAAGATTCTAATTTTCTACACTACATTTATTTTATTTATTTTAGATTTGACTTGTATAATATATTTCCCCTCTTTCTTAAGAGTTTTATATCATTTTACTTGCCAAGATAACTTTAAAGTAATCAACATGATATTATTCAAAGAATATATGGTACAATACTAAATCTTCTAACATTAATATTGCAGCAAAACTATAATCACCTCTTCTTAGGGCAAAAAAAAACTAATAATCTATTCCTTAATTTTTTTTTTTGTAGTATATTAATGTTGGAGAAAATTGGTTTTGATCCAATTAGAAGTGTGGGTCAATGCTGACTTTTGTAGGAAGTCTTAACCACACGTGTTTGACCATTATTTTGAGGAGTCAAAGTTGAGCAAATGTGAAAATAAAGGGCATAAGATCGTTCTACGTCTCGAGTAGATGATCGTAGTGCATTTACACTCTTAAAACCGATTTTCAGTGAGTGGAAATTCATGCACAAAGTTAGTGACCAAAACCTGTCTGGTGGTCGGATGTTGCGTCTGATGTTGGCAACATGACGGGCAACATCGCTCGTCTGTAAAGTCCAAAACGTAAAAGCCCATTGGGTAGCCCATTTGGGAAAGCCCAGCTCGAAGCCCTAGTGGCTAATGGCCTTCCAAATCCTCTGTAACTGATGGTGTAAGGTAGTGGAGAGCTCCACTTACTTAGTGGGCTTAAATGCCTTAAATGCTCATTAAGATGAGATGTCCCTTCACTTGATGGATGTGCCTATAAATAGGGCATGGTTTTCATTCTTTGCATAAGCATAAAAAACAAGCTTTATACAGCATTGAGAGCACGAAATTCTTGCTAAAAGATCATTCTCATAGCATATTTGCAAAATCAATCTTGCATTGTTTGAGCACATAGAAGTGCGATCTAGTCCTTCCACTATTTTAGTTCGTTGGTGCTTCTAGTTTTGTGGTGCTACTAACTAGAAGACGTAAGTCGTTTTACCTTTGGGAACGTCACGTCGTACCGTGAGCACTAGCCGGGATGTGTTCGTTTGTGAGGGGAAAGGTCTCCTTGACTCGACTTTCCAAAGTTCATTTTGGTGCATTTCGAAGGATCTTTGCTGCAGGGTTGCTGCTACTCTCTGGATCTTATACGTAGCCAAAACTCGAAGATCTTACAGATTTTTGAAGTTCGAAGGCGTTTCAAGTTTCTGTTGTCATAGTGTTGTCTGCAATGTTGCCAACATTATCGGCAACATTCGGTTCCAGAATTTGTTGTGTGCAGTGTGACGACATTTGAGACAACATTTGAATTCTGTAATTATTTTGTTTTCTGTTTTCCCATTGTAGTTGACATTGTTTGGTACACTATAAACCAACAATCTCAAAAACGAACATTAGTCTCTTGTATTAAGCAATGTCGAATGAAAGAGCCTTTGTAGTTCCTGCCCAAGGCGAGAAGCCTGAAAAATTTATGGGCGTGGATTTCAAAAGATGGCAGCAAAAAATGCTGTTTTACCTAACGACGCTAAATTTAGCGAGGTTCCTTACTGAGGAACAACCCGTGGTTAAGCACCCGGAGTTGAATGCCATTGAGTTGTCAGCGGTGGTGTTTGAGACAAATATGGTTAACAACCCCAAAGAATGGTTTGTGGATACCGGTGCCACTTGTCATGTCTGTTCCGAGAAGGAAGCTTTCTCGACGTATACCCCGTCTACCGGAAGGAAGCTCAATATAGATAACCATGCCTCGTCTAACGTGGTTGGTGTTGGGAGTGTGGTGCTGGAACTCACTTCTGGAAAAGAGTTGAACTTGAAGAATGTGCTGCATGTCCCAGACATTCGGAAGAACTTGATTTCTGGCTCGTTGCTAGTTAGTTACGGTTTTAAGCTTGTCTTTGAGTCTGATAAGTTTGTACTTAGCAAATTTGGATAATTTCTAGGAAAGGGGTACCTAGATAGTGGTCTGTTCAAAATTTCTGCTATGGTTGTTGTAAGCCGTGTTGACAAAAATGTTGTCCGCAATGTTGGCGGAAATGTTGCCGACAATGTTGGCAAAGAAGTTATGAATAAAAATGGTTCTACTTCTGTTTATTTGACTGAGTGCTCTTCTTTATGGCATGAAAGATTAGGACATGTAAATCTAAATGCTATAAAAAGGTTAGTAAATCTCGATTTACTTAACATTTCAAAAACTGATGCACCTAAAAAGTGTGAAGTTTGTGTTGAAGCCAAAATGGCTAAGTTACCGTTTCGTTCGGTAGAAAAGAGCACTTCACCTCTAGACTTGGTTCACACGGATGTGTGTGATTTGAAGTTTGTGCAAACTAGAGGTGGTAAAAAGTATTTCATTACTTTTATTGATGATTGCATAAGGTTTTGTTATGTCTATCTCTTGAGGAGTAAAGATGAAGCTGTGGAAGCTTTCAAACTCTACAAGAATGAAGTTGAAAATCAACTTAATTCTCGGATTAAAGCAATTCGAAGTGATAGAGGTGGCGAGTATGTAGTCCATTTTGAACAATTATGTTCCGCTTCGGGCATAATTCACCAAACCACTGCTCCGTATTCACCGCAGTCTAATGGTGTTGCCGAACGGAAGAATCGAACTCTTAAAGAGATGATGAATGCTATGTTAATTAGCTCAGGTTTGCCGCAGAACTTGTGGGGGGGAGCCGTTCTAACGGCCAACCACATTCTGAATAAAATTCCACACAAGACTAAGGATGTCACTCCTTATGAGTTGTGGAAGGGGCGGAACCATCATATAAATACCTCAAAGTGTAGGGGTGTTCGGCAAAAGTTGAAGCGCCTTTTCCTAAGCAAGTTAAGATCGGCCCTAAAACCGTCGATTGTATTTTCATAGGATATGCCTTCAACAGTAGTGCTTATCGGTTTCTGATTCACAAGTCGAAAATACCCGATATGTCGAAAGGCACTATCATTGAGTCAAGGAATGTTATATTCTTTGAGGACATCTTTCCTAATAAGGAAAATGAGAATGTTGGCACATTCGAGACAACATTCGAAAATGTTGGCACATCGAAGAGAACATTCGAAAAGACTGCCGATTCTTCGACTCAAGAAGAGCCGAGACGCAGCAAGAGAGTTAAAGTAGCTAAGACTTTTGGTCCTGATTTCATCACTTATGTGTTGGAAGATGAACCTACGTCTGTCAAAGAAGCTCTATTGAGTCCAGACGCAGCGCTCTGGAAAGAAGCTATTAATAGCGAGATTGACTCGATCATGCAAAACCATACGTGGGAGTTGGTTGACCTCCCAAAAGGTTGTAAGCCCTTAGGATGTAAATGGATCCTAAAAAGAAAGTATAAAGCTGATGGGTCAATTGATAAGTATAAAGCCCGTTTGGTTGCTAAGGGGTTTAGACAAAAAAAGGATATGACTTCTTTGATACCTATTCACCTGTAACGAGGATCACCTCTATTCGTGTGCTTCTCTCGATTGCTGCTTTGCACGATCTTGAGATTCATCAAATGGATGTGAAGACTGCGTTTCTAAATGGTGAATTGGAGGAATAGATTTATATGGATCAACCTGAAGGGTTTGTAGCACCTGAAAATGAGAAAAAGGTGTGCAAGCTCGTTCGGTCATTGTATGGGCTAAAACAAGCTCCGAAGCAATGGCATGTGAAGTTTGATAACACTATGTTGTCAAATGGTTTCAAAATCAACGAATGTGACAAATGCGTGTATGTCAAAGGTACACCGAATGCATACGTCATGGTATGTCTCTATGTAGATGACATGTTGATCATGGGCAATAGCCATGAGATAATCGTTGATACGAAACATATGTTGAAACGAAACTTCGACATGAAAGATATGTGATTAGTCGATGTGATTCTGGGAATCAAGATCGAAAGATCGTCTGATGGAATCGTCTTAAAGCAATCTCATTATATTGAGAAGGTATTGAAAAATTTCAATGCATTTGACGATCCACCGGCTAAGACTCCCATAGAACCTAATGTTCACTTAAGTAAAAATAAAGGTGATCCAGTGGCTCAAGTGGAATATGCAAGGATCATAGGGAGTGTGATGTACATTGCTAACTATACACGTCCTGATCTTGCGTGTGTGGTGAACAAGTTAAGTAGGTTCACAAGTAATCCAAATGATGAGCATTGGAGAGCGTTAAGAAGGGTTTTAAGGTACTTAAAGTACACCCTGAACTTAGGGCTGCATTACACGAAATATCCAACGGTACTCGAAGGGTACAGTGATGCTAATTGGATATCCGACACGAAAGACTCGTTTTCCATAAGTGGATATGTATTCACTATAGGAGGCGGAGCGGTATCGTGGAAGTCCACAAAGCAAACGTGTATAGTCCGATCCACCATGGAATCTGAGTTTATAGTTTTGGATAAGGCTGGTGAAGAGGCTGAATGACTTCGTAATTTCCTTGAGGACATTCCATGTTGGAATAAGCCTGTAACGACGGTAATGGTACATTGTGATTGCCAAGCTACCATTGGTAGAGCCTTGAACAATATGTACAACGAAAAGTCTAGGCATATTCGTCATAGACACAATTCCGTGAGATATTTGATCACAAGTGGTGTAATGTCAATTGACTACATTAAGTCAAAAGACAACTTAGCAGATCCGCTCACGAAAGGGCTAAACCGTGATCAAATGATGAAGTTGCTAGAGGGAATGGGTTTAAAATCCATAAAATAAGAACGGAAATAGTGGTAACCCAACCATGCTGACTGGAGATCCCAAGAACTTGGTTCAATGGGAAAACTAAGCTATGGATGTTCGTTGGAACACTTGGAAATTTCAATCCTTCCCTAGAGAGCACTTGTCCAAGTGTTGAAACCTGCAAGATGTGGTGAGGCCAAGTCTTTGACTTTTAATATTTCTAAACCTCTTTGAGGTAGAGTATGACAGGATACTCGTGATAGGAGATCACCTATATAAGTGAGAAGTGTGGGCCGCTTCATGGTAACACTTATGAATCCAAAGGGCTGTCCATGGCCAAAACGGATAAAAACATGAGAACAAAAGGTGGTGAGACATCGTTGTGTCAATACTATTGTCTCGGTATACACCAAGGTGGAGTAGTTCAAGGCATAGTGTCCACTAAGCCGCCGGTATACTCGATGGTATTCGACTATGGAGGGTTCAAAGCCACAAGCTACCTTTTCTTATGCAATTGTGTCTCAATTGGACTAGATTATGGGTCTGCATGTTATATGCACTAATTTCCACTCATGTGGGGGATTGTTGGAGAAAATTGGTTTTGATCCAATTAGAAGTGTGGGTCAATGTTGACTTTTGTAGGAAGTCTTGACCACACGTGTTTGACCATTATTTTGAGGAGTCAAAGTTGAGCAAATGTGAAAATAAAGGGCATAAGATCGTTCTACGTCTCGAGTAGATGATCGTAGTGCATTTACACTCTTAAAACCAATTTTCGGTGAGTGGAAATTCATGCACAAAGTTAGTGACCAAAACCTGTCTGGTGGTCGGATGTTGCGCCTGATGTTGGCAACATGACGGGCAACATCGCTCGTCTGTAAAGTCCAAAACGTAAAAGCCCATTGGGTAGCCCATTTGGGAAAGCCCAGCTCGAAGCCCTAGTGGCTAATGGCCTTCCAAATCCTCTGTAACTGATGGTGTAAGGTAGTGGAGAGCTCCACTTACTTAGTGGGCTTAAATGCCTTAAATGCTCATTAAGATGAGATATCCCTTCACTTGGTGGATGTGCCTATAAATAGGGCATGGTTTTCATTCTTTGCATAAGCATAAAAAACAAGCTTTATACAGCATTGAGAGCACGAAATTCTTGCTAAAAGATCATTCTCATAGCATATTTGCAAAATCAATCTTGCATTGTTTGAGCATATAGAAGTGCGATCTAGTCCTTCCACTATTTTAGTTCGTTGGTGCTTCTAGTTTTGTGGTGCTACTAACTAGAAGACGTAAGTCGTTTTACCTTTGGGAACGTCACGTCGTACCGTGAGCACTAGCCGGGACGTGTTCGTTTGTGAGGGGAAAGGTCTCCTTGACTCGACTTTTCAAAGTTCATTTTGGTGCATTTCGAAGGATCTTTGCTGCAGGGTTGTTGCTGCTACTCTCTGAATCTTATACGTAGCCAAAGCTCGAAGATCTTACAGATTTTTGAAGTTCGAAGGCGTTTCAAGTTTCTGTTGTCACAGTGTTGCCAACATTATCGGCAACATTCGGTTCCAGAATTTGTTGTGTGCAGTGTGACGACATTTGAGACAATATTTGAATTCTGTAATTATTTTATTTTCTGTTTTCCCATTATAATTGACATTGTTTGGTGCACTATAAACCAACAATTAATATATGTTAAACTGTGAATGACATATGCATCGACTATGAGTCATCAAAAAATTGGATGAGATTGTATCACTAATTACATCATGTTAGATAAATCCTCAATGCACCCAATTATTTCCACTATATTGCTAAGTCGAAACAAATCATCTATATCTAAACCTTTTAAATAAGGATCTGCTAACGAATCAAGATTTATAAAACAATCTCCCAACAGAATGTTTTGTTGTTGAGACTCGCCTGTATGTTTAGCATTACTACTCTGTCCCATCTTTTCTTTCTTCACTCAACCAAGATTTGGTTGAATCATTTTAATTGACTCAAATTAAAAACTATTGGATTAAATTATTCTGTTGGCTCTCAATCAACCAACTCTCGAGGTCCCAAAAAGTTGTGATATAATTGAATAAATTAATTGAGACCCTACTCACATGATCACTCCCATTTTAATTTAATTTGAAGCTAGACTCACCAAAGTCTCCTAACTGGTCCCCTTCTTTGTATTTGAATTGGAATTCACATTCCCAAAAAGTTTCTAACCACTCTTTAATATAATGCTTAATTAATATCTTCATCCACTACTTCTTCTATTCACAACCTTTTTAAAGCTACACACTTGATATTACATAATTTGTTTAATTACTTGACACATCCCTAATATCAAATTTGTGTTGGGCTTTTATGTAGTCAATTTGATGTAAAGTATTCTAATTACATTATGATGTTTTACAACAAAAATTACACCACCGGGGAAAAATAATAACTTAACGATTAAATATTGTCACAAAATGTTTTTACTACAATTATCAATATTTTTCCGACAATTGTTTATAAGCATTTTTTGTTGTATTGTAATTAGTATCTTATGCTAAAGCGGGCTCCATTAAAAATAAATTTTTTATCGGGTTCTATACTAATTAAAACCATGTATCTGGCACTCAAATTTATTGATTTAGATCTTTAATGAAAAGTTTCTAATAAATTATGTTGTCATGATTAATCACCAAATAATCATATATAGGAGATTATCCTGAGATACGGTCCTAAAAGGTGTATCATTAAAAAGGTAGTAGTGTTTATCATTAGGGTTCAAGATTGGTTAGACTGAAATCTGCAAACCATGTGCTCATATATTTTCTTACCAAATTAGCGATCTGTTTTTTTATACAAATCTTGATTTGCAGGCTTTATTGATTAAATTATCCCCTACTTTTTAGCTAATTAAGATCATTGATATAGAGTGTGTATATATAATAGTAGAGTAATATTTGTGTAAATTAAGTGTATTGATTATAATCCATGAAATTAGGTGTGCGGTCCGGGTCGAGTCGGATCCGGTTTTGCCCAAATCTGAGCCCAGGTTTTTTTTTTTTTTTAATTTATGTCATAATCTTTATATTGTAATAATATAATTTTTATGTACAAATTTTATAACCATTCAGTGAATAACTTATATTTTTTCCACTCTAAAAAATCATGTAGTATAGGTGAAACATTTATGTTATAATAATTTACCCTTTATGTTATATTAGTATAACTTTTATGTGCTTAAAAAATAACATAAAATTATATCATTATAACATAAATATTTTGAAATGTATTATAAATTTGTCATACACTTGTGAACATAACTAAAAGGTTATGCGGACATAACTAAAAAGTTAGGTTCGTTAAACTAAAAGGTTAGAAAATATAATTGCAGGACTATGATTTGAGCTAGGGTTTGGGTGCGTGTGAGATGCATGAAATACACCTTCGGATTGGGTCGACCCAATTGCATGACATGAAATACATTCTTGGATTGAGTGGAACCAATTGCATAGATTTAGGATCCATACACCTAGTGTACATAAATAATTGCCATAATAATAACATGACAGAGATATTAATAATAAATTGTGATTTACCCTTTTACTCTAAATTTTATATTGATTATATATATATATATATATTTATTTATTTATTTATTTATTTATCCTTTGTTCATTTATCTTAATTTTTTCATGTAGCTTTTTATGCTAATCATTTACTATAAAACTTATAATGAACAAAATACAAGTTAATGACGATAACCAAAGAAAGTAAATTAAAAATGTTGTTTCTGAAAAGTATGAAATTTATTGGTTTTCCTTCAATTGGCTTTAATAATAATTGTATTCTACGAATTTGTGACACATTCTAGAATTAATGTCGCAATTTTTTTTAATAAATATATACTAAAAAAAAACTAAAAGTAATTATATAATAAACATAACTCATGATATTGGTTGTTCATTAATAAAAAAGTTAGGTTAATTAAATTGACTGAGCAGTCTTAATCAAAAACCTTAACTAAAAAACAATAAAATAAAATTATCTTTGACGAAAGGGATGAACGCAAAAAATGAAGATATATAAATCATGTGTATCTTGTTTCATCTTATATCTACATTTGAGTTCTTATTTCAATCCATTAAAAAAACTGGTTAGGTGCATTTTGTATGTATGTCAATTTATAATCATTCATTTATTGAAAAAAGAAAAATATATTATGTCATGGATATTAGTTGGTTGGTTGATGTTGTATGGTTACTTGATAATATTTATTATTAATTGACTTTTCATGTTAGGTCATTGTATCGACTATGTGCTAGGTTATCGATATTGCTTGGTTGAATGCTATTTCATTGCATGTTGTTCATCAAGATTGGTTGGTTGCATGCTATTTAATTGGATATCGATTGCATCTCACTTGCATATGATTAATTAATAATCCCACAATCTTTCGATTGATTTCACGTATCTCATCATTTATATGTAGTCGATTTGAATGAATTTTGGTATGAATAAATCATTTTTATTTAAATAGACTTTCATATGTCAATCAAATTTTGAATTTGATGTGATTAATACACGACTAACATTAACAAAATAAATACATTTCCATTTAAATGCTATTATTAAATATTGAAATAAATTTTAACGTTACAGCGTAATTTAATTTCACATTTAATATTACTATTTAAATTAAAAGAAAAGTGTGATTAATTAATTAAATACTACATTACAAGTATTAATTTAATTTCATATTTAATATTAGTATTAAAATTAATTATGTTGATTAATTAATTAAGTACTAAATTATAATTATTAATTACCTTGATGACTCTACTGATTTAAATTAAAATATTAATTTAAAAATATTTAATTAACACAAATATAAAATTAATTAAGTGATTTAATTAAATACTCATAATTGTTGGTATCATGTGATTTAAGTAAAATCAAATACATGTAGCAAGAAAGAGTCTATGTGCATTTGAACATATGTGCATTTTAGCCTAGTAAAGAAGTCCAATACAGTTCATAAGCCCCCAACTAACAGTCCAGCCAAAAAATCAAAAATTATTTTGATTTTATTATCACAGTGAAAAAAACTGGTATATTAATATCACTAGTATATAGTAAAATTACCCCAAATTTCAAAGTAATTATCATATAGTATGTGCTTACCTATTTTTTCAGTAACTTTATAAATTTTTGTTTTAAAACAAAAAACTTTATAAATTGAACCCAAATTTCGAAGTAATTGTCATTAGTATGTGCTTACCTATTTTTTTCAGTAAGTTTATAAAAAAAAAAACTTTATAAATTGAATCCATATCATAATGTTCAAATGTTTGTTCTTCAGTGATCAAATTAAAACATCTCGACCACAATTTATTCGTATCATAACCTTTAACCTACGATTAAAAAAAAAAAAAAATTATCTCTCAAAATCATACAAATTAAGAACTAACACTCCATTTAAAACAAAGAACAAACAAAAGTGATTTTCAAATTAACATCTTGCCATAAAGTTTCATGATGTGCACCTTGTCCACGAAATAATTTGTATTCTACATTATGGGTCATGTTTTAGTATTGATATACGATTGGTTTTAATCATTAAATCTTCCATCATTGTATTTTAATCCTTCATTTTAAATTTATCTTTTTACCTTGGTTCAAAAATTACTGTATTAAATCATAAAAATTCCCCCAAAAAATCTAATTTCACATGTCAATATAGTCTATATCTACCTTCTCTAACAATTATATTTATTCATCAATAACAACCATAAAAGCACTATTCAATCTTCTTGTATTATAGAGCTTGTAATGACGAATGATTTGAAACTAATATTCGATATGTTTTATTTAGTATACATGTAATCCTCGTATTAAAAAAAGTGTCATGAACATAACACCCAAAGTATTGCATCCATGGTTTACTATGCAATATTGATGAAAAAAGTGCACAATTAACATTAACAAAATCAATAAGTTTCCATTCAAATAATAATATTAAATATTAAATTACATTTTTCTGTTACAATATAATTTATTTTAACATTTAATATTACTATTTAAATTAAAAGGAGAGTGTGACTAATTAATTTAATAATGCAAGTATTAATTTAATTTAATAACAATAATGACATTTTTGCTAATTAATTAAATAAAATTAATTAATTTAATACTATATTACAAGTATTAAATATTAAGTGTAATACTACTTTTACAAGTATTAATTTAATCTCATACTTAATATTTGTATTAAAATTAACCTTGTTGATTAATTAATTAAATACTAAATTACCAATATTAATTATCTTCATAACACTATGGGTTTCAATTAAATACTATTTAAAAATTAATTAACTAATATAAATGTAGATGTAAAAGGGGCTTATGTGCATTTCAACCTTGTTAAGAGGCTCAATGGAGCCCACAACTAAAAGCCCAATTCAAAACTCAAAAATTAACTTTATTTTTTTACCACCGTGTATATCAATATCACTGATGTATAACAAAATTACCCCTAAATTATAAGAACGATGATTTAATACATCTCAACTCAACTATAAACAAAGAAAATTTTACATTTAAAAGTATTATAATTAAAAGCAAATTAAAACTCATTTACAGGATCAACACCAAAGAGAATTTCTGATTTTTTTTTTTCAGAAGAAAGTTGTAGTTGTTGATTTCGAATTCTGACGGGGGACTATTTGTAATCGTAGAGAGCAAAATCTAGTGAAGAGAGAGAAATAGAAAGAGGGGGAAATGAAAGATTCAACTTTTTCTTTCTAAAAGTTAAGAACATTTCACAACAAGAACAGACGAAAACTTGCGATGAAAATTTTCGTTGCAAAATAACTTAGTGATGTGAATGACTTTCGTCGCCAACATGATGGCCATAATTGGCAACAAACTCTAATCTATATATATATATATATATGCATGCAGAATATTTTGTTGAAAATATCAAAAAGTATTTTCCCATTCATTTTAATTTTTTATTTTAGAAAATATCATTTATTACATTTCTGTGAGACCCGAGCCTCTCATTATTATTTAGCCAATATATTTCATGCATTATATGCATCTATTATTATTTGTGTGCTATTTATTGTCTTACATTATTATATATTTTATCTTTAAATATTTGATTATTTATGTGCTACCATAAAATTGATGTTGAGAAAACTCTATCATAATTAGTTAAGACTTTAATAATTAAGAATATAAATTATAAAGAAAATAATAATAATAATAATAATAAAAATCGTTATATGTACATATGTATATAATATCATAATATGTGTACATATACTTATGTGTAATGGCTGTGTGCGCAAATATAAAGAAAGCAGGTTTAGTAAATAATAATAATAATATAATAATAATAATAATAATAATAATAATAATAATAATAATAATAATAATAATAATAATAATATATGTATAAAAAGAAGAAGAATCTTATAGTGGAAGCTTTCGGAGGCGGTGGATGTATGTGTTATATATATGTTTATTTATTCTTTGGCTGGGAAAAGAAAAAAAAAAAAGAGGACGAAAGGAGAAGAAATAAGGTATGGAATTTGAGCTTGAATTTCCTGTTTTTAATTAATAAGTATGGTATAGTTATGTACAATTGTTAATTTACCCGATTCTTAATTAATTTGTTGGGCTGGGATGATGAAGTTATATAAGTAGCGATTTTAGACTTATAACTACTTTATTATTTAATTAAAGAAAAACTAATTTCTCTAATTTTGGTTAGCATGATTATAATATATATATCTTTTAGGAAATCAGTTAACTAAACTATTAATTATGTAGAGTATAATTTTAATAAATTTTTAATTTATTAATCATTAATCAATTGTCTAAATAGATTTGTGAAATCTTCTTTAAATAAGCTTAGTATGTTCTTGGAATCATGTTATTGAAATCAACAAATTTTCTATTCTTCGCTACATTTATATTAAAGTTTAACAAAGTTTGGTCTGATTTAATAAATGTGATTATCTAATATTAATTAAGCTTAATTAGATGTTGATGCTAAACTGATTTGAAAGCTCATATATATATATATATATATATATAGACTTGATTATAATAATATTATTTACATAAAATAATTAACAATTATTATATGAAGTACAGTACAGTTTACTTTTAAAATGAAAGTTATTCTTAATTTTTCTAAAATTAGTTAGTTGGAATTTATATTATACTAAGTTAGTGAAAAATTGTTTCATATATTATTAGATTGGTTGTAGAGGCATAGAAGAGACAAGGAGTTTCAAAATAATCGTTCAAGAAACAAGGTAAGTAGAAATTTATTTGCAACTATAATGTATGAATATAATATTTCATGTTATATATTGATTAAGTGATTTTATGTGATTTTATATCTCTTTGAGAAATAACGTACTTGAATGATGCTGTGGTGAAATATATGGGTTGCATTATCATTCACAAGCATCAACACGTGCATATGTAAATGATGAAAGTTATTGCATTCTACATGCACGAAGTTATTTGAAAAAAAATATTTTATTGACCGCTACTAGTGCACCGAGGCATGTAAATCATGCTTATGATATACTATATGGTTAGCCGATGGCATGTGAGAGATGGATATGACTTGATTCGTTCAGCCGGTGGCATGTGAGACATGAATATGGCTATTAATGATATATACTTAGCCGGTGGCATGTGAAACATGGATATGGCTTGATTTGTTCAGCTGGTGGCATGTGAGACATGAATATGACTATGATGAATGATGTTATGTTGAGCTCTACCCGGTGCCTAGTAAATGGTGGTCAAGGGCCCAATAAAGAAAAACGGTTTTGAAATAAATGTTTTTATTCATGAACATGCATCATTGACGTTATTTCGTATTATTCATGTTATGTGCATAATTTCTGCTTACTGAACTTTTTAACTCATATAGTTCATGCATTGTAGGTGAACCTGGTGATACATAAGCTTATGGACTTATTGATAGTGTTGTTGAGTTCCTACGGGTTCGGAGATGGTGTACATGGATGACGACCTGTTGGGCTACGCTATGGGCTGATTTTGCTTTAAACAATATTTTGATAAATTACATGGCTTCTGTGTTGTCCTCGTACTCTAATATATATAATATACAGGTAAATGTGTTTTGCAGTATGATACTTGGTTCGATGCATGTTATAAATTTCTTAACGAGTTTCATGCAACAAGGTTTTTATGTGCAAGAAAGGTTTTTATGTTTATGTTTAAAAAAAATAATTCACACACTTACTTACAGATTTTTTAATACGAAAATCTATATAAGTCTAGCTATGTTTAAAAATGTGGCCGTGACAGATTCACATTGAATATTAATATTTTTCACCAAATATTTAAAGTATAATAACTATATTTCAAATTCATCTATAACATATAATCACTTTTAATATTTTTTAATTTGATATTCATATTGTATACATAAAGAAAATGAAAAGTATTATTTGTGGATTTAAATAGTTTTTATTTACTTTAAATATTTATGTAATTTTAAGTTATTGTAAATTTATATTAAAGTTTAGAAAAAAAAATAGAAATGTATTATAAAAAATTTACT
The DNA here is from genome assembly GCA_028654395.1 of Scutellaria barbata. Taxonomy (NCBI): domain Eukaryota; kingdom Viridiplantae; phylum Streptophyta; class Magnoliopsida; order Lamiales; family Lamiaceae; genus Scutellaria; species Scutellaria barbata. The sequence continues at coordinate 7,046,480 of CM053650.1, forward strand.
TAATAAAAATATAAATAATTAAATCAAATAAAAAATCTCAAATTAAACAACTTAATTTGAAAATTGTCATAATGCATATGTATCATATTTATCTTTTTTATTTGAAATTTTGTTTGTCGTCATTTTATTTCATATTTATAATTTTGATGGATGTTGGTCGTCAGAGGTGGGGTGTGCATTTTTCAATTATAATTTCAAAATAAATAGCTTCTAATAAAATTCGTCTTAATAAATGATAAATCAAATATATTATTCTTATTTATAGTTAAGTTTATTGACATTCTTTTTATTTTGGATTTGTAATTTCGATTGTGCTAAGTGGGGAGATGTGAGTTTTTTAATAAACAATAACTTCAAATTTAATAATTTTCTCATTTTTTAAAAATTCATTTTTAATGCATTATATATCAAACTTACCATTTATTATAATATTCAATTTAATATATATACAGAAATTTATCAAATATAATATATTAGTGCATTTGAATATTTTTTAATTGATTTGTGGTAGTTACAGTTATAGATTAAAGTGCGGGAGTTAAAAATTTGTTTAAAGTTAAAATTATACCTAAAAAAATTACGAATATGAAAGAAAATCCTATAATTAAAGTTACAAATTTGAAAATGTTGATTATTTCAAAAAAATATATTAAAAAAAAACAAATAAACTTTTGGTGTAATGGTTTAGTTTATTTATCTTAGTTTGGGGTGTTGAATATATTCTAAATTAAATCTAATTTTCAATAGTATTATTTATACAAATAGCAATAGATTTTGGGTATTTGTTGAGTTGATATATATTTTATTAGATTTAAAATAATCGAGTTATTTGTATCGATGGAACAAAAAAAATTATTAATATATCTCTATAGTTATGAACATTAGTAAAAGATAATATTTATTAATCTTAGTTCTTAAATTAAATTTCTATCGTTTTCAATACACATAGCATAGCATATCTATAGGATTCAATTTATTTTATTTTTTCACTATTAAATTTAATTTATGTGATTTTTAAGTACTTAATGGTTATACAAATTTGATCAAAATGAATATTTTATTTATCTCATTCTTATTGCGAATATAGATTTTTCAATTTGTTTGTTTGACTTATCTATATATTTGTATATTTTATATTTACATTATGTTATTATAATTATAAAATTATTAATTATATCTTATTTAGCAAACCCTGCAATGTATGGGTACACTACTAGTATATCGTAGAAAAGTTTAGCTAATGCAATAATCTGTTTCTATCATTAAAAGATATTTTTTTTGTTATTATTTAGAATATATATATATATATATATATATATAATGGACAATGAAGTATCATATACTGCAACAGTTTTAGCAATGAATTTTGACTATTCGTCATCAAAAGTGATCATTATTTTATTAATTTTATAAATTAATATTTTAGCCATGAAATATTATGTTATAGCAAAAAATTAGCGAGGAAAATTCATCTGTGATCGCAAATACTAATTTTAGCTACGAAATTATTTATCGCTACTATATATATATATATATATATTTTTTTTTTTTTTTTTCTTGTAGTGAGTTATTGGAAATTGAATACTAATCCAGGCACTATGGGAGAAAAGAAAAGACACACATACACTAGTTCTCATATATTTTCTACGAAACTAGGAAATTTGGATAGAATATCATTCCAATAACAACATTTTATTATTATTTTTTAACATATTGAGTTTTATTATTATATTTAGTTTTACTAAGCCATTATAAAAGTCAGTATACCTTCCCAATTTTAGCAAATTGTAAATAAATAATTAATCTCACAAAGATAATATCAAATATTTAAATAATTAAATACAAAAAATGATGGAAAAAATCAAAAAATTTAGAGGAGACTAATGTAATTTAGTTGTGATCATGTCTTATAAGTTAATAAGTCTTTCGTTACTTTTGTAATTTTTGGTACTGTTTTTTAGGCATCCAAAATGAAATGGTGACGACCGATGAAAATTCTCCTTTTTTTTTAATTTTTTTTCAAATTATACCAATTAACTTCTCTATCAACAGATTAAATGTATAATAAAGATAGGTTAATAACATTTTTTCATCCGAACTGTATGTGATTTTACATGTTTTTGTATAAACTTTGAAATGATGCACTATGTTGTATAAACTTTGAATTTGTTGCAGTTTACGGTATTGAACAAATTATAGTTATACACGTATCCTAAATCAACGATTATGATTTATCTAATACCATAAAATGCATCAAATTTAATATTTATATAGTAAAATGCAACATTTAAAATTTTATATAAAAAATGTAAAATCACGTATAGTTTGGATCAGTGGCGGACGCAGGAAATATATAAAGAGGTGGCACACGTAAAAATAATATACAAACATTTAAATTTACATACAAAATGTAACTTACAAGTGATTTCGAAGATTCTTTTGTACATTCATTTTGAATCAAAAAAATGAATGAAAAGATCTAGTTCACAACTGACCCCTACGGTTCGCCATATTTTGGAACTTATGAATGATAGCTTCATTAGTGACATGCTCAAATATATTTTTTTCAAGATAAACCACTAAATTATCATTCATCCATTCATTGCCCATCCGGTTGCGAAGTCATGTTTTCACAATACTCATTGCAGAGAATGCTCTTTCTACTGAAATTGTTGCAACCGGCAAAACCAAAGCTAATGTTATTAGCTTGTAAACCAATGGATATACATTATCTCTTCCACTTTCAACCATTCTTTGAGTTAGAATACCAATTCCATGTTACATTTGAAGTATCAATATTGGATCTCATATCCAACACAAAATTTTCAAGTTGGTCTTCCATTCCCAAAAGAGCGACATCATCAAAATCACTTGGATACAATTTTGCTAACCGAAGTAACTTTTTTATGTCAAAAGCTTCAAAAGAGTGAGATGGATTCAAAGAAGCAACACAAAGCAACAATTCCATATTTGCTTCATTGAATCGATCATTTAATTCAAGCAGTTGCATATCTAGCACAGTATTAAATACCTCCATACGAAACCGATGTAAGTTTGTCATTTCCTCAGCTTTTTGTTTTGATCTTTTTCCACTTCCACCCACATGAACATCATCCATATCAAGTACTTCAATTTCATGATTTTTGCAAAAATTAGATACACAATCTACCAACTCATCCCATCCACCATCTCTCATTGATTGAAGTCTTGTCTTAGAAACATTCACTAAGTTCATAGCATTCACAATATCTTGATCTTTTCTTTGCAACGCTTGAGACAAATCATTTGTTATTCCTAATATCTTTTTCATCAAGTGTAAATCGAATATAAAGTCAAAAGATAACATGTCTCTTATCAACCGTGATGCTTCAGCTCTTTGATTAGATAAAGATCCATCTATTTTAATCACACGAAGCACATCAATTATAGAATCAAATAAATGAATCAGTCTCAAAATAGTACCGTAATGTGAACTCCATCGAGTTTCAGAAGGACGAATGAGAGTGCTTTCTTGATTCAAGCCTCGTCCACTTGAAATTTCTTCATTTTCCAAATCCTGAATAATCTTTACAGCTTGTTTTTCTCTCAAACAATCTTTTCGCTTGCACGAACCTCCAACCACATTAACCACATTTGATATTAGAAGGAAGAGTTCAGAAACACGTATATGTTTCTTCGCCATAGCCACAAGAGCAAGTTGAAGTTGGTGTGCAAAACAATGAACATAATATGCTATTTCATTTTCTTTCAAAATCAGAGTCTTCAAACCATTAAACTCCCCTTGCATATTACTTGCTCCATCATAACCTTGTCCCCGCAACATAGATATGCTTAATCCATGTAAATTCAAAAGATCTTCAAGTGCACTTTTAAGTGAGATTGCTGTTGTGCACTCAACGTGTTTAAACCCCAAAATCCTTTCAAGTACGTGGCCTTTTCTATCTACAAATCTCATGACAACGGCCATTTGCTCCTTTATAGACACATCACGAGCATCATCAAGAAGAACACTAAAAAAACTATCACCAACTTCATCAATGATAGCTCTAGTTGTTTCAAATGCACAAGCCTTGACAATATCTTTTTGGATACGAGGAGAAGTTAATTGGAGATTCGCGGGTGCATTTTTCAGGACAACTCTTCTTATATCCTCATTATGATTTGCAAGGAGTTTCAAAAGTTCGAGAAAATTACCTTGATTTTTTTACTCCTCGGATTCATCATGGCCACGAAACGCAAGTCCTTGCTTCAAAAGCCATCTAACACATTCAATTGAAGCATTTAACTGTATTTTATAAGCCATTTTTGCTTCAGTCGTCATCTTGACAAAAACTGTTTCAATATGTTTCTTTTGATTAAGTAAATCAACACATTTACTATAAGCTTGCCTATGAGCACTGTTAGTCCCTCCCTCATGCTTTCGAAACTTATCTTTGTTCTTCCAATCACGAAAACCTTCACTTATAAAAGCATCTCCGCCTCCTTGATAACTCAATTCATTTTTAAAAAGATAACACCAAAGGCAAAAGGCCGAATCCATGCTTATACTATATTCTAACCACACAAATTCTTTGAACCATGAACGGTTAAACCTTCTCATTTTAACATCAAACTTTCTTAAGGGAAATTCTCAAGATTAGGTTGGCAAGGACCTTCATAATAGTATTTTCTTCTAATTCTCTCACGAATATTAGGATGATAAGCTGTAATTTTAGGTCGTTTCCCTGGATTTGAAGGAAGTTCCGGCAAGTCATAATTTGCATCAAGAATTTGTGGTGGCTCATTAAGATTCTCAAATGGAGTAGCTTCTACTGTGATGTTAGTCAATTCATCATGTACACTTTTTTCTAATTCACATTAGGTAAAGATGAATTTTTAGCAGCTTTTGGAAAATACCTCAACATAGCTCTGCATTAAAAAAAAAAAAAACAAATAAGATTGACATCTCTTGAGCTAGCAATGATCTTTTAACATACAAATTAAGAATATTTGATATTACTCAACAATAAACAAATAAATAACAATACAAGCATTATGAATAAGATTATTCTTATTTTTTTACCTAGTAGTGAAAAACCCCGTTCACCGATGATCGTTGATACACTTTAGTTCTGTTGGGCTTTCTCCGTAGTAACAACAAATATAAAAGTGAAGATTCAATTTGTTGGAAAGATTAAAAAGTGAATGATAGTTAGGTTTTTTTTTCTTTTGAGATTGGGGATTTTATAAAAATTGAGTTTGCAAGTTTTTGGAATTGAAATGCAAAAAGTTGAAGAATTAAAATATCTAAGGATATTTTAGTAATTTTATGGAAAATTAAAGGGGTGGCACGTGCCACCCCTTGCCCCTTATTAGTTCCGCCACTGGTTTGGATGGAAAAATGTTTTAACCCATGAACTAAACTATAATGTTTCAACAATCTCATGACACAAAATATAGTGTCATTAATTTTACAACAGGTTTTTAATGAGAACAATTCTCATTTCAAAGACACCAAAACAAAAAAAATGTGTAATTAAACTTTGCAAAATTTTACGACTATTTGAACATCGTTAGCAATTTCATAAATTTGATGATGATTTTCTAAAAGCGTTATTAAATTAACAAATTTATTGATGGTCTTTTTTTTGTAAGCGTCGCAAATTTTCATAAATTACATTTTAAAAAATGTATTATCAAACACTTATTTTTAATGAAAATTATTAGGTTTGCGTCCCTAAAAATTTGCATTTGTATCTGTATCTATAGTGAAAATAAGTATAAACATACTCATTTGTATCTTATCCCTGAAAATCATAATATTAGGTTAAAGTAAATTTAAAATTCTTATTTGTGAGGAGAAGGACATAGATGACCAAATAGATCGATAAGAAAAAAAATTGTACTCAAAATCTTGAGGAAACAAATATGAAGCAGATATTTTATATGAGCAAAAACAATAAAATTATTCAAAATGAGGATATTTAGCTCCACCCAGATTACACCACTACAAATTGTTTGTGCCTTTTCTTTTTAGATAAAATTGTTTGTGCATTCACTTAATGTTATCTTTATTTTGTTAAGCATAAAAATCATATAGTTACAATCTTCATTTAAAAAAAAAAAAAATCTTAAAAGAACTTTTCAAAGTATATTTGCACTGCAAACTCAAAATTTCAAACGGTTAGAATTTCTCGTATAACAACATTTATAAGTAGCATTGTAAGTACTAACTTATTAACTGTGAGAAGTGCTGTAAGAATGAGTTTCTTATAATTATAACATGAGAAGTCTAAAATGTTCATAAAATCTAAAAATTTGACGAGATTTATTCAACTCCCTCAACCTCTTTTATCACAATGGGATCAAAAATTATTGCACTACTAGATCACACCAAATAAATTTTTTGCATGAAGCTTCCTGTAATATTATGTACATAAACACACTATGTACTCATTCACTCTAATATGGCAAGACATGAATGGTGGACTGGAGTTTCTACATATACTAAATATGTTTAATTGTTTTAGTTATTTACATGATTCATATAAGTCTCAATAAATCATCTAACCATCTCAAGAAATTGACGAATATAAATTTTCACGTATGCAGGAAAATCCACTTGCAATTGCATACATGATGGAAAGTTTGACACCCTCGAGTTCATTTTTGTTGCAGAATTCAAAGACTTTGCCAGTGCACAACAATTAAAAAGGTTAATTTCAATTTTGATCCTGTATATAAAATATTTTTCATTTTTTCAAAATTAAGTCTCCATTTTTAAATTTTGGTACTCTATGTTTTACTTTTTTTTCAATTTCAGTATATTTTAGTCAGAATTTCCGACAGCCACGCCAATTTTCAAACTTGTTGGCGTGGCCGTCAGAAATTTTGACTGACAGCCAAATTTCGATAGCCACATCAGCGATTTTGAAAATTCTAATAAAAAAAAAACCTGAAATTGAAAAAATATAAAATATAGAGGACTAAAATTGAAAAATTGAGATTGATTGTGAAAAAATGAAAAATGTTCTACATACATCATCAAAATTGAAATTATTCTAATTAAAATATAATGAATTGACTTTTCTCTCAACTAACAATCCAAAAATCCATTTGTTCTTAACTATATTGCAAAAGATGTCCCTAACTATATATGAAGTTGCATACATATGGGAAGAGTATGTGTGGTGTTGCACTTTAATGTTTTGAGAATACAAAAACATAAGTTCAAATCTCTAGAAATTATGTTATAAACGACAGTGATAGTTTAGGGCTTGAGATTAACATGACTAGGGCTGAAGCTTTGTCTTCTGTTGTGGGGTTTCTGTATCTTCAATTAGCAGTACTTGTGATGGATTCATGCTATGCCTTTCTCAGTCACACAATCACACACTAATGTGGTGGTTTATTAGAACTAGTACGTGACAATTGCACCCCCAAGTTATTACTATCAAATGAACAAACATATCTTTAATGTGCTTATTATAAAAGGTGAAACTATACATACTTACAAACTTGTATTTTTCCGTCATATATTTTTTTAAAAATGAGATGTATATAGTCTCACTTTATTATAAAGTGTTTCACATGTATGCTCGTTGTTGACAAAAGTTGAGCTCTATTTGGATGGAAGAATTTGAGAAGACATTTGAAATTTCTAGCCGTAAATCCATTGATGGTGTTTTGATGAATATGATATTTCAAATCTATCACTTTCATTTTAAACTAATTTTGAATACTTTAAGTGGATTCCAATATTTGAAATGAATGAATTTCAAATATACTCAAGTCGAAGTGGATTCGAAATCCATCTATATTGCTAAAAGAATTGATTTAAAATAAAAACAATGAATTTTAGATCCGCATATATCTAAACAACACCAATATCTATACTACTAAGAATTTCAAATCCCTCATCTATCTCCCCATTCAAATGGAGCCGGGAAGAGATTTTGGGGCTATATCAGAATTTCTGAAAGTATGAAGAAAAATAAGAGGGGTCAACTGCATAACCCCAAAAGTTAATAAATTGGGGATCTCAAATAAACCCCTCCCATTCTTGGATTCGTACCTTTTCTTCCTCTCTTATTTCTTTCTTGTTTGTTTATTAATTTATATTTGGTTCTTCTTCATCGTCTTCCAAATTCGGCCACCATCAATTCAATTGGTAGCAACTATTTCCGTTTCAACAGGCGAAGGCAACTCCGCCGCTCGCCGCAGTTGTCGGGCGAACCTTCATCGTTGCATGTGTATGAGTTTTATTTAATTGCTCAAATTCATATGAAAAATATGATGAAAATTTTGAAAAGAAATAACAGGATTCTCAAATCAAACCTCTTTAATCTTATTGTTATTGAATCGCCACTTTATTCCTTTATTTTTAGTAAAATTAAAAAGAAATGATGAAGAAGACTGCTTAAGTATACACACTGATGCACTTGCTTGGATTCCAGAAACAGAGAATATCAAGCAGGAGAAACAGATTAGAGAAATGAAGAAAGAGAAAGGTGTTGCAATCGAAGACCCTATCAAGAACGAAGAAGATTTTGATCATCGAAATAAAATTGCACAGTCATCTGGTCTTCCATTCTCCACTCGAAATGCTTCTTCCAAATATGATTTTGTTAAGGTTCAAACAACGTTCATCTGCTCCTTTTAGTCCGTAATTGAATTCGCAACTTTTACTCAAATTTTGTATTGATTTTAAATCCTTTTTTCTGGTTCCCTTTTAATTTTTCAGGTGAAGGTATGGTTGGGTGATAATGCCGATCACTATTACGTGCTCTCTCGATTTTTGCTTAGCAGAATGTTGACTGTTACCAAGGTAAACGCTTACCCCTATTTCATCTATATATTCTTTTTTTTTTTTTTTTGCTACTTGCATTTCTTGTTTTCTTTCTTTCTTTTTCTTTTTTAATTATCTGTTTTTTCTTTTATTATGATATTCTATTGGTTCTCAATTGCAGATTCCAAATCACGTGGCTATTAAGATTGCTCTTGAACTTAAAAAGTTACTCATAGATAACAGCCTTCTGGATGTGTATGTTTGATTTTGGCATATTATATTTACTTTTTAGATAATCTTGTTTATAAGTTTTATTTTTCTTTATAATAATGTTTAACGTAAATTAATTAATTTGCAGCTCCCAAACGGATCTCGAAGCTAACTTATTTAAGGTGTGTGCATTTACCTTCGTTAATATTTAGCATTTTCACCATTTACTGTATTGCAACCTGAAACATTTCGACAAAAAGATGTCACCACATATTTTTTGTGAATAAGAAGCTTTAAATGATTGACTGAGTGGTTGCATAATTTTTTACTCTATGGCGTAGCTTATGGAGAGGCGAGGTTATGGAGAAGAGTATATAAATAGATACAGAATGATGACAAGGTCAGTTAGTTTTCCTTTTTTTTTTTTTTTCTTTTTCTTTTACGTTGATATCATGAGCAAAAGCTCAATCTGATCATTTTAAAAGTTCAGACATTTGTTTTAGTCATTTCAAAAGTTTTATGCCATGTTTCACTTCGGGTGTTTTTCGAGAGAGATTATGATTATGAGTAAATGTAATATGAGAGTGAAATTGGAACATATGGGGCATAAAAAAAGGTTCCTGGCTGAGTTGAATTGTTGAAAATGAAACCAAACATGGCCCTAATTCCTTTTGTTGCATAGATGGGGAGCAGGGATGCAATGTTGAAATTTTTCTTTGTTTTATGCTCTTTAATCGTAATTTTGAATCTCTAGATTTCACCATCAAAGAGTACCATTGGTTATTCTTGTCTGTGGTACTGCATGTGTTGGAAAGTCTACTATTGCTACTCAACTTGCTCAGAGGCTAAATTTGCCGAATGTCTTGCAGGTAATCCTCTTCTATTATTGTAAAACATTGTTCAGAGGTGTTGGGCTATTATTTTTTCCTTTCTTGTACTGATCTTTAATGCTTTTACATTGTCTTAATGTTACAGACAGATATGGTGTATGAGTTATTGCGCACGGCAACAGAGTATGCAACTCTTATCCCTTTGATTTTCTCTTAAAACTTTGGAAACTTGTTGTTAGATTTCCATCTTACAGTATTAATGAGTTAGTATCCAACTTATTCAATTTTAGATTATAAAAAGGAATGAAATAATTTCCTGAACACACAGGGTTCAAGCCAAAGACCCCGTTAATTTTGAAAAAAGACTTGCATTTATTCATTTTCAGATGATCAAATCTATCTCATTACATCTTATATGCTGTTATGAGATTCACGCAGTATTTGTTGTTTTGATTGGGTACATTGATAAATCTTGCTTGTTGTGATGACAAATTGCTTCCTTTTGCTATGCTACATAATACTAGATTTATTGATGTGCCTTTGGTTTCATCTTAGTGCACCATTAACATCTTCCCCTGTATGGGCACGAGAGTTCGGCTCCTCCGAGGAGTTAATAACTGAATTTTGTAGAGAATGTCGAATTGTCCGCAAAGGTATTGTAATAGCTCTATTATTTTCCCCTGCAGCATTTCAAGGACTACAATGAGTTTTATATGTTTTGTGTTCCAAATAGGCTTGGCCGGTGATTTGAAGAAAGCAATGAAGGACGGAAAGCCAATTATTATTGAGGTAAATGTTGTCTCACTAAATTGCATTCTGCATCTTTGATTTACGTGCTTGGTTAACTTTTCTTTTCTCTATATTGCTCAACTAGGTCATTTTCAATTTATCTTTAATTATGTGAGACTGTTGAAAAACTGTAACTAAAAGCACAACATGTATTACTTTACGAACCATACATTGAGGAACCTATTCAAATACTTTGTTAGGATAAGGGAAAACCAGGTAAAGAGGAACCATGACTTTCCTTTCTCCATGAATTTTGTTTTCTCAGTTTCTGAATGAAATATGTTTTTTCTATTATGCATTACACATTGAGGTTGATATATGTACTAGCTTTTGTTAGTGGAAGAAAAAACATCAAGCATCTTTTTATTTAATTTATATAATAAAGAACTGGAATGTATATGAAGATATACTATGCCTGATATTGGTCGATGTTATTAACAGATCTAACAAATTATGGCTCCGCTTTTTAACAGACTGGATCTGTGAAGTATCAGTTTTATTGAATGAAAAACACTTGGGGTAATTTTATTTTCCTTGGGGCACATCTCTGTTCAATGTCTTGGGGATCTTTTTCTGTTTTGCTTATGCCTGCACTTAGAAAATGGCCACTCCCATAGTCTAACTTTGGACTGGGTTTAATTGTTTTCTATTATCATTTTGACTTTCAATACATATTAGAAAATTGTTTATGAAGAATTTTTTTGTCAAACCAGTAAAATGTCCAACACTTCAGGTTCCTTTGATTTCATGCTTCAATTTTTATCAAGTCTTGTTTAAAACCGTGGAAATATCATAGTTTAAGCCTAGCACATCATGCAAAAACCAGTTTCTTGTACATGTAGTTCAATTAAGCCCTTTAATTGCACCAAAGTTTCCTCTATTGTGGAGCACATTTATGAGTGTTGTGAAAAGACAAAATACCGTATCAGATCAAACAAATAAGTTCTGCATGCATAGAAGTGAAATATTAAACATTTGGACTTGAGGTTGAATATGCCAACCTGATCTAACAGATTCTGCACTTATGAACTTGACTTGAGATTTTCCAAGTTCAGATAGCTGCATAAATAGAGCTAGGTATAAGGATGGTAGAGGGGCAGAAAGTGCATCCTACCTATTGTATTTGGATGGAGCAAAACTTATGATCTGATCTCTCTTTTACTTGTCTCATACTTTCAGATCTTTAATAGCGTACTATTTGTGAAGAAAACTAACAAAAGCCTAACGTTGTGTTTCGATTGAAGGATTTGAAAAACTTGAAATTCATACTAGCAAATTCATTGATGATATTTGGATTGATATGAGTTCAAAACTCTATCACATTTTGAACTAAAATTTTGAGCAATTTGGGTGAATTTGAAATGCTTTCATTTCAAATCTTGTATTTCAAACCATTCAATCCAGACACAACCTAATAGAAATGGAGAAGATAAGATATTTGGAAGAAACTTTTATTTCAGAAAAAATAAGTAGAAAACTTAAGATGGAAAAAAATATTACTGTCACTAAGAGGGATCAAAAACGAACTAGAAGTCAACAAAAAAAAAAAAAAAAAAAAAAGGAGGTTTATAGGTTCAAAGCTGTAAATTTGTCTTTGATATGAAGACTGCAACAAGGTAGCAGTAAGATCCATCTGTATGTAAAAGAAAAAGCTGTCCTGACAGCTGTTTGCCCCATCCCCACACTCCCCGTCTTTTGTATATTCTTCTGGAGTTCAGCTAATAATTGATGCCTGCATGGTTATGCATGTTTGTTTTAATTTTTTTGTAACAATCACAGGGCATACATTTGGATCCTAGTATATATTTAATGGATGAGGAAAAAAAATCAAGCACCGTTGCAGCAAAAGATGAAGATAAGTCCTCAGGGAAAAGTAAAACTGAAAACTCATGTGAGAGTAATTCTACGGATCCATCTGTTAATGAAGAGAATGACTATTCCAGCACTCAGATTGCTAGGTCAGGGGAAACAGTATCTGGTGTAGAAATGGTTTCAGGTGCTCTAAAATGTGTGGACATAGGTAGTAGCACACTTGACTGTAAAGGTGAAAACCATCATTCTCTCTTGCCGTCTTCATTTACAAATTTATGATTTGATTGAAGAAGCGAGCCCCTATCAGAATCAGATAAAGCCACTGCTCATAATGCTGTAACGATTCTTTTGGTACCGGATCCACGGAACCATCATTCTCTCTGGTCGTCTTCATTTACAAATTTATGATTTGACCATCTGTTCTGCACTTCCTTTTAAAAGGATACTCTTTGTTCCTCCTTTAGTTTTCTGTTTTTGCAAAGGTTACAGTTTCGGCTTGGCTAACTGCTGACTTCTAACTGTCTTCACAGGTGAAGTGGTGAAAGATGCGGACACTATAAAGACTCCTGCAGTCAATAAAGACAAGCCTGGTCCTGAACCCATTATCATTCCAATAATACTAAAGATGGCTGAATTTGATCATAAGGTGTGCCAAAAGTTACTTTTTCTGATGATGGTTTTATGCAAGGCCTAGTCTCTATAGCTTGAAAGTCAACTCTTTTATTATTACCTGAAGATTTGAGAAAACCTCATGCAGGCATGTGTAAGACTGTAATGATGAGTTAAACCCTGTGTATGCATATGTTAGAATGTAATAATGGGTAAACAATGTAAAAAAAAAAAAAAAGTTGTTATTGATAATGGAAGCAAAGTTGATTAATGAAGGGCAAGTGTAGAGGAAACATAAGGTAGTTTCTATTGTGCAATTAGTTTGTTTGAACATTTTTGTTTCACTGGAATAGGCTATCTTGACTTGTGAGGTATGGAATTTTTTTGAATAAGTCATCAGTCATTGTTCAAAACAAACAAGATTTGTTATCTTGATGGGTCAATTACTTCTAGGCTATCATGTTGATTCCGAATTTATCTTTGTGAAAATTTGTCTCAAACAAGTTTGTTGATTTCTTGTAGGCTTTGCTGGAGGAGTGGTTATCTACTCGTAGCACTGAAAAATACCCAATACAGGTTATACTAAGAACCAGTGCTGATCATTCACTTAGGAACATATTTAGTTAAGAACCACCTACACCAGTTAGTGTGGTCTATATTTTCTCGAGAAAATATATTTTTTGTTATTCTATGTTGGTTTACCGAGGTTTTTTGGTCTCCAAGTTTTTGGAAAAACTCTTTTATAATTGCAATGGTTTCAAAAACTGTTTTTTTTGATCTTCAAGCTTCAAAAAACACTTTTACACCCACTACGCAAGAAAATTCAGTTTGCATTTTTGGTTCCCAACCTGCTATAATTGGTTATTTTACTGGCTAATCCTGATTGAGCCAAGATTACTTACGGTGCCAAACCAACATCAATTAATTTGGGTCATATTAGGTAATTACTATGCTAGTATATACTTTTCCACCTTAGTTATTTGGGCTAAAATCAGCATTAATTGGTAAAAATTTATCAATTGCAATAAGTCGGGGGACCAAAAACAAAAACAAATTTTGCAAAAATTGTGTATGTAGAAGTGTTTTTCAAAACTAGGGACCACAGAACTCAATAGGCCAAGAGGAGTATATTTTTTTCCTCTCTATCTCTGTCCAAGGCTTACGTCTGGTGATTGGTATTTAGATCAAGGAAAAATTCTCACATAACCTATATCCTTTTGTTTTATATGGTGTTCTTAGTTTGTATTAGATCTTCCATTTTATTTGTCCGTGTATTATGAGCTTGTGATAGCGCTCAATAGATTCTACACAGGAAAGAATGATTTTATGATACTTAACTACTTATTCATCAGATGACTCTTTAGATAAGGTTCCCGAACCTGTATCCTATGCCTCGAATAAATCTTTGACAAGCTTTGTCTACATTTCCCAGGACAAGGATAAGTTAATTGGCAACTTGAAAACAATTGAGGACTACCTCTGTTCATTTAAGTCACAGGTATGACCATATAAAATCTTTGCATGAGGTATGAAATGCTAAACAGGAATTTGAATCTGTATGAGTGCGCAAGTTCTAATTAGCGTTATTTGAGTGTTGATGAAGGCAACATGTGTTGACCAACAGGAAAGATACTAAGGCGTTCTGAGATGATCAATTTTCACATTATGCATGAATTGTTAGATGGGAATTCCAAGCGAAATTGTGGTTGATTTTATTAGTCTCTGGTTAATCTTCCCTTCGTCCTTCCTAAAAATAGAAAATATATTGTAGATGGTGAATGCAAGTTCAGAAGTTTTACCCATTCTCACTTGGTTAATCTTAGTTTTATGGACAAGAACTTCTGCTCCTTTACTATAAAATGGGTGGCATACAATGCCTTTCTTTTTGCTTTTATTTTGGGCGGGGGAAGGTTTTTTGAAAGAACTGCCAACATGACTGTTTAGAAGCTGATCTCAAATGTGAATTGCACCATATAGTGGATGTATTGCATATCTGATGCTTGTGGAGTTTCTCACATTAAGCAGGGTTATTCGGTTGTCAACATATCAGCTACAGCTTTCCCTCAAACCTTGGATTGGCTGCATAGTTATCTTCTTCAGGTAATTGATTTTCTCCTATATTTATGGAATTCTCACATGGCTGTTTTTTTTGGATCATTATTACACTTTGCTCTTCATGTAGTGTTTTATATGACCTTGCTTTAGTTAGATAAATTAAAAAAATGCTTGGAGTCATTTCGTGGTTTGGTCTTTAACCTTTCTATTACGCAAGACAAATATAAAGGTGATTTAGAATATCTCAGTATCTCTTGCTTTACGAGTGTGACTAATGAATAGGAAAATATCAACCAATGATTTGTCAAGTTGTTTTATCCTACATGATCATCATTGTCATCATTACCAAAGCCCATTTATGCTATTTTTTGGTTGACACATGGATGAATATTCATATTAAGTTGTTATGCAATAGTTGGTTATTTGTCACCTAACACCAACAGTGACATTTCTTTAATGGTTCGCGCCTATGCTTTTTCCGAAATAGCACTAATACTACTCCTGCATCTGGGCTTCTGATGCCAGTCTCAATAGACGGAGTTCTTTTTTTTTTTTACATGATGAGTGTTAAATACGGATGTAAATGAAATATTTAACTTTAAGAAAACATTATAGCAAATCTGGTTTAGGAGTACCTATGGTTGTTCTATGTGTTAAGAGCTCATGACTTCCAGTGCTGTCACATCGTAACAATTAGAAGTGGAGACTATTTAAAAAGCAAGAATGCTTTGCTGATTTTTGTTGCCTATTATCACTTAGTTCGAGGTGGGAGGAAAGGGTGATAAAAATTTCATGCAAAACATATCCTGCTTTCTTTCTTAGTTGGATGAATGAACATCTAGAAATATGCCAGATTGGGCTACTGATATTGTTATTCTGTAACCAGTGCATCGAGCAGGGTACATCAACTGTTTCAACCAAGAGTAGTGGTAAAAGTGTTGGAAACCAGGATGAAAAATGATCGTAGCTTGGTGGATTCAAGGTATGTTTTCTCATATAAGTTGCTTTGTAAAAAAATTATGTCACAATTGTATGCACATGTCTTGCATCTATCTGATTGAATCAATGTGATTTGATCTCAATCAGTATTTGTCATTTTGTGCTGATTACAAATGCACCTGCTTGTTATTGATTCCTTCAACTTGTTTTCCATGCCAACAGACCCAGCAACGTGATTTCAGTTATGGATGCAACATGGTAATGGTGATGAGTTGTCTAATATGAACTTTTGGATTAGTCTAATCAAGAAAATGGAGATATGGGTGGTAAAAGTTGAAAGGCTGTTAAGGGATTTCAGTGACGAGTAATCTGAGATGGATTTGCATTGAATAGGAGTTGCTGCCTTTCAGCTCATTGCCACAGCAAGAGATGAGTAGGAGGAACTCTCTTAACTAGTGCATTTTATGTGCCTCCTAGTTTACTATGTATTCTATATTAACTCTTTATTTGGTGGCCCTCCTAATATTGTGAAAGGGCTGAAGCATCTCAACTTTGTTACTGCTAATTAGAAGGGAAATGCATGCATGATTAGTTTATTGTGCTCTCTTGGTCTTATAGAGTGCTATTTGTTTGGTGTAATGCCTATCATTTATTTAAATCTATATGTGTTGGTTCGAGTGATTGGCATGCAAATAGATTATGCAGACAATATATTGTACATAATTTGTACTATACTTTGTGCTCAGGACTAGTCATCTAAATGAAACATAATGATGTACAAGTGACTAAATGATGAAATTGTGGGGGGAGAGCATAGTCGTCAAAGGCACGACTCGGGTGTGCCTAGGTGGAGGAATGGTGGAGCACAATAACTGATGGTGAGAAAAGGCAGAGAAATTGATAGAAGGGAATACCTAATGTTGTTTAGGTCCATTGTACTAATGGGTCTTTTAAAGAAAAATGATAAATCGTCTCATTATGGGCGAAAGAGGAGAAGGATAGAGATTGGTTTTTATGCCCTTATTCTGAAATCATGTTTCTTATGCTTTTAAGCTTATTGGTACGTTATTTAGGTTTGTTGATAATGAGAAATAGCCGTTGAGCGAAAGAAACCATTCTGAAGTCATTTAATGGTAAAGAAGAGAATTGCAAAATGATATTTCAGATTATCAATAGATGTTGGGATTTCCAACTTCATTGTTCATTGCATGCAATTGGGTAATGCTGGGTTCATTGCACTAGTAAGGACATTGAGAAGGATGAAGAAATTTAAAAAGGTCTCTTTGATTGCATATACAAACTTAAACGAAGTAAAGAGTAAGAGATCATTATTCAACAGTTGGGAAAGTTAAAAAATGTTTAATCATTGTTTGATGGTTATTTTGCATAATTGGCCATAGTTAGTTTACATGGAGTAGAATCAAACTCTCAAGGCTCGTTTTGATAGAAAAATTGCAGCTCTCTAAGTGACATTGATGATAGTAACGAGTGAGGTTGATTGAAGAAATGGATAATGGTGATGAGATTTTACCTTTACATTCCTATCTTTGAGAAAGCAATATGTTTTGTGTATTGTTTTACAGGCTTATCAAGGAGAAAACTTCAGTTATGACATTAAAGTTGTAGCCCATTCTGCTAGCTATGATGAGATTAATGTATTTGGTAACTTAGAATCTTAGGCTACGGTTTGTTGTTTTTTGACTAGGATAAAATTGAAACATCATCTACCTAAGTATGACCAAATAGTCACCTTATTGGCCTTTACCTTTTGACAGGATGCCAAACCCCATTACACTGTGCTTTGCTGTTCTAAAGCTAGCTATATAGTGTGCTATTATGGGGATAGCATTATAGGAGTAGTTGGAAATCTTGGTATGTATATATATAATATTTTATCTATTACTGAAGATATGAAATATCATTTTCTACCCATTATTATTTTAAAACACAAGAATATCCTTATGATCACATGATGTAAAATACACCATATACCATTTGGTTCACATATTTATTGATACAATAATGTCCTATGACGCCTAAAATCGGTTATTATCGTGTAATGCCTAAAAATCAACTAAATCAACTGTAGTATCGTGTAATATCATATTATGTTGTGTAATAGTTAAAATAAAAATCAACTACTATGTCATATAACGCCTAAAATTGACTATTATATGTCGCATAACGCTTAAAATCGACTATGAGAACGTGTAATGCCAAAAATCAACTATTTTGTGTAACACCCAATTTTATAAAAGAATATTTTTGGTCATTTCTTTGAAATGGAGAAAAAAAGGCTATTTCTTATCTGGTGGAAAAGGTTTTTCTTATATATTCAAAAATTGTTATTTAAGTTTTTCGCCGGTCAATCTAAGGTAGGTCTTCATGATCCAAGCATGCTTTGGTTTGAGCCTAGACAAAGAATAGATATAGGGAATATATATATATATATATATATATATATATATATATATATATATATATATATAGAGTTGCATCATATAAAATCTATAGCGAATTTTTTTTTTTGCTTATTATGATGATATAGGTTTTAATTATGCTTTTTTTTTTCTTATAAATTTAGAAACAGATACTGTGATCTAAATATTATTTTGCTGACAAGTTGATACGTAGGTGGTGATATTCTGCCATCTGTATTTTTTATATGTTGATTTTTGTTTATGAAAAAAACAAAGATGATTTATTATTTCATAAAATTATGCATGCAACTATTGCACAAAATTTAATAACTGATCTCAAACCAACTCACACGCCGCTCCACACGCTCGCACGCGTCTCATGTATTTGGGTGGGTGCGCTCAAACCCACCCAAATTAGCTACATGTATTATACCTTTATAATATGTTAAACATACATTTATGTTATGTTAGTCATACCTTTAGGTCTTTATGTTATATTAAACATACATTTATGTTATATTAAGCATACTTTTAGGGTTTTTATGCCATGTTAAGCATATCTTTAGGAATTTTATGTTATGTTAAGCATATTTTTATATTATGTTAGTCATACATTTTAATTATGTTAGTTGTACCTTTATGTAATACATAAATGTAAGACTAATATTATTTAAAGGTATGTGTAATACCACATAAAGGTATATATGTACAAATTAGAGTTTTTTATGCTGAAATTATGGTTTTTTTTAATCAAAATTAGGGTTTATTTTTTAAATTAAAATATTGCATAAATGTATGATTAATATAATATAAAAATATGACTAAAACAACAGAAAAATTAAGGTAAAAAAAAATGTGCGGATTCGGGTTGAATTTAGTCCAATCCGACCCGTGGATCCATACAACAACAATTGCACGCAAGTGCAATTCTTATTATTTAAAGAATTGGATACAACAACACAAAAATCATGTTTGTCTCATAATTATAGTGTCTTCCGATTTTAGTTCCATAATTATCATAATTTTCAATTTAATCATATAATTTAAGAATCTGTCCGATATCAATTCAATTTTTGCCTAGAAATTTTGAATTTTGTCGGAAAATGTCACGTGTCAAATTCTTATTAGGATTTTGATTTTGGCATTCCATCAATAAGAATTTGATACGTAATATTTCTGACGAAATTGGCCAAAATTGGACTAAAATTAGACATATTTTTAAATTGTGGGACTAAATTGAAATCGTAATAGTTATGAAACTTAAATCAGAAGACAACATAGTTATGAGATAAAAATGATTTGAATATTCGTAAACATGTAGTACCAATACATGAGCAACCTCAACAGTAGAAAGTTTAAAACTAGGATATAACTTAAAGAAAGAGCAACATTCTTGAAAAATAGCACCAAATTCCGTAAGGTTCAACATGTTTAGCATCAATTTTGAAGATCATGTTTTCATGACCCATTGAGTTAACCCCTGAAAGGGCCTCTTGCAAACTCAAAGCTTCTCCTTCCAAAACATTATGACCACCATAAAAAATCAAGAAAATGCCCAACTTCATCTCTGGAATCTTTATATCTTCATTCATTATAAATTTTTTGTTCTACTAAGGTTGAACTTATAAAATATCTGTAAATTTATATTTTAGCAAACATATATCATTTGGTCAAAGTCTCTGCGGCAATCTTTCAGTTTTTCACTGCAACAATTTTAGAAATGAATATGGAGGAGTAAGCTCTTTTACAATCAATTATCATCATTAAAATTTATACATTAAATTCGTAATAAAATGTACGAAGTGTACAGAATTAAACAGGTATTAAAGTGAAACAAAGAAGAACACATCAAATAATTAAAGTCTCACGAAAACGATTGTTTGAATTACAAAATAACACAAAAACATTGAAGTAATACACTGTTGAACTTGAAAGTATGATAGTTGGAATGGAAAATTATATTTCTTCTATTAATTTATATTTTGATAAGAAGAAAGTATTTATTCTATAAATGCTTTAATTATAGCTTTTTGAAGAATTGGCAGTCCCATTATTTGAAATTTCAGTATTATTCTAAAGGTTATAATTTTGAACCAACTAAAGTGGCTCATATAAAATGGAGCATTACGCACTAAAAGACAACCAACAATTGTTTCCACATAAATATATAAATCAATAGTATTAATCACCAAGCATAGACATATATGGGCTCACCCAAATCAAACAAACCTTCTTCACACATTGAATAAAAGGTAAGAAATTTAATAACAATAATAATAAAATAAAAAGGGAACAAGTTAAGAAAAGTGGTTTAATTGTCATTAGATTTGTAGTGCGTAGGGAACCATCTATTCCAACTTTTTGAATTGCCAACTATTAAATTGTGCTCCTTTTTCGACATACACATTTTCATTTAATTTGTTTCTTCTACATAACCTTATATTCTAAGTGGTACACCTTTTCTCGACATGTCAAAATTATTTTCTTTATATAATATATTTTATGGCGATAGAATATAATCTATTATATTCAAGTGTGGATTGGTAGTATGGTAGGCTTGTGTTGTTATACTTCACGAATTAATCCTCTTTTGAATCCTTTAATGATCTAATTTTGTAAAACGAATCAATACACAATTTATAATCTATAAAATTAAAGTTTACTTTCATGAGATTTAATCAAGTATGCACCTTTAGAATGTCCATCCTACGTAGTACTTCTTTGATAAGAAGAACGAAAAACCGATACACTCTAAACATTTTTTTGATAAGACGAAAAAATGATACACATACATGGGTAAAAATACATTTAGGTGAAAATTTGATAAGTAACAAAGAAAAAGAACAAAAACTAAAACACTCGAGGAAGAAAAACTTATTTTCCTCAAAGAGAAGAACAAAAAACTGATATACACGAATGAAAACTAATATAGTACTCCGATTATAAACTGATTTTTCTTAAAGAGAAGAACAAAAACTGAAACTTATAAACAAACAAATGTAAAATTGATATACTCAAATGAAAAATTGATAAATATCAAAGAATGTAAGGATACATATTTGATCAAAATTATTAATCTCATATAATTATATACGTGACCAGACGAAGTTATTTAGGATTTTGTGTACTCCTACATCGAAATATAATATCATCACATGTTTAAATAATCTATACATTTATATTATGCAAACCCATGTAAATTTGTGTATGAATACATGTTAATAGAGAGTGATTAAATATTACATTGGATGTGGGGTAGCTTTTATGTGGGTTTTGCTTGGCAATAAAAAAAGAAAGCATGGAAGGGTCAATGCCATATCTCTTTTATATAGTTAACTATCTTTTGGGATTTGGAAATCCTTCCTTATTTTCTTATTTCAACTTAGGAATTGGATCTTTTATTTTAAATTGGTATTTCATCTTATATTTTATTATTTTTAATATATAAATTGATAATGTCATATTTTATATTTGGTGTAGTGATTATTTTGAAACGTCAGATGAATCACCACCATGAAATGGAGAATTTTGTTTATCCAATTCAACTCCTCCCCTTTATCATCGACTAAATATGTGTGAGCGAGAATTGCTATCATAGCTGGATTGCCATGTCTATACACGAACTCGTGTGTGTATGTATATAGTGAAAGTTTTTATAGTAAAAATTGTTGACTTTCAAGAAAAAAAATTTAAATTTAAAGTAATTATAAGTTTACTGAACTTATTTGGATGATTTTATAAATAATAACTAAGAGTCTTGAACTGTCATTTCAGTCATTAATACAAAACATTATTAATCCATTATTCAACCATAAGATAATGCTAACCACAAGCTTTGAAACTTCAGTGATATCTTACTATTATAAAAGTGTCGATTGTAAGATTATTAGAGTTCAAATTTAGATCACACAAGTTTTCAAATCTTTATTTTCTCGCTTTCACTTTCTCTAACCATTAAAAAAATATAAAATAACTTTAAAAAACAAGGAAAAAGAACCTATAAGACTATGATTGTTATGAATTTAAGATGACTTTTATAAATTCGTATTTCGATTTAAGAGAATTTTATGTATATTGATTTTGGAAATTTCGTATTTCTTTTGAGATTTGGTAGGATACATATGATTGTTGTTAAAATGTCATTTTTATATTGGGATTGTCGAAAAAGTAAATATTGTTGTAATTGCAAGAGAGGTAGATTTTTTATTAGAAATTATAGAAAAAATATGGTAGGATTCTAGAATATTGTGAACACTTTCAAAACACAGACTAAACTAAGTTTACGTTGCAACATGCTGCAGTTGTTTGCCCTAGAAAGAACTGGTCCCACTTGCATTTTTGCAAACACAACAAAATACAAACAAAATCACTAATATGGTAGTCAAATTTCTGATGGCCGATTTTAAAATTTTTAATTAAAATTAAATTGAAATTAAAAATAATGATAACATAAGAGAAGAAAATTAAATAATAAGTATTTGATTGTCAAAAATGAAAAATATTTTGCATACATGAATCAAAATTAAAATTATTTCAAAAAAATAAAAATAAAGGACAAATCCAAAAAATATCTCTATATTAAGTAGAATTGTTATGTAAGTTGAAGCATTTTCAATTTTTTATAACCATAATCATCACAACACCATAAAAAATAAGTAATTTTCACTGGCTTGTTGATATTGCTTTGAGAAAATGGTTTGATTATTGATTAGTAGTTTTACGGTAATGATAATTTAATATTTTATTCCAAATTAGTATATTCATTTGTGCATATCATCTATTTTTAAAATTTCATTGATAAAATAATTCATCTACTGTTAATTTGACAAAATACAATTTAAATTTTTATATTTACATTTATAATTGTACAATTGAGAAAAAATGATATAAAAGGTCCTTTTTAACCTTTCCACTCAGGCCAAAACATTATTAGCTATGGCCTCAACTATTAACTAAATCCACTATGTATGAATGAATGTATGTATATTATAATAATTTAATGAAATCGCCCCTACAAACTAAAGGCAAAGTTTTGGGTGAGATCGTCTCATGGATCCTATGTTGTGAGATGGGTCGGATCGGGTCGAACATAAAAAATTATGTAATACTTTTGAGTGTATTACGTAATATTTTTCTATATATTAGGTAATACTTTATATTATAAGATATGTTTTGAGTTGAGTTGGACCATACGAAAAATATGTAATACTTTTATGTGTATCAGGTAATATTTTTATGTATATTAGATAATACTTTTGTTTTGAGTTGAGTCAGACTATAAGAAAATATGTAATACTTTTATGTGTATCGGGTAATACTTTTATGTGTATCAGGTAATACTTTTGTATTATAGGATATATGACCCGAATTGAGTCGGGTCGGGTCTTAAAAAACACGCGGATCCTAAGGCTTCCAGATGCTCTTTTCTCCTCATGCAACATATAATACTTTTGTGTTTATTATGTAATACTTTTCTATGTATCATGTAATACTTTTATATTTTGCATATATAATAAATAATATAATACAAATTATTACTTAAAATATAGAAAAATATTACCTAATACACATAAAAATATTATTTAATTATTATGTTCGACCCGACCCGTCTAATGGAATGGGATCCGTGAGACGG
The DNA here is from genome assembly GCA_028654395.1 of Scutellaria barbata. Classification (NCBI taxonomy): domain Eukaryota; kingdom Viridiplantae; phylum Streptophyta; class Magnoliopsida; order Lamiales; family Lamiaceae; genus Scutellaria; species Scutellaria barbata. The sequence continues at coordinate 7,070,546 of CM053650.1, forward strand.
TCTCACACAAGACCTACTCCTCACTAAATAATCATACTCTATTCAAATTATATATTAAAATTATATATTCAAGTATTTATTTATAGGTTAAAAAAAGTATTTATTTATCTATACGTATAAATTGACAAAATGATTCATTCAAAATACATAGTCAAAGATACTTTCATATGCGAAGGTTCTCTCTCTCTCATAAGGGTTAATTAAAAAATCTTGAATAATGTGTAAATTTTGAAGCGTAAATTAATATTTTTTAATTAATATTCCATAGCGTGGACCTTTTATCTTACGTGGTACTCCATCTATATAAAAATATAGATTGTAATTCGAATATAAATCACACAAGTTTAATAAATTCAAGTGTGCTGATAATAAATTATTGAATAAATGGTGGATATAATTTTAAAGTTTATGTTGAATTGAAAATTAATCCATAGTTTTTTATACAATTTTTTCATTAACTCAATATAAAAATACATTATGCTGTGTAAAATCTCATCTAAACATATAAATTTTTACTTTACATACCTTCTTCAAGCATAGATTCAATTTTTAAAAAAAAAATATTCCAAATTTTTTAATGAATTACTAGAATAAAAATTCCCACTAAAATGGGACCAAAAGAGCCCACTAAATTCAACTAATGCAGCACCTTTGTCCCTTTTGGTTCCACTGCATCCAAATTACTTTATTAATAATTATTTTCATTATTATTTCTTTATAATATTTAGGGAAAACAAATATTTTGATCCTCTAATTTATCTTATTGAATTTTTTATCCTTTATATTTTATCTTTTAATTTTTTATCTTTTATGTTTAAAAATTACTATTTTTAGTCCTCTTAACTACTAAATAAGTAATTTTTTATGTTTTTTAATTAAAATTCATCTTTAATAAAAAAATAGATACAACATTAATAATTAAAAGCTGAACTTTTTTTTGTTCATTTTTCTACGATTGGAATGTTCAAATTTTTAATATTTATAATTAATAATAAAACTCTAATCCATGTCTCCAAGTAAAAATAAATTAATTTATTTACTAATATTAATTTAGACATGTTGGATGAAAAATAAAATTTGTGATTATAAAAAATAACGTTCTCTCAATTAAAAAAATAAAGTTAAAATTATATTTTAATTTAAAAAAAATAAAATTGTTATAGTAGGTTAGAAGATTAAAAAATATTATTTTTTAAATATAGATGACTGAAAAAAAAATCCCGTAAGATTAACTTAGGGAGGAAAAAAAAATATATTTTTTCTCAATTATCTAAGGTGCTCTGGTTCTACGTCATCAATACATTTGGCCCCATTTACATACTCAAGCCAGCAGGCCCTCCCAATTCAAGGCAATGCGGAGATAAAATAATTTCATTTTAGATATATTCATGATTAATATTTTATTCGATATATATATATATATATATATATATATATATATATATATATATATATATGTGTGTGTGTGTGAACTGGGTTTGTACTAATGGACTTCATTAATATTTCACAACTTTCCTATTTCTGTTATTAGTTTGGTTTCTTAAAATAAGTTCACTTTTGGATATGTAAATTGCGTATAATTATAAGAAAAATCCAAACGTCTGAAAAAATCTTAGTTGAGATACATTTATGATTAATAGTATATTTGAAATTAAACTTATTAATTTGTTGTCTGCAAATAAGTTCACTTCAGAATATGTACAAATTGTAAGAGAATTCCAAGATTTAGTTAGCTGAAGATGATTGATGTGAAATGTATATCTTTTTAAATTCCAAGATGGTTAAATTGATGTGAAAATGAAACAAAAAACATTCTCTTAATGTTTGTTTGGTTAAGAATAAAATATCAAAATCACTAAATATGAAATATCAAATCATAAAACTCAACCATCCATCCTTTTCGTTTTCAACAATAAATTTAATTTAATAATTTCCTTTACTATTTATTATCTTCTCATCAAAATTGCTTTTACATTTATCTCAACCCAAAAAAAAAAAAAATTAAAATTATATCCCTCCAATAATATTCCCTCAAAACGGCATGATATGTGTAGTTTTGGTATCATACCAAGAAACACATGAATTCTTTGAACTGCATCGGAAAACCCTCAACAGATCGGCGCACATCTGCCTCACCGCCGGCGAGCAATTGCTCTGCAGCACCACCAGTATCTTCGCCATTCCGTTGCTCTCCGCCACGGCCGCCGCCGCCTTCTTTTCGCCGAACAAACAGCACAGGCTCCACAGCACCGCCACCGCGTGCTCCGTCGCGCCGTTCGACACCTTCAGCAGCTTCTTCACTATCGCTTTCACGCATAATTCGCTTCCACAGATCTCGATCCTCGCTTCTTTGCACCCCGACACCATTTCGATAAGATTGAGCACTTTCTCCGTCGATGAGGCGCTCATCTCCGCCGCTGAGAGCGCCGCCGCCAGAGCCGCCACTCCGCCGTGGCGCACCAGCTTCGCTCTGTTCCTCTTTAGTAATGTCAATCGCGTCAGGAAATTTAACGACGTTTCGACTGCTTCCGAGTTCCAATCGCAGGTGGTTATTAATCTTAGCATCTCGTTGTAAATCTCATCGTCTTCTGAAATCAACGTAGAATGTAGATCAATGATCGAATTCGTTGCAATGAGATCGAGAAATTTCGCCACTGCGATTCTCAACCCTAATCTCCCTTGCTTTAGGGCTATCATAATCGCCGCCTTGAAATCAAACTTGATCGAATCCATTTTCTTCGAATTCTTAAGCAATACGTTACAAAACAGGATAATTTTCTCCAATAAACCTAACTCTCTCACTTTCTCGAGAAGTGATAAAAGCAATGGCAGAATCCGGTGGCCTCCGGCCGCCGCCAAAATCCGTCCGTTCTCCTCCGACTCGCCGGCGAACGAAATCAATCTCGGGAAATTGTGTGTGATGAGCGAGGAATTGAGAAAACAATTTTTCTGAAGGGTTTGGAGGTCAATCTCGAGTTGGTGGATGAGCTGAGCTGCCTCGTCGAGCGTGAGCGAGTGAGGAGGCGTGGGAGGTGAGTTGGACCGAGTCAGGACCGAGTCGGACCAGATTTTGATGAGGCGTTGGAGAGTATAGTTGGGGATGAGGTCTTTGTTGAGTAGCACCTGCATGGTGGCGGGGCAAGTATTGTTGCCGCCGTCGAGCCACCGCTGGATACTGCTCCGATCGTAGGTGACGCCGGTGCAGAGGCTCACAGGGGACTTCATAACGTCTAGAGAGATGGGGCAGCGAAAGTAACTCGGCACATGTATGTACAAATCGTCCCTCACCATTATCGATACCTAGTCAACTCACCGAGTTTTAGAGAGAGAAGGAGGGGAAAGGAGAAACAGAGGAAAGTGGGGAAAGGGAGAGGGGGTTAAAGAAAGAGATGCTAGAGTCAAAGGTGGTGTGATGTCATAGATTTGCTTTTTTTTTTTTTTTAAATTTAAACTAATATTCGGTTTGGAGTTTGGGTCTATGGTCAATGAAAGGTTCTTTATAGCACCACTAGTCTCCTGTCAGAGAGAGAAACTAGAGAGAGTATTTTTGTATGTGTGTGAGAGAGAGAGAGACTAAGAGTTTTTGTTAGTGTGTGTGTTGGATTTATAGAGAAATCGTTTTCACGTAGTTGAGTGGTGTTTGGTTCTCCACTTGTGTCTGTCCTTTGCTCCATGCCATTCAAATTAATATTACTCCATTTCCACCCAACTTTTTCCATTTCTTTTTCCTACTACTTTTTGCCTACATTTCTTGCAACTATTTTTGTTCAAACTTGTATGTTTTAATTCTAATATTGTATCATTTTATATACGTGGTCAATATAAAACCACTGTTTTTATAACTTGATCGATCGCGAATCAAACCGGTCACACTATTGATTAGTTTGATTATATTAGTCTTTTCTATGGAAAAAAAAGTTGTTTATTATCCTAAGTTTATTTTATCGTAATCTTTCATGTTTAAGAATTTTCAATTTTTGATCATTTTATTTGCTATAGCAGGTAAATGTCATTTGTTGAATGATTTGGTGCCTTTTTTGAATTCAAAATCTGTATTTTCAACCGAAAAAAAAATCATTATACTATTTGTTATTTTATAACAAAAAATAAAGGAAATTTTCATTTTGAGGTAACATACCTAAATTGACATTAAGTAATTAATTTTTTTTATATTTCATCCCAATATATTGGTTAGAGTTTTGTAATTATGAGAAATAAATAAAATTGATATTAAGCAACTAAAAATTTTATCTTTTACAAAGTATATATCTAACCTGCTGGGAAATGGATAATACAAAAATGTTGGGTATGAATTTTAATATTTATTAGAGTATACATTTGGTTGAAGATTAAGAATTGATTTGGGATTAGGCTGATTTTTAGAGTCTTATATTTTTGGAATATTGAGTGATGTATCCTCCTTTCGTTTATAGTTATGTTATTTATTTTTTTAGATCGCTAAAACAAATTTGGTTTAGAATTCAACTTGTAATTAATTTTTTTTTTAAACTTAAAACAGTAGGTCAAAAGACTAAAAAATAACATTTTTAAACATGAATCACTACTAAAAAAAAAACTTCTGTTCCATCTTTTCTATATGGCATGATGTAAATATTAGTAACACACAACTTATCTCAAGGGTCATGCTGCAATATACCAGTGGTATTGATACACCATTAATTTTAACCATTTACCTTTTTACCTTAATTCAAAAGTTACTGCAGTAAATTATAAAAATTCCCTCAAATAGTTTAGTTTTATAAAGCAATGTAGTCTATATCTACCTTCTTCAGTAATTGTATTTATCCGTCAATAGCAATCATAAAAGTACAATTAAATCTTCTTGTATTATGGAGCATGTGATAACGAATCATTTGAGACCCATATTCGATATGTTTTATTTTGTGTAGATGTAATTCTCTTATTAGCAAAATTGTCATGAACATAACATATAAGCTCATTGCCACCATGGTTTTTATATACATGATTAACTTTAAGAAAATATATATATTTCGATTTAAATACTAATATTAAATATTAAAATAAATTATAATATTTTTGTTTAATTTAATTTCATATTTAGTATTAGTATTTAAATTAATCGTGTTGCTTAATTTAATTAAATACTATATTACAAATATTAATTTTAGTCGAAATAAATATTAATTATCTTGATCATATCACTAGTTTAAAGTAAATACTATATTATATAATATTTAATTTATAGCACCATTGTATAATTTAAATGAAATTTCCTATGTGAAGTCATTTTTTGATTTGATGTGATGTCTTAATACACAATTAACATTAAGAAAATATATACATTTCGATTTAAATACTAACATTAAATATTAAAATAAATTTTAACGTTTCAGTTTAATTTAATTTTATATTTAATATTAGTATTTAAATTAATCGTATTGTTTAATTTAATTAAATACTACATTATAAATATTAATTTAATTAAATACTATATTACAAATATTAATTTTTGGTTGGTTGCATGTTATTTAATTGCATCCTACTTGTATATGATTAATTAGTAATATCACAATCTTTTGATTATAAAGATTACGATTTGAATATATCTCCATCCATTGTATAAATATTTGTTGTATCCTACTTGTATATGATTAATTAGTAATATCACAATCTTTTGATTATAAAGATTACGATTTGGATATATCTTCTTCCATTGTATAAGATTTAGTGTGGTAGACATGTGTATCTCATCATTTATATGTAGTCGATTTGAATGGATTTTAATATGAATAAATCATTTCGATTTAGATGGACTTTCGTATGTTAAGCAATTTTTGAATTTGATGTGATGTCTTAATACACGATTAATATTAACAAAATACACTTTCACTTAAATACTAATATTAAATATTGCAATAATTTTTTACATTACAGTGTAATTTAATTTCACATTTAATACTACTATTTAAATTAAAAGGAGGGTGATTAATTAATTAAATAATAAATTAAAAGTATTAATTTAATTTCATAGTATTAAAATTAATCGTATTGATTAATTAATTAAGTACTAAATTACAATTATTAATTACCTTGATAAGACTACTGATTTAAATTAAATAATAATTTAAAAATATTTAATTAATACAAATATAAAATGAATTGTATGGTTTAATTAAATACTCATAATTTTTGGTGTCATGTAATTCAAGCAAAATCAAATACATATAGCAAGAAAGGGTCTATATACATTTGAGTTTATGTGCATTTGAGCCTAATAAAGAGATCAAATACAGCTCACAAGACTACAATTAACAGCCTAACCTAAAAGTTAAAAGTTACCTTAACTTTATTTATCACAGTAAAAAAAATGGTATATTAATATCATTGGTGTACAGGAGAATCTCAATGTAACTAATTAATACCTCTATTGCTATGTTTTGTTTTTTTTTTATGTCCCCTCATCATGATCTGAAACTCATCTGCAGGTGTAATAATAGGACTCGCGCTACAATCCAAAATGACTTATGTTGTTGCCATAATAAGAATTTTTTTGTGTATCTTCGAAATCGGGTTGTCTACCCACCCTTGTGGCTTTCTCCAAAGTTTATTACATAGTGGATATACCCTTTTCCTTTCAATTCTTTTTTCAAATTAGGGAAAGATGAATAAAATTCCCCATTTAATTATAGATTCCTCATTTAAATGAGATGTAAATCGAGAGATATACTTAACTTCTTAAGTGATAAATATTTGTGGAAGAAAACCAAACAAAATATAAGCTTCAGGACAAACCTCCACAATGAGATGTACTCAAATGGCAGACATTTATGTGAGAGAACCAAACAAAGTACAAATCTCAGGACAAACCTCCACAATATTTTAGTAGATATTTGGCCCATGGGGTTTGTCCTTCACAATATTTCAGTGGAAATATGCTGCATTTGGATTTGAACTTGCGACACGAAAAGATTTCTCCCCATATCACCACAGACCTTACCAACTTGACTATGTTTTTGGGATGCTTTGTCCTTTCATCCCACAATAGAAAGAGGCCCGAGACAAAGATTAGTGTTAAAAGGCCAGTAAATATAAAATATTCTTGAAATCATTGCTCGATTAACCTCTATTACTTAGATTCTAATTTAGAAATTCACCTAATTTAGGAAAAAATGATGGCTTAACCGGATAATTGTTCATAAATCTGCAATAGAGTTTTCAATGTAAAAAACATTCTGCAAAAATAGCACGACAATTGTCATCTTCAAAGCAAATGTGATTGACGAAGTTGTAACAACATATAAGATATACCATGCAACTTGCCTCTTCTATTAGCATTCCCAATAAGGTATGAAAGTCCCTTTGCTCACAAAATGAAAGCACAAGGGAAAAGTAGATCCTCTCAAAGTCCTCACCTTGGTAAGATCAGACTAATAATATCATCATGAATGTTAGGATAATGTTTAAATTTTGATGAAACAAAACTGATAATGTAATAAGAGTTGGAAGATCTCCTTTTTCATTTTGTATTTGATGAAATTAGTAGAGCTAAGTCAATAGGTTAGCTTAAGTCGAAGCTGCTATAAGAAAAGTTCTGAAACTACTTGAAGGAGGAAGAAGACTTCAGCAAGTTGTCGAAGGAGTCCACCTAAAGACTAGCTTAGCAATTTTGAAAATTTAAGATCTCTCAAGTTTAGAAACATATTCTTACAGAAGCAAGCGATTAAACATTCGAAGAATCGATCTTCAAGTATAAAGGTTGTTTCAAAAGTTGAAGAAACATATTTCTTTTATATATCCTAAACATTTGTTTGGGGTTCTAGTATGAGATTCTTTAGATTAGAATCCATATTCTATGTGAGCTACAAAGTTTGTTGAGCAATTTGTGTGGAAACTAACATACTATAGCGTTTAGATACAAGATTAGCTAGCTATGTGAATTAATTTTAAGATAAATTTCATAACAAGATCCAATTTATAAATTAATTTTTAATTTTGAATCCGAATTTTAAAATTTCTCAATAAGAGGTTCAATTTAATATTTTTTCTCAATTTAAGGCTTGAAATTTAGATTGAGTTCTCAATTCAAGACAAAATTTCATTTTTTTTCTTTCTTATTATATTTATAATTTATTTATATTTTAATATATATTTATAATTTAGATAAATTAAGACAAGATCGTGCAATTTTGGAACGATCTTCACCCTACTTGTATTAATTTATATATATATATATAATAAATGCATTTAAAAAAATAATGATTCTTTTATTTTCTTAATTTTATGAATAAAAGTATAGAAAATCGATTTTAATATTTAATATAAATTATATTTTATGAATTAAATTAATTATATTTCTTTCTTTCTTTTTTTCATATAAATTAAGATAAGTCAGATGAAAATTGTTTTTAAAGCGCACTAACTTGACTTAATTTATCCAAAATATGAATACATATTGAAATATAAATAAATTTATAAATATAAATAAAAAAGAAAATGAAATTTTGTCTTGAATTGAGAACTCAGTCTAAATTTCAAATCTTGAATTGAGAAAAAATGTTAAATTAAGCCCCTTATTGAGAAATTTTAAAATCCGGGTCTAAAATTGAGAATTAATCTACTTGTTATGAAATTTTAATTTGAAAAATGTATTTCAACGAAGTTACTCCTCATAAGAAGCGGTAGAGTGGATATTGTTCATACAAGTATTACTCAACATAAGAACCACTATAAACTCATATGCCCTGTTTATTTTATCCATTATTATATATCTTGTTCTGCATAATCACAAAATGTACTTGATAAAATATATGTTAAAAAAATTGTTTATGAAACACTCTTCATACATACTTTCCATGTATACTCAGAGATTTTCTACCGTTGGAAGTTCATTTATAAGAAAGTTGTAAGCAATGTTGTAACTTCAAAAGAAAACTGTTGTGTTGTAAGAAACTATTTCCACATGGTTTGAAAAATTCATAAGTTTGAAGATTCTTATTCATCCCTGTGAAAACCTTTTAATACCACTTGTAATCAACAATACACAATGAGACATGATCATTTCAGATGATCAAATGTTGCAAAAAAAAATAAAATAAATAAATATAAATATTCAATATCAAATATTGAAAATTAAATCTTATTAAAACTAGTAATATTATTTTGATATTAATATTTGATGCTAAACATCATATTCTAGTTATCTATTCTAAAATAAAACTAGTATATGAGGGGCAATCCTATCCATATTTAAAATCTTATGTAATGCTCAAAAAATAATATATTTTATATATGATAAATTACAATTTCAAATAGAAAATAGAAAATAAAATAAAAAAATTTATTTTCGAGTGTATTTTGGTTTTTTAAACAAGAATCTAAAAATTTGGGGTGGAAAATAAAATTAGTTCCACAAACTTAGGGTGGAGGCTCTCTAATTTTGTAATGTTAATGGATATTTAAAATTATAAATTTCCAAAAATATTAAAAATAAATTGGAAAACAAATTTATCAATGGAAGAAACCGTTGGACCACTGACCCGAGCTGGAATACACGTCAACTCTGGACCGTTTGAAGAGGAGGTCTTAAGGAATTTGATCCAGACAGTTCATTGAGCAGAAGCCATACAACCGACCAGGATATTTCGCCTGGACATCTCCTCGGTAACCCGGTTAGGACCATTTCCCAAGCTGGTTTGAATGGGTTTGGTCGGCCCGAGCAGGACTTGCCGAGCAGGGTGCTACCAACCGCTAAGAGATCGTGGGTGATAAAACCGCCAACTCCCACAAAAATAGGCAAAAATCAAGGAGTAGTGGGCACGATCCCCACTACTTTGGCTCCTCTCTAACTATAAATAGATGTAATTTTAACTTGTAAAAGATTTGAACATATTTTTGTACTGAGAGCTGTTTTCTCTACTTATATTGCATACGATCCTGCCCGATCACTCAAAACCGTTTAGGATCAGCTGATCTAATTTGCCCAAGTAAGCTCTGAGATATTTATACACTTTTCCAACTTATTTTCATCCAATTTTCACCAATTTAATCCATATTCGATAATTTTTTAGTGTTCGACTTGGAATTAACCGTTAATCGAATTACGACGTCAACATAAACGACGTCATTTTCAGCCGTCTACCGATGGAATGTTGTCGGCATATTCCATCAGTAAATTTTTTGTACAATTTACTACTTTTTTGCGATATTTTATTTATAAAAAATATTCCAATTACACATTTTAAATTATATCTAGAGACTTATATCAATATTTCAATTTTCTCGATGATCTAATAATGATGTTGAAACACAGTTTATTAAAACTCGACCTTATATGATCGAAAATGAAATACATGTATGTAAATTGTTTGAGCTGCATATATAATAAAAGAAAAGATCTTACGTCAGAGTCTCACATAAGACTATATATATAATACTTTGTGACACACAAATTCTTATATCAAACAATTTTATATGAGTTTTTGTGATTATTAAAATTATACGATGTTTATAAGAGGTTTATTTACTATTCGAGCTTAATTATCTAAATTGCCTTTTTATATATGATCGATAAGATATATAGTAATAATCGGAAGACAATGGACTGATACTCCTCATTTATATATATATGTGTATATATATATATATATAGGCGTACGTCACATAATTATTATAATAAAAGAACACCATGCAAATTGTATGTTGTATATAAATGTTTATTCTTAGTTTAAATCAATCATTAATTGAAAAAAAAAAAAGCTTTTTTTTTTACATATGGAAGAGTTTTTTAATTAATCGAGAATCTTGTCCAAAATGATATCGTTTTATGGTATTCTTGAAGCACTTCAAAACGACCTTATTTTAGACCAGTTTACCAATGAAAATTTTCTTCAGTAAATTGTCAACATGTGTCCATCGATAAACTTATTAGACAATGAAGTTTGCTGACAACATTCTTATTGTCTGATCGATCTGTCAACAATTTGTCGATAATGTTTAAAAAATATTAACTAATGATCGATGATATTTCATCGGTATATCTCCACATTTTTTTAGTGAGCAACTTCCACATCCAAACTACTCAACGCAGAAGATCTTGACACCATCAATGATACAATGCAATCAAGCATACAAAAAAAATTCAGCATTGCCAATTCACCTTTGGCGACCATCTCCGACGACATGAAAATCTACATTTACTTGAATTGCACCTGTCATTTTGATGAAGTAAACCATAATAATAATAATAATAATAATAATAATAATAATAATAATAATAATAATAATAATAATAATAATAATAATAATAATAAGATAATGATCATATTGTAATTGACATATTCCAAACAAATTTACTCTTCTAAAAATTAATCACGTGAGCAGTTTTAGGTGAGATTTTATGACTTAAAAATTGAAAACATTGTAACTTATAAAATTCGTGAACTTTATATAGCGAAACAACTTTTAAAGTTTATAAAGCTAAATTTAGATGCACTTAAAAAAATTTCGACGATATTTTATAATGTTGCAAACTAAAATTTTATAACCTGTAAAACTCATATACTTTATATCGTGAAAGGAGAACATTTAAAATGATATAATAAAACATTAAATCAAATATAATTGAAATAGATTTTTGTTTTTTACCCTAAAATATAATAGCCATATGTATGATTTATAAAAATATTAATATTCACGAGATTAGCTATATATAGGTGGGAATTTTTTAATCACAGACTGATGTGGCATGGGGTTTCTTTTCTAGTATTATTCATATAGATAGATATGTTATTTAATAAAATAATATATTAAAACTAAAAGATGACTAAGAAGTCAAAAGTAACCTAAAACTTCAAATGATTTATAAACAAGTGTTGACTAATTTGTCAAATACATATAATATAAATACATGCCTACCAACTTCAATTAATTTTAAATTAAATTGAATTCTTTATAATTTTTAGTTTTTGATAATAAGCAATTTGAATTACTTGGAAAGAGTTCAAATGAGTACAACGATGATGAAAGTACAAATGAATAAGTTAAATAAAAGTAAAAAAAGAAAAGAATAAAGTAATGAGAGCGTGCCTAACGTTTCTCTTTTTAGTTTTTAGGAAATGATTTCATTTATTAGAAAAGAAAAGAAAAACTAATTTTTCCAATTTACAAATTGGAAAAGATTATTTTTTACTCATTTTTATATCTTTAATTGTCAAAATTTAATATCCTTAATGAAAATCATGATTTGGTAGAAAGTCAGAGAGTCAAAGACAGCGGGGCCCACAATTAGCTATGATTTTAGGTGAATGTACCACACGACTGGTGGTAGGGATGCGTATAATGAGGAAAAGAACGTGGGCTTATGGGGCCCATTTTACATGTGGGCCCAATGATCATGCACCTCCGGCCCACTTCTACTGCGTGTGCACCACTACTCCAATTATATGATTCTCACTCATTCACTATTATTACTTATCATTATTCTAATTGTTATTATGGCTTTAATTACAGCAATGAAGTATAATTACTTCGCATAATTATTGTGGTTTTTTTTTTTTTTTTTTTTGTGACTGCTTTATGATTAACACAATTTCGAGATTTAAAATCTCAAATCCATTGTATTTTATTGTAGTTACTGCATTTGGTTATGGAAGATTGCTCTTTTTTCTTTCTTTGGTTTTGAAGAAATATTTGAATTTACAACACCTGTATTTCACAAATTCTTTTATAAAACCATTTCAAGAATCTCATTTCATGGGACAAAAAAACATATATGAACTTAATTTATTCATCATATTCTAATGTTTTCACTTAATTATATTCTTTAACATCTTTTAAGCCATCAAAAACTGTATAAATCATTTATATGTATCATGTAATTGTAAATGAATTAAACATTTCAAAATTTTGAGACCATATAATTTAATTTGATCTGTGATAAACATGTTGAGGAAAAAAACACCAACACGAATTTTGTATATAATGAAGTGTAAAAATTCATAGGTTGTCTTCATTTTATATTTTAAATCAATAAAAAAAAACATAAAATTTACTTTTATATTTTTAATTAATTAAAGGTGTAATTTTATAATCTTATTTTCAATATTATACTATTTCCCGTGTTATGAAAATCAGGTTAGGCGGTGCCCTTTAAAAGCCAGGTGGTCATAGGCGGATATGATGGGCCTAGACGGGTCTCAAAATCAAATTATTATTTCTTTCCTTTTTTTTCTTTTTTTCCTTTTTTTATTTTTTAACTTTACATGGAAATGGTGTTATTATATTATATACAGATTATCAATTATTATTATTTAGATATTGATAATCAACAAATTCAGAAGTATTAAGACAATGGCTATTTATATAAAGTTTATAAAAGAATAGAATTTTGACTATTTCCCAACCAAAAATTCTTTATTATCAATCTCAATTATTCAAAATACACAATCTATCAATGACTACTTTTATTTCATTAAGGCTAACATTTTATTAGTCTTTGGCGAATGTTAGGACATTGACTATTTCATCAACCACAGATTCTTTAGTATCAATCTCAATTATTTAAATTATAAAAACTATTAATGATTACATCTTATTTCATGAAATTTATATATTTTTAATATAAAGTCACATATTTTAAATATATACATTATATTCTCTAACTATATTATAATTACATAATTTTAAAATATATGCTCTAGTGTATCACATAGGATAAAAACTAATTCTCGGAAAACAATAAAATTTTAAATCACCAATACAAAGAGTAAATTTTCCACCTCTTATCTAAACTTATAATTATTACTACTACTATTTATTTATTTATTATTATTAGTTAGTTTTTGGTATAAAATTATGTTTTTGGTGGTAAGTGGGTAAGGCATGATAGTGAATAATGATGGATGTTTATTTAGTGCCAAAACATCACTCACGTGTACTTCATATCAATCATTAAAGCTAATCATAGAAATTGAAAAACCCTTCGAACTAATTTCACTATACTTATCAAATCATATATATTAAATTCTCTAAAATCTTAAATATTAAAAATTAACTAGAGCTGCACCGCCTTAAATATCTAGATTATGGATTTTGGATAGAAAATGCACTCATCTTTAATTATATTGACGTATAAAAGTATAGTTTACATTTAGAATTATATTTTAATTATATATTCAGCATTATATTTTTGTTGTAATTTATATTTTAATTTATTTTTGTATCAAATTATAAATGTGCGCAATGCTCAACAACTCTCTCACAAAGATCTTTTATATTTCATCAACTCCAAAACTAGGAATTTATTCTAAATATTATGTTTAAAAAACATTATAAATGTTTTACAAGTATTTGTTGCTAATGATTAAAAAATTGACTAATCAATTAAAAATATAAAATATAGGGTTAGTTTCAATTTGCTACCTGAACTATAACACTTTTTTTTAATAAGTGTGTAAACTCAATTTTTTTTCCAATCACTAGTCAATCTCTTTAAAATTTTCCAATTGTTACCCCAAACACATATTTTCCGACCAAAATTCACCAAAAAACTAAAAAATTCATGATTTATATGCCAAAATAATCCCCTTTCGAAGTCAAATTATAACCCCACATTAATTTAAAGATTTTTGTTTAATTTAAATTCGAATCGAATAAAAAATGTTCAAAACCCTAAAATGATTTTTGTTTTATTCGTGATCGGATTGAATGAGAATCATGAAATTGACATGAGGTTATTATATAAATTAATGGTCATTTTGGAGTATGAATCATGCATTTGAATTGCATTTTCAAATTTTTTGGTGAATTTGGCCTGAAAATATGTATTTGGGTTAGCAATTGGAAAATTTTGAAGACATTGGTTAGTAATTGGAAAAAAAATTGAATTTATATACCTATTGAAAAAAAGTGTTATAGTAAGTAACAAATTGAAATTAATCCTAAAATATATCATGAGATGCATCTAAAATATATGAAAAATGTTTTAATGTCCATTGTGGTTTTCATGAAATATTGACTTATAGATATAATTTTGCTTCTAAAGAAGTCCATTTTGGTACATGACTCATATTTTGACCGATATTTTGAGGTGAATTCTATTTTCGAGATTTCTAATGACTGTTTTGACAGGAAAATGAGTCAAAAATTGAGTTCGCGCAGGTATCAATTACAAAATGTTGTAAAGTATGCTCAGTGATTGGAATTTTTTTATGTTTAGACAGCAACTAGAAAAAAATATCATAATTCAAATAGCAAATTAATATTAATCTTAAATAATATTCAAATAAACAAATTAACTAATAATTATTGTTGATTCTCAAAAGATACTTTTATAGCATCCCCAATAATAATATTTCAAAATATTATGTAAAAAATCTCAATATATTAATGTGAAACTTTTTAATATATAGAATCAAAAAAAAAAAAAAAAAAAATATATATATATATATATATATATATATATATATGAATCCGTATATTGCATGGATCTCATCTAGTTGAGTTAATATTAAGGATCAATATGTGTAGCGATATCGTCGTCGTCTTTTTTTTTTTTTTTTTGATTTTTTTTTAAGTGAATCTCTTTGGCTTAACAGGAAATGGGAATATAGGACCACCTAATGTCAACAATTTTTTTTATTTTTTTATTTTTTATCCTTTTACTTCGAGGTGCATGTATACGATTACAAAACGCATATTTCCGCACCCAAGTTTAATCAATCACATTCATTTTAGGGTTAATTGCAGCCATCTCAACAAACTAAACTATTAACGATTTTGAACATAAATTATCGAAATTATTTTATGACACTGAAATATAAACTATACGAAATTGATATTGAAACCATTAAATTAATTTTTCAATAGTTTTTCACCAGATTATATCACATGACTAGAGCTAGTCATGATATATTTGTTAGGGTTTTTTTTTTTTTTTGTCCAAAAGCATTTAAGTATGTAGCAAAAATATGACTCAATTATCTTAACCAAAAAACTCTTAAAAATATGTCACCTGCAAGCATGTGCCAAAATGCATCAAAAAATGATCGTAAAACTATTTTGATGGTTTAAATATTAAATCTAAATAATTTATATATATCAATGTCAACTTTTTCTTTTTTGATAATTTCTATACAAATCCACGATGGATTGCTGCAACCAATCCTTCTTTTTACTATCACATGATGTTTAGCCTTTTCAACTAGACTCTTTCTTACAACGTATTTCAGTTGAAATTTCATGGGCCCATGTCACATGGGCTATGTTTCTTCATTTATAAGTTGGGCCTGAGGCCTAAGTTGGGCTTGATAAAAGTAGACATCATTTCCTACTTGAGTTGTACAGGTATGATAAGAGTATTGCAAAAAGAAGGAATGCTATTCTTAAGAAAATCCCAATCACCCAATCATTAGTGAATAGCAAGAATTCTTTTTTTCTGTGAGATATATAATTTTTACTATACATGTGAAATTGTTTGTGACTAGAGGAAGAAGAGTACAAACATAAAATTGAACTTGAAGTTGAGGAATAAAGCTTGAAGAAACTCTAAAATATAAAAGACGGATAAAAAAAAAGGTAAAATTGAAGCATCTAGTTGGGCAATATAAACATAAAAAAAATAAAAATAAAATCATAGATTGTTGGGAGGAAGCAGAACCGTTATTGCAAATTTGATGCTTACTGGCAACGATGATGATAAAGATGTCAATGACCAAATGGAGTCATGAAGTTACTCTCTGTAGGATGACATTCTTTTCGTTATTTTATTTTATTTCATGAAATACAAATAATACTTATTTAAGGGATTCAATATATGACTTTTTCTTTAGGAACATTTTGGATTTTCTAACACTTCAAATTAGGGATGTATCAAATGACTCTGCAAATGGGCTAGCCTAAGAAGTGGTTTTAACCTCTTTTGATAACATTGAAGTTGAAGAAGATTGGAGCATGGCTGGTAAATTGTTATCCATGAGAGAGATTGGAGGGGGAGAGACGTGTAAAAAAAATCCCCACACCGCCTGTTAACCTTGAAGATAAGTTTTTTCCCTTTTTTTTTGTTTTTGTTTTATTATTATTATTATTATTATTATTATTATTTAGGCCTCATTTTAACTATAGAAAATTTTCATTATGTTTTACTGTGTTAAATTGTAATTCGGGGTGTTATAGTGATTATGTGTAAATTTTAATGCTAACGGGGATTGCCACTTATACAATTATATTACACATAAGTGGAATTGAGTGAAATTGGGCCGAAAAGCCTTAAATTAAGGACTCACGTACGATTTTGATCCAATCGAAGGATTTGGGTTGAAATCTTGCAAAATTAATAAAATCCGAATAATTAAAGTTCTAAATTACTAACCCGAAAACTTAAAGTTTAAAATTATTAAATCCCCTAATTTACTAAGTAAAAATGATAATAAACTCCAATAATAACCATATCATATAAAATCTCATAATAAATATAAAATTTAATTATTCATCTTCAATTACAAAATCCAGAATTTCAAAGTTTGATTTTCCACAATCCTAGATAATCTCATTTCAAACATTGCCTAATTGATTGGGAGTTGAAAAAAAAAAATTAAAGGATAAAATGAAATGGGTTTGAGATTGAAATAAAGTGAATTATGTTCTATTTATTTTAATTTGGAATTGTCCATGTGGACCATGTGTGTGGTATTCTTCAACAACAAACATTGAAACGTGTTCATAGTACATAGTGGTAAGGTTATGTTGATATATAGTAAATCTATAATGAATCATCTTTTTGTAACATCTCATATACGAAATTTCATTTAAAAAATTCAAATATAAATAAATACTTTTTTTTGCATTTAAATATAAATAAATACTCATTTAATCGTAATGAGTATTTATCAATGCTCATAATCAATGCTCCATTAACTCCAGCTTGAATGCTCATTATCTGCAATTTTAGTGAGCTCCATTAATGTGTACCTTTTTTTGTTTTCTTTTTCTGACACTTCCCTGCGTTATTTGTATGAACTTGATCTATCATTCACCTTAGTTTAAGGAAAGAAATATCTTGTATCTTATTTTATGTTATATTAGTATAAAAATTAGAATTTTTTTTTTATATGAATTTACCAACAACAATAGTGGTAGTAGCTAGGAAAAGAAAAAAAAAACAGTGTATTCTCATTTGATATTTATATACAATATGATTGATATATTGGTAAGGTTCTAATAAATCATGAAATTTGTCTAATATATTAAATAGACTAAGTGGATATAAATAAAGTAAAATGTATATAGAATTAAACAAAAATTCTCATGATTAATTTCAGTAATAAAAATTAATAAGTAAAAGTGATATATTGTTTAAAAGAATAAGTATTTATGCCTACAGTTGATATAAAATTTTCATGAATAAATGTATTATATTATATTATATTAATGTATGTATCTATTGATTTTAATTTTCAATTATTATCATTATTAAAACGTAATAAATGAGAAGGGGCGTTTAAGAAAAAAGGATTTTTATTATAATTAAGAGTTAATAATTATAAAATTCAATAAATAGATTAATTAGAGACAACCCACAATGGACACATTAATATGTATCTACTACCGCTGACACATTTATTAATTTCACATTCTATAATTTAAAAAAAAAAGATCAATACACATTATCGATGGACATACTAAAAGTTATCCAATGAACATCTTAACATTTTTTTATTGTTTAGAACTTAATTAAATTTAATTAGGAAATAATACAACTATAAGTTGATATGTGTCAAAGTTGGGTTTCTCTTTTAATTAGTATATTATAAAGACCTAAAATATATATATATATATATATATATATATATATATATATATATATATATAAAATAACCATTTGTGCTTCATGATAAACCTATTATTTTTCATTTCAATTTTTTGTTATAAATAAAATCTATTATAAGTAAAATTAAAAAATACAATGTTATTAATATGGCTAACTAATGATTTCAAATTTAACTTTGGTAAGAAACATTGTTAAATAAAATAGGAATTTATTTGACTAAATTTGTTAAAATTATATATGCTATACTTCAAATATAAAAATTATTTATATACTTGGAATTTGTATGGTCTTAAAATTTTAAAGAAAAAAGAAACTATAAAATAAAAGTTAATTAATTAAAGATGATTGTTCAAACTTTCGAACTTATAATTAATGAAATTAAATAATCTTTTTGAATATTCGTTTTTAGAATAAACTGTGATATTTACTCGAGAATATTTCACTTTCATTTTTCTATCATATAATTGAAAAGAAAAATTGAGGGTCATTCTTAATTTTACCAATTAAAATCAAACTAGACAAATGATAGAAGTGTTGAATAATATAATAGCTAGACATGACAATAAATATATTACATATATATTTGTTTTTTTGAAAATAAAAATAATAAATTATTCATATACCTTTGAAAAGCAACATATATTTCAAAAATTAAATAATGTATTAATCAAATTATATAATATTAATGTTAAATTAAAAATCATAAATATATTTTTCTTATATAGTTAATAATATTTAGAATTATCTAATAAATTTTTATTAAGTTTAATTTTTTTTGAATTATTTATATTAATTACAAGCTCAATGCTAATAAATATTTTATTATTACTTATACTGAAAAGAGCATATAATATTTGGGTCAAGTCTAAAATTATACCATTCATAATATAATGAACTTTTTTATCCTTTTTATCAAAATAACTTTCTTTACTTATTTTTTTGTATTTTATCAAATAGATTCCAATACTACATTTTAACTATATTTAAATTTTAATTACTAAATGAAATTCAAATACATTATTTGGATACAAAATTTAATATTTCAAAATATATAAAATTCTATGACCCCAAATTTTTGAAAAATTGAAAATTTATTTTTCCCTCCTCCCCAAGAAACTCCTCCAAACCACCACTTCAATCATGGGCTCCCCTCCATAATTAGAACCCCACCACGTGTAATCCAACCACTTCAATACCGGATTAAAATCCTAGGTAAAGTTTGGATTTTATTGGTGAATCTGAGAATATTTTGCGCGGCGATGGTCGAATATGAGATGAGGATGGGGTTACATGGAGATGAGAGAAACGACAGCAATTCTTGTCGGAGAGGATAAAAACACGGTAGATGTTAGATTCATACCGAACAAATCTAGAGATTGGAGCGTATGATGGTGGAGGCACCACGTCGCTCGCACTCGGAGATGAAAGCATCGGGGTAAGCGAAGAAGGTCAGTGAAGGCGAATGAGAGTTGATTCGCACGTTGGTCTATGTGGTCTAAACTCGGAGGTGAGGTAGTGAACTGTTCGAATTGAGAGACCGGAATTTGGGTAACAATTTTTTATTTTTTATTTCTTTTATTTCATTTTGTTTTTGTTTTTTTTAAATAATTATCATCATAATCGTGTATGTATGTGTACGAGTAGAAGAAATCGTCGAAATCGTGAGCTATTTAATATTTTGATATCTTACCGTGTGTACACGATAAATCGCATGATATATGTACTATGATATATGTACATGATATGTATAATATTCTGATATATGTACATGATGATTATGATATGTACACGATATGTATGTTAGGTCTACATAATTATAATATGTATACGATAGGTATCTTACAATGTGTACACCATAATTATTGTCACGCCCCATTTCATATAGAGTTAAAAACGCGGAATTTTTTTTTTTCTTAAACAGAGTGTAAACGCAACATTTTCATAAGGCGTCTAGCAAAATTCCTAAACTATTGAAATTTTAAAATAAACAAGATCTAGAAGCTAACATTGAAAATACAAAATGTTTCTATCATTGCAACGGAGAAAACATTCTTGTTTAGAGCAAACCCGCAAATATTGTAGCATACAAAAATAGGGCTTCAGAAATGCTGATCACACATATACTTTTATATATACTTGCAAAAGGAACAGACATTTCTATTCATCCCTCCTTGCCTCCAGAATTTTCTGTAGAATAAATCATAGAAGGGGTAAGTGCCAAAAGAACACTTAGTGAGGATGATTTGTACAGTGAAAAGGGTACACATAATATTTCCTTTTTAGCATATATATAATACACGTTGTGAACTCCCAAGTAGTCCCAATGCATCCTATGGATAGTTTCCCTCGGGAAATCTATTCAGACCCCAAGTCGGCCCGATGGGTTATTACACCCCTTTATGGTGGGTTTCCAAAGAAGACCCCATTGGTGGGCATCCGAAGAATACCCCATTGTTGGGTTTCCAGGAAAGTCACCCTACTTGGCGTGCAGTCGCATGCGCAATTAAGTTGTCACATAATGTTTCTCACATAGCACATATTACATATTGGTCACGTTCATACTAGCCACATAATTCACACAACATATAGGTAAGGAAAATCTTTTGACATATGTTGATTTCTAAAGAAACCCCTGTAGTGCGGGAATTACCCCGTCTTATCATCATTCGAAACCATTTGCATTTGTATCACCTGAAATCAATAACTTTTAAAACCATATAATTTACTCAAATACTATTCACATCGTGAACACGTTTCACTTTAAAACGATACCACATAATGACATAATTCAAATCACATAGTCACATAATTTTTCGTAAAACTGTACAGTTTTAAAACATAAATAAGATTTTTACCCCCACCTTAGATTACTTAAAAGATCCTGATCAAAAGCTTTCGATAGACTTATTTCTGTTCCGTACGTGTATTCCCTACAGAGTATAGAAATCAGGCTTATCTTCTGATTTAAAAAGCTTAAAACCAATTAAATCTAAAAGAAAGACTCTTGAGAAAGTCGATAGACGTCGGTTCTAAATTTAGGATTTGTGGATTTCACCTCTAAAATTAGGATTTTCTTAATTAAAAGGTTCGCTTGTCAGGTCTTATATCATTTTAGGGTCAAACTATCATTTTATAATGTCGTAGGACATAAAATACAGTAATTAACAAATTCTGGGGTCAAAATATAATTTTCGCAAGTTCTAGGCATCGTTCTGTCATGTTATCCAAGTCTAGGAGTGATTCTGTAATTTTTGTAAAGTTTAGGGTCCATTTTATAATTTTCAAGAATTCTGGGGGTCTATCTGCTATTTTAGATAAGTTCTGGGATTAATCTGCTATTTTTCATGAGTTTAGGGACTAATCCGTAAATGTCCAATAGTTCAGGGACTAATCTATAAATGTCCATAAATTTAGGGACTAATCTATAAATGTCCATAGGTTTAGGGACCTAATTGCTATTTATCCTAAATCTAGGGTTTGCAATTGGGTCCCTAGACTTTATCAAATTCCCAAATTACACCCCTAGAACCTAAATCACCCCTTTGTCACTCGCTCCTGTTGCTGCTGCCGCCCTCCGCCTCCGTTGTCGGCGACCTCCCGTCGCCGGTGACACCACACTCAACACACACACAAACCAATCAACACACACAACAACATATATACATACAATACCACACACACACACACATATATATATACTCCACTGCCGCCGCTTTCAGCGACAGCCCTCCAACAGCCACGCCAGCTTCTTTTCAAACACCCCAATGCACATATACGCACAAGCCATACATATATACACCCACATCAAATATACATAAATGTCTATATATATACTTTCCAACACCACCGCTTCTTACAACGGCGACTCTCCATTACACACGTCGGCGCAACAGACACCGTCTTCCACTCCCCTCCACACATCTTGCCGGAACAACCCAGCGTCGGCGACACACGACGACAGAACAACAACGGTGAATAGAGCACAGAGAGAGATAGAGAGACAGCGAGAAATAGAGAGATCGGTCCGTCGTAGGCGGCGACCATTTCTAAAATCGAGCCCAAAATCGTGATCATCCGATGAGTACTACCAAATAAGCGAAAAAAATTAAATAAAACCTTGCCGAAAAAGTGCGTCGATGATGAGAGAAGAATGTCGGTGGTAATGGTGCTTTGAGGAGAGAGAGATGGAAATTTTCTTTCTAATTTCTCTTTCAAATTTTTTTTCTTATTTAATTTACCCCACCTTACAAAATTTTGCAAAGTGTAATGGAAAAGTATGAGGTGTCTTCCTATCATTTACTTAGGTTAGTATAATTAGATTAATATAATAATAAGGTTTAGGTTTGATAATGAAAATAATTATAGATACTATATCCCTCCATCCTATAACGAAATTTCGTCTTCGAAATTTAGAAACGTACCTAAAATTGATAGATTTGGATATTTTACAAGAATTTCTTCTTCTTTTTTCCAGGTTACTTCCTTCGCGTTGTGCTGACTCCATTGGACCTTTACCAAGTTTACATCTCGATTCTTCAGCTTATAGACCTTTCTATCTATAATAGCAACAGGAGATTCCTGATAAGATAAGTCTTTTTCGAGTCCAATGCTTTCTTGGTGAATTACGTGACTCGGGTCAAATACGTACTTTCGTAGCATGGATACGTGGAATACATTGTGAATACCCGCAAAATCAAGTGGTAGCGTTAATCGATATGCTACTTCGTCTATCCGTTCCAGTATTTCATAGAGTCCAATGTACCGAGGTTTTAGTTTACCCCTCTTTCCAAAACGGTAAACTCCCTTAGTAGGCGATACCTTCAGAAAAACTTTATCACCCACTTCAAATTTTAGCTCTCTTCTCCTCTTATCCGCATAGGACTTCTGTGGATCCTGAGCCGCTTTAATTCTTTCTCGAATCTTTCTTATTACTTTTATCGCTTGTTCGACCAACTCAGGTCCCAAAACTCGTTTTTTGCCCACTTCATCCCAGTATAAGGGTGATCGACACCTTCTTCCATATAGCGCTTTGTATGGTGCCATCCCAATTGTTGACTGATAACTGTTATTGTAAGCGAACTTTACTAGATACAAATGATCCTCCCAGCTTTCCTGCAAATCCAAGGCACTGGCTCTCAACATGTCTTCTAGATTCTGTATTGTTCGCTCTGTCTGGCCGTCAGTCTGGGGATGAAAAGCAGTGCTGAAAGTTAATTTAGTGTCTAATTTAGTGTCTAATTCCTTTTCCAAGCACTATCAGATTTGGAGGTAAAACAGGGGTCCATATCTGACACAATAGAGACTGTTACTCCATGAAGCCTGACAATTTCTTTCATATAAATTCGGGCCAATCTATCCAAGTTGAATGTCATTTTAATAGGTAGAAAGTGAGCAGACTTGGTTAGTCTGTCCACTATAACCCACACAGCATGGCTTCCTCGACTTGTTTTAGGCAGCCCAATAACAAAATCCATAGTAATGTGCTCCCACTTCCACTCGGGAATTTCTAGTGGTGTCAGCATCCCCGCTGGTCGCTGATGTTCTGCTTTTACTTGTTGGCAGATAAGACATTTCTTGACGAAAAGTCCAATGCTCCTCTTCATATTCCGCCACCAGAAAGTTCTCTTCAGATCTTGGTACATCTTCGTATCTTCAGGATGTACGAAGTACGGAATTACGTGTGCCTCTTCCAAAATTCTGTTTCTTAGTTCTTCGTCCTTTGGCACACAAAGTCTTTCTTTGAAAGTGAGAGCTCCTTCGACAGACTCTGTAAATCCTTCTGCTTCTCTCATTTTCATACGTTCCTTTATCCGAAGCAAAAATCTGTCTTTCTTCTGGGCCTTGATGATCTCTTCTCGCAAGGCGGGTCTGGCAATTAAAGCTGCAACCCTGGCCTTAATGCTACTTGGTGGCACTACTATTTCCAAGCTTAACTTACCCATTTCTCTTACCAATGGATCCTGATTGGTAAGTAGGCAAGCTATCTCTTCTGTCCTCTTCCGGCTAAGCGCATCGGCAACTACGTTCGCCTTCCCTGGATGGTAAAGAATTTTGCAATCATAATCGTTTACTAATTCCAGCCATCTTCGTTGCCTCATATTAAGCTCCTTCTGTTCAAAGAAGTACTTTAGACTCTTATAATCAGTGTAAATATTGCATTTTCCTCCATATAGGTAATGCCGCCAAATCTTAAGGGCATGAACTACTGCAGCCAACTCCAAGTCATGAGTTGGGTAGTTTTTCTCATGAGTTTTTAACTATCTTGATACATAAGCCACCACTCTTCCCTGCTGCATCAAAATACATCCCAAACCTTGCTTAGATGCATCGCTGTAGACTATAAATCCTTTTGTTCCACCTGGAACCACCAATATTGGTGCAGTAGTTAATTTCTTCTTCATTTCTTGAAAACTCTTCTCACACTGATCAGTCCACTGAAACTTCGTCTTCTTCCGAGTTAAACGAGTCATGGGCGTAGCGATCTTGGAAAATCCTTCGATGAATCTTCTATAATATTCAGCCAACCCAAGAAAACTCCATACCTCGTTTACATTAGTAGGCGTCTTCCAGTTGCTAACAACTTCCACTTTCGCAGGGTCCACTTCTATTCCTTTTTCGGAGATGATATGTCCAAGAAATGACACTTTATTTAGCCAAAACTCACACTTCTTGAATTTTGCGTATAGTTTCTCTTTTCACAGAATCTCCAACGCCATCCTCAAGTGTTCTTCATGGTGTACTTGGTTATCCGAGTATATCAAGATATCGTCGATAAAAACTATTACGAATTGATTGAGATAAGGATGGAAAACCCGATTCATCATATCCATGAAGATCGCTGGCGCATTACTGAGTCCAAAAGGCATAACTATGAATTTGTAATGATCATATCTTGTTCGGAAAGCTGTCTTGGATATATCTTCCTTATTAACCTCCACTTGATGATAGCCGGATCTTAAGTCAATCTTTGAAAATACACTTGCTCCTCTTAACTGATCAAACAAATCCTCAATCTGTGGTAAATGATACTTGTTCTTGATGGTCCTTTTGTTCAACTCACGATAGTCTATGCACATTTGAAAAGTCTCATCCTTTTCTTTACAAATAGCACCGGAGCTCCCCATGGAGATGCATTAGGACGAATAAAACCTTTCTCCAAAAGTTCTTGTAATTGGACCTTTAGTTCCTACATCTCTCTTGGTGCCATCCGGTACGGAGTCTTTGATACTGGTGCAGATCCGGGCACCAGTTCTATCCCAAACTCCACTTCTCTGTCTGGTGGAAGACTAGGTAGCTTTTCAGGAAAAACATCCCCGAACTCCTTCACTATCGGAACTCTTTCAATGGGATCCGTTTCTTGCTTAGGATCTACCAAGTTAACCAACATTGTCTCACAACCTCCTTCTTTTAGCAGTTTTACGGCTTGCATGGCCGTAATAACCTTGAAATTCAAACTAATTCGAGTTTCGAAAAAAGTAAACTTTCACCCTCAGGTGGCTGAAAGAGAATTTCTCTCTCGTAGCACTTGATCGTTGCATGATTATTCGTTAGCCAATCCATTCCAAGAATTACATCGAAATCCTTCATTTTTAATACATGCAAGTCGGCATAGAGGGTTTTATTCTCAAAGGTTATCCTTAACTTTCGATACATCCATTTAGTACTTGTTGTTTTTCTTGAAGGTATGCTAACCTCTAGGTTCTTAGCATCTATCGCACTGACTTCTAATTTTAACATCTCATAAAGATTGACAGAGATAAAAGAGTGGGTTGTCCTAGTATCAAATAAGATGAGTGCAGATAAATCGCAAACCGATAACATACCTGCCATTGTCTCCGATTCTTCTGCGGCTTCTCGGCAGGTAAGAGCATAAGCCCGAGCTCTTCCTACCCCCGGTTCTTGTTTAGAGCCCGATCCCGTGACTGGAAGCTTTGGACAATTCCACACAGCATGTCCTGGTTCCTTGCATCGAAAGCAATTAGGCGTTCCCATGAGGCATGGTCCAGGGTGAGGCTTTCCACACTTGGGACAAACCAGTTTTGATCGGTCATTCAGAATATTGAAGTTGCCTCTACCCATCTGTCGCTTTGTCTGGATGGGGTTCCGACTTTGGTTCGACCCTGGATTTACCCATTTTCTTTTCCCCAGCTCCTTGTTGGCTCTTCTTGAGGACACCAAATTCGTTCGTAATTGAGACGCCACCTCCATAGCCCGTCTTACCATCTCGATATATGTTATCCCTCCTTATCCTGCTAATATAGCCCCAATATCTGGGCGTAACCCTTTACAGAAACGTCTAGCTTTCTTAGAATCTATATCCACCAGATGAATTGCATACCTGCTCAACTGGTTAAATTTTCTCTCATATTCACCTACCATCATGAACCCCTGACGGAGATGTAGAAATTCTGTTTCTTTGGTATTTCGATATGATTGTGGCAGATAGTGTTGCATAACGATCTCCTTAAAATCTGCCCAGGTCAACTCATTCCTCACTTCTAAGGTCAAGGTTCGACTGTAAAACTCCCACCAGAAGCTTGCCTCATCGGTGAGTTGAAAGATTGCACAAGAGACCCTCAGCCACTCCTCTACATCCGCCGATTCTCCCATTCCATTGAAGGTTGGTGGGTTGAATCGTCGAAAGAGTTCAATTACCCTGTTCCCATCTTCTTTAGGCTCCGCTGGTGCTGTATTCATATTTTCATTACCCAACCGTTGGGCTAAACCTTGCAACACCACTACTAAACTCTTCATGGGTTCCAGGTTAGGTACCCCTGACGTTGACTGACTGGGTGTAGCCTGTTGTGGTTCAGTTTGTTCTCATGCTTGTGGTTCCGACGCTGATTGTCCAGACACCGACGTCATCGTTTGTAGATTTTTTCTTGGTTTACCCCTCATATTCTGATTAGAAAATAACCAAATTTTTATAACGCTCGAGAAGATAATAATAATAGGGTTCTATAACATACAATAATATCATTAACCACTAACAACTATCATATATATATATATATCATAACCAAAATTATAATGAGTACACTGGTTAGTTGGGTGCAGGCGACTCTATTCCTATGTACATATCAAAAAGAATAATTGAGTCTCACTGCATCCTACAAAATATTACATATATACAATATATATACAATAAAAGAATATTGTCCACACTCCTAAACCAACCATCCCTGACAACCAACTACCCTCTAAGCCATGGCAGCAAGTGGAGACGGGGGTCCCTGCAATCCTGGGGGAACATCCCCAAGACCCATCTCGTCAAAAGCCTCATCAGGATCCTCCTCCGCATCCTCCTCCTCATCATCTCTGTCCCCATCCGAATCGCTGCTGGAAGGGTCAAAAGGTTCCCTCTCTGGAGTGGACGGGGTCTCCCGTAGCATCCATAAATCCATCAACTGTTGGGCCATTCGCCCAAAATCTATATTCGGTACATTACCAACGGCCGAGTACACCAACTCATCACGGAAAACACGACGAGCCCACACAGCCCACTCCCCTGGTAATGTGTGGATCAAGCGGGTTGCCGCCTCCATGTTGCCTATTTAACTTGCTCCTCTACCTGTCTCCCGTCAGTAATGAAATAATCTAGCTATATGCTCCCCAATAGAAACATCGTCTGCTACCTGGCTGCACATGAACAGCCGTCTCAGTCTAGCCCCAGCGGATTCAAACCGGGGAACACTCATTCTGGCTGTCCTACGTGGAGGAACCATCTGTCACCCACAACCCCACATGTAAGTTTCATAAAGAAACCACATCAACAATAATTCTCAACCCAGGTTTTACCCCATAACATCACCAACTTATATAAATAGAAATAAAAATCAACAGATAAAAATATTCAGATCATCACGTTACAAAAATTTTAAAATTTTCAATCAAACCTGTGGAAGGAGGTTGAACAGAATTGTCTGTCTGATTTGCATATTAACCATACAATTTATATCTATTAATATACACACCAAAATAAAATTTTACATGCAAGGTCCTACGAAAAAGAAGGTAGAGCAAGGCTCTGATACGAAAACTGTCACGCCCCATTTCATATAGAGTTAAAAAGGCGGAATTTTTTTTTTCTTAAACAGAGTGTAAACGCAACATTTTCATAGGGCGTCCAGCAAAATTCCTAAACGGTTGAGATTTTAAAATAAACAAGATTTAGAAGCTAACCATTGACAATACAAAATGTTTCTATCATTATAATGGAGAAAACGTTCTTGTTTAGAGCAAACCCGCAAACATTATAACATACAAAAATAGGGCTTCAGAAATGCTGATCACACATATACATTCATATATACTTGCAAAAGGAACAGACATTTCTATTCATCCCTCCTTGCCTCCAGAATTTTTTGTATAATAAATCATAGACGGGGTAAGTGTCAAAAGAACACTTAGTGGGGATGATTTGTACAATGAAAATGGTACACATAACATTTTCTTTTTAGCATATACATAATACATGTTGTGGACTCCCAAATAGTCCCAGTGTATCCTATAGATAGTTTTTCTCAGGAAATCTATTCGGACCCCAAGCCGGCCTGATGGATTATTACACTCCTTTATGGTGGGTTTCCAAAGAAGACCCCATTGGTGGGCATCCGAAGAATACCCCATTGTTGGGTTTCCAGCAAGGTCACCCTACTTGGCGTGCAGTCGCATGCGCAATTAAGTTGTTACATAATGTTTCTCACATAGCACATAGTATATATTGGTCACGTTCACGTTGGCCACATAATTCACACAACACATAGGTAAGGAAAATCCTTTGACATATGTTGGTTTCTAAAGAAACCCCTATAGTGCGGGAATTACCTCGTCTTATCATTATTCGAAACCATTTGCATTTGTATCACCTGAAATCAATAACTTTTAAAACCATATAATTTACTCAAATACTATTCACATCGTGAACACGTTTCACTTTAAAACGACACCATATAATGACAGAATTCAAATCACATAGTCACATAGTTTTCCGTAAAACTGTACAATTTTAAAACATAAATAAGATTTTTACCCCCACCTTGGATTACTCAAAAGATCCTGATCAAAAGCTTTCGATAGGCTTATTTCTGTCCCGTGCGTGTATTCCCTACAAAGTATATAAACGGGGTTTATCATCTGATTTAAAAAGCTTAAAACCAATGAAATCTATAAAAGAAAGACTCTTAAGAAGGTCGATAGACGAGAGTTCTAAATTTAGGGTTTGTGGATTTCACCCCTAAAATTAGGATTTTCTTGATTAAAAGGTTTGCTTGTCAGGTTTTATATCATTTTTGGGTCAAACTATCATTTTATAATGTCGTAGGACATAAAATACAGTAATTAATAAATTCTGGGGTCAAAATATAATTTTCGCAAGTTCTAGGCGTCGTTCTGTCATTTTATCTAAGTCTAGGAGTGATTCTGTAATTTTTGTAAAGTTTAGGGTCCATTTTATAATTTTCAAGAATTCTGGGGGTCTATCTACTATTTTAGATAAGTTCTGGGATTAATCTGCTATTTTTCATGAGTTTAGGGACTAATCCGTAAATGTCCAATAGTTTAGGGACTAATCTATAAATGTCCATAAGTTCAGGGACTAATCTATAAATGTCCATAAGTTCAAGGACCTAATTGATACTTATCCTAAATCTAGGGTTTGCAATTGGGTCCCTAAACTTTATCAAATTCCCAAATTACACCCCAGAACCCAAATCACCCCTCTATCACCCGCCTCTATCGCTGCTGTCGCCCGCTGCCTCCGCTGCCGACGACCTCCCATCGCCGGAGACACCACACTCAACACACACAACAACATATATACATACAATACCACACACATATATATATGTATACTCCACTGCCGCCGCTTTCAGCGGCGGCCCTCCAACAGCCACGCCGGCGCCACTCCGCCGTCGGCTTCTTCCCAAACACCCCAACACATACACGCACAGCCATACATATATACACCCACATCAAATATACATACATGCCTATATATATATATATATATACACTTTCCAACACCGCCGCCGCTTGCAGCGGCAGCTCTCCATTACACACACCGGCGCAACAGGCGCCGGCTTTCATACCACTCCACACATCTTGCCGACGCAACCCAACGCCGGCGACACACGACAGTAGAACAGCGGCGGCGAGCAGAGCATAGAGAGAGACAAAGAGACAGTGAGAAACAGAGAGATCGGGCCGTCGTACGTGGCGGCAGTTTCTAAATAAGCGATCATCTCGACGAGTACTACCAAATAAGTGAAAAAAAATTAAATAAAACCTTGCCGGAAAAGTGCACCGATGATGAGAGAAGAATGCCGGTGGTAATGGTGCTTTGAGGAGAAGAGAGAGATGGAAATTTTCTTTCTAATTTCTCTTTCAAATTTTTTTTTCTTACTTAATTTACCCCACCTTACAAAATTTTGCAGTGTAATGGAAAAGTATGATGTGTCTTCCTATCATTTACTTAGGTTAGTATAATTAGATTAATATAATAATAAGGTTTAGGTTTGATAATGAAAATAATTATAGATACTATAATTATAATCCTAAATTATAATTATGTACACAATACCTACATATAATCTCATAAAAATTATGTACACTTGTACTTCATAAAATATTATGTACACGATAATCGTGTACTTCATAAAATATAATCGTGTACAAAAAAAATGGATTGAATCATATTGAAATCTAAACAGATAATATTTATATGTTTATTAAATTATAATTATACCCACATATCTTCATAGTTGAAGCTCAAT
The DNA here is from genome assembly GCA_028654395.1 of Scutellaria barbata. NCBI lineage: Eukaryota > Viridiplantae > Streptophyta > Magnoliopsida > Lamiales > Lamiaceae > Scutellaria > Scutellaria barbata. The sequence goes on from CM053650.1 coordinate 7,102,124, forward strand.
GTTCAAATCTTAAATGATTTTTTCCTAAACGTGGGTTTTGGTTTAAGCGTCCGATCTTCAAAATTATTTTCCGCAAATAAACATATCCACACCGGATAAACAATTCATTTTCCCCAAATAAACATATCTACATCGGATAAATAACTGATAGTATTTATATATTTATTAAATCATAATCAATATTTAAATCTTAGATGATTTTTTCCTAGATATGGGGTTTTGGTTTAAGCCTCGGATCTTCAAAATCATTTTTCCCAAATAAACATATCTATATGTATTAAATCATTATATATTTATATCCACATATCTTCATAATTGAAGCTCAATGTTCAAATCTTACATGATTTTTTCCTAAATATGGATTGAAGCTCAATGTTCAAATCTTACATGATTTTTTCTCAAATATGGGTTTTCGTTTAAGCGCGATGTTTTGATCTTCAAAATTTTTTTTCCAAATAAACATATTTACACCGGATGATTTTTTCTTCGAATCTTCAAAATCTTTTCCCCCAAATAAACATCTTTTCCCCAAATAAACATAATTGCATCGGATAAATAGATTGATGTAGGTAGAAGCGTGATAAAAGATAATTATGATCCGTTGATTCTAAGAAGATTCGAATAGAGGAACCCCGAAACATTTGGCGATCTCAGATATGTCGATATCAATGGTGACTCATTATTTTGATGAATCATTTCTTCGGACAGAAGAAGATTATGGAAACATTTACTCGAAATCTCACTTATCAGATTCCATTGTGGAAGACACCATTTTTTCTGAAGAATTCGCCATGAGATACCTGATCCATGCATAATATCATGAAAAATGGATACAAATTTTTGACTGCTACTTAGTATCGGCAATAGGTCTGAAAAAATATCTAAAAATATCAAATTTAGATATTTGTACCCTGTCGAAGTAAGGAACCATGGCATATATGTTTGGAATAGATTCCATTTTGAGAGAGTTGAAAAGGCACTATCTCGTTGATAGGTTCTATACATCTGCCCTTTCTCAACGCATTTCTTTAGACAAAGACTCCGTTTTTTCCTATTTTCTAGTGGTCGGAAAGCAATAACAATTTCGGAGAAAAGTCATTTTTCTTATTTCATAAATTCATCCAACTCCTAAAATAATAAATATAACTTCTATTTATACTAATATAAACGTAGAATCCTTAAAAGATCAAATAAAATCAAATATAAAGATATTAATAATAATAAAATATATCTAAATCTTCATCAAATATATATAATTTCTATCTCCATCACAGATCTTCGAAATCTTTTGTGTTTGAAGAGCAATTGTTTGAGACTATTTCTATCAAAAACATTTGTAGAGAAATTAGATATAAAATATAATATAGTGTATTTAAATTTAAATTTTAAATACATAAACATGAAATATAATATTAAATTAATTTAGAAACAAATTAAATATTTTATCACCTAAATTGGATAAAAAAGTAATATACAAAATAATAAGACATAAAAATAAATGTGTAAATGTCTCTCATTACCCCATTTTATAATATAAGAAACTTTTCTATCATTTTTTTATGAAAATAACTTTTTTACCCAATTTTGATAAAAGAAAAAGTCTAATTTGCCCTAAAATTCACTTACAATGTATTTATTGGACCATCAAGCGCTTTACCCCAGTGGGCATAGTAGTTTTGTGCTCACGGATTCGAATTTGACAGAATCGTGTTTCGCACCAATTTAAGCTACGACCTAAGGTAGGATGCTGGGAAAATTCCCAACAATCCCCCCTGAATCTCCCCAATACCTGTCAACCCCTCCACTTCAACAACCTTGGAACCCTCCGATATCTTCACTCAGTTTCCCGAACTCAACTATTACAACACGACATCTCCATGACTCAACACCGATATGTCTTCTCGTCATGTCTTGATGTCACCGTGACTCGACGTCTCACCTCGCGCCGCCACCATGACTCGATGACTCAGTTCGAACTCAACTACTGCAACCCGACATCTCCATGACTTGGCACTAGAGCTGTCGAAACGGGCCGACGGGGCAGGCCGGCCCACAACCCACCTTAACCCACCCTTTGGCGGGGCGGTGCGGGACGGGCTTTTTATTGAGCGGGCCTTCAAATCCCTACCCAACCCAACCCACCGGTGGATCGTGGGTTGGGCGGGCCAACCCACTTTTTTTTCCTTCTTCTTTTAACCATTAATCCACTATACATAAATACATTCTAATAGCTAACAAAAAATGCAAAGTGTTCACAAATTAAAATGCAACATTCATTACATAACCATATATCTATAGAGTCCACAAAATATAAGTGTATGACAAATGAAATATAAATCTCTTAAAAGTTAGAGTTCATCAACAATTACATCATCAAAATCATCTTCATTTCCTTGTTCTTCATCAATATTCTCCATGATATTGGTATTTTTAATATTTTTAATTAATAAAAAAAATTAAAAAAAAAAGTGGGCTAGCCCAACCCGCCCAGGCTCGCCCCAGCCCGCGGCCAGCCCCAACCCGTCCCGCCCAGGACGCCCCACCCCAGCCCGCGGCCCAAATGGGCCAGCCCGTTTAGGCCCGCTTTTTTATGGGCTTCGAAATATCCAGCCCAACCCACATTTTATGTATGGTGGGGTGGGCTGACCCAACGGGCCTAACCCGTTTTGACACCTCTACTTGGCACCAACATGCTTTCTTGCCACGCCTTGATGTCACCGTAACTCGATATCTCGCCTCGCGCGCACCACCACCATGACTCGGCATCTGGCCTCGCGCCACCACGCCACACAGGCCACGTCGCTAGCCAGGCCGTCCGTTACGCCACCCAGGCCGCTCCGTCATATAGGTTCCGCCGCCACCTAAACCATTCTCAATGACTTAGCGTCTCACCTCGCACCACCACGCCACATAGGCCATGCCGCCGCCCAGATCGTCTGCTACGCCACCCAAGACGATCCTCAATGACTCGGCATCTCGCCTCGTGCCACCACGCTACACAGGTCACGCCGTCACCCAGGCCGTCCGCTACACCACCCAAGCCATCCTCAATTCAAACTTTAATGTCTTATACTTATGTAACTTTGCACTTAAGGATTCAAATTTAGCAGAGGCATGACTCGCACCAATTTAAGCTCCGACCCAAGGCAGGATATTGGGAAAATTCCCAACAGTATTTAATATTTATGTATTTAAAATTTAAATCTAAACACTATACTAAATTTTATATCCAATTTTTTTATAAATGTCTTTATAGACAAGTCTAACAATTACTCTTCCAACACAACATGTAAATTTTTTCAAAAAATCTGTTTATTTAGGAAAAAGATTTCAAAAAATTTGTTTATCCGATGAAGATATCTTTATCTAAGAAAAAAGATTTTGAAAATGTGAACACCACACTTCAACCAAAACCCTGAAAAAATCATCTAAGATTTTTTTATCTGGTGAAGATATGTTTATCTGAATTTTTTTTTTGAAGATTTGAACACCGCACTTCAACCAAAACTCTCTATTTAGGGAAAATCATCTGAAATTTGAATATTGCGCTTCAACCAAACTCATCTAGGGATTTTTAATATTTTTGTACACAAGTATATTTTATGGAGTACACGATTATCTTGTTTACATAATTTTTATGTGATTGTATGTAGGTATCGTGTACATGATTATAATTTAGATTATTCGTGTACACGATTATAATTTGGATTATAATTATCGTGTACACATTGTAAAATATATATCGTATACACGTAAAATATAATCGTGTACACGTTGTAAAATATATATCGTGTACATATCATAATCATCGAGTACATGATATACATATCATAATCATCAAGAACACGAGTAATCGTGTACATGTATATATGCAGTATATATATATCGTGTACATATATCAAAATATAAAACAGATTCGGTTTATCGTGTACAGTAAGATACATATCGTATACATATATCAAAATATTAAATAACACATGATTTTGATGATTTTCTCCTACTTGTGCATGTACATACACGATTATGATGGTAATTATACACAAAATCAAAAAATTCAAGAAATTTTATAATTATTCACGATTATGATGATAATTATACACAAAATAAAAATTAAAAAATTATAATTCAAACTCTTATCTCTTTCTTTGAACAGTCCGATGTCTTACCTCCAAATTCAAATAACACAGATCATCGTACAAATCAACTCTCATTCACCTTCTCCAACCTTTTTAGCTTATCCTGATGCTTTCATATTCAAGTGCGAGCGACGTCGTCCTTCCACCATCTTCACTTCAATATCTGGATTTGTTAGTGCAAATCTAACATCTACCACTCTTTTATCATCTTCGACAAGAATCATCGTCATTTTTCCCATCTCCCTAACCTCATTCTCATATCAGTTCTCCCATCTCCTATAACCTCATTCTCATCTCAGATTCGATTATTGCCGCACAAAATATCTTCAGATTCATTAATAAAATTCAAGCTCTGTCCTAGGATTTTCTTCCGTCATTAATGTTGAAGTGGTAGAGATTGAGTGTCGGTGGAACTTGGGGTTGGAAGGGGGGAAAATGAATTTTCAACTTTTCAAAATTTTGAGTTATAAAATTTTATATATTTTGAAATATTAAATTTTGTATTCAAATAATGTATTTGAATTTCATTTATTAATTAAAATTTAAATATAATTAAGGATGGTATTGGAATATATTTAACAAAATACCTTAAAAATGGATAAAAAGATTATTTTCATAAAAATGGGATAGAAAAATTTCTTACATTACAAAAATGGATAGTTTTTAACTTCACCCAAAATAAATTGACTTGTGAAAAGATATAAAAAGAGAGATATTTTTCCTAATATTTATGCGACGAAAGCGACTTAAACAACCTAATGAATTCTTATTTGACCTTGACGGGACTTAAATATAATGTCCTTAATTTTGGATTATAGAAATATGAGTAAAGATATTAAACGGGTCATGACCATATGGACCGGTCCATTTATATATCTTTATAAGTAAATAAATTATATGATTATCTTTTAATAAACGATTCCAGTTCATTGGGTCTAGCCTCTTAAATTGGTTGAGGTAAGTGCATCTCCATCACTACGTTAAATATTTGAATTCAATGTTTTTCATTTCTAGCATTGCAATACAACATTGTGCCAAATGTTCATCTATAAACTAGGTTAAGGCAGAGTCAAAATCTTGTGCAAACTTTAATGAATTGACAATAATTATGATGATAGGATATTTTTGTAATAGATTTTGATGAAACAAAACATGTAATAGATAAGACTTAGCTTTCTAGATAAGGTTCCTTTTGTAAAAATTTAGTTAAGTCAATGATGCTGGAAGAGGAAAAAGAAGATACTAGAAGGAGCCTGCCAAGTCACTGTTGCCTACACAAAGTTAGGATACTGTATCTACAAGCAGAGGATGCTATCTAAGTAGGAAAGGACACTGGGAGCAAGCTCAGTCTCTTCAAGTCAAGAGGAAGTTGTCTTATCAAAAGAAAGAGCAACAAGTCAACTCCCAGTTACATCTTTTTCAGTGCATTCTGAGGAGTCGGTAGAGACACTCGAGTCCAAACTAATCAAGAAGTGCCAACTGAAAAAGACAAGGACCAAGTACTAATTCTGGACAATGCAGAGCAAAGCGGGCGCCGCAGAGCAGAGGTGAAGGGATGCAGCAGGAACAGTGTCAGAAGATCTTTTACACGAACCAATGGTTGCATGACACCTCACCGCAGTGAAACTGTCTCTTCAACGGACAGATTTTCACTGAAGACTATAAATAGAAGATTGAGTGCACTTGGAACCAACTAACTGAAACATCCAACGCGCAAAGCATATTCTCTAAAAGCTCTACATCTTTCAAATCTCTCGTTTCGGTCACTCAGTCTATCACAACAGCAAGTCAGCTACCTTGTGAAACTCTGAAATTCAAAGAGCTTGCTGCACTCAAACGTTGAAGGATACTCTATCTTTTCTTAAATAGACTGTTTAGGAGTTGATTAGGCAGAGGATAATCCTACTAAGTAGTTGTTATCTCTGAAGAAGAGAAAGGATTCTGTGTGGGTCAAGGAACCTGTGTGGAGATCCTGTGTGAGTCGATTAGTTTGGTCACTGTGCAGCTACCTGTGTGGATAGAGCTGACAATATTTGTATAGAGTGAAGTTTGTATTAGCTGTGTCCTCGTAAATCAAACTTACTTTAACAAAGTTCCTCCTTGAGAAAGAGTAGAGAGGACGTAGAGGGATTACTCTACCCTCAAACCTCTATAAGTTTGTTTGCTTGTATTTTAGTTGCTTTATTCATATATCTGATCATATTGTCTATCTTAGAATCTTGCATTAAAAGACATCTTTCGAAAATCACATTATTTCCGCTGTGCATTTTTAACTCTGTCTAAGTCCTGAAGTCACTGCTCAAACAGCAATCTATCAGTGCAATAAGCTATCTAGCTACCTGCTCATCAAAAGACTTAACATCTTTTGGAGAAAAGTTGAAAATTTGATAAGGTTAACTCAACCCCCTCTTAACCTTATACTACTTGGAACCAATACATGAATATTAAATAAATATATGGCAAACTATAAGAAAAAAAAACAGAATACTATTAATAATATAAAATACCCATTTTAATATAAAAAAAATAGTGAGAAATAAATGACAATGTTATATTAAAATAATATAAAATTTACAGTAAAGTACCCTAACCAAACTTAAAAAAAAAAAAAAAAAAAAAAAAAAAAATATATATATATATATATATATATATATATATATATGCATCTCTTTCAAAGTATCCAAACTTCTAAAATAGTATAGAAAGATATAAAGATCGGTTTAAGTAGTACTAATACTACTTTTAGACCCTTGAAACATGGAACAGATTGAGCGATACCAAATGACAATTAAAACATTATTATGATCTCTCTCTCAAGTCATAGTCTAAAATATATTTAAAATGATAGTCAAACGTGCGAGCAGGGTCCCTCCCCTCACATGTGTCTTTGTCCCCATAATTCATAGTTCAAGTATATGTCACGTTAAAATTAATACATTTTTTTTTACTTAACTAATTTCATGAAATACAATTAAACCTATACAATTTTGATGTGAAAGTTAGATATGGATTTCAGGGTGATCGGATAACGACTGCACATTTGAAACTTAAAAACTATGATGAGCGCAATTGCGAGTACTTTATTAATATAATTTTTTTTTATAGAAGTATACGAGTAATTTTAAATGAATTTAAGAAGAAAAACAAATTTTCATTAAAATTTAAGTATGATTGATTATGTTACTTGTATAAAGACCCTTCAATTATTTAAAAATAGATATAAGGTTACTCTTATCAAAATACTCTTTATAAATTTATAAAAATATATAAACATACTACAAAGAAAAAGAAAATAAAAATTATACATTATTGTTTGTTGATTTCATTTTGAAAATGTTTGTTGAGAAAGGTATCCATTTAGATACCCATAAAAAGTCATGTGAAATAAGTAAATGGGTATTGGATTGGTTTGAGAATACATAGTAATAATTTTTAAAAGGCTTGGATGTGAATATTCTTAGATAACCCGATAACCTAGCCATTGCCATCCCTACTAAAAATGGAAATATGTCAACTCTATTTTATTGAAGCATTCATTGCTAGAGTACTATATAATTAATTTACAGTGCAACAATCCCCATTTGTCACTAACTATTATCATAATCAATCCAACCTTTGACCACATAATTTCATATCAAAGTCCTTTTTTGCTGATTTTTTTATTTTATTTTTCGTGTAATAATTAATCAGTTATGTGTACAGCATTGGTACTCGCACAAATAAAATCGATAAGCATTCTTGAAAATTTTATACTTCTTAAGAAAGGCATTCTTAAATTAGGTTTCACTATTCTTGTGAAAAAAAAATCTTTTTAAATTTTAATTAGTAAATATCATGTTTAAAATTGAATTTATGATGTGTTTGTATTAATGATTTAAAATGATTGTATTTCAACGATTGAGGCCTTCCAAACCCATGGTGTTGCATTCAAAATATATCTGAATTGCACAATAAATAGTTTAAAATAAAAATGATGGATTTTTAATTTATAACTTGAATTACTCCATCTTTCAATAAGGTAAAAGCGGGTGATTTTTCTATTTTCTTAGATTTATTTATTTACATATGAGTTAGGATTGTGCACAGCTCAAGTCAATCCAGAGATTTGGAAATCCCCAAACTGAATCAAATTTAGAAGAATTCCAAAAAAATTAATATATTTCAAAATGATATATATATATATATATATATCACAATAGAAAATAGAGAAAATACATCAAACCATCTGCTTCAACAAACGTTATATTTAATATTTCAAAATTTTATCATACATTATGTATATTAAATAAGATCATTAATTAAAACATAATATGTATTAAAAAATAATAAAATATATAAAAAATGAAACATTATATATAATATAAGAGATGACCGGACCGGGTTTAGAAAACTTGTTGGAATCATTTCCTGAAATAAAGGTAGGCTGCTGTGCATCAATACTAAATAAACAAAACTATTCCTTTTTTTTTTCTTTTTCTTTTTTTCAACACATCTCAAATTGAATTATAGTCATAATGTACCTTTATTTATTGCTAAAAGTTTGACCATCAGCTCCAATCACCCATCACCCTACGAAGCCTAATGGCGCCCTCTTTCAATTCACTGTTCAATTTTTTGAAGTGAAAAATGATCATACACAACCTAGTTGTGAAATTATTATATGAATCCGGTTATTGGATCGGGTTAATGAATTGTTCATGTGAACATTCTCTATTCATTAATATATATATGAGTTTAACTTATGTGTAATTATGTATGAATCTTAGATTAATACAAGTCGATCAACGGTCGGGTTTACGTATTTTTCTTTTTTTTTCTGCCGTAATTTTTATGTTGTTTTAGTCATACCTATATGTTATGTTAAACATACATTTATGTAATACTTTAACTAAAAAAACCTTAATTTCGGCAAAAAATCTCTCATTTCAACACAAAAAACTCTAATTTGTACATACATACATTTATGTGGTATTAGTTATACATTTAAGTAATATTGGTCTTACCTTTATGTAATACATAAATGTTAAACTAACATAATTAAAATGTATGGCTAACATAATATATATGTATGTTGAAATAATATAAATGTATGTTTAACATGGAATAAATGTTCTAAAGGTATAACTAACATAATATAAATATATATTTAACATAATATAAAAATATAATATTTAGGAACGAATTTTGGTGAGTTTGAGCGCACTTATTCAAGTTCGTTGACGGCTCATAGAGCGGCGCATGAGCCAAATAACGTCAGTTGCACCAAAGTTGTTGTCTATATATAATAATAAAATCACAACCAAAATAGCAAGTAAAAATTTCTCATCTATATAATCTTTTCTTTTTTAACAGGTCGACTTTTCTATTGTTAGCCTCATTAATGATTTGATTTTTATTTTTTTTTATGATTTGAAACTAATTACTTGATAAAAAACAAGTGAGTTTTAGTGAATTAACTCTTAAATTATTTTAAGTTTTCAGTTCCCAAGATTAATTAATGAAAAAGATAATTTCAAATTAATTATTGATAAAATAATTTTAAAGTCAATTCTAAAGGCTAATTACTTACAACTCTTAATGTTCATATAATGATCAAAAAGGCCCAAATTTTAATCAAAAATCAATTTTCAATTTAAGCATCAATATGTTGTGAATCAAAAATTAATAATTTAACGAGTTTTAGAAGTCCAAATTCTGAAAATATTCCATATTAAGAAATAAAAATCAAGAATTGAAAAATATGTGAAAAAAAATCAACAAATTGAAAGTTTTTTACTTTTAAAATTAAGTTCCAATTTAAATGTTTCACATCATTTATCAAAGCTTAATTTGTATACTTGAAATTGAATTTTGTTTTCAAAATATATAAAAGAGTTGTAGATTATATATCTACCACTGAACAACTAATAATAATTTGGTTTTTCAAATTTTTGCAATTATGTATCAATTATGTTTGTAGTTTTATTTATGTATCAATCAATGTATATAAAAAAGTATTGAAAAACTTGTAATTATTACTTTTTTTTTTTTAGTTATTCTTATAAATAGTGTTATTATTAATTTTTTTATTTATCAAATATGAAAATTTAAATCTCTTAATATAATAATATTTAAAATACAACTATATATACAATAATTTGTGCAACACATATGAGAAATACTAGTTTTATAAAGAAACTAGTATAGATATCATGTAATACACGAGATTTTAAAATACTTAATATAAGTAGATTAAAATATTATTATTGGACTATATATATATATATATATATATGAAATATAGGTTGCATTTGAAAAAAAAAAAAATTGTTCTTATTACTTTTGAAAATATTATATGTTGTTATGCTTATTACATTATTCAACTCTCCAAACACTTTTTATTTTGATTTTTATTATTAAAGTTTAGAATGACCTTCAATTTTCTTTTCAGTATGTGATTAAAAATTGAAAATCAAGATTACTTAAATAAATTTCATAGTCTATTTTAATACACATTTTCGAAAAAAATATCCAATTTCATTAATGAATAGGTTTGAAAAACCCTTTTATTTTAGTTTTTCAAATTTTTTTTAATCTAAATTTCTTAAATTGAACATTTTTCACATATATATATATTTATTTATATGGATGTCTAGTATATGTATATTAACAAATTTATTCAAAATTCATATATCATTCAGTAATATTTATTATCAACCTTAAATTTAAAGTCATTAATTGGTCATAATAGATATTTAAGTTTTATTAATTATAAATTTTATTTGTAAAAAGAATTTACTATGAGAAATAGTATAGGCTTGACATGTGACACAATTGGTCATTCATATATATATATATATGTAGAATAAAAATTTGTATGAAGTTTTGAGGTTAGAAGTTACTAAAGAAAAGATAGTGGAAGTTATGAGATAACTTCTAACTTAAATTAACTTCCGATTATGTTCTCTTTAAGTAGAACTGTAGAATGCATGATACGTTTTTCTATTACAGAAACGTAAAATATAATATTTTCTAAAACATCGATAAATTTTTTGATAATTTCCATCTCAACATAGGCGTAAAATCAACATTGAAACAAGTTGTGATTTTAATCACATTAAGACCAAATAATATATTGTTTTCTGTTGCTAACGTAACCAACACTCATGTTTTCCTTCACATAAGTAATAATTTGAATTAAGTAGCTCAAAGAAGAAAGGTATAACATTCTGCCGCATATGTGGTGGGTTGTGAAATAGTTGAAAATACATTTATTTATATATATATATATATATATATTGGATTAATTTGTATGTAGTATAATGAAAAAGATAGTGAAAAAAGAGAAAAGAAAGGGAGACAAGTCTCCCTATAATAGGGCCTAAAACAACAGTGTCCATGACCTTAGTTGGCCATTAATATGAGCTGCTACCCCAGTCCACATCACACCCACCTAATCTTAACCAATACTAAATCACCTAACCCAAACATATTCACACACACATATATATATATATATCCTCTCTCTCTCAAGAAAATCAAAACCTTTTCTTTATTCACCTGTCACCTTTTTAATTATTTTAATCATTTCCATTCATGCTCCTATTCCTATACTATAATACACACCTCACTCTCTCTCTCTCTCTCTCTCTAGTATCATCCACCAATTTAGACCCATTCAAAAAGCCCTTCTTGCTTTTCTCCAACTCTCTGCTTCTCTATCTTACCAGAACAACGACCCACATTCTTCACTTCTCTCTCTCTCTCTCTCTCTCTCTCTCTCTCATCCAGTGTGTGTTTGTGCAAAATGAACAGTTGCTTGAATTACAGGTTGGTAGTGTTGATGGTGTTGATTCTGTCTCTAGCTCACTGCAACGCTTCAAGAGCAATTAACACATTCAAGATCGGATCAAACCCTGATCAGAATAATAATAATTCAGATCATTTCCTCAACTTCATGCCCAAGAGATGGATCCCTTCTTCTGCTCCCTCAAGAAAGCACAATGATCTTGGCCTTCAAACCTGGAGATATCCTTGATCCATTATATTATCCCCTCTCTTTCTTTCTCTTTTTTGCCTTTTTAGAGACAGATAATTGGCTGATAAATATCAATGTACATGCTTCATCTTGAAGATATATATCATCAGTCTTTTTTTTTTCTTTGTTTTTTTTGGGGTTTTGGTTACAAGCTGGTTTGCTTAGGTTTTCAACATGATCATCTGATTCAGATACTCATATACATGAAGCTAGGGGCTTCGTTTGTTGCTTCTTGGAGTGGATCAAGTTATTAATTACGTAGTGTTTTAGCTAATTAATTATTAATTAATTCAATATTAGCCTCTTTTTGGCAGTTTAAGTTTTAGAGTGATATATGTGTATGATGGTGAAAAGCCTTTGTATGTACATATATATACATAAACGCGGTGTATAATGTATTTGAATAGGGATTATAATACATGCAGAAATATTAATTCTTGATCATTAGCACTACTTCTTTTATTTATTTATATGTTAATTTTCCGTATTGTTTATATTCTTTTGAATTTTGAATTAAATATAATAGCCATTTACTGTATATATTTTTGTAGGAAGATTAATCATTTTTTGTACAATGTTGGATTTCCATATCATGTGACAGCTTCAACCAATTTATTGCAGGTAAGGTGGAAATCTTGTTTTGCAGTTTGTGCACGTAATGTCTATTTCATAATTTTTTTGTTTTTGTTTTTTTAGACTAGCTTTATTCGGATTTTCTATGTTGCACGTAATGTTCTGAGTTTTGTACAATAATGATACCAAATTCAGAAAGTATACCCTTTTTTATATGTATTTCCTCGGTTTGGTTTATCATTGTCTGACATTGGGTTTTTTTAATTAATTTCTCCACTTTTTTTCTAACATAAAAATGCATTGAGTTGAATAATTTTGAAAAAGAAATTAATTAACTACTAACAGTGTAGTCACTCACACAAAAAAGGGCTTTATTTTTCTTTTAATTATGTAGAGATTAATAAATGTCGAAAATAATTAATGGTTATAGACTTATAGTACCCGAAAAGTAACTCGTTTGCAAAACATCCATTTAGTTTTTTTTTCTTTTACTTTTTCTGGTGAGAAATTTTAGATTGTTATTTTTTTAGAGAGAAAAATATAATTACTTCTTGAGGGAATTAAGAACCACGAATTATTAGATAAATGAGTGGAAGGAAAAACAAGTAATGACTAAAATTTCAAGCAAATTATTGACAGGTGTATTATTAGAGTTGGGCAGTACGCATTATTCAAAATTAATCTCTACATTCAAATTATTAATTAATTATACAATTTTGGTTCACTAAGGGTTAATTAGTCGGCATCAATTAGAATTATCAATATCTCCATTAGTAATTATTTAAATGATTAGATGCCTTTCACGTGGCTACTCGTAATAAAAAGCCCAAATACACTGCCTTAGAATTTGCTTTAGTAATTATAGTAATTTTATCCTTATATAATGATTTCAGAGAAAATGGGAATCTTATTTATGGTTCACTATTTATCCTACATAATCATATTATTACAATCATAAATTGAGAAAAGCAAAGAGAGCCACTTATTACTATGCAAGTGGACACTCATCAACTTTTGAGATGTGATTCTCTCTCTCTCTCTCTTCACATTTTAATATAGCTTAAGGTTTTGCAGAAATAAAGTGAAATATTTCCTATAGAAAATGAAACAAAGGAAAAAAGGAATTTATTATCCAAAATAAAATTTAAAAAATAAGAGAAAAGAAGTTAGTGGAGGTGTTACAGATAGAAATTGTATCTTGGTCCCTTTCAAACAGAGATGAAAATGAAATATGATAGGAGGAAATAGAGAAAAAGAAGTTAATGGTTTAGCCTATCAAGAAAAAGATTAAGATGTATGTCCCATGCACTAAAGATCAGTCAAGACCATCATACTTCATATATTTCAAACTTTTATGTTTGTCAACATTTAACCAACCAACCCCCCCCCCCAATATATATATATATATATATATATATATATATATATATATATATATATGTGTGTGTGTGTGTTCGAAACTAGGATCGTAAATTGAAGAGTCAAAAACAATAAGAAATGTTAATATATTAACAAAATTAAGTGTGTCATAATATATACCATTACGTTCTCAGTTTACTAAAATTTTAAGTTTCTTACATATCACGAAAATCATTTGTATTATTTTTTTTGTAATTTAATTGTTTTTTAATATAGACCTATAAAGAAAAACATCTTCTATCTTGATACAAAGTGCAATCTTCATTATGTTCATAGCTATAAAAGATCATTTTGTACTAGCCATAGAAACTGAAAGCATAAGAATGAGAGTTATCACTCTAAACACTCTAAATACAAAAGGATACTTCTAATTTTCTAGTTTTCACCAACCACTGACATAAATCAGAAATTGTTATCCATGTTCTAAAGTCAGAAAGTTGGACGCACATGATCAAAATGCTCAAATTGCATTCACAATTATAGTATCCCATGTCCTTCAAAATTGAGTAATTTTTTCCACGAGCTTGTAAATATCATCAATCCTGAATCATATGCATCTCTCTTGGATTAAGTATTGATGCAAGAATAATTAACTCTACAATGTTATATATCATTAAATCAACTACTAAATTCTTTCAATTGAGGGTCGATCACTTCATGAAAAATGTCGAATTTGTAATTATGTCCAACTGTAATATCACCTACTTAATGACAAACTCTTCATTTTCTTGCAGTTTATTTGGCATCAAAATCCAATGTCGGTATATTGACAGTTTGAAAACAAACTTTCACATTTACAACTAGCTCATTTCATCCATCATCTCTTAATTTTCGAATAAGTAACTTAGTAGATGATATTAGATGCATTACAATCAAAATATCTTGAGATTGAAGTTGTAGAACTTAACAGAGTATATTAGAAATTTCTAATATTTTCTAATATATGTGAGCAATATGTGATTGGTGGTTCATGAGATTTGCACAAGCTGTCTCGGCATTTTCTTTGAGTTGAAGTAAGCTCTTTTCAATATGAGTAGAAAATTAACAATTTATCTCATCTCTTACATTCTTTCACGTCTGAAATTCACTATAAGTAAATGCAACTAATTTGGAAGATTTGATTTGAGTATGAAATAAAAAGCATGAGAGACAAAATGTAGCATCAACACTAGAAGGATGTTTCAACAAACTCGAAAATAGCTTAAACCATGATGCCTGAAAGCTTTGATGATGTTTTCCTCCAAATTTTGGATATTTGCTCTAGACATTAATTAGACCACTTTTAATATAAGCTCTTCTCACTTCATTGCATTTCTCAATGTGATACTCTCATATTGGTGGTCGTATCCCTAATCACGCACTAATGATTGAATGTAAATTATGCATAAATAGTTAACTTTGATATTATTTATTATTATTTAAATAGTTAACACATTTTTGAGGTGTTTGATTGGGCAAAATATTTTTTGTTGGAGTTATAATAATTGGTTGAGCCAAAAAATTTAATAAAAATCTATATACTTATCTATAGTTATGAAAACTAATAAAATCTTTTGTAATTATATTCTTTAATACAATCACACACGCAACAATAAATTCATGGATAAATATCAATGAATGTTGTATATGAAGAAGCTTTTAAAATTTTGTGATTATTAATTTCGTAGTTATTATTATAGCCTTTTTTATTTTATTGATGTTGATTTGTTTTTTTTTAATCTAATATGAATTGAGGTTTTAATCTCTTAATAAAGTATAATTTTATAGCTTAACTATAAATACCACAATTCATACAACGCACATGAAAAATACTAGTGAATGTAAAATAAAGAATAGAAAAATACAATACCACACAGATTATATAACGAAAGAAATTAAGGCGGAACCATATAAAATATCTTGGAAATAAAAATAAAATTATAATACATTAAAACCAATTTTTGATTGATTTTTCGGGTTTTGATCGATTTTTCAAGTTAATTTTGGTTTCGATCGGTTTAACCGAAAATCCAGTTTTATAATACTAATTGGACTAGACCAAAGACTTGTTAGCTAGTGGTTGGACCAATATTCGATCGGCCAATGGATAGTCTCGCAAATCATGGTTATACTACTTAGCCAACCCACTCCCAGTACCCCTCAAGCAAATTAAATATTAAAAAAAAATACTTGCATTTTATTTTGTTATGAAAATGTATAGTAACATTTTAAAAAATTAAAGAGAGGGAGAAGAACAAATAAAAAGTAAATATAGTTGCAATAGTCAGCGATCTTGAATTGCATAAACATTAAGTAATTAAAGGAGAGCTGGGACCTAGTTGTAAAAGACATGCAGGTAGGGGACTATATGTAGATCTAAGAAAACTTGAATAATCTTTTCACCATAACATTGTCAAGTACTTTGCTCGCAGATATTGCTACTAAAATACTAAATATTAAATACTAGTTGCAGAGAGGCCATGCAGCATAATCGTACCACTACTTTGCAGTGAATTTTGTTACATCAAACCAAATGATTTTTTTTTGGGTTTTTCTTTTAACCAATAGGTAGAGAGCACTACATTAAAAAACTTATTAATGATATTAAAATGTTGTCGCAAAAGCATTCATTATTGTGGCAAGTACATCTTGCGACAACATTTTTATCGCTAAGTTATTATCTCAAGACTCTTCTCGCAAATAGTCATTTTACGACAATGTTATTGTCGCTAATACATTAGCTATTAGCGACAATGATCATGTTGTTGCAAATAATTCTTTTTAGTTATTTTTTAATTATTTTTATGACAGTTTATTATCAATTTCTATTAATCAATTTTTACAATAATATATTGTCACAAAATGTAAATTTTTCACGATAATGTTGTAAAGTCATCGCAAATACTCATTTTTTGTTGTAGTAAAGATCCCTAAAATTCCCCAACGAAAACAACTTTTATTCTGCCCTAATAATATAGTTATTTTGTGGTAATCAAAATCAGTTATATGATTTTATGATTTTGTATAGAACAACAAAATTGAATTAAATATGACAAATTCACATTTGAATGAAAGAATTCAAAACCTTGTACTAAATTTTTATCGTGCAAAATAGTCCATCATAATACTATATTATATTAATATAAATATTTTAATATATAATGCATTAGTATAGAAAATATAATAAATATATTTTTCTTATATATATATATATATTAAAACTTCATTTTCATATAACTAATTCCACATATCATTTAAAACTAATTTCGTTATTTTATGTGAATACATATTATTTTATTGCATGTATATACTTATAAAATATATCTTTTTATGCATATGATGCATATATAGTATACGATTTTTAGATCGCGTGCGTTGCACGTAGAGATCAATTCAAATTAATACAAACATTTTATATATAACATTTTTATATTAAAGTTTTAATTATAATATAATTCTATAAGATTTGGAATTAGTTAGAATTCTAATATAAAATTATTTAAGTATGAAAATTTTAAATTACTATTATAACTTTAAATAATAATCTTTAATAGGGATATATTCGATAATCTATATTTTGTAAGAAACATCCACACTTTTATATAGGTAATAGATATATATATATATAACAAATTAAAGTTTACATAAAAAATGGATTACTTACAATATCATGGAATTATAGTAGGCGTAACAATTCTAACCAATTATTATAGAAAAATAATAATAATGAAGAAGCTAGAAGGTGGGGGATGTATCTATTTATTATATAAAATGGATATTCATCTAATGATGAGATCGTTTTAGATCATGTTGAAGGCCAGGTTAGACACAAAAATGTAAATCTTCAGGTGTATGGTTCCAACCAATGAAGTTGCAACTACAAATCTTTTGGCTTTTTTCTTTATATTGTAACAATTATAAAAAGCGTGAATAAAACTGTATCTAACGACAACTAATATAACAGTCATCGAAATATTACACATGATATCTATGTAATATTTCTTAAGTGTTACATAATATGTTGTACGTTGTATTAGGTTATAATTAATATGCAAAACCCCAAATTATACATAACAAAGGGTAAAGTATTGAAAAAATTGGAGGAAAAAAAGTAATAAAACTTCCTTTTATAGTATGTGTGTTTAAATAATTGGCATGGTTAAGTGATATTGTACGCAGTTGCATTAAAATCTGATTAATTGGTTGTGTATCTTATATAGTACAGAATAGCAGTAATGAAACAAGGATTTGGACAATTACTATTAAAACTTTCAGCTCTATAGAAAATTGAGCATAAGTCTTTAAACAGTTGAATCCATGCTTCTATCACGTCACTTTCTGATCATCACTTTTGCACTTTTCTGTCACCCATTTATACATATCATCTTCCTCACTTTCATTCATATTTTATAATCATATTATAATGAACAACAAAATACTATTTAGATATGATCAAGCCATGTTCATGTATAGTGCATTTGATAAACGATCCGAATTCTTTTTTAAATTTACAGCTTGATAAAGTTGTTATATATAAGACCAATTTGCGTTCGAAAGAGAATAAATTGAAATAAATTCAAGGGCTAGCTCATCCTTCGGGTTGGAGTCTTATTAATTTTTTTATCACTAATTTTACATATTTTCATTTTGATTCTCTAACTATCATTTTTTTTCAATATTTTGTTTGAACTATCATTAAAATAAAACCCGCGGTTCCTTTCTTCTTTTTTTACTTCGTATTCGGTTTTCTTTTAGCTCTCACATTTGTGTACATAAAATTGATTTGTCTTGGGACAATATATGTCTACAACATATTTGGGATTTAGTGTTTGAAATCTTAGATGCGGATCCTCAAAATCTATTTGTTCCACCTTTATTTGAAATATCAATCTACATTATTTGAAACCCTACATATCCTGTCCAACCCTCCCTAAACACAAAAAACATTGTATTTTCTCTCTCATTCTACAATTATTTCTCACTTTAATTTATATACAGTTAAAAACGCACCACTAATTAAATAGTAGCATAATATAATAAATACAATATGTTACGTATGCACACGTTTAGAATTTAGGGAATTTAATTAAGAGTTTAGTGTTCAAATTGCCTAGTAAATTAGGTGGTATGGTAATTTATGACTTTAAATTTTCGAACTGATAATTTAAGGCTTTAATTTTTCGAACTTCACGAATTTTGTCCAATTTCAGCCCGAATCATCAAATTGGACTGGAATCGCATTTGATGCTCTATTTCAGGCTATTCATCCCAAGTTACTGAATTAGCTTTTAATTTCTAATTTTTTTTTGATATTTGATTCATTCATTTAAGAAAATAAGATTTTTAAGCTTGGAGAGGTGGCTTCTGAATCTTCCAACAATTAAGTGGTCGCGATTTAAATGTTTTGGAGGCATTTTGGTCGCGGTTTCTCTTAAAAATGAAAAGAAAATGATTGCTAACCCATTTCTACTCAATTCATGAAGTTTGAGAAATAAATGTGGCATATACAAAAAATTGGTTAAAATTGTAATTAAAATAAATATTGTAATTTACTCTAGCAGAAAACGATTTTTAATTACACGTAAGCAAATGGTGTGTTGAGTTGTTCGAACACATCAACATCTTCAAAACCAAATTTTACTTATTGATTCGATCTGTAAAAGATATTTAAGGCCATCTTATATTTGTTAATATTTAAAATTTAGTTAAAATCACAATTTAAATAAAATTTGTGATTTTAACGGTAATTCTACTTTGAATAAAGAATAGACATTAAAAATGAAAATATTAAATATAATTTATTTATTTTGTTGAAATATGATCTTGAGTCCTGTTGGGCCACAAAAAACTATTTAAGGAGGCATGTAAGCAAAACCTAATAATTAAAATATAATATTGGAAAAAAAAAAATTGGGGGTGTTTAGGAATGAGTCAAACGATATGTACTACCATCTCAATAGGTAATCATAACTAATTTTGTTGATATAATGAAAAAAAAAAAAAAATTCTGTCACCGATCATTTACTGTAATTATGATTACCTAACTAGATTTTAATAAATGATCGGTGAAAGTTTTGTTTTTTTTTTTTCAATATCAACAAAATCAATTATGATTACCTAACTTGATTAAAAAAAATTGCACTCTCAAAAAAGTAATGTAAACATAATATTAAAAAAGTAATGTAAACATAATATTCATACACAAATGTTCTTATTAGTTTTTTTTTTAATCTCAACTATGATACGTATAGTTACGCATGACCATGCACATAGTAAATGTGACATTGTTATCGTGTTCAAAAGATATATGTTATTTCAATATATTTTAAAAAAAATTATATTTACATGACATTTTTATAGATAAACGTTCTCAGTAACACTAACAATATGATTGGTAGGTAAGTATCAAGCGATGACAACAGTTTATATCAATCAATATCTACTACACATTTAATTTGTGGCTCTTTTAATATGTAGACGAATTTGATCTTGCTTTCTCAATATTAGAAGCAGAAAAATTGCATCATATTTGACAATTGAGAAGATTGTAAGTCAAAAGTACACCTACACCTAAGTTAATTACCAATTGGATGTGACATGTGAGTGTAGTGCATTAACGAAGTGTAAATTGTTGTTCATTGGATAAATTGTTTGCCTTTTATACAATATCATATTAATTCGTTTCACTTTATTTTCTCTTGAGGGTGACAAATGCTACCAACACCTCTAAGACTACTTTTATTGGTGACATTTGCCACCAAATGTCACCACTTATATTAATTGTTTAATATGAGAGAGAAAGAAAATGTCATGACATTGGTCACCATGTGACCAATGTCATGACACTCATTTTGTGTACAATTTTTAAACGTGTCATTTTTCTATTGATTTCGATTAATTTTTTTCGGATATAATTTAAAATAGTAATATTAAAATTAATTTTTATTTAAAAAAATTAAAAAATATCAAAATTTATAAAAAAATTTGACTTATATGTGTAATCGAGATCAACTTCGCAATAGAGAAGCTCATAGTGCTCTTAAAAATGACTTGGTTGACCATATTTGGAACAAATTTGGTATTGATAATTAAATATATAATTTGTAGTTTGATTATTGTAATTTCTATTTCGTATTTCAATTATTGTAATTTCTATTTCGTATTTCAATTATTGTAATTTTTATTTCGTATTTCAATTATTGTAATTTCGATTTAGTTTATTGCGGAATATAATAAAAAATATGCTCACAAAATAATATATAATTATTAAATATTGAAAAAAATATATTGAGTTGGGTTGGGTTGGTGTCACTAATAAACTATGAAAATGTTGGAATTAGGTTGGGTTGTGGATTGTGTAGGTGGAAGAGAGAGAAATTAATATTTTAATGATGAGTTGGGTTGGATGGGTGTCACTGATAAAAGTAGTCTAACTCTGATGATACACGAACTACATCACCATCATATTTTAATTTCATTGATTTTTCTCTTTAACTTCTACAACTGAGTGCATGACAATCTCATATACTCCTATTTGCTTCAGCAACGTTATCAATCTCATCCAACAAATTTGAATAACTTATTCTCTAATCAATTTCAATTCTCAAAAAAAAAAAAAAAATTTATTTTTTGTGAGATTGTTTTATAGAATAGATTTCATCAGCTAGATAAATTAATCCAAGACTCGTATTCAAAAAATACAAGTTAATTTATAAAAATGGATTTAAATTTTAGATTATAAGACTATCCACAAAATTATATCTATAAAACCTCTTACAATAGTACTACTCTTTTCTAATTAAAGTATTTTTATCTAAGGATGGAGTTGTGGGCTAGCATGAGTACTACACATCCCACCAATGGCCCATTTCTATGTTTTTTTGGGCCTAAACCATGCGTCATCATTATGTTCCTCTTCTTCATTTATTATTGTCAATGTCAAAGAAGAAAAGACGTCACTCATCACTTTGAGGTATAAACTTTTTTTCCTTTTTATCATTAAATATTTATAATGATTAAAATAGCTATTGATTTAACTATTACTTCCATGATTCTCTGTCTTCTTTGATTTGTAACAGACAATTTATTGATTTGGCACATATACATTTGCAATCATTTAAATTAATCAGAATTGATTATAAGGTGATAATCATGATCAATTTTTAAGGAAGTGAGAATCACAACTTATTACCTGTTAAAAAAATCTGGATAATTTTCAAGACACATTGTAGTTAGTGCTAGTAATTTCAATTTGTAATTGAGATTAGTGTTGGATGACGCAAATCAGCTTTTTGCTATTATTTATTAATAAAGTTTTGTGATGAAATTACAGAACTTTCAAATATTAGTAACCAAGAGTGATTATATTTCATAGAGAATCCTTATGCTTTGTAAAGAAAACGCCAAGTGAACTTTGCGTTGTGGGAAATGGTGTAAAACATTATGGTTTAAGTGGTGCAATTTTGATGAGTTTTGATTATGAAATGGTAAGTACGTATCAGAAATTTGATATGAATTTTGCATAGTTTCAAAATATTGGATGGATTTGATGAAAATTACTTAATAGTTGATCCCTAATTTTAATTTTCTATTGTAATTGATTGAAGGTTGCAAACTAAAAAAAAAAAAAAGAACCATCTATTATATGTTGCAATTGTGGAAAGAAAAAAAAGTAGACTATAAGTTGCAATTGGAACACATTTTTTTAGGTTAAATTGCAAAAAATCTGATTTTTAATTTGCAATATAATTTTTTTTATGTGAATGAAATCCAAAGTTTTGGAATTTTTCAAAGTGTAATTTAAACTTTTCTTTCAATAATTTTTCTAGCAAATACACAATTTGTGACTTGCACATGATCATTATAAAAAATAAAAATAAAAAGTTGCAAATAAAAAAGACATACTTTAGGCTTTTTTTTTTAAACCTCATAATTATCCTTATGAAAATCATGTGCACATCGGTTAATAAAAAAAATTAGGGAGGGAATTCTCGAGCGCGAAAAAGGATCCAATGAATTCGAAAGGAATCTACCATATTTCGTGTTGTTATCAGAAGTAACTCATAACTTAATATATATATTGTAAAATGAATATATATATATATATATAATAGCACAAATTTCAAATTAAAACTAATCATTTTATAATAATTTCCTAATTCAATCTCTTGAAAATATATATTAAGAGTAACACTTATGTATCCTGGGGTATGGGCAACCCGCTCCATTCTTTCTTTTTTTTATAATTTTTTTTCTTTTTTTTTTGTTTCCACTACACCTCTTCTTTTTTTTTTTTTTTCTCTTACTTTTTTCTGCATTGTTACTCCTTTTTTTTTCTTTTCTTCTCCTTTTCTTCTCAATTTCTTTATATAATTGCTACAAATTTAGAGTTTTTATTTTTCTAATACTCCAACAAGTTCTTTTCTTCTAATGTGTATAAAAATTTAGGATTTTCCTATAACTTGAAATTATTTCTATCTTAATCTGATTCATAGCAATATACAATAAAATTGATGCAACAAACATCATAGTTGGCTATTGATTGAGTAATATGGTTTTAAATAAATTGTGTGGAAGAAGATGAAGAACATCGTGTATTTCAAATTTTAAAATTTACTCACTCTACAGTGATACATTAAGAGTATACAAGTGATACCTAAAAAGTATATAAGTGATATTGAATGATCAACTAATACCTTAAGAACAAATATGTAATACTTTATACTATAAGCATTATTACCTTAAAGGTAAATATATAATACTTTAAAAGTGCATATGTAATACCTATAAGTAGAGGTGTCAAAACGGGTTAGGCCCGTTGGGCCAGTCCGCCCCGCCAGCCCGCCCCGCCATATATAAAAGGTGGGTGCGGGGCGGGCTGGCCCGGATATTTTGAAGCCCGTAAAAAAGTGGGCCTAAACGGGCTGGCCCATTTGGGCCGTGGGTTGAAGTGGGTTGGGGGTGGGTTGGGTCGGGCTGGCCCGCCTTTTTTTTAAATTTTTTTTTAATTAATTAAAAATATTAAAAATAGTAGAAAATCCTAATGAAAATCTTGTAGTGTCTAATATCATGGAAAATATTGATGAAGAACAAGGAAAATATCTTATAGTGTCCAATATATAGTTATGTGATGAATGTTGCATTTTAATTTGCGAACACTTTGTATTTTTTATTAGCTATTAGAATGTATTTATGTATAGTGAATTAATGGTTAGAAGAAGAAAAAAAGTGGGTTGGCCCTCCCAACCCACGACCCACCGGTGGATTGGGTTGGGTTGGGATTTAAAAGCCCGCTCAATAAAAAGCCCGCCCCGCACCGCCCCTTAAAAGGTGGGTTAAGGTGGGTTGTGGGCCGACCCGCCCCGCCGGCTCGTTTCGACAGCTCTACCTATAAGGTACTTATGTAATACTTGAAACTAACATGTGTAATACCTGTAAGGTATCTATGTAATACTTGAAAGAAACATGTGTAATACCCTATAAAATACTTATATAATACCTGAAATTAACATGTGTAATACTTGAAAGAAACATGTTTAATACATATAAGACACTTATGTAATACTAATACCTATTTATGTAATATTTGAAAGAAACATGTATAATATCTATAAGGTATGTATATAATACTTGAAATGAACATGTGTAATATCTATAAGGTGTTTATGTAGTACCTTAAGAGCATACAACTAATATCCATTGAAAATCTTAAAATTTCAAATCTTTCATCATCTCATTCCTCAAAATCTGCAAATCATGATTTATATTGATTGAAATAATTAATTTTCAATGTTTTAAAATTATTGTAATAAATTTTGATTTGAAATCAATTATCTAAATCTATGAAAATGAGTAAAAGAGAAGAGGAGGAAGAAAAAACCTCATAAATGACTCCTTAGAGATTTGAAAAAGAATAAGAAGAAGAAGATAGAGAAGAATAAGAACATGAAGATAGAGAAGAAGAAGAAGAAGAAGAAGAAGAAGAAGAAGAAGAATGTACAAAACAAATAAGAAGAATAACAAATTGATAAGAAAATAGATTAAGAAAAAGAATGAGAGAAAAGGGAAAAAAAAAAAGCAATGTTGTTTTTACAGTAATACCTGAAGGGTAACAATGTGATATCTTAAAAGTATTAGTGTGATACTTTAAAAGTAAATGTGTGATTTCTTAAAATATAAAAATTCAGATGGTGTGCGGCGCACACCAACTATGATGTGACTGCGCGTGGGAACACGGGTGAAAGTGGCCCATACACCGAATCAGGTTGAAGGTACAGATCTAGATCCATGCCCTTAATACATATAAATTTTGGTGATATATTAAAGATATCACAACATTACAGATCATTATAAAAACAAGAAAAAAACTTAAATACACCCCACTAAATTCATACAACACGACGCGATTCGATTCCACGTGTTTGTCGACGCCTCCACACTACATCAACACCACATATGTCTCTCATATCCTATATTTTGAATTTTATCCTTAATTAAATTTTATCCTATATATATATATATGGCTAAAACTTATATGCACCAGGGGCATGGATATTAGATCCGTGTCCCCAACCCGAACCGGCGCGTGGGGCGCTTTTACGCGTGTCCACGCGCCCCCACGCGCGGCCACACCATAGCTGGTGTGCGCCGCGCACCATCTGAATTTTATACTTTAAGGTATCACTCATTTACTTTTAAGGTATCACACATTTACTATTAAGGTATCACACTGTAACCCTTCAAGTATTAGTGTAAAAACTGCGCTGCTTTCTTTTTTTTCCTCTTTTTTTTCCTTCTTTCTCATTCTTCTTCTTAATCTCTTTTCTTATCAATTTGTTATTCTTTTTATTTGTTTTGTACATTATTCTTCTTCTTTATCTTCTTATTCTTAGTCTTCTTCAAATCTCCATAGAGTCATTTATAAAGTTTTTTCTTCTTCTTCTTCTTCTTCTCTTTTACTCATTTTCATAGATTTAGATAATTGATTTCAAATCACAATTTATTACAATAATTTTAAAACATTAAAAATCAATTATTTCAAATAATATAAAATCATGATTTGTTGATTTTGAGGAAGAAGATTAAACATTTGAAATTTCATGATTTACAGGTATTACACATGATCATTTCAAGTATTACATAAGTATCTTACAGATATTACACATTTTCACTTTAAGTATTACACATTTTCATTTCAGGTACTACATAAATACCTCATAGATATTACACAAGTTCCTTTGAAGTATTGCATAAGTACCTTATAGGTATTACATATGTTCATTTCAAGTATTACATAAGTACCTTATAAGTGTTACACATGTTCATTTCAAGTATTATATAAATACCTTACAGGTATTACACATGTTCATTTCAAGTATTACATAAGTACTTTATAGGCATTAGACATGTTCCTTTCAAATATTACATAAATACCTTATAGATATTACATATGTTCCTTTTAGGTATTACAAATCGTAATACCTCAAAAATATTTTCATAATATTTTAAAGGTATAACTTACATATTATTCAATCATTTAATTTTGTAATACCTAAAGAACAAATCATTAATACCTCAAAAGTATTACTTACATATAAGTTCTTGTTTTCAGCCAAATACTTTATTTTGTTTATTGTTAAAATCTTTCTTCATTGTTGACACAAAGAATCCTAGATTTTAGAACTATAAGAATTCAAAATTTGTAGTATTGTTGATTAAGTGTAGAAATTGAGAAGAAATTGAAAAAAAAATTATTGATCTTAAGAGATGTGAGAAGAAATTGAAAAGAAAGAAAAAAAAATAAGAAAAAAAAAAGAGAGAGAAAAGAAAAAAAGAAAGGAGTGAGAAAAAAAAGGAAAAAAGAAGGAAAGAAAAAGAGAGAGAAAAAAGAAAAAAAAGGAAGAATAAATGTAAAAACAAAAAAAATTATATATATATATATATGAGTGGGGGCACGGTGTCCCAGGGGCACATAAGTGCTTATATATATATATATATATATATTTATGGAACTAAAATGTATTACTTCTTTTTTTTTTTGGAAAATTTGTATTGCTTGCATATTCAAAAATATTAACTTGCTTCAATAAAATATTTTATTCATTAAAACAAATGAAATTTTTTTACATATTTATCCAAATTGTATTAACTGTTCATTGAAAGTTTTTTTTTTTCTATTTTATTGTAAAGTATTACTTATTTACACAAAAATATAAAGTAGATACAATGGAGAAATTGCAAAATTAAAAAGAACCATGTTTTAGAATTTAATCGTTCAATTCAGCCATATAAAGAATCTAGAGATTTGTATATTGCCTAGCAACAGTAATAGGACAAATCATCCAACCAAAAACAAGAATTAAGCAGGCTTTATTTTTCCCAATTAAATAAAAATAACATCCATTAAGTATTAACTCTTGATGATTTACCAATTTGTATAATTTAAAAAAAAAAAATCTTCTACAGTTTGAATAATACAAACACACTGATTAGCAAAATATGTCGGTACACTTTATCGAAATTAGAGGACTCATCACTTTCTAATCTTTAAATTGTTTCAATTTTTCTGTCATTTGAATCATTCTGCACCAAATTAACACATGTAGTTAGCAGAACGATCGGGGACATATTTTTGCAGCATCTTAGCACCATTTTATTTTTCCCTATCTACATTTGAGAATCTAATGATAAATACAAAATATGTTGGGGCAAATAAATAATCTCATCTGCATGGAGGATATTATTAGTTTATTACTTGCACAAAATTGAGGGACTCAAACCTTTCTACAGCAGGACTTAATGCCACAGCACTTGTTTCCCTGCACTGAAAAATGGACACTGTTTTCATCGACATGTCTCTGAGCCAAAGCAGCTCTAGCTCCTGAGGACCATCCTGAAAATAACATTTCTGTGATTTGCACAGAGAACCCATTATCACTAAGATCCAACAGTTTCAGATTTTTTGCCATCTGTATTGAAGCAGTAAGTTGTTGCATGGACTCGCATTCTGAATGAAGAATTCGTCTCTTCTTCTGGGATGCATCATCATCATCTTCACTATCAGCAACTTCAAGTTGGTCCTCGTTTCT
The DNA here is from genome assembly GCA_028654395.1 of Scutellaria barbata. Lineage (NCBI taxonomy): Eukaryota > Viridiplantae > Streptophyta > Magnoliopsida > Lamiales > Lamiaceae > Scutellaria > Scutellaria barbata. Next base: position 7,130,335 of record CM053650.1, read on the forward strand.
GTTTAAGATACACGTCTCTTTGGACCTTTCTTCTAACGATCCAAAGTTGCCTGTTAGAGCTTCAATTTCATTTGGAGAAACATTGTCAGCTAGGTTCAGTTGTTCAAGAATGTGATTCTCTGATAGCGCTTGAAGCACATGAATGACACCTACAAGACCGAGCTCACATTTGGACACCACCAAAACTCTTAAACAACACCGAGGGTTGCTGAGTAAAGATGCCAATTCACTGCTTCCCTGTGTTTAGGAATCAGTTTAGGTTTTATAACAGCAATAATTCATGATGAAACTGTGACTTAGATCCTCATTTATGAATAAAACATAACACCAGTTGATGTAAGGGTTGGCATAACTAACTGAGTCATGAGTAAGCTAACTGATGTAAAACATTGTGGTTTCACACCACAGCTGCCGGTGCTATGTTTTACACACTAGAGTGGATCCAGATTCGATGAAACTCACAGAGGCTATATATACATGCTAAACCAAAAATAGTGCGAAGCTAATCTGAAATCTCCGGAAGTACATAAATGATTGCATTTATAGGTTCACAAATATTAGTGCGAATCATTTACACAAAATGAGAGCTTTAAAAAATGCCATATTAGGAGCTTTGCTTGGCAAATGGGAATTATGTGTAGGATTTTTCATAAAGATCTCAAAGACACTAAACTAACCTTCAAAAACTAGATGTCAAAAGAACTAGAGGCAAGAATAATGTACTGCATAGAGCATGATGGGATGAGAATAACATAATGATAGGGCTTTCTTTCATCTTGTGAACTAACTGTCAAATCCCTTAAGGGCATGCAGATGACTAAGGTCAGAAAACAAATAAACAAGGATAAAGACCAATCAGATGATAGGGCTTCCATTATCATGATGTTTTATCCAAATCTCAAAGGAGGCGGCAGGCTGAAGCCTCCTTTAATTTGTGTATCATACAGCAAGTAAATAAAGCACACCATACTAGATTTCTTGTAATGCTAATTAACGTAAGTGGCTACGTGAGTAGTTATGAAGACTCATTAAGGCTCAAGTTTGGAACACCAGTAAAAGGAAACAAACCTCTTTCATGATTGGATTTCCACCAAGATTCAATTCAAAAACACCACCAATCAAATTTGCTTCATCTTCAAACCTAACAATGTAGTCACGAGTAAGTCCACAAGACGATAGATCAAGCCTGACCAATTCCCTGGTGTCTTTGGATAATGGTTTAATCAATTGTATCGCGCCTTCCTGAAAAGCATTGTGATTAGATTAAGATAATGGTCACTCACAATGGAAGTTCCACAATAAGTTGTGTGTAAGCTACATGTCTAACGGACATTTTATTATATCAATTTTTAACTCGCCAAAATTGATAAAAGACAATGTAAAAGAAAAACAGTTAAGGACTACATGGTTTGCATGAGTGATTGCAACTGAGTGATTGTCATGTTCATCACTTATTATCTATAGCTAGCACATGAATGATTGCAACTGAGCATATAAAAATCTTCGATTCATAAAAGGGAAATGCATATTTTGTCACCTCTACTTTGATTTTTTTTTAGCTTGTTGCCCCCCCTGCACTTTAATTCTACATTTTTACTCCCTTGTACTTTATTTATTTATTTTTTGGCCTCCTGCTGTTTCTTTTCATTAACAAAACAAGAAGCAAAAGTACATGGGGTAAAACTAAAAATAAAGAAAGTACAATGAGCAAAGTTAACGAAAGGACAAAAAAAAAAAGGTAGAAATTTAAGTGTAGGGAGCAAAAGTCAAAAAATATAAAAGTGCAGGGATAAAATGCATTTTTCCTTTATAAATGCATAAAGAGAGAATTCTATTGGAATAGGAACTATATTTCAGATGATATTATAGTGCCTACAACCTGACATATAAGATAGATGAATAACTCACAGTTCCAATATTAGTGTTTCCCAGCAGCAAACCAGACAAGCAACAATCCTTGGCAAGGTGGCAAAGGCTATCAACCACAGGCTTGCTGAGCTTTATTCCATTTAGATTAAGCTCTTGAAACCTATAAAATGTACGATCTTTTGATGTCAACACTATGTTTACAGAAGCACACTGATATGCGACACAAAAGTAGGAATAAATTATTAACATAGACCCGTTTATAGTGGCAAGCTTGAGCAAGAGATTAATCACAGCATTGCCAGACACAGGGTTATTCCGTCCTGTAGAACAAAGAATAGTTCCAAGATTCTTATTTCGAAAGCGAAGACAATAAAGTTGTAAGTTATCTGGTTTTTTAGTAGAAGCTACCAATACAAAGATGTGTAAGTACTGATCCGGAATCCAGTGAATCGGCAACCTTTTGAATTGTTCTTGATGTGACAGAACAGTTCTCTATGTTCAAACTATAAAGAGCTGCATAGAGAGAATATTTCTATGAATAAACAGAGGGCATGTAAAAAAAATTATAAAGCCTATGAATGATCTTCGTATTCAGTTCAAGTTCAATAGACACTTAGGACTTTGTTTCATTTTTAAACAAAGAAACTTGACTAAGCAGAAGCATAGTACTATAATTTTGAAAAATAGGAGTAGGCAACAAGTAACAGGTTTAACCTTTGCATGTCCGAAGGATAGTTGACAGGTAAGATGCACAAGCATCAGTTAAAGAGTTTCCTGATATATCAAGAACTTCCAACCGTTCATAAAGCACAGGACACTCACATATCTGTTAGAGAAAAAGAAATAAAATCATTCACTTTTGGTCCTTCAAGTGCATTAGAACTCTAGATCACATGGCACTTCATTCAGCACAAAGAGAATAGCAATATAGTAGTGAAGTTCAACTATTTTAACTGTTAGAATAATTATCGGTATTGTGGCCTGATTTCCTTTCATCTTCATATGTTACATTGAGGGAATGAAGAAACCTAAATTTTATAATCAAGCACATGATTGTTAACCACAAAATCTCCACACATTTCTGAGCTATTCACTGACATTGTTTCTTGTTCCCTATGCCCTCATCCGATGAATGTTAAAATATAGTCACTATGATGATAATAAAACTAGTAGAATTTTTTTTTTTTTGTTTTTTTTTTTAATACAATCACTAATTCAAGGTCTGGCATGTATAGAATGAATACTTCATTTCGAGCATCATTACAATGAGTACACCAATTTCTAATATCATTATAATTATTAGTATAATATAAGATTCATAATACTGATGATGAAATGCTTTACTGTCTCTATACAAGTGGGTATGGAAAGCCTGACATTTCACTAAAACCATTTCCTGGTGTGGCACTTCATTTAAGGAATGTATATAGCGATTGATGAGAAATTTTGGATAGTTCTAGTACTTCCAAGTATATGACTGCAAAACATCAAGCTCATTTGGCATTATTTCCTCTGTGTGGAGAGAATAAGTTTCGTTTTTTGGTCAAATATTCAATCTAACTAGCAAATGAACACTCATTCCAATAAGAAATTCATGACCTGAAATAAAGCAGCTGGACCAAGTCGATTACTATGCAAATTCAGAACCAGACCACCATAACTTTGTCCTGATGACATGAATACTTGTTTGAGTTTCTCAATGGTGCCATTTCCTGCAAAGTTAAAAACTCAAAATTTAAGGTGGGGAAACAATTTTTACTGTTTGACAGTGATTTTCAGCTTGGATGAAGATTTAAACTTGACAACAAATTTTAATAAATGAAAGGACCTGATTTAAGCTTTGAAGTACAAAGATGATGGAGTCAAGAACGAATATCATTTACCTAGTAGATTATGAGAAAGGTCCAAGACAGCAAGTGTTTTGTGCATTTGCAGAGCATTCAACAATGGGGTTACAGATATATCTCGCAATTGACAGTCAGATACAACAATTTCGTCCTCTGATACCTATTGTTAACCAAGCTCGATTATTTAGTTTCAATTAGATGATTTAAACCAGGTATAATTTCATCCAGCAGTACTTAATCCACATCAATCAAAGTTACCTCTAAGTTGAACAGTCTCCGCACCACTTCCAGGTTGGGTGGTTCAGATAATTCCTCACAGCAATCAATGTATAGTTTCATCACATATTTTGGTACCATAACTGAAATAAATAAATAAATTCCTGAGTGCAATATCCCTTAACTATCTGATAAACTAGAAGTGGTTGAACTGTTACACTTACTTTCCAGATTAACAAAAAAAGAAAGAAAAAAGGCCACTACTGCATCAGTAAACTCATTCCATCATTCAGCACAAAAGTACTGGTACACCAGCACAAGTGGTGCTTGATTGAGTTCAATATGGTAACTTCAATATTCAACACATTATTTTCTACAGAAGCTCAATTGACTTCACAACGCTGTCATTTGCTCTGACTCGTGCATTCAACTTGCCAGAATGGAAGGTTACATAGACTTACGAAGGATGAATAAAGATGAATTCTCTTAAAAGGACATGTTGAACTGACACAAAGCCAAGTAGTGTCCATGCTTAAAATATAAGATCCAAATTCATGAGCAGTTAGTAATCTGCATAGATTTGATAAAATAGCAGTATGACCTAGAACATGCTCACCCCAGTCCTCCTAATTGTCCTCCACATTCCCATAGCCTCCTACCTCTTTTCTCCATCTCTACTTAATAACATTTCATGCAAGCACTCATATAATATAATGCAGTAAGGTATTATCGCTGAGGCACATCATAGATTTATCCACCAGTTACATCAACCATCTGATGTAGGGGTGAGCACGGTCCGGAGCAAGTCGGAGAAAAGAAAATCTCCGGAATTGCTCCAAAGTTCGGAGAATTCCAAAAAAAAATCTCCGGAATTGCTCCGTCACATCGGGTCGGTTCCTTCGGAGATTCGGGTATTATGGATCGGATCAATTCGGATTTCGAAGATTCGAATTTTATAATATAAAATAAATATTTATTCAAACAAGTCATAAACTAATAAAATAAACTTGACAAATTACTAAAGTAGTCGTCTCTTCTCGAAAACAATATACTTCATTCAAGTTTTTCTTCATATTTTATTTTTCAAAATTTTTTTAATTTACATCTCATAAGTGGTCATTTGAAATTTTCCATTTTGAAAGTGAAATAAATATAGGTTTTATAGTAATATTTGAAGGTAGGTATAACTTAGAATTAAATATATCATGCATTAGTTTATGTAAGTTATAAACTAATTATTTAATTAATATCTATTGAAGTTAAAATATTTTATATTTCCAAAGTATTCATTATAAGTATTTTACTTTATTATTTAATTATCAATTTCTTTTATGAAGTCTTAAAATTATAATAGTATTAAATAATATTAAAATTCAATCATATTTGTAACTATTTCAGTAAAACAATTCAGAAAATCGAATTAAATGATACATATAAATTTATAATATAGTCGCTTTCTTGAAATCGGTTCTCCTCGGTTCTAAATTCGGTTCTTCGGTTCGGTACAATTCGGTTTGACATAAAAAATATTCGGAGCAGTTCAGTTCGGATAAAGTCAAAAAGTCAACGGTTCTATCCCGGTTCGGAGTGTTTCAGTTCGGTTATCTCCGAGATCCATGCTCGCCCCTATTCTGATGCATATTTTCATGCTTAAAGTGCACCTACTTGTAAAGTATAACTTCATCTCCTTCTTTTAGCTTTTTATCAAGGTGGCACATAGAGCGAGAACTAAAATATGTTTATCAAGTAATACTGGTTGTTAATGTTGAATAACTTATGCTTCCAACTGAAGCAAAAAAAACATGACTTTAAAAATCAGGTTTTTTGAGAATCATGACATCGAGAATTGCTCAAAGTAAGCAGGACTTTTTTAACAGAAAAGAAAAGATCTAAACCAAGCACCATAAAAATATAAAGGCATCAACTCATGCACCACAACCTTGTGTCCAGAATTTAAAATAATTGGCTTGGCATCAGGAAGTTCATCTTTAGGCATATCGATTCCTACCCACTTTTTCAGAAGAAACCACACCTTCTTAGTTGAGAGTTTCCAGTGATAAAAGAAATTTAGTCAAAGATATTAGCAGCAAATAATGACAACATTATTGTTAGGAGTGTATTGTCTTATATACAACAACAAAAAAACTTGTAAAGAATGGTGCATCACAAGGAAAAACAGAATGTTTTTCTAATAAAGTAATGAGTTCCAGTTCTTTGATGTCCACACCAAGAAAGGTCTAATAACAATCAGCATGGATATTAAACCTATACTAGAAAATAATGTAGTGGGTTATTATACAATGATGATTTTTCGTTTCTTATCATCATGAGTCAGAAGTTTTAGGAAAAACCTATCTCCTGAATTCTTACTTCATGGCACGGTTACAGATATGTCAAAAGTAATCATCATGTACAAAATTCTCTTTTTTTTTTCCTTCTTTTTTTTTTTTTTTTGTTGCCTCATTTCTTAAGGTTTGAGTTATACTCATCATAAGATTTCGGTAAATGGATGCTGTGATTCTTTAATCAGTTGTGCTTTAATGCAGACAAGCATATGTACACAATACAAAAGAGAGAACAGAATACAGAGAAGTAGATAAACAGCTAAAAGAAAAGCCTCATTTGGAACCTTACCATCAACAGAAACCTCGATCCAGCCTGGTGCAGGATCTCTTAACATGGATAGAGTTTCCATACTTTCAAGAATTCTCCCACCACACCTCAAATGCTGAATGACTGGCACCAATCCTGCAGATATAGATTTATAGACATGAGATACAGTTGATGCATATCTTCAGCCTAAAGAACAAAGCTCATAAAGCTTGCACAGAGACAAGTCAGTGAAAAAAAATTTGAAGATGATTTTTCAAGCAGGCTTATAATGCTCACCTCACTGCCAATTGTCATAGAACCTTCATTGTTTAGTAGAATTAGTTACACAGTTTCTAAACCATGAAATAGCAATCATATTCTGCAAGCTGTGTCATCAATGGATTGCATAAATAGTACTGTGTAAGTCCCAAAAACGAGTGTCTTTTTTTCTAAGTACAACTTATATAATTTCAGTCAACTAAATGAAGGTACAACCTTTTATAAGCCATCAATTTCCCTTATGCCCCTCCATTTATTGGTTGGTTTAACTTATCCAATCACATTTAATTTGTTTAGCCAGTGAACTATATGAGGCGCCAAGAGAAGAATTAAGAATTAATATTTGTTTCGAAACAGGACTCTTTTTTTGAGACAAATGAAGTGGATAATAATGAGAGGCTGGAGACAAACACAGAAAATTTGAGAACTTAATGACAAATGAAATGTAAATGACCATCAATAATAGCCTAATGCAACAAAAATTTTGAAGGCCGATTGCTGAGGGCCAATGAATTGCTGAGAGCTTGAAAAGATCTCAATACAGAGTTCTCAATTCAATTATCCAACTATGTCAGTTTCTTATGTAAGAAGTAACCTCAAGATTCTACAATAATATGGAAAAATTTAGTAAAGATGGAAAGTTAGCTTTTGCATGTTTAACTATTCAATGGAGATCGTGATTCATGACATGCACATAAGTATTTAAAGCATAGCTTCAAATGTAGACATGTTGCTCAGATTTTTAACCATGAAACACCATAAGGGTACTATAAAATAATCATTAGATATTATCAAATTGAATGTAAAAAATGAATTATACACTATGATTTACACTCTAATTCAATTGCTATGCATACCAAAACAATTGAACTAAAGAGTGCACAAAAATATTCTTAGTATTTTGCAGCAGATGATGTTTATGCACTCAGTATTTAACAGCAAAGTATATATAATCTATAATTCAACTGCTATATACCTTGTGATCCATCCTATACTATGGATTAACTACATTTGTATTTTCTAATGCTAATACTAGACTTCCTAATTATGCAACCTAAGCAACACCGCTTTCCCTCACCATGGACCATGCACACCACACAATCAGCCAACATCATTAGAAAAACATACACAGATTAGGTCACCTTGAAAACAATTAACAAATAACAAAACTAAATTCAAGAAACAAGATTTGCTGCATACCTCTTGATCTCTTTTCTCGGGAAAGTTGCAAATAATACAAGCATGCTAAGTCAACCTTTATCTGCTCTATGTCGAGTTTATCGCCAACCGTATACAAATTTAGGTCCATGTCTACCAACTCTTGATCAATTTTGAAAATGATATGTTGCTGCAACGCACATCAAGTATTAAGATTCAGTACAAAGCACACATTCGTGACAGCATTAGGTATCGGCCTGGTGGCTATTAAGAACAGCCTGACTATCATGGATAATGAGCATGAATTTCTCAATCGTTTCGCAATGGGGGTATGAGTGTGGCAAACATATTGATGTGAGATACAAATGATATTTGGGTATATAACCTCCATGGATTTGAATCACATAAGAAGCACATGGAAATATGTCTTATAAATCATAACAGTTTTCCATAACAATATTTGAGCGAGCAATATCACAAATTTACATCAACAAGAAAAAAATAAGATAATGACCATATGGTGTTTTTTCTTTCATACTCACACGATGGTCATCACGACAAGCACGCATATCTGCAGTGGAAATTTCATTTTGAAATAGGTTGCAGGAGCCATCATAGATGCTGTTGTCATTTCCATGAGTGTTAGAGTTACACACAACTTCACATGTTCCTGTGACTCTAGAATCTTTGGCTTGGTCTAATTTAGAAATTTTGGGCTTGTGGGAGCAGGTGCTATTCTCGAGATGAGCACAAGGAGATGCATTGATCGTACATCTTGAGGCAACAGGTGAGACATCCTACAGACCATAAGAGAAAAAATTTAAGCTTTGATTGGCAGGGAAAACTGTATTGACTCAGTCATAAGTTCAAGAACCTGGACTTCGTGAATTGGAATACCAGCAGATTTTCTGCTTACTGCATCATAGGAGACAAGGTTCAATATTTATTATTTAATAGATAAGTGTTAAGAATAAATATGATCTGCAACTCACATTCATCAGAAGTACCAATGCCTTCCTCTGGAGACTTGTGAATCATTCTTCCGGAGCAGCCATCATCATCATTTTCACCTTCATCATCAGAAATAATAACTCGTACACGCTTACGGTTAACTGTAAAACTCTCAGTGGATCTGGACATGTTCTGTGCAGGGGAGCCATTTGGTCTGGAAGAAGCATTAGGTGCTGTTCCACTAGCAGGTCTCTGCTTTGCTATTCTTTTATTAGATTGAAGTAGGGATATCAAAGGTATATTTTCATCTGACCCATCATCCATATCTTGAGATATTAATCTCGAGGAATTCAGTTTATATTTCTCTGGTGAAAAGCTACCATCAGACCTATCATCTGTTGATAGGTTATCCAACTCCGTTTTAGTCTCAGAACAGCAGTCACCTAAAGGATCTTCAGGCTCATTCTCCCCATTGTTTGACTGTTTTAATCTGTCAATTGACAATTTTGTCTTCCTGGAAAGTAGAATGCACATACATTTAACCCGTAGAAAAACTGCATTCTGCATGATCAATCTCACAACACATTGGCACAATCCAAATCAAGTTCTTCCAATTTCTTTTCCGTAAATACTTTTCTTTTTTTGACTAATGGGCAAAGGTGATAAAGACATATAAAAGTGCAATTTACCTGGCCTCTTCAGCATCATTAAAACGAATCATGTGGCTATAGTGCATATTTTCTAGAGCTGAAAGCTTCAAGGCAGACAAGTGTCCATCATCAGCAATCCTGTCAAATAGAATAACATCTTTCAAAAGAGTATCAAATAAATTCGTTTTTTAAGATATAATCGTCTTTACTGACAAATTTGGAGGAAGTATTCCAAACATAAATTATATACTGTCAGTTATTGAAATCAACACAAAACCCAATTAATGGTTAGCTCACCAAACATACAAAATGCCTGAAATTCAACAAAAGCAAACGGAAGCAGCTTGTGGTTATAAAGAGTCTGTGGGGATGAAAAGGAGGGGGAGAGAGACAAACGAGGGAGAGGGGGAGTGAGAGACTGTGAACATGAAGAAGAATTTAGATGGCATAATAAAATAAAAGGAGGCCAGAACTACAATTGTCACAAGAAAAGCACAAATATAGTGATGTAGTTAGAAATTTAATAAGTTCTAGTTTGGACTAAACTCAATATTGACAAAGAGCAACAAAGAATGAACATTAAACTTGCCTGTAGCCCTCTCTGAAAGCATCTAAAGCGTCAGCAAAATCACCAATGGAATCCAAAACATCTCCAATGTTAATCTTTGCCAGTACTTGCCCCTGAAATCACTATCATTTAGAAAACAAGTGCCAACAAAACCTTGCAACTGGCCATTCTAATAAATTAGATTCCAAAATATAATGTTTCTGAAATAGCAACCATTGGAACCAATACCTAGTCTACTTACTGTAACGATAGTACAATTTTTGAAATGTACTGAAAATTTGTAAAATTTTCATTTAGAACTCTTTCTACTTAAAATGAAGGATAAGTAAACATAGTTAGATCATCACCTCCAAGTTTCCTATCACACGATAGGTTTCCCAGCCTTTGTGGTACCATTTCAGGGCTTTCCTGAATTTTCGAAGGCTTTGGTATGACTCTCCGACAACTAAAAAGGAGTCACTCAGCTTCTCTTTGTCACAAAGCTCTTGTGATATCCTCTTCTTCTTTTTCCCATATTCACGAAGCTTCGTATAATTCAACATGAAATAATGTCAAAATGTTGACAAAGGGACAAAGTTATAGATAGGATTCATTCTTGGGATGAGAATTTGAAAATTGATGGCAATATCATTCATAGAAATTATCATACAATCGTTAGTCGATTCTTATCATACCTAAACCAAAAGGCTTTTGCTTCAAGTAGATTATAAGATCCTTGTTGTTACCCAGAAAGGAATACTATATGATCATACACTTGTTTCTTGAGAACAATAGTTGTATATGAGAAAGAGTAACTAGAATAAAGAGTCAACAACGTACTTTTATCCATGCTAAGATCATCCTTGATTTATCAATAAGGCAATCAAGGGATGCATTCTGTTTCAACAAACACTTCCTTTCACCTTCTGTGCCTCTAGCCATTTCTGTGTTTCTCTCAAGCTTCTTAAGGTTCAACTCTTCTTTTTTAAGTTCATCCATCACTCTCATTGCTTTTCTAACAGTTTCAATATTTTGGTCAATTTGCTCTGTTAAAGCAACCTCATCTTCCAATCTCTTAGCCAGATCAAGCGCTTTTTGATAAGCTGCAATGGCTTCGTTGTATTTTTGATTTCTGTAAAGCAGCTCACCAAGATTTACATAACCTTTTGCTTCCCCTTGACAATGCCCAATTTGTCTGCAGATAAGAATATCCTTTTTTATGTGCTCATTGGCATTTTCCCATTTCCTGAGCTCCAGGTAAACATTTCCAAGATTATGATGGAGCCTGGAACGTGTATCATCATACTCAGAGACTTCTTCTTCATCACATATCTTCAATCCTTCTTTTAGAAAGCTCTCTGATTTGTCCAAGTTATCAAGATCGAATTCAAGCATCCCAAGGTTATTATGGGCATCAATGTACTCCTTTATACAAGAAATCTTTGCAGTAGGTGGATTCTCCTTTATAATCTGTGCAAGCTTCATGGCAGAGTTGAAATACTTCTTGGCATTACGAACTGATCCATGGTCATCCTCTGACTTTAGAAACATTTCATGGTAAGTTCGCCCAAGCTGAGTGCTGGCTCTTTGTTGCTCAATGAGGTCATGTTCATCCTTGGCAAGCTCTAAGTGTTTTTTCTGTTACATATAAACGCAGGGAAATTAGCAAAAAAATTTATCAAAAGTAAGAGAGGCTTAGAAGATCAATAAAAATAGGAATCTGTTTCGCAATTCATGTAATGAAGAACAACTTAAATTTTCAAAAGCCCAATTAGTTGCAAATCCACAAGAAAGGAATTTACTCAATGAAAGAAAAGAAGCACAAAAATCAAAACAATGAAATAGCAAGCACACAATTGGCATCTCAACAATAATTAAATTAAGTAAAATATTCAACTAAATCAAACAAGGAAAAACTGAATACAACAGGAAAACACGACGAGAAAAGAGAAAATCTTCATAATCTTAGCCGCACCTGATACTTTAGGGCGTCATCGTAGTGGCGGAGGCGGAGATGGAGCTCGCCGAGGGACTGACACGTGGCGAGGAGTTGCCTGTGCGGCAAGTGCCTGACGGAAACCTCGTAGTCCTTGCGCAGCCACTTAAGAGCCTCCACGTACTCGCCGCGGTTCTTGAGTATGTCTCCGATCACGTTTGCCCAACGCGCCTCCTCTTGCCGGTTCCCCTCCTCCTCCGCCGCCTTGTAAGCCCTCTTTGCCGACGACAGCTGCTGCTGGTGGCTCGGTTCCTCTTTCCGACGCATTCTTTTACGGATCTCTTATGAATTTCTTTAGTGTGTGTTGAAATTGTTGAATAGGATTAACCAAATGAATTTCTTCAGTGTGTGTGTGTTGAAATTGTTGAATAGGATTAAGCAAATAAATTCCCGCCAACTGGGGTTTCTGCGAATGAATGAAGACCAAAATTATTTAAAAGATGGGCCGTGTGAAATCAATTGTGAATAGACTCACCTTAATTTAAAATAGAAGGAACTACTTTTTTTGCCTCGTAAAGTAGGTGATTTGGTATTTTCGAATTTTTTTTTTTTAAATTGGTCGATTTGGACAGTATTTTCCAAAAAAAAGTATAATTTATGCCCAATTTTAGCCTCAATTTCTTAATAGGGCTGAAATTGCACGTGATATGCACGTGTGGACGTAATTTCGGGTTTTGCGAGCCAAAATCAGACACGGTGACACTTTTTAATTACGTGGCATTTCGTGTTGGAAAATCATTTCTTTCCCTCAAGTAAAATTGGGGATTTCAAGAACCCTAATCCCCAATTTATCTTCATCATCTCCACTTTCATCAACTTGCTTTTGATTCCAGATTCGTGAAGTGGAAAATAGGAGGTGTAAGCTGAAATCAAGGAGATCGATGAAACAATACCTTTTTTCATTCGATTTTGTGATGATGATTATTGGGACCTAGTAATTGATTTTTTGAATTAATTTCCTCTACATTCTCGATATCCAGGGTGTGACCATCTTGACTATATCTACCATAATCCTCAGCCTCTGCCCACCGAAATGCGTCGTCGGCATCGACTCCTGTATTCCCGCCAGCCCGCCAGCGGGAAACAACTTATGGTCCTCTACGCCGCACTCTATCTCACCACCCTCGGCACCGGCAGCCTCAAATCGAGCATCTCGAGTTTTGGTTTCGATCAGTTCGACGAGTCTGATAAGAAGGAGAAGAAACATATGATCAAGTTCTTCAACTGGTTCTTCTTCTTCATCAGCATCAGAGCACTTTTACCAGTCACGGTTCTTGTTTACATTCAGGATAATTTAGGGATGATGAAGATAAATTGGGGATTTGGGGATTAGGGTTCTTGAAATCCCTAATTTTATGTGAGGGAGAAATGATTTTCTAGCACGAAATGCCACGTAATTAAAAAGTGCCACCATGTCCGATTTTGGCCCGCAAAGCCCGAAATTATATCCACACGTGCATATTACGTGCAATTTCAGCTCTATTAAGCAATTTGGGCTGAAATTGGGCATAAATTGCATTTTTTTGGAAAATACTGTCCAAATCGGCCAGCCCAAAAAAAAATGTCCGGAAATACCAGACCATCTACTTTACGGGGCAAAAAAAGTAGTTTACTCTTTAAAATATTTAATTAATTTAAAATACATAAGAGCATCCACATTCATTCATTTTGGAGCATTTTTAATTAAAACAAAAGGAGTGTTAATTAATGTAAGTATATTATAAAATATGTATTTTTGTGTGATTATGGGTATATTAAAAGGTAAGAATGACATTCTTGTTTCCTAATTAATTATTAGCTAATCATTGAGGATTCTCTCTCCTCTTCTGTTGCATATCGGCAGCGTAGACAGCATTTTTAGAGGGTGTCTTGGGGGCGCTGGATCTGGGATAAGAATATTCCGGGAAGGCGCTCGATTGTAGTATAACGGCTTATCCACGATCGTGTTGCTATCATGGATATTTTGAGGAAGCGGGGTATGATTGCTCCCTCGATTTGCTACCTATGTTTTGCAGTAGCTGAGACTATTGATCACTTGTTCTCGCAATGTCATTTTTCCAGGGATTTATGGCGATGGGTCTATGGGTTGTTTGATCTCAGTTTTGATCCGGATATGAGTATTTTGCAGCAGGTTTTACGTGCGATTGCTTTGCCGCTCAGTCCTCAACTTGGGGCCTTATGGAAAACAGCTTTTATCTCTTGTATTTGGTGCATATGGTTTGCTAGGAACGCTGTGGTGTTTGATGGGAGGGCTGTTACAGCAGCTGCGATGCGCAGCCTACTCTGGACGTTCATTAAGAAATTCGGCGAGAGGGATGACAGCTGCATGTTTAATTCCCAGTCTGATCTGCTGTGCCTGGCCTGTCTTGGTGTTAGAGGGAGGCTTGGACGGGCGCCTATTTTCCTGCCCGTTCGCTGGTATCCGCCGTTAGCAGGATGGTGGAAGGTGAACACGGACGGGAGTGTTGTGGGTTTGCCTGGTCGAATACAAACGGCTGGTGTCTTCCGTAACTCACGTGGTTTTGCGTGCAGCTGCTTCTCGTTTGGAGATGGAGTTGGGTATGCTTTTGATGTGGAACTCCTTGCTGCCATGTTTGCAATTGAAGTGGCACATAAGCTGAAATGACGACGATTATGGCTGGAATCGGACTTGGCATATGTGGTGTCTCTTCTTGCTTTTAAATCTCGCCGAGTGCCTTGGTATTTTCGGAACCGTTGGGTGTCGGTCCTCAGATTGATTGACTATATGGAGTTTCGGATTTCTCATATTTACAGAAAGGGAAATCAAGTTGCGGATTTGCTGTCGAAGATGGATGTGGATTTCAAGTGGTGGTTCGCCGCTCCTAAGAGCCTTCTTTATAATATGTTTCTTGATTTTTCGGGTCAGTGTCATTACAGAGTTGTGTAGTGTCCGGTACTCTTTTTTCTTTGTGTAGTTTTTTTCCATTGGGTTTTGCTGCACTAGGGTTTTAACGAGGCCAGGTTTTTCTACAGGTTTTGGTCCCGTTTTCGTGTCTTTGTACGAACGTTGCTCTTCTTTTTCTTTTATATATATTTCCATGATTTATTAAAAAAAAAACCACACATCTTACAAGTCACAGTTCATATATATTTGAGTCTTTGTGAAAAATGATTTGATTGATGAATTATAGAACTTCATCTCAGGTCTCAATTTTTGTGTTGTTTGTTATATTGTTCACTTTATCTTTTATAGATATCATACCATCTACATTTCCAATAATAAAAAAATAGTTTCATATAATGATCACATTATAAAATTTTCACCTTAAAAAACCTTTTAACTTGAAATATGATTATTTTTTGAAACTATTTAGGAAACATGATTTTTTTATTATTATATTTTTTGAGATGGTAGGAGTATATTATTAGAAAGATTCCATTTTTTAATATTCAATGCTTTTAACTTTTATTTTGAAAGGAAAAAAATACAGGATAATTCTACTACACATGACATTAGTGGTATTAATACATTTTTTTTTAAGACATCAATGGTATTAATACTTTTTTTTTAATTGTGTTAATTTATATATAAGGTAATTTTTATCTTTTGGGCTGTGGATGGTGGGTTGTTGGTTGTGGCAATATATTCTTAACGTAGGAAAATCCATCCAAATCTATTATATATCAATCTTGAAATATGAAAATCCATCGAAATTAAATTCAAATCAAAAAATAGCTTGAGAAACCAACATGTATATCAATTATTGTAACTGAATCTTATAACATTGATGAAAATATATTCAAATCTCAATCATTATAATAAAAAGATTGTGTTATTACTAATAAATCATAAACAATCTGATAAAATATGATGCAACCGATATCCGATAAAATAGTATGCAACCAATATCTGATGAAATAAAATGTAATTGGTGATGGCATGCAACTGATGCAATGATTTTGAATGCATGTTTCAATGAATTAATAGCAATACATTATCAAATTAACAACACGACACCAAGATGGATGCAACAATGATTTTGAATGCTTGTCAACAAATAAATTAATAATAATACATTACCAAATTAACCACACAACACCAAAATGGATGCACATACATGATTTTTAAATAGATGCGACAATGATTTTGAATGATACGATTTTGAACGGTGAATGAGTTTGAATGCATCCATTATGAATTAACAACAATACATTACCAAATTTACAACACAACACCAAAATGGATGCAACAATGATTTTAAATGCATACCAACAAATCAATTAATAATAATAATAATACATTATTAAATTAATCACATAACACCAAAATGGATGCACCACAATAATTTTTAAATGGACGCAATGTAACACCCCAAAATAAAAATTCAATTACATAAAAATATAACGAGAATTTTTCTAAGGTTGAAATAAGACTTAAATAATAATTATTATTGTTATACTAATAAGAAATGAAAAAAAAATATATATATATATATATGTATATAAGTATAAACCTACACACGCACACAACATATACAAGTATGGCACATACTAGACACTATTATATATATATATATATGTAAATGCATAAGTTAAAAGACATTGTATTGATATTTATAATAATATAATAGAGAAAGATAAGTCAAAAGTGGGGGAAAAAAAAAATAAAACGTGTGGTGATGTACAAGCAGGAAAAAGATCAATTCATCAAACAATTTGAAATAAAAGTCAAGTGGGAATAACTCTTTCTCTCTCTCTCTCCTTTCTCTCTCTTGCACGTCCCTCTTCCTCTTTCTCTCTTATTTTTCATCTCTGCTGCATCTCTCTATTTCTCCATCTCAGCTGCAAGATTTTCCATTAATGTGGGCTTGGATATGTATGTATAAGCATGGGTATATATATATAGGCGTGAGTATATATATATGTAAGTATGTTTCTGCTGTGTGTGTTGGAGGAAGACAGCGGGCTGCAGGGGTGGCGCCGACGGCCGAGTCGATCGGCAACGAGGGCGATGGTGGCAGGCGGCCGGACCAAGTGGTGAAAGAGGGAGAAGCAGCGGTGCTGATTTTGTGCTGCTGTGTGTATATATGTTGTTATGTGTGTGTCGGGTGATACGTGAGTTTGGGGCTAAGGATGGAGGTTTCCAGCGAGGTGATTGAAGGGAGTGGCCGACGCTATTGCGCCGGCAAGGCTGCTGTGCGCCGGCAGCAAAGGACGGCGGCAGGAAGGGCAGCAGGCGGTGACTGTGGTGGCTAGAAAAGGGGGCTTTGGGGTAAGGGTGTTCTTTGGTGAATTTGATATAATTGGAGGGCTATATTGCAAATATAATCTTTGATAAAATTAGAATTTAACCCTTAGCATTTACGAAATTGTAGTTTACTTCCTTAAGTATCAAAAACATACATTAAAATCCATAATTTATGAAGAATGACATTTAAAAACCCCAATAGTTATAAATATGAAATTTTATAACCTTAAGATTATGAAAATATGTTTTAAAACCCTAAATTAATAAATAATTATAATGAACTCAATTAGGTTGAAATTACATTATGTAAACTATAAAATTGATAATATTATATATTTCTATTAGAATTGCTTTGTATTGCTAAAACGATCTCTTGAATATGCTGAAATTACCGATTTATCTCATAATTAATTAGGTTTGCGAAATGGACCGTATAAGTCATTAATATTACTTATAGATCCAAACTAATAAATTATGTTACAAATTGACCTTAGAAATAATATAATAATTAAGGTATGTACAATTTAATAGTTATCTTAAATCTAGGTTTTAAAATCCTAGATTCACGTCTAGTTAACCCCATAACTTTTACGAAATTATAAATATGGACCTAAATATAATTATGGACATTATGTTTTGATCTCATAATTAATTAGATTTACAAAACGAACCATGGACCTAATTATAAATATTAAATATGCAATTAAATATCCATTTCAATCCTCTTAAACAATAATTAACTAAACATGTTATGCAATTAAATATATTTCCTGAATTAACTTATAATTTCAGTTAATTGAATTCATTTTTATAAATTAAGCTTTATAGTTAATCTAATTACGTCATAATCATAAATATATTCAAATTTCCTAATATTTAAGTTAAAACGTAAATTATATAATTAGATTTTCTAAGATTATTTTAAAGGTCCTTAAGAATTAATTAAGCTAAATCTTTATAATTTACTTATTTTAGAATTATTTTCAAGTCTTCAATATTTAAACCAAATCATAATCTTATAATTTAATTCTCCTGGAACTAAGCTAAGTCTTTCAAGATTTAAATAAAGTCTAATTAAGTTTTCTAATATTTTAATAAATACATTTTCATTATAATTCCATTTAAATCCTATATTTACTTTAAAATCATTTATTTTATTCTTTAAACCACAACATCGTCAGAAACCTGTTACAACTGATTAAGGAAAACACTAAAGAAAATATTTAATTATTAGTGACCTTATCTTACGAATTTACAACTAGACAAAGTACTAAGATATTTTTAATGCTCGATGTAGGAGACGCGGAAAGATGAATATGCTCGACAATTTATGAATAGAAGCTTCAGTTTTCTAAGGTGGGGGTAATTGCTTATTACGGTATTTATAATTCTTCCAAAGCATTTAAATTACGAAATATTATACGATATGAAATGAGTTGGGTATACGTGCTGAATGCATGAGATGTTATGTGTGATAATGCTATGATGTGATGAAGGTGAATCTTATACATGTGTGAAATGTGGTTTGTATTACGCAAGGAATGAATAAGGTGCTATGAATTTTTCTTATGCAAAGGTGAAGAATGATGTGAAGTTAAGATTTGCATATGTGCAAATAAGATGTGCTTTCATGGTAGTTGAGAACTGCAACTAAGTGTTGTGCTAAATTAATGTGTTTTCATGTGTATGTTTGATATGTGTATGTGTGATGTAAATATGTGTGCATGTGTATGCGTATGCAAGGCGGCTAGGGCTCGCATAATGACGGCTGATCACCGTATTACGACGGCTAACAACCATAAAAAGGCGGTTAAGACCCGCAAATGTTTTCATGGCGACTAAGAACCGTAAAATGCTTTCATGGCGGCTAAGCACCGTAAATTATGTGAAAATGAAAGTGATATGTTTGAAGGTGAATGATGATTGATTGTATGTTTGCAAGACGGCTAAAAACCGTAATATGAATGTGAAAGTGATATGATATGTTTGAATGTGGATGGTGATTGATTGAGATGGATGCTTACATTTTAAAATGGTTTATGCCACGTGAATTGAAGTGATCTATTTTCCTACAGTTTTTATTAAAAGACAAATGTTTTATGAAAATCTGTTTTTATGTGATAAAATCTAAAAGACAAACATTTTATGAAAATCTTTTTTTTTATGTGACAAATGGTGGTTTGGCATGTGCGTGTAAAATCTTTAGAAATTATTTTATGTCATCCCGAGTTCCCCACCCCACTGAGTGAACTTTTGTCACTCATCCCTATTTCTAAAATGTTTTCAGTTTAAGGATTTTTATGGCGTGGAAGGCGAGCGGTGGATGCTGGTAGCCGATGAACAAAGGTTACAAAATCTTTTTATTTAAATTGATAAATTTCATGTATTTAATAAATGTATATTTTATAATTATTCTTGTTTTTATTTATCTTAATTCTATTGAAAAAGTGAATTTTATAAATGAGTAACGTCTCGATTTAGATTTAATTACAAAAGAATCGGGACGTTACACGCAACAATGATTTTAAATGGATGCAACAATGATTTTGAATGTATGCCAACAAAATTAATAATAATACATTATCGAATTAATTAAACAACACCAAAATGACACACACAATGATTTTTAAATAGATGCAAGAATAATTTCTAAATGATTGCAAGCAAATTAATTAATAATAATACATCACCAGCAATGCTTTTTTAATATATGTCAAAATTAAATTTTAATAACAAAAATTACATCTCAACAAAATTAAACAAGGACACCAAATCAAGTATCAATTGCTACATTTCCCAAATAAATTAAATTCATTATTAACTATAATAAGATTATTTAATCCCCTAATACATCCCAAAAAAGTATGATTAAGAAATGAATTTTCATTATATATTCGATCAATTGCACTTCTTCTCATCTCAAGCCAAACATTCTTCGACATTCAAAACCCCCAATTATTCATATATAAGAGAATGAAAAAAAAATAGAAAACTCTTTAGTGACATGCATTCAAAACCCCCAATTATTCACATATAAGAGAATGAAAAAAAAAAATAGAAAACTTTTTAGTGTTAGACGTGATCATACCTAACTCCATTTAGTTTTCAAGGAAAAAAAATACTCCTTCCGTCCCATATTACTCTGCACATCAAATTGGGCACAATTTTTAAGAAAAAATGAATATTTGTTTTATAAGTGAGGATATAAATGTCTATTTAGGCACACATTTTAAGAAAAATTAGATGTAGTGGGCTAATCATGTGAGAAAAAGTAATGGCATTGTGTGTAAATAAATGTGTATTGTGAGGGTAAGAATTGTGATAAAATTTGCCATTTTTGGGTGTGCAAAGTGTTTGGGGACAAACTAAAAAGGAAAGTGTGCAAAGTGTTAAGGGACGGAGGGAGTAAGAATTAACAGAAGATTTTTCAAGTTAGACGTGAATACGTAGATGTTGGAATAAAGGTGGTGTACTTGAAGATGACTAAAATAACAAATGGAAAAGTCGAGGCAAGAGTTAGACTCTTTCTCCGTAAGACGAAATTGCCCCGTATTCAGTGCTTTACGATCTACGGCAAACGTCCTCAAGATACAACGACTTACTAACTTAAGGATCGCAGCACAACGACTCCAAAAGTTTTTCGGTGAACGAAAATGATATTTGGAACTTTCTTAGATACGATGAAGAGAGACTACAATTGCTAGAATGCTAATAATGCAAGTTGTAGTGAAGTGAATGAAATGATTGAATGTGGGGTCTATTTATAGAAGTAGAAGAGGTGTGGTGTCTTTCCATAAAAGACACATTTTAATTTGAAATGATGTCTTTTCATAATTAGACATCTTTTTGTTTGAATTGAAGTCTTTTCACATTTAGACATCTTTTGGAATGAAATAAGGTGTCTCACAATGCTTCACATTAGTTGCATCCCTTTAAATTGGATTGCATTAATTCAATTCAAACTCACACCTTTCCATAAATTCACACCTCTTCAAACTTTAACACATTTTCAATTTAAGTTGCCAACTTTAAGCATTAATTTCTCATTCATCCGAAATTGGATTTGAGAAAATAAATACTCTAAATTTATCTACTCAAAATGTAAATTTCAAATTTGCAACTTATTTTCATTTCCAACAAACGAAACATCATGAAATAATTGGTCAAAGATTAGTCAACACCAATTTTTCAAAACCAATTTCCAACAATCCCCACATGAATGAAAATTAATGCATATGCGAATGCAGACACTTTAGAAAGTTCCGACGAGCTACTATTGCATCAGGATAGGTAGCTTTCGGCTTTGAACTTTTCTTAGTAAGATGCTATCGGATTTACTCGCTGCTCGGTGAACGCGATGTCTTGAACCAGTCAGCTTTTTGTGTAAACCAAGATAATAACATTTACACAATAACAACTCTTAATATTTTTTGTTCTCACGTTGTGTCCATTTCGGTCCTGAACCATATCTTGGATTCATAAATGATTAAATTGAAGCGACCAAACTTCTCACTTATATAGGTGATCTCCTATAAAGAGTATCCTACAATACCCCACCTTTTAAAGGTATAAGAATCATTAAAAGCATAAAGGCTTACCCTCACCACACGTCAGCAGGTTAGCACTTGGACAGCTTCAAGAATGAGGCACTAGATAGGTTTCAAGTGCATATTTGAATCATCCATAACTTAGTTGTCTCATTGAATCAAGTTCGTGGGATCTCCACTCATCATGGTTGAGTTACCGCTATGAACGTTCTTTAATGTGTAGGTTTTAACCCCATTCCCCTTACTGCATTGTACAGTAGATCTCTATTTTTACCTTTTGTTAACGGATCTGCTATATTTTCCTTTGACTTCACATAGTCAATGGCAATTATTCCATTAGAGATCAACTGTCTAACGGTATTATGTCTCCTCCGAATATGTCGGGACTTACCGTTATACATACAACTTTGTGCCCTCCCGATAGCTGAAATACTATCACAATGAATCATAACAGGAGGCACTGGTTTGTTCCAACATGGAATATCCTCTAAATTTTTTTTAAGCCATTCACCTTCTTCGCCAGCCTTATCTAGTGCAATGAACTCAGACTTCATTGTGGATCGAACTATGCACGTTTGTTTAGAGGATTTCCAGGACACGGCTCCTCCACCTATAGTGAACACGTAGCCACTAGTGGATTTAGAGTCTTTAGTGTCTGATATCCAATTAGCATCACTGTACCCTTCTAGTACAGCAGGATATCTTGTATAAAGTATGCTATGGCTTAAGTTATGTTTCAAATACCTAAGTACTCTTGTCAAGGCAGTCCAATGATCATTTCCTGGATTGCTCGTGAATCTACTAAGTTTGCTAACTGAATATGCAATGTCAGGACGTGTACAGTTTGTAAGGTACATTAAACTGCCAATAATCCTTGCATATTTCAGTTGGGATACCGGGTCTCCTCTATTTTTGGCTAAGTGTAGAGTTAAGTCTACTGAAGTCTTAGCAAGAGGTAGGTCATAGGCTTCAAATTTCTTGAGTACACTCTCAATGTAATGAGATTGTGACAAGATAATCCCTTCAGATGTCCTAGAGATCTTTATCCCTAGTATGACGTCTGCCAAACCCATATCCTTCATGTCGAAGTTTTTCTTCAACATATTATTAGTTTTCACAATCACATCATGATTACTACCCATGATCAGCATGTCGTCTACATACAGACAGACGATTACATATTCATCAGGTGTACCCTTAATGTATACACATTTATCACACTCGTTGATATGAAAACCATTTGACAGCATAGTTTTGTCAAACTTTTCATGCTATTGTTTAGGTGCTTGTTTAAGCCCATATAAAGACTTGACAAGTTTGCATACTTTATGTTCTTGTCCTGGTGTAACAAACCCTTCAGGTTGTTCCATGTAAATCTCCTCTTCCAATTTCCCATTTAGGAATGCTGTTTTTACATCCATTTGATGTATCTCAAGGTTATGCAGTGCTGCAATAGCAATGAGTACTCTAATGGACGTAATCCTTGTAACTGGAGAGTATGTATTGAAGAAATCATACTCTTCTTTCTGTTTGAACCCCTTGGCTACCAAACGAGCTTTGTACTTATCGATTGATTCATCAGCTTTGTATTTTCTTTTAAGGATTCATTTGCATCCTAAAGGTTTACACCCCGGTGGGAGATCAACAATTTCCAACGTATGATTCTGCATGATGGACTCAATCTCACTATTGATAGCCTCTTTCTAGAGAGGAGCATCTGGACTGGACAATGCCTCTTGAATTGTCCTGGATTCATTATCTAACATGTATGTTAGAAAATCTGGACCAAACGTCTTGGCCACTTTGCTTCTTTTACTGCGTCTCAGTTCCTCTTCAACATGAGGAGAACTTTGTACAGCTTCACAAGTTCTTTTGTTCGAACTTTTCTCTTTCTTTTCTTTGTTCAGAAAGACATTCTCAAAGAATATTGCATTCCTTGATTCTATAATCATTCCTTCGTTTATATCAGGAATATCCGATTTGTGCACAAGAAATTGATAAGCACTACTTTGATATGCATATCCAATGAAAATGCAATCAATTGTCGTGGGTCCTATTCTAACCTGTTTAGGTTTAGGCACTTCGACCTTTGCTAGGCACCCCCACACTTTTAGAAAATTATAGGAAGGTTGTCTTCCTTTCCATAATTCATATGGAGTCTTATCTATTTTCTTGTGTGGCAATTTGTTAAGAATGTGATTAGCTGAAAGGATGGCTTCCCCCCCACATGTTATGTGGTAAGCCAGAGCTTATCAACATAGCATTCATCATCTCTTTCAGAGTTCTATTTTTGCGTTCTGCAAAACCATTAGACTGAGGTGAGTATGGAGCAGTCGTTTGGTGAATTATGCCATGTTCTGTGCAGAATTCTTCAAACGGAGCAACATATTCTCCCCATCTGTCACTTCGAATCATTTTGATTTTCAAGCTAAGTTGATTCTCAACTTCATTCTTATAACTTTTGAAAGCGTCAAAAGCTTCGTCTTTCTCTTTCAAAAGATACACATAACAATATCTAGTGCAATCATCGATAAAAGTGACAAAGTACTTTTTCCACCTCTAGTTTACACTAGTTTCATATCGCATATATCGGTATGAATAAGTTCTAGAGGTTTAGTATTTCTTTCCACTGAATGAAAAAGTGTTTTGGCCATTTTTGCCTCAACACAAATTTCACATTTGTTTTGTGGATCAAAATCCATTGCAGGTAGTAAATTTAAACTTACTAATCTCTTTAGTTTGTTTAAATTTACATGTCCTAATCTATCATGCCATAAATTAGAACATTGAAGCAAGTAAGAAGAATTAATAACTTTAATATCACGCTTAATAGTTATTACATTCATCTTAAAGAGCCCTTTCTCAAGATAGCCCTTTCCTATGAATTGACCACTTTTGGTCAGTACAAACTTATCGGCTTCAAATACTAGCTTAAATCCGGCTTTGCTCAACAGGAAACCAGATACTAAGTTTTTGCGAATGTCTGGAACATGCAGCACATCCACAAGCGTCAGCTCCTTCCCCGAGGTCATCTTCAGTACCACTCTTCCCAATCCAACTACGTTGGAGGTTGTAGAGTTTTCCATAAACAACTTTCTACCATTGATCAGTATGTAGCTTGAGAACATCTCTCTTTCTGAGCATATGTGGCGTGTAGCCCCAGTGTCCACCCACCACTCTCTCGGATTATCCACCAAATTGGCTTCAAATACGACAGCTGATAGGTTTAACTCATTCATACCCAGAGATACTGAATTTTCCTTAGTTAGGTTAGCCTGACCTCGATTGTCTTTCTTGGGTTGTCGACAATCCTTTGCCATGTGACTGGGTTTTTCGCAGTTGTAGCAGTTGCCTTTAAACTTTCTCGTTTTTTTTTACTTTGGCTCCTGCTGCTGCTTCAAGCCCGTCATCTTTCTCTTTTTGCTAGTACTTGCTTCAGCCAAGTTTGCTCTTGTCTCCATAGATGTCCTGCCGCTCTTGACTTCAGATTTTCGGTTGTCTTCCTCAATCCTTAGTCTCACGATTAGGTCCTCAAGCCCCATTTCCTTTGATTTGTGCTTGAGGTAGTTCTTGAACTCTTTCCAAAGAGGCGGTAGCTTTTCAATAATGGCAGCTACTTGGAAAGATTCACTAAGTTGCATTCATTCGGCATGAATATTATGCAGGATCAATTGCAACTCTCGTACTTGGTCTAAGACCGTCTTGGTATCCACCATTTTGAAATCCAAGAACCTACCGACGATGAATTTTTTCTATCCAGCATCTTCGGTCTTGTATTTCTTTTCTAGTGAATCTCACAATTCTTTTGCAGTTTTTGTCACTGCGTATACATTGTAGAGGGAGTCGTCAAGCCCATTAAGGATATAGTTGCGACACGGGAAATCACTATGATTCCATGCATCCAACGCAGTCCTTTTCTGGTCATCGGCTTCATCTTCCCCCACAGTTGGTGCGTCTTCTTTCAAGAAACGAACCAAATTCAAGGTTGTTAGGTAGAACAACATCTTTTGTTGTCATCGCTTAAATTTAGTACCGTCGAACTTCACCGGTCTTTCAGTATAAACTGGTGCTGCAGGAACAGAGCTAGCCATTTTCAAAGTACACAGAAATTTCGTCTTACGCTGTTGGAATAAAGGTGGTGTACTTGAAGATGACTAAAATAACAAATGAAAAAGTCGAGGTAAGAGTTAGACTCTTTCTCCGTAAGACGAAATTGCCCCGTATTCAGTGCTTTACGGTCTACGGCAAACGTCCCCAAGATACAACGACTTACTAACTTAAGGATCGCACCACAACGACTCCAAAAGTTTTTCGGTGAACGAAAATGATATTTGGAACTTTGTTAGATAAGATGAAGAGAGACTACAATTGCTAGAATGCTAATAATGAAAGTTGTAGTGAAGTGAATGAAATGATTGAATGTGGGGTCTATTTATAGAAGTAGAAGAGGTGTGGTGTCTTTTCATAAAAGACACCTTTTAATTTGAAATGATGTCTTTTCATAATTAGACATCTTTTTGTTTGAATTGAAGTCTTTTCACATTTAGACATCTTTTGGAATGAAATAAGGTGTCTCACAATGCTTCACATTACTTGCATCCCTTTAAATTGGATTGCATCAATTCAATTCAAACTCACACCTTTCCATAAATTCACACCTCTTCAAACTTTCACACATTTTCAATTTAAGTTGCCAACTTTAAGCATTAATTTCTCATTCATCCGAAATTGGATTTGAGAAAATAAATACTCTAAATTTATCTACTCAAAATGTAGATTTCAAATTTGCAACTTATTTTCGTTTCCAACAAACTAAACATCATGAAATAATTGGTCAAAGATTGGTCAACACCAATTTTTCAAAACCAATTTCCAACAGTAGATGTATTGTTGCATTCAACTCCAACTAGTCTTTGAGGTGAAAAACACAGGAAAAAAACAGACGACCCTTTCAAGGTAAGCGTGACCATGCCTAACTCTACGTAGTCTCTTTTATAATTTTCAAAATTTTGAACTTTATTTTTAACAGCAAAACAAAGCAATTAAATAAAATCAAACTCTTTGGGTTGTCTCCCAATAACACAATTATTTAATTCGTTATGCTCGACATTCCACACCGACAACATTGTTGATGTTTAGCTCTACGAGTTGCCGTCAAAAATAAAATATACCGAAGATGGATCTCAAATGATACTTGATTTGGGATTACATCTCGATAAACTTAAACATATTGAATATGAGTCTCAAATAATTCGTCATCACATGATGCATAATACCAAATACCGTGCACCTGGTGTAACTGATACTTTTGTGTAACTGGTGCACAACTAGGATCCATGCACTTGATCCGACCCAATTCACGTGCTCGCATGCACTTAACCCGACCCGATCCACGTGCTCGCATGCATTCTCATGCACTTGGATGGGTGCTCAAACACACCCAAATTCGCTTTAGATGATATACTTTTATATTATGTTAAACATACATTTATATTATGTTAAACATACATTTATGTAATGTTAGTTATACATTTAAGACCTTTATGTTATATTAAACATATATTTATGGTTTTATGTTATGTTAAATATACATTTATGATTTTTATATTATGTTAAGCATATATTTATATTATATTAGTCATACCTTTAAATTATGTTAATTGTACATATGTATTATATAAATGTATAACTAGTGGTACTTAAGATTGCGTAATATCACATAAAGGTATATATATGTACAAATTATGATTTTGTAGTTGAAATTAAGGATTTTTTCCCGAAATTATGGTTTATTTTTTAAGTTAAAATATTACATAAAAGTATGGTTGACATAATATAAAGATATGTTTAATATAATATAAAATTATGACTAAAATAACATAAAAATCAAGGCAAAAAAGAAAAAATATGCTGATTCGGGTCGAATTCGACCTGACCCGACCAATAATTGCACACAAGTGCAACTCAATACCAAAAAATTTGATTGTGGTTTTATGGTTGTTATTTACTGCTAAATATAATAATTGTAGAAAGTAGATATAGACTATATTATATGTGATATTAAATTTTTTGGAGGAATCTTTAAGTTTTACTGCGACTACTCTTGAAGACAGGTAAAAATATTAAAATGAAAATGAAGGGTTATTATGTAATGATTCAAGATCTAATCATTAAGATCATTGATATATTAATACACTATCTACTTAAAAGGCAAAAAAAATATAATGCCATGATTCTTACTCCATAATTGATTTAATACTTCCTTTGCCTTCATTAAAATAACTTTTCACGCGTCAAATTTTGTTTGTATATCTTTTGCTTTTTTTTTAGTACTAATTCAACATTTTTGTCAAGTTTACACCTACCTATTATTCCAAAAATATCTCTTATTTATTAACTTACCACATTTGATTATTTTTCTTTTTTATCTCACATCCTAGAGAGAGAAAGGGATCGCTTAAGGGCATTTCAATCTAATTAGAATTTTAACTTATGATAAAAACTCTAAAAGAATAATTTAAATATGATCAAATGGAGATTTTGGAGTAATTTCTTTTTCTAAAATTGAATAAAAGAAGAAAAAATATCATCTTTAAAAACACACCAAAAAAAAAAAAAAAAAAGGAAATCTGTTTTTGTTTTATATAATGGAATTTAGTCGAGTCAATTTTTCCTTTTCATTTTTTATTTTGAATTCACATGACATTTGAAATTCTTTTGGTTACACATCTATATTTTCTATCCTATATATGATGAACTTCTATTAAAACAGAAATTTCCTGCCGTGATGCACTGATGTATGCTTGGAACATCTAATTGAGAAAAAAAAAATAAAAAAATGACAACTGGAATTAAGACCTGTTCAAACTTGAAATTTATTGTTCAAAATTGACAGGACTAAGACTTTCTATTTAGATCACAGCTAATAGTCTTCAGAAAAGAATAGACAGGAGTGAATTGTTCAATCAAAAGCCCATAGAATACGCGTTCTGAAACTTCGAAGCAGTCAACAGAAATTCATAATTCATCTAACTCTTCTACTATATATTTGTTCGTTTATTTTTTATTTTTTTTATTTTTTTATCTTATCAATCTCTTGAATCATTTTAGAAATTTGTACACATTCAAGTGTGCATACATCGAATTTTGTGTTTTAACTCAAATTTAATGTTGCAATCCTTATACTTTATTGTAATTGTTGTTCAACATTGCTTCTTTAATATAAGACATAATTATGTTCATACAATGTCACATTATCATTTTATTTGAAGTACTAAGAGTATCCGATAAATTAAGGTCTAGCACATGAATCAAAATAGGAAAAAAGTTGCAAGATAAACATTAATTCTTCTAAATCAAAATAAATTGTATTTTTAAAACGTCAATTAAATTTAAACGAAGAGAGTAATGAGGAAAAAAAAAAAAAAAGAGTAAATTTCTACTTGTGCATTATCTATTTCATCTTATATTTCACCACATACACAAATCATCAAATATTTAAGTGAAATACCAAATAATCTTTTCCCATTAGCTATAACTCTTCTTAGTAACCTATGGCCAATAACCCTTTCTACATTTTGAGAGTGAAAGATAATAAAACTCTCTAGTTAAACAAACAGACCCAAGCATTGACTCTTGACCCTAATTAAGTCAAAGTAAACACCAATAACATCCCTATTTAGCAGCACCACCTTCAGCATGTAATTGGGGAGACACGAGAGTAAGAATACCTTTTGAATTTGAAGACTAATGTGTGTGCCTTCCATGGCTACCTTCCTCTTCTTTCTCCTCTTTTGTGCAGTTAATACAATAGCAGCTCAACAAACATACAGAAATATCAGCTTAGGCTCTTCCCTTACACCCACCACAAACTCATCATGGTCATCCCCCTCCGGCCTTTACGCCTTCGGATTCTTCCCACAAAAAATCGATGGCTATGCTGTTGGCGTCTTTGTTGCTGGTGTACCGGAGAAGACGGTAGTTTGGACAGCAAACACGAACAATCCCACAGTTCCCGAAGATGCCGTTTTGCAGTTAACAGGCGCAGGAAGGCTAATCTTGCAACAGAGAGAAGGCCAAGACATCTTAGATGTTGTCAACACTATCCAACCTATTGCATCTGCATCAATGCTCGATAATGGCAACTTTGTGCTCTTCGATTCTGATTCACGGATCATTTGGCAGAGCTTTGATCACCCAACAAACACCCTTTTGCCAGGTCAGCGCCTTCGAAATGAAGAAGGGCTTTTCTCCAGTGCCTCGGAAACAGACTATACCAAAGGGATTTTCACGCTGCAAATGCAAACTGATGGGAACCTTGTGCAGTATCCTGCAAATGGCCCATGGATACCACAAAATGCTTACTATGCATCAGGCACGTCCACGGCAGGCAAAAACGTCTCACTCAACCTTGAAAATGGTGGTTATCTTTATCTGTTTAATGGAAGCTCCATTATAAGGAATATAACAAACGGAGGATTCCCTACAACAAGAACGATGTATCTCATGCGACTTGATGTCGGAGGTATCTTCAGACTATATTCCCGTTCTTTGAATCCTCAAGGAAACTGGACTGTGAGATGGCGATCCACAGTTGACACATGTGCGCCAAAAGGTTTATGCGGGCTCAATGCGTTTTGCATTCAGATGGATGATGACAGCGATTGCAGATGTCTTCCAGGTTTTGATTTTGTTCAATCAGGCAACTGGACTGCAGGCTGCGAAAGAAGTGTAAGAGTAGAAAGTTGTCAGAAAAAGGATGATAGCGTGAAGCATGAGATCACAGAAGTGGGTAATACAGTGTGGGAAGATAACCCATATGATGTTTTGAGAACAGTAATTAAAGAAGCTTGCATACAAGCCTGTTTAGACGACTGTAATTGCGAAGCAGCCTTTTTCAAAAATAGTGAATGCAGAAAGCAAAGGCTTCCACTAAGATACGGAAGAAGATCTACGGATGATTCAAATGTTGCTCTTGTTAGGGTGACTACAACCATACCTGATGATACAGATGGAGTTTTGAGTAATTCCAGAAAAGAAATCAAGAAAGAGGCCCGTTTAGACATCCTTATCACTGGCATTTTGCTTATGGTTGTGGGTGTCCTGGCCATGTCGATTTCTGTGATTTACGTTCATAAGAAACGAGGGGATTATAAGAAGATCACCACAAATGGAGAAGCTAATTTTATCCAAGATGTAGCTCTACAAGCATTCACATTCCCACAACTTTCCCAAGCAACAAATGATTTCGAGGAAGAACTAGGTAAAGGAGCATCCGGCACTGTCTACAAAGGGATCTTGCAGAAAAGCCAAAAGGTGGTGGCAGTGAAGAGGTTAGAGAAGGAGTTTGTAGAAGGAGAAAAAGAATTCCAAACAGAGATGAAGACGATTGGGAAGACATATCATCGTAATCTAGTCCGACTTCTAGGTTACTGCCTCGACGGGCCAAATAAGCTGTTGGTGTTTGAATACATGAGCAACGGTTCCCTTGCAGACGTACTTTTCAATCCCAATAAGAGGCCAAGCTGGGAGGAAAGGATCAAACTCGCACGAGATATAGCAGGAGGCATCTTATATTTGCATGAAGAGTGTGAGAGACAGATCATTCATTGTGATATAAAACCTCAAAACATACTCATGGATGAAAACTGGTGCGCAAAGATTTCAGACTTTGGATTGGCAAAGCTTCTAAAACAAGATCAGACTAATACTTATACAGGGATCAGAGGAACCAAGGGATATGTTGCACCAGAATGGCACCAGAAACAGCCAGTGACAGTCAAAGCAGACGTTTACAGCTTTGGAATTGTGCTATTAGAGATCATATGTTGTAGACGTAGCATAGATTGGAATCTTTCTGAGGATGAGGCTATTCTAGAGGAATGGGTTTACAACTGTTACGCAGCAGGGGAGCTAGGAAATCTCGTAGGGAATGAGATAGTTGACAAAAGAAAACTCGAAAGGATGGTTAAGATTGGCATCTGGTGCATCCAATATGAGCCATCACTTCGTCCAACAATGAAGAAAGTTCTACTTATGCTGGAGGGAACTGTGGAGATCCCAATACCTCCAAGTCCTACTTCTTTCCTAAGTTGTGCATAATTTCTACTATCTTTTGGTGACTCTTTCTTTGTCATTCGCAAGTGGGATTGATAGGCCATCTAGCTGAATCTGAATTATCGATTATTACCTATTTTGCTTTTAAAAAAATTGTTAAAGTGTTGAGGTCAATAAAATGTTTCTAATGATTATGAATCTTTTAATGCCTTCACTTTCATTACTATGTGCTCTTGGTAACATTGATGGTTTCTATCTTAACAAGTATGATACACTCAAGGATGAAAATATCAATATCACATGTCATATTGCAATTTTGATTTTACAGATATATTGATGTCGCAAAAAATTTGAAAAAACAATGGAAATCTTATTAAAATTTTGGAAATTTAATATGAAATTTTAGGGATTATTTTTACAAATCATTACACATATATTCCACCCAAAATCACATTAAAATAATATATTTAAAACTAACATATATATAATAAGTATTATAAATACTGTATTTCGAATGAAAACTAACAATATATTACATAATATAAGACAAAATTATATCACACAATACACTAATATCAAAAGGATGACCTATGAGATTCAAACATAGTGGAAGTACTGATACCAACTCATCACATTAGAGTACTTATTAATATAGTTATGCACATGTCATTCATAAGTTGTTCTAGCTCGTCCAACTACTTCACCATGAATTGGATAGTGTATACTAATCCAATCATATTGTTGATATTCATTTTGGCTTTCATAGAACATTTGAGGATGTGGGTGATTAAAAATATTTTGAGTAGTCCAACCAAATTATGAACGTTCATAGGTATCAGGAACATATGAATTTTAAGACATATCACTATGATCATTACTACTCATATTCATTGAATCAAAATTGAATGAAAGTTATTCAATATCAATGGATGGACTTTCTTCTTGATTCCAAGCCCGTCTTCGTGTGCATACATACTTCAAATTAGGAAAATAATTACAAAATCAACTTTTTTTCATCAAAAATCATGATTTTAGGTGGTGTTGCGATAATTTGCAATATATCTGCAATATTTTACGATTTTCATCCATTTTTGTTTTACACTGAACTGATATCGATAGCGACATCGATATTTTACGATGTATTTGCGATATATCCGCGATACCCGGGAAAAAAAACATTATTCCCAATATCCATATCGCAATATCTGTATCCGCGATATATCTCATACACTTCAAAACATAAAGAGTCGACACATAACTAATCAGGAAATAAACATTCCAGGTGTGGATATTCTACACTTCAAGATTTACAAAAATAAAGAGTGAAATTATTAAATGATAGTGAATATACCATGCAGAAGAAAGTACATGGATTAAAGAGTATTACTAGAATTTCCATAGCAAGAAATTTGCATTTCTTCATGCCATTTAGCAACAAAGTCAGTTTTTCATCTTTTTACGGATTTTTTAGCACAAAAAATTAAGAGCTCAATTCAATCACAAAAAAAATGGAAAAACACTAATGATCAAGAAAACCAAAAAAATAAATTATATGATAAAATATAGAGCACACATATAACATACTTAATGAAAGAGAAAAAATTATAAAAGAAACTCAACATCCTTCAGTTTTAGAATGACAAACATCCATACCAGAAAGAAAAATTTAAATAATTTTACCAAATATTTCACCTACCCATCTCTCAAACTCATCATGGACTGAAAACAACACAAGAAAATTGCATATGATATAATTATTGTCTATGTTCAAAATTCCTATACATTCATACTAAAGTGAAATATTATGTGTTCATATGGTAAAGGCAACTTTTGAGAGAAACTTTGTTATGAAACATATCTTGATTAATCTGTTGCGTGCCAATTTCATCGGAAGACATTAAATTAGTAACTTTATAGTGAGGAGAAATGGATTTGAATTGAACTAAAAAGACTTTCTACAGCATGTCTGCGTGGAAATTCAAATTAACTATAATAATTTGAAAAATGACTGAAACTGAAATTCAAATTTTAAAAACAAGACTGAAGTCAATATAATCACATCTATAAATAAGAATTTTTGTAAGTTTCTATCCCCCTTTTAGTTCCAGCCCATATCTTATTAAGCCATGTGTTCAAAATGCACTTGCATGTACTATTCTTTAATGCTTTTATAAGCAGTAGCATGTTTGAAATGTAATTGGATCAACAAATTTTTCCAGGCCTTGGTTTTATCTTATTCCGTACATATAACTTATGTTTTTGTTAATTCAATAACAATAGAAATTTTTTTGGATACTTTTTTCTCAAAATCTTTGGCATGCTTACAACTTTTCCTTCTGACTTTTCATTAATTTCATTCGTGTCAAAGATCCAATTTTAATACGAGCTTGAATAGTGAACAACAAATGATAGGTCTAGAAAAGAATATTTACTTGTCATGATATAAATATTTTCATAATCAGCAAGAGTTGTAACAAATGATGGTTGACGTATATTAAGGACCGAGTATAGTTTCAGTATTTTGCTACAACAAGCTGCTATTCCTCTCTAAGTGAGTATAGTAGCGGTCAAGGGAACTTAGGTAAGACAATAAGTGTGACACCCGTAAAATAATAATAGAAGTAATAATAAATTAATAATTTAAAGGTTGTTAGATTTATAAAAGAAATTATATCAATCCTATTTAATGTAGGATTTTAGTTAAATGATGAGTCTAATTGGAATTATAAGTTAAGTCTTACTAGACTTCTTTTAGTATGAGCCCAAGAGATTAGGAGGCCCATTACCTTATTATTAGGTTTAGAACCCATGAACCTAATCATATAAATAAGAGAAGAGTTAGTACGCTAGGGTTAGGATTTTCAAACTCTCTTAGGAAAAGTACGTGTTTTTCCTTTTCTCATAATTTTCTTTCCATATCAAATCTAGAGTAATTTGTTTTATTCCTATGATAAATCTAAGTGATATCTTGAGTTAGAATACAAATAAGTTAAGGAAACACATCTTGTTCTTTAATTTCAAATTCTAGAACGGTTAGTCAATTATTTGAATTCGTAGTTAGACACCTCCGAATTTCATGAATTTTGGATATGTTGATCTTTGATATATATTGAATACTCAGTAAAAATTTCAGATCAATCGGAGTTGAAACCGATTTAAAATAAATTTTATATTCCTTCAGTCCAAAAATCGATATGTTCACGTTTCTGATTTAGACGTTTTAAAATAAATACTTACAGACCTTATAATTTTATGAAATTTTAATATGTTATAGTATACTGTAATGTTGGTCTTCTGTAAAAATTTCATGTCAATCGGAGTTATATTTTATTTTATATAAATTTTATATTACTGACTTTTGGAATTCAACAGCTTTAGTATCGCAGTTTAAAAAATTTAAAACTATTATTTATATACTTCCAAATTTTATAATATTTTACCAGGTTATATATTATCAGGATTTTGATCTACAATAAAAATTTCAAATTAATCTGATAGCTATTTCATTCAAAAATTAATTTTCTTTTTCTATTTTGGAAGGATTCACGATGTACACTTTCTGATTTACGAGATTAATACTCATAGTTAAACATCTTCAAATACTTTGAATTTTGGATATGTTACAGATTCATATGTCTTTTATCTTCTGGAAAATTTTCAAAATAAAAGAGTTTATATTTCTTAGTATACTAATTTTCTTTTACAGTTCTGCAGAATTTTCCGTTTCTGGAAATTAAGTTTCAAAAATTATAAATTTGTGGTTATACTATTTGAATCTTTGTGAAATTTATAAATGTTATTTATTTAATAACCTGGATTCCATGTTTAAAATTTAGGATCATTTTATCTTATACTTTTTAAGAAATAAATATTGCAATGCTTATCTAGAGTTTTCCTAAAATCTTCCAACTTAGGATTCATGTCTTAATTCTTCAAAAATTTTAAGAAGTTCTTATTTACCCTCCAAGATGTCCTAAGACTACTTTAGAGATTTAATTTAATTAAAATAGTTATTGAGGTTTTCTTTAGACCTTTAGGTATTAAGTTAGTGTATATTTTCGTTATGGATGAATAGGTGTCGAAGAAGGTGTAGCTCGCGAGGAATAGGATTGCATTCACTTTCATTCCGCTCAAGGTTTTTAACTTTTAAGGTGGGGATTCTTTTCATATATGTTTGTCTTTATTAAATGTGTTATGTGGAAGTGATTGATGAATTGATGCAATGTGTCATGAGAAAATTTTTATGAAAATGCTTGCTATGATCTATTGATCTGTGCATGAGACTTGCTGTGATCTATGATCTATGCATGAGAATTAGCCAGGGACGTAAGAGGTCCAAGGATCAAAAGTTAGATCCTCGGGTATGCCCGCCGTGCTCAGAATTGATTGGCCAATCCCAAGATAAGAAAATGTTTATTTGCTTAACTGTTGTGTTATTTGTCTTGCTTTTGCCTGATGCCTTTAATCTTGACAAGCATGTCCCCACTGAGCTAGTGTTTGCTCACCCCTTTATGAAAATCTAAAATTTCAGAGTAATGACATAGACGTGGAATGGAGTGGATGGACGGTGGCTAGAGTTACTTTACCTGTTTTATTTTAAGCTATTTATTTCAAGAAAGACTAAATGTTTCCATCTTCAATCTGCTTTAGCATGACTCATTTCATTATGTTGAGATCTTCTGATGGAACCGTTGTAGGATTCGGGTTATTTTTAAATACTCTTACGGTCTTTATTTTATTACTCAAACTTCTATTTTTAAAATATTTGCAAATTTAATTTTCCGCTGCAAGAATATTAATTTTTATAAACATTTTAATCTCAAAAAGTTAAGAAAATTTGGGATGTTACAATAAGAAAATAGGCTGAAGTTTCGGTATTTTCAAACTTAATAAAACAATAATGGTATTTATCCTTTTGTGTTTTTCTGCTCAGAAATAGAACCACATGATGCAAAGGACTAAGAGTTTCTCAAGCATAATTCCTTAAGGTTTGGTTAATAGAAACACAAAGGATCATTGTTCCATACCTTGTATAAACAACGGTTAAATATACATCACTGGCTGTTTAAAGCTCTATTAAGTGCGTCAAATACAATCTGCAATGTCACCTCCTCTATTATCACAACCTTGTCCCTCGACTTTGAGCCAGAACCTATTGAAACTTGCCGTTTTTTAACCCCAATAACCTGTTCACAAGAAAGATGTATTCATGAATACATTCCAATTAGCACACACCAACAAAGAAGGAAATACAGAATTTGCTAAAAGAGGAAACATCCTCTTCATTATATATTGAAACAGCAAATCAGAACTTTCAGCAAATTTCTAAACTGAGTGCTTCAAAGATTTCTCATCATATGAATATTTCCCAGAATACTAGAAGCCTAAATTCATCCACGAAGAAGAGAAGATGATGACAATTAAAAAAAAAGAAGAAAAGGATGAATGACAACATTCCTGGGGTTTACAAATTTTTTTATAAACTTTCGCCACCAAACCCTCATCCACCGGAATAATGAATAATTGTCGGCTATTCACACCTCATAAATACAAAATACACCCCAAAATATCGAACAAATATCAACGTGTTTGACTACTCTCACACATTGGTTCAAACATGATTTAAGGTCTCAAGTTTAATAAGGAACCTAGTAAACAGAAGTTGTGAATAGCCTAGTCTTAAAGAAAAAGAAAATTAAAACAAAAACCACTGTAAAAACCAATTAAATAAATGTTAAATTTGCAATAGGAAAAGAGAATCACCGAGCTAATGTACTCAAGAAGCGCGGCATTAGCTTCACCGTCTTTAGCCGGAGCATCAATCTGCACTCCTAATGCCTCGTCATTCATATCTAAAGTTCCCATCAAAATTCACCAAGACAAAATTATAAAAGTGATGCGATAAATGGTTTAATTGATTACTTCAATCAAATTCCATAAAAGTAAAAGGAGAAAAGGTAAAATCAATGAGAAATGGTGATAACCTGTGATGGTAGCGAGTTTTGAACCGGGCTTGGCATGGATATGGATGGCGACGGAGGAAGGGGATAGCGAGCGGATGCACGCCGGATATTTGCCGGTAGATTGAGTTGACTCATCGGAATCGCCCTTCGATTTGTTCTTTTTCTTGCTCGGAGCCATCAAAACCTGATGCCTTTTTCTGGAAGGAAAATAAAATGAGTCAGAATATTAATGGTAATAACAGTCCCGTTTTTTCTAAACAAAAATTAATTATCACAAAAATCATAATGTTTATTTGTATTTTCAATTTAATCAATTTTTTATTATTAATTAAAATAACATAATTTTATATTTATAGTATATTTTTCATTTCGATTAAAACAACATAATTTTATATATAGTATGTTTTTTTGTCTCAATTATGTTGACATATCCAGCTACTGAATATGGTAATAAAATTGACCGAATATATGAAATTACCAATATTGATTAAAATGAAAACCAAGTAAAGCTTGATTTTCGACAATTAAAAAAAAAAAAATCATATTCTTTATTGATACTTGTATAAATCATAGTTTCTTCTTTTCATGTTAGACACACACTTCAAAAAAAATAAAAAATCGCACTGGTCAATTTTATCATAAAAATACTAGAAAATAAAAAATTTCGCGTAGGACTTCTTAAGTCGGGATATGGATCAAATAATAAATATTTCTTTTTGGGTGGATTAAGGGTTGCTGCTGAATCAATTAGTTATGAAATATCATTAACCCTATGTGTATTATCAGTATCTCAATTAATTATGAAATACCATTAACCCTATGTGTAGGCTAAAACTTATATGCACCAGAGGCATGGATCCTAGATCCGTACTCCTAACCCAAATCGGCGTGTGGGCTGTTTTTACGCGCATCCATGCGCCCCCACACGCGGCCACACTATAGCTGGTGTGCGCCGCGCACCACCTGAATTTTATATTTTAAGGTATCACTCATTTACTCTTAAGGTATCACACATTTACTTTTAAGGTATCACACGGTTACCCTTCAGGTATTAATGTAAAAACAGCGTTGCTTTCTTCTTTTTTCTCTTTTTTTTTTTTTCTTCTCTCTCCTTCTTCTTAATCTCTTTTCTTATCAATTTGTTATTCTTCTTATTTGTTTTGTACATTATTCTTATTCTCTATCTTCTTACTCTTATTCTTCTTCAAATCTCCATGAAGTCATTTATGGGGTATTACATAAGTATCTTATAGGTATTACATATGTTCCTTTTAGGTATTACAAATCAGTAATACCTCAAAAGTAATTTCATAATATATTGAAGGTATTATTTACATATCATTTAAGCATGTAATTTTGTAATAACTGTAGAGTTATGTCTAATACATATTGAACAAATTAGTAATACCTCAAAAATATTTTCATAATATCTTGAAGGTATTATTTATATAGCATTCAAGCATGTAATTTTATAATACTTGTAGAGCATAAGTGTAATACCTGTTGAATAAATTAATAATACCTCAAAAGTATTTTTATAATATCTTGAAGGTATTACTTATATATCATTCAAGCATGTAATTTTGTAATACTTGTAAATCATATGCGTAATACTTGTTGAATAAATCAGTAATACCTCAAAAGTAAAGTCAATAAAATTTCAGAAAATCATTGAAATGAAACAAAATCAGTCTATTACATTAATTTATTGTCTCAACAAGATAATTTAAAAAAGTTAATGTTATAAATTCTTTAAACTGTTTTCATCAAAATATTTTACCTTACTCATTATTCAAATCTCCTTTATTGGTGATTGAGTATTTTTGATTGCAAGATAAAAGGAACCCTAAATATTAGAATGATAAGAATTCTAGATATTTAGAAGGATTAATTTGTAGTATTGTTGATCAAGGGTAAAAATTGAAAAGAAATTAAGCAAAAATTGAAAAGCAATTATATGAATAAATTGAAAAGGGAGAGAAAAAAAGAAAAAAAAAGAAAAAGAAGGAAGAGAATAGTACACATAGGAAGAAGGAAGAGAGAAAAAAAAAAGAGAGAAGAAGAAAGGGGCAGGAGAGGAAAAAAAAAAAGAATAGAGTGATACATGAGCTAGCGGAGTGGGTTGGGGACATGGATCCTGGATCCGTGCCCCCGGTGCACATAAGTCCTTCTCCTATGTGTATTATCAATATCTCTACGTGCGGTTCGGTGAGACATAAAATTTCCCATTTTATTTTCTTTCTAGTAAGAAAGTTAAATGATTTTAATATTTTTTTTATTCATCATTGGGTTGATGAATTAAACCAAATAATTATATGAGTGAAATAAAACGACTTAAAATTTGCTTATAAATCATAGTTTTCTTCTTTCATTGTTAGACACACATCTTAGGTTTGGAGTTCTTGGATTGTTCGACCACTATTTTTTTGAATAATGGATATTAAAAATTCGAAAAAAAATCATAGGAAATATCGAAGAAAAATAATTGTAATTGTGAAAAAAATTGAAAATCATTCGATTTTAGTTGGTCAATATATAGGTACAATTCGACCAATATTGAT
Organism: Scutellaria barbata; assembly: GCA_028654395.1. Taxonomy (NCBI): domain Eukaryota; kingdom Viridiplantae; phylum Streptophyta; class Magnoliopsida; order Lamiales; family Lamiaceae; genus Scutellaria; species Scutellaria barbata. Next base: position 7,170,776 of record CM053650.1, read on the forward strand.
CGAACTCTCTATCTTTAGGTTAGCCAATACAAGTCAAATGAATAGTGCTTCATTCTACCTCTAATGGTGATCGTGTTCTTTATGATTTCTATGGTGTTTTTGGTTTAAAATTTGAAACTTTCAAAAAGAAGAAAGTGTGCAATGAATATAAAAACAATAATTTAATTTTGGGGGTGTATTTAAAGTTAGGTGAGGTGTGTTTAGAAATTATTTTATTGTTAATATAAGGTTAATGTCTATTGATATTTATTGTTTTACCAGGCATTCATGTCTTTAAATATATTTATTTTGCAATTTAATTAATTTGGTGTGTTTAGTAAATGATAAGGTGTATATAACTCCATCCATTAAAACACCTTTATATAAGAATGACCATATGTGGCATATGGCAACTTACAAGTTTTCACATTAATTTTAACAAATAGAATTTTAAAGCTAACTAATGTAGCTATCTAATGATACCAAAATTTATGTTGATAATAAACATTAGTAAATAATATAGGAATTTTAACTAAATTTCTTAAAATAACATGCTGGATTTCTAATAAATCATTTAATTTATAAATTTGAAATTTTTTTAATTTAAAAAAATTTAGAAAAATATAAATAAATAACTAAAATAAAGGTGAGTTGATGAAAAAGTATTATTCAAACTTTTAAAATTTATTAATTAATGAAATAGAATAATTTTTGCAAATAGATAAATTTCATAACAAGACCCAATTTATAGATTAGTTCTCAATTCTAAACCTGGATTTTAAAGTTTCGCAATAAGGGGTTCAATTTAACATTTTTTCTCAATTCAAGGCTTGAAATTTAGATTGAGTTCTTAATTCAAGACAAAATTTCATTTTCTTTTTTATTTATATTTATAAATTTATTTATATTTCAATACATATTCATATTTTGGATAAATTGAGTCAAATTAGTGCGCTTTAAGAACAATTTTCATCTGACTTATCTTTATTTATATGAAAAAAAAGAAAGAAAAAAATATAGTTAATTTAATTCATAAAATATAATTTATATTAAATATTAAAATCGATTTTCTATACTTTTATTCATAAAATTAAGGAAATAAAAGAATCTTAATTTTTTTAATTGCATTTATTATATATATATATATATATATAGAAATTAATACAAGTCGGATGAAGATCATTCCAAAATTGCACGGACTTGTCATAATTTATCTAAATTATAAATACATATTAAAATATAAATAAATTATAAATATAATAAAAAAGAAAAAAAATTCTTGAATTGAAAACTCAATCTAAATTTCAAGCCTTGAATTGAGAAAAAAATGTTAAATTGAGCCCTATTGAGAAACTTTAAAATCCGAATTCAGAATTGAAAATTAATCTATAAATTGGGTCTTGTTATGAAATTTATCCTTTTGCGAATATGAAATTTATTTAAAAAAAATTGATATCAATTTCTTTATTATTTATTGGCAAAGAAAATTTGGTGGTCATTCTTAAGTTTAACAATAACATTAAACCAAAAAAAAAAAAATATATTTGATGGAAGAGTTGAATAATATATTAAACATAACAATATATAACTTTTTTTAAATAATAAATGCAAAGTATTTATGTTCCTTTTACAAATGCAATGAACATATATTTCAACAATTAAATAATATATTAATTAAATTATGTTATATTTAATGCTAAGTTATACTATTTGTATTGCAAAATTATATTAGGTTTAATTTAATTTATTTTTTAAATTTCGTGTAAACCTATACTTGTTGGATTATAAAAGAAAACTACCCAACAATCTCATTTGATGAGAATGATTACTACTATTCATAACTACAATAAATAGAGATTTATTTGTGAAAATGAATTTGATTTATGTATATATAGTAAACTCTTTTGCGAGGATTTATATCCATAAATAGTCTTATATCATAAATTTTTGTGCTGAAATATTTGAAAATATTTACATTTGCAAAATGTTTTTTTTAGAGGAAGTAATATGATATTTAAGTTTCCTACACTTAAAAGAGGGACCTGCTAAAGCTGAAGTTATAAAGTATATGAATCCATTGAAATAGATGTGAGTAAGGGTATTTTTTGGGTGGCACTTTATTTTCTGACCAAATTTTCTAAAAATTGAAAAAAAAAAAAATTGATGGGTATTCTTTACTTTAAAAAATCGAACTAAAAAAATGGTGGATTGGATATAATAGACATAATATATATATATATATATATATATATATATATATTCCTTAACAAATACAATTAATATATATTTCAACAATTAAATAATATATTATTCAAACTGTGTTATATTTCAATAATCAATATATATATATATATATATATATATATATATAAATTAAAATTATTTATGTTCCTTAACAAATGCAATCAAAGATAAAAAAAAAACACAAGAGAACGCTTTGTGAAAATATTATTTGAAATAAAGTGGATCGTGCCATTATTCGTGAGCACTCACAACCTTTTTAAACAACCACGATCCTCTATTCTAAGTTGGAGTTTTATCTTCTATTTTCATTATTTTAAATCATGTTATGTGTAAATTGATGATGTCATGTGTAAATTGGAGATGTCATTACCAACTTGAAATAAAGGATCCTATTTGTTTTTTAAATACATAGAATTTGCCAAATCAAAAAACAAATCTATACATAATCCAAGATAATATTTGTGACCGCGCTGTCATGCCACGATAAAATTAATTAATTTTCTTCCTAATCTTGCTAACTAGTAGTAAGGGTAAGTTGGAGTCGATCCCACGAAAAGTGTGGAATTAATTCTATCAATTGTGTCTAATTCAATAAAATCATAAACGATGAGGGGTTTTCAAATTAATTAACTATAACTAAATAAACTAATAACCTAAAAACAATTAAATAATGAGAATTCGATAAAACAGAATATTTTAGTTAACAGTTCAGTTATCCCCCGTTATCAATTATTCTCTAATCAATGTAACATTCCTCTCTCAGATTATCATGAAATTATCACCCCTAATCTAACAACAAGCTCTATTAGATCGAATCGTCTCTTAAGATTAATTAAATTAGGATAATATCGCTAATTAATCCTATTCAATTGAATAACCTAGAATAAGTTCTCTAAATTTAATTTATTGAATGCATTAATCACTAAGATGATATAATGAATTAGATCCCAAATACATAAGCTCGATTTGATAATCCTGGGATTATGCTACCCTAAAATGCACTACCTCTAATTTACTACTAATGAAAAATAAACCATAACAATTAGGATTTAAGATTCTAGCAGTCAATTATCAACTAACTTAGGTGATCAGTCTAAATCAAGCAATAATAATTGAATACAATATTCACAGATAACATAATCAATTCCAATCAAATATTAAGAGAAAGTTACAGGATTAATTAGAAAATAAAAGATAAACGGGTTCAAACATCCCTGCTAACGGGAATTACGAATTTCTGCGTGAATAGTGCTGCGTGAAGAGTGACGTGAAGAGTGACATGAATAGTGTTCTGCAGTGGATGGTGATGTCTTCAATTGTGTGATCTAGAGATTTTAAATAGATATCAGATATCTTCTTGACATATTTTTCCCCTTTTCTTTGGGAAATTGACTCATTCTCCTTCTAGAATTAGGAGTTGTGTTTCTTTATCCAAATCTTTTCTCCTAATCCAAATCTTTGATATCTTTATCTCGAAAACTCTCTAAAATACCTAAATAGACAAGAAAATAATATATGAAATTTGGAGACACAAAACACATATATGTAGAAAATCGATACATTTAATCTAATAAAAGATTATAAAATCTCACATTAATGCACAATAAAATGCATCAATTTTCTACCTATCAATTTGCTATTCTTTAGGAACTTTAATTTATCTCTTCTGTGCAGTACTTGAACTAGATAAAATCACGTCAATGATTCACAATCTTATCACTTCAAAATGTCCTTATAACTTCTTTCATCCTTTGAGATTATCTCAAGTCGTGATGTATTGCTAATAATCAGTATATATTCAAACAATTAAATAATATATTAATCAAACTATGTTATATTTAGTGTTAAATTAGACGATTTGTATTGTACAAAATCATAAATATAATTTTTCTTATGTAAATAATATTTGGGGGAAAAAAATGTGGTCCTCTAAATTTACCTCACTAGATTTTTCATTCTTTATCTATCACATTTTCGTTTTTAGTCTTCTATGTTTAAGAATTACAATTTGTTAGTTCTCTTACCTTCTACAATAGGTAATGTTTTTATATTTTAAATTAAAATTCATCTTTAACACCAATTTTCTTTTTAATTGAGAGAGCACTAAATTAATATTAATAATAAAAAAATATTAATATGTCTAATTTCAGGATGCCTAAATTATTAATATTAATAATTAATAACAATTCTAATCGATGTATTGGGATGAATTTTTTTTATTTTATAATATTAATTTAAACATGTTAGATGAATAATACATATTTGTAATTTAAAAAAACTAATGTTCTCTCAACTAAAAAAAAAAGTTGTTAATGCCCAAATTATTAATATTAATAATTAATATCAAAATTCTAACCAACGGGATGAAGAATAATTTTTTTATTTATTAAAATTTATTTGGGCATGTTAAACGAAGAATACAAATTTGTGATATTAAAAAAATGTTCTCTCAATTAAAAAAGTAGTAAGTTTGGGATACCCAAATTATTAATATTAATTATTAATAACAAAATTCTAACACATGTATCGGGATGAAAATTAATTAATTAATTTATTAATATTAATTTAGGCATGTTAGAAGAAAGAATATAAATTTGTGATTTAAAAAAATTAGTGTTCTCTTAATTAAAAAAATGATGTTAAAATTAAACTTAAATAAAAAATAATTACCTGTTATAGTAGGTTAGAGGATTAAACATTGACATTTCTTAAAGGATAAATTTCATAATAAAACCCAATTTATAGATTAATTTTTAATTGTGGGGCTCAATTTAACATTTTTTCTCAATTCAAGACTTGAAATTTAGATTGAGTTCTCAATTCATTACAAATTTTTTTTCTTTTTTATTATATTTATAATTTATTTATATTTTAAAATATATTTATAATTTAGATAAATTAAAACAAGTCCATGCAATTTTGGAAAGATCTTCATCCGACTTGTATTAATTTATATATATATATATATAATAAATGTAATTAAAAAAATTAAGATTCTTTTATTTTCTTAATTTTATGAATAAAAGTATAGAAAATCGATTTTAATATTTAATATAAATTATATTTTATGAATTAAATTAATTATATTTTTTTTCATTTTTTTTTTCATATAAGTTAAGATAAGTCGGATGAAAATTGTTCTTAAAGCGCACTAACTTGACTTAATTTATTCAAAATATGAATACATATTGAAATATAAATAAATTTATAAATATAAATAAAAAAGAAAATAAAATATTTTTTTGTCTTGAATTGACAACTCAATCTAAATTTCAAGCCTTAAATTGAGAAAAAAATGTTAAATTGAGCCCTTATTGAGAAACTTTAAAATTCGAGTCTAAAATTGACAAATTGAGTCTTATTATGAAATTTATCCTTTCTTAAACATAAAAAACTAAAAATCAAAAGGTAAAAGATGAAAGATAAAAAATCCAATGAGGTAAACTTAAAAGATCAAATAACTTTTTTTCCCTAATATTTGTTTTGTTTCTAATTTTACTAATTTTTATTTTAAATTTTTGGTATCACACGAACCTAGTACTGGTTGAATTATAAGAAAAACAAATTAATTATTTAAAAAAACATGAATTTTATGATTCATTTTTATTACAACATGAATTTTTGAACGTTAACATCATAATCAATCAATTTATAATTTATAATTCATAATATACTAACACATGATCGTCCTTTTTGAGCTCCAATAACTGACTTAGTATCAACATTTCCGAAACCAATGGGGAATTTTGTAAGAAAATCTCTCTCCAACTATTCTCCAACACAAAGACAATCTCCCCGCCATTGTTCTTCCTTGCTCATCTCTTTTATTTGGGTATATATCTTTTTTTTCTTTTATATTTAAATATATATTCGTTCTCTATAATTATCTTGTAACTTAAATCTTCCTTTTCACACTTCAATTCCTCTGATTTTTTTAGGTGTGGGTAGATAGGGGGGATTCATTGTGATTTTTTTTTTCCTCTTTAAAGTAACAAATTACACTGTCAGAAACTTACATACACATTATGAACATTTTATAAATTAGTATTTTTTTACAAGAAATTTTCGATGTTGATTCATCACTTATACCTTAAATACTACAAAAATATAAATTCACAGACCTTTTTCTAAGGCTGGTGCTCCTTGTGCTTTTATTGTGCTTGGGGTGCATTTTTTAAGAGAAACTTTTGATTATTTAAGAGTAGCACCCTCATACACTAGGTGTACATGTAATTCGGGGCGATCTGAATCTGAGTTTTTTATTTTTTTGATTTTTTTTTTATTTTTTGATTTCAAGCCAAAACCTTTATGTACATAGTTGGTGACCTTTATATACAAATTCTATAACCTTTATGTATAAATTATGTGACCTTTATGTTGAATAATTTAGAAAAAAATGAAGAATTTCAACAAAATTTGTATACAGATGTCTTTCTGTTATATTCATATGACCCTTATGTATGTTTATGTGACCTTTATGTATAAATATTCATACCTTTATATACCTTTATATATAACATAAATGTATGAATATTTGTATATAAATGTCATATGAATATATAAGGGTCACATGAATATTACATAAAGGTATCTATATACAAATTTTGTTGATTTTTTTTTCTAAGTTACAATGCATAAATGTCACAACATTTATATATAAAGATTACAACATTTGTATATAAAAGTCATCAAATTTGTACATAAAAGTCAAGATATAAAATTTAATTAAAAAAAAAAAAGAAATTCGCTGGATCCGGATTGGGTCGACCTGGATTGCACGAATCTTAGATCCCTACATCAGGTGCATTGGAGAATTTGTCATTATTCAAAGTTTAACATATGTTTGGGCCATTTTTTGATTTGCCTAAAATATGTTTTGATCAATATATTATTAATTAATAGATAAAATAGTAATTTAAACAAATTCATCAAATGTTTGAAACAATTATTCGATTCATTGACATCGGAGGTCACATATTCCAATGCAGACGTCACATAGTTGAGGGCCTTGATGCCACCATCTCTCCTCCATCAAACACCATCAGTCATTTGATAATTTCTTGTATTTAGTATCTCATTCTCAAAGGTGGATCGGGTTCATCGCGTTAGTGTCCTTATTAAGGAATATGATCAATAAGTTAATGTTTTATTTTATATTTTATTACTTTTAATTTATATTATTTTATTTTATATTTCATTACGTTTAATTCATATCATATGTAAATTAGTGATGTCATTTTTACACTTGATGTACACATGCTATGAATTAAAAATAATGAAATACAAGATGAAACATTAGTGATGCCATTTTTACATTTGCAATACACATGATATAAATTAAAAACAATGAAATATAAGATGAAACACCAACTTGGAATAGATGATTCTGTTTACCTTATTAACGTCATCAATATAGGTTGATGTTCGATCAATATAATCAATACAAGTCAAAGTATTATTTTTATTATATTAATTAATATTTTTGTATTATGTAATATTTTAATATATATGAGACAATATTTTTGAAGAATTATAATTTAATAAGTAATACTTTGTAATATGTGTATATCAGATAATATTATTATTGATATTATGTATTATATTTGGTTCTAAGATTTTAAATTCATGATTAATTTGAGAAATTCTAATTTCACAATCAATAATTTTATTTTGATCGTATAATATTTTTCTACGTATCGTGTACTTCTTTGAAAATTTATAATTTAATAAATATATAATATTATATAATACTTTTGTTATTAGGGTTAATTATCGGGAAAATTATAATCTTTACTCGAATTGTCATCTTAACCAAATTTTTAATTATTGGTCAAAATAACATAACCTCATTATATGTAATATATATTTTTTTATCTCATTCAATTTAAAAAAAAAATGCACACGTGTTCAGCTGCCGAATGTGATTAAAAAACTGACTGATGTCAAAAAAATTCTACATATCTAAAATTACGTTATTTTGACCAATATTGAAAAGTTCGGTTAAAATGACAATTCATAATTGATTTTTTCAACAATTGACCATTATTATTGTAAGTTCATGTTTATTATGTAGTAATTTAACATACTTATATAATATATAATATTTTTATATGTATAATATAATATATTTAAAATTATAAAAAATATTATATGACACATAAATGCATTTGTTCATTTTTGATCCGTTTTAATGAATCATGGATCGGATCCATCCGACCCAGATGAGATGAGAAGATGTCCTCGAGAATTATATTGAGAGAAATTCTTAGAGAATCGAAGTGGTATGGGAGAGAATTTTGAGAAGAGTAGTTCATTGGAGCAATCTCCGATGGGAGATTACATTTTGAGGTCGAAAATTGGAGAAAGCTCGTTGTCGACGGTGTGGAAAGCGGAGCACAGAACCACCGGTGAAGCGGTGGTGCTGAAGCAAATTCCGGCGGCGAAGCTGACACGCCATCTAAGGAATTGCTTAGAGTGTGAGCTCACCTTCCTGTCCTCCATCAACCACCCCAACATAATTCGCCTCCTTCGTTTCTTCAAAGTTAGCAACTGATTTTACTTTCTCCTGCGTAATTCTCAGAGCATACGTAACTGAATTGTTCTTTTCTTATTGTGTTCTCTTATCTATCTATATATTTATATAATTTCATCTTTTTTAGCGTAGATTATGTATTACTGATCTAAAAGTACTATTTTATTTGATAGAAATTGGGATAATATGATGAAAATAGAGTAGTGGTGGTTGTGTTTTTCTTAATTCTGCACGCTATATAAGATTAGTATACTTATGGTAATTTGATCTGTATTTTTGGGCACGAAATTGTTATAGTTCATCTCTTGATCTTTCTTGTCTATTCAGCTTTGAACAATAACTATTTCAATGAAATTTCATCGGTTAATTGAGCTCAATTGCTGCATGGTGTCCTATTTATGGCGCATATGTTATGTATGATATTGCCCTGATGTTTCTTTTCACCTGAATGTGATGCTTATCTTGTTCATCCTCGTCTTTCCTGCAATGTGTTTCTATCTTTATCTTTGTTATCGTTTTCCTTTCCTTGACGTTCATTCTCTTGTGTACCTGATCTAGAGTGGTTTAACTCTATTATCATCTCAAGTATCTGTACTATTCTTATATTATTAATTGGACACCCACATACTTCTTCTTGCTAGTGGCTTTTGAAAATGGCAGTCCCTGCATAGCTGAAAGCCTAAAATCCATATTTTTTATGAATACGGGAATAATTTGCTATGCTTCTTAGTTCTAGTTTGTTATATTAATGGAACATTATGTGGAAAATATTTTATTCAATGATGTTTCTGAATCTAGCTTCCTTCGTACCTGATTAGAAAATCTATTTGCTACTACTCAGTGTGAGGGCTTCATTATCCTTGTCTTTGAGTTTTGTGCCGGTGGAAATTTAGCTTCTTTCATCCAGAGCCAATGCCATGGCAGAGTTGAAGAGTGTATAGCTAAAGCATTAATGCAGCAGCTAGGTATATTTTAATTTACAAACTAAATTTAAGTTTTCTCATTTGATGCGAATTTGAAATTCCTTTAATTGCAGGTGCTGGTCTGAAAGCATTGAAACAGAAGCATATTGTTCACCGTGACTTGAAACCAAAGGTTTAATTCATATTTGAACTCAAAAGATAATCTTGCCCAGTTGCCTACTTATCATGCACAAATAGTTAAATAAATGACCCCCTTCCCTTTTGTTTTCGTCTCTTCATTTCCTTGCTGCTAGCTCAGAATATTCTTTTGTCTGGCTCTGAGTGCAACCCCATTCTTAAAATTGCTGATTTTGGGCTTTCAAGGTAATCTATATTAAATGAAGAACTCCAGCATTATAATTTTGATCTCGTAAGAAGCAATAGTTTTTGCTTATTTAATCTGGCTATCTTATGATGGGGATCAGGATTTTACTTCCTGATGAATCTGCGGAGACAGTTTGTGGATCGCCATTTTACATGGCTCCAGAAATTCTACAGTTCCAGAGATATGATGAGAAGGTTTGTTGAGTTTTATCTTCTCGATTGCATTTCTATAAATTAATTCAAAACATGTTGATATATAGGTTGATATTTGGAGTGTTGGCGTAATTCTTTTTGAACTTCTGAATGGCTATCCCCCTTTCCGCGGCAGGACTAGTGTTCAGGTAGCATGTGGTTTAATTGTCAGAGTCTACTGCTTGTTCTTTTAAATGTAGTTTTTTGCTCAAGTAATTAAATTTGTTGATAGCATGCAGCTTCTACATAATATCAGGGAGTCCACATCTTTGCCGTTTTCTCATTTAATCCTGCCACAGTTGCATCGTGATTGTGTTGACTTGTGCTCGCGACTGTTATCCATTAATCCAGGTAATTCACCAATGAAACAGATTGACTACGTTGGATCATAGCTTGACAAACTAGCTTTCTTTACAGATGATCGTCTGTCCTGCGAGGAGTTTTATGAGCACAGTTTTTTACGAATTTGAAGATTTCGTAATATTTCAGTGATAAAGGATGTTGATATACCTGACTGAGCTCCAGAACTGAGGGCATGGATGTTCCAGCTGGTTAATTTGCAAATTTTGTGATGTGAGTCAGTCGCATAGGCATCTGTATCGATTTACTATAGATGCATTACTTTAGAATTTGGGGTTGTATATAATACAAAAAAGATGAATCTAAATATGATGTGTGTGCTTCAAGAAGATGATTTTTTTTTTTTTTAAAACAATCTAATCAATTATAGCAGTTATTTCAACAAACATGAGATAAACAGTTACTTCTCTAATAAGAAATCTCTACGTTACAAGTATATTTTTAATTTAATTTTTTATAAGACAATTATTTAATTTTTTTGACTTTCTCTAATACACAAAATTATGACATAACTATTTTGGATAAGAAAATGATTGGTTTTGCTCAAATGTCCATCGTGGGCAACTCTTAATATGCCCACCGATGACGTGTAATCATTCCATCCCCTCGTTATATGGAAAATAAAATTAATAGATATTATACATTTTTGACACATCAATCGTGGACACATATTAATATGTTCACGATGGGTATGTGAACAGAATTGGAAAAATGATATTCCTGTAATTGCCCTAATTATCTTCCTTTTATATTAGTATAGTTACAAATATATCACAAAACTCAACACAAATGTCAAAAAAACTAAACCCACAACAATTTTTCTCAATTAAATTTCATAGTTTATTTTAAAATAAATATTAAAATAATTCAATTTCATTAATATATTAGTTAGAATAGTTTGAACAAGCTAGTTTAATCAGCCCACCTTTATTTTAATAATAATTATTTTTTTACTAATTTATATTTTTTCTCTCTAAATTTTTCTTCTTTTTTCAGGATAAGGGTAAGGTAAGTGCTGAGCTCAAATGCAGTCATATCTTTCATTTGGGTATGCATATATTATTTCTCTTTTTCTTAACTTTTTTGTTTTAAAATTTTCTTTTATATTTATTTATGTTCTTTTAAACTAGCCGTTCTTTCTACTATTTCAAGATTTAAAATATAGGAAATATTTATTAGCGAATGTCTTAGGTTTTTATTTAAAAATGTCTTCTCTTAATTGTTGATCATTGATATTGATCTCATCTAAAAGTATTTATTGAAAAGACATTCAAGATGTTTGGTGTCACTATATAAATGTGTGGTTCGCGGATCAACACCCAATTTGATCATATGTTGTGGTAACATGTTGAGGCTTTTTCAGCATGTCGGGATTCACACCCTAAAAAAAGGTCATGCGGGTCATTATATAGCGTGCCAAGTTCGAAATGTTGTGTTGATTAATTGTATGGAATGGAAATAGCATCCTCATGAGAATCAATTGTTTTTGGTGTGCATATAAGCATTTGAGATCTAATTTGAAATTATCAACAGATTATAAATTTCCAGCTCACCAATATTTTAAAAAATTAATACAATATAGAACTTGAATTAAATAACATGGTGACACATTTTACATTGAAAATGACTTTTTTTTTCTATATATAGAGATATTTTATACATTTATTCCCACAATATTCAATAGACTCTCTCAGTGTTAATTTTGAGAGTCAAGAAAAAATATATACCTATATATATATATATATATCTATTGAGTAGTGCATTTTTCTTATTAACTTTTTTATATTAGAGATTTTTATAAAATGAGATGTTGGAGTTGGCAACCTAAAAAGGTGTCGTGCAGGTCATCATTAGTGTGCTAAGCTTGAAATGCGGTGGTGATTGCTACATTAATTGTATGGAACAAAAGTTGCACCCTCATAAGACTACTTTTATTTTTATTAGTGACATACGTGACCACCAAATGTTATCACATATATTAATTATTTAATAGGAGAGATAAAGAAAATATCATGACATTGGTCACATATATTTGCTCTCTAATATTTTTCTCTCTCCCCTGAAAATAAATGGCAACCACCTCTATTTATAGAAGTTTGTAAGAGGTGGAATACAATTTGAACTGAAATTCTAAGAGGAGGAATTCAAATCGAACTCAAACTCTAGGAGGAGGAATTCAAATTGAACTCAAACTCTAGGAGAATATTTATTTGAGTCAAAGTAATTTTCCAACAATCTCCACCTTGACGAAAATTTCCCGTATCCTCATAACTGACTTGGCTGCACATAGATACACTGATTATTCAATGTTGATCAGTTCCAAACAATGGACAAACTTATCTCGAGTAACCACTTTTGTTAACATGTCAGCTGGATTTTCGGCAGTCGCTATCTTCAATAATTGAATATCACCTTCATTGATAATCTCTCGAATGAAGTGAAAACGAACATCAATATGTTTTGTTCGAGCATGATGAACTTGATTTTTTGACAAACAAATAGCACTTTGGCTATCACAAAACACCTCAACATGTTTTTGGGTAACTCCCAAATCATTCACCAAACCATGTATCCAAATAGCTTCCTTAAAAGCTTCAGTGACCGCCATATATTCAGCTTCAGTAGTGGATAAGGCAACCGTGGATTGAAGTGTTGAACGCCAACAAACTGGTCCACTAGCCATAGTGAACACATATCCAGTAGTAGATCTCCTTTTGTCAAGATCACCGGCATAGTCTGAATCCACATAGCCAACCCCAAATTTATCAAGCTCGAGATTAACCTTTTTCTGAAATTTCAAACCAAGATCAACAGTGCCACGAAGATATCGAAGTATCCACTTTACTGCTTGCCAATGTCCTTTTCCCGAATTGTGCATGTATCGGCTAACCATACTAACAGCATACGAAAGGTCAGGCCGAGTGCACACCATAACATACATCAATGATCCAACAACATTTGTATAGGGGAAATTTTCCATGTATCTTCGTTCTTCATCAGAAGTCGGACATAAAGAAGTACTTAACTTGAAATGAGGGGCAAGTGGAGTACTTACAGGTTTGGTCGAACCATGCATGTCAAATCTCTCCAAAATCTTCTTTAAATATTGCGATTGTGACAACCAAATGGTTCCTTTAGGACGATCCCTCTTGATCTCCATTCCAAGTATCCGTCTAGCCTCGCCTAAATCCTTCATTTCAAATTCTTCTCTGAGTTGGACCTTCAATTTATCTATCTCCACCTTGCTCTTGGATGCAATCAACATATCATCCACATACAAGAGCAAATAAATATAGGAGCCATCAAGATTTCGAAAGTACACACAATGATCAAATTGGCTACGAGTGTACATGTGCTCCATCATGAAGTGATCAAATTGAGTATACCATTGTCGAGGAGACTGCTTCAGACCGTACAGGGATTTCCGAAGTTTACAAACCCAATTTTCTTTTCCAGGAACACGAAATCCATCAGGTTGAGAAATATAAATTTCTTCATTCAAGTCTCCATACAAGAAAGCTGTCTTAACATCAAGTTGGAAAAGCTCGAGATCAAATTGAGCTACCAACGCCAACAACACTCGAATGGACGAATGTTTAACAACAGGAGAAAAAATCTCATTGTAGTCAATACCTTCCTTTTGAGCATATCCTTTGGCCACCAATCGAGCTTTATATCGAATACCTTGAGTGTCATCTTTCTTTGCATACACCCATTTGCATCCAATAGCTCTCTTTCCCTTAGGAAGTTGCACCAATTCCCAAGTTTGATTCTGTTTCAAAGACTTCATTTCTTCGTCCATAGCCTCCTTCCATTTCGAGTATTTAGAACCTTGAATAGCATCTTTGTAGCTATTCGGAATTCCCTCGATCATAGGGAGTGCAAATGCAATCATATCATCAAATCGAGTTGGCCGTCTTATTTCCCTCCGAGGTCTATTCTTTGCAATGGATTCAACTACCTCAGGCTCTGGAGTCTCTTCCTCAAGACATTCCTCCATCTGCTCAAAGTCCTCCATCGGATTAGAGTTTTCGGAGAAGAGGCCAGAGAGGAGCTTCCTTTCCCCTCTCCCGCGACTTCACCCTTATATTCCGAAAGAGATTTCGCCCGGTTTTACCTTTAGCCGGAAGTTCGGCATAAGGAAGTGTGCAGCCGGCTGCTCTCAACCGGTGTTGCCTGTAGGTCGTGATGCGTCTTGAGATGGCCGTCTCCTGTCCCCCTGCCGGTGGGGAATCCGCTCCCATACCACGGTGGGGTCTTCGACTGGGGTGAAGTCGTAACAAGGTAGCCGTAGGGGAACCTGTGGCTGGATTGAATCTGTAGCGATGGAAATGCATTTTGACAAGATTCCTTTACAGGAACAACCGGCTCAGGAACGACAAAGACCTTTTTAGCCTGCTCAGGAAGTACACCGGTCCTTTTTGAAAACATCACAGATTCGTCAAATGTCACGTCTCGACTCTTTATGATTTTCTTTGACTCAGGACACCATAACCTGTATGCTTTAACTCCTGAACTAAAACCCATAAAAATGGCTTTCTTTGCTTGAGGGTCAAGTTTTGATTCAGAAACATGATAATAAGCAGGGCAACCAAAAATATGTAATTTATCATAATCATTAACAGGTTCACCTGACCATTTTTCAAGTGGTGCTATATTCCCATTTGCAATAGTAGGTAAACGATTCACAAGGTGAACTGCATAGTTGATTACTTCTGCCCAGAATGCTTTGCTCAAACCTGCTTGGGACAACATGCACCGAGCCTTCTCTACCAAAGTTTGGTTCATCCTTTCGGCGACCCCATTCTGTTGTGGATTTTCTGGAACGGTGAAGTGGCGAACAATTCCTTCTTCTCGACAAACTTTAAGAAAAGGATCAAATTTGTATTCTCCACCATTGTCCGATCGTAACTTCTTGATTTTCCGTCCAGTTTGATTTTCCACCATCTTCTTCCACTCAAGGAAGATTTCCATGACTTCATTCTTATAGCTCATCGGGTACATCCAAACTCGTCTCGAGTAATCATCAATAAAGGTGACAAACCACCTTTTTCCACCAAGCGAAGCATTTTTCGTTGGTCCCCAAACATCCGTGTGAATATAATCAAGGATACCATTCGTTCGGTGTGTAGATGTGCCGAACTTCACCCTTTTTTGCTTGTCAAAGACACAATGTTCACAAAAACTAATTTTACCAGTTTTTGCTCCTTTAAGCACACCTTGCTTTATCAAAGTTTGGAGAGGCTTCTCACCTGTATGCCCAAGTCGCATATGCCAAAGTCTTGAAGCATCAAATTCTTTGGAACATGCTGTAGCAACACGTCCAATACTTGTACTACCCTTAAGGAAGTATAAATTTCCTTTCCGGGTTCCTTTGATCACCACCAATGCGCCTTTAGCAACTTTGAGGGTTCCATCATCCATGGTGATCCGATAGCCTTTCGATTTCAAGGCTCCAAGCGAGATGAGGTTCCTTTTCAATTTAGGAACATAACGAACATCTTCAAGTTTACGGATTGCTCCATCAAACATATTCAACTGAACCGAGCCAATGCCCTCGGTTTTGCAAGTGTTGTCGTTGCCCATATAAACAACCCCACCATCAATCTCCTTGAAATCCAAGAACATTTCTTTATTGGGACACATGTGATAGGTACACCCTGAATCGAGGATCCACTCGTCAAGATTACTAACTGAAAGTGCCACAGTCAAAGCTTCATCAGTGTCACTTTCATCTTTCCTTGCCACATTTGCTTTGGACTCCTTTTTCTTCATATTTGGGCAGTCCTTTTTCCAATGACCCTTTTGGTAGCAATAGACACATTCATCTTTATCAATATTCTTGCGATCACACTTTCCCCTCGACTTCAATCGAGACCTCCCTCTACCATCATTTTTTCGAGAGAAAGTCCTTCCTCTAACCATGAGAGCATCAGAACTAGAATCTCGATGGACTTGTTTGTCCCTTTTCCGTACCTCATTATTCATCAAAGATTGTTAAACAATTACAACTACAAAACTTGGAATGAAATCCAAGCATAAATCAACGCCCCAAGATATTCACACCTTGGAACTCTGATACCAATTGTTGCACACAAGCGGAAACAATAAAAGTTGAATGTTTAACACACACAAAGAGAAGAGAACAATCGAGAAAAGAAGAGAAATGAGACACGAGATTTACGTGGTTCGAAGAAATAACTCCTACGTCCACGGTGGTGCAGCCAAGTATTTATTCAAAATACTCAAGAGGATTACAAAACATTATCCTCACAAATGTCTCTCTTTTGCTCTCTAGTATTTTTCTCTCTCCCCCGAAAACAAATGGCAACCACCTCTAGTTATAGAAGTTTGTAAGAGGTGGAATACAATTTGAACTGAAATTCTAAGAGGAGGAATTCAAATCAAACTCAAATTCTAGGAGAAGGAATTCAAATTGAACTCAAACTCTAGCAGGATATTTATTTGAGTCAAAGTAATTTTCCAACAATTGTTATATAGTACCTAAATCTGCAAAATCAAAAAATTCCTCCAAAATCAAAAGTAGTGAATATCCGGATGAGTTCTCAATTGATGAGTTCTCAAAAAATTCCCCCCCAGACTAGGCCTTTTAGAATGCAGGGGCTAGGTCGATTATTAGCTGAATAACATGGAAATGGATATACCTTTCTTCTCCATACTGTGAAAGTTTTTCGGCCACCATCAATCTCTCAAACATGAATGCTGTTAATTGCATTAATGAGAAGTCCAGCCCATGCCCATATTATGAGTCGAATTATTGACAAAGGAGTGCCTTCCTTGAGAACATCTCCAAGGAGTAGCTTAGCTATGTCCAAGAAAGAAAGGAAAAGTGCATTAGAGTCGGTAAGTCAAGCATAATTTTAAAATGGGAATGCCGGAGCGGACGCCGCAGAGGGTGTCGCGGCCGCTGGAGATGACGTCGAAGGAGGTTGTGAGGAGGAGAGGTGGAAGGTGCACGGTGGTCGGCGTTTGAAGGTGCTGCAGGTGGTGGTGGGAGGCACAGTTGGGAAGAAGATGAACTCTTTAAGGTAGAATTTTCATTTTTTTATTTTCTATTTTTTTAAATATAATTTTCTGTTTTTTTTTAATTTGAGGTGTAAAATTTTTGCCAACATGAATTATACTTATAATATTATGTTATATATGCAAAATTGGCCTGAACAACATGAAATTGAGCAATTCGGACTCAAAGTGAGGCAAAATTCGTGAAGTTCGAAAAAATAAAGTTCTAAATTGTCAATTTGAAAAATTAAAGTTTTAAACTGTCAAACCTCTTACATTATGGGTAAAAAGAGTAATAAACTCTTATTATTATCTTGGTGGAGTATTTGGAATCATGTGCTAGTAACATATAACTTTCAATTTGACATAGAAATATTGATGTTTGTAAAAAAAAAAAAGTACAATTGTTTGAGATGAAGATACTACTTTTATTTCATATAAAGTAGCTGTCATTGCCAAATTTCAAACTTATGCTATATATACAACATTAGCAGCTCTAATAGCATATGCATAATAGATTAATATAATTATGGATATTAATCCTTTTCTTAAAAAAAAAATATTTATCTTTTTAAGCTCTTTGTTAGATAGTGTCTCTCGCTTGTTAGATATTTATCTTTTCAAACTCTTTGTTAGAAAACTAAATGATAGAAAATATAAGATATCTCGAAATTCATCTATGCCTTGAAGTTTTAAAGTTTCTACTATGACTTGCCATGATGTGCGCCAAATCCCCTACAAAGAGGATTGTAATTGTGTTTCCATGATAGTGGATTAATAAGATTTCTCTCTGTATCTATGATGAGTTTGGCAGCCAAAACAAAAAACAATAAAATTAGGCATAAAAGACTTGTTTTCATTGATACTGTAATATCCCGATTTTTTTAATTAAATTTTTTTTATAGTATTTTTTTTACAAAATTAATATACTTGCAATGGAAAATTAAATATGCGAATTTTTAAAATAAAAGTTTAAATAATAAAATCAAGATCATAAGAGTATTTTAAAATGATCAGAATTAGTTCAACAATGTTTTCATCAGAAGATCTCAACAAAATGAAATAAGTCATATTAAAACGGAATGAAGATAGAAACACTTAATCTTTCATGAACTAGATAGTTTAAAATAAAACAATTAATGTAACTCTAGCCACCGAAGTATAAATCAAAACTTAAATAAATAAAATTTCATGAATTTACAGCGGAAAGATTATACACATTAAATAAATAGTAATTTCATGAATATGTAGCGGAAGACTTAACGACGAGTTTGACTTATTAGTTAATCTTTATCAAAATGACTTAGCGTCAAAAGATAAACTATAAATAACAAACACAGATGTCGTTTTCATAAAATCATGATAATTAAATTTGATAGAATGATATTGTAATAGATTTTGATGACACAAAATATGTAATAGATAGGACTTAACTATCTGGTTAGGTTTCCATATGTAAAAGTTTAGCTAAGGTAAAATGCTGAAAGAGGAGGAATATACTTGAAGGAGCCTGTGTCAAGTCACTGCTACCTGCATGGAGTCAGGATACTACACCTTCAATAAGGAATATTGTCTAATATGGAAAGACACTGGGAGCTAGCTCAAGTCTCTTTAAGTCAGAGGAAGCTATCCCATTAGAAGGAAGTGTAGCAAGTCAACTCCCAACCACATCAATTTCAGTGTATTCTGAAGAGCCGGTAGAGACACTCAAGTTCAAGCCAATTAAAAAATGCCATCTGGAAAAACAAGGACCAAGTACTGTACAATGCAGAGCAAGGCGAGCGTCGCAGTGCAGAGGTGAAGTGATGTAGTAGGAACAGTGTCAGGAGAGCTTGTACGACCCAATGGCTGCTTGACACCTCATCACAAGGGAATTGCCGCTTCAACGAGTAGATTTTCACTGAAGGTTATAAATAGAAGATCGAGTGCACCTGGAACGTAGAACTGAAACATTTAACTCGTGAAGCAAATTTTCTAAGGCTCAACATCTCTCAAATTTCTCTCATTTCAGTCACTCAATCTACAAAAGCAGCAAGTCAGCTACCTTTCGAGATTCTGAAGTTCAAAGAGCTTGCTGCATTCGAACGTTGATGAAACTCTATTTTTATTTAAGTAGATTGTTTAGGAGTTGCTTAAGCAGAGGATAATCCTACTAAGTATTTGTACTCTCAGAAGAAGAGAAAAGATCCTGTATGGGTCAAGGAACCTGTGTGGAGATCCTGTGTGGATCGAATAGTTGGTCACTGTACAACTACCTGTGTGGATATAGCTGACAGTTTTGTGTAGAATGAAGTTTGTATTAGCAGAGTTTTGTAAATCAAACTTGCTTTAACAAAGTTCTTTCTTGAGAAGGAGTAGAGAGGAGTAGAGGGATTACTCCACCCTCGAACCTCTATAAGCTTGCTTGTTTGTATTTTATAGCTTTATCTTAATATTTGTCTATCTTGTTTATCATAGCATCCTGCATAAAAACGCTCTTCGAAAAACACATAATTTCTGATGTGCATTTTTAACTCTGATTAAGTCCAAAAATAACTGCTCAAACAACAACATATTTCTGCAGTAAGCTCTCTAGCTACCCGTTCCTTGAAGGACTTAACATTTTTGGAGAAAAGTTTGAAAATCTGATAAGGTTAATTCACCTCCCCTCTTAACCTTATACAGTGATTCCTCTTCATTAGAAGATGAAGTACTCGTCTGTCTGATGGCACATGGAGCAGAGGATAGCGAAGATGACGAGGTAATATACCCATCCTGCTCCATACAGGAAAAAGAAAAGTTGAACAAAAACCTCTCCCTAAGGCAAATCATGAGTGATTTCGAGCAGATAAACTCAATTCATGAGGAGTTGAAAATTGAAAATGAGATGCTCAGGAGGAAAAACAAACAGCTAGCTGAAGAGCTATCTGCATATGAGTTCAGTAACTCAAAGTGCAGTAACCTCTAAGAAGAAGTATCGAAGCTCAATCTGGCAATCGCTAAGCTTGAGGATGAGAAGTGCAATCTCCAAGTAACAATCAGGACCTTTAGCAAGTCTGCTAAAGATGCCAAAGAGTGTCTCATGTCGGCCAAGAGTCCTTTTGACAGGACTGGCCTAGGATACTGTACTGGAACTTCTCAAGAAACAGCAAGCACGTTTAGAGCCGTTGTTTTTGTTCAAACAGAAACCTCTATGACAAACGAGTTATCCAATAACTCAAAAGAAAGTTTGGACAAACCAACCATTATAGACAAGGGCAAGAAACCCATGCACACATCCACAAGGAGTAAGCCTATCCTCAAAAGCTGGCTGCAGCGGAATCCATCTACTGTAAACAGTAAGAGGAAATAGCAATCTACGAGGATGCTGCACAAAACCTTCTACCCACACATACTAAGACCTTAATGTCTAAACCTAAAAGAGCTTATGCTCAAGGAAAGTATGGTGGAAGACCACACTTTAAAAGTGGTGGTTTTACACGTTCTGCACACACATAACAATATCCTAAGGGTACCGCTTATAAAGAAAACAACCAAGCTCTAAACAAATCAATTGTTGTGAGGTAAGTTTGGATTCCCAAAAGGACTAACAATGAAGGACCCGTACATGTATGGGTACCTAAGAACCAGTGATTTTTATTTTACAGGTACCTATACCACGAAGCAGCAAGGAAGTTTGGTACATCGACAATGGCTGCTCAAGACACATGACCGGAAACAAGAAAATCCTCAAAGATCTACAACCATGCAAAGGACCCAAAGTCATATTTGGAGACGATTCTTAGGGAAGAACTAGAGGAATTGGAGATCTCATCAAAGGAAACACTCACATAAAGGAAGTCTTATACGTGAAAGGGTTAAAGTACAACTTGATTAGCATAGACTAATTCTGTGATAAAGGATACTCAGTGGAATTCAATCACAACAAATGCCTGATCAGAGACAGTCAAACCAAAGAAGTCAAACTAACAGGAACCAGAAAAGGAAACATCTACATAGCTGATTGGAGCTCATTAACCACAGCTACCTGCTTCAAGCAAAAAGATCATCATAAGCTAGCTGGTTATTGCATAAAAGGATGAGCCACTTAAACTTCAAATCAATGAACAAGCTAGCAAGGAAAAGACTAGTTAGAGGACTACCTGACTTGGTATATAAGAAAGAAAGTCTGTGTGAAGCATGCCAAAAAGGAAAATAAACCAAAAGCTCTTTCAGGAACAAGGTTCAAAGATCAACTGAAAGGATACTTAATCTACTCCACATGAACTTGTTTGAACCAGTGGAACCAATAAGCATGAGCGGAAAGAAGTACACTCTAGTAGTGGTTGATGACTACTTAAGATTCGCATGGACGCTGTTCCTAACCAAGAAATCAGATACCCAGCGAAGGTTATCGGAGTTCCTGAAGAAGCTATGAACAGAGAAAAACCTAAGTGTGGTTAAGATCAGAACAGACAGAGGAACTGAATTCACAAATAGATTCATCAAAGGATACTGCTCTGACAATGGAATAAAGCACGAATATTCAGTAGCAAGGATACCTCAACAGAATGGTATTGCAAAAAGGAAGAACATGACCCTTAAGGAAGCTGCAAGGACCATGCTAGCCGAAGCAATGCTCCCAAAGAGATTTTGGGCAGAAGCAATCAACACAGCATGCTATACCTAAAACAGATGTCTTATCAACAAAGATTCAATTAAAACTCTCTATGAACTATGGTATGACTATACACTAAATATTGATTACCTTCATATCTTTGATTGCAGGTGTTATGTGCTGAACAATGGAAATGATTACTTGATGGCGTTTGACTCTAGGTAAGTAAGTTGCCACCAAGAAACACACAACATCCCCAGTAGACCGCCGATCATCCAAACAACCAGCCCAATCCACATCTGAAAAACCTTCAATGTTCAACCTTGTGGCTGGTTTGAACTTCAATCCTCAAGTAGAAGTTCCTTTAAGATACCGAAGAAAATGCTTGTTGGTCCAAAGTGGTATAAGGTTAAGAGGGGGATGGGTGAATTAACCAACTCATTTACAGGGGCAGGTTCCTCCATCTCCATAGGAACAATTTCTGCAGCTTGTTCATTCTCCATAGGGACAGGTTCCTCCACTGCTTGAACTTTTTCTGCAAAGACAAGTGCCTCCATCTCCTACACCTGTTCCCCCTCAGCCTCTACCTCCATTGGTGTAGACATGATTGTTTGTACGGTTTCATCGGTGGCTGCTACTGGGGTTGTGACAACTAGCTCAAGGATGGTATCCAGAGATGCCACAGTAGCGAGGGTTTCCAACTCATTTACCTTGGGAAAGTCAGCTGGTGTAGAGCTCATCTCCTCTATCGGCGTTCAGGGTTCGACCATAAGCGCTATGCAGGAAGATCCCTCACCTACCTGGGGCTCCTTTACTGGCCTTCTCATCTTTGTCTCAGTCAGGCTTATATCAGCAGCTTGCTTCAGCATCCTCTCCAGCGCTTCTTCTTTCCCGTACTTCTCCACCTGTGCTGCAGCAAAGCCCACGTCATCGCCTGCTCTGACTTGATCAGTAGCAGCATCCAGAATCACCTCCTTCCTGTAAAAATCTGGTTGCTCGATGGGTGCTTTCCCCTTCAGGCTCCTGGGGCCAGGTAGCTGTTTAGCAGTTTCCTTCTTCTTCCTGGCCTCAATCTCAGTAGTAATTTCAGCATTCTCCAGATACTCCGGCCACTTTTTCCTCCTGAGATCCTTCAGGAACTTTTTTTAAAGGACCTCCTCCAGATCATCCATTGCTGCCCAGCTCAGAGCCCACTCCTCCTCAGTTTTCCAGTCCGACCACTGGATTAGCTCTTTTCTGGGAAGGTGCCTGTACTACCACCAGGTAGTGAATCTGTCCATCAGCTTTGCAAACTCAGCTTCCATCTTTGGTAAGCTGATGACATATTCCATCACCTCCTCCTCATCCTCTTCTACTTCGTCAAATTCTTCATCATGAGCAGCAACATCCCATGCCTGCTCATCCCTTAGTGGAGAGTCAATCTCCACTTCCACTGCAGGCTTCTTAACTACCTGAGTAGTGGTACCTTCGGATTCGTCATCAGAAATTACCAACCTCCTCTGCACCTCCTTCTTGTGCTTATTCTTCTTTGGCACAACAGGGACTAGTGAAGGTTCGTCCATCCTCGAGCAGCTTTTCGGCAAAGATGAGCCACTGCTGGTCTGACGAAATGCCTTTCTTATCCTGGAAGCGCCCTTGGAACCCTCGGAGACCTCCCTGGTTACTGGGGATGGCCGAGCAGACATCTTCTTGGCAAAGACCCTACCCACAACGATGAACTTCCCTTTCTGAATGGGTTTCCCCTGGGACAGATCCACCTTCAAGTGTCCTAGGAGGGTGTTTACTATAAGCCCATAAGTAGGCTTGCCCACATTCTTCTCCACTTTCTCCACCAGCCTGGAAAGCAGGTAGCTGGCCTAGTCCACATTTTCCTTCTTCAGGATGGCCATCATCATCCTGTACCTGAAGTTGGTACATTTGTCAAAGGAACCAGAGCGGTTCTCAATAATGTGGTAGCAGATGTCATGCAGCATCTCATATTCAAGAAGAAAGTACTTTTTGCTGCAGCTCCTGGACATCCCCACCGTGTCCGCGCTACCGGTGAAGGTTTTCCAGTAATACTCTAGTTCTGCTTCCCCGTAAGTGGAGAGGTCACTGGCGTCAATTCCGTCAATGGGGAGAGAGAACACTTTCTCCAACAATCCAGTGTCCACAATGACCTCCTCTCCTCCCAAATTTTATCGGATCTCTGACCGATCCTCAGTGACCCTGGCCCGTCGGTAAAACTTGGCCACCTGGTCCTCTGCATATGGAGCTTTGTAGAAGGAGCACAACCTCAGTAGGCCTGAGAGGCGAAGACACCGTAGGACATTTTTCATCAGATCCTTGGGCTGTCCCTCCACCTCGACCATGTTGAGCAAAACATCCTGGTCTACCAGCCTGCCGCGACAACAAGGTTTTGCTTGGGTGCCATTTGAAAGAGTAAGAGAGGGAGAGTGTGAGAGATTGTGAGTGCAAGAGTTTCAGAGAGAGAGATAGCAAGAAGTTAGGGTTCTTCAAAAAATTCGAGAGTAAAAGATGTTAAGTGTGAGAGGGATGAAGAGAAACTTTCTTATATTTGAATTTGAAGGAGCTTTGATTGAACGGTCCAGATTTGATTTGGAGTTGAAGAGACTCTTGATCCTTCGGCTGAGATTTTTGGCGCGGTGTGTGTTGATGTACTTGATGTGACATTTTGTGAAATTCAAGGGGTTTTCTGCAAAAATGGCTGCTTGACGCGGGGTAACTGTTCCTCTTTTCAAGCGCCCATGTTTTTGGTTCCTGCAGATTGCTTGTTGTACCCGTTGACCAGTATCGTAGCTTTAGGGACTATTCAGGATCATTGAACAGTGATCTTTAGGTTACTGCCTGGTTATTTGACCCTTTTGTTGCCTGGAGTTTCCCCTAAGCTGTATAATCATTTAAGAAGAGATGTTAGGATTGTTTGAAGATATTTAGCTCAGGTTGATTATGCCTAGCTCATTTCTGAAAAATGAAAATCTTGATTCACAAAGAGGCTTAATGAAGATGTCAGCTAGCTGCAGATCAGTATGCACTTTCTCTAGGGATATATCTTTCTTTTCAACGTGATCACTTATGAAGTGGTGTCTGATATCTGTGTGTTTTGTTCTTGAATGAAGAACTGGGTTGTGCGTGATTGCTATGGCGCTTGTATTGTCACACAGAATTTGTGTTCCATTTTTCTCAATCCCATAGTCTTTCAGTTGCTGTTGGATCCATATGATTTGTGTACAGTAGCTTCCTACAACAACATATTCGGCTTCAGCTGTTGAGGTTGTTATTGAGGTTTGCTTTCTGCAAAATCAGGATACCAGCTTATTTTCTATGAGCTGGCAGGTACCACTAGTGCTCTTCTTGTCGATTTTACAACCTGCAAAATCAGAGTCAGTATAACCAATAAGTTCAATTCCACCTTCCTTTGGGTACCACAAGCTGACTTCCTGAGTTCCTTTAAGGTATCTGATGACCCGTTTGGCTGCAGTCAGATGCGATTCCTTTGGTGCTGCTTGGTATCTGGCACACATTCCTATTGAGAACATGATATCTGATCTGCTAGCTGTTAGGTAGAGCAGTGACCCAATGAGCCTTCTATACTTTGTGACATCCACTGCTTTACCATCACTGTCCTTGTCCAAGCTTCCTGAGGTTACCATAGGAATGCTTACTGTACTGACATTTTCCAATCGAAATCTCTTTATCAATTCCTTAGTGTATTTCATTTGATTGATGAATGTTCCATTGCTCATCTGTTTGACTTGAAGATCAAGAAAGAAGCTTAGTTCTCCCATCATGCTCATTTCAAACTTGGATTGCATAAGATTTGAGAATTTTTGGCATAGATCCTTGTTTGTTGATCCAAATATGATATCATCAACATAGATTTGAACGAGTAGTATGCTTTCTCCATCTTGGATTCTGAAGAACGTCTTGCCTATCTTCCCCTTTTTTGAAGCCATTGTCAAGTAAATACTTTGAGAGTGTGTCATACCAGGCTCTAGGTGTCTATTTGAGTCCATAGAGAGCTTTCTTTAATCTGAATACCATGTTTTCAAGGTTGTCTTCAAAACCTGGAGGTTGCTTTATATAGACTTTTTCGACTAGGAGTCCATTGAGAAACGCACTCTTTACATCCATTTGATATACAGTGAGGTTGTTGTGAGCTGCGTAGGCTAGAAAGATTCTGATTGCCTCCAATCTGGCTACTGGTGCAAAAGTTTCTTTAAAATATATTCCCTCTTCCTGACAGTAACCTTTTGCCATTAGTCTTGCTTTGTTTCTGACGACTTGGCTTTCTTCATTGAGTTTGTTTTTAAATACCCATTTTGTACCGATTACTCCTTGATGAGTGGGTCTGGGAACTAGAAGCCACACTTGATTTTTTTCAAACCCATTTAATTCTTCTTTCATCTATATCAGCCTTAGTGCAATGTGGTTCATCAAAGTCCACATGCACTGATTCTTCTACAACAAGTGTCCTTTTGTTGAAAATTCTGAAGGCTTTGCTTACCGAGGAGTATCCTAAGAATACTTCTTCATCTGACTTTGAGTCAAATGCCTTCAGGTAGTCCTTCCCATTGTTGAGCACGTAGCACCTGCAACCAAAAATGTGAAAGTGTTCAATGTTTGAAGTATAACCGAACCATAATTCATAGGGGGTTTTA
Organism: Scutellaria barbata; assembly: GCA_028654395.1. Taxonomy (NCBI): domain Eukaryota; kingdom Viridiplantae; phylum Streptophyta; class Magnoliopsida; order Lamiales; family Lamiaceae; genus Scutellaria; species Scutellaria barbata. The sequence continues at coordinate 7,197,629 of CM053650.1, forward strand.
TCTAAATCTTTGTTGATAAGACATCTGTTCTGGGTGTAGCATGTTATGTTGATTGCTTCTGCTCAAAATCTCTTAGGTAACTGGGCTTCAGCTAGCATGGTTCTTGCAGCTTCCTTGAGGGTCCTATTTTTCCTTTCTGCAATACCATTTTGTTGCGGCGTCCTAGCTGCTGAGTACTCATGTTTGATTCCATTATCCGAGTAGTATTCTTCGATGAATTTGTTTATAAACTCGATGCCTCTATCTGTTCGGATTTTTACTATGTTCAGGCTCCTTTCGGTCTGCAGTTTCTTCAGCAGCTCCGGTAACCTTCGCTGAGTATCAGATTTATTTGTTAAGAACAGGGTCTATACGAATCTTGAGTAGTCATCCACCACTGCTAGGGTATATTTTCTTCCACTTATGCTTACTGGTTCCACTGGTCTAAATAGATCCATATTGAGTAGATCAAGTATCCTTTCAGTTGAGTTTCGAACTTTGCTTTTGAAGGAGCTTTTGGTCTGTTTTCCTTTTTGGCATGCTTCACATAGACTCTCTTTCTTATACACCAGATCAGGTAGCCCTCTGACCAGCCCTTTTCTTGCTAGCTTGTTGATCGATTTGAAGTTTAGATGGCTCATCATTTTGTGCCAAAGCCAGCTAGTTTCTGATGATCCTTTTGCAATGAAGCATGTAGCTATGGTTACTGAGCTCCAGTCAGCTATGTAGATATTTCCTTTTCTGGTTCCTGATAGCTTTACTTCCTTGGTTTGACTATCTCTTATCAGGCATTTGTTGTGATTGAATTCCACTAAGTATCATTTATCACAGAATTAGCTTATGCTGAGTAAGTTGTACTTTAACCCTTTCACATATGATACTTCCTTTATGTGAGTATTTCCGTTGATAAGATTTCCAATTCCTCTAGTGCTACCCTTAGAATTATCTTCGAAGATTACTTTGGGTCCTTTGTACGGCTGTAGGTCTCTGAGAATTTCTTTGTTTCCAATCATGTGTCTCGAACAGCCACTATTGATATACCATACTTCCTTGCTGTATCCTGACGTAGGTGCCTGTAAAATAAAGATCACTAGTTTTTAGGTACCCATACATGTACGGGTCCTTCTTTGTTAGTACCTTTTGGAATCCAAACTTGTCTCACAATAATTGCTTTGTCGTAGACACGGTGATTTCCTCTATAAGCGGTATCCTTAGGATACTGTTTTGTGTGTGCAGATCGTGTATAGCCATCACCTTTAAAGTGAGGTCTTCCACCATACTTCCCTTGAGTATGAACTCTTTTAGGTTTAGACATTATGGTCTTAGTATGTGTGGTGTAGAAGTTTCTGTGCAGCATCCTTGTAGGTTGCTGTTTTCTTTTGTTGCTCCCAGCAGATTGATTCCGCTGTAGCCAGCTCTTGAAAACAGGCTTACTCCCTATGGATGTGTACATAAGTTTCTTTTCCTTGTCTATACCTATTGTTTTCTCCAAGTTTTTCTTTGAGTTATTAGATAGCTTTTTTGCCATAGAGGTCTCTACTTAAATGAAAACAACAGCTTTAGATGTGTTTGCTGTTTCTTGAGAGGTTCCAGCGCGGTATCCTAGGCCTGTCCTGTCGAAGGGACTTCTGGCCGACATAAGACATTCCTTAGCATCTTTGGCAGATTTGCTAAATGTCCTTATGGTTGCTTGAAGATCATTTTTCTCACTCTCAAGCTTAGCGATTGTTAGATTGAGCTTTGATGTCTCTTCATGGAGGTTACTGCACTTTAAGCTACTGAGCTCATATGCAGATAGTTTTTCAGCTAACTGTTTGTATTCCCTCCTGAGCACCTCATTTCCAATTTCAGCTCCTCATGAATTGAGTTTATCTGTTCGAAATCGCTCATGATTTGTCTCAGGGAGGGGCTATTGTTTAACTTTTCCTCTTCCTACAAGGAGTGGGTTGGGTACACTACCTTGTCATCCTCGTTGTCCTCAACTTCCTATGCCATCAGACAGATGAGTGTCTCTTCCTCTGATGAGGAGGAGTTGCTGTCGTTATTAGAGGAATCTGCATCCTGTTGGATTTCCTTTATTGACTCATTCCCTTTTTCCATCTTACTAAGGAAGACTTTGATTTTTCTCCTTTCCTCTCTTCATTTCTCTCTTTTCTAAGAGGACTCTCCTTCGGGATATCGGTTGACCTTGGGATGAGGACACTCTCTGACATAGTGTCCTGGTTTTCGACAGTTATAGCACAGGTCTGAAGTATCCTGATTAGGTTGCTGGAAGCTGGGCTGTTGAGGTGATGCCTGATTTTTCTTGAAGTCACCTCGCCTGTTATACCTGATGAATTTCTTGAAGTTTCTCAAGAGAAGGGCCATTTCTTCATTAGTATTTTCAACAGGTAGCTCTCATTGCTTACTGCAGGTAGCTCCAGTCTCCCTCGTGCTCCTAGCTGTTAGAGTAGTCACCTTGGTGCTTGATTCTTCTGTCTCCTTCTTTTTCCTGTTGATATCATACTCGAAGGCTTTTAGGTCTGAGAAGAGATCAAAGACGCTCATTGATTTTAAGTCCATGGAGACTCTCATGGTTGTAGTCTTGCTATCCCATTCAGCAGGTAGTGCTCTCAGCACCTTCATGTTTTTCTCCTTTTGGGTATAGAATTTGTCCAAAGACTCCAGCTCGTTAACAATATTTGTGAACCTCAGGTCCATCTGTTCCAAGGTTTCTTCAAGAAGCATTTCGAACAACTCGAATTTCTGAGTTGCCGTAGATATCTTATTCTCCTTTGTAAGCTCTAATCCTTCACATATTTGTTCGAGCTTGTTCTAGATGTCCATTGCCGTTTTGCATGTCTTGACCTTACTGAAGGTTCCTTTGTCCAGGATGACAAACAATGCATTTTTGGCTACATTGTCCAGATTGGCTCGCCTTTTGTCATCAGCCATCCATTCTTCTCTAGGTTTATCAATAACAGCTTGGTGGGGAATGACTCCTGCATCACCAGCATCGACAACTCTAGTGAATATGGGGTTGGCCTTGGTGATCCTTGGGGGTCCGTCAGTAATGACCATCATACTCTTCAATAGAAAATATAAGAAGCTTATGTGTATCCATGATGTGATGAAAATGATTGTATGAAGATTTTTGAAAATCAGGGATCGGGGATTGACCAGACAGATTGGGTTCTTAATCCAACCGGCTCTGATACTACTTGTTGGTCTCAAGTGGTATAAGATTAAGAGGGGGGGTGAATTAACCTTATCAAATTTTCAACTTTTCTCCAAAAATGTTAAGTCCTTGACATGCAGGTAGCTAGATAGCTTACTGCATGATAGGTTGCTGCTCAGACAGTGACCTCAGAACTCAGACAGAGTTAAAAATGCACAACGAAAATAATGTGATTTTCGAAGATAGACTTCCAAAGTAGGATGCTAATATGATCAGATAGATGTATAAAACAGTAAAACACAAACAAGCAAACTTATAGAGGTTCGAGGGTAGAGTAATCCCTATACGTCCTCTCTACTCCTTCTCAAGGAGGAACTTTGTTAAAGTAAGTTTGGTTTACAATAGACGCTGTTAATACAAATTTCACTCTACATAAATACTATCAGCTCTATCCACACAGGTAGCTGCACAGTGACCAACTAAGCGACCCACACAGGATCTCTACACAGGTTCCTTGACCCACACAGGATCCTTTCTCTTCTTCAGAAAGAATAACAACTTAGCAGGATTATCCTCTGCCTAAGTGACTCCTAAACAGTCTATATAAAAAGATAGAGAAATCTTCAACGATAAGGTGCAGCAAGCTTTTTGAACTTTAGATTTTTCACAAATACCTCCCAGCATCCTTTGATACTTGGATACTGACTTCTTCAGATGATGCAACAACTTGATGATATGCAGGTAGCAGGGACTTGTCGCAAGTTGCTTTACAGAGTCTTCTTCACTTTCAGCATTCTTACCTTAGCTATTTTTTATATATGAAAACTTAACCAGATAGCTAAGATCTAATCTATTACATGTTTTGTCTCATCAAAATCTATTACAATTTATCCTATCAATGCTTACATGCCATCCAATGGTTTGTGTGGAAGCATGTAAAAACTGACTCAACTTATTTACTGCAAAAGAAATATCAGGCCTGGTAAGAGTGACATACTGTAATGCTTCTATAGTGCTTTTGTAGATTGTTGGCTGAGGGAACAAGTCACTATCTTGCTTATGAAGCTTAGGCATTGGTTTAATAGAGGTTGAAACAGGTTTACAATTTATCATGTTGGTCTTGAGTAGTAGGTCATTTATATACTTAGTATGAGAACAAGACCATCCTCCAATCTAGCAGCCTCCAATCCAAGAAAATAATTGACCTCTCCAAGTATCTTGAGTGCAAATTGATCACCAAGTAAAGAACTAACATACTGCACTTCATCAGTATCATCACCTATTACTAATATATCATCCACATAGACTAAAACTATAAGCAACTTAGAACCTGATCCTTTAAAGAAAAGAGAGTGATCTGAAGTTGACCGTTTGAAGTGCAAAGATAATAGAAAACCTTTAAGCTTATCAAACCATGCTCTTGGAGCCTGTTTAAAACCGTAGAAAGACCTGTGCAACTTACAAACATAATTTGGATATGAAGAGTCAAGAAAGCCTTCAGGTTGATACAATATCCAGAGTCAAGAAAGCCTTCAGGTTGATACATAAACATTGTCTCCTTTAAATCACCATTCAAAAAAGCATTATTAACATCAATTTGCTGAATCTACAATCCAAAAGTAATAGCCAAACTGAATACTAATTTGATAGAGCTAGCCTTCACTACTGGACTAAATGTGTCTAAGAAATCAATACCAGCTGTTTGCTTAAAAACTTTAGCAACCAACCGAGCTTTAAACTTCTCAATTGTGCCACCAGGTTTATATTTTGTTTTAAACATCCACTTATTTGTTATAACATTCATATCAGAGCTGAAAGGTACCAAAGTCCAAATACCTTTGGAGTGAAGAACATCATATTCATTTTGCATAACAGTCTTCCACGTAGGATCAGAGTTTCATTGATTTAGGTTCTGAATTGTCAATGGAAGATAAGGTAACAGCAAAGGATTTTGGTTTAAAAATATCATTCTTGGACCTGGTCACCATTTGGTGAAAATTTGGCTGTTGAGCGTCAGTGACTTGAGGTTCAGTTGGTGAAAGAGAAGGAAGATCCACACTAAGATGAATACCAGAAGGAGATGAATGTGAAATAATAACTTCATTAGATTCAGAAGAAGATGCAATAGTAGTAGGATATGACTCAAGATCAGATGCAAGACTAGAGAATCCCAAAGATGATGAAGATGATTCTCCTAAAGATGATGAAGATGAGCTGAGAGACTGTGGAATAGGAGTGACAGTGTGATTAAATGAATTTGCACTTGAAACACCAATAGCATGAGAAAAGAGACTGGTGTAAGGAAATTCTTTCTCAACAAACACCACAGTAGCAGCAACATACACTCTCCCTGAAGGACTTAAGCATATATAGCCTTTGTGATGCAAGCTATATCCTAAGAAAACACATTTAGTGGATCTGTAGAGAAATTTGTTAGCATTATAAGCTCTTAAGTAAGGAAAACAGGCACATCCAAATACCTTGTGTAACATCCTTGACCCAAAACATACATGTCATTTGGCATTCATTTCATGCATTCATTCCATAATACATTTAAAACATAGCATATTGGCATTCGTAAAGAATTTAGAATAATACTTGGTTTGAAAATAAATAGTAGAAATCATTTAGAAATATAGAAAAGACTACAAAAAATATAATGTATCATATATAGTGTATTTTTTTATCTAATTGCTAGAATAATTATTAAAAAAATTAAACAAAAAGAAAAATGTATAAAGAAAAGAAAAGTCATCACTTGAAGTCTTCTTATTCATCTCTATATATATATATCCCTCTCTCTAATCTTATTCTCTAAGTAAGATAAGAACAAGTTCATATTAAAGATAAAGAAGAAAAAGAAGAAGAGAAAGAAAGGAAAAACGAAGGGTAGCAAAGAAGGTGAGAAGAGAAGGAGAAGAAAAAGCAGAAAAAGAGTAAGAAAATTTTGTCCTGTTTTGCTTCGTGATTTTCATATACTTCGAGTTCGATTTTGGCAAGGTGTTAAACATATACTTTGTAGAGAACTAGGTCTTTTAGCTGGTTGTAAAATTTCGCAATATTTAGAGTTAAAATCGATTTTTTATGATTTTTCAAGCAAAGTATGAATCTGAAAGTTGTTCTGTCTAAAATAATCTGTCCATCTGATTGTCGAATTTTCTGGTAAGTTTAGAGGCTGATTTGGGAAAAACTTAAAACATGAAACTTATAGCTCTAATTGTTAGCTAAACTCAGAAAAAAGTCGTGAATGATTTGGATAAGTATTGAGTGAGATAATTGTTCAATTACAGAGGCTGGTTTTGTACAACCCTGTTTCGAAAACTGTTATGTATGCTGTAAGTGTAGCGTAATTTTAAGCAGGATGGAGTCGAAATTAGGGAAAATATTAAACATGAAAGTTGTAGAGATATGTGTTAAGTTTCTCAAGAAGTTTACTTTGTTCAAATTGGAATTTTATAACTCAAGTTATAAGGGAAATACGGAACATGGTCGAATATGTCGAAACAATAAAGGTTGCTAGAATCTTGTATTATATGTATATATGAAATAAATGAAATTAAACATACATGCATTGCATTTCATTGCATGATAGAACTAGATGATAAGGGGATGATAAGGCTAAATTACATTGCATCATATAGGGTCACGAGCTATAGAACGGGAGGAGTAACCAAAGTGACGAACGGATCACTTATCCTAGCCGGGTGAGTATAAACCATGTTATGTGATTTATATGCAATGTGAGTATAAACCATATGTGTGTTTTATACGCAAGATGATGTCATTTATATGCAAGGTTTGCTATATGTGTTCTATAAGAAATATGTATTTACATGAATTTATCATTGGATCAAATGATATATTGGCAAATGTATATGTGATCATATGTTCAGATGCTTGATATGTAGCATTACATATGACATGAAATTAAAAGGCCTGTGACTGTCTTGCTATGGATCTGTATACACAATGGAGACCTACGGGTCTATATGCAAAATGGAGACCTTCGGGTCAAATTCATAATGGAGACCTACGGGTCTATATGCACAGTGGAGACCTTCGAGTCATAATCATATTGGAGACCTACGGGTCTATAGCACAATGACATATTGGAAATCCCGAGACAGATCCAAGCTTGAGCAGTTCACAGAATAATAAACTGGACATAGTGGCATTTGCACATGTGTGATTACATTGTTGATTAATGTTAATGATTGTTGTTTGCTGGCTATTTAATTAAAGTAATGGTTTATATTCACTGAGTTGCGACTCATAAAAATCGCATATATATTATTTTTTAGGTTCGATAATTCTTTTGACGTGGGTTTGTAAATATAGACATCACGCTATACCAGGTCGGCCGGCTGATGCCTCTAGCAACCTTCTCTTCCTCCGCATTTTGCATTTTGGAACGATTGTATCATGTTTTGTAATTATGTGTATTATGATGGGATTATGGTTGTGTGATATAATTTTATGAATATTAGTCGTTAAATAATACTTTTATGCTTATATGCATAAATAAAATGTCAGTATGATCTATCTACATGATGAGTATTTTATTAGGAAATATACGTCATAGGGGTATAGGGTGTTACACCTTGAGCTTAGTGTAATCTGGAGTCTCTTTAAACAATGTAAAATAAGGACTGTTGTTATGGAGAACAGGTGTAAGTAACTTGTTAATGAGATACACAGCTATATTGAAAACATGTCACCAAAACTTCAAAGGTAACTGAGCTTGAGCAAGAAGTGTTAATCCCATTTCCTCTATATGTAGATGCTTCCTTTCAGCTCTACCATGTTGCTGATGAGTATGAGGACATGGATGTTAAAAACGAATGCCTAGCTTAGTCAAAACTGGAGCCAAAGACCTGTATTCATCACCCTAGTCTGTCTGCAACACTTTAATCTTGCAACCAAATTGTCTTTCAATGTAAGTATTAAAATTTAGAAAAACTTCATGAGCCTCAGATTTAAGCTTAAGAGGAAAGATCTAAGTGAACCTTGTAAAATCATCCACAAAATAAATGTAATATTTGTAACCATTAACTGAAGCAACATGCGATGGTCCCCAAAGATCAGAGTGAATAAGCTGGAAAGGAGCAGAAGTATGACCAGATTGACTAGCAAAATGTTGTTGACGTAATTTTCCAACCTTACAAGCATCACAAATGAGATGTCCTTATTGCTAAAAGAAATTTTCAGCTTATTGAGTATATGAGACAAAACAGAGGTACATGAATGTCCAAGTTTATTATACCAAGTACACAAATCATTATTATGAGTAATTGAGGTAGTAGTAAAAGCTTGAGGAAAAGTAGAGTTATCACGAGCTTTGCTCATGTTAAGAAAACCTTTATTTAAGTGAGTGAAATCCAGTTGATAAAGACCTTCCTTAAGTCTTCCTTCCAACAGTATCTTGTGAGTTGTTTTGTCCTTGACAAAGCAACAATCATGATAGAACTCAATTAGAACATTATTGTCTTTAGTGAATTGAGAAATACTAAGCAAATTCTTAGTAATTTGGGGGACAAAGAATATATGATTCAGAAGCAAAGAAATGGTATAATCCTTTGATGGAACAGAAGAATGTCCAACATGAGATATAGATAGAGTAGCTCCATTATCTACAGTGACTTCTTGAGATCCTTTGTAACTTGAATGAATAGAGAGATTCTCCAAGTCTGTAGCAATATGATTAGTTGTCTCACTATCAATGTACCAATGCTGATCCTCAAGAGAAGTAGAGAGATTTTGAGCCACAAATGCTTGAGGAACAGATGTAGTAATATTTCCAGAAAAATCACTGGAGTTAGAAGAAGAAGAAACAGAATTAGGACCAGTGAAACTTATATCAAAACGTTTATAGCACTTTATTGCTATGTGGCCTGGTTTACCACACAACTGGCAAAGAGGTTTGCCAGAGCCTCTTGAGAAAAAATGACCACCACTACGAGATCGACCACCTCTAAAAGATCTATCACCTCTAGAGAACCTGCCATTTCCATAAACTATATTTACCGAAGGAGAGACATTATAGGCCATGAATTGATTTTGAGATTGCAGCCTCATCTCATGAGTTTGCAAGGCAAATTGCAAATCAGATAAGCTAAGACTCTCAGATTTCGAAGTTAAATTCACTACAACAGATTCAAACTCATGTCCAAGACCACCAAGTATATACAAAACAAGCTCATCATCTGTAATTGTCGTACCAATAGAATTCAAATCATCTGCCAAACTAATCTTTAAGATATAATCCAAAATTGACATATCTTTTTTTTTGAGAGTTTGTAACTGAAAACGCAACTGAAGAACATGAGCCTTAAACTGAGTGTGAAATAGAGTCTCAAGAGCAGTCCATACCTGATGAGCAGTAGTACACCGATTAACATGACCAAGCATTGACTCACTTATAGATGCAAGCATCCAGCTGAGAAGGAACTGATCACGCGCATCCAAAGAGTATTATCTGGATTGATAACCACCTTCGAAGAAGAAACAGAGGCTTGAACTTCAGAAAATGCTGGCACAGGCTCAGTGCCAAGAAGAATACCCTCGAAACCATGAGCTCTCACAGAATCTAAGCTCTCCAGAATGAATAATTGGTACGATCCAATCGAAGAGAAAGAGGAATAAAATGTGGCGGTACAAATGAGGACATCACCATTGAAGAGTAACTGGACTGGTGAAACCATTGCCAGAATTAGGACGGAAGAAAGATAGCCGGACCGGAAAACTGTTGCTGAAACAATGAAGAATCATCGGACCGGTGGAAACCATCTTCGGAACAAAGAAAAATCACCAGACCGGTGGAAACCGTCGCCAAAAAGAGAAGAAACCGCTACCAGTAAAAAATCACTTGGCTCTGGATACCATGTTAACAGACTGAAGAGAGAGAAAGTGATTTCATTATTATTGAATAATAACTCCATACATATGTTATACGTATATATATATACAATCGGATAGTTAGATGATATGATACTAGATTTAACAAACTATGAGATATACTAGTGTTACATGCTGTGACACACTTGAATAGGGCATCTCATCTCGCCTTTGTTATTAAATTCTCTGGTAATACAATCTACAAGAGAAACATAGAAGTAATTCAATTTATAATAACGTTTCTTCTAGCTACTTGATTTATTATGCATACATCACTTAAATATAATTGTTGATTTTCAATAGATATGTTCCTTTTCAATTGAAAACTATGAGATAAAGAAAGAAAAAAAAAATAATAACTAGCAATAATAATATAAAAAGAGTGAACATAAAAAAAGTTCAGAAACGGGGAAAAAATATAGAATTATTAAGTAAATTGAAATATTTATAACGAAAATACAATTACAAATATTATTTTATGGATGACCCAAAACTTATTTTAATTGATAATATTTTCTTCCCTTTGATCATGAAATTTTTCTACTTTGATTCATTTTAGAATATGAAATTTTGTGCCCCTGTTGGGACCAAATCCTAGATCTACCCATTTAATTATATAATATTTTTTAAGATTTTAATTATCTATAAAATAACAACTTTTTCTAAATTGAAATTTTAACCAAATCTTTTCATAAGATAAAATTAACACAACCTCACACACACATATATATATATATATATATATATATATATATATATATATATATATATATATATATATATATATATATATATATATATGAGAATTGAGAAATGTGTGTAGATAGGTTTCACTAGTAAATATTTGTTATTAATTTTTAGATCTAACAACTAGTTTAAAAGAACATAAATAAACATAAAGAAAATTTTAAAACAAAAAAGTTAAGAAAATGAGAATAAGCAATGATTAATTTATGGTAGAAGGAATGTTAAAATGATATCAATATATATATATATATATATATATATATATATAATTACAAATAATGCATGCATACCCAAATGAAAGATGTGGCCGCATATGAGCTCAGCAGTTCCTTTATGAATAAAATCCAAACAAATGCTTCATTTCTCCATTGATGGTCTATTAATTGGGGATGCTATTTGCCAAAAATCTAGAACATAAAAAGATCTCCAAAAAAATTAAAATGAAACACAACTCTCAAAACAATGAGTCTAATGAATACTGTAGGTATAAATTTATAAATTAAATACCTATATATATAGAGAATAAAAAACCAACTCATGTCCAAGGTAAAATGAGTCAGCCTATTATTTAATTGAGATACAATACTGTTTTCTTTTAAATATTTGGTAAGCAGGAAATTTATGATTTTATTGATTTTGACATAATTGGGAATTAATATAATTTAATACCCTAATAGAATAAGCAAGTAAACAATAGCATACCAACAAAACCTGGTTATAATTTCTATTGCAACATTATTTTCTTGTTGGCGCATTTGGAATATGTGCTATTTTGTTTCCATATTAATCATATATTGAATTATATGCATTTCTTGAATATTTAATATCATAGAAAATTATGTGAAATTATGGAAATATTTTGAAAGAATATTCTATCAATATGCATCAGTAAATTGGTATAAAATATAATACCAAAATATAGATTAATTAAAATATGGAATGAAGTCATGGATTAACATGAAATTAAAAATTAACGTGTAATTTTGTACGTATACCAACATTAAATATCAATTTTTTTTTTTTTACTTATTTGAGTTTCTTTGCATATGTTAAAATGGTACTTTTAATCCCATAGAAAAGACTTTTAAATAATTTACTCATACAAACTTGATATTACATTAAAGTGATCTTATAGTATGTATTAATTATTATGGGTATCTATACCTTGAAGAATGAAGTTGTATTAATGAATATATAAACATTATACGAAAGTTAAAGTGATCATTAGTATTTTGTGTTCAATATTAAAATATTAACTACTTGAATCAATTTGAACATGTCATGTGTTGAACCTCAAGTGTTTATCACTACGCCAAAACCAAGTGCTTGTAGTGAGGATACTAATTTTATATGATATTAAGTTGCAGCTAGCTCCACAATTCGAATTGAGCACACCATGTTAACCCTTCCTCAATATACTAACCTGCACAATCCCTCTTCCAGGGTGCCGACGCCAACATGCTGACCGGACATCAACATTGGTCGAGAGCATGCTTATCAGGTAGGATGTCATGACCTGCACATAACCCATCTTTGCGTGTGTGGTATCCAATATACTGAATGCTATAACATTGCCCTTCTTCTTTGTAAACGATTTTTAAATATTTTGTTCACATGAAATCAATAACATTCTGGTTTAATGGTGCTCAATATTTAACACTACAAGAAAACTGAAATTTAGTGGTCAAATAATTTATAACTAACCTTATTAATATTTTTCGCAAAAAGAAGTTAGTGATTAAAATGTGTCGTCGCCAGGGTTGTCACTTTGCAAGTGACTAATCACACTTTGCGACAAAATATTAGAAGTTCGTGGCAAAATAATTTAAGAACATATTATGTTGCAAACACAATCAATATAGATAAATATTTAAAGACTAGTTACAGTAGTTTGTTCTAAAGTTTCATATTTTTATTTAAATATGGAAAATTACTTAGTGACAGAGAGGTGAATAGTTGTTGCTAAGTTAGTAGTGAAATTTGAAATATTTGTTGCTAAAATTTAAAATATATGATTTGTAGTAGTTTAGTGATGATTCTATTATTTTCGCCACTAGTGTGAGCAACAAATTGTAATACTTTGTTGCTAAAATATATATTTACGACAAATTAAGATTTTTTTTGAAAGGAGCGACAAATTACATTTTCGTGGCAGTTTTCAATTTTGTTGTAATGTAGGAGAAGATATTTCTAAAGAAACCTAAGTTGTATGATATATTTAATTATTTGGTATACATTATTAACATCTCTAATAGCACACATATATTATCTATTAATATATAATTACAGATATTTATCAGTTCAAACTTTTCGTTAGACAAAATATTTATCTATTTAATGAACTCATTTGGCATGTTTGTCTTAGAGACAAAATGGTAAGATTAAAGCAAAAACTTTATGGTTCAAAGAATATTAGATGATATCAACATACACATAGTTATAAGTAAGTGTACTGCATACGCAAATTAAAGAGAGACGACCACATTTGAGCTAAGCCTTTCCAACAATCTTATACCATCAAGAACCAAATTCAGAAATTTGATGCATCATATAGATGATTTATCAATTAAGATAACATTTTGTTTCCCAAAAAGCTAGAATATGAGAAACACATACACAACATACTATATATTTCTTTGATGACTGCAAAACCAATGAGAGAATCGAATGAAAGTTGTAGGTAGAAATGTAAAACTAACTCAATATGGCAAAAACAATTCATTTCCAAAGTAACATGTGTTACCTTGTCGTTTAATTTAGTTCCAATTGAATTTATTTTAATATATTGTAAAATGGCAATTTATGATGTGTTGATTATAGTTTTTATGGATTATGATAAAGTTTTACCCAGAAAAAATATACCCCCAAGTCAATAGAACACACACAAAAAAAAAAAAAAAAAAACCTAGATATATTTGAAATTACACACATATATTATTCTCTTGCTGGAGTATTATGAATCATGTGCTAGTAACATATGCATTTTAGTTTGACATAGAAATATTGATGTTGAACGTATACTTTTCAATTTATACTTGAGAGCTTTTAACCGTATCCATTAATATGGGGAAAATTCATTTTTAGTCCTATCACAGAGATATTGTCCGTTTTTAGTTCTGTTAAAATTCGATTTTCAATTTTAGTCTTATAATTGAAAAAATTATTCAATTTAAGTCCTTTTTTGGCCTGATATTCGATTTCCCAACCAAATTTCGGTGAGTGTGCTACACTCACCCCAAATCTGAACATTTCAACCAATTTATACTGACATAACCCTTTTTCACATCTGAATTTTTATTTTTTTTGATGTTATTTCATTTACATTTAATTGACACATCATATTTTCGATAAATTGAGATTTCACATTTTTATGATTTTTGTTTAATTAATTGAATTTTCTATTTTTTTGTTCTGTTTTTTTGTTTAATTAATTAAATTTTCTATTTTTTATTCTATTTTTTTTTATTTTTGTTTGATTGAGATTTATGTTTTATATTTTACATTTTTATGTTTTTTGTTTAATTAATTGAATTTTATATTTTTGTTCTGTTCTTTATTTTTGTTTTATTGAGATTTATGTTTTATATTTAATTTTTAGTGAAACTATGATGTGGTAATTAAGTGTAAATGAAATAATATCAAAAAATTGACTGAAATGTTTAGATTGGGGGCGAGTGTGCTACACTTGTCGGAATCTGATCGTGAAATCGAAAATCAGGCTAAAAAAGGACTTAAATTGGACAATTTTTTCAATTACAATACTAAAATTGAAAATCAAATTTTAACGGTATTAAAAACGGATAGTACCTTTGGGACAATACTAAAAATGAATTTTTCCCCATTAATATTGTTTAATGTACCAATATTTTTCTCTTCTCTATTAGCTAGTTATTTGAGAGATTCTTTGCATCATACATAAATTTTCATCCCATGATACTATTCAGTTCATGTATCATTTACCAGTATACTATATATATACATAATAGTTTTGTTGTAATCCTCAAGAAAGAACTTTTAAAGCATTTAGTTGTACAAACTTGATACTATATTAAAGTCATCTCAAAATATGCAATAAGTATTACACGTGCCTGAAATTAGAAGAACAAAGTTATGATATGATCATACAAAGATGTCAAAGTAAAAAACAATTAATGTTTATTATTTATGTTGAACATATAAAGGGTAAGCCATTACAGACTTATATTTGAACATGCATGTTTGGAATGATATTGCATTTTCCCTTCTCTTTTGTAAATTTTAATAACTTTTTTCACACAATATCAACAATATTAGATTGAACAATGGTCATCATCAAAGAGAAGACATTCATAATAAAAAGAATATAAGTTTTACGATAGATAAATTTTGTATACATGATTAGCATCTCTAATGGCACATATATATTACATATTAATATATTATTTGTATATAAATATATGTTTGAAATTTTGGTCCACAAAATTATGTAACTCGTTATCAATGAGTAAATTAAGTATGTATGTCATTACAAAATTTATAAGAATGGGTGAACTTTGAAATTTTCTGGATCAAGAAGTGTGTTATTAAAGATATTAACATATTAGAAAAGATTACAAGCGTCCTGATCATTATAGTTGGATATCCCGCCAAACCTAACATTTCTCCATTCTTTGAACTAATTGTAACGCCGTTAATTTTTGTTCTAAATTTCCCGTTATGCCCTTAAGTTTGCTCCATCTCTACCCATGCAACTCTCCTTCACTGCTCTCTCACATATCTTCAAAGTTGAAACAATGGGAAGGTAATTGAAGGATAGAAGAGAGTAAAAGAAAGAGGAGGTGAGGCCACAAAATGCACAGTTCCATATTGTGCACAGTTATTATTATTCTTTTTTATTATTTATTTATTCTTTTTTGAGCAAAGATTATTGTGCACAGTTTCATATTGCTGCTTCTGCTGCTATTTCTATTTATCTCTCCCTCACAAGCTACCGCAATTATGCTACAATTTTTCTCTCTGCAATTCAAATATTTTGTCTAACAAATTCTCTAATATTTGAATGTGGGAATCATAATTTGAATGTTATGCAAATGGATATAATAGACTCTTCTTAAAATTAGGTTGATTATGTAAAAGCATGCAGGAAAATAGTTGTCAACTAAAGTCTATATGCTAAAGTCTTGTTTTTTTTGACCTCCAGTCATGGGTCTTGGGTACAACGTACAACATTAATGATCCAAACATTTTAGATAAGAAAATACAAGATATCTCACATTCGCCTAGGTTGAAGTATTACAGGTTCTACTTACTCGTCTGTCATTAATTGCCCTAAATAGAGGATTATCATCATATATATATCTGCAATGTTTCCATCATCATCATCATCTTGCACTGGCCACTGGCTATGCTCAACCACTCTACAATTTGGGCATCTCATCTTGCCTTTATTTTTGAATTCTATGGTAATACAATCTACATGACAAACATAGAAGTAATTCAATTTATAATAACGTTTCTTCTAGCTACTTGATTTATTATGCATTCATCATTTAAATTACTCATTTTCAATAGATAAAAAAAAAAAAAAAAAAAAAAGGACAAATTGAAAACTAGTATAATAACATAACAAAAGGTTGAAACTAGCAAAGCAAAAATAGGTTTTTTAAAGCTGAAATTGACTCTTTTATCCTTAATGAAAAGAAGGGTCAATGGAGCAACCAACAAGCAAAAATAAAAAAAAAATTTGCATGACCCCTACGATGCATGCACACTAGTTGCACGACTTGCACAACCCATGCGCACGAGCTGCACAATTCACACGTGCTGAACGACATGCACGACTCATGTGAAAAGTTCATTTTTGAAATTCATACTAACTATTCTTCAGAAATTTCAGAAGATATCTTGATGAGTGGAAGAAACCTTAAGGAATGCATTACATTTCTCCTCTATGAATGAAACCTTAAAGATATGGCCGCATATGAGCTCAGCAATTCCTTTACTCCAATCAATAAACTCCAAACAAATGCTGCATCTCGCCATTGGTTGTCTATCAACTGGGGATGCCATTTTCCAGAAAGCTAGAATATAAAAAGAGATCTTCAAAAAAAATTAGAGTACACAATATTCTCAAACAATGAGTCTAATATATGAATATTGCAGGTAAAAATTTATAAAATATCTCTATATATAGTGTTGGTCCCAGTGGTATAAGGTTAAGAGGGGGGTGAATTAACCTTATCAAATTTTTCAACTTTTGCTCCAAAGGATGTTAAGTCCCTGATGAACAGGTAGTTAGTAAGCTTACTGCTCGATAGGTTCCTGCTCAGGCAGTGACCTCAGGACTTAGACAGAGAAAGTAATGCACAGCGGAAATACTTATGATTTTTGAAACACGCTTTGAATGCAGTATGCTCAGATGCAGATAGATGGATATAAAGCTATAAATAACACAATCAAGCTTATAGAGGTTCAAGGGTGGAGTAATCCCTCTACGTCCTCTCTACTCTTTCACAAGGAGGAACTTTGTTAAAGTAAGTTTGATTTACAATAGACTCAACTAACACAAACTATACTCTAAACAAACTGTTAGCTCTATCCACACAGGTAGCTGCACAGTGACCAACTATCGACCCACACAGGATCTCCACACAGGTTAATCGACCCACACATGATCCTTTCTCTTCTTCAGAGAGATTACAGCTTAGCAGGGTCAACTCCTGCCTAAGCGACTCCTATCAGACTTAGAATAAGGTGAGAGATTTAAACACAATCAAATGCAGCAAGCTCCTTGAACTTCAGAAGATCACAAAGGTAGCTGGCTTGCTGCTGCTCAGTCTGATTAACTTGAGTGTATGAGCTTTTTCTTGTAAGAGATTTGCTTCGTGTTTGTTAGCTTCTAAGTTCTCTCTTGGTTGTATATGTTGTTGGTTGTTACTTTTGTATATCAGACTTCCATATATATAGGCATCAGATATTTTTCTGTCCGTTGGAAAGGTAGTCCTTTGCATGATGAGGTGTCTCTTCCTGATTGGTTCTGCCGATCTTCTGACACCTGTTCTGAAATGCCTTCATTCTGTTGTGCAACTGCTTTGTCCTTTGTCTGCGCAACTTCATTCTGCAGACTGCTTGTACTGTGTCCTTGCTGCTTTTTTATACATGGCAGATTCTGATTTGTTAGAACTGGAGTGACTCTACTGGCTAGTCAGGTTGCATTGACTCTGATGTTTCTGGTAGTATCCTCTTCGAGTGAGTCAGCTTCCTTGACTATCTCCAGGTTCCTTGTAGCATCCTTTTTGAGTAAGTAGGTCAGCTTCCTTGACTATTTCCAGGTTCTTTGTAGCATCCTTTTGAGCAAGTAGGTCAGCTTCCTTGACTATCTCCAGGTTCCTTGTAGCATCCTTTTGAGCATTGATTACAGGTTTCCTGATACTTGGTGCAGGTAGCAGGGACTCGGCTTCCTGGTTACTTGGCAGAATCTTCAAGTCTTTCCAGCATCCTTGCCTTAGCATATTTACATATTAAGTTTATCCAGATAGCTAAAGATCTAGTCTATTACACGTTTTGTCTCATCAAAATCTATTACATTTCATCCTATCATATAGAGGGAAAAAAAAATACTCCATGATAAATTGAGTCAACATGCTATTAAATTGAGATCTAATACTATATTCTCTTTGATATTAGGTAATCTGGAAATTTATGGTCTGTTGATTTTGACATTAATTGATAATTATTATAATTTACCCTAAGAAAATGAACTAGTAAACAATAGCGCACACCAACAAAACCTTGTTATAATTTAACATAAATATTATTATCTTGTTGGCGCATTTGGAATTTGTGCTATTTTGTTTCCATATTAACCATATATTGAAAATATATATATTTCTTGCTTCTTTAATATCATAAAAAAATATGTGAACTTATGGACATATTTTAAAAGAATATGCATCAATAAATTGGTATAAAATATAATGCCAAAGTATAGAGTAATTAAAATATAGAATGAAGACATGGATTAAGATGGAATTCAAAATTAACGTGTAATTTTGTATAAATACCAATTTTTACTTATTTGAGTTTCTTTGCATATGTTAAAATGGTACTTTTAATCCAATAGAATTTTTGTTTAATTAATTTACGCATACAAACTTGATACTACGTTAAAGTGATCTCACAGTATGTAATAATTATTACAGGTATCTATATATATATACCTTGAAGAATGAAGTTGTATTACTGATCATCTAAACATTATATTGAAGTTAAAACGATCATTAATCTTTTATGTTTAATATAAAAATATTAACAACTTGAATCAATATGAATATGTCATGTGTTGGACCTCAAGAGTTTACCACTACGTCAAAACCAAGTGCTTGTAGTGAGGATACTAATTTTATTTGATATTAAGTTGCAGCTAGCTCCGCAATTTGAATTTAGCCCTTTCCTCAGTATACTAACCTTGACAATCCCTCTTTCAGGGTACCGACCCGAACATGCCGACCGAACCTCAACAATGGTTGAGAGGATGCAGATTAGGTAGGATGTCATGACCTGCACACTATCCGTCTTTGATGGTGCCGCACCCAATATATTGAATGCTGTAATCTAAAGTTAGTAGCGAAATCTAAAATATTTGTTGCTAAAATTTTAAAATATATGATTTATAGTACAAGTTTAGTGATGATTCTATTATTTTCGCCACTAGTGTTAGCAACAAAGTGTAATACTTTATTGTTAAAGTTTACATTAGCGATAAATTTAGATTTTTTTGAAAGGAGCTAGTTACGTATTACATTTTCGTCCCTAGTTTTTGTCGCAGTTTTTAATTTAGTCTGCAAATAAATATAATATACTCTTCTAAAAATTAGGTTGATCATGTAAAAACATGCAGGAAAATAGTTGTCAACGAAAGTCAACTATGCTAATGTCTTGTTTTTTAGACCTCCATCCATGGATCTTTGGTACAACGTCAACATTAATGATCCAATCCAAGCATTTTAGGTAAGTAAAATAAGATATATCACATTCGCCTAGATTGAAGTATTACAGGTTCTACTCTGATTCCTCTTTCATTAATTGCCCTAAATAGAGGATCGTCATCATATATATCTGCAATGTTTCCATCATCATCATCATCATGCACTGACCACTGGCTATGCTCAACCACACTACAGTTTGGACATCTCATCTCGCTTTTGTTTTTAAATTCTCTGGTAATACAATCTACAAGACAAACATAGAATTAAATAATTCAATTTATAATAACCTTTCTTCTAGCTACTTTTTATTTATTATGCAAACATCAATCATTTAAATTGCTGATTTTCAACATATAAAAATATTTGTTATTTTTAGATCTGAAAATAGAAAAAAATGAGAGAAAGAACAACTGGTATAAAAGAACATAAATAAACATAAAGAAAATTTTAAAACAAAAAGTTAAGAAAATGAGAATAAGCAATGATAATTTTATGGCAGAAGGAAATGTTAAATGATATCTATATACATATAATTATAAATAATATATGCATACCCAAATGAAATATATGGCCGCATATGAGCTCAGCAACTCCTTTACTCCTATTCCGAACAACAAAATCCAAACAAATGCTGCATTTCTCCATTGATGGTCTATTGAATGGGGATGCCATTTGCCAAAAATCTAGAATATAAAAAGATCTTCAAAAAATTAAGATAAAACACAACTCTCAAAACAATGAGTCTAATGAATGTTGTAGGTATAAATTTATAAATTAAATACCTGTATATATAGAGAATAAAAAAAACAACTCATTTCCTAGGTAAAATGAGTCAGCCTACTATTTAATTGAGATCCAATACTGTTTTCTTTTAAATATTTGGTAAGCATGAAATATATGATTTATTGATTTTGACATAATTGGGAATTAATATAATTTAGTACCTTAATAGAATAAGCAAGTAAACAATGGCACACCAACAAAAAAAAAAAAAAAAAAAACCTGGTTATAATTTCACATAAATATTATTATCTTGTTGGCACATTAGGAATATGTGCTATTTTGTTTCCATATTAATCACATATTGAATTATATACATTTCTTGAATCTTTAATATCATAGAAAATTATGTGAAATTATGGAAATATTTTGAAAGAATATTATATCAATATGCATCAATAAGTTGGTGTAAAATATAATGCCAAAATATAGATTAATTAAAATATAGTATGAAGACATGGATTAACATGAAATAAAAAATTAACGGTTAGTTTTTTACGTATACCAATATTAAATATCAAATGTTTTTTTACATATTTGAGTTTCTTTGCATATGTTAAAATACTACTTTTAATCCCATAGAAAAGACTTTTAAATAATTTACTCATACACACTTAATACTACATTAAAGTGATCTTACAATATGTAGTAATTATTACGGGTATCTAGATTGAAGTTGTATTAATAATCATATAAACATTATAAAAAAGTTAAAGTGATCATTAGTCTTTTGTGTTCAATCTTAAAATATTAACTAGCTACTTGAATCAATTTGAGCATGTCATGTGTTGGACCTCAAGTGTTTACCACTAGAAAATACTCAAATGCCCATTGTGGACAACTCTTAATATGTCCATCAATGACGTGTAATGATCTCATCTCCTCATTATATGGAAAGTGAAATTAATAGATATTCTGGATTTTTGACACATCAGCAGTAGGCTGTACCCACGGTGAGTAGGTGAGCAGGATTGATTTACCACTGCATCAAGATGAAGTACTTGTAGTGAGGATACTAATTTTTATGATATTAAGTTGTAGCTTGCTCCACAAGAAAACTAAAATTTAGCAGTGAAATAATTTTATCGCTAACCTAATAAATTTCATGGCAAACAGAATTTTAGTGATTAAAATGTGTCGTCGGAAGGGTAGCAAAGTAATTAAAGAGTACATTAAGTTGCAAACACAATTAATATAGATAAACATTTAATGACAGGTTACAGTAGTTCTTTGCTAAAGTCTTTCTTATTTTTATTTAAATAGGAATAAATTACTTAGTGACGAAGAGGTGAAGAGTCGTTGCTAAGTTAGTAGCGAAATCTGAAATATTTGTTGCTAAAACTTTAAAATATATGATTTATAGTACAAGTTTAGTGATGATTCTATTATTTTCTCCACTAGTGTTAGCAACAAAGTGTAATACTTTATTGTTAAAGTTTATATTAGCGATAAATTTAGATTTTTTTGAAAGGAACGACATATTACATTTTCGTCACTAGTTTTTGTCGCTGTTTTTAATTTTTGTTGTAGTATAAGAGAAGACATTTCTAAAGAGCACCTAAGTTCTATGATATATTTAACGATTTGGTTTACATTATTTGCAGATCTAATAGCACATATATTAGTTATTAATATAATTATAGATATTTATCTGTTCAAACTCTTCGTCAAACAAAGTCTTTCGCCTTTAATGAACTCATTTAGTATGTTTGTCTTAGAGACAAAATGGTAAGATTAAGCAAAAACTTTATGGTTCAAAGATTATTAGATGATATCAATATATATATATATATATATATATATAGTTATAAGAAAGTGTATGTGTATGCAAATTAAAGAGAGACGACCACATTTGAGCCAAGCCTTTCCAACGATGTTATACCATCAAGAACCAAGTTCAGACATATGATGTATTGATGCATATATAGATGATTTATCAAGTATTTACCAAAAATCTAGAACATGAGAAACACATACACAACACACTATATATTTCTTTCATGACTGCAAAAAATGAGAGAGTCAAATGAATGTTGTAGGTATAAATGTAAAACTAACTCAATATTGCAAAATCAATTCATTTCCAAAGTAAAATGTGTTACCTTGTCATTTAATTCAGATCCAAATGCTTTTTTTTTTTAATATATTGTAAGATGATAATTTATGATATGTTGATGATAGTTTTTATAGATTATGATAAAGTTTTACCCAGAGAAAATATATTGGTAAGCAGAACACAAAAAAAAAAAAAAAAAAAAAAACCTAGATATATATGAAATTATACACACATATATATTATTCTCTTGCTGGAGTATTAGGAATCATGTGCTAGTAACATATACTTTTTATAAGTTTGACGTAGAAATATTGATGTTGAACATATACTGTTCAATTTATACTTATGTGTTTTTAATTGTCTCCATTAATATTGTGTAATATGCCAATATTTATCTAAGCTCTATTAGCTAGTTATTTGATTTACTTTGCATCATACATAAATTTTTCATCTCATGATATTATTTAGTTCATATATGTATCATTTACCATTATATTGTACCTCATGCACATAATAGTTTCGTTTGTAATCCTCAAGAACTTATAAATTATTCAGTTGTACAAACTTGATACTATGTTAAAGTCATGTCAAAATATGCAATAATTATTACACGTGTCTGGACCTAGAAGAACGAGGTTCTAATATGATCATACATAGATGATGTCAAAGGAAAAAACAATTAATCCTTATTATTTGTGTTGAACATATAAAGGGTAAGACATTAAAGACTTATATTATAACATGCATGTTTGGAATGATATTGCATTTTCCCTTTTCTTTTGTAAATATAATCTTTTTTCACACGATATCAACTATATTTAAATTGAAAAATGATCATCGTCAAAGCGAAGAAATTCATAAAAAGAAGATAAGTTTTACGATAGATAAATTTTGTATACATATTGATTAGCATCTCTAGTGGCATATATATATATATATATATATATATATAAAATTTATTAATGTAATTATTTAGAATTAACTGTTCAAATATTTTGTTTAACAAATTCCCTAATATTTGAATGTGGGAATCATATTTGAATTATGTTATGCAGATAGATATAATATACTCTTCTTAAAATTAGGTTACTTATGTAAAAAGCATGCAGGAAAATAGTTGTCAACGAAAGTCAACTATGCTAAAGTCTTCTTTTTTTGTCCTCCATTCATGGGTCTTTGGTACAACGTCAACATTAATAATTCAACATTTTAGATAAGTAAATATAAGATATCTTAAAATCTCCTAGGTTGATGTATTATAGGTTCTACTCTGATTCGTCTCCCATTAATTGCCCTAAATAGAGGATCATCATGATCATATATATCAGCAATGTTTCCATCATCATCATCCTGCACTGGCCATTGACTATGCTCGATCACTCTACAGTTTGGGCATCTCATCTCGCTTTTGTTTTTCAATTCTCTAGTAATACAATCTACAAGACAAACATAGAATTAAATAATTTAATTTATAATAACCTCTCTTCTAGCTACTTAACTTATTATGGATACATCGATCAATCATTTAAATTGCTGATTTTCATATATAAAAATATTTCTTATTTTTAGATCTGAAAATAGAAAAAAATGAAAGAACGACTAGTATAAAAGAATATAAATAAACATAAAGAAAATTTTTAAACAAAAAAATTTAAGAAAATGAGAATAAGCAATGATAAATTTATGGTAGAAGGAATGTTAAATGATATCAATATACATATAATTATAAATAATGTATGCACACCCAAATGAAAGATGTGGCCGCTTATGAGCTCAGCTATTCCTTTAATAATAAAATCCAAACAAATGCTGCATTTCTTCATTGATGGTCTATTAACTGGGGATGCCATTTCTTCAAAAAATTAAGATAAAACACAACTCTCAATACATAATATCGTTCCATATGTTATATATATATATATATATATATATATATATATCACAATTATTTATATGCATAAGGTGCCGACCCAACCCGAGGGTAAATTTTATGCACCCACTCTCTTATCATGCGCTTAACCTTTATGCTATGTTAGTATAACTTTTATATTATGTTCGCATAACCTTAATGTTATGTTAGTTTAAATTTTGCGTTATTCTAAACATATAATACATTTTTAACTTTTATGTTATAATATTATTACCTTTATGTATAATAATTTAACATTTATGGTATAATAATATAATCTTTATTTATTTTTTTAAGTTAAAGTACTACATAATAGGTTATGATATTTGTATATAAAGGTCATACTAATATAACATAAATGTTAAATTATTATAATATAAAGATATAGCTATACTATATGAATTTTATGTTGAAAAAAATTTATAAGTAATAGCACTTAAACGTTATACTAATATAATATGAAGGTATAATTATACTACATGAATTTTATATTGAGAAAAGTATAAATGATATAAGATAAAGGTTATAATTATATAATATAAAGGTCATTATATAAATTGAAAAACGATAATAATAATTTGAGTGCGGATCTAACCCGCGCACATCCAATTGCACCATGCAACCCATGCATAAAACACTACTATACATATATATATATATAAACTGTAGCCTGCATTATTTAATTTATAAGCTGTATCATTTTTTTTTGTTTTAATTATATTTATTTATGATTTTTTATTAATGACAATAAATATTTATAATAGCTTATCCTATATATATATATATATATATAATCCTGCACACCACTGATGTTAAATGAGTTGTAGCCTGCATCTATTTAATTTATAAATTGTATCATTTTTTTGTTTTAATTATATTTATTTATGATTTTTCATAAATTACAATAAATATTTATAATAGTAAGCTTTTATCCTAAAACTTGATTTATAAAAGTTTAATATCTTAATCATTAAATATCAATAAATTTATTATACAAGATAAAAAATAATAGCATATTTTGAAATATTTGGCAGGGCTAAAGCCCCACACTGCCATGGGAGGAAACGTCCCTGCCTCCATGGTAGTATACGTAATTCACAATTTATTTTTTAATATTGTAGTGTCCACATATGATTCAATTTGTGTTAAAAGATATTTACTTATAGTAGACCTAAAAATTGATTTTTTGAACATAGAAGATTGAAAACAAAATGTGAAAGATAAAATATGAAAAATCCAATAAGACAAAGACAGAGAAGCTAATATTTTTTGCCAAACTATAAACTATGTTTTTATATAATTTACAATTTGATTAAAAAAGTTTACAATTAAATAAAAATTTAATTCTTTTTACTAATAGCCTGAAACCCGATTGATATTAAAAAATCCTTTTAATTGACTCATTCAACCGCTAGGCCTGTCCATTTAACATCCCTATTCATAAATACCTTCATGAGGAGACACACACCCCCATGGGGATAGACGTAACATTCACATGAATTCCCACATTGCTAATAAGATTTCATACCAATATATACTACATGATTAATATTATTGTTCGTATATACAACTATTTACATCACTGCATAGACATGGCTTCACCAACCTTAAGAAAAGTTATATACACAACACTTACATGCCAAACAAGCCTCACTTCCAAAATCATACGAGTGAGTATACGCTCGAAATATGTACACAAGGAAACCACTCGAGATATCAATGAAATCTTGAGAAATACTAAAAGTTCCCCAAAATTGCAAACATATTCAATATATAGCAATGTAAACGCTTGTTATCCCAAAGAATTTTTACTTTGATTCAGCAGCAAGTCCTTCATTTCTATATACGATTGGAGCTCTTTCAGCGCATCGGCTGTAGTCTTGGGTGCAGTAAGCTTCGGATCTTGTGAGATGTCATGGCGAAGAGGTGGTGCTTTCTTCAGCATATGAACTAGGGCACCAACGGCTAGAAACCTTGCAGAAGCACAAATTTGATGTAACTCAAAAAACAAGACCCATCAAATACTCAAAGAAGGTTGCAGAGTGCACAAGAGGCTAGATTTTTAAATCAGGCACTCTCTTAAAACTAGAAATTACCGTGGCATTTTTTGTGGGTTACGTGATTTTAACATTAAACCAAATGAAGACTAAAACTTGTAGAGTTATAATATGCAGTAACCATGATAAAACAAACCATTGAGGTTGTTAAACTTCATGCAGTTCATAAATCATATGGCTGTAGCCTGTTGCTGCAGCCATAGACAGAAAGTATATTGGTGCCAAGGGAGGTTGGCCCCTCTATATTTTTTTGTGAAAAAAATATAATACGAGTAAGAGGATTCTTAGTCAAGTTTACTTACAAAATTTGTAAAGTTCCTTTATATTAGCTATCATCAGTTATCCAAAAAAGACAAACTGAAATACAAATTAGACCAATTCAATTCTTAAATGGAAGCAGCAGTAAAACTTAAAACCAATGATTTTCACAGAAAAGATATCTCACCGTATCACATAATTGCCAAAAAAGAGAGGCCTAATTCTAGTTAACTTTTGGACCTTAACATTTTCATGAGGCTATTAATCCTCTTTTCATGAGGCTATTAATCATCTAGAGCTAGAAACTTGGAGAATAAATGCAATCAATTAATTTATTGAATGCTACAAGATATCCCCAACAACCAACAGATGAAGAAGAGTCACGTTAAGAAAGCAAAGCTGGAATGAGTGCATGGAAAATTGAACACTCAAGATGTCTATTCCTTAGAAGATATTAAACAGGAAATTCTTAGATAGAGAGCCAAAGATTGAACGAAAATCAACAAAGGAAAAATAAGGCTACCCATATGGAGCTCCGGATAAGTAGGTCATCCAAAAAAGAAGCCACTGAAGTCAGCATCAAAGTAAGAAGTTCAGACTATTATCAGCAAAATGATTGGACCAGAAATGAAGAAAAAGAATTGGTTGAGCCAGGCATGATTCAACATCGAAGGATAACAGTATAGCATCCTCCCTCAGATCAGATGATCAGATGAATTTTTTTTGTTTAACTTTTAATCGGCAAGATATAATATAATGCATACATAAATATATATATATATATATATAAGAGATAAGTTCTATGTAGTTATTTAAAGATAAAAGGTAAGTCGAAGTGAAGAATTCATGGAGGGGAAACTTGCAAGATGAAGAAAAAGAACAAAGAAGTTTCAGGAGACAATCAAGAAAACGACGAATTCATTCCTCTTCTACTCAGCATGAAGATTAAGTTTCCAGAGGGAAAAATTATAGTTCTGTTGCAAATCAAAAATATTTTCTTATTGATGAAAGTATAACTAAACTACTCATAGTTGAGTTGCATGAGAATTGAATTTGAATGTTTGAAACTTTAGTTGAAAAGTCATCAAATAATTAACACTGCTGCCGAATAAATTTTTCAAAAAAAGCAAACAGTATTTCAGCTAGATCAAACACTATATTGTGTTCGTCAGATTCCAGAAAATAGTTTAGGCTGATTGCCCAATCTGAAAAAATCTTTATGTTCAATAAAGCACTAGTAACTTCAACTTGTTTAAAGCCTAGAGAACAAGTGTATCATGAAAAAAGATATTCAGTCTATAACTGAAAGAACAAAACCAAGCAGAACATCTCCTGCAGGAAATGTCTGATTTTATTTCAGAACTGGATCTTTTATTCCTTCAGATCCCAGACACAATTCTAATAATATTTGCATTGCATACTTTCCAGTCTCATTTTTAAAGAATGATGGATTAGATCCTAAACATCCATGTTTTTCCCATCCAATAATATTGCCTAATTGAACACATCTAATACCAATTCAACAGAGATTCAGTCATTCACACATTTAAACCAATTAGACATTTGCAACAAAAAACATCAGATTCTAGAGTAAAGCAAAGATGGTATATGCAAAACCTGTATTTCTTATGCATAGTTTGACATGTAACTTTCAACCTTGTGACTTTCTATAACTTCTTTCAGTATAACCCTTGCTCTATAATCATAAAGCTCTCTTCCTCTAAATACAGAAATGAACACAAGACAAAATAATTCAACAATCAACTTTCTTCAAATAGGTATAAAGTTCTAGAAGCAACATTTAGGAATTAGGACCAATCAATTTCATTAGAGTTAGTAAGTTCACTGCATAATGTGTCTGAAAGCACAGTAAGTGGAGAATATCACTGCCAGGCCTCACTCAGACCCCCTAATAAAAAGGTCTCCACAGGATGAAAAACAATTAAGTCTGTTGATATATCTATCTATTCATGCAACCTTTTAGGCAGATTTAGTCATTTTTTCCTGTTTGGTGAATATTTTTAGCTCCTAAATCATATGTGCTAATTCTCATTTCTCCGGCATAAATTGTCTCCCCCCACCCCCAAAAAAAGAATTCAACATCCCCTATATAGTAAGTAGGCTTAGTACTGCAATTCAGATATTATATGTAACAGGATGAGAACAGAGTATTCATAAAATGTATATAAATGTGGCGAAACACCATTGATTTGAAATCTTGGGAACATTAAAGTCCACTCAATAGGATGCAATAATTACCTGGAACCAGGATCTACCATGTCATCATCATCTACAACAAATGGTCCATCATAATCATCCTGAAACGACAACCTACTCGAAAATGATTTTGATGGCGAACTATTAGATGACGGTTTCAGCCCATATATCTTCCGTGGCTCATCCTTGTTGAAAGACAACAACTGCAGCATAAAGCTTTACTTGCTAAAATGTTTGACACAAGCGAAAAAAAAAAAAGAATTATGCAGATTATAATAAAAGCATATACCTTGTCAACTGTTGGAGTGGTTCGATGAGGTCCAGAAGGTGCTGGCTCAATAAGAGTTAGTTGAGTAGTTTTTGTGGGGGACGAAGGAGGCATCAGCTGTTTGTTGGGTAATAACAGCATGCTAGAGAGCCTAGATGCAGGTATACTAACAGGAGCACTTTCAGTCCGCAAAAGAGCCTTAGATATATGACTATTGGGAATGTATGTGGGTGGTGATGGAGATGTAGCTGGTGAAAACATTGGGGAAGGCCAATACTCATCATAACTTGGATTTTTCACATGAGCTACAAATGTTTCATCAGGTAAATGACGAGGCAAGCCTGACGGAGGGAGACGGCGAGAATGCTGCTTTGATAATGAGGCATGAGATTCAGAGTATGTGGGCGAAGGTGAAGGTGAAGGGTTCACCGAAGGGGGTGATGCTCTATACAAATCATAACTCCAACTATGACGCCTACCAAATGGAGATGAAGTTGGGGAATTTTGTGATATGAGACCAGATGGGAACCTTTTCAGAGGTTCAGCCATGGGACTCCCTACATATTCTGTAATGAATTGTGGGGACATAGGAGTTGAAGGCTCGGAACTGACATCCAATAACGATGACCGATACAAGACTGAGAGGCAAAGCCTACCACAAGAAGTGTCAACTGGAGTGAACACGAAATGCTGCATATCTGCCTCTTCTCTGTGGGTGAATGGCTCCACAAAAGATGAAACCCGATGGCCAAGATTACACAACCGAATTTGGGCCGATGAAGTGAGATCACGAAACAACTTATATGCGGGCAAAAGCCTTACTGTCGCATACAAAGACCTTAACAACAGTATCGACTTCTTGTACAATGCAGGAGCACTAGTACAACTATTGGACCTCTTAGTCCCAGATGAACTACCTCCATTACCACAACTCTTCTTACTCTCATACTGCAGAACCCATCTCTCAATAATCTTCTCATTCTTCGCCTCACACCCAAATTCATCATTATCCGAGCCGTAATAATAACGCTCTTTGGCAGATGAATTCTGCCCAGGCCCTCCTTTAGGGGAGAAATTCAAGGGGTCCCAATCAATAGGCCTCTGCATTAATATAACATCAACAATCATGGGTTCAAGATTACTCTGCCGCCAAAAGTCTATGTTTTCCAAGGCAGCAGGACAATCCCTAAGTGCAAGGTTAAACCACTTATCCCTTGGCCTAAAACTCGAAGAGGAGGATGATGACGAGGATGGGGACGATAACACCTGCTCGCCACTATAATTACGAGATGAAACATAAGGACAACGTGATTCCAGTATTATGTGAAGACTTTTAGCAAAAAATTCTGTTATTATCTGCTCCATCTTTGCAGCATCTGAATGACTATTTCCATTATAAGAAGCCATGAATTCTCACAACCCCAAAACACTATTTCCCCAAACGATCACTACCAAAATTTCCCCACGGCACTTCCACACCAAATTCAAGCGATATCAAGAACCCCAACACAAGAGAAAATATGCAGGGACAAAATTGAACCCCAAATTCGACTAATAGCAATATAATCGTACCCCCAAAAAAAACCAAAAAAAAAAAAAAACAATGAAGCAGAAGAGTTGGCTCAGTGACTACTTCGATAGTTGCCTGCAAGCAATCCAGGGGGGACTCCAGGGGTATTTTCGTCCGTTCACGTCTCTGTCTAGCTATCTATCTGTGGTTCATATGCTTCTATATATGCATAGATATAGAAAAAAATGCTGAAAATGTACAGCGAATTTACTTGCAGAATGAGGAAGAAGACTTGAGATGAAGTAGAAGTTGAATCAGTTTTCCAGATAGAGATTTTAACTTTTTCTTTTTAGTTTGAAGACTCCAATTTTGATATGGGGTTTGAGAGAGAGAGAGATTTGGCGTGTGAGGATGGATATATTTTGGGGGTGGTGGAGTTGTTATTTATTTTCTAATCTGGGGGCGTAAATCGCGATGCACGATATAAATCTTATAATTTATATTGTATTTAGCTAATGTAGTGAAAATATTTATATAAATATATAAATTGATTAGTGAAAATTTTCGATTCAACAAAAACTAAAATAATTTTTTTTCTATATTGTAGTTAAATAATAAATTGGATATATGTTTATATCTTAAATTGTAATTATATAAAGCAAATGTGAATATAGGTGGGAATTTCCTGTATTTAAGTTTGAATCTATATTTCCTCCATAAATGGTAAAGCAAAATAAATTGTCATATGATCTAACATTTTCCTGAAATGTTTGGTCTTGTTACCCTTGATAAAGAATAATTCATACAATATTTGTTGTTAATCTCAAGTGGTGTCCCAAGGTTTAGAGAGGATAAATGAATCTTGGTCGATTTTCAAAATCTTTTTCAATTTTACTGTTCTTCATGTTAGTTGAACTTATAGCACCAGCAGTTACTGCAAAGCACTAGCAGTTACTGCATCACAGCATCTTTCTTCTTATTTATTTTCGTTGCGTAAAACTTTAAGTTACAGCGTGCAGCACCTTAGATTTGTAGTGTTTACATTAGATCATAATTTTTTATTTGTTAAAAAAATGTTGAACAGTATATTTGTACGTAGAATTTTCGATATCTCAATATTCTATAATTAAAAATATTAAATATAAATATAAATATGGTAAAACCTACTATGGGTATGATTTGCCATATTTGCACCAATTGTAGTAGACGAAGGATTTGGATTATTGATTTCGTGTGTTGAATAAATCAATATTTATTGATTTATTTATGCACATATTATGTGAAGGTATTAGGCTGAATATATATTTGATTCAAGAGAGACATTTATGTGCCCTGTTAACCATATATTTTTTTATTTTTTTCACTGTAAACACGTTAGTCCTCTTCTTCTTTCTTCTTTTTTATTTTTTTATTTTTTTCTCACTTAATCTCATTCCGGCATTGGTTCTTCCTTTTTTTTTCTTTTTTTTTTCTCTCTTGTTTTTCAATTTCTTCATATGATTATTATAAATCTAAGGGAGTTTTTATTTTTCTAATACTCTAATAAATTCTTCTCTTTCTAATGTGTATAAAAATTTAAGATTTTTATTTTCTTAAAATTCTTTCTATTTTACTTTGATTCATAGCAATTTGCAACAAATTAATACAACAAATATCATAATTGGTTATTGATTTAGTAATATGAATTTACATAAAATTTGGGGAAGAAAGAAGATGAAAATTTTAGTGATACCTAAAGAGTATACAAGTGATTTCTTTCATTAAATGATCAACTAATACGTTAAGAGTAAATAATATGTAATACTTTATACTATAAGTATTAATACCTTAAATGTAAATATGTAATACCTTATATCAATATCATTCACTGAATGATATGTAAGTAATATTTTTGAGGTATTATTGATTTGTTCTATAGGTATTAGACATTTACTCTACAGGTATTACAAAATTACAAGCTTAAATTATATGTAAGTAATACCTTCAAGATATTATAAAAATATTTTTGAGGTGTTACTAATTTGTAATAACTATAAGGTATGTAATACTTGAAAGAAATATGTGTTATACATGTAAGGTACTTATGTAATATTTGAAAGGAATATATGTAATATCTGTAAGATATTTCTGTAATACTTAAAAGGAACATGTGTAATACCTATAAGGTACTTTATGTAACACCTTAAATGAAAATGTCTAATACTTGTAAGGTACTTATGTAATACTTGAAAGGAACATGTGTAATACATGTAAGGTATTTATGTAATACTTGAAATGAACATGTGTAATACCTGGAAGGTACTTATGTAATATTTGAAAGAAATATGTGTAAACCTGTAAAGTATTTATATAATATTTGAAAAGAACATGTATAATAACTGTAAGTGTTGGTCCTAAATGATTCAGAGGTACAAAAGAGGGGAATGAACATCTGTCAATTTTAGAAAAAATTTCAAATAAGCTCGCTCACTGAAAGTTATTGAAACTTACAGTAGAGCAAGAAGTCTAGCTTACAGCAATATGAGTTAATACAGTCTGTTGTTACTTAAAGTTCTTATAACGGAATATAGATTTTGACAAGATGGTTTGTTTAAAATATTTTCTTAAATATGCTTTTTATAAAACCTTTTATATGTAGAATGATGGTAAGATTAGATAGTAAGCAGATTTAAAGCAATAAATATTTATGGTCTTATAGTGGTTCGAAAGTGGTATAATCCTTCTATCTCCACTTTATTGCTTTTTCGAGTAGGAACTTCGTTAAGCAAGTTTGGTTTATAGGACTCGACCTTACAAACTATCAACCTAACAGGTAAGGCAGACCCACCTAGGATTTCTAACACTCACACAAAGTAATTGTTTATAACTTTAGACAACTTAAACACTCAATAAGGACTAAATCTTGTCAATTAAGGATATCTATTAAAACAACTTAAGCACACAACAATAAGGTAAAAATGCATATGTTTCTTCAACTAGTGCAGCGAAACAGCCTTCAGTAACTTAGAAGTTTAGAACTTGGTTTGACTATTCCTTATGATTGAGTGACTAAAACTGTATGTCTTTGAAATGCTTGAAAGTTTTGAGCGATTCTTGCTGAGTTAGAATGTAGAAGTTTCAATAGTTGTTCTAGTCGACTCTTCTTCTATTTATAGATGTAGAAATATATCCGTTGAAGGAGGCACACTCTTTCTTGAATTTGAATCTTCTTCACATATGCATGACTTATATTAAATGATTTATGGCTTTGCATTAAATTCTACGTGTCTTGCATTGCGGATCATTAAATGCAACTGTACCAGGTTGCATCTTTTCTGTAGATTGTTAGGCCACGTGTCTGTTGTAGATTGACTTTAAACTCTACAACATATAGATTGTCTCTATTGACTCTATTTTGACCCGTTGATAAAACTGATTCTTATATAAGTCTTGATCTTTCTTGTATTGCATCAAGGGTCAGCCCTATTTGCTATAATAAGTATGTCTTTGTAACTTGCAGCATGCACATTCTGGTCTTCTACAACTCAAGTTACTTCTCGTTGTAACTTAACTTATAGCGCTGTTGTATTATACTTTTATTTGCAGTTGTGCTTCAATTTACCTTTCTTTCAATTGTGCTGTCTTGAACCATTCTTGTAGAGTCTTCCACTCTTCATTTACTTGCAGCACGACTTCTTACTTAAAGTCCTCAATTCTTCCAATTAAAGCTAAGGATTCAAACCTAATCTAAGTTTCACTTAAACACGGTGAAAAATGGGGTACTCTAACTTCTATTACAAAGCTCTTTTATCTCATCAAAAACTAAACATTGATATTCCAATAGTAAGGTATTAATGTAATAACTTAATAACATACAATACCTTAAGAACATACAACTAAAATCTTCACTGAAAATTTTAAAATTTCAAATTTTTCATCATCTTGTTCCTTAAAATTTCTACAAGTCATGATTTCATCATCTTTTTCATCAAATTTTAATGCAATATTTCATATTGATTTTTAGTGTATTAAATTATTGTAATAAATTGTGATTTGAAATCAATTATCTAAATCTATGAAAATGAGTTAAAGAAAAGGGGAAGAAGAAAAAACTCCATAAATGACTCCATAGAGATTTGAAGAATAATAAAAATAAGAAGATAGAGAAGAAGAAGAAAAAGAATGTACAAAACAAATAAGAAGAATAACAAATCGATAAGAAAAGAGATTAAGAAGAAGAAGGAGAGAGAAGAAAAAAAAAAGCAACGTTGTTTCTATACTAATACTTTAAGGGTAAATGTATGAGATACCTTAAAAGTAAATGTATAATACTTTAAGAGTATAAAAGTCAGGTGGTGCATTGCGCACACCAACTATAATCTGATCGCGTATGGAGGTGCGTGGAAGTGGCCACACATCGGGTTGGGGGCATGAATATTAGATGCACTTTAGTTTTTATCTTGATTCAATCAATGATGAAAATTATTTTAAAAAATACAAATTATCATATAAGATAAATTAAATATATATATATATATTTATATTGTAATGACAAATAAGATTATAAAATGAATATAAGTGTTATTAAAAAAATAGAAATTATTGAAAATTTATAAGAATTTAGAACTTACATTCAACATTATTGCCTCCATCGTTTTACATGTAGTAAATGAAATATTGATTTCATCTGTTAAATCAATAATTGTTGAATTTTTTGTGCATTCATTTGATGAGGCTACAGATGAATAATTGAACTATAAAATTGTTATATGGAATTTATGTTCTTTGATATCGAGTCAACTGTAAATTTGTGATTGTTAATGTTCAACATCTCTCCCAAATTTGTGATTTTGAGAAGTTATTGAACCTGGTATCAACGAATTTTGATGTCCATAAATCTGAATTTTCTATTAAAAAATGAAATCGTAATAAAATAATACACAACTAATCTTCTAATTCACAAACTTCATTTTCCAGTTGAAGAGAGCCAAATTAAGTTACGGATCACACAAACTGAAAAGAAACTATAGACTTCTCAGTATAGAACTCAGTTTCCTTATTTTAGTTCTCCTTTATTTTTATTTATCTTCACTCCAAAACTTTTGATTCTTTGAGAAGGATAACAAACATAAGATTCACTTCTAAGACACATGTTCATGAACGACTAAAATATATGTATGTAAGGCATCCTCAAATTTTAAGTATTGAACATGAAGGAGTAAAATATATGTATGTAAGACATTCTCAAATCATATTTTATATATTGAACATGAACGACTAAAATATATGTATTTAAGGCATCCTCAAATCATATTTTAAGTATTGAACATGAAAGGACTAAAATATATGTATCTAAGGCATCCTCAAATCATATTTTAAATATTGAAAAGGACTAAAATATATGTATGTAAGGCATCCTCAAATCATATTTTAAGTATTGAACATGAAAGGATTAAAATATATGTATGTAAGACATCTTCAAATCATATTTTAAGTATTGAACATGAATATTTTAAGTATTGACCATGAAAGGACTAAAATATATGTATGTAAGACATCCTCAAATCTATTTTAAGTATTGAACATGAAGGACTAAAATATATGTATGTAAGACATCCTCAAATCATATTTTAAGTATTGAACATGAAGGACTAAAATATATGTATGTAAGGCATCCTCAAATCATATTTTAAGTATTGAACATGAAGGACTAAAATATATGTATGTAAAGGCATCCTCAAATCATATTTTCGTCAAGCGCTATATTGAACGATGGATGATCGTGAATGCATCACAAAAATGTATCATGTCGTGTAGCGTGTATTGAACGATGAATGATTGTGAATCCATCACAAAGATGTATCATGAATGATAGATGATTGCGAATCCATCATAAAAATGTATCATGTCATGTAGCGTGTATTGAACGATGGATGATCGCGAATCCATCACAAAAATGTATCATGTCGTGTAGCGTGTGTAGCTTAGGAGGTCAATTTACAGTTTTTTATCTACACCCTTAATGTAAGAGCCTTTTAAGACAGATGATTAGGTTTATTTCGGACATGCACGTGTCCGGGTTCTCATTGATGGCCTTCTCATTAGAGGACATGTCCATTGTGGGTGACGTTTCGAAATTCACTTGCGTAGACCTCATCACACCATCTATCCCACCAACCGTGCTATGAACTACGGGAGTTGTTTGGATCTCCCATTGATCTTCAGAATCTGTATGACGTAAGTAAGATAAATTTAGAATATTTTCTTAGTTTGTTATTTTTTTTTGTAGGCAATTTGATATTTTTTTTGTAGGCAATTTGATGGACGTTGGTTTTTAAACCATCTACATCCTTCCAACAAGTGAGGTGTAATGCTTTATCAGGAGAAAATGCGGAGCTATTGGGTGAACCGAATAGAAAACATAAAAGTTGTTCTAGATTCCAAAATAAACCTAATCATCTGTGTTAAAAGGCTCTTACATTAAGGGTGTAGATAAAAAACTGTAAATTGACCTCCTACATGATACATTTTTGTGATGAATACTTAAAATATGATTTGAGGATGCCTTTACATACATATATTTTAGTCCTTCATGTTCAATACTTAAAATATGATTTGAGGATGCCTTACATACATATATTTTAGTCCTTCATGTTCAATATTTAAAATATGATTTGAGGATGTCTTACATACATATATTTTAGTCCTTTCATGTTCAATACTTAAAATATTCATGTTCAATACTTAAAATATGATTTGAAGATGTCTTACATACATATATTTTAATCCTTTCATGTTCAATACTTAAAATATGATTTGAGGATGCCATAAATACATATATTTTAGCCTTCATGTTCAATACTTAAAATATAATTTGAGGATGCCTTACATATATATATATATTTTTTTTAATCCTTCATGTTCAATACTTAAAATTTAATCCTTCATATTCAATACTTAAAATATGATTTGAGGATGCCTTAGATACATATATTTTAGTCCTTTCATGTTCAATACTTAAAATATGATTTGAGGATGCCTTAAATACATATATTTTAGTCGTTCATGTTCAATACATAAAATATGATTTGAGGATGTCTTAGATACATATATTTTACTCCTTCATGTTCAATACTTAAAATTTGAGGATGTCTTACATACATATATTTTAGTCCTTTATGTTCAATATTTAAAATATGATTTGAGGATGCCTTACATACATATATTTTAGTCCTTTCATGTTCAATACTTAAAATATTATATTTTAGTCCTTTCATGTTCAATACTTAAAATATTATATTTTAATCATTTTCATGTTCAATACTTAAAATATGATTTGAGAATGCCTTAGATATATATATTTTAATCATTTTCATGTTCAATACTTAAAATATGATTTGAGAATGCCTTAAATATATATATTTTAATTTTTCATGTTCAATACTTAAAATATTTTAATCATTTTCATGTTCAATACTTAAAATATGATTTGAGAATGCCTTAGATATATATATTTTAATTTTTCATGTTCAATACTTAAAATATTTTAATCATTTTCATGTTCAATACTTAAAATATGATTTGAGAATGCCTTAGATATATATATTTTAATTTTTCATGTTCAATACTTAAAATATGATTTGAGGATGCCTTACATACATATATTTTAGTCCTTTTCAATACTTAAAATATGATTTGAGGATGCCTTACATATATATATTTTAGTCATTTCATGTTCAATACTTAAAATATTATATTTTAGTCCTTTCATGTTCAATACTTAAAATATTATATTTTAATCATTTTCATGTTCAATACTTAAAATATGATTTGAGAATGCCTTAGATATATATATTTTAATTCTTCATGTTCAATACTTAAAATATGATTTGAGGATGCCTTACATACATATATTTTAGTCATGTTTGGCTCCATGGTTCCATTTCCATCAACATCTAACTCATACCATCAACATCTAACTCATAATTAATCACAGCTTCTTGACGAGTAGTCATTGACCTACCATGGTAAAGAATCTTTGTAACATAGACAAATAAAAAATGATATTTGCAGTCATAATAATTCCAAGAAAAGCAACAACAGTAGGCAGAAATTAGCATATATAATTAATCTACCAGCCCATAAACTAAACAGGAAAAACAACAATTAGCATATATAATTAATCTACCTGACCAGAAACTAAACAACTATGCAGGAAAAGCAACAACAAGAATTTGCAGGAAAGCATGTTAAACAGAAATTAGCATATATAATTAATCCACCCGCCCAAAAACTATGCATGCCTAACATGAGCAGAAATCATATATAATTAATCTACCTGATCAAAAACTAAACAACTATGCAGGAAAAGCAACAACAAGAATTTGCAGGAAAGCATGTTAAACAGAAATTAGCATATATAATTAATCCACCTGCCTAAAAACTATGCATGCCTAACATGAGCAGAAATTATTTACATGAGCAGAAATTACTTTGGAAGATAACAAAATAGAAAATAATTACACAAGAGCAGAAATTATTTATATGAGCAGAAATTACTTTAGAAGATAACAAAATAGAAAATAATTAGTTTGAGTCACTACTTCTGAGGGAAACTAAAAATGTAACAAAATCCAGACTTTGAGATGGGGTTGGTAGGATCAATGATAAAAATATCGATTTCGATGGAAATATTGGTATCTCAATTTTACGGAAATATCAATATCAGTGGAAATATCGATACATTATACTTATTGATATTTTTTCGATATTCCCCCAATATTTATCAATATTTTTTAATATTTCACAGATAAGTTAAACATTGATATATAGATATTTCAATTGATATCCACAAGTTTTATTTCGGTGCTTTGGTTTCTTTTGATGTTTTCGTATTTAGTCTTTTGTTTATTATGAAAATGCTTTTATTTTGAAAATTTGTGATTCTATTGGTTGGTTTCTTGGAGGCGAGGCGTGGTTTACGTTAATCTTAGACTTTTTATAGGGTTGAAAGATTGTAACTTGTGGAAAAAGATTGAAAAAATGAAAATATCGAAAATATACAACTGTAGGTTATTATTATATCGGTTACGTGAAAAAATGAAAATATTGAAGATATTTTCATACTTGGGTAGGATGCGTACTGGGGTAGAAAACAAGTAGGAATTGCTGCATCCTGCCAAGATATCAGTATCCTTGGTTTCATATTCAGGGGTATAATAAGTCAATTTGTACTCTTTAACACCCGCTTTGAATCCAATACTTGTTTTAGATCCCTCCCTACAACTCATGAATTAAGAATTCTGACAACAAGGTCTACTCGACCCATAAATTAAGAATTCTGACAACAAGGTCTACTCGACACGAATGAATTAGGCATTAATGAAACTTTTCACAGGAATCTTTCACAAAACTTCCCAACCAGTGCTAACAAGGTCTACTCGACACGAATGAATTGGGCATTACTGACTTAGCACAGGAATCTTTCACAAACTTGCCAACCAGTACTAATGTTATCAACCAATCAGAATGTTTGATTATTAGACCATGATATTTCATTTAACAAACACATCATTATCAACCGGTACTCATATTATCAACTAATCAGAATGTTTGATTATTAGACCATGGTATTTGATTTACCAAACACATCATTATTGTATACTCTTTCATATATATAGCGCAACCCCATTTTTTTGACCTTTTTTGGAATCGAAATACCTAACCTAACTAATAATAAATTCCCCCTTGACAGTGGTATATGTTGTATATATAAATCCTAGATGTGGAAATAGGCATAATTCGGCTATGAAATGATTATGAAAGGGTATAAAAAACGTAAAGAACAGGCAATAGTCCTAATGCTGAAATAAAAAATTAAGAAGAGCCAATAAGATAGAAATAATGAATCATAATGTAACTAGAGTTCGGGTTCGGGTTTGAATTCCATAAAATATTTTATATAATATAGTGAGATTGTCTATAATAATAGACAAATGAAAAACTTTCTCAAGCATCCACTTGAAATTTTCAAAATAGCTTGGTTGAGCTTGCAAATTGACTTATTAAAATTGAATATTGAATAAGTAAACAATTGAATTGCATGGCACAAACAAAATTGAGTGCTAACTCTCATTTGTTATTGAATTAACCGATCGACATGCTATCAGACATTTCTTTTTTTAAATTCGATAAGTTTCACAAAAAAAATCAACCTATTTTATTTATTTATTATTATTATTATTATGAGAATGAATCCCACTACTTCTGGTTCTGGGGTTTCCACAAAAACCCTGGGGCGTATCATCCAAATCATCGGTTCGGTACTAGATGTAGTCTTTCTACCGGACAAGATGTCTTATATTTATAACGCCCTGGTAGTTAAAGGTTGAGATATTGTTGGTCAAGCAATTAATGTGACTTGTGAGGTACAATAATTATTAGGAAATAATCGAGTTAGATTTATAGCTATGAGTGCTACAGATGGTCTGATGAGAGGAATGTAAGTGATTGATACGGGAGCTCCTCTAAGTGTTCCGGTTGGTGGAGCGACTCTTAGATGAATTTTCAACAAGTTTATAATTGATCAACACCAAGAAGATCAAATACAGT
This sequence comes from Scutellaria barbata, assembly GCA_028654395.1. NCBI lineage: Eukaryota > Viridiplantae > Streptophyta > Magnoliopsida > Lamiales > Lamiaceae > Scutellaria > Scutellaria barbata. The sequence continues at coordinate 7,239,017 of CM053650.1, forward strand.
GTAAGTGTTTAGGATTCATGTTTAGAACATTTTTTTTATGAAAATACAGTGTAAGTGTTTAGGATTCATGTTTAGAACATTTTTTGATGGAAAACAATAGTTTATTTGTTGAGAATTTATTTTTTTCATTTGATTTTTGCGTCTATTTCATAGATTTGGAAAGGTTTTGTTCGTCCATAGTTGGTCGAATGGATTGAGATATGTTTGACCAAGAGCCGAACATAGTGAGCGATGTTCGATGATCAACCGAACAAAAAGATATTGGTTCGACCAACGACCGAACGGAAAGCAACACGTTCGACTAGAGACCGAACAGAAAGCAATATGTTTGTCCAGAGGTCGAACGTGTCGGGTTATGTTCGAATTTGGGATGAACAATTTGCATTGTCCTCGACTACTGCTCGATCACTGTAGTTTAGGTTAGGTTTGATGATTGTTTGACATATATGTTATGTAATCGACCACTGTTCGAACAAGGGTCTAAAGTGTGGTCAAATAGAATCATTCGTTGTTAGTTTTGTCGATTCTTTCTTATTTTAGATTGATTTGAAATCGTTCATGAATATTATAGGTGAAGATATTATTTATACGAGGAGGATACGACCAACTGCTTTGAATCGAATGCGTCAGACAGAAGAGGCCTCAACGACCCAAGAACTGATTGCTTCAACTTTTGCCTTTCCTATGATTGAATACCAACCACATGTAGAGGAAGAAGATGACGATGATGATGAACAAGAAGAGGCACAAGAAAAGGCACAAGAAGAGGCCGATGATGATGATGATATTCTTACTAGCTCTTGTCCTGATGGACCACTTGATCCCCGACTGATTCCAAGCTTCAAAACGCATGTGGCATATGCTATTTGGAATGGTGTGGAAATGGACATACTCAAGTGTTGGTGCCACACCACAAAGATGGAGATGTGGATGTTCAAGGTTCACAATTCGAGTTGGGTAGAGATGCTTAAGCACAGTCTCATTCTATATTTGAGGTGGATGTCGTATAAGACATCGAACAAAAACCTCATTTGTGTGTTTGTTGAGCGTTGACAACCGAAGACCAACATATAGCATATGCCATGGGGAAAGATGGCATATTTTGTCTCACCGGACTTCCTGCCAGTGGACGCTCAGTAATGGTAGAAGAGGATAGAAACAGACCGGAGCAACCTGTTAATACCATTAGTAGGTTGTTGGGGGTTACTGAAAAAGTAGCAAAGAAGGTCATTTTTGGTCTTTGAGGAGCTTCAATCAAATTAGAGTAGCTACAAACTTGATTTGAAGCAGATACGGTATTTGAGAATCCGAGAAAGTTGTAGCGTGCAACCCATGCATACGAGTGGTTTCTGTTGGGCTATTCCATATTGTTAGATAAGACGGGCAAAAGGGTATCAACCAAAATTCTCAAGCTGTTAGAGCACGTAAACCTCGTCCATGAATATACTTGGGGAACAGTTGATTTAGCATTTATGTATCGACAGTTGAGACTAACCTCTAGAAGTGGGGTTAGACAGATGAGTGGATATTTGACACTACTTGAGGTATCATCCAAAAATTGATATAAGTATGTATGTCCTCTTAAAGTGTATTTTTCTTTATTTTCCTAACGTTTATCTTTTTAATTGTGTCAGGTTTGGATATACGAATATTTCCCAATTTTTAGACCAACATACAATGTGAACTTTCGAATGGGAGAGCACTTACAAGAAAATGGATGCAATGATCTCATGCGGTAAAACTATCGATCGATTACTAGCTATAAGAGAAGTGTTGGATACCATGTCGCCACACAACTTGAGTAATTGTTTATATTTATCATATTTGTACTTATATTTTACTGTCTCTCAACTTTATACGTATTCTTCCATTTATATGTGTAGGTGAATTGGACATCATATAGTGAGATTCGAACTCACTATCCTCTGGATCCAGTGACTTTCTATTAGGGGTGCATTCGAGCCTTTGATATAGTGAAGTGGTATCATTCGAACTGTGTTCTCTATTAATTTGGCTACATTCAAAGGATCCCAGATAAGCCATTGGTTCCACTCATCTCCCGAATGGGTAATACGGGTGCTCAATATAAGGTCACGTGAGATGCACTGGGAGCGTATTTTTGAGTATGAAGGAACCACGTACTATCTATCGAAGCACATAGGAGAGATGTCAATCCGGTTTGGGGGTGCTCTCCGGATTATGTTGATTGGTTTTCCCAAGTTTCACATTCATTTATCCAAAATTCGGAGAACGTTGCTGTTGATCATGTCCATATTACTAGACCTGGAGGCCCACAACCATGGGACATGATCTCCAATGTGTTTGGGCATTTAGAGCCTATGTACCAGTAGTGGGTCGAGAATGAGGATAGACTAGATACTTCGCTCGTGGTTCTAGCTTTAGTTGGAGCATGTCGAGCATTGAAGATTAAGAATGATGATCCACCCAAAACGTCTAGACGAGCTTCTAGTAGTAGAAGTTGTAAAACTCATCGAGCTTAGACTTGTTGTTACTAATTTCTAAATTTATATCTATGTTTAATTTGAATATTTGTCTTTCAGAAACAAATTTGTAGAATCTTCATCCTGTTTTACTTGAAGTCATTTATATGAAAATTTGTGTTATTGTCTCTTTTTACTTGTTGAATTTGCGAAATTCAAAATCTCAAAATGTGTAACATAAAACATATTGAGAAATATTGCATTATAGCTCTGTAATCGACTTTGTTCGCTTGTCATTGATCGAACATATTGAGTAATATTCGACCTCATCTGGTCGAACATGGTTGTGTCTATTTGGCAATTGATCGAACAAATAAGCATGTGTTCAGTTCTTGACCGAACATCATTCTAGCTGTTCGACACCCTCCGTTCGAATATAGTCGATTTTTCCTGTTTTCAGTGCACACCTATTGGCAAACATGACCAACATTATATAAATGGGTCAATCGTACCAATAAGAAGTCAACGGTACCATCAAAATAATCCAATTCAAAAACAATGATCCATGAGTATACATAAGGCGAGCTAGAACATTAAACATAATTTTTCATGAATTTACAGAAAAAATCTAATCATCATTAATCTGAATTGTATCTTGATCCACAGACGAATTTTCACTTCAGCTTTCAGCTGCATACTTTATGATTCATTTTTTTGTAGATTTCGGCATGCACGATAGACAGTGTTCAAACCAACGATCTATAATGGATTGTTTGAACGATCTATAATGGATGGTAATGGTGCATCATCCTCCAATTTGACCTAAAAAAACTAGTGGTTATCATCCTCCAATTTGTACCTACGAAGCAATTATTTTCCAAACTTGTACTAGACTATAATGGTTTCCTTGAACTAAGGCTATGCAAACAAATCGTAGCCTCATTGGTACTTGAGCCCTCAATGATAGTACCATAACACATAATTATGGTGAGAGATAGACGATGGCCATGTAAGCATTCACGACCAAATAAGTCATTTCTGGAAAATTCCACCAATGATTCATGACGTATGTAGGTCGTTCGTAGCAACTCAAGTTCGATATCAACTCTTCTATCCGATCTGTGATGCCATATATATTCGAATACAATCATTGAAAGTCTTTGAGCTCCTAGATAAGATCACTACGAACTTGCAACCATGAATTCTCTCCTAATCCAATTGTATGGGCTATGCTTCGAAAACCACAATGGCCATCGCCCAAAGGATTTTTGATACTTTCCACATGTGGTTGCAAAAGAGTCGGAAGTTGACTTACAAAAACTACATCTCCGACTTTGTGAATTAAATGTTACCTTATCAGTAGTATCTTCCTCTTCAATATAGAAATAGGGGTAGACTTGGCAGCCGTTTCTACAGGGATAGTTTGCTCTTCCTCAAACGAACAACTATCATGAAATGATTGAACGTATTCGAAATTACTTGGGTTATATTTCATTGAGGTATCCATTTTAGCTTTTGACCTGCTCGACCTACCACGAGGACGTGTGATGGCGACGGGCTCTTGCAACGAAGAGGTATAAGGTATTGACATCTCGCGCAGTCTTTTCAGCAACAACTTTTGAGCCTCCGAAGCCTCTCCAAACATGTGATTAGTATCACCAACGGTTTCGACCCAACGATTACTAACATCAACGTTCATACTACCTTCAGCCATAAATGGTTCGCAATCCAATTTTCTCTAAAAATGGTGGACCATCTCAAGCTGTATAATTTGACCATCCCATATGAACAGGATAAGTTCATGTGCACAAGGCAACCCACACGTCCTCCTCAAAGCACATCCACAAATTAGAGGATCTACACTGCAACTATCCATACCACTCATCTCCTTCAAAATCTTACTAAGGGCATGATGAGACACTAATCCTCATATATTCTTGAACATATGAGAAGAATATCGATGTGGTGCCACATTCAAGCTTTATTCAAAGGATGCCAAAATGTGAGTATGTGACGTGATGAGTAGATGATATATTCTTTCCCATGATATCTCAAAATTCGATTGATTGGAGACCAACTTTTTTTGAGTTTGGCATGTGCACTCTTGGCCTTATAAATACAAAACTCCGTAAGTAAATTTAATATAAATAAGGTATATGCAAATAATCTAATCAGCATAATCCTGTTTGTTACTTGCTACTCGTTGTGTTATCAAAATGCATAACATTGTTTGTCCACCACGAGATGAACCTCTTCTTATACGGCTCGATCCAATTGTTTATGACATAAGCCACAACTTTAGAATGATCTTGGTAGTCAGCCTCAAGTCTCCTTAGTAATTCGTTGCATCTGGGTTCATCCTTAACAAAAATCAATATATTCCAAGCATGATTGAATTGTTCCCACTTCTCCGTTCTACCAAACATATTCTTACATTTGCTCAAAATATTCTTATTGATATACCACCGACAAAACAAGTATGTGGAGTTGGGAAATGTAACACTTATAACATTCATGAGTGCGAGCTTGCAGTAAGTTACAATGACCTTTGGTAAGCAAGTGACTGGCATTAATCCTTTCAAGGTAGTAAGAGTCCATCTGTAGTTATCTTCATGCTCTTGAGACATATAGACACACGCCACAGAGAAAGTTATATTCATTGAAGTGACACTAATCACCTCCAAAAGTGGCATCCAATACCTATTGGTCTTATAAGTACAATCCATTAATAACACGTTAGAAAATGCATGTAACAAGTCTACAGATGTCGGATGGGCATAAAAGATATCTGTAACTCTATCTGTTTGCTCACATCTCCTATCCAGGAAGTAATAGTTCTCCATCTTTAACTTCATTAACAAAAACTACATCTGAGTTCGGCCTCCATGCTCGACAACTCTATACTTTTTGCCGAGTATTGTAAATTATCTTCAGTATCGACTCATTCTCTGGAAAAAAAAGTTTAATCGTGCTCAATATGTCTTTCGATTTGGTATTATTTATGGACAGATCACAAATAAGCTGATCTTCAGCAGCCGTTAGTCAACTTGAGAACGAGTGTCTGACCAAATGCAATCTCATTGGGTGATTATGTGACCCACATACAACCATCAAGATCCATTGTCGAGTCTTTTTCATTTCAAATCCTTTTAACATAAAAAGACAATCACACGTTTTATATCAGTTAGCTGCCCTTTTACAGACTTCTTTTCCCTGTCAGTAGAAGTACCTTCCACAACTTTTGTTTTCGACGGACGGTACTGACCACCACGCTTACAACCTAAAAATATTGGAGCTCTCTACCACTATCTCCACTATCCGATCGTCTAACCAACACTATCATATTAAGACGAATTCCAACCCTAGTTGCCCAATTCACCAAATCTTCACGATTATCAAATAGTTCATTTGTTTGAAACTCTTCCGAAAAATCAATTTGCTCATACATTGAATTGATAATGTTCAATTCATCAGGTACGTTCATATTACTTAATTGAGTTTCATTTGAATCGTTTTCATATAAAAATATCAGCATGTACAAGTAAATGCATTGACCACAAATAAAAATATTCGTTCGACTTTGTTCGACCTTAATAGATCGAACATATAAGCTCGGTTCAATTTGTATTGACAGAACATATTGATATATGTTCAACCATAATTGGCCGAAAACACCACAATAGTTCGACTGTAGGTCGAACACATAGTGTCTTGTTCGGTCAGCGATGGTCAAACATATGTCAAGATGTTCGGCCTCTATTGGCCGATCGCGAACTACGCCGATTATTTTTTTACACAATTTAATAAAAAATAAATCGTTAAAACGAAACCAAATGACTTACATTGTCCATATCATGTGTTCTTTGTTGATCTATGATGTTTTTTAAACTTGAAGAGAATGGTTTTAGGTAAGGTTTGTGGTATTATGTATGTATGTTGTGAGGAAGAAGATGAGCCCCTTCATGAATTCCAATTGTGTTATGAGAGTGACAAATAGGGTGTGTTTAGAATGAACAAATTAGGTGGGTGTGTTTGAAAATTTGTTTTTATTTTGTGTTTTTTTTTGTATTTTTTTAGTAAGGACATTATTGTCTTTACAAATTGTATTTTTTTTTTGTAGGGTGTGTTTAGAAAAAATTGGGGTATGAATAGCCGGACCTTTATAAAAAGTAGCAAAATATTTTGTCATTATTTATTTAGTAAAATCACATATTAAATCCAAAAAGTGGGTTGATATATATATATGCGTTCTTTTTTTATGACAGTCATTTGAGAAAAATATTAGAAACAAATTTTCGTTACAATTATTAAAATCTAATTACATGTATAACAATTCGTGAAACACACAACAGAAATATTAATTTTACATAATATGGTAAAATTTATGAGAATAGTGTTCAACTCACTGATTGAACTATCCACTGATTAAATCTTGAATCAGTGACAAGACCAATTCGACCAAGTGAAACACATGTATTATGGGTTAAAAAATATAAAAAATTGAATTAGATTTTGTACGGGCCTTTAAATTTCTAATGATCTATTATCCTAAATTGACACCTAGCATATTTTGTAGGGTAATTCTATTGACAACCAACATATTTATATTTACAGCCATTACATACTTAAATTTTTGTTTTTATCCTTAAACCCAAAAACTGTATTATCTATAGGATTGAACTCTTTTTTCTCCCTTTCCACAACTACCACCATTAATATAGTGTCTTAAGATGAATTCATTGAAACCAACAACTTAAGATCTAATATCGAACAAAAAACTTATTCAAAGCATAACCCCCAAGTAAAGAACTGTTACAAATAATGAAGAAACCAATAGATTTAGACAAATTATTAATCAAATTGATTCTTGGTTGTTGATATTGATATTCGAGAAAGTAATTCAATTCATTTAAGATTATTGTTGTAATTATTTCTCTATATGTGGCTTGAAAACACAAATTCCTCAATTTTATCGAATCATGTAGAGATATGGATAAACCGTGACTTGTGTTTTATTATATTTTAAAAAATTTACAGTTCTGATTAATCCATATTAGCAATTAACAAATGTTGAGTAACTATAATTCACAATAACAATGGTAGTAGAATCCATGGATCCCTTTCTTGCAAGACTAGCAATATGAAAAATCAATATGCTAACTTTCAACTCATTTACTTTTAAATGTTTTGTTTGTGTCAAAAGATTATTCTTAAAACAAGCAATATGGTGGTGCATGAGAAAAGAAGGGTAACGAAGAAAAAAATATATGAAATGCATAAAAGAATAACATAAGCTGTATTTTAATGGTAAAATTGACAAATTAAATATTTGGTGGCTGTTAGGAGAAATTGTGGGCTTTAAACAGAATCACCCGTTTTGTAGATATAAATGAAAGCCTAATATAGTTTACAGTTTAGTTTCATATCTACCAAATTAGACATCAATTGAAGCCCAAATAAAAATATAGTATTGCCATGGACAATAAGACCCAATTTCAAAAAATGGATTCAGAATTATTTTTGATGCTATACGCGGGTAGAGGCGTAGAGCATAAATGATATTCTCACAATTTTTGAGAAAAAAAATTTCGATCTCTCTCTCTCTCTCTCAATATTTTACCTCTTTCTCATGCCCAATTTTTTTTCTTGATAAAAGAAATTAATAAAAATAAAACATGGATCAGAAATAATCAATGATACAACAAAAAACCAACAAGAGGAGTAAAACAGAACAACTTTAGAAACCAAAGCACATTCTAGGATTTGTTGGAGAAATCGGGTAGTTTCCACCACAAACTAGTGAATTATAATGATTCTATAATTCTCATAAAAGATTGGAGGGGTCACAATTGGTCTTACTTAAAATCTAATCTCCTAGACAGAATTTAGAACAAAATAAAACACTAATACATAAAACCCAACAGATAAATATTGAATAATACTACAACCGAAAAATGAAACAACTATGAATAAATTGCGGAACAAATTAAAATAGATAAGGAAAGAACACATCCAAAAATTTGAATAAATTGTGGAACAAATTAAAAGAGATAAGGAAAGAACACATCCGAAAATTTGATAACGGAGTTTGACCAATTTAGCTTACGTTTTCGAGCACCACCCAAAGAGTCTGTGCTTCTTTATATTGGAGAAGAATAGTACAAAGTACACAAATTTTGGAATAATTCAAAAGTAAAGGAGAGAACTTTATTTATAAGGTCACAAAGCTGCTCCTCTTTAAAAATTTCGATGTGGGACAAAACATTTGTCAATATCAACAAATCTCCATCTTGACATAATTTCAGGTCCCACCAAATACAAATTTTCTCAAACGAATACAATAAGTACGGTACTCGTGGTGCTTCCAATTTTGCGCCCTCTAGCACTAACTCAAATGTGTTAGATGTTGACCAGGTCTAAACAATGTTCAAACTTGGTCCTTGTAACCACCTTGATCATCATATCTGCAGGATTCTCCATAGTATGGATCTTCTTGAGAATAATCACTTCTTCTTCGAAAATTTTCCTCACAAAATGATAGCGAACATCAATATGCTTCGTTCTTGTATGAAAGACTTGGTTCTTTGCTAAATGAATAACACTCTGACTATCAAAATACACCTCAATATATTTTTGATCAACTCTCAATTCTTTCATCAATTCTTGAAGTCAAATTGCCTCTTTCACAGCTTCTATAATTGTCATATACTCTGCCTCTATCGTAGACAAAACAACTGTTGACTGCAAAGTAGATTTCCAACTAACTGGCACCTTGGCAAAAGTGAATAAATAACCAATTGTAGATCGTCGCTTATCCAAATCACCTGCATAGTTAGAATCACAATATCCAACTATACATCGATCAAGTGATTCGTCCTACTGAAACATCAAACCAACATCTATAGTATTTTGAATATATCTAAAATTCATTTCACAGCTAGCCAATGAGTCTTGCCTGGATCATGCATAAATCTGCTCACAACACTGACAACTTGTGAAATATCTGGTCTCGTACACATCATTGCATACATCAAACTTCCAACTGCATTAGCATACGAGACTCGCCATATATTCTTGTTCTTCATCCATCTTTGGAGATAATCGGCTACTAAGCTTCAAATGAAAAGCAAGCGGGGTACTTACAGGTTTTGAATCTTCATTCATTCCAAAGCGTTGTAATAACATTTTCAAATACTACTTCTGTGTCAGTTAAAGCTTGCCTCTCTCTCTATCCCTCCTTATTTCCATGCCGAGAATCTTTTTGACTTCTCCCAAATCCTTCATTTCAAACTCTTTACTCAACTGAGCCTTCAACTTGTCAATTTCAACTTGTCTCTTTGATGCTATCAACATATAATCAACGTACAAGAGTAGATAGATGTAGGATCCACCTTGAAGTTTGTGTAAATACACACAGTGATCGTATTTGCTTCTTGTGTACTTTTGACCTATCATGAACTTGTCAAATTGTTTATACCATTGCCTTGGTGACTGCTTCAATCCGTACAATGATTTGTTCTGTTTACAAACCTAATTTTCCTTACCAAAAACTTTAAATCCACTTGGCTGAGTCATATAGATTTCCTCCTTCAAGTCACCATGTAAAAACACGATTTTCACATCAAGTTGAGCTAGCTCCAAATTCAACTGTGCTACCAAGGCCAACAAAATTCTAATAGAGGAATGTTTGACAACTAGAGAAAATACCTCATTATAATCAACTCCCTCTTTCTGAACGTAGCCTTTAGCCACCAATCTCGCCTTGTAGCGAATATCATTCTTGTCAGGAAATCCTTCTTTCTTTGCAAATACCCATTTGCATCCAATTGTCTTCTTACCATTCGGTAATTGTGTTAACTTCCACGTCTAGTTCTTATGAAGAGATTACATCTCTTCTTCCATTGCAACTTTCCATCTATTAATTTCTAAACTTTGGACTGCTTCAGGAAATGTGGATGGAACACCATCTACCACTGGAAGTGCATATGCCACCATATCAGCAAAACGAGTAGGTTTGTGAATTTCTCGTCTTGCCCTCCTAAATGCAATTGGCTCTTGTTGCTGTGGAGATTCTTGGGATAAAACCTCTTCCTCATCTGACTCTTCTTCTGCCTTAGGAGAGTCACTAACAGTACTTTTTTCTGGAATCACTATTGTCTTCTCAAACTCCACCTGCTTCGGTGTACACTCCACCTGTTATGGAGTACCATTACACCATTCTTATGTTACTTTATTCGACATGGTATATTCATTAAATGTAACATCCCTACTGATAATTGTCTTCTTTGTCTTCAAACACCACAAACGGTATCCTTTTACCCCAGTATTGAACCTATAAAGAGATCCTTATTTGCTCGTGAATCTAACTTTGATTTCTTAACATAATAATATGTAGTAGAACCAAAAATACGTAAAGAATCATAATCAGTTGCAGGTTTACTAGACCATACCTCTAATGGAGTCTTGTCATCTAGTACAGATGATGGCAAACGATTAACAAGATGTTGAGCGTATGTCACAGCCTCAGCCCAAAACTTCCTGTCTAATCCAGTATTAGACAACATAAAACGAACTTTCTCCACTAATGTCATGTTCATTCTCTTTGACACCCCATTCTGCTGTGGTGTTCCCCTGACTGTAAAGTGCCAAACTATGCCATACTTTTGGCATATCTTCTGGAATGGATCATTCTTATATTCTCCACCATTATCTGTGCGAAAAATCTTGATCTTCCTTCCCATCTGGTTTTCCACCTCAGTTTTCCACTTTAGGAAAATTTCAAGCATCTCATCTTTGTTCTTCATAGAAAACACTCATACTCTTTTGGAAAAATCATCAATAAAAGTGACAAAATAATGTCTACCACCAATAGATAGAGTCTTGGTAGGTCCCCAAACATTTGAATGTACATAATCCAAAATACCCTTAGTATTGTGGATGACAGTGCCAAATTTCACTTTTTGTTGTTTTCCCAGAACATAATGCTCACAAAATTCCAATTTGCAAGCTTTTGAACTTTTCAATAATACTTACTTGGTAAGAGTTTGCAAGGATTTTTCTCTAACATGCCCCAAACGCATATGCCACAGCTTTGTTGTCTCTGCATCTTTCTTGCTACTCGAAGTTGCAGCTGCTACTGTCCCAACCACTGTACTACCTTGGTAATAATACAGATTATTCTTCCAAATACCTTTCAACACAAGTGTTCCCGAAGTTGCTTTAAGAGTTCTATCTCGGATTGTCACAACTAAGTCTTTTGACTCCAAAGTCCCCAAGAGATGAGATTCTTTTTCAACCTCGACATGTACTGAACATCCTTCAAGATTCTAGTGGATCTGTCATGATTTCGCAGCTTGATTGAATCTATCCCAACTGTTTTACATGGATTATCATCTCCCATGTAAACAACTCCACAATCAAATTCTTCAAAATTGAAGAACCACTCCCGCATGGGAGACATATGATAGGTGCAACTTGAATCCAAAATCCATTCATCTAAATGACATGTTGAGGGTGAAACTACCAAAGAGAAATCCGTTTCTGCATCACTTTTACATTCTGCAACATTTGCATTTTGTGGAGCTTTCTCTTTCTTTTTCAACTTTGGACTCTTTCTTCTAGTGTCCTTTCTCGTGACAGAAAACACACTCATCTTTGACAACTCTGTTTTTTGATCTTTCTCTTCTCCCATTTGATTCTGCTGGCGACCTCTCGCCACTAATGCTTCATCTGCTGCAACTGCTTAGTTTTTCATTTTATCTTGTTTTCTCAATTCATGACTATACAACGCAGAACATACAACATCTAAATATACATTCTCCTTCCCATGAAGTAATGTAGTTTCCAAATGTTCAAAATCATCGGGAAGAGATGATAACAAAATCAAGGCTAAATCATCTTTTTCAAATTTTACATCCAAATTTAACAGGTCTGTTACTAATTGATTAAATAGAGTAATATGTTCATTCATAGTATTACCTGATCGGTAATCAAATCGAAACAATATTTTCTTTATAAGGAGCTTATTCTAAACGTTTTTCTTCAGAAATTTGTCCTCCAATGCCTTCTATAATTTGTGTGCAGAAGTCTCATTTTTGACAGCATACCTCTGCTCCCTAGACAGGCATGATCGAATTATTCTGCACGTCAATCGATTCATGGTACTCCAATCCTTATCATCTACGTCATCTGGTTTTTTTCCTCAATGGCAATGTCAAGGCCCTGCTGGAAAAGAGAATTCATGACCTTGCCTTGCCACATACCGAAATGGCCAGTACCGTCAAATATTTCTACTGCCAACTTCATACTTGACATTGGAATCCTTGCCCATGTGGACGAGGAAGCTGATGTCCCTGATGTTATATTTGTTGTAACCTCCTTTGTCGGTGAATCTTCTGGCGACATTATTACCTCAACAGACAGTATTCAATATTACAAACAGAAAATCGAGGACGAACCTTCGGCTCTGATACCATTTGTTGGGGAAATCGGGCAGTTTCTACCACAAACTAGTGAATTATAATGATTCATAATTCCCGGGAAAGACTGAAGGGGTCACAATTGGTCTCACTTAAAATCCAATCTCCTAGATAGAACTTAGAACCAAATAAAACACTAACACATAAAACCCGACAGATAAATATTGGATACTACTACAATCGGAAAATGAAATAACTATGAATATATTGCGGAACAAAATAAAAGAGATAAGGAAAGAACACACCCGAAAATTTGATAACGGAGTTCGACCAATTTGGTCTACGTCTCCGAGCACCACCCAAAAAGTCTGCGCTTTTTTATATAGGAAAAGAATAGTACAAAATACACAAATTTTGAGATAATTCAAAAGTCAAGGGAAGAGCTTTATTTATAAGCTCACAAAGCTGCTCCTCTTTACAAAAAATTCCATTGTGGGATAAAAAGTTTGTCAATATCAACAGGATTGGCTAGTCATTACTCAAACCCCATTGTTAAACGTTTTTTTTGGTGATCTTTGAATATAATTTTGCTTTCATTTGAATAATTATTTATAATATTTGAGCTTTCAAGGTTGTTTAATTACTATTTTTTACAAAATGGTAGTAGCATAATTAAGTATTAATATATTAATTGTGTTTTAATACCAACTTTATATTAATAATATATTTTACAATTGCATGTTTTTTTGGAATATATTAAAAATAAAAAATACTAATTATAGTATTTAAATTAAGAATATATTCAAATGATAATTAAAAATCTATAAAGTATTTAGAAATGTCAAAAGATTTAATTCTAATATACGTACATTTTGTTAGAATTTAGAAACTATTAATTGTTAAAAATATTAGATTCATTAAGAAAAACATATTAATATATTATTAAAATAAAATTGTTTCTATTCAAATCTCTATTTATATTCATAAACTTACTAAATCATGAAAATATATATATGACCCGTGAAGCATACAGGCCATAATTATTAATATATTGAAACTGTCTGGTCCAATAAGTTGAAACCGATCACTTGTTCGGACCCTTTAGACCTAATAAACTAGCAACAAGCCGATTTTTTTTATTTAAATTTTTAAAATTTAAGCCTTTTATTTTACTTTAAAGAAATATTGGATAACTCATTAACAACAATTATAATTCATAATCTCAATGCTATTTTTGATTTCCTACAAATGTGGGAGAAACTCATTTACTAACATCATTTATAGTGGAAGACTTTAATGTCATTTTATTTGACTAACCAATGTAAGATAAACTTTTACACTTTATATTATAATCTTTTCATACTTTCTTTAGTTTTGTTTTCAATGTGTGACAACTTCTAATACAAACTTAAATACTTTCAAATTTATCACTTTATATACACAAAATATTATATGGCACAACAGTATTATCTAATACAAAAAAAATTATTAATTCATATGTGTTGACCCGCTTTGACCAACAATTAATCCACATTAATTAAATCATTCTATTTTCACTTCAATTGTCCTATTTTCATCAGTACTTTAATTATAGGGGTAATATCTCATACTACCTCATAACATATAACCAATAACCTTTTATACCGCATTTCTTATAATATAACCCTTTCATATCACAATCCATATAATATAACCATTTTCTACCACATTTTCAAAGAAAAATACTATTTTATCCTTGTTGACTTTTATTAATTTCCAAAATGCCACTCATGCCATTAGTCATGTTTTCATTTTTCCAATCCTTATACTTATTAGATGCGGATTAGTCCTTTGATCAATATCAGGCCCAACATGCTTCCGTAAATAAAATAAAATTGTGTTTAAATCATACCTCGCCTTTGTCTCTTGTATTCTCCCGGATCTCAGTTCAGGTTTTACGGATCAAAGATCCAACCACTCGCCCGCAGTTTATGGTTCTAAACCAATCCTTCTGAGAACCTAGATCGCAACCATTCTCAACGGCCACCTGCCTTTAAGGGGATCACGGGAAGACTCACTGCTGGATAAATTTTCACTCAGAAATATAAAATTTATGAAAAGTATGTCAGAAATTGTTGGGATTTCAGTGAATAGATTTTGATGAGACAAACCACATATGTAATAGGAAGTTTGAATACCCCATTTTTCACAATGTTTAAGTGAAATCATAGACTAGTATTGAGTCTTTAGATATAGGATTTGAAAGATGGGAGAACTCAACAATGATGTACTGCATCGGAAAAAGAAAGTATGAAGACACTGCAAGAAGTGGATGCAGCAATACAGCAAGTAAGAACGGCAAGCAGCACGACTCTAGGTAGAATATACAGTTTGCAGGAAGAAGTCACTACAACGCAGCTGTAAGAAGAGAATACACTACGCTGCAAGAAGTGGTTACAGGAATGTTGCAAGAATAAGGTACATCAGTACTGCATGAAAGAGTCTATTGCAAGAAGAGCTCAGATACAAAGTTGAAGATAAGACTTGCTGCATACTTAACAAAACTCGTCAATGTCGAATAGAATCAACATCCTGCAATTCGAGAAAGGATAAATGCAGTACGAGGAATGAAAAACAAAGCAAGAAAAATTAAAGTCATTCAAGATAATATCAAAGTTGCAGACACAGAGCCAATGTGAAGATGACATATGGCCTGACGGGCTGCAGAAAGCTGCGAGCCGCAACCACCGCATTAAATGCTCTGGAAAGCAAAATCAAGGTGCATTAAATGCAAGTCATGCCTTTGATCAGTACACATAATTCAAATAAGAGATATCTCATTTAACGGATATCTTTCTACAACTATAAATAGAGGTCGATCAACACTGAAGCTGACTACTAAAAAACTGAACAATTGAAATATCATACGCTCAAACAAACTCAAGCATCAAAATCCACATTCTTTCTCCAACAGTTTTCAATCACTCGACCTAAGTGAAGTGAACAAATTCAAACTGATAGATCCAAAGGAGGATTCAGAAGCTCACTTCACCGTACTAGTTGAAGAACCTTTTTATATACTTTAACCTTATTGTTGTGTGCGTAGGTTGTTTTAGGTGTCAAACAGTTGATAGGATTTATCATTGCTGTTAGTATAGTTGTCTAGATGATAGTCAGCTTCCCTGTGTGGGAGTGTGAAATCCTGTGTGGGTTTGCCTTTAGAACTTGTAGTTGCTGTTTGTACGCTGGATTCTAGTAGATGTTACTTTGTTAGGTTGATAGATTGTTAGGAGAGTCCTATACATCAATCTTGCTTAACGAAGTTTCTGCTCGAGGTAGCAGTAGAGTGGACATAGAAGGATTACACCACCTTCGAACCACTAAAAACCATAAGTATTTTTATTGCTTTATATATCTGTGTTGCATTCTATATATCTATCTTGTCATAAGTATAAAACCATCTTAAAAGAAGAAAATCATATTTGAGAAAACCAGCCTTGTGTAAAAAGTTAAATTTTGCTGCGTAAGAACTCTAAGTTACAGCGAGCAGCACTGCACACTAGTGCTGTAAGCAGTAACTCCTGGTGCTGCAAGTTCAAGTAACTTGCAGAACAACAAGTTTGAAAAGATTTGCAAAATCGACCAAGGTTCATTCCCCCCACCCTTTCTGAACCTCAGACACCACTTGGGACCAACAGAAAGCAAAAGTCTTTTTATTGAAGATGATAAACTAAACTATTTTACAATACTATTATTTCCGCCATTGGGGGAGAAAACTTGTTTAGCCTATCATGGCTAATACTCGAGAAGTGGAAACCCCCATGAACAGAAAAACTTGAAAGCTAAACTATTACAACTAGAGAGAAGATTCCTTAAAAACTTATGGTAGAGAGAAGTGTTGTCGAATTTTGATGATCTTCTCTGAGGATGAGAGCCTCCTTTTATAGTCAAGAATCCTGACTTGAAATGTGGATTTCAATCATCTTCTTTGCCAGCTTGCAAATCATCCTGTGAATGGAGTCATTATTCACCCACTTTGTGGAGCCATCATTAATTTCCACCCACCGTAAGGTAAGTGCATTATCCACCATTTATTATCGCTTTTGGTGGCATCGGTGTCTTTTTGTATCGACAATGAATCTTTTGCTTAGCGGAGGGGTCCTCTACTTTTATCTTTTGACCATTGTTTCTTATAGGTGCTGATTCTTTAAAGGTGGTGGGACCGACCACTATCTCCTGTCTGATAGTAGCATTACAATGTATTCCTGTACTATTACATTCGTAGAATACATGTATACTCCTAAATCATCAAGTCTTAGCCTAGACTCATTTTTTTATTACATTTTAGGGTTTTATTGTCTAAAAATCCTTCCATTTTCTGTTCTTTTTTAGATAATCGGGTTTGTCCTTTTTAACTTTGAATCCTTATCCGGATAAAGGTTTTTCTTTTGCCTGACAGTAAGAACATATTCGTTATTCCCATCTTCTGATATGTATCATGTTACATATCTTCTTTTTGGTGTGCTCCGTTGCTGGAACCTTGTTTACCCAGATCAGCTTCCTCTTATTTTCAAAGAGGTTTTCAGCAAATCTAGTCGTATTTTCTGTCATTGAGTTTAACAGGAAAGATCCATTCACCAAATTTTGAAATATCTTGAATGGATACTTAACCTTATTCATCTCTGTGAGACAGGCCCAAAGTCCCCAAACTCACCTTGTAGATATATCATCTTCTGTGAAGGCGACTATTAAGGGACTACTTGATGGTGGTGTTTTGGCTCTATTGAAGGTCACTATATTTGGTCTCTATAGTTTTATGAATTGGAAAACTAGGTGAGACCCTTTACCCGTAATTTTTGGAGCTACTGAGATGATTTTTAACTCCGGTGTATCTCCTCGACCCAGATATGGGTTATTCTACCATGAATCATGCACGACAATAGCTATCCATTTCGATAACTTGGAAATCTCTGGAAAGTTAGGTGCGGTTGTGAATATTGAAGCAATAGCTCCAAAATCAAACCACTCTCGCACATCTTGTGGGTTTGCACCCGAAAACATCCAAAGCCTTAGATATTTTCCAGACCAATTGGCAGTAATTTTACTCGAATTGATCTCATTCTTTGTAACCAATTTTTCCCACATTCGTTGATAAACCTGAAACAGAGAAAAAGATTGGTTAGTGTTAACTTGTCTTGGGCCCGTCTGTGGCCTCAGGTTAACCTCTCTCTCTTTTACCCCAGAGGTGGTGGGTTGACTCGGGTTGCCTAGAATTTCTTCCTGATTTTCCGAATTAATATTTTTATCAGAATCCGATAAAGTTCTTGTTTTGGCGTTATCAGTCTTTTCATCGGTATCCGATGAAAAATACTTATCCGCAGGATGTCTTGTCTCGGGTATAAAAACATCTTGTTTGCTCATCAATGATGAACCTTTCTCGTATATTTCTTTTTGGGTCACCGATGGTGAACCCACTTTTTTCAGAGGCCCTTCTAATGATTTCCATAAATGGATTTGGACAACTCGTGAAGCTTGTATGGTGGCTTGGACCTTATCCAAGTCTTCCTTTTGAACATACGAAGCTGCTTCGGTGCGTATACTCAGTAGCTCAAATGCTTTGTTCAATTCCTCAAGGCGTTTCCTGAGGTGTCACGATCGAACCGTGATGGAATCCGCTTCAAGGATGTCCATCTTTTGTTAAGAAATTTGCAAGAGCATTCTTATTAAATTTCACAATGACAATATCAAATAAATAATATTGGTATTCTGCTTGTCACCTAATAATACGAGCTTTTTCTATCTTTGATTCAAGTTTTTTTTTCAAAAAAGCTTTTACATTTGTATCATCAACTTTTAAAGTAAATTCTTTTACTAATAAGAATAGAGGCCATTTTTTAAACGTCTTCCAAACTGCAAAGAATTTATTCTCGTTAATATGCCAGACTCTGGTTTGTTGTTCTGAAAACAACCCTCATGTATATCTACACGATTCTTCATCGGTAGCTATTTTTCTCATGAGCACTGCTGCCCATCGGAAGTCGTTAGCATCCGTGTAGACAACTAACTGATCATCATCTTGAGGAATCACAAGTTTCGGCAGGTTACTGTAAACATGTTTTAACTCTCGGACACGTTGGGAATGGATATCTTTCCATTTCCATTTGGTCTTCTTATCCTTTTGTAGTAAAGAACGAAAATCCTTACGATATTTTGCTAAATCCTTGATAAACGAACCTGCAAAATTAATCACGTCTAAGAAGCTTTGAAGGTGCTTCTTATCCTTAAGAATATCTGAAAAATTGCAGATTTTCTCCACAATATGTTCCTAGAGTTTCATATCTGCATGGTCAATAATAACACCGAGAAACTCGATTCTATTAACCGTGATTATTACCTTCTTTTCAGAGAACACTAATCATTCTTTATGACATGCTTCAGAAAATATCTAAAGATGCTTTAAATGATCTTTCATATTTTTAGAGACAATTAAAATGTCGTCTATGTAAACGAACATAAACTCAAAATAATCTTTGAAAAGATTATCCATCTTTCTTTGGTATATTTGGGGTGTATTCACAAGACCCATAAAAAGTACATTCCAGATATACTGACCTTGTGGTGTAGAAAAAACAGTTAATTTTTTTGACTCTTTTTCTAACTTGATCTGGTAGAATCCAGACTTACAATCGAACTTTAAAAACACTTTTGATCCCTTAATGCAATCAATTAAGTGTTCTCCACTTGGAATGTAATAATCATCAAATTTAGTAATCTTGTTAATACCTTGATAGTTAATTACTAATCTTGTTTTACCTCTCTTTATTTCGCCATGATTTCTTACCAAAAACCCTGGGCTATTGTAAGAAGAAATACCTGCTTCAATCAAATGTAGATCGATATGCTCTTTGATAATCTTTTACATCTCTTTTCGATCATTAAGGCTAATCTGAATTGTCTTATATCGAACCAACTCATCAGTATTTTTTTTTACCTTTAGTGTTGATTCGATCTGGTTCTTGTCCCACCAGGCTAAATGATTCTCATTGAAATTCCTTTTGATTAGCCTCTTAACATTTTCAAGGGAAAGTAAGCTTTCCTCGTTATTGTTAATCTGCAGTGGTCCTTCTTGTAAGACATTTTCTAGAAACTGAAAATAGCTTCTTCTTGTGCCTTCTCAATCCCCTTTTGTCTATAAGACAAAAGAGCTTCTCCAAATTTTCTTTTATCCTGCATTTTAGGATGAGTTAACTTGGAATCATTGTCACCACGTTTGCTACAAAAATTAATAGGCATTATCCTATTGAAAGTTTTCTCTAGCCGCAAAACCTGTATCAAACTACCACAGTTAGTAGTAAAGGTTAACAAGTTCTTATGATTATCTTGTTCATATTTTGTAAAAGTTAGGATGTTACCCAATATAAAATCAGCACCTATATCATGAATATAGATAGGTGGCATTCTTACTTTGTACTAAGGGATACCAAATGCGTCTCTGATCATTATTCTTGATTCTCGAATACCCTTATTGAGTATTAGGATCTTCTGGAAGAAATTCCTTCCTACAATAAGAGGTAGAGTTTTCATAGATTCGCTGGGGAAAACTCTTGGCTTTGCTGTGCAAATGTCTGAACCTGAATCAATATAAACTGTAAAGTATTCTAACTAATACTGATCATATAATATCCCAACGGATATGTATATGGAGAAAACACTCGTCATTCAGAACCTTATGAATAAATTTTATTATCTTTCCAAGATTTTAACATGGTTATCCTTAAGCTTATTTGATTATACTTAAACATAACTTCATGCATCCTTGTATGATGAGTTAGACCTTGATCACGTAAATCCCTTAGAATATCTAACAAATCTTCTCGTTGTGTTAAGAGATTAAAAATCTCTTCTTCTATAGGCAAACCTGACATATCAAATAGAAAATAATCTTTTCATTCTACCCTAATTGTATATCCATCAAAATTGAACTTCATCCATTTTTCATTTCTTCTCCATGGTTTATGTTCCTCAAGAAAACTTAGACCAAGGGTCATAGAACCTTTGGTTCTACCTGCGCTTCCTGTAACAGATACCTAGTAGCTTGCTATTTCTAACATGTCTTCATATCTGTTAACACTTGATTGTTGTAAATGATATATCTCATCACAAGGAAACAAATTATTAGCTTTAGATATATCAAAAACAATATGTATTTCTTTCCATCCTTCAGGGCATTTTATTTTTACATTACTTACCCTAATTTTTTGTGGATTAAAATCCTCACTTAGTTCTTTTCCTCTTAGGCTTAGAATCATATCTTCGGAAAAGGACATCCTGTTACTAATCTCGAAATCAAATCTTAACGATCTATTTAAAATCGGATGATCTTTGATTAGAAAATTAACACCCCCTATCCTAGGTATCTGGATTGGGTGTGGTGTCATTACTTTGACAAATTCCTTGAAAATTCTAGGAATTTCGATCTACTCTTTCCTAAGAAATATATCCGAATAATGTGTATTGGAAAGCGCATATGCTATTCTATACGTGATAGAATATGGTCTATTTCCTTCTTTCATTAAATCAGTTTTCTTAAAGTCGTGATGAAGGGTTAAAACTCTATTGAAATCTTGGTCAGCTAGGTTGTATGCAATCCTAGGATGAATGTCAAACATGAGTTTGCCAGCATACAGATTACCTACCATTGTACCAAGACAACTATCTCTCAAATTATTGATTCTTCTATCCATCACGGATAAATGTAATTCAGAATCAATATCTTCTTTGAAGGTAGCTTTAATCACTACTTCAATGGTTCCAATATGAATCTATTTCATAGTAATCGCAACTTCTTTTTGATCCGGCTCAGTTCCTCAAGAATTTCATCTTTTGGAATAAGCTGCATATCAACTCTATTATTGGTTAATTCCATTGGAATCAAAAACTCACCTGAATTTACCCGATAGATGATATTGTGCTTGCGCTGTCTTAGCCCTATCTGGTTACAAAATCGGTTGATATTTCCAATCCTAAATCCATCGTATGGACTTAGGGTTGAATCATACTGCATGATTATTTCCATCGTTTTGTTTGAGATGATCATTCTTGAAAAGAATCCAGATAGACTATCTGAGGTTTGTAGTTTATCTTCCTGTTCGCTGGAGCTACTCGTCTAATTCTGTAGATGATCCATAGGAACTCTCTGAATCAGATTCGAACTCTTCTTCATAAATGCTTTCATCTGAAGAAATGTTCTCAAACTGGTAAAGTGGCACCAAATCTCCATAGAAAACCGCATCAAGGATGTCGACTATCGGCTCAAACTGGCACACTTCACTTTGCTTCTTTGGGCAGTCTGGTGAAATATGTCCTTTCGCACCGCACGTCCAGCAGTTGTAATCTTTAAAACTTTCATTTGTACAAGTATGAGCTTGTTTGAAAGTTCTGCTTGTTGGTGTTCTTCCTGTTATCTTCCTTGTGGATCTAGATCCTTATGAAGAAAATCTGGAAGGACTAGATTTGTAAAATCTAGCATTGGATTTGGACCACCATGATCTTCCCTGGTTGGAAGGCCTTCTTTGTGATCCTCCTGACTTAAATCGAAACACTCTTCTGAAGTGTTTCTTTCTTTTGCCATATCCTTCGCGACATGGTTCTCCGATAATGCTTGGAAAATTATTGTTGTCACAACAAAGAGGAGTTCTTTTTACTTGACCTCTCAGTGTTTTTTTTGTTATTTTATAGTGTCGTCTATTGACACCACTCTCTTATGTTGTCCTTTAAAAAGGACATCCTTCTGGCCACTGAATCAACCCTTCCTGAAGGTACCTTATATGTATGTATAAGCATTTCTCTCCATGGGCAACATATTTTTGCAAAGAACATCTCTGCAGCAACTTTCAATGGTATTTGAGTTTGGAAGTAATATTTACGGAATCAATATATATATTCGTCTGCATAACATATACTTTTAAGCTCGAGAGCATACAATGCCTGTGTATATTCTCGCTCTTTTTCATCTTTTCTTTCTTCAAAGTATCCGTTACCGATGAAGTATACTTTGAACAAATGACTGACCTTTTCTATAATTTCATAAATATTATCTCCAAATTCGATCTCTTTTTTGATATGGGCCTCCGTTTTATCCCATGTTCTTTTAGCTGAACCTTGCAAACTATTTTCAATAAGTTTGCTAAATTGATCATTTTCAATGTCCAGCGCTGACGAGGTAATCTTTAAAGATGTCATTCATTCATCGATCAAGGCTTCATATTTCTAAAATCGATGATGTTTATTGTAAGAATCAACCCGAATTGATGTGTTGGTTCTAACATTATTTTTGCCCAAGGGCTGTTAGCTGCCATCTTGCTCCATCGTTGTTGTCTTCTTTGTTGGGCCACAAATGCATTATGGTCGACTTGATCTTGCCTTCATGGTTGTCGAGGAACAGAGGTTTTCGCACTCATACTCCCTACTTCTGGTTTGGGAATCCTTTCCTCTTCTTTGGGAATAGGATCATTCATCTTGAGATTAACCAGATCCACAATTCCTAAGTTGGAAAGTGATTCAGTTAATTTCAAGATATCCACTCTTGTGTGACTTCCATCAAGCTTGTCGAATGATGTCGAGCAAGAGTTCCTCGTAGCTCTTAGACTGTGGAATTTCTGTAGCCTTTCCTTTGGGAATGATTGGTTTCTCTCCAAACGCATCTTTGAAATGCTCGTTCATCTATCTACATGTTCTCCTTGGTAACCTTTCTTTCATATCTATGATTTCTTTTTTCAAATTTGAAACTTCGTGTTGGATCTCGGCAAGAGATCGGAACATATTCTCCATCTGTCCACCATAGTATATGATGGTCTTCTGGATTTCCCTAAGATCTTGTGAGATCTTAAATGTGTCTGGAACAATTATGTTACAATCTTTGCTGGATGTCATTTAATGAAATCCTGCACTTATTATATCTCGAAAGATTTTCGGATATATTTTCTTGATTTTCTCCTCCCATTAGGCATAAGAAAAATAATATTGTACAAATAATTTAATTTATATCTTCAATAAACTTGGCTCTGATACCATTGAATGCATCGGATCTCAATAAATATAGATAATGGAAAAAACTCTATTATTCACTTTTTCAAATGATAATCACCTTAGTACGTGGCGTTGTTATACCACATCGATCCCCTATACAAGTGAAAACATGAGTATAGCCTTGGATACACAATGGTTTCTAGCCGATATACCTTAATGGTTACATTTGTTTTCAATAAGTATGACTTAGCAATTTGGTTTGGAAACAATAAAATTGGAGTGGAAATAACATTTATCAATGATTGCACATGTGATGTTAAAGGGTGTTTTGGTTTTTTAATCTATTTATGGTAGAAAATGATATTGTTATCTATTTTGTGATATAAAAGAATTAGTGTTATATAAAATGTGGTATTTGAGGGTGTTCTACCTTAATTATACCACTCTATTTGATATCAATAGTACAATTGACCAAATGGACAAAGAAATAACCTAAGAAAAAAAAAAATTCTCATGAACGTTGGTTAATTAAGACCAGATATGACTACTATACTGCAACAAAGTGGAAATTATAAATATAAAAATAACAATAACAAATACTTCTGCCACACATGTTTTCCATTTGCATGAGGTGGTAAAGTTGCTACAGAAATATTCCAAATAGCATTTGTACACTCAGTACTTTTTCACTTTTCGATGATTTATTAACCTTTCAGGCTCCCTTTTTAGCTTTAACAAACTCCAAATGAAATACGTGTAGAATGAATATGTCAATATATATTATTTGAAAAAAAAAAAAAAACATCTCAGTTGATATACTTACTAACTAGATTATATTTGGATTGAATAATTTAAACTACAGGATTTGATAAATGTATTCAATATCCACTTAAATTAAATTAGTGTATTGAACATCCATACAATTATTCAAAATAATTAGTTTAAAATAAAAAATGACACAACATCAGTAAATTTGCTACTGTAAATTTAAAATGTTTTCTCAGATCATTCAATTCAATTACACAATCTTAGTGTTTTATGATTTCTGATATGGATCAATCCTTCTTAGTTATATTCCACAAACAAGAAAAGCAATGAGTTCTTAATTTCAAGTCTATCCTTAAAGATGATATTTTTTTTAATGGTTATTTGTTGTTGATAAGGCAACTTTATAAGTTTTGGCTGTCAAGTCATATATATCCAAAGGCCAATGATATTGTTGCACTTTTGATATAAAAAAAAATATAAATCTTGTAAAGTAAAAGTTCTCTTTTGAATAGAATATATAGCCTCCTAAGTTCAACCAACCTCATGAGAAAACAAATAATGCCATCAACTATGGAATATCCACTCTAGATTGTGCTGCTCTCAGTGTTGATGGACAATCAGAATGCTAAATATTTTCAAGTCCCTCAACGACCAACTCCTCAAGGGGTGCAAATTCGTTTATCCATCTTAGGATAAAGAAATGTCTTTTACCCAATAATAAAGAAAATGAGAAAACATTTATTTTGGCCACATTCTATTTTTTTGACAAAAATATCTACCATTTTAGTTTTGATTTAAAAAATATAAGATAGCATATTTTATTCACTTTTTAGAGATGTTTTGATCTTTTTAGATTCAATAAATAAATAAATAAAGGTTTCTTGCATTTTAACGGCTAAAAAGGTTTTGTTATAATATGAAAGTGGTAAAAACTACTCCTCCCTGCCCCAAAAAAATATATCATTTCATAATTCACATATATTAAGAAAACACATTTAATCAAACAAATTCAGAGCAGAAACTTATGTTTATACCCTTATTTATCTATCTTAATGACTAAACAAGGATATTTTAAAGAAATTATACTTTATAAATAAAGAAAATATCTATAAATATTTAGGACGAACAAAAAAAATGAATATTGAATTATTTGAATAGGACGGAGTGAGTACTTTCATATATATATATATATATATATATATATATATATATATATATATATATATATATATATATATCCATAAACCAATGTTTAAAAAGGAATGTGCAAATATCAATCAAAAGTGCAGAAGAAAATTGGAATATGGGGCCCATATAATACTTTTAATATTGGAGGTATATGAATGGACATGAGTCTCATCGATCCAACATCTTTTATTTTGCTCACATGCTAAAGCCTGCTTTATTTAAGCCTCATCCTAACATTTCTTCATAATGCGCAACATGTATCAAGGGACACATGTTTCCCAAATGCAACATATATTTCCTTTTTTTTTTTTCCTATTGTGTTATTAATTGATTTGTTCAATATCCTAATTAACTCCATATAATAATAATGATAATAATAATTATTATTATTATTATTATCAACTTTCACCTCTACTTTTTTTTTTCTTTTACAAAAACTTATGTAAAACCGTTTCACATAATATCTTGTATGAGATCTCATATAACTTTATATGATCTTATATGAGACTAGTTAATAATCATGCATGTGTTAGGATTTTGAGAACAATTATAGAGAATTTAATATGAACGAAAAATAAGAGACAACGATTTGTTCACCCAATTCGTCAATTAACTATGTCTGGGAGCACTATCAAGCCAGAAGAATTTACTAATTTTCGTGTGTTGACAAATACAATGAGCCAAATGGTTATTTATAGGGAAGTAGTCCTAATGTCTTTCTAACTAGGAATCTCAAGTCTAATCTGACTAGGAGTCCTAAATCTTATCTGACCAAAAATTCTAAAGTCTATCTAACTCAGACTTCATGACCCAACAATCCACCACCTGGAGACTGACTTCCAATTGTAACTTGTCTTCTCCATTTCATCAATGTCTCTCACTGGTAGTAGTGTCAGGCCTTCATCTCAGTTTCTAAGGCCAGTTGAAGCCATGTATGACTTCAACTTCTCTAAGGTCACAACCTTAGTCAATATATCAGCAGGATTCTCACTTCCTCGAATCTTCATCAGCTGCAAGATTTGATTCTCCATGAGGTAACGAATGTAATGATACCTCAATTCAATGTGTTTCGTTCTCGAGTGAAAAACTGGATTTTTTTGCTAAATGAATAGCATTCTGACTATTACTGTACAAAATACTATCCTTCTGCCCCTTCCCCAATTCACGCAAGATATTCTGCAACCATACCATCTCTTTACTAGCCTTAGTCACTGCTACATACTCTGCTTCTGCAATGGACTGTGCTACAATCTTCTACAATTTAGAAGCCCAAGAGATTGTTGTACCACCAAATTTAAACACATATCCGGTTGTACTTCTTCTTTTGTCAAGATCGCTTGATGCTAAGTTTGCATCAACATATCCCGTCAATTCAACACTTTTGCCTTCAAAACACAAGGTTTTCTCTGTAGTACCTCTCAAATACTTGAGGATCCATTTTACTGCCTCCCAATGTTGCTTTCCCGGATTACCTATGAACCGACTAACTATTCCTATTGCATGTGCAATATCAGGTCTTGTGCACACCATAGCATACATCAAGCTGCCAATTGCAGAGGCATATGGAGTTTTCTACATATAGGCACGCTCTTCTTCACTACCGGGTGAGTCCTTGTTGGATAGCTTGAACTGGCTACCCAAAGGGACACGAACTGGCTTTGTATCTTCCATGCTGAACCTCTTCAAAATCTTCTTGATATACTCAGCCTGTGAAAGATACAACTTTCCTACCACCCTTTTACGTTCAATGCGCATGCCCAAAATTTGCTTAGCCTCTCCATAGTCTTTCATTGCAAACCGGTCAGACAATTGCTTTTTCAACTTGCTCACCTCTCGAGCACTAGAACTTGCTATCAACATGTCATCAACATATAACAATAAAATAATATAATCTTTGTCATACCTCTTGAGATTGCAACAGTGGTCAGCCTCATATCTATAGAATTCAATCTCATGCATGAATCCATCGAACTTCTTGTACCACTGCAATGGAGCTTGTTTCAGGCCATACAAGCTCGATCTTGTTCAATCTACAAACAAGCTTACTATTCCCCTCTGACAAGTATTCTTCTGGTTGCTCCATGTAGATGTCTTCCATCAAATCTTCATGAAAAAAAGCTGTCTTCACATCCATCTGCTCTAACATCAAGTTTTCTGCAGCCACCATACTCAAAACTAACCGAATGGTGGTTAATTTCACAACAGGGGTGAAAACATCAGTATAATCAATACCATATTTCTGCTCAAACCCTTTTACAACCAGTCTTACCTTGTAACGCTTGCTTCCATTAGCCTCCTCTTTAATTCTGTAAACCCACTTATTATGCAACGCCTTTTTCCCTTTTGGAAGCTCAACTAGTTCCCACATTTTGTTAGCCTTCAACGAATTCATTTCATCATTATCGCTAGTTTCCACTTGCTCACGTGTTCACCACGTATTGCTTCTGCATAACATTCTAGTTCACCATCATCTGTCAACAACAAGTAATGAAGAGAAGATGAATACCTATTAGGTGATTTATGTATTCTGGTGGACCTTCGCAGTAGAATTATCGATTATGGCGTGTGTGGTTCCTCGTCACCTACCACCTCATTATCATCAGCCACTTTGCTCTCACCCAAGTTTGAGATGTCTAATTCGACAACTTGTTTCTCGAAACCAACTGATTTAGATGCACCCAACCTGTCTTTGTACAATATCTGTTCATTAAATATGATATCTCAACTACGAATTACCTTTCGATTCTTCTCATCCCAAAATCGATAGATGAATTCATCACCACCATATCCAATAAACGTATATTTAACAGATTTAGCATCCAACTTACTTCTATCAGCAGCATCAATATGCACGTATGAGACACAACCAAATACTCGAAGAAATGACAGATTTACCTCTTTACCGCTCTAGACCTCATCTGGTAGGCAATTTTCCAAGGGAGTTGAGGGTCCTCTATTTATTAAGTAAGTTGCAGTATTAACTGCATCTGCCCAAAACATCTTCGGCAGCCCACACTTCAATCTCATGCTTCTTGCACGTTCACATAGTGTTCTGTTCATACGTTATACAACGCCGTTTTGTTGAAGGGTTTCTTTAACAGTTTTCTCCATGCGAATTTCATTTACAGCACAAAATTTTTTGAACTCTCGAAGCTCATACTCTCCACCATTATCAGATCTCAAACACTTCACCTTGAGACCCGTCTCAATTTCTACAAGAGCCTTCCACTTCTTGAAAACATCAAAAGCATCAGATTTATTTTTTAGAAAATAAACCCATACATTTCTCGTTGAGTCGTCTATGAAAATCATATAATAAGATGCTCTACCAAGAGATGTCACCGGTGCTGGTCCCCACAAATCGCTATGGACTAACTTCAATTTTTGTTTCTTTAAGGTTCTGCCTCCTTTCGAAAAACTCACTCTTTTCTGTTTTCCGAATACTCCATCCTCACACAACCCAATTTCAACAATCTTGACGCCTGACAGCTTATCTTTCGCACACAACACTTTCATCCTTTTCTCACTCATGTGGCCCAAACGACAATGCCACAAATCTGCATCGTTCTTTGCACCTGCAAGAGTAATGTTGTCCCAGGTGTTGTCTGTAATATACAATGTTCCCTCTTTATTGCCTCGAGCCACCACCATAACTCCTTTGGATATCTTCCATGTTTTACAACCAAAGGTCACAACGTAACCTTCATCATCAAGCTGCCCAACGAAAAGTAAATTCCTCTTCAATCCAGGAATATGTCTCACATCATGTAACTGCAAAACAGTTCCATTTGGTGCCTTGATCCGAACATCCCATTTTCCCACGATTTCGAGAGGCTCATCATCAGCAAGATAAACCTTCCCAAAATCTCCAGAGATGTAATGTTCCATTACGTCAGCACTGCTGCATGATTGAAATGATGCTCCAGAATCTAATACCCAAGATTCTAATGGACTGCTTACGCTCAAGATTAACACAACCGCATTTTCCTCAGTGGTTGCGTTTGCTGATTTGTTATCCTTCTTTGGTGCCTTACACTGATTTTTATAATGCCCGAGTTCATGACAATTGTAGCACTCAATCTGACTCTTGTCTTTCTTTGGCTTATTTCTCCCCATCGACTTCGATCTATCTCGATTCGAATTCGATTTTGATTCTAATCTGCCTCTGTTTCTTATATTCAAGGCTGATCCTGCGGTCACACCTAATTCTTTTCTACGAATTTCTTCGCTTATTATCAGGTCTCTAACTTCATCAAATCTGAGTTTCACCTTCCCGACTGAAGCACTAACGGCTGTCACCGTCCCACTCCAACTTTTTGATAGAGAGGATAACAAAATTAGGGCTTGTACCTCATCATCGAAATTGATCTCAATTGAGCTCAATTGTGCAATGATCATATTGAACTCGTTTAGATGATTGGCCACCGTAGCACCCTCTGTCATCTTTAGGTTAAACAACAACCGCATCAGATAAACCTTATTCGCGGCTGATGGCTTTTCGTACATCTCGATCATAATCTCTAACATCTCCTTTCACTACAAGAAAATTGCCTGATAATGACGGAAAAATTCGTCACTAAAACCAAAAATTCTGTCACAAACATGTATTTGTGACGGATTTGTGACGGAAAATTTCTGTCAAAAGGAGCTTTGTCATTAAATTTTAGTGACGGATTTTATTCTGTTGCTAAATTTGTAACAGAATTTCCGTCACTAAGATGAAAATTTCCGTCACCAGATTTGGTTGAGTAATAACAAAATTAATGACGGAATATTGTGATGGAATTTTTCGCCACAATTTGTAACAGAATTTCCGTCACTAAGATGAAAATTTCCGTCACCAGATTTGGTTGAGTAGTAACAACAAAATTAATAACAGAATTTCCGTCACTAAGATGAAAATTTCCGTCACCAGATTTGGTTGAGTGGTAACAAAATTTCCGTCACCAGATTTGATTGAGTAGTAACAACAAAATTAATAACAGAATTTCCGTCACTAAGATGAAAATTTCCATCACTAAGATGAAAATTTCCGTCACCAGATTTGGTTGAGTAGTAACAAAATTTCCGTCACCAGATTTGGTTGAGTAGTAACAAAATTAATGACGGAATATTGTGACGGAAATTATCCGTCACTAATTTTGTGACGGAAAATTCCATCATTAAAATCAAGTATTGACGTGTCATGCACGTCATCATGCCACGTGTCACCACATCACCAATACATCCGTCACTAATTTTGTGTCATGCACGTCATCATGCCACGTGTCACCACATCACCAATACATCTGTCACTAATTTTGTGACGGAAAATTCCGTCATTAAAATCAAGTATTGACGTGTATGCACGACGTGTCACCACATCACCAATACATCCGTCACTAATTTTGTGACGGAAAATTCCGTCATTAAAATCAAGTATTGACGTGTCATGCACGTCATCATGACGTGTCATGCACAACGTGTCACCACATCACCAATACATCCGTCACTAATTTTGTGACGGAAAATTCCGTCATTAAAATCAAGTATTGACGTGTCATGCACGTCATCATGCCACGTGTCACCACACCACCAATACATCCAGCCACGTGTCACCACAGGAATATTATGCATTGTTTGGGAATTGAACCCAGGATCATGGTGGTACTTTAACCACTAGACCATTGGTGTTTTATGTAATAATATTCTACATTAATTTATTTTATAAGTATTTAATTTTTAAATTTAAATGCATGTATTTTGTGACAGATTTAAATTCGTCACTATTTTGTGACGGAATAATTCGTCACTACATAATTGTGATGAAAAAGAAAAATAATCAAATTTATGATTTTTTTTAAAATTTAAATTCATGTAGTGATGGATTATTCCGTCACAAAGAAAAATAATCAAATTTATAATTTTTTTTAAATTTAAATTCATGTAGTGACGGATTTAAATCCGTCACTATTTTGTGATGGAATAATCCGTCACTACATTATTGTGACGGAAAATTCCATCAAAAAAAAAATAATCGAATTTATAATTTTTTTTAAATTTGAATTCATGTAGTGACGGATTATTCCGTCACAAGTCCGTCACAAAATCTTTTCTGTCACTATTCCGTAACAAATTTTTGACAGAATATTTCCGTCACTAAAATCCGTCACTATCGGGCAGTTTTCTTGTAGTGTTTCTGATTTTTGCCTTTACCGTGTGGAGCGCAACGTTCCTGGATAACGACAAAAGAATTACACTCATCGCCTTTCTATCCAACAGCGCCCACTCATCGTCTTTCATAGATTCGTGCTTTGTACCCAAAGGTTGATACAGATCTTTACCGTACAGGTAGTCCTCGATCTGCAGTTTCCAGAATCCGAAATCTGATCCATCAAACTTCTCAACAGGCGATTTCCCTTCAGCCATCGTAATTGCTCCCACCAGATCTACTGAACCCAATGCTCTAATGCCAGTTGTTAGGATTTTGAGAACAATTATAGAGAATTTGATATGAACGAAAAATAAGAGACAACGATTTGTTCACCTAGTTCGTCAATTGACTACATTTGGGGGCACTACCAAGCCAGGAGAATTTACTAATTTTCTTGTGTTAACAAATACAATGAGCCAAATGGTTATTTATATGGAAGTAGTCCTAATATCTTTCTAACTAGGAATCCCAAGTCTAATCTGACTAGGAGTCCTAAGTCTTATTTGATCAGGAGTTCTAAAGTTTATCTAACTCAAACTCCATAACCCAACAGCATGCAGAACGAATTGATATATTTTCATTGATCCATATGAACCGCGTCTTATGTAAAGTGTCACATAAGGCTTATTATTTTATTTCTGGTAGCTCCCACCATCAATTTGTGCATAAAGATAGATGCATTGGTAGATATAGGATTTGATGAACTCCATACATTAGATTATACAACCCAGAAAAGGCAACAAGAATTTATGGAAGATGATACTTTATTTCTTGTTAACATGACTTTATTTGCAAAAAAAACAAAACTAATCCTACCAAAATTTCCACTTTTTTCAATGTTAATTCGAATTCATTCGGGAAATACTAAAACTTTTGCAGTCCAAATAGTGGTGTAATCTATGTGAATATTTTTAACATTAAGAATATGAGTGGATTCTGATGCAAGTGTAAATATGCTGCACCCTCTCTTTTTTCTTTTCTCTTTTTCTTTTGCTTGCCGCTTAATAAAGCAAATGAGAGAAGAATAACGTTATAACTAATCACATGTTTGTTATATATATATTATAAATTTTTTCACTTAAAAACTAATTAACTCACTTTTAAAAAACATGAATCTTTTTCAAGGTAATTTTTTTATCAAATATATATATTGGGAACATACAAAGAGGGAGTTGAAAATAATTGCTAAGGCTTTTATAAAAATATGACCTAAGATATAAATTAACACATAATCAAGGGTTAAACATATAAATAATATTAATATGAAGCATTTTCTCGGCTTGATTCCATAAGTGCGGCAAAATGCAAAATATTAAAAATGAGAAAGTGGGTCAGAGGATCTTAGTTACTCTGATTTCCCATTAATTGCATGCTGAAATGCTAACTCCACGTGCATCACATTAATTAGTCAATTAGTAATCACTAATTATAAGATTAGTATCACATATTTTAAAAAAAAATTAGCTAGTGTAAGCCAGGCCACAAAGGGATAAGTCTAAACATGATGTTGCTACTATACATGAACAAAACAAAACGAGGGCAAATCTTATATTTGAACTGCCCCAAAAAGTTAGGCCTAGCCTAATTGCCAATAAATAACAAACAAAATCTTGTTTGTGTTTCATCTAGTGTTTCAAATTAATAATCATTACTCGTCAAGTGTAAACATAATATTATTAATTTATATTTAGTGTGAATTAAAAATAATTAAATATAAGATAAAATATCAAATTAAAATAAACAATCCAGTTTTAATAAATATTTGTTTTAATGAGTACTATTTGCATGCACCAATTGCATGGTGCAATTGGGCGCAATCCGAAGCTGCACTGGAATTAATTTTATTTTTTTAATTCATGCTATAACCTTTATATTATAAAAGTATAACTTTTATGTATAAATATCATAACATTAAAATGATAGACTTATACTTTTCTATCAGCATAAAAATTCATGTAGTATAGTTATACATTTACTACAACATTATCACAAATCGTATAACATTTATGTACAAATATCATAACCTTTATGTAATACTCTTAAAAAAAATTCGACATAATTTGATTATACATTTATGTGATATTACTTATACATTTATATAATATTACTCATATTAAGTAAAAAAATTGTGTTTTCAATTGAGTCTTATAATTTAAAACTAATGTATAAATTAAATCCCAAAATCGTTGGAAATGGAAACATATTAGTCGATTGTTTTTTAATAAATCACAACTTTTATTTAAAAAAAAAAAAACCCCCAAAAAAGTCAGTAACTGAACACGAGAAAAGCAAGAGGGAAAAAGTCATCTTGCCTGTGACTTGATTCCCTTTCTTATAAACACAAAACATTGGTCGAAAATTAAATTTGATTGTATAAATCACATAATTCTCAGATTGGGGTTTTTCAACCATTTGCATTTTTTCCCCTGATTTGATTGAAAGTGCATGTGTATTTTTTATGATATATAATTCTAATAGGGGGGAGAGAAAACATTCCACATGATTGCCCACGTGTTAGGTGTCACATTAAAACTCATAGGAAAACCATCTGCGAATTTCCTCATGATTTTTAATTTCAATTTTGCAATGAATTTGGTTATAAATGTGAACTCTATTTTAATCCAGGAGACTAAAATTGAAAATTAGATTTTCAAGGGACTATATTTAATATTTAGACAAGCAAATAGTCATGAAATAAAAACTTTGTCATCAAGATTTGTATAGCATAACATATATTGTACTTTAATTACAAGTGACTTGATGAGATAACAAAAAAAAGAAAGAAAGATAGAAGATAAACTGATAAAAAGCAAAATCCTTCTTTTATTATACGCCGCCTTATATTAGACGGAAGATTACTGCTGAAAATTTTATGAGTAGATCAAAACTAATTACAATATTATTTGTGCATGTCGCTTGTAAACCAAAGATTAGATTGCAATCACAGATGCTTGCAAGTTGTGGCTAATTAATTTTCTTTTAGGAGATAACAAAAAAAAAAACAAAAACAAAAACAAAAACAAAAAAAAAGATAGAAGATAAACTGATCAAAAGCAAAATCCTTCTTTTATTATACGCCGCCTTATATTAAACGGAAGATTACTGCTGAAAATTGCATGAGTGGATCAAAACTAATTACAATATTATTTGTGCATGTCGCTTGTAAACCAAAGATTAGATTGCAATCACAGAGGCTTGCAAGTTGTGGCTAATTAATTTTCTTTTAAGAAAAAGGGGGGCAAAAAAAAAATAAAAAAAGGATTCGAGATCCTTTCTGGGACCATTTTTGCACTTAATTTAAATTATATTAAAGATGATAAAAGTGCCAATATATATAAGGTAACTGTAATCTAGAAAAAGAACATGGATAGTAACGAACAATATTAAAAGCTCTCCGTACATATTAGCGGAGGACATTTATAATGGATGTGAGATTTCCAATCCAATATTTCTTATTCTTTTGTTTGGGAAAGAAGAGATTCTTAAAGATCTTTAGTGCCCTTTAGGAGTTAAAAGAATTTAAAATGACTAATAAATTTTTTTATCAAAAATGTACAATATTTATTGTCATGATAATAATTTAATTACAGGTAACAAACTCGCTAGCCCTTTTCTTAAGAAAAACTTAAATTAGGACTCTTATAAAATTATTTTATAAATTTAATTTCATAAGGAGGTCAATTCACATCCACATTCCACAATTTACATAAATTAGTGACTATAGGTAGTGAATGCAGATAATGAGGTCAGACCCCATATCATAGATACGTGGACCGGTTCATTTAAGGTTTTGTGAACTTTTAATAACTTTATAATTATTTAGAGAATTTATTTTTGCAAATATAGATAATAAGTTTTTAGGTTGAAAGAGTCATCTAATTTATATTTTCTTTTTCTTGATGGTTTTAGAGATTTCCTGGAATAAAAATATTTGTACTGTAATCAATTCGGATCAAAAAAGGTAGTTGATGTGGATATTTCGAAAGATATGAGGCTCATACTCGGCTGGCCACAAGCCATATCATTCTAAATCCTCGAGATTTCCCGATAACGGAGGCAAATATGCACCCACCAAAGTTGTATCGATATATCGCTAAAGTCAACTGACAAGCTAGCTTATTTTATTCTATCAAAGTTTTCAAGATCTACCAAGTAGAAGGGATTACTTTGCTAACTTTTGGATCACCGATATCAAATATGCTTGCTAGAGGTTATCAATGGAAAGATCTGCTTCTCGTTCGACGGTGTTGGCCCAATGTGCCTCCATATGATTTTTAATTCGAGTTTTTTATGTCAATTATATTCCTTTTGAAGGAAACATTTTGTTAAGCTTGTTTGAATTAAAGGATTCTCTCCTTACAAACTCTAAACTCAACTAAGTAGTTACACCTACTAGAATTAAGCTTCCAATCTTGTTGTCGTAAGTTCCAGATGTTGATCCATGCAGGATCCTTACAACCTACACAAGGTCATTGTCAAGACTCTTTGATAAAATAACGCTCAACAAGGAACAATTTTTCTATCAACTAAGAACACATTTAAAACAATCAATTAAGCACACAACAAAAAGGTTAAGTATATAATGGGTCTTTAATTGGTGTAAGAAACAGTCTTTAGATTTCTGAATCTTTGATCGGATACTTAACTGCTTCAAAAAGTTGAGTGACTGAAACTTGTTTTGCTTTGAGAGTACTTAGAATACTTGACAATTTCTTACTTGTGATTTCGAGAGTTGTAGTTCCAGTTGTTGTTCCAGTGTTCTCTTCCTCTATTTGTGGGTGTAGAATTATGCTTGTTGGATGAGGCACAATCCTTAGCATTCGAATTCTCTTCATTGATGCAAGGCTCGCATTAAATATTTTATGAAGCTTGCATTTAAGATTTTTTGTCTTACACTGCAGGTTCATTAAAACTGTATGTACTAGGTTGTAGCTTTTGTGGAGTTGTCAATATTGGCTCTCTATATTGCAATTTTAAGTTTGTCTCTATAGATTAGTTTTTGAGTGACTGAACCTCGAACTGATATTAATCTTCCTCGTACTGCATTACTTTCAAGTCTGCATGATGTTATTCATCTTGTCTTTTCATTCTTCATTATGCATCGTTCAGTCCCTGCAACCTTAGTCTTCTTGTAACAAGTAAGCTTACAACTCTTCTACTGTAACTTGTTGCTTTCACCATATTGTGTTGTATTATTTTTTAGATTGCACCGGTTATTTCTTCACTGCTTGTAGTAGGTCTTCATTTATTTTTCACTATTCTTCATCATATATTATATACTAACGATCTAGTCTAATGTTACTTAAACATCGTGAAAAATTGGGCATTCTAATTTTTTATTACATATGTGTTTTGTCTCATCAAAATCTAAACATCAATTTTCTAACTAGTTTATTTCTGAAATAGATCTATATTTAATTATAAAAAAATCTTTTAAATTTAATAAAAAATCTAATTATTAATATATTTTCAAAATTTTAAAATCTTTTAGAAATTGATACAGTTAACCTAGAATAATTAAAATTTGTTACATTTGTACACAAATAATTATGAGCTAAGATATAAAAAAGACTGTTAGAAGATAGGTCGCCGAGTCTAAATGGTTGGCCCACGGTAGGAAGGACTTTTGGTGAGCTACTTTTATTTTTTTAATTATTTCTCTTGAAAATATAAATGAGATTTAGGTAATAATGGTTGTTATATCAAAATGAGTTAATGAATCTGAAAAAACATAATTAAAAGACAAATTAATAAATAAGGACTACAGTCTTTTTAAGAAAATCGAAAGGATCCATGGATCGACCTCCATTAAAGAGGTCGTTATACCGGATCAGACCCCAAGGTGGGTTCCCTTCCACCAAGGTCGAAGATCAATGTAATGTCTGATTTTATCGTTGGATTGAAATTTGGAACCTGATCTGTTCTCCTTGGCCGACCTCATAATTGTCGACCTCCTTTCCTTACGTGTTAGAACATCAGAGTCAACCAACAACTCTCTGCTAATGGCATACCTTTATCAAAGAAGCCATCTAATCGCTATTAATGCAATATTGCATGGTGATATCCCTAAAATTAAGGGATTATGGATAAAAAAAATTCCAAAACCTTATTGGTATAAATAGGTCATTTATTGTAAAAGAAATGGTTGCACCATCAAAAAATTAGTTATAAATCAGTTCGGATAGAACCAAGCTCAGAGCGAAACATTTGTTCTAACTGATCTATCAAAAGCTTACTCAGAAAAAAGGAAAAGATCTCTTTGAAACCAAAAAAAGATCCTCACACCAATTGAGTTTATATCAATAATAATTTGATTTACCTTCATAAACTTTTTACACATATCTATTATTATCAAAGATATTTTGATTGTTTGGTAATACATCAACAATAGTATAAATTCTTACCTAATGAAATATTGATATATAAAAATACTGATTTAAGTTATATATTTATAAGAATGAAGATATTTTAATGGAATAACTATTTTCAAACAATTATTTTTTTTGTGTTATATATGTAATTGAATGTATATAAATTTTGATAAACGTACAAGATATGCATATATTACTTCTATCCTCTAAAAAAAAATCCGATGACCTTGCCCACCTCAACTGCGGTCCATTGTTAAGTTGGACATGTTATTATAACACCCCATCTTGTTTAAAATTAATTTTTGAACAAGGCATTACTTACTTATAAAATTAATTTTTTTTAAAATAATAAAATAAATAAAATTAACAATAATTTTAAAATACATGTTTTTAAAATTTATATTTTTAAAACTCTTTAAATAAATTCTTTTGCAACCTTTTGAATATCAGATATCAGCATTCATCGCTCGCGCACCATACCCTAAACTCATTAAATAAAAAAATATTTTATAGATGGATAAGCGTTTGAAATACATTCAGTGGAGATCTGGAAACATAACTAAATAAATTTCATAAATAATCATAACAACCAAACACATAAAACTATCGTTTCACAATTGCAATCGCAATTGCAATCCACTTATGTGTGGACTTAACCCAACTTATTATAAATACATGATACACATAATTAATCATAACAACCAAGTAAAACATTTAGTAATACTCTGAATTATGCACACTGTATCATAATTAATCATAACAACCAAGCAAAACATTTAGTAATTCTCTGAATTATACACACTGTATTATAATTAATCATAACAACCAAGCAAAACATTTAGTAATACTCTGAATTATGCACACTCGAACTTTCTTGATAATGAATCATTCATCCTCGAACTTTCTTAATATTAAATCAAATAACCTTATATAATTATGCACACTCTTCCCTCGAAAAATTTATTATTATTTCATCATATGGTTGTGTTTTATTTTGAACAAAAGAAAAGGAGATACCTGCAATTCTCCCTAATCCACCGCCTCTCCAAACACTTCCCTGCTAAACTCTTTTTTATTTTTCTTTTTCTTAATCTTTTTCCACCAAAAGAGTGAAGGCCATATATATATATATATATATATATATATATATATATATATATATATATATATATATATATATATATATATATATATTAAATTCAATATATTAAAACTTCTTACGTATACAGAAACTTTAAATTTATTTCCTTCCATAATTCATATTGAATTAATACAACCATTAATCAAATAATTTACATTGTACATTTAAACATTGTTAGAGTTCCAACCACTTAGGACTTTCCCAACACTAATTATAAAAGAACACATAAATAATTCACTATTTAAAAGTAAAATATAATAATGCAATTAAGATCACAAAGCACTTAAATAATATGAGATATGCATGAAATGATTAAAGAGAAACATAGGGTTTAATTGGATCAAAATTAAAGTTTAGTTAAAGAAAGTTTCATGAATTAACTCATTTGGGTTGACATTCTTCCTGGACATATAATTCATTCATATCTATATATACATGTATTAATATTTACATGTGTATATAAATACCAATATATATTATCATATTTCATTATATTATTATTTTTTCTTTCTAAATAAATATATGATTTAGTTAACTTCTTAATTCTATGAATATATTAATAAAAATATTCCTTAATTAATGAAATGAGATTTAATTCACTATGAATTTCTCTTACGCCTTATTTTTTCTTATTCAAATAAAAATTAGGTCCTTGAGGGTTTAAAATTATATTGTTGTTTGAATTTCTTATTAATCATATAAAATTCTCATTAGTTAAATTTTAATTTAGGATGTTATAGTTATAATTTTGACACTTCACCATAATGAAGCTCACTCTGTCTATCAACCTGCATTGATACTTCTAATTGTATCTTTCTTTAATGATTTTTCTAATTTTTTTAATGAAGAAAGTAAATTCACTACTTCCATGGAAAAAACGGAAAACGAAGATAACACGCGTGTGATAGTTAATATTTACAAATATTCTATTAGCTTGTAGTTATTTCATTTACGTATGAATTAGTGCAGTTGAATTTGATTCCTATAGAACAATCCACGAGCCATTAACTAATTCTTTCACTTGTGGTTTAGTTCGTAAATTCAGCAAACAATATATAAAACAAGAAAATGAGTTAGGCTTAGCCTGATGATAGATACATCACTCACTTTAAACAAAGTTTCACTTATTTTAAACATGATTTTAGATTTGAGTCCTCCACTCCAATTGTATTAAAAAAAAAAAAAAATTAATATATCAATTATCCCTAACTAAAAGTGTATTGAAAATATAAATATTAGGGTGCTAATGCCAAATTGCAAATGAATTGCTAACCTTTTACCTACTTGCGTGGGCCTATTTCTATTAATTCAAATTGTATTTAGTAACGCCAAAATATATAATAAATAAACATTTAAAAAGTACAAAAGGCAACACGTAAATGATTTTCTATATTTTCCAACCACGTTGACAAAAATACAGGAAACTTCCGCGCCCCTTCTCAAGTACGTGGGCCCCAAAAAGCATTTTATAAAAGATATGTTTAATTCCCTCGTGGCAAACTCTGCTGCATCAAAAGTGGGTGGGGCCCTGCTTGATTGTACAACCCCATTATATTACTAAACTGATGATTATTGAAAGTTCAAAATTATGGGTCAATTATTAGTGTTTCCAAGATATTCATGGAGTTTATGATTTAGTATCAATTTAGGCTCCACCTAACGAATTATTAATTTGGAGTTTAACAGTAAAAAAATATTAGTTAAAGGTTTACAAGATGAACGATTAATTAAAGTTGAGTGGGGGTCTTGGTTGAGACCGGTCCGATGGATCTGGTTAACACTCAATCAACAATAATCAATAATATCGATCAATGTCCGATCAATACTAATCAATATAAAAAAATATATTATATTAGTAGAATTAGAATAAAAATATTAGTTGTTAAATTATAATTTTTTTAATTAATTATTAATTTGAAGTCACAGAATAAAAAAAATTACTCGAAAAATATAGAAGCACTATCTTATACAAATAAAAATATTATATAATATTAATTATTAAATTATAATTTTTTTAAAGTATTATATAATTATAATAAAATATTACTCGTGAAATTATAATTTCTCAAATTCATTGATATTTAGAATATTAGAATCAAAATTATTTTACAATATTACTTATCAAATTATATTTTATCAAAAATATTATTACATGTACATTTACTATGGTATATTATATGTTAAAATGAATTTAAATGAAATAATTTTTATAATTTGAAATTAAAAAAAAAAACCAATTAAGGTCAACTTTTGTTGCAATTATAAACGTAAGAGTTAATATCAAAAAACAATTTAAAGTATAACATTTTTTTTCAGTTTGCAATTAAAACATTTTTCTTCTTTCAATTGAATCTCAAAATTTATAATTTTTTCAAATTGCAATCAAAGACAATATTTTAATTATTTTTCGAGTCAAAATTCAATTTGATGTCTTGATTTCTTTAATTAAACTAGCGGTGAACCCGTGCGATGCATGGGGATAAATATAAAAAGTGTATACTATATTAATAATAAGTTTAAATTAATATTATCATTATTTAAAACTATTATTTCGATTGAATTCACAATTAACAAAATAATTAAATTATCAAAATAAAGTTACTAATCATGTGCATAATATGATCAATTGAATGTAATTTTCACGTTGTTTATAAATTTTGAAATATTTCTTTGTAAACTACATTCGTAACTCTATTGTTTTGTCCATATTTTTATCACATATCAAAATCTTGATTCTCGTACGGTTGGTTACTCTAGAGATTGTGACATATAATTTTCTATACAGATTTTTTAAGATATAGACCCACATGATAATATTTAATAAGATCTTATATAAATCAATTTACGGTATTTATTAAATTTGTATATCAAATATCTAGGATATTTAATAAATCTTATATAAATCAATTTGGATATTTAGTTACAAAAAAATTATATTCATTATATGTTTGACTTCGTAATAAATTATGTTAGTAATTTAGAATATCATTATAATAATATTTAACATATTGAGACTAAATTTTGTAAATTTGTTACTAATTTAGAATATCTTTATAATAACATTTAACATATTGAATTATGACATGTTTACACTCAAACATTAGCTATAATATGTTAAAAAAACATGTATCACAAATGTTAGATATTATTAAATCTATAATTCATCATGTCTATCATCATGCTTATACATCTTTTATTTTTTTTCCTTCTTAATCACACCTTTTTTTCAGGTTCAGAACTTGAAAATTCATCAATTATTGATCTTTTACTCTTTCTATCTTCTATCATATACACAGAGTCAGTAATCATCTTTCCATTTTTTTGGCATGCTAACTTCATCCTCAAATTCTTCAACCTAAATGACAGAAACATAAGTTAGTAAAAGTTTGAAAAAAAAATAATTATTTTGAAGTTAATTAAGTATGAGCTTTACTATTCAAAATACACATTGTGAACTTCCTTTTCGAAATTTCCTAATTTGGACAGCGTGTCTAATTCCTACATTTAGAAAGTCTTTTTTTTTCTTTAAATCTTCAACATAAAATAATTTTAAACTTGACTTTCGATATTTCATCAATCAATACATTAATATAATCACTTTAAAAAAAATTAAAAGTTTTTAAATTAAAAAACGAATTTGAAGGTCTATATTATAAATATTATTCCTATTGAAAAATAAGACTTTTAAATTAAAAGCGAATTTGAAGGTCTATATTATAGATATTATTTCAATTGAAAAATAATCGAAGAAAGTTGATGGTAGATATAATTAGAATTTGAAGGTCTATATTATAAATATTGTTCCAATTGAAAAATAATCAAAGGAAGTTGATGGTAGATATACATCAAACTACCATTCATCTCCATAAAAAGCTTGTGATTAAGAAGGAAAAAAAATGAAAGATGTATAAGCATGATGATAGACATGATGAATTATAGATTTAATAACATCTACGCTTAGGATATAACAATATTTAATGTCTTTCTAATATTTGTGTTTGTAGGTTAAAAGATTGTTATTAACATTTGTGATACATGCCTTTTTAACATATTATAACTAATGTTTGAGTGTAAACGTGTCATATGTTAAATGTTATTATAATGATATTCTAAATTAATAGTAAATTTGTAAAATTTAGTCTCAATATGTTAAATGTTATTATAATGATATTCTAAATAACTAACATAATTTATTACGAACTCAAACATATAATGAACCTAACTTTTTTAATAATTAAATATTCAAATTGATTTATATAAGATTTATTAAATAACCTAAATACTTGATATACAAATTTAATAAATACCATAAATTCTTAATTTATATAGCATATAAACTTTTTTAATAACTAAATATCCAAATTGATTTATATAAGATTTATTAAATATCCTAGATACTTGATATACAAATTTAATAAATACCATAAATTCTTGATTTATATAACATTTACTAAATATATGTTTCATATATTCTTAATATACAAATTAAGAAATACCAATGTTCTTTGATATTAAGATTTACATCCTCAAAAAACACGCTTCGATATAACTACCATTCATTTCGATAAAAAAAATTAATATTTACATCCTCAAAATTAATATTTACATTAATATTAAGATTTATATCCGCAAAAATACTGCTTCAATATAAGTACCATTCATTTCGATACAAAAAAATTTAACTTACATCTTCAAAATTAATATTTACATTGATATTAAGATTTATATCCCAAAAAATATGTTGTAATATAACTATCATTCATCTCCATAAGCAAAATTAATATTTACATCCTCAAAATTCAAATTTACATCAATATTAAGATTTATATCTTCAAAAACACGCTTCGATATAACTATCATTCATTTTTGATAAAAAAAATTATATTTACATCCTCAAAATTAATATTTACATTGATATATCGCAATATAACTATCATTCATCTTCATAAGCAAAATTAATATTTACATCCTCAAACTTCAAATTTACAACAATACTAATATTTATATCCTCAAAAAATATAACTACCATTCATTTCGATAAAAATAATTTATATTTACATCCTAAAAATTAATAT
This sequence comes from Scutellaria barbata, assembly GCA_028654395.1. NCBI lineage: Eukaryota > Viridiplantae > Streptophyta > Magnoliopsida > Lamiales > Lamiaceae > Scutellaria > Scutellaria barbata. The sequence continues at coordinate 7,283,619 of CM053650.1, forward strand.
TTACATTCATATTAAGATTTATATCCCCAAAATATTAATATTTACATTCATATTGAGATTTATATCCCCAAAATATGTTACCAATATAACTATCATTCATCTCAAAATTCAAATTTACATCAATATTAAGATTTATATCCTTAAAAAGCACGTTACGATATAACTACCATTCATTTCTATAAAAAAATTATATTTACATCCTCAAATTTAATATTTACATTGATATTAAACAAATTTACATCCTCACAAAATACGCTAATCCTCATTAAAAAAATAAAGATTTACATTATATTCTTAAAAAATTTCATATATATACCTCCCGATCATCCTCATAAAAAAAATTAAGATTTACATTCTTAATAACCTGATAAGATAACAAATAAATAATATATATCTCGAAATTTTAAAATATAAAATAGATATAAAATATACATGTAATTTACAAGTTACACATTACCTCCAAATCCAGGAATCATCCCAAGCTGAGGCCAAAAATATTTACATGCAATGAAAAAAAACATGTCAGTCAATACTAAAAAAAAAATTGAATGAGAGTGTGTCGGCTCAAATCAATGAACTATTATAAATATATTAAAATGTTTTAGTTAAATAAGTTACAAATAATAGAAACCATGAGAATTATATTAAGTTATTTAAAAAATGAAACCGATTTAGGTGGATGAGTGGTTTATAGACACAGTTATATTGCAGTCTCTAAATCATGCAGGTCTGTATCTTAAAAAAGGGTATTCAGTCATGGACAATTGTATGTTGCAATCTCTAGAGTAATCAACTGTACGAGACTAAAGATTCTGATATGTGATAAAGATACATAACAAAACAATAGAGTTACGAATGTAGTTTACAAAGAAATATTTCAAAATTTGTAAACAATGTGAAAATTACATTCAATTCATCATATCATGCGCACGACCAATAACTTTATTTTGATAGTTTATTTATTTTGTTTAATTGTCAATTCAATCGAAGTAATAACTTTAAATAATGATAAAATTAATTTTTATATTTAGCCCCGTACATCGCACGAGTGCACCATATGGTTATAGAGTGACTTTTGTTATTATATGATATGTGATAAAAATACATAACAAAACAATAGAGGTAGTTTACAAAGAAATATTTCAAAATTTGTAAACAATGTGAAAATTACATTCAATTCATCATATCATGCGCATGACCAATAACTTCATTTTGATAATTTATTTATTTTGTTTAATTGTCAATTCAATCAAAATAATAACTTTAAATAATGATAAAATTAATTTTTATATTTAGCCCCGTGCATTGCACGAGTACACCATACGGTTATAAAGTAATTTCTGTTATTATATAGATATAGATAGATACATAAAACTTACATCAAAATACTCCACATTTCAAACCACGCAAAAGCCCAATTCAATTGATTTATTTTCAATTTGATCAAGCTTAATTTGAGAAAAAATCAAACAAAAATTTCAATTATGATCAGAAATATTATCTGAAAATTTTGTGTGAACTTTGGGATGCAATCGAAAGAAAAAAAAAACTTGCAAATCGATTTTCAAAATTAACCCTATAATACAAGTAATTATAAATGTAAACGCTAATTCAATCTTTTTTTTTTCTTTTTTACTCTTTCCAAAAATAGAAAGAGTGTTTAGAAATGAAAACTCATTTCTTGCTATGCAGTGGTCTTTTATTTATATATATATATACTTCCTTCATGATGAAGAAGTAAATATATATTAAAATTTCAATGTTGTGAAAACATGAAGTTCATACTTATATAAATAAAGATATATTAGTTTTTTCATGATTAAGAAGTAAATATAAATTTGAAACTTTATTATCATGATAACATGAAGTTCATAATTATATAACAATTAATGCGTAAATTACTTTTTGTTCTAATCTCATAATTTTAGAATTGTCAAGTTTTATAATGCATATTATCCAACATGATTTTTCATGTCTTGTATAAGTGTATGAGCCAATTTGTTTTGAAACAAGTATCAACTCAATTTTCATTAAAAAAACCTATGAAAGATATCATATTAAAAGTGTGATGACTTTGTATTCTTTGTTTCATTTTTTAATAATATTTTTTTATTTTCCAGAATAAATATGAGATAAGCGTATTATTTGGTTTACAAATTTATTGAAAATAGTTTAATTTGCATTAAAAACAGTGAAATGGAAATTTTGATTTAATTAGATTGTTTTAAATAAGATGATATATCCTTATCATAAAACATGTGATCATTTTCATTCGAAATAAAAAGTAATTTGTAATTTTATTTTAAGCGCGCACGTTATATATATATTGAATTTTTTTTGTTATATAATGTTCTTAAGGGGTATGTTAAATTTAGAATTCATGTTTTGGATCGATCAGAAATATATAATAATTACATCATTTAATATGCATTACAAATATCACATTCCGCATATGTTTGCTTTTTTTTTTTTTCCAAACCTATTGTAGCAATTACAATTAATAAAATAGTCACACAAAAAGGTATGCATGATATGGATTTAAGAAGTATTTAAAATTCAAGAATTACATTGGTGGACTAAATTGAAATAATTTTGAAGAATTATATTCTATATCATGGTCAATATCTTTAATTTAAAAATTACAAAATTTGAAATTTATATGCTCGTTCATCACACTGTTACCAAATGAGATTGAAATATTCTCATGAACTTGATTTTTTTTCATAAATTAATTTTATTACATTAAATTTGAAATATTTAGATTATATTTATGTTTATGCATCACATGAATAATAAATTAGATTGGTATTACTTTCAAAAAAAATTATTTTTTATTTTAGACATTTCTATATCAAAAAGTTAGATAGATGTTTATTGGTCCCAAGTGGTATAAGATTAAGAGGGGAAGTGAATTAACCTTATCAAATTTTGCAAACTTTGACTCCAAAGAGTATAAGTTTCTTAGGTAGTAGGAATGTGTTTTCTGAAAGCTTGCTTGAATGCACTATATAAAAAATGATAGATAGATATACATAAAGCTTGTAAAAACAGATAGCACGATATACAAAGGTTCAATGGTGGAGTAATCCTTCTACATCCTCTCTACTCCTTCTCAAGGAGGAACTTTGTTAAGATAGTTTGATTTACAGAGACTCAGCTAAGACAAACTTGATCCTAACAAAAACCGTCAGCTCTATCCCACACAGGTAGCTACACAGTGACCAAAACTATAACCCACAAAGGATTCTTGCTCTTTTTACAAAGAGCAAACTACACTTAATAGGAACAGTCTCCGCTAAGTAACTCCTAAAACAATGTATAAAAAAAAAGATTTCTTCAACTGTTGAGGGACAACAAGCACTTGAACTTAGAATACAGTAAGTAGCTGGCTTGTTGTACTATAAATTGAGTGACTGAAATAGGTAGCTTGAGAGAGTTTGAATATTTGAAGTCTTGAGATTGTGAGCTCGTGATCAAAATGTTTCAGTTGTTATTCCAGGTGCACTCATCTTCTATTTATAGGCATGAGAAATCTGTTCGTTGAAAAGAGACAGTTTCTTTGGCAGTGAGGTGTCATATAGTGATTGGCTCGTACAAGATCTTTTGACATTCTGATACACCATTGCCACTGTACCTCTGTTCTTCTACAACACTTGTTCTTTATCCTTTTGATTCCTCGAGCTGGTGTTCTCTGATTGGCTTACATTTTGAATGTTACTACCGATTTCTCAGAGTGCACTAACTTTGAGGTAACTGCAAGTCGAAGTCAAGTTGTAATTGCTTTGTTGTCTGATGTGACCAGCTTTCTTTAGCTCTGGATCCTATTAACTAGCTCACTGTATTCTTCTATACTTACGATTTTCCTTACAATTGTTCTACAGCGACCTTGGTAGCATGCAGTGACTTGCGAATCTATCTTCTAACATGCAGTGATTTTCATCTTCGTCTTCTAGCATACAGTAGCTTACATCTTCGTCTTCCAACATGCAGTGACTTACATTCTCTTCCCAGCGACCTTATCCTATTTATATTTTTACATATCAAGACCTACAAACAAGGTTGTTAGCCCTATCTATTGCTTGTTTTGTCTCATCAAAATCTATATAAAGTAATCCTAACAATGTTTGTGCATCACATATGACCTATATTAGTTTAAGACAGATAAGCAACATTACTAAGTTGGTTTGGGTTAGGATTTTAGTGGTCCATCACAATGAAGGTTCACCCTGTCAAATAATGGTCCTGAGTTGGTCTGTTCCATCTTTAATAAAATTGGAAGAATTTGGAAAAAATTGAAACATATAGAATTAAAATTAAAAAAATTAATTAAAATTAAAAAAAAGTTGAAACATATAAGACCAAAATTGAAAAACTTATATTTGGTTGTCAAAAAATAGAAAAAATCTTACATATAGGACCAAAATTGAAATTAAACATATTCTTTTTTTCTTTCTCACATTATTTTCTTCTATTCCTTTTACAGTAATTATCTCATATTTACTAAATTATGTATCACTTGAGAATTAAGATATGAATCCGAGATATTACTTCTAATCCTAAACAATATACAAATATGAAAAAAGACGACTGAAATAAGAATGTCTTTTTGACTTGCAATTGTGTTGTACTGTCAAAGAATTATCAACATAAACATTAGTATTTTAATATACAAGTACCACACGATTAAAAAACTGTAACTTCAAATGGAAATACATTCAATTAAATTCAAATTAATCTACCTTATCAAACCCTATACAAAATTTTAAAATCTAAATCTAAACTTAATATAATCCCAGAATCGGAATTACGTACACTAAACAAATTGTGTAGTATATATATATATATATATATATATATATATGAGTATAGATAAGGCACGTTGAACGTGGAGTCAATTTTTTATTTTTTCTGTTGTATTTTTCTTACTTTATTTAGTTATGTAAATACTAAATTACAAATGACCTTAAACAATAATCTTTAATAAGAATATATGATTTGGAAAATGTTAAAATATTTATTATGGGCAATTTTTAATATGTTCATCGATGACGTGTAATGATCGCATCCCTTAATTATATGGAAAATCAAATTTATATGTATATTGGATATCTAATACGTCAGCATGGACACATATTAATATTCCCACGATGGGTAGAGAAGATTGCATATGATCTATATTAAATTAGAGTCTTAATATAATAGAGTTGTAATCATAATGAGATTCTATAGTATTTTGAATTAGAATTTTAATATAAAATTATTTAAATATGAAAATCTTAAATTATTATTATAACCTTAAATAATAATCTATAATAAAAATATATTAGATAATCTATATTTAGTAAGAAATGTCTATACTATGTATTCATTTCGAGAATCAAGACTTTTGTTCACATACCATTTGAAAAACCCCTCCACTTATGAGGAAGGAAAATGTAGTCAAGTAAAGGAAAACTTCTAGTTTGGTGTCTTTAAATAAAACTAAAACAAGTTAATAAAATATGATAATGCCAAGTTGAGCAAAGTCCTATATAAATATACATATATACATTATAAAATGCTCAAAAAGTTATATATCCCACTCTCTTAACCTTTCCCCCTTCTATAAATTCCATCATATGTATCCACCTTCAAAAGAAAATATTGAACCAAAATATTCAAACCAAATGGCTGCATCCACTTCTTTCATCTCCTCATTCTCAACTTCAATAATTGAAGAATTGTCACAATTCAATTCAAGAAGAATGCTACTCCACAAGCCTTTGTACACCTCCCCCCCATTAGCCCCCCCACCCTCACCAAACCCTAGCAAGGACCCCAACACTTTTGATGCAAATGTTGTGATGGTCCTATCAGTCCTTTTGTGTGCCTTAATTTGCTCACTTGGGCTCAACTCAATCATCAGATGTGCACTCAGATGCTCTGCCCTTGTGGCCACAGCTGATCAGTCCTCAACCGGGGCAGGCCCATCGGCCCGTTTGGCCAACATCGGAATCAAGAAGAAGGCCCTCAAGACCTTTCCCACTATAAGCTATGCAGCTGATATCAGGCTGCCTGGACTGGACACTGAGTGTGCCATTTGCCTCTCAGAGTTCGCCTCTGGTGAACGAGTTAGGGTTCTGCCCAAGTGCCACCACGGCTTCCATGTCCGGTGCATCGACAAATGGCTCAACTCACACTCATCCTGCCCTACTTGCAGAAACTGCCTCATTGAAACTTGTAATAAAATTGTTGGATGCACTACTCAGTCTAGTATTACTACTACAGCTGCCACGTCAGCACCGATGTCGATAGCTCCAACACTTCATGAAGTTGTCATAAGGATTGAACCTCTGCAGCCAGAAGGTTTGATTCGAAATTATCATCAAACTTAATTAGTGTATATCACATAGCAAACTTTTTTTTTTTTTAAGTTTTTAGGGGAAATTACAATTGGAGTATAGTGATGTTAGGTGGAATGTGTCCACATTATGCACTAGGTTTAATTTCATGGAGACAAATATCAGTGTAGTACTACTCAAAGTGTATATAAGATTTTTCAATATTTCACTTTTCAGCTTTCCTTCTGATTATGAATGACTCATAGCTATAATTTTACTGTGTTTGTATTTAAATTATTAGTTTTATTTAAATATAAATACGAAAATAAGTATAATATTAATAAATTTAAAGAATTACGTGTTTATATTGATTTTATGGTGTGGTTAATTAATTTATCTCTACAATTCATATTCGTTTGTGTTGTGTATATTGTCAGCCCTACTTGCAGCCACCAATTCAATAAAATCATGCATTATTGAGAATAAAAATATAGCACTGGATCAGTCATATCAATAAAAGGCTTGCAAATGAATAGTGGTGTAATATCAATATATATTGTAATTGCAATCCCTTTCAAATAAAAAAAAGTTGGAGTAATTTAGAATTATATAAACCTTAAAAACCCTAAAAGTGTTTAAATAAATACATGTACAATGCATTTTTTGAGTTGAAATGAAGGGGTATATATACTAAATAGATATTTAGCAAATGAGGGGCTGCTAAAAATGTAGTCTGAGTCAACATTTCACCTGCAAAGTATATATAAAAGGCAAATCCACTGAATTTGGCTAAGCCAGTGTTTTAAGAGTAAACTTGCATTGCTGCTATGATAGTAGAGGCGCATTTACCAAATAATTAGCTTAATTAACCATGATTTAATTTGTAGTCGACATTATTAGCATTATATGTAATAAAGTAATGATACTCCATTAAAATCACCTTTTTCGAATATATAACTATATATATATGCACCTTTCTTCTAATGATAGCCTTTCTGATTACTTAATTTACTCTCTATTTCGTTTTATTTTAAAGATTAATTCATGTTTAGTACCCTACATAGACTAATATCTGTTTGTTTGTCATGTATTTTAAGGCTGAGATATAACTGTAAATTACATCATTTATTGTGAAACAAAGGGAGTATTATTTAACAGGTCTAATATCTTTTCCACCGTCGACACATCTTAATATATCCGCCGTTAATGTATCAAAAATCCAACACAATAATTAATTACAAATCATAATATAGAGATAAAATCTTTACACATCAATGATGAGCATATTAAGACATGTCTTCTGTATTTCACAATTTAATGGGTAAAACACAACATCAATAATATAATGAAAAGTTCCAAGAAAAATGCAATCATCCCTTTTATAAATATTTTTCAAATTCTCCTACCATACCAATTATTTCAAACCTACCTATAAGGCTAAAACATAGCAACATTAATGTTAGTGTTGAATTTTTTCAACATAATTAATTTTTCCTTTTTCTACATTAAATTAATTATTTGAGATATTTTTTGTTCGAGATATTTAAGGAGATTTGTTTGTTAGTTTTCTTTCTTTCTCTCTCCACGTTTATACAGATTGTATATAGAAAAAGAGTGTATAACCATATCAAACACATTTCCCTATTTAATAGGGATGGTTGTTATGAGTTGCATTCTTCATCATAAGAGGACGTGTGAAGATGAAGATCATTGAGCACTTTGATAGTGGAGAAAAGTGCAAGATCATGGAGGTTAAAGATGGCTATAAATAGATCATTTCATCTTGAAGATCGAAGCAGAGATTTAAGGAGAAGGAGCAAGAGTTCACACTTTCAGTCGTATCAATTTCATATGGTATTCAGAGTGTTACTTTTGGTGTCGACCACATTTCCTATAACATTTCTATCTATTTTTCCGTAGATTCATAGAGTATGTCTACTCCAATAACTTTCTAGCGAGATAGATTTGTAACATGGTTGATATTTTGTTTCATGAGTGTATATGCTTCTAGTCTTGATAGTTTTAGATAGAGTGCGTATTGAGTTTGTCAAGGAGTTTCTGATCATACGATCTCCTTGTGTCTTTGTACTTCATGGATTCACGTTATAAGAAGTTTTGCCTTGTCGGCGTTCCATAAGTATTTTATATACTTGTGGATAATTATCTTGTCTTCTTATTTTTGTTTTGTTCCGCTGTGTTATTATCAGTATTGTCAATATCAAAGGCAACATTGCATCTCTGTTGGTTGTTTATTATTCTGCATAATAGCATTCGGACACTTTCAATTAAAAACAAGACATCCATCACTTATAAAATACTTTTTTGCCAACAATGATCATTACAATATTTATAAGACTTCTGCCGTAATAAAACAAAAAATTAAAAAAAAGTTTGGGGTTATCAACATCCCAATCTCCTAAACACACTCCAAAACATAAATTTTTATACTTGTGATTTTAAAAATTGAGATGTGTTTATTATTTTTATGGGGTGTGCATCGTCTCACCTAAAATACAAAAATCATGTTTCCTAGATTATATATATATATATATATATATATATATATATATCATTTCAGTTTTTAATAAAAAAATATTTTAATTAATTATATAATGTCATTCTCAACGCGTTTTCTCATCTCCCTATCGAAATACATGCATTATCTGAAAACAAATATTCTAAATGACTAGAAATATAACCAAAAGCAAGGATAATTTTCAAGTCAAATACATGAAAAGGTCGGAGTCTAAATAAAATAAAATCCCAAGAATATAAAATTCCACCATGAGTTTGACTTCGAAAGTGAAGGGTGAAGAGCATTATAATCATGAAAACTAGAAACAAACAGAAAATAAATAGTTTTTTTTTTTTTTTTTAGAAGAAACTTAAAAACTGAAAAATCATTAAAGATATGACTCTCTAGCTATCTATCTCATGTCCACCCTTAAATTTAAATTGTAGAGATAAAGAGATGTTCAATCAAATGGAGCCCAGATAAATGGAATCCGTGAGGGAGAGCACCATATGTTGTATCACCTGTCTATCCTATAATATGAAAAAGATACATGCACATACAATAATATACAAATATAGTGAGCGAAAAACTTGATAAGCATCACATGGCCTCTCTCTCTCTATACATATATTTGTTGTGTGTGCATGTGTTGGATATTTTAAGTGACAAACTTCAAATTAATATTTCTAATCGAATTCAAACATCTGTTTTAATGTTATAATTACATGCAGAGTAGAAAATTATAAATTTAGAATATTATTTTTAAGATATTCATCGATGAAAGATACTAACTTTTCAAGCTCCTATATTGTGATAATAACTTTTCAACTTGGACGATATTGACAAAAAATATGAAATTACAAATTTTGGATCAAATCACTTCAACAAAAAAGCTCAAATCTCATGCGATTGGACCTAATATTCTTGATTTTGGGTTTGTGATTCTAAAATCGTCCAATAAAAAAAATTAGTGTCCCAATGTGGGCCCAAAAGATTAGTGTACTTCATTGATTAATGACCTAATATAGTATTTTAAATTTATAATTTCCCCACATCTGCAATGCCCACAATAAGATCATAATTTTCGATCAATTTCATGTATAATAATCTCATCTTCACACGATAAATAGTATATAAGGTATAAAGGATTGATGTCCGTACGTACATACATCTTCCTACTCTCGGTACTCTTTCTATTATATATTCTTTACATAGTACTAGTATAAAGCCCCTCTAACATGTAAGATTTTAAAAATTAAATTAAGTTTAGTAAAATTTAAAAAATTGAACATCTTATATATATATATATATATATGGAGAACGACCACTAGGGATATGTTGCAACCCATGAATTATCTCTCACTTAGTGTCTTTTTCTTTATTTTTTTAAATATAAAATTTAGAAAAATAAGATTTAGAAAATGCAATAGTTAGCTATGAAAATGGTGGATTATTAAATGATTTTAAATATAAGAAATATGAGAAAAAGTATGTAGTGGGTTTTGATTATAAAAAAAATTAAAATTTTAGATAATTTTTTTTAAAAAAATACACTTATAAATAAATAAACTAAATATTTGATGAAAATATTGAAGAATTCTAAAAATTATATTTTAATAATTTAGAAATCACCAATAAAATATATGATTTTTCATAATAATATTAAGGTTACAATATTATAAATATAAAAATCTAAATTCAACAAATAAAATTTAAAATTTTATTTAACATACATAAAATATTGTTTAGGATCGGACACTTTCAAAGAAGAATGTTGGTCCCAAGAGGTATGAGGTTAAGAGGGGGGGTGAATTAACCTTATCAAATTTTCAACTTTTCACTCCAAAATGTTAAGTCCCTGATGAACAGGTAGCTAGTAAGCTTACTGCTCGATAGGTTCCTGCTCAGGCAGTGACCTCAGGACTTAGATAGAGAATATAATGCACAGCGGAAATACTTATGATTTTCGAAACACGCTTTTAATACAGTATGCTCAGATGCAGATAGATGAATATAAAGCTGTAAATAATACAAGCAAGCTTATAGAGGTTCAAGGGTGGAGTAATCCCTCTACGTCCTCTCTACTCCTTCACAAGGAGGAACTTTGTTAAAGCAAGTTTGATTTACAATAGACTCCGCTAACACAAACTATACTCTAAACAAAATTATCAGCTCTATCCACACAGGTAGCTGCACAGTGACCAACTATCGACCCACACAGGATCTCCACATAGGTTATCCGACCCACACAGGATCCTTTCTCTTCTTCAGAGAGATTACAACTTAGCAGAGTAAACTCCTGCCTAAGTGACTCCTATCAGACTTAAAATAAAGTGAGAGTTTTCAAACTATTGAATGCAGCAAGCTCCTTGAACTTCTGAAGATCACAAAGGTAGCTGGCTTGCTGCTGCTAAGACTGAATATCTTAGATATGATTGGTTGAGCTTGAAACGACTTGCTTGTAGTTCTTTGTTAGGTTCTCTTGGTCATCTCTCTTTGCATTCAGTCTCAGTCTTCTATTTATAGGCATTAGATAGTTTTCTGCCCGTTGGAGAGCAGTCCTTTGCTTGATGAGGTGTATTTTCCTGATTGGTTCTTCCGATCTTCTGACACCTGTTCTGAAATGCCTTCATTCTGTTCTGCCACAGCCTTGTTCTTTGTCTGCGCGACTTCATTCTGCAGTCTGCTTGTACTGTGTCATTGCTGTTTTTTCACATATGGCAGACTCTGATTCGTTGGAACTGGGGTGACTCTACTGGCTAGTCAGGTTGCACTGATTTTAATGTCTCTGGAAGTATCCTCTTCGAGTAAGTTAGCTTCCTTGATCAACTCCAGGTTCCTTGTAGCATCCTTTGAGGCTTGGTTACAGGTTGCTTGATACAGTATGCAGGTAGCAGGGACTTGGCTCTAAGGTTCCTTGGCAGAATCTTCATATCTTCTTCAGCATCCTTGCCTTAGCTATTTTATACATAGAATGCTTATCCAGATAGCTAAAGTTCTAATCTATTACACGTTTTGTCTCATCAAAATCTATTACATTTTATTCTATCAATTTCCCCCTTTTTGATGATGACAAAACTCCTTAACAGGATCAAAGAATCATATTTTATTAATTAAAAACAGTAATGCAGAAGAGTATAATCATTCATAAGCATGCATTAAGTTCACAAGATGTGAGCTTTCAATAAACAGAAATATCGAGTTTCTCATTAATCAGAATCGAGAACAAGGCATAGTCATACTAAGCAAATACCTAAACAGAAAGAATTTCAACAGATAGATAAAAACAGAAACAGAGAGCAGAGAGCAAAACACTACGTTTTCAACCAGCTAGCTTTCTTTTTCCTTTCGAACCTTGTACCTTTCCACCAGTTGGCTATGGAGTCTTGGTAGCTAGGTTCCATCCTCTTCACCATCTCCTCAGATTCCTCAAACCTGAGCCAGAAGTCTTCACTGTATGGTATGAACTCCTTTCCTAGTTTCTGCCTCAGCTTGACTTGGATTGGAAGTCCACATTTCTTTGTCAGCTCCAGGAACTTCTGCAGGGCCTCCTTGTTTGTTCGGAATCCTCTGAAAAGAGCAGATTCCTTGCAGAGAGTGGTGAAGTACTTCATCAGCTCCATTCTCTTGAAAGCCTCGATCTGGAAGAAGGATGGATTGACCTTAGTGGGGAGAGTGACCTCCGGAATTTCTGGGCCTACGAACTTGTCGCTCCTAGGATCCGGGCTGGCTTCCAGGAAGTTTCTGAGAGAAGCACTTGCTGTGACATCAGGACTCTGCATATTTTTCTCCATTTCAGCCATGTCAGGCAGCTTGTGCAGTGGGAAGATCTTGTCAAGAACAATCCTCGGATCTGATGAAAAGACAGCATCCAGGTTGCTCTTCAGTTCAGCTTCAGTCCTCCTCCTCTTGTCTTCTCTCATCTCAACACCCTTCCTGAAGCCTGGGTGAACTGACCCCAAGACAGCTTCTGATTTTCTTTTTGAACTGCTGTCTGAAGGGCCTCTTGGTCCAACTCCCCTTTGTCCTCCATCTCCAGTGTCGTCTCTTCTCCTGCTTACTACCATCTGCTTGCAGGCAGTAGGGTCCTGTCCAGTCTTCTGCCGGCCTTCTATCCTCCCTTCCCCCTTTTTGTCATCATCAGCTCGTCCAACCGTAAAACTAACCATGGAGTGAATTTCAGACATGGTGCCTGAGTGATCCCGCAGGGTCTGTGATTGGTTGAACTGCTCCTTGTCCATCCGGTCTACTGCAGTGACTAGAGCTCTCTGGTTGATTTCAAGAGAGATCATCTTTTCCTCTTGTCTGTTCAGCTTTTCCATTACGCTCTTGACAACTTCCACTGCAGCATCCTCCTTGGGGGGTCGGTAGGCAGTGATCATCTGAGTAAGCTTTGACAGAGTGATGTTGAGGGAGTCTATGAAAGAGTAGGTCTCGACAGAATGGGAGCGGGTTTCCTTGCGGAGTTTCCTGCTCGCTTTCACCAAGGACTTCCCCATCTGTTCAATAGCTGTCAGCACTTCTTCATTTGATCTGGCAGGTTCCTGGCTTTCTCCTGCTGGTGCCTGTTCAGAAGAAGCAGATGTTAGTGTTTTGGATTTTTCGGCTCCGGTGTCACCCTGTTCACTGGGTGACCCATCATCGCTGTTGGAAGGGCTACTGGATCCTCCATCTCCTGATCCAGAGTCCTTGGCAGGTGTTTCTCCTCCAACATCCTCCTCATCTACCTCATGTTCCTTGTTCTGTTCAGTCATCTTTCCCTTGCTGAACACCATTTCAGCCTCCTTATCTTTTTCTATATCCTCTACAACCTCCTGTACTGCAGCCTCCTGCACTTCAGCCTCCTTCATCTTTTCTATCTCCTGCACCTCAGGCTCATTTTCTCCACTTTTGTCTCCTCCTGCCTCCTAAACTTCCACCACCTGTTCCTCTGCAGCTACTTTCCCTTCAGTGACCATCTCTCCATGATCCACTGGCTTGGCAGGTACTATCTCCTCCACTTCCATCGGAACAGCTGCAACAGGTTGCTCTTTTTCCACGGGGGCAGGTTCCTCCAGTATTTCAATTTGAACAAGTGTCTCCTTCTCCTGCACTTGTTCCCCCTCAGCCTCTACCTCCATTGGTGTGGGAATAGATGTCTCTGTGGTGTCATCGGCGGCTGCTACTGTAGATGGGACTATCAGCTCAAGAGATGCCACAGCAGCGAGGGTTTCCAACTTCTTTGCCTTGGGAAAGTCAGTTGGCGTCGAGCTCCTCTCCTTCATCGGCGTCTGCACAGGGACTTCAGGCAGAATAATCAGGTCAGTAAGATACGAGAATTCCTCACCATTTTTCTCTGTTGGTGAAGGTGACCGCCTGCTGATAAGTTCAACCATCAAAACTAAGCAAGAGGATCCTTCACCCATCTAGGGTTCTCTTACTGGCCTTCTTATCCTGGTCTCTGTCAGGCTAACATCAGCAGCCTGCTTCGTCATCCTCTCCAGAGCTTCCTCCTCTCCGTACTTTTCTATTTGGGCAGCAGCGAAGGCCACGTCATCGCCTGCTCTGACCTGGTCAGCAGCAGCACTCAGGATCACCTCCTCCCTATAGAAGTCTGGCTGCACTAAGGCTGCTTTCCCCTTCAGGTTCCTGGATCCAGGTAGCTGCTTGGCGGCTTCCCTCTGCTTCCTAGCCTTACATTCAGCGGCGATCTCCGTATTTTCAACAAACTCTGGTGGTGGTTAGATGATTGGTGGTGTTATCAATCGCTCCTTCAATTTATCAAAAACAGTCTTGCATTCATCATTAAATATAAACTTCACAATATTTTGCAGCAACTTGCACATTGGAGCTGATATATTGGAGAAGTCCTTGATAAATCATCGATAAAAACCTGCATGGCCAAGGAAAGAATGCACTTCCCATACATTCGTGGAGTAAGGTAATGCCGAAATAAGGTATATCTTGGATTTATCAACTTCTATGCCTTTCAGAGAAACAATATAATCCAAAATTATACCTTACTCAATCATAAAATGACATTTTTCTTAATTTAAGACAAGGTTAGTTTCTACACATCGTTTCAAAATTAATTTCAGGTCTTTCAAGCAATTTTCAAAATAATCACCATATACACTAAAATCATCCATAAAGACTTCAATTATACTCCCTACATATTTTAAAAATATGCTTACCATACACCTTTAAAAAGTAGCTGGGCATGACAAAGACCAAAGGACATTCGTCGATAAGCAAACGTTCCGAATAGACAAGTGAATGTGGTTTTCTCCTGATTCTCGGGTGCTTTGGCGACATGAAAATATCCTGAGAAACCATCTAGAAAACAAAAATGAGAGTGTCAGCTAGTCTTTCAAGCATTTGATCGATGAAAGGTAAGAAAAATGATCCTTTCGAGTCAAGAAATTCAACTTACGGTAATCAATACAAACTCTCCACCCGGTTTGTACTCGAATTGGAACCAACTCACCTTCCTTATTTTGAACTACTGTAACTCTAGATTTCTTGGGCACAACTTGCGTGGGACTTACCCATCGACTATCAGAAATCGAATAGATGATTCCCACATCTAAGAGTTTCAATACCTCCTTCATGACTACCTCCATCATCTGGGGGTTTAATCTCCTTTATGCCTCTCTAGTAGGTTTGACATCATCTTCAAGGAGAATTCGATGCATGCACAAGGCTGGGCTAATTTCCTTAATATCCGCAATTGTCCATCTAATGGCTTCCTTATATTTCTTCAAAACGTGAAATAATGCTTCTTCTTGAGTGGGGCCCAATTTTGCTGAAATTATCACAGGCAATGTAGTTTGCTCTCCTAGATAGGCATACTTCAAATGGTGTGGCAATGACTTCAATTCAAGTTCCGGTGCCTGCAAAACAGATGGAAGAATTTTTCGGTGAGACTCAAGTAGACTAATGAAATGTAGATCATACCTTGGTGGTAAGAAAGGTTGTGACTGAAGTGCAGCCACTATTTTGATTATATCCTGGTGTCATTGTGCAGCCAACTGACTTATATCATCCCTCAAATTCTTGGTTAGTACGAGTTCCAAATGATCCCTAAAATGCATCTCAAAAACTTACTCGACAAGAGGGTTAATAATACTCAAAGAAAAAACATCATTCTCATCATCAGGATACTTCATGCCATAAAAAATATTGAATTTAATTATTTTTCTATTGAATTGCATCGTGAAGGTTCCCTCACGATCATCTATTTTTATTTGAAAGGTGTTTAAAAACGACCTTCCTAACAAAATAGGTGATGAAATCAATGGGTCGCCATTCATATCCAACACATAAAAATCCGTGGGGAAAATAAGCTCATTAATTTCAACAAGAACATCCTCAATGACCCCATGAGGATGTGCATTACTACGATCGGCTAATTCAATGGCCCTAAATTCAGAGATATATAGATAGAACGTGGCATAACGTTAATTGAAGCTCCTAGATCTAGCATAGCATGCTCAATTCTAACATCTCCTATGCGATATGGAATAACAAACATACTTGGGTCATTTCGCTTTTGAGAAAGCTTCTTTAAAAAAATTATAGATACGTTTTCCCCCATCAAAATCTTCTCATCCCCTTAAGTTTTTCGCTTGTCTGTGCACAAATCTTTTAGGAATTTCGCATATCTTGAAACCTGTTTGATTGCATCAATCAAAGGGATGTTGAGCTCAACCATGCAAAAAAATCAAACAGTTGTTTCTCTTTATCTTTTTCGCAGCCCTCGCCAACTTGGAAGGAAAATGAACCATATTAGCTTGTATTGTAGGGGAAAAATCAGGTTCTACCTGTAGAAATTTTGAATTTTTCACATTGGATGATGGTTCAACACTAGGCAGTTCAGTGTCAGGCTGTTCGGCAAAATTCTCTTCCTCTTCATATTTCAAAATTTTCTAAGGCTTTTTGGTTTCTTCCAACTGCTTCCTGCTCTTTAGAGTTATTACACTAACATTCCTTAGATTTATCTCTGGTTGAGACTGTAATTTTCCTCCATTCTAGGCCTTAAGATGATTCATAGTTGTCGCTAGTTGGCTCACTTGTGTCTTAAGATTTCTGATACTTGACTCGGTATCCTTTTGGAATCGAGCAGTATCCTTTTGGAGTTACATTGTATTTGAAGTCAATATCTTCATCATTTCCTCCAATGATGAGTTGGAACTGTGTCCGGATGCTTGCTCCCGATGAATTGGATTCTTTAAGATTCGAGGGGGCCGATTATTCTCTCCATTTGATATTCCTTGTTGATTTCTCCATCTCAAATTTGATTGTCCCTCCAATGCGGATTGTACGTGTTGGAGTAAGGGCATACTTCCTTCCTTGGTAGTTTAAATTTCCTCCTTGGTAGTTTTCACTTCCTACAGTGTTAGCGTGAGCTTCGATTTCATCAAGCAGAATTCGGCATGAATCTGTGGTGTGGTCAATGGTATTGCAAAGACGACATGACTTCATTTGGGAAGTACCTGCAATAGCTTAATGAACAAAAGAAGTTAATTCAGTTAATTTATCCTTGATGGTAGAGCTATTTACCTCTTTTTAGGGATCGTAATGAAGAATCACGGGTGTTAAATTGTTGCGAGCCAGCAGTCATGCTCGTGATAAGAAGTCTTGCTGCTGATGGTGTTTTGTCCAACAATGACCCTTCACTAGCCGCATCGATATGATTTCGATCAATTGAGGACATCCCTTCATAGAAATATTGAATCATAAGTTGATTAAAAAGTTGGGCTTGTGGACAACTTGCTTCCAACTTCGTGAAATGCTCCCAATACTCATGCAATGTCTCCCCATGCTGTTATCAAATTTCAAGTAACTCCCTTTGAACATTGGTCGTTCGAGATGCAGAGAAGTACCTGGCCAAGAAGAGAGTTTCCATTTGCTGTCATTTTGTGATGGAACCTGAGGGAAGATAGTACAACCAATCTTTTGCAGCATCCTTTAGACAAAATGAAAATACTCTGAGTTTAATTTATTCCTCCGTTACATCTTTAGGCTTTAGGCTTGAACAAACAGTGTAGAATTCCTTCAGATGTTTGTGGGGATCTTCACTTGCATGTCCATGAAAAGATGGGAGTAAGTGGATGTTGGAGAAAATTGGTTTTTGATCCAATTAGAAGTGTGGGTCAATGTTGACTTTTGTAGGAAGTCTTGACCACACGTGTTTGACCATTAATTTGAGGAGTCAAAGTTGGGCAAATATGAAAATAAAGGGTAAAAGATCGTTCTACGTCTCGAGTAGATGATCGTAGTGCATTTACACTCTTAAAACCGATTTTCGATGAGTGGAAATTCATACACAAAGTTAGTGACCAAAATCTGTCTGGTGGTCGAATGTTGCGTCTGATGTTGGCAACATGACGGGCAACATCGCTTGTCTGTAAAGTCCAAAATGTAAAAGCCCATTGGGTAGCCCATTTGGGAAAGCCCAGCTCGAAGCCCTAGTGGCTAATGGCCTTCCAAATCCTCTATAACTGATGGTATAAGGTAGTGGAGAGTTCCACTTACTTAGTAGACTTAAATGCCTTAAATGCTCATTAAGATGAGGTGTCCCTTCACTTGGTGGATGTGCCTATAAATAGGGCATGGTTTTCATTTTTTGGATAAGCATAAAAACAAGCTTTATACAGATGTGCCTATAAATAGGGCATGGTTTTCATTCTTTGGATAAGCATAAAAACAAGCTTTATACAGTATTGAGAGCACGAAATTCTTGCTAAAAGATCATTCTTATAGCATCCTTGCAAAATCAATCTTGCATTATTTGAGCATATAGAAGTGCGATCTAGTCCTTCCACTATTTTAGTTCGTTGGTGCTTCTAGTTTTGTGGTGCTACTAACTAGAAGACGTAAGTCGTTTTACCTTTGGGAACGTCACGTCGTACCGTGAGCACTAGCCAGGACGTGTTCATTTTTGAGGGGAAAGGTCTCCTTGACTCGACTTTCCAAAGTTCATTTTGGTGCATTTCGAAGGATCTTTGTTGTAGGGTTGTTGCTGCTACTCTCTGGATCTTGTACATAGCCAAAACTCGAAGATCTTACAGATTTTTGAAGTTCGAAGGCGTTTCAAGTTTTTGTTGTCACAGTGTTGTCTGCAGTGTTGCCAACATTATCGGCAACATTTGATTCCAGAATTTGTTGTGTGCAGTGTGACGACATTTGGGACAACATTTGAATTCTGTAATTATTTTGTTTTCTGTTTTCCCATTGTAATTGACATTGTTTGGTGCACTATAAACCCAACAATCTCAAAAACGAACATTAGTCTATTGTACTAAGCAATGTCGAATGAAAGATCCTTTGTAGCTCCTGTCCAAGGTGAGAAGCCTAAAAAATTTATGGGCGTGGATTTCAAAAGGTGGCAGCAAAAGATGTTGTTTTACCTAACGATGCTAAATTTAGCGAGGTTCCTTACTGAGGAACAACCCGTGGTTGAGAACCGGGAGTTGAATGACATTGAGATGTTAGCGGTTGTGTTTGAGACCAATTTGGTTGACAACCCCAAAGAATGGTTTGTGGATATCGGTGCCACTTGTCATGTCTGTTCCGAGAATGAAGCTTTCTCCCCGTCTACCGGAAGGAAGCTCAATATGGATAACCATGTCTCGTCTAACGTGATTGGTGTTGGGAGTGTGGTGTTGAAACTCACTTCTGGGAAAGAACTGAACTTGAAGAATGTGCTGCATGTCCCAGACATTCGGAAGAACTTTGAGTTTGATAAGTTTGTACTTAGCAAATTTGTACAATTTCTAGGAAAGGGGTACCTAGATAGTGGTATGTTCAAAATTTCTGCTATGGTTGTTGTAAGCCGTGTTGGCAAGAATATTGTCCGCAATGTTGGCGGAAATGTTGTCGACAATGTTGGCAAAGAAGTTATGAATAAAAATGGTTCTACTTCTGTTTATTTGACTGAGTGCTCTTCTTTATGGCATGCAAGATTAGGACATATAAATCTAAATGCTATAAAAAGGTTAGTAAATCTCGATTTACTTAACATTTCAAAAACTGATGTACCTAAAAAGTGTGAAGTTTGTGTTGAAGCCAAAATGGCTAAGTTACCGTTTCATTCGGTAGAAAGAAGCACTTCACCTCTAGACTTGGTTCACACGGATGTGTGTGATTTGAAGTTTGTGCAAACTAGAGGTGGTAAAAAGTATTTCATTACTTTTATTGATGATTGCACAAGGTTTTGTTATGTCTATCTCTTGAGGAGTAAGGATGAAGCTGTGGAAGCTTTCAAACTCTACAAGAATGAAGTTGAAAATCAACTTAATACTCGGATTAAAGCAATTCGAAGTGATAGAGGTGGCGAGTATGTAGCCCCTTTTGAACAATTGTGTTCCACTTCGGGCATAATTCACCAAACCACTGCTCCGTATTCACCGCAGTCTAATGGTGTTGCCGAACGAAAGAATCGAACTCTTAAAGAGATGATAAATGCTATGTTAATTAACTCAGGTTTGCCGCAGAACTTGTGGGGGGAAGCCGTTCTAACGGCCAACCATATTCTAAATAAAATTCCACACAAGACTAAGGATGTCACTCCTTATGAGTTGTGGAAGAGGCGTAAACCATCATATAAATACCTCAAAGTGTGGGGGTGTTTGGCAAAGGTTGAAGTGCCTTTTCCTAAGCAAGTTAAGATCGGCCCTAAAACCGTCGATTGTATTTTCATAGGATATGCCTTCAACAGTAGTGCTTATCGGTTTCTGATTCATAAGTCAGAAATACCCGATATGTCGAAAGGCACTATCATTGAGTCAAGGAATGTTATATTCTTTGAGGACATCTTTCCTAATAAGGAAAATGAGAATGTTGGCACATTAGAGACAACATTCGAAAATGTTGGCACATCGAAGAGAACATTCAAAAAGACTGCTGATTCTTTTACTCAAAAAGAGCCGAGACGCAGCAAGAGAGCTAAAGTAGCTAAGACTTTTGGTCCTAATTTCATCACTTATGTGTTGGAAGATGAACCTACGTCTGTCAAAGAAGTTCTATCGAGTCCAGACGCAGCGCTCTGGAAAGAAGCTATTAATAGTGAGATTGACTCGATCATGCAAAACCATACGTGGGAGTTGGTTAACCTCCCGAAAGGTTGCAAGCCCTTAGGATGTAAATGGATCCTAAAAAGAAAGTATAAAGCTGATGGGTCGATTGATAAGTATAAAGCCTGCTTGGTTGCTAAGGGGTTTAGACAAAAAGAAGGGTATGACTTCTTTGATACCTATTCACCTGTAACGAGGATCACTTCTATTCGTGTGCTTCTCTCGATTGCTGCTTTGCACGGTCTTGAGATTCATCAAATGGATGTGAAGACTGTGTTTCTAAATGGTGAACTGGAGGAAGAGATCTATATGGATCAACCTGAAGGGTTTGTAGCACCTGAAAATGAGAAAAAGGTGTGCAAGCTCGTTCGGTCATTGTATGGGCTAAAACAAGCTCCGAAGCAATGACATGTGAAGTTTGATAACATTATGTTGTCAAATGGTTTCAAAATCAACGAATGTGACAAATGTGTGTATGTCAAAGGTACACCGGATGCATACGTCATGGTATGTCTCTATGTAGATGACATGTTGATCATGGGCAATAGCCATGAGATAATCGTTGATACGAAACATATGTTGAAACGAAACTTCGACATGAAAGATATGTGATTAGTCGATGTGATTCTGGGAATCAAGATCGAAAGATCGTCTGATGGAATCGTCTTAAAGCAATCTCATTATATTGAGAAGGTATTGAAAAATTTCAATGCATTTGACGATCCACCGGCTAAGACTCCCATGGAACCTAATGTTCACTTAAGTAAAAATAAAGGCGATCCAGTGGCTCAAGTGGAATATGCAAGGATCATAGGGAGTGTGATGTACATTGCTAATTGTACACGTCCTGATCTTGCGTGTGTGGTGAACAAGTTAAGTAGGTTCACAAGTAATCCAAATGATGAGCATTGGAGAGCGTTAAGAAGGGTTTTAAGGTACTTAAAGTACATCCTGAACTTAGGGCTGCATTACACGAAATATTCAGCAGTACTCGAAGGGTACAGTGATGCTAATTGGATATCCGACACGAAAAACTCGTTTTCCACAAGTGGATATGTATTCACTATAGGAGGCGGAGCGGTGTCGTGGAAGTCCACAAAGCAAACGTGTATAGCCCGATCCACCATGGAATCTGAGTTTATAGCTTTGGATAAGGCTGGTGAAGAGGCTGAATGGCTTCGTAATTTTCTTGAGGACATTCCATGTTGAAATAAGCCTGTACCGACGGTAATAGTACATTGTGATTGCCAAGCTACCATTGGTAGAGCCTTGAGCAATATGTACAACGGAAAGTCAAGACATATTCGTCGTAGACACAATTCCGTGAGATATTTGATCACAAGTGGTGTAATGTCAATTGACTACGTTAAGTCAAAAGACAATTTAGCGAATTCGCTCACGAAAGGGCTAAACCGTGATCAAATGATTAAGTTGCTATAGGGAATGGGTTTAAAATCCACAATATAAGAACGGAAATAGTGGTAACCCAACCATGCTGACTGGAGATCCCAAGAACTTGGTTCAATGGGAAAACTAAGCTATGGATGTTCGTTGGAACACTTGGAAATTCCAATCCTTTCCTAGAGAGCACTTGTCCAAGTGTTGAAACCTGCAAGATGTGGTGAGGTTAAGTTTTTAACTTTTAATGATTCCTAAACCTCTTTGAGGTAGAGTATGTCAGGATACTCGTGATAGGAGATCACCTATATAAGTGAGAAGTGTGGGCTGCTTCATGGTAACACTTATAAATCCAAAGGGCTGTCCATGGCCAAAACGGATAAAAACGTGAGAACAAAAGGTGGTGAGACATCGTTGTGTCAATACTATTGTCTCGGTATACACCAAGGTGGAGTAGTTCAAGACATAGTGTCCACTAAGCCGCCGGTATACTCGATGGTATTCGACTATGGAGGGTTCAAAGCCACAAGCTACCTTTCCTTATGCAATTGTGTCTCAATTGGACTAGATTGTGGGTCTGCATGTTATATGTATTAATTTCCACTCATGTGGGGGATTGTTGGAGAAAATTGGTTTTTGATCCAATTAGAAGTGTGGGTCAATGTTGACTTTTGTAGGAAGTCTTGACCACACGTGTTTGACCATTATTTTGAGGAGTCAAAGTTGGGCAAATGTGAAAATAAAGGATAAAAGATCGTTCTACGTCTCGAGTAGATGATCGTAGTGCATTTACACTCTTAAAACCGATTTTCGGTGAGTGGAAATTCATGCACAAAGTTAGTGACCAAAACCTGTCTGGTGGTCGGATGTTGCGTCTGATGTTGGCAACATGACAGGCAACATCGCTCGTCTGTAAAGTCCAAAATGTAAAAGCCCATTGGGTAGCCCATTTGGGAAAGCCCAGCTCGAAGCCCTAGTGGCTAATGGCCTTCCAAATCCTCTATAACTGATGGTGTAAGGTAGTGGAGAGTTCCACTTACTTAGTAGGCTTAAATGCCTTAAATGCTCATTAAGATGAGATGTCCCTTCACTTGGTGGATGTGCCTATAAATAGGGCATGGTTTTCATTTTTTGGATAAGCATAAAAACAAGCTTTATACAGTATTGAGAGCATGAAATTCTTACTAAAAGATCATTCTCATAGCATCCTTGCAAAATCAATCTTGCATTGTTTGAGCATATAGAAGTGCGATCTAGTCCTTCCATTATTTTAGTTCGTCGGTGCTTCTAGTTTTGTGGTGCTACTAACTAGAAGACATAAGTCGTTTTACCTTTGGGAACGTCATGTTGTACCGTGAGCACTAGCCGGGACGTGTTCGTTTTTGAGGGAAAATGTCTCCTTGACTCGACTTTCCAAAGTTCATTTTGGTGCATTTCGAAGGATCTTTGTTGCAGGGTTGTTGCTGCTACTCTCTGGATCTTGTACATAGCCAAAGCTCGAAGATCTTACAGATTTTTGAAGTTCGAAGGCGTTTCAAGTTTCTGTTGTCACAGTGTTGTCTGCAGTGTTGCCAACATTATCGGCAACATTCAGTTCTAAAATTTGTTGTGTGCAGTGTGACGACATTTGGGATAACATTTGAATTCTGTAATTATTTTGTTTTCTGTTTTCTCATTGTAATTGACATTGTTTGGTGCACTATAAACCCAATAGTGGATTAATCCAGATCTTAACTCAAAGTTAATATCTTCATTAAAATCGAGAAAGATGATGCAAAAAGGTTGTTGAGTAAGTGCAGGATTTGTTAGCTCTCTCAATGTTCATTTCTCTGCCATTTCTTCCTCGTTTTCAGATTCGCTAGAACCGGATTTGGAAGAAGGTAGTGTAAACTCCAAAACTCGCTTGGCTTGTGTCCTCAAGATTTGATCTTTTCGGGTTATCTCATGATAAAATTCCAAGTCCTTATTTTCCTGAGATCGAGTACGCATCCATCACCTGTGACAAGTAGGAAATTGGTGCATTTTATCAAGGGTATATCTGTGATTTTATAATATTTTAGATGATTAAATGCACTGTTTCCATACCTATATGTGTTTTATGTCTCCAAATACTTCACGAGTTATTTTCTTGATTATTTTAGGATGTTTTGGAATATTTTGGAGTCGAGAAAAATGATCGTAGAATGAAGAGAAGTCAATTGGGCCGATTCAATTTCAAAGGCCCAAAAGAATTAAAGAGGAAAAAGAAAGAAGAGATGGAGGCCCAATTGTAAAGAAAAGAAGGAAATGTGCTTGGCCTAAAAGGGCTCCAATTACAACTCAAAATTCATCAGCCGCATTGTTGAGACTTGATGTCCAAGAAAGAAGAAAAGAAATTCCATTTTTGGAAGGATAAAAAGGGCACTATTCACGCAGCCTAAGGAGAGCTCCTGGACAGAGAAGAATCATGTAGAGAGAGAAAGGGAGTGATGTAGTAGAGAGAGAAACAAATTTTTGCTTTTCTTTTCCAATTTAATATGATGATGGAGTTTTCAATTGCTTTTGTAGATTCGATTACAAGGATGATCAGCTAATCTTTCAATTCCGGTTAGCAAGGATGTTTGAACTCATATCTCTTTTATGTTTTAATTAATCTCGTTTTCCCCTTCTCGATATTTGATTGGAATTGATTGTGTTATCTATGAATATCGTTTTCGATTATTTGATGCTTGATTTAGACTGATCACCTAGGTTAAGTGTTGATAATTTATTGCTAGAATTTTAAATCATGAATCCTAATTGTTGTGATTTAATTTTCATAAGTGGTAAACTAGAGGTCGTGCATCTCTAGGGTAGCATAATCCTAGATTATCGAATTGAGCTTGTGTATTCGGAGTCTAGTTCACCCTATCGTCTTGGTAATTAATGCATTTAATGAATTAAATTTGGAGAGCTTGTTCTGGGTTATTCAATTAAATAGGGTTAATTAGTGATCTTATCCTAATTTAACTAATCCTAAGAGACGATTCGGTTTAATAGAGCTTGTTGTTAGACTAGGGGTGATAATTCCATGATAATCTGAGAGAGAGGTGTTACATTGATTAAGGCATAATTGAGATTGGAGGATAACCGAACTGTTAACCGGGATGCCTTTTTAGATTGAATTCTTGCTTAATTTATTTTCTCGTTTTATAGTTAGTAGTTCTCAATCAAAACCTCCCCACCTTTTCCGTTTTTGAATCGAACATAGGTGATATAATTTATTCTACACTCCTCGTGAGATCGACTCCGACTTACCCTAGCTACTAGTTAGTGAGGTTAGAAAAGAAATTAATTAATTTTATCGCGTCACGACAGCGCGGTCAACCTAAAATTGTGAAATTCAAGTGAAAAAAATTCAAATCTCAGTGGAATTTCCAAAAAATTCACTAAGACACTGTGTAGAAGCTGACACTGGAAAACTTAAATCACACTAGGATTGGTAGTGTAAAAAACAAAACAGAGCAGAACAGTGAAACAGGATAGAACATAATAGAAATCTCGAACAAAATTTTTGTTTTTGTTTTTAATAAACAAGAAAAACACAAGATGACACAATAAATTCAAATCACTTCCCGACAACGTCGTTAAAATTTGACCGCGCATCGCAACGCGATAAAATTATCTATTTTCTTTTCTAACCTAACCAACTAGCAGTTAGGGTAAGTCACAGTTGATCTCATGAAGAGTGAAGAATAAATTATATCACCTATGTTCAATTCAAGAGATAGAAAAGGTGGGGGGTTATAATTGATAATCACTAACTAATTATAAAACTAGAAAACAAATTAAATAGGTATTCAATATATAAAGAGCATCCCAGTTAACAGTTCAGTTATCCCCCAATTTTAATTATATCTTAATCAATGTAACACCCCTCTCTCAAATTATCATGGAATTATCACCCCTAATTTAACAACAAGTTTTGTTAAACCGAATCGTCTCTTAAAATTAGTTAAATTAGGATAAGATCACTAATTAACTCTATTTAACTGAATAACCTAAAACAAGCTCTCTAGATTTAATTCATTAAATGCATTGATCACCAAGATGATAGGATGAACTAGACTCTGAATACAAAAGTTCGATTCGATAATCTATGGTTATGCTACCCTAGAGATGCACACCCTCTAGTTTACCACTTATGAAAATTAAATCACAACAATTAGGATTTATGATTTAAAATTCTAGCAATCAATTATCAATTACTTAACCTAGACGGTCAATCCAAATTAAGCATTAACAATTGAAAACAATATTCACAGATAGCATAACCAATTCCATTCAAACATTGAGAAGAGGAAACGAGATTAATTAAAATATAAAAGAAATATGGGTTCGAACATCTCTGCTAACTGGAATTGAAAAATTAGCCGATCATCCTTGTAATTGAATCCACAAAAATAATTATAGAATTCATTCTCCAACTAATCTAATAAGTATTTCTCTCTCGAGAATCTAAATCTTCTTTCTCTAATTTCCTCCCTTGCCTCTTGTGTGAATCCCCTCTCTCTTGTAACTTGGTGGCTAAGTTAAATAAATGATAATCTTCCTCCCCTTGTGGCATGAGTGGCGTGCCCTTCTTGAAGGTGGACAAATAGGCTTCAAACCTAAATTTTCTTTTCTTCATGTTTAATTCACAAAAGCCCGGTAACTTTATTTCTTCCTTTCAAGCTCAATTGTTGCTTTAACTCCTCTCTTCGACCCAAGTCCTCTCTCGAGTTAGACACGGATCTTGAAATACTTCAAATAAAATCTCTAAATAATCAAGAAAATAAATTTCGAAATACTTGGAGTTCAAAAATATGTGTTTGTAAGAAAACGGTACATTCAATCATATCAAAAAACATAAAATCTCAAATTAATTCACAATAATATGCACCAATTTTCTACCTATCAAATTCTCAATTGTTAAGTCATGAATCCACCATTAATGTGTGTTGAGGTCATTTGTTACATATCAAGAAAATCTTGATGCCACAAACCCATCATGTTCAAATTAATTAATAATCAAATTTTCTTTGTTGTTTTCCTTTACTGGTTCTACGTTTTTTCATAAGCTTCACTTTTTTATTTTTTTACCATTCATGTTTTGTGTATAGAAACACAAGACAATTAAAATGGGAGACTTCGTCAAAGATTCAAGACTTAAGTTGAGAGGAAAAAGTGATGGATGAGAGGACGAAAAATAGACAAATCAATAAAAAATGAAAATAAAACATGTAAATAAAAAAATATCAGTGATGATATTTGGTTAATTCGATTGGATTATACGGGAATTTTCAGTTTTCACCACGAAAACTGAATCGAAATTTAACAACCAAAATATTTAGAATACACAACCCAAATCAAACTAGTTGTTATTTCACAAATTCTTCGACGCATCAAGTGTATTTATCTAAAATTCATGCAATTCATGTCGATTCGACCTAAATCCGTGAGTTTTGGTTTTTTATTTTATGTGTTGATCTTTATGTTATACATATGTGACAATTGTGTTATATTAATGTGATCTTTATCTACTGTAACTTAGGGAAAAAAAATTCAACAAAATTTATAAATATATACCTTCATGTGATATACATATCACCTTTATGTATATTTATGTGACTTTATGTACAAATATCTTTACCTTTATATATATATATATCATATTACAATCACATAAATGTATATATGTATAAATTTTGCTGTATTTTTTTCCCTAAGTTAGAGTAGATAAAGGTTAGGATATTTGTAAATAAAAGTCACATCAATATAATATAAAGGTCACACTAATACAACATAAATATTTTGCCTGAAGAAAAAGAAAAGTTGCAGATCCTAGTCAACCCGCATTGGATATACACCAATTGCATCCCAGACTTACTCTTGTTATTTTTGATTTGGTTTGATTTTTCACATTTTATTGACTTATGCTGGCCCCTACCATTTATTTCCCAAACGTATGAGATTTTTTATTAAATTTGATATTATATTTTTTATTTCAAAATAATCACCACATATAGAGTGAATTAAATGACATTATTAATTAACACATATTATGTATTATTACCATAAAATATAAGATGTAACATCAAATGTAATAAAGGATTTGGATGGTGAAGAAAATGGGAAGAAAGGAGAGACCTTGATTAAAATCTTAGAAAAGATAGTAATTTTGAACCTTTTACATCAAAGATATATTTGTTGATAAAATATAAAGTCGAACTTTTACACTAAGAATTATGTATTCCGGGTGCATATGGATCTAGAGTCTAACTTTTACACCAAGAGTGACACTTATTTATCTGAGAGCATGGATCCATACCCTTAACCCGACCCGACCCACTCACCTTTTTTTTTTCTTTTTTCTTCTTCTTTTTTTACACACTTCTTCTCGTCTCTTCTTTTCACCATTGTTCTTTTCTTCATTGTGTCCTACTTATTCTCTTCACCACCATCTCTTCTCTTCATCTGCAGTAATGTTCTTCTCTTCTTCATCATGGTTGTATTTTTTTCTTCTCCTCCCTTATACTTCTTCTTCTTCTTCTTGATTTCATATATTAGATCACAACTCATTCTACTCAATCATTTCTTCTTCTTCTTCGTATATTATGTTTGATTTTAAATCTAAAAAATAAAAATTCCATGAAAACTTGATGACTATTTTGTTTCAATAATCTTAGACATTGAAATATCAATTATTTCAAAATATGAAATAATTTGCAGTGAAATGTTCAAAATAATATTAGGGAAGAAGTTGATGTAAATTGTATCTGAAATTTTAAGATTTTAAACTTACATGCTACAGTATACTAATATCTTTAGAGTGTATGAGTAATTCCTTTAAACTATACGAGTAATACATTAAGTATTATCTTACACTAAAATAAAGTAAAACAAAATAACTATTACCTTAAGCAATACCTTATAAGTATGCAACTAATCCCTTATAAATAATTAAATTAATACCTTTTAGATACATAAGTAATACTGTAACACCCCGTTATCAGAAAAACATGCATTTCATATTTTTAGAAATAAATTCAAATTTTATTTTTAAATAATTTCTTTATTAATGACCTTTATGACAAGCTTTATGTTTATCAAAAAAAAAAACGAGCTAATGTTTCTTTAAATTTAAAAGTCTTGCAGGATAGCTACCCGAGGAGATTGAGTTCGATCGTAATGCACTCGACAAGTACGAGCAATAGATCGAAAAAAAAAAAAAGATAAGTTATAGATAAAATAATTTTAATAATTAATATTTAAAACAAAATGTGACTTATGTGTTTAATTATAGTTAGGTAGATATTTATTATATAGTTTATGTACAATAAAGTATGTGATTATTACGATGTGTTAAATTAAATATATTTTCAAACATACTTATATGACTTATATGATATAGTAAGTTGAACATATCTATACATACATAATTATGTGATAACAATATTATCAAGACTTTAATTTAAAGATGTGCAAATTAATTTCAAGTCATGTCATCTTATTTATGTGTTACACCAATTTGATTAAATTTATAAGAATTTAATATGATGTGAAATAAATTACATCAATAACAAATTAATTATCATAATCATGAATTATTTTATGTCACATTAGATAAGTTAAGCTACAACTCTCAATGTCACTACATGATACTATATCTTAAATTATATCATTATACAAGTGATCTACATGTATTACACCTTAAATTAATCATCCTACAAGAGATACACACATATTCTACATGTATGACACCATATATGCTACATATAAAAGAGAGAGACTCCACCATTTAGTCTTTCATTTTTCATTTGATAAGATGCACTCTCTCTCTCTCTAACTATTTTGCTCCTCCTCTCTAAACTCTTATTTTTCGCAAAAACCTTCATCCCCATCTTCAACCAAGCTGCCATTTTCATGAATTAAGTGAAGAATCAAGATCCTTTCAAGACAAGATAGGAAATCAAGCCCAAATTAAAAGCTTCTTCCAAGCAATTTTCAAGAACACATAGTTAGTGCATTCAAGAGGTAATTTTTGTAAAACCTCACTATTCTTCTTCTTTAAGAGCATGATTAAGTTCTAATTTGGTGTTGCATGTATGATCTAAGCAAGATTTCCTACAAATGTGATAAATTTATTGAATATCTTATCCTAAGTAATTGATCTTCAAAACTATGTCATTTTGAGTGTTGATTGAGCAAATAGATGTTGGATTAGGCTTTGCATGTTTGATTTCCTTACCTAAACACATTGTATGTATGATCCAAGAGTGATTTTCTACTAATGTGAAGAAATTTGTCCAAAGTCTTTTCTATGTAGTTGATCTTTAAAATATGTCACTTTTGGAAGTTGATTGTGCAATTGCATGTTGATTTAGTGTTTGCATGTTTGATTATCTTGTCTAAACTCATTGCATGTGTGATAAATTGAGTCAAGATGGTTTATTTGAGGTTAATGGGGTTATTAAAGTTGAATCTACATTTTAATTAAGAAAGTGGATGAACTTAATCAAGTTGTGAAAAACATTAGTAGTGGCAGTCCACTTTATCGATTTTTATAAAATTTATACTTGGAGTTTTTCAAAATTGTTTTAGTATGTTATGCTACATGAAGTTTTGAGCTTATGATAAAAATTTGGTAATTTTTGGAGTAATTTATGAATTATTATGATTTTTCAAAGATAGTCCAGTTTGAGTTGGAATTTTGCAGTTTTAGACCTTAGAAAAATGATTTTATAAATTCTGTAAAATACAATTTTTGAAAACTGTTTTGTTATGTTATACTACATGTGGTTTTGAGTTTATGGTTAAAATTTGGTAATTTTTGGAGTTGTTTATTAATAATTATGATTTTTCAAAGATAATCCAGTTTGAGTTGAAATTATGCAGTTTCAGACCTTAAAAAAATAATTTTATAAATTCGGTTAATTACAATTTTTCAAAACTGTTTTGGTATGTTATACTACATGAAGTTTTGAGTTTATGGTTGAAATTTGGTAATTTTTAAAATAGTGTACGAATTATAATGATTTTTCAAATTAAGTCCAGTTTCGAATTTAAGATTCTGCAGTTTTGGACCTTAGAAAATTAATTATATAAAATCGGTCCATTGTACGTTTTCAAAACTGTTTAACTATGTTTGAGTACATGATGTTACGAGTCTAAATTATTAATTTCAGAAGGTTTCAGTAAATATACAATTTACAGTGAATTTTATAACACAAACTGATTTTAGAGCAACTTCGAAGAATTTTTGATTATATAGTAAATGATTTATTAAAGCTTTTGTGATATGAATTTACCCCTAATATTTTAGCATGGATGACTGAGAGTTGTTATGTAAATGTATAGTTCATTTCATGAATGTTGGATGATCATTTAAATTATGAAAATTGTTGTAGTAAAGAGTGTCTTTTCTTCCTATATATTACTAACTTCAAGGTCAAATTTTATCTATGATTTAAGAATGCAATTTGATCATATTTTGAAACTGAAATTATGTGATTAAATGCGTGCTTATGCATGAAGTGTTAAATAATTTAAGTCTTTAGCATACGAATTTGAGTTTTATGAGTTAAGATCTAAAAATACGATTTTTATTTCCCTTCAAGGTACAATTGATATTTATTTGAAAGTATACTTTAAAATTTCTCCCAAATCTATAGTTATGTGTTTATGATATACAATACGTGACATGTATGATAAGCATGTTAGGTTAGATGATTATGATAGGATATAATGATATTATAATTAATTGAAGCACATCAACAAACACCGAATCATATGTTAAATAAGTAATCGGTGAAGATGAATATATATGTATGTTTATGATATAAATGAGATGTGTTTGGAAGACTAAAAGTTAATGAATGTGACGAGTGCAGTACGAGACGACCGGATACTTCAGTAGCTATCCCCGCTTCAAGTCGAATCTCAAAAGTGGGTAACTTCTACTCTCTAGCTACGTGTTGTTAATTGAATTAGTAAGTTATGTATGAAAATCTACGGACAGAAGCACCGTAGCTATAACCGGTATGCAGCTTCCCTACCGGGCGTAGACCTTAAAGGTGAGAGTGCCTAGTCTACGATGGAGGTTTAGTGAGTGAGAAATCCCACTTTCCTCGATGGTCCAAGGGTGAGCGTACCCAAGGATAATATTATGTTATGGTCCAAGGGTGAGCGTACCCAAGGATAATGTTATGGTCCAAGGGTTAGCGTACCCAAGGATAATGCTGTAGTATGTGCTTAATGGTTTAATTGCTTCAATGTATTAGAGAAGTACGGTTATCCCACTGGGCTTCCTCTCCGGAGAAGTCTCATGATGTTATCTAAAATGTTTTTCAGGTCCAGCTTACGATGAAGCGGATGTGTAGCTGGCTGTACGGACTTCTTCCCAAAAGCTTACGTTTTAATTTATTTTAATCTGTATGGATTTGATATTGCATAAAGTCTTTGAAAACTTCTATGTTGGATTAACCATTCAAGTAAATTTTTCATGTGTTTTAAATATGTCATGGTTTGATTTACAAATGTGGGTAGAACATGAGTTAGTTTCTTACATTCTAAGCTTTTCGATTTAAATTAGAAAGAAAAAAAAATACTCGTGTTTTTAGTAAAGTCTTCCGCTGAATTTCTCTATGAAAATGATTTTAAATTATTATCATATATTTTTACAAATATTTTACGTATATAATGTCAAGGTGGCGCCTTAATCCTCCTAAGTTGGGTTGGGGTGCCACAAATACATTTAGACCTTTATGATAACCAAATAGTACATTTACATAGAACATATAATACTTTCAGATAAAATAAGTAATATTTTTACATAAGTAATATCTTTAAATCTTTATGATAAACAATCAATACCTTTACGTATAACTAGTAATATCTTTAGGTAAAACAAGTAATATATTTCACTAAAAAAGGTTAAAACAAAATAATACTTTTAGATGAACAAGTAATACATTTTGATAAAACAAATAATATCTTTTCACTAAATAAATAAAATTTAAACATATATTTTAGTTATACAAGTTAATACATTATGAATACATAACTAATACCTTATGAATACAACTAATACCTTTCAATTAAAAAGTAAAATGTAAATATATATTTCAATTATATAGGTAATACCTTATGAATATGTAACTAATACATTTTAAGTATATAGCTAATATTTTGCTAGACGGATTTATGCAGATTGGGTGGTGCATAGACACATACCACTTATGATGTGGCCGCGCATGCCAATCGTCCACATGTCAGGTCAACTTAGAGATACAGATCTAAACTCTGTATTGTAGGTGTACATAAATTTTTGCGTTACACCAAGTCCTTCCTAAACACACTTTAATTTTCAAATATTTTGATGAATTAATAAAAATATTAAAAATATTACAATTTTACCATCAAAAGAAAGATTTTTTTGAAACTCTTTACCCCTCATTTTCTTTTCCTTTTCACTCTTTCTCCCACTTCATTCTTAAATTCTTGAGAAATGAAAAAAAAATAATGGAACATTCACAAATTAGTTAAATATATTAAAATTTTGTTGAAAAAAATGTTAAAAATTGATTAAACTTGATAACGTCATCATCCAATCCTCATTGGTCAAATATCTTCAATAACTCGAACAGAAGAAAGAGAAGGAATAAGATTTTAAAAAATTCTCTTTTATTTTTATAAATAAAATTGAGATTTTTTAGATAATTTTTTTTGTGCAACTAGTGTATGGGCATAGCTTAGGTCAATGTATTCGGGATCGACACTCGATCTGCTACGCACATCCATGCGTCACCATGCATTTGGGTGGGTTTGCCCAAACTCGTTTCCAAGTGTTACTTTTATCTTGTGTTAGTCATATATCTATGTTATATTAATCATACATTATATTATGTTAAGTCATATTTTTTAGGGTTTTAGTTGTATCTTAATCTTTTTTTAATCATCCATTAACACATTTCATACCTCTTAATTATGTTAGTCATTTTAGTTATGTTAGTTGTACCTTTATGTATTACATAAATGTATGATTATCTTAATATAAATGTATGACTACTTAGATATAAATATATGACTAATATCACTTAAAAATGTGATTAATACAATATAAAGATCAGAATAAAATAAAAAAGAAAAACTATGCGGATTTAAATTAGATCCAACCCGAATACATTTGAGAACATCATGCATAAGAGACCTTCTCCATTTTTTTTATTAATTAATTAAAATATATTATAATTGAGATATATTTAGGAAAATGTGGGGTTTGGATAGCCCCGCCCAAAATAATAGGGTAATTGAGAATTTTTGGGGGTGTAAGTAAATAGCTCCACCCTAAATAACACTAAACTCCCAAAACCCCTGGTTTCTTCCAACTCTTTTATCTCTCTCGATCGCTACTAATTCTCCTTCGGATCGTCCCTGATCGGTTCAGCTTCAAGAGATTGTTCGCAATTTTATTCGTTTTTGGATTGTTTTTTTTTTTTTGCTGTTTTGAGTGATTGTTTAGGGCTATAATCAGGAGCAAGAAAATGGGGAATCATCGACCTACGACTAGGAGTAAGAATAAAAGGACTAGGAACGACGACAATGCGGAGACCACCTCGGAAATTTATAGGTTCTCTTTTATCTTGTTGATTTTCCTTTATGTTCTTGTAATTTGTGGATAAACATCATGTTTGATTGTTATTCATGTTGTTTCTAGAAGTTAATTTTTGGATTTAATGGGAATGTACCTGCATTGTTTGAAGAAATAATGTGATGGAAGATATGTAGCAGGCGTGTTGTTGGTTTAATTTGGGATGCTGGTTCTTTGAGGTTTTCAATTTAACTTTTTGTTCTTTTAGTTTTTAATAAATGTAACAATTGCTAGTTAGCTGGCTGAGATTTGTGTTGCTTTTATTCCTTTGGAGTCTTTTGCTTATGTTGGAAGTTACATTTATGTATTGTTATGTGATTTGGAAATATGAATCATGTCATTTGTCGTATATTGTACTGGTTTAGAAAGACAAAAGTTGCCACGTAAAGAAGAAATTTCTTAAAGTGCGGTATAAATTAGTCTGATTATTAACGTGATAGTTTAACTTGATAAAGATGAAGTTTTTGTGCTCTTTTAAGTATTTCTGTGTGCATTGTAGGAAGATTCTTTCAAATGGAGAAGTAACTGAAGATGATGTAAATCAGTTATACATGATCTGGAAGCCAGTCTGTCATGGTTGTCGCATAAACACCAAGGACAACCCCAATTGTTTTTGTGGGCTGATCCCACCACCTAATGGAAGTCGAAAATCTGGGTTGTGGCAGAAGACATCAGAAATCATAAATTCCCTTGGCCCTGACCCATCCGATGACCTTCGTGCATCCTCCAGTACACCATCAGGACTCACAAATCTTGGTGCCACTTGCTATGCGAACAGCATACTGCAATGCCTGTACATGAATAAATCATTCAGGGATGGTGTTTTCTCTGTTGAGCCTGAAGTTTTAGAAAGAGAGCCTGTCCTGAATAACCTTGCAAGATTGTTTGCACAGCTGCATTCTAGTAAGATGGCCTTTGTGGATTCAGCTCCATTTATTCAGACATTGGAACTAGATAATGGTGTTCAGCAGGACAGCCATGAGTTTCTCACTTTGCTCTTCTCATTGCTTGAGCGATGCTTGAACCAGTCTACAATTCCCAAGGCCAGAACAATTGTTCAAGACCTTTTCCGTGGAGGTGTCTCACATGTGACTAGGTTAGATGTGTTCTGTATGTGTACTCGAATGATGTTATAATCTTTCTTCTTCACCTTGCATGTATCTGAACAATGTTCTACTAGTTCAAGTATGATTGTTTCATGCGTCTATTGCCTACAGACATATGAATTTCCAATAATAGATTAAGATTGAAAGTTTAAAAAAAAAACTGGTTGCCTCAAATTTTGTACTAGTGAAAATACTCAAATCCACTAGGATTAGATTCATCTTTGCTCTAAAGTATCTGGTGAAACTATAAACACTAAAAACGATTGGGGCAAATTTTATAATGTTTTGGGCTGCTGAGAATCTGAGATTCACCTTTTTGAGTTTTGACTCAGACATACTTTGTTGATCTGAAAGTATATCTAGACATCATTTGAAATGCCTGCAAGAAGAACCTTTTTTTTTGGTGCATAATGCTCTGGATTTGTCTGTCCTTGCTGCTCAACACATCACTCACTTTTCCTTTACCTGGTATTTGTTTCATGCTATCTTCTTATTTATATTTCTGAGCATTGTTACTCAACCAGATTATGTGGCCAATTTTGTAATTTTATCATCAGCACCTAATTATCCTGCTCCCTCTCTTTTTGTAAGCAATGACTAGTCATGTTTATTTTGATTTTGCCTTTTTTTCAATTACTTTTCTGGCATTTGTGAAATGAAATGGTCATGGTTTTCTATTTCCTTTCAATTAGGTGCTCAAAATGTGGAAACGAGTCTGAGGCTTCATCTAAAATTGAAGACTTCTATGAGATGGAGTTAAATGTTAAAGGTTTGAAGAATCTTGATGAGAGTTTGGATGATTATCTTAGCATAGAGGAGCTTCGAGAAGACAATCAGTATTTTTGTGATGCTTGTGCCATGAGAGTTGATGCTATCCGTAGCATTAAGTTGCGGTCACTGCCTGCTGTGCTAAATTTTCAGCTCAAGCGTTGTGTTTTCCTTCCAAATGTAATTGTTTTATTTTCTCATATCTGCTGTTTCTACATGTTCACAGGTCATATAACTCTTTTAGTGAAATAGGTTCTTGTTTCCTCTAGTCTCATTCCTAATATATGATGCAAATTTGATCTGGCTTTTGCTCATTTCTCCTGTTAGTAATATATACCTCTTTGCCTCTTTTGGTCATACTTGTTAGAGGCACACACCCCAGGCATGAGGCGTGGGGTGATGGGCTTTGTGCCTCTGCATGAGTGAGGCTGGCACTGTTAAGGAGGCTTGTGCTTTTTCGTGCCTCTGTGCATCTCATTTGTTCTTTTTTCTTTTCAATTCTCTTCCAAGTTCCAACTATAATATTATACCATAAATCAGTCAAACATTTCAGACAACTAGAGTTCGAGAAGTTAAAATATCCGGGAAAAAAGGAAAAGAAAATAGAACATAAAACAGAGCCTCTTCAAGTAGTTGGATGATAAACTTAGTGTGTTGAAGTTGAACTTTAAGTGTGTTGGTTGAACTTTAAATTTTTTATTGTGATGTTTTCCACATGATTTGTATTTTTTAATTATTTTTTCTGTTTTTTACGCCCTTGTTCAAGAGGTGTGCGCCTCGGGTGCCAGAGCACTCCTTGTGCCTTTGTGTGCCTCTCGCCCCTTAAAACTATGCTTTGGGTGGGGCAAATCAGCAGTTGAGCAAATGTTGCTTTGCAGTTTTTATGATATGTTTATGAGACAATAAATTTCTGCACTTATACATAAGCTGTCACTGCTTGGTGTCCTTTCATTTGTGCATACTGTACTTCTAAAAGGTTTATCTCGTTTCTTGCTGCGTAGATGTTGCCTTCTGTAATTAAGGTGGTTTAGTATAATGCAGAGTATCCAGGTCTATGAGCTTGCTTTCTTGGGCCCTCCATTTACAACTTAAAATGAGTTGGCACAAGTTTCAAGTTCTTATTGTATTATGATGTTTTTACTCACATTGTTTTCTATATTCTGTAAGATACTGGGCTGGTAAAACATATCAATCATCCAATGGTTGAGTTTCTGCAGCTAATAGAATTACATTGGATTGTCCCTTCTGTCAGCTATGTTTATGTGGTTACTTTGGTTCTATTTGCAGACAACCACAAAGAAAAAGATCACTTCAGTATTTTGTTTCCCTCAAGTACTTAACATGGCACCAAGGTTATCGGAGCGTCCACAATCAGATTTGATATATGATTTGGCTGCTGTATTGATACACAAGGGCTCTGCTGTCAACAGTGGCCACTATACAGCCCATATTAAGGATGATAACACTGGCGATTGGTGGGAATTTGATGATGAACACGTGTTGCAATTGGGTCGACAGCCATTTGGGTCCACCGCATCCATTTCTGGGGCCAAAACTGGGAAACATGAGTCAGTTGACGGCTCTTTATCTGTAAAAGAGGTGGATGTTCATGTAAATGGGAATCATGCAGATGGTAGCCGGATGCAATCTTCAGAATCAAATGATGGTGCTAATCATGTACAAACATTTTCATCAAGTGATGCATATATGCTAATGTATGTTCTTAGGCATTCAAATATTGATGGTGAAATATATACTAAGTCTGATGATTACAAGATGGAAGTAGATTGCTCATTAAATTCTCAAAAGCACAGTAGTCCTCTGCCATCACATCTTCTGAAGGAAGTAGATGGGTTGAATTCATCATATCTTGCTTCTTGTGAACAATACAAGTCAAAGAAGGAACTTGAGCTGAGTTGTATTACAAAGAAGCGACAGGAGGTCCGATCAATCCTTTCTGAAGCTTCAGTTCAATCTATTGAGAAGCCGTACTTCTGGATATCTACTGAGTGGCTTCGTCAATGGGCAGACAGTGTCACTCCATCGTAAGTCAAATAATCCTTTATCCTTAATCTTGGAGCATTTAGTTCACGTCATCGGTTTGGAAACAATTTCCATTGTTCATGTATCTGCATATGAACTTTACCAGAAACATCCCTCTAAATTTTGAAGGATTTAAAGTTGGCGTGTCTTTTTCATTTCTGCCATTCACATCCTTGAATGACTAACAGTTTACTCGGAATTATTTCATTAGTGCAACTTGCGTATTGTACTGTGGAGGGTTGTAACTTCATGTTACAACAGAAATACAATATTATAGAAAAATCAAGATTCAGTAATGTTATAGAATGATTGAATTTCTCGCTTCTCTGAACTTCTGATTGCTATATTTCTGTGCTTTACTCAAGAAGAAGTACAGATAGCAATCAGAATATCCTCCTGAGACTTCACAATGACTTTATTTATTATCATTATTATTTTATTTTTTTTGTCTTTGCCCAAGAATGAAATACGTGGATAAACTCATGCAACTTGTGCAGGGCTATAGACAACACTTCTATACAGTGCTCGCATGGCAAGGTGCCAGTTTCAGGGAATAACTACATGAAGCGTTTGTCAGCTGAAGCTTGGACCACATTATTTTCTAAGGTATCATTATATCTGCCTCCCTATGTATGATATCTGATAAAATGTGACTTACCTTTTTCGCTTTCAGATAAAATGGGTTTCTGCTATAAATTTTCAAAACTAAGCTAAACAAGAAAAATCTTATTCCCTCCAGGGTCTTAAGGACCTTGACTCGTGACCGGTAGAATCTTATGTATGACCTATGTGCAATATCTTTTTATCGTTTTATTATTGTGTTGCTGACATGCTGTTTTTTTCTTTTCTTTTTTTTTTTTCATCCGAATTTTTTTCTTCACATGCCTATAACTGCATAATTACTTGTAAAAGAATGTACCTGATTTTATTTTATTTTATTTATTTATTATTTTGTTTATTTATTTAATTTATTATTATTATTATTTTTTTTTTTGCATTTGCAACTTTATAGAGTAAAATATGCATACTGCTCTTGTATCACTTTCCTTACTTGTCTTGTAGCTATTTGGGTGAAACTTAATCTTTTGAAAAACTCCCCAGTATTATCAATTTTTAGGGTTATCTTGCATTCATTTTTCAAAATTTTGGCTGTCATATCTGCTCTGGCAGAGGTCTATCTACATTCCCTAACCAGCTTATCTGTAAACTTATTTTATAATCAATAGCCAGAAATAGTTAAATTATTAGATGATTATCTATCATGATCTTCATATATGAAGGCAAGCCTTTTGTCAGGTCAAATAATTTACTATTCTAATAGGACTTTCAAGTGGGTGTTATGCAGCAAATACTCGTATCATGCTATCAGATTATAAAATGCTGTGTGTGCAGGAAGAATTTTTGGAAACGTTAGGAAATAAAGATTAAAAATGCTGCCATCTTAAAAATAAAGAATTAATAATGTTGCTGGCTTAGTTAAATTTAAAAATTTGATGTTATTGTTCACAAAAAAAACATATTAGACAATCTTGAATCCACTATTCATTTATCTATTATTATTGTTTTAAATTCAAAGTAGTACTTACATTTTTTAAAATAACTGAGCATCTGATAAGTTCTTGCAGCTTTACAAGATGCTTTAATGAGCTCAGCAAATTACCCTACTATATGTGTTTATGCATTTTTATATTGTTGAAGTTGAAGTAGGAAGTAAGTTCCTCAATGGAATGGCCCACGTATCAGGTCATCCATGGTGGTTTATTATCTATCATAAATCTAAAAAAGTTATGATTTAAATGCTATAAAATAATATAATAGTTTGAAGCCATTGAATAGCAATAATCGAAGCTATATTTGTCTAATCCTTTGGACTGAAAGCATTTTCCCAACAATTATGGATTTAAACAAGATCCCAACAAATGATGCAAAATGTAGACCACCTGACATGATCTCTTATTGTCTTAGCATAACCAGGTTCTGAACAGTTGCATGCTTTTCTTATTTTTGTAAAAGTCAATTAAAAAAAAACAAAGCATGAACTTTGGGTCCATTTTCAATTGCAACAGGAACTTCAATACTTATTGATGTTTGTCACAAAAAAAAAAAAAAAAGGGTTTCAACTACAACAGCGTTGAGTCTTTTCAGTATCCAAGTGCTTGTGTGGAGGCTGAAGAGTGTGGTTTTGTCCACGTCATCTCACATGAAATTATTTGAAAAATTAAATAGAAACAAATCCTAACACTCTCCCAGATCTCAAACAAGCACCTACACACCTAACTCCATCCACACATGGCGGAAGCACAACACACACACGCATGTTGCTCACGGCAAAGCATGTAAATGGCGCCAAGGCATGAAGTTAGTGTGTTTGTGGTGAGGCAATGTTAGGAAGAAATTCTAGCTGCTGCTTGAAGAAATCTTGGCTATTTGGGGCTGAGTAGATTG
The DNA here is from genome assembly GCA_028654395.1 of Scutellaria barbata. Classification (NCBI taxonomy): domain Eukaryota; kingdom Viridiplantae; phylum Streptophyta; class Magnoliopsida; order Lamiales; family Lamiaceae; genus Scutellaria; species Scutellaria barbata. The sequence goes on from CM053650.1 coordinate 7,324,919, forward strand.
TTGGTAGGGTCTTACACGAGACTTGGAGATTACTGAACTGAAAAGTTTTGGACTGAAAATATCCATCGACTTCTTGACTTTTCCTAAACAATACTTATCCAGGTTTTTTTGGTATGGTTTTGGAGATTTTTCCATCCTCCATACCGAAAACCGTTGCTAACCATACCAAACCGAGGAATTGGAACTTGAACCGATATTGAATAACCATTTAAATATACATATGTACATATGTTTGTGTGTGTTTATTTCTTTAAATATTGTGATATCGAAGTGATTGCACATTAATGAAATTTAATACCGAAATTTTCATAAAATTTTAATAATTAACTTTAATAATAAAGTCTTTATTAATAAATAGTATTAGAACCGTTTAATTGGCAAAGTCCGTTAATGAAAAAATGCATTAATTAATTGATATATGTGTGTGTGTATAATTAATTAATTTATTTATAGTGAGAATGTTTAAGGGTACTCTAATGTATAATTAACTAACAAATTGTTATATGTTTCTCAATGAATAGATTTAGCCGACAAACTTGATATTAGAATTAATTAGAGGTTTGGACTTGTATTAGCTGTTTTGGCTTCAGTCATTTCATTTAGAGACAAATTCAACTTTGTCATGTGATTTAAAAATGTAGTTTGGTGGATTATTAGCATGGTAAATGGAATTTAATTAGTAGTTTAGACTCATATCTGCTGTTTCTCTTTGTTTTATTTAATTTCAATCTTTTTTTGTTCAATGTCATATTTTTGTTTGATGTCAAGAATTAAAAATTCTTCATCTCTCCATTCCAAACTAATCTGTACCAATACTTGTTCTGATAATGTTTTTTCTGATTCCTTATGATAAGTATGGCGGGGGTCCAACATTGGCCAAAGATGACTACTGCACTAATTGCATCTTTGAGATGGGTAGAAATATGAGACGTGCAAATATGTACAAGGATCAGAGATCATCAATGAAAGAACTTGCAGAGGCAGCACTCTCTGGGGAGCCTTTCGATTGCAATATGTACTATGTATCCAAGTCGTGGTATGAAATATGTACCCCCCCAAGAATTGGATTCTCTCCACTCTAATTCTAATTTTCCTTCATTTTCTTACTGCATGTCACTATTTAAGATACTTGGTGTTAATGAGGCTTACTTGCATTTTGTTTTTATAGACATGTTTTTACAATGATATGTTTTCTTTTTTTAAAATAACGAAAAAAAAAATGTTTATGATAAAGTTTCAAGGTTTCATTCTTTTTTTTTTTTTTTCACTTTATGTGAAACCAAGAATCCCTTGGGTTCTCTGGCCATTCTCTGATAGACTGGAGCTCTCAGGGACTTCTTTGGGTGGTTTCATTTCATTGTTGAAATTCATTACTGCAGAATGCTCTTCTAGGCATCCTGACTTTGTATTTGTTTGCATCCTACATTGTATAATCTACTGTGTGTGCAGTTTAATTTTAGCCAAAAGTAGTAGTGATTTGTTAATTGTAATCTTGATGTCATATTTTGACATGACTGTTATCTATGTACTTTGTAGGCTGCAGCAGTGGTTACGTAGGAAAAACATAGACTTGCCATGTGAAGCTGATTCTGCGCCCACAACTTCAATTAGGTGTCCCCATGGTGCGCTTATGCCTGAACTGGCTACTGGTGCTAAACGGATACTGGTGCCTGAAGCTCTTTGGCATTTTATACATCAAACGGCTATCGAAGTCAAGCCGGATGACCTTGTGGCAACTTTCCCTTCAGACTCTGAACCTTGTGCTTTATGTAGTGTTGCACTTAGAGAAGCTGCATTCTCAGAAGACAGTTTAAGGTTGTTTAAAAATATTACTTGTTAGGAATATTAAATTTTTTTAGTAGCTTACATGGAGTTGTATGTTACAGAGAGTTCAAGTTGAAGCAGAGGCAGAATCATGAAAAATTGGCTATGAATAAGTGTATGGCTCTTTGTCAAGATACCAAATACTATTTGTTGCCCTCATCTTGGATTTCAAAATGGAGAATCTACGTTACTGCTAGCGGAAAGAATGCTTCTTCTGCAGAACTTGATACTCTGAATACTGTTGTTGATACGCTGCTATGCGAAAAGGTATACACAATCTTGATACTCATTTTCATTAATTTCTGTTTCTTCTCTTTACTGCCTGCTGCCTGTCAAAGAAAAGCTTTGTAGGCCTCGGAGAGGATGAATCTCCGGAGTACTTCAAGTTTGTTGTGTGCAATAATGTTAGTGGTTGGTAACTCTTATAAACAGGATGGAACATTATTAATGGATTGTTTAAATATCAGTTGTTTCTGTTTTATGAAATCTTGGATGTTCTTACATGTGTTTCTTGATTCTTATGTGAACCAGCATTGTAAGCTACTAGAGAGGCCTCCGGAACTCCACTGGAAGCGTGGACTTATTTTCCAAAAGTCAGCTCCTGTAGGTCACCTCTGTCCATTTCACTCTCATTTCTTTTTCTTTTACTACGGATGAACATGGCACACTATGATACTTGAGTCTCCTTTAGGATTTTACTAGTTAGACTTTATTTATCTCGTTTACAGCATGTTTCATAGATTTTATGATCTTTTGAATTGCATAGTTGCAGAATCCTGTTTGAATACTCTAATGGTGTATATCTTTTTTTTTCAATTATTTTTTTCTTACAAATAATTATAGACAGATGGGTTAACACTGATCGTAGAGGATGATTGGAGATTGCTTTGTGAAGAATGGGGTGGCTCAGAGTCCAAATGTATTACTGCCAGAATTGAGATTGATAATAATGTGGAAGATGATATGATTGGTTCTTACAAAGAGATGCCAATGTGTGAGGAGAATATAAGTACATCCGACGAAGTTAATATGAGTCTGTATGGGAGACCTATTCTTAAGACTTCTCCTCAGGTAAATTTGGAGTCTTAATATTCTGTATTCCATACTTAAGGTTATGTTTGGGAGGATTTGTTCCCTTCTATACATGTTATGCATATATATTTTCCACTCAGTTTTGCATATGTACAATTTCCTGTCTTTCTGCTTAGGTTTGTGAGGAATGCATCGGTGAAAGAGAAAGCTCTGAATTGATGAAAAAACTTAATTACACCAATGAGGATATATGTGTTTGTTTAATCCGTGGTAAGGAACCTCCAAAATCAATTTTAGAAGCTTCAGGCAGCATTTCAGATCCAAGTCGCCGAACTTCCAAGCGGTCAAGGAAGGCAGCACATGGGAACTCTGTGAATCTGAATGTTTCTGGATCCACATCTGTTTATCAGCTGAAGATGATGATATGGGAATCCTTTGGGGTATGATTCTTGCCAAGTATATCTACTAATATTTCTCTTTTATCACGTCAAATGTTTGCATCGAAAACTTTATATTCATTGCATGTATTGGTAACTTTTGATTTTAAATAACTGACTGCTGATGTTCTGGAAGATTGGGAAATTAAATAGGTAAAGTTTCAAGTTAAAATGTAAATAGTTTGTTACTGAATCGTACTGGTACCATAGGAATTGATTTATGTACGGGAAACCATTTGATATTTTGTTTTTAGCTAAAATCAACTTCGCAACTGATGATGTATGTCAGCTTTTGTAAGGGGAAAAGATTTTGACTGAGAATGTGAGGGGTGGCTGGTAGGAAGGTGCTGAACAGAATAGTTTAGTGACTGAGGGGTCCCAGAAATTTTGTATGCATCTAGTTGGGGAAAAATGTAGAAATGAAGTTTCTACAATCCACTTTACATGCATGTACATTATGATGAGGGTTGGGGGTTAGGCATATATGATTTGTGAAAAAAGCAGAGGCGGCCAAGGGCAGCCTAGCACCTAGGTAGAGCTAGGTGTGGATTTTAGACACAGGTTACTGAAAAAGAATGAAAGAACGAGTTTTCTCAAATATATTTAAGCTTTTCTTGAACTCAACAAATTGGCTACAGTCTTCCTAATGCATATGATTTATTGCTTCTGTGTAGGTTGTTAAGGAAAACCAGGTACTCCACAAAGGTTCCAAAGTAATTGATAAGGAAACAGCTTGTCTCGCCGATGTAAATATTTTTCCTGGAGACATTTTGTGGGTAACTGATTCGAAAATTCATGAGAATCGTGATATTGCTGGTAAGGCATAGTAAAATTCTGGCTTATTTTACTTGATCAGCACCTTCTTGGGTAGCTGCTGTGTTTTGCTTGATTGAGTGTCATGCTGATTGTGTGTTTTTGCATGTTCTTCATACATGCCAAAATTTTCTATTTCATTTTGAAGATCCCTTTAAAAATTTAGTGGAGATTTGTATCCTATTGACTATAAAAAATTGTCCCTTTCTTATATTATGTCTGCATTATTATTTGTCCACTCTTATGTATCATTGAAACTGAGAAACTAACTTCGTGACATCTGTGATTAATTAAACATATCTGATGTGATTAATTAAACTAGTTGTGTCATTTATGACATTGGATAACTACTTCAATAGACTTCAAAATGCTTGCAATTTTAATCTTATCTACCACATCTTAAATAGAAAGGTAGTGAGTTAAACATTGGACTAATTTTCACTAAGTTGTCTCAAGAATGAGTACTAATAAATTGCTCCAATTTTTATTACTTACAGGTGGGGATGGAATAAATCCATATGTTAAGATTCAAGTCTTTAACTATCAAGAAAAATACATTGATTATTGATGCTAAAGGTTGCTAGCGCCGACGATGCACCTATGGTTTCATAGTTAATTAAAATAGTTTTTCTTCCAAGCTGTGGCTATACAGTTATGCTCATCATTATGTCTTGCTTCTCATTATGTCTTCAATATTTAATTTTCTTTCCTCTAATTAAAAGATAACATCAGGGAGACTGAAACTCTAAGTTATATCAATGTAGAACTGTTTTGTGTTGGCCTTAACATAATTCTAGATATATAAGTTACTTCATTTCTTTAGTGCTGTAAAGATTAGTTGTGCCTAATTGGTAAAAGTAGTTTTAGTCTGTCTTACCAAACAATAAGTTGCTAGTACCTCTCTAATCTGCAGATGAGCTTTTGGACCCAAATTCGGATCTACAACAGGCAGAAGAGGGTTTTCGTGGTACTCTTCTCACATCAACAATTCCATCTCAGGGTGTCTCTGAAGCATGTTTAAATTAATGAAGTTTGGCTCTGTTCTCTCTTCTGGATTTCAATCACTAGAATCCTAAAGAACCTTTTCTCATCGTTTTGAAGGTGAGACACTGCCTGTTTTTTCTTGAAGTTTGATCTTACTTGTTTTTGATGCTTATACCTATACATATTCAATTTGTTATTTATGAGAGTGTTACTCTCTTGAACATAATTTACGGAATACTTGGTTGTTTTCATGTCTCAATTCATCTTTTTTTTTTTTTTTTTTTTTATATATATTAAAGATAATTGCAATTTGCCATTTGAGCTTAATGATATTCACACTTTATCCACTACCTTTTTTTTTTTTTGGTTGCACTTTGCCCCTTGAACTTTATGATTTGTTGCACTTATACATCTTGGATAAATCTTGGTTATAGATGTGCCGTGCAATCATGGCTGAGATTTGGCCTAGATTGAAAAATGGAGCAATCCTAAAGTTCAGTGGCGAAGTGCAAGAAAAATAGTTTGTAAAGTGAAGTGCAAAAACACAGAAAAGTTCCATGACAATTTGCAATTACCCCTATATATTTAGGGAAGAAGAAATTTTTGAGCGAATTTGCTCATGCATGCTGTTGCTATGCTATGTGATTTGTATTTCTAGGTTAGTCATAGACTCAGTTTGAGTACTTGAATAGTTAGTTTTGGATCATGCATGTTGTTGCTATGCTATGAGATTTGTATTTCTAGGTTAGTCATAGACTCAGTTTGAGTACTTGAATAGTTAGTTTTGGAAACATAACCAGCGACTTTAGGTTAGTCATAGACTCAGTTTCAATGTACCCATCAATAAGTACAGATACAGAATTAACTCCTTATCCATTAATAAGAAGTGTCCATGATTTTCGTATCAGTTCAGTTAGTGGACTGATTATCCTATTTGGCCTTTCTTTGTGTACTTCTCATCCTTTTCTTTTCCCAGAGAGCTAAATCATTCTTCTTACACTTGAATTGGTCCTTTGGATTACTGGTCTTCCACAAGATAATTGAGATGTCTAATCAACACGTTGTAGGGGTTTAGTGAGAAAAGTGAAATCTTACTTACACTACATATAGTTCATATTTATAATTTGCCTCTGCCAGGGAATGGATAGCAATAGATAGTACCAACTTGTACTTGGCGTTGCAAAACAAGCATTGAGAATGAAAAGGACACTTAATAATTAAACTAAACAAGGACAAATGAGTCATTTTGTAAGGTCCTTAATCTTTACTCATTTTCTAAAAACAACACTTGTTTTTGGACCAAGGTAGTATGAAAGTTTATGGATATATATATTTGGGTTAAAAAAGTTTTTCCATCCCAACTATACCCGATTTTACACTTTTAGGTATAAATTTTGCAATGTTGTATTTTATCGTATGAACTTTAAATTTGATGCATTTTACGGTATCAGACAAATCGTAGTCGTTGATTTAGGATACATGTACAACTATGAATTGTTCAATATCGTAAAATGTATCAAATTTAAAGTTCATATGGCAAAATGCAACATTTCAAAGTTTATAAAAAAAAATGTAAAATCACGTATAGTTCGGATGGGAAAATGTTTTTAACCCTATATATATATAAATATATCTATTACCTATATAAAAGTGTGGATATTTCTTACAAAATATGGATTGCCCAATATATCTCTATTATAGATTATTATTTAAGGTTATAACAGTAATTTAGGATTTTCATACTTAAATAATTTTATATTAGAATAGCTAATTCAAAATCTTATAGAATCCTATTATAATTAGAACTCTAATACAAAAGTATTATATATACAATATTTGTATTATTTCTTTCTTTAATTTGAATTGATTTCCACGTGCAACGTACGTGCTCTAAAACTCGTATATATATGTGTGTTCATGAATCCTTGTCAAGACTTAAGGTTCATTTTAGGGCAAAATACAAGTCATATGCTTTGCATGGTTACCTCAAATGTTGTCTTTGCCTTGGATATGAATATCAACTTTTGTCTATATTCTCCCTTATGAGTTACTTTGGTTGCTATTTTTGTGCAGCCACTGATTTAAATTGCAAGAATATGAGGAAGCAGCTTTTGTCAACAGCCTAGTAGCTGATTTTCATGTACAAAGTTTCTGGAGGTTGCTTTCGTTGTGTATGAATGATTTAATTGTACTAGTATAGCTGTGCTGTAGAGTACTTGCGATAAATATTAAGGCAAGGTTTTGATCACAGTCCTTCATTCAGTGGGGCAATTTTGTAAATCGACATATTATGTACTGGTGCAATTTATAAATATTGAAAATGATTGATCTTAATATCTTATGAACTTATTCCCTTATCATATATGTGTGTTTAAACCCTGTTATACAGTTGACCTAATGAATGATCTATTTCACTATAGTGGTGCTGGGGGAAATGAAACGCTTAGGAGCTCCAACTATGGGGAAATTTTCGTGACATTGGGTTGTTTTGGGATGCTATTGACACTACCATTTCCATACCAAAACATCATGCCAAATACCATCCTTGCTGTCGTTCCCGTTTTGATATATGTTACGGAGATGGGAATTGGGTGGGATCCTCGTACCTTCTCCATCTCATCCTGTTCTCCGGCTCAACTCAGAAGTCCCTGTTTCATTAACTTGCGTATCCGATTGGGATGGTTCCCCATAGGGAAATTGTCATCCCCAGGGGAAATGACCAAAATAAATGGAAGCAGCACTTAAATGCCTCTTGTTTGTTGCTCATATCAAGTGTTGTGGCCAAGATTTGTAAAACGAGGTTTTATTTACTTCCCAGTTTGTGAAATGGTTTGAATTTGAATAAATAAATGAAAAGGTAATCAAAACATTGAACTAATTAAAACGATATTGTTTTTTACAGTACAAATGGTTTGAATTTTATTTTAAAAAAATTTAAAAAATATTGAATAGTTGAAATATTATTTTGCTTTCTGATAAGAATATAGTAGTAATTTGTGTGAAGTTATGTGGAGGGTGTACAAGAAGTATTTCTTATCGATTAATTTCACTCTTTTAACATGTTTAGTTAGCATTAGTTTTCCATGTTTATCTCATTCATGCCTACTCAACATAAAAGTTATGTTGGGAACCTTAAAGAAGTTATGGATTGGGATTCTCTGCTGGGTAGCTAACAAAGTGTGTTGGGTAAGGTTTTTTTCATTAATTGCTCAACCATAAAACCACACGAGTCTATAGTCTAAGTGCATAAAAATTGTCCAGCAATCGGTGTTGGGTTTTTTGCCAAGCAGAGGATCTGGATCCATATGTCACAGAACGGCAAATAATCGAAGGGTAGTGTTTGTGTGCACCAAGTGCATGAGTCATGATTCATATAATTGGGCACGCAGGTCGGGTCGGGTTTAACCCGGATCCGCGCCCTATTTTTTTTATTTATGTCGTAACTTTTATATTGTAATAATATAACATTTATATTGTAATAGTATAACCTTTATGTACAGATTTTATAACATTTTCAGTGCATAACTTATACTTTTTTCACTATAAAAATTCATGTAATATAGCCAAAACATTTATGTTGTAATAATATAACATTTATGTTGTAATAGTATAACCTTTATATACAGAATTTATAACCTTTTCAATAAATAACTTATATTTTTTTAACTATAAAAATTCAATATAGCCGAAACATTTATATTGTAATGATATAACCTTTATGTTGTAATAGTATAACCTTTATATACAAATTTCATAACTTTTTCAGTGAATAACTCATACTTTTTTCACTACTTAGCACTACAAAAGATTATGTGCATATAACTAAAAGGTTATAAAGACAGAAGTATAAGGTTAAGTTCGCTAAACTAAATGGTTATGGTAATATAACAGTAAAATTAGGGTTTGAGCTAGGGTTTGGGTGCGTGGGGATGCGTGTAGGTGAGTAAGGTGTGCATGGGACGCGTGAAATGCACTCTCGGATCGGGTCAATCCTGTTACACGGATTTAGGATCCGTACACTTAATGTATAAAAATAATTGTGATAAACGAATTGGCCCAAAATTTGGATTGTTTCATGAGTTCCACTAGCGTAGACATATTAAAAATCCTTCTGACTTGTGCTACATTAATATAATTCAAATGGATCTTGTTTACTCAGGTCAAAATGGCATGATAAACCGCAGTGGTCATCAACACATCTTTAGTATTTACATTAATATAATAGCGAGGCAAAAATTTATGTACACCAAGGGTGCACACATCTTAAGATTCGTATCCTCAAAGGTGGTGTGCACCACACCCCACTTGATCCAATATAATTCATTCTACAAAAGGTATTAATTGTATATTTTTAAAATATTAGTTGTATACTTTTAAGGTATTAGTTGTTCATTTAGTGAAATGTATAGTTGTGTACTCTTAAGGTATTAGTTGCTCATTCAATGAAATGTATTAGTTGCATACTCATAAGATATTGGTTGTTCATACAATAAAAGGTATTAGTTTTATACTCTTAAGGTATTTAGTTGCATACTCATAAGGTATTAGTTATGAGTATAAAACTAATACCTTAATGGCATGATTGATATGGTGGAATGAAATAAGGTGTGAATGGAATGAATTTAAAAATGGAATGGTGATGAGAATGGAATGATATTAAAATGTTTATTCCTATGATTGGTATCGCAGAGGAATAGGAAATGAATGAAATAATCATTATAATTATATTTCATAATTGATAACTACAAATAAAACATTAAATCAATTTTTATTTGATCAAATTATCATTCACTATAATTTTATTTTAATATTCTTATTTCATTTAATTTAAATAATATGATATATTTAATTAAAATGAATAATTTCTAATGACCATTTATGAGATGTAGATTAAAAAGATTTTGAAAAATAAAATTTGAAAAAAATTTGAATGTAATTTATTATTTTCGAAAAAAGACGACTATTTTAGTAAATTATCCAATTTATTTTATTAGTTTATGACTTGTTTGAACAAATATTTATTTTATATTATAAAGTTCTTAATTTTCAAAATTTGAATTGATTCGATCCGTAATACTTGAATCTTTGAAGGAACCGAACCGATATGATGGAGCAAGTCTGGAGATATTTTTTGCAATTTTCCAAAAATTTCTGAACTTTGAAGCAATTTCAGAGATTATCTTATCCTCAACTTGTTCTAAACCGTGCTCACTCTTATCACTAATATTAAGGTATATCATATTTAGATATTTTATTTTTTATTTTATTATTAATATATTAATTTTTTATTATTTATATATTCTTATAGTAGTTAATTATATTATATTTTATGATAATTTTATTAATTATTTTATATGATTTTGTGCTATTAAAATAATACTTTATATTATTTAAAAAATAATTTAGTTAGTTATAATTTATTTATATATTTTTATATAAACTAGACTACACTTATTTGTACTAATATTATATTCATATTATCTCTATATTTTTTTAAAAATTTATATTCTTTTTTTATTTTATTTTATTTATCAACTCAATTATATTATTTATTTGATATTTTCATTTTTTTATTTTATATTAAATTTATATATTATATTTTTTTATAAATAATTTTATATTATTATACAATTTTATATAATAAGTTAATTTTGGGAAGTCAACTTGTAAAAAAATAAATTAAATAATGATAAATAATCAAATTAATAAATATAATTTATTCATTTATAGGTGAGGAATACATAATACCATGGGGGTAGGAAGGAATGACCATTCCCTCATCCATGGTAATGACAATTCCTAAAGGAATGGTGATTCCCACTTATAAACCATACCAATCAAAGGAATGAGAATTAAGGTAAGAATGATAATTCTATTCCCAACTCATTCCATCATACCAATCATGTCATAAAGATATTAGTCATCATACCAATCATGTCATAAAGATATTAGTTTTATACTTATCAGGTATTAGTTACATACTTATAAGGTATTTGTTGTTCATTCAATGAAAGATATTAGTTGTATACTTTTAAGGTATTATTTGAATACTTTTAATGTATCGGTGTATTGAGTGTAACTTTATAATCTTAAAATTTCAAATGTACTATTTACTACATCTTCTTCCTCAAAATTTTTATATCTCTCTATCTCACCAAAATCAGAATCAGAAGTATAATGCACACATCATACAACTAAGTATTAATAAATTAAAAAACAAAACCAAAATAACTTGCATCATCTTCGATTGAGATTCATATATTTGTTCCTCTAACATAAAATATATATCAAAAACTTTTCTGCACATATAAAAATATATCACTCAAATTAATGTTGAAATAAGAATAATTACAACCAAATTATTTGAGAATATGGAGAAATCATCAAATTACTATGAAAAATACGAGAAGAAGAAGAAGAAAATAATGAAAGGAAGAACACGATGTCTTTGAGAAAAGAATGGAGGAGATATGTGAAGATGGAGGACAAAAACAGAGAGGAGATCTGTGTGATGGAGAGAGAAGAGGCTCATGTGAAGATGGAGGAGAAAAGCAGAAAATGAGATCTGTGAGATGGAGAGAAAAGCCCCCTACGCTGCATAGGGCACAAAAAGAAATTAAAAAATAAATACAAGGGTGAGTAGATGGGTGGACGAGTCGGATTGAGGACACGGATCCCAAAAACTATGAGATGGAGAGAAAAGGCCCTGCACTGCTTAGGGCATAAAAAGGAAAAAAAAATACAAGGGTGGGTAGGTGGGTGAGTGAGTTGGATTGGGAACATGGATAGATAGATGGGTGGGCGAGTTGGATTAGGAACACGGATTCTATGATCTGTATTTCAGGATTACATAAGTGTTGCTCAATAGTGGAAGTGATATGGGAATTAGATTGATATGACTACCAACTTCGAAATGATTATTTTAGTGCATTAGCGATCAACATATATAGATGTCATACATGACAATCAAAACTTCAAATCACATAACAAATATATATATATATATATATATATATATATAACACTTTAATATTAGAATTTTAATTATAATAGAATTCTATAAGATTTTGAATTAATTATAATTTTAATATAAAATTATTTAAGTATGAAAATCCTAAATTATTATTTTAACCTTAAATAATAATCATTAATAAGGATATATTCGGCAATCTATATTTTGTAAGAAATATCCACACTTTTATATAGATAATAATATATATATATATATATATTCAAGAATTGCCTTTTATTTCTATCTTCATTTTACTAAGCATAATTTTGCTAGATGTCAGTCCGGACACAATAATAAATCATTCAACCAGGGATGAAAAAATCAGAAAAAATCGTCGATATATCACCGATATATTCGTATTTTGTGAAGTCCGATATAATAATGCACTGCAGTTTTTTTTCGTTAAAATATCGGCGATATATCGGTAAATATCGGTTTTTATATCGATATCGGTGGAGTCTAGTGTATTTCTCGTGTCATATCGGCGATATATCGGAGATATATCGGCCGATATATCGGCGTTTCAAAATATCGGTAGTCGAGTATTTTTTGAATTTTTTTTCCTTATTTTTTTTTCTTTTCCTTATTTTTTTTCTTTTTTATTATAAATTTTTTATATATATTTAAAAAATATCTATAAAACTTAAGCTCTATATCTATATTTTTATCTATGATTAGAACAAATAATAATTTTAATTAAATTATTGAAATAAATTAACACACAAGCATTTAAGTTTTTCTCATAATTTAATTAAATTTAGTTAATTTTTTTTATTTTAAGAAAAGAATTATGATGTATATATTATATACTATATAATAATAGTTTATCTCTATATTTATTTTAAATACATCATTTGATTTGAAATTTTAAGTTATTAATGTTAGTTATATGAAGGCACTTCCAGAAAAATAAGTTAAAATGCTTTTGTATTGCTTAGGTATTAAGCATGTACAAAATTATTAAATTATTCTATTTATTAGTATCTTTTTATATAAAATTTGTCATATTATCATAGTAGACAATGTTTATATAATATTTTATCTATATATTTGTTGAAAATATATCATTTTATTTGAAATTATAAGTTCAATATATGTATTAATATCAGTTATAATGATATTATAACTAGTAGATATATTTTTCAATTTTTTTAGAAAGTTTTTATATTTTTTTTAAAAATGTCTGATATTTCCACCGATACCGATATGGATACCGATATATCTGTAAAATTAGGGTACCGATATTTTCACCGATACCGATTTTTTCGTCCTTGCATTCAACTAATAAGCAAACTATCATAAATGTAACCGATATATTCACATGCATTCGAACTATGTTTGGTTGATTTGGACTATTTAATTGTAGATTTTGAATGATTGCAAATGGGATTGAACCTCGGTGTTTCACTTAGAAAAGTTGTGGATTTGAAATTCTACCTTGAACTCTTCAACATTAAAAGACTTTGTGACTTAATGAAGATTGAGAAAATGTTGCTTAACTGCAACATCACATATAGTCTTTCTCCACTAAGTCATTATCAGCCAACATTAACATCATCTGTCTTACATGTTTAATTCATATCCAACTTCCTTCCAAATTAATCATATAGAAGCCTTCTTTTCTGCTAGGAATCTTTCTTGTGGGGATTCACCAGGACGATGTGGGAGGGTCCTTTCTGCGGGATTCCCATCTTGTTATTCAGGAGTATTGTGATATATAGTTGTGTGTATTGATTTATTATATATATATATTAGTTGCATGCCACGTCAGCTTAAGTAGTTGGTTGTTTCGTTAGGCTTTTACGTCAGCCATACATGGCTTCATATATATATACATTCTCCCCTATATTTGAGTTAGTTTTGGATATATACAAAGGAATGGTTTCTCTCTCTATATCTTGTTGTCAACATGGTAATCAGAGCCATTTTTTTCCGATGACGGTTATCTCCGGCTGATCATCTTTGATTTTTTTGTTCGATCTATCGGCGACAATTACCTCTGGTCGATCGTCTTTGATTTTTTGTTCTCTTCTTTCTTCTCCGGCAATCTATGGTAACTGCGTTTGTTCCACCACACTTCGTTCCTCTCTCGATACGCCTGGATCGCAACAATTATAATTTCTAGCGAGTGCAGATTCTATCAATCGTTAGAGCGAACGGATTCGATGGAATTCTTCTTGGATCTGAAGTTGCACCAGTTACTTCTGAGATACTTTCTTCTGCATCAACGTCAATAGTGACAATTAATCCGGATTATATCCTGTAGATGTATCGAGATCAATTTCTTCTTAGCTGGATTCTCTTGTTGATAATTGAGTCAATGCTTGGTCATCTCAACAGGTGTCACACTTCTCATGAAGTATGAAATACGCTTGAGTCACTATTTCACACTAACTCTAAAGCTCGTAGTCTACAACTTTGTTTCCAGTTACAATCTCTTAAGAAAGGGGATTTATCAATCAATGATTTTATTCTTAAGATGACATCGATTGCGGATGAATTAATTGCTATTGGCACCGGTATTACTGATGAGGAATTGATATTGTATATTCTTGGTGGTATTGGTTCTGAGTTTGAATCGGTGGTAGTTAATCTCACATCAAGGACTGATACTCTTACATTGTCTGAGGTTAAGTTTGCTCTACAAACTCATGAGATGCGTCTACAAGCTCATAATCAGGTGCACACTGCTTTGGTTACTTAGTCTTCTGCTCCTAGTCCAGTTGCAAATGTTGTATATGGTTGTGGTTTTCCTTCTCGAGGAGGCAGGTTTAATAGAGGTCGTTTTCGAGGAGGTGGACGTTTTGGAGCTCGATCTACTAATAAACCACTGTGTCAATTGTGTGGACGAACTGGTCACACTGCACTCAAGTGCTATAAGAGGTTTGATATCAGTTTTACAGGTAGTGATACTCCTCATGATTTCAATCCTACAGGGTCAGATTCACAAGCTCTTGTGGCACATACTTCTTCTTCTCATTCCCATGATCCTAACTGGTATTTTGATAGTGGGGCAAGAAGCCACATCACAGCCAATCTTGATAATCTTTCTCTCAAAACTGACTACAATGGCACAACTGAAGTTACAGTAGGTAATGGAGCTTCTCTACCTATTTCACACATTGGTTACTCTTCTATTCACTCTATTGATGCTCAAAAGTCTTTGTTACTCAAAGATATTATGTGTTCCTCATATTACCAAGAGTCTATTGAGTGTTTCTCAATTCACAAAGGATAATGATGCTAGCATTGAATTCTATCACAATGGCTGTTTTGTGAAGAACAAGGTCACAAGAAAAATTCTTCTCCAAGGCAGCCTTAAAGATGGCTTGTACCAGTTGAATATCTCAAAGTTTTTCAAGAATAAAGAAGCTGCTTCCAAATTATCAAGTCAAAGTAATGGTACTGCTGCCATTACTTCTTGGAATAAAGGTGTTTCACCTACTTATTATGTTGCTAGTTCAGATGCTCTTGCATACAAATGGCATAAACGGCTAGGACACCCATGTACTACGGTATTATCACATGTTTTACACTCTATAAATGTTCCTTTTAGCAATAAAGATGTGGAGTTTTGTGATGCTTGTAAACTTGGTAAACTACACCAGAGATCTTTTCATTCTTCATCCAATAAAACAAGTGCTCATTTTCAGCTTGTTCACACTGATTTATGAGGGCCTTCACATGTTGCTGCTCTTAATGGTTTCAAATACTATATATATTTCATGGATGATTATACAAGATCTACTTAGATCTTCCCACTTAAACTCAAATCCGAAGTTTCAAATGTGTTTACTCAATTCATGTTATGGTTGAGAGGCAATTTGGTATGCAAATCAAATGTTTGCAGTCTGATTGGGGTGGAGAGTACAGAAATTTGGTACCACTTCTTGCTCAGTTAGGTATTCATTTTCAACATCCCTGCCCACACACACATCAATGATAGGTAGAAAATTGGTGCATATTATTGTAAATTAATTTGAGATTTTATGCTTTCTGATATTGCACCGTTTTCTTACATATACGTGTTTTTTAACTTCAAATGCTTCACGATTTATTTTCTTGATTATTTTAGGAGTTTTGGAGTAAATTGGAGTCGAGAAAGCTGATCATGGGACGAGAAGAAGTTAATTGGGCCTCATTTAATTTGCAAGGCCTAAAGAAAAAAGGTTGGGCTTGAGGCCTATTTTCCACTCTTTGAGGGCCCGGCTGCTTTGAAGAAAAGAGGGGGTGACTTTTCCTCTAAGAAATAGGATTATTATTTTCCATAGGAGAGAGAGAGAGAAGAGATGAGAATTCCAGTAGAGATAGATTTCTAAAGAGAGAAATATTCTAAGATTAGTTTTATGATGAGTTTCTTGATTATTTTTGTGGATTCAATTACAAGAATGATCGGCTAATCTTTCAATTCCGGTTAGCGAGGATGCTCGAACCCATATTTCTTTTATGTTTTAATTAATTTTGTTTCCCTTCTCGATATTTGATTGGAATTGATTATGTTATCTGTGCATATCGTTTTTGATTATTTGATGCTTGATTTAGACTGATCACCTAGGTTAAATATTGATAATTGATTGCTAGAATTTTAAATCATGAATCCTAATTGTTGTGATTTAATTTTCATAAGTGGTAAACTAGAGGCCGTGCATCTTTAGGGTAACATAATCCTAGATTATTGAATCGAGCTTGTGTATTCGGAGTCTAGTTCACCCTATCGTCTTGGTAATTAATGCATTTAATGAATTAAATGTAGAGAGCTTGTTCTAGGTTATTCAATTAAATAGGGTTAATTAGTGATCTTATCCTAATTTAATTAATTTTAAGAGACGATTCGGTTTAATAGAGCTTGTTGTTAGACTAGGGGTGATAATTTTATAATAATCTGAGAGAGGGGTGTTACGTTGATTAAGACATAATTGAAATTAGGGGATAACCGAACTGTTAATCGGGATGCTTTTTATATATTGATTTCTTGTTTAGTTCGTTTTCTAGCTTCGTAATTAGTTAGTCATTCTCAATCATGAAACCCCCAACCTTTTCAGTTTCTTGAATTGAACATAGGTGACATAGTTTATTCTTCACTCTCCGTGGGATCGACTCCAACTTACCCTAACTACTAGTTAGCAAGGTTAGGAAGGAAATTAATTAATTTTATCACATCACGACAGTGCGGTCAATCAACAAAATGGAAAGGTTGAGAGGAAGCATCTTCACATTGTTGAGATGGGGTTGTCTTTGTTAGCACAAGCTCAACTTCCACTCAAATTTTGGTGGCATGTTTTTCACACTTCAGTCCATCTTATTAACAGACTACCAAGTTTGGTGTTACAACATCAAAGTCCTTTTCTCAAGCTATTTGGACAGCAGCCTGATCTTTCAGTGCTTAGGGTGTTTGGCTGCACTTGTTATCCATATCTCAGGGCCTATAATAATCACAAATTTCAGTTCAGATCAAGTAAGTGCATTTTCTTGAGATATATCCTTCATCACAAAGGATATGTGTGTCTTGATGCTCACAACAAGACATATGTTGCTGCAACAGTGGAATTCAATGAAACAGAATTTCCATATTCCTTAATACATGGAGCTTCTTTATCCAACTCAGTGGTGGCTCCAGCTCATATTCCAGTCCCTATTAGCTCTCATCTTCAAAGTGCTTCTCCTGTACAGAATACTGGTCCAGCTCCCTCACAAGAAGTAGTTCAAGATCAAGATGATCTTCCTATCTCAACAGTTCAGGCTTCTCATCATATGGTTACACGATCAAAGAAAGGGATTTTCAAGCCAAAAGTATTCACCTCTCAACTCTCTAC
Source organism: Scutellaria barbata (assembly GCA_028654395.1). Lineage (NCBI taxonomy): Eukaryota > Viridiplantae > Streptophyta > Magnoliopsida > Lamiales > Lamiaceae > Scutellaria > Scutellaria barbata. The sequence continues at coordinate 7,342,834 of CM053650.1, forward strand.
ATCTCATCAGGAACCACCTTCAGTCCATAAAGCTCTTCTAGATCCAAAATGGAAGGCTGCTATGTAAAGTGAGTTTGATGTTCTACAGTCTAAGGACACTTAATCACTAGTTCCTTACACTAATGACTTGAGTGTCATTACAAATAAATGGATCTTCAAAACCAAGTTTAAAGCAGATGGTTCAGTGGACAAGTATAAAGCACGATTGGTAGCTAGAGGATTTGAGCAACAAGCTGGAATTGATTACTTTGACACCTTTAGTCCAATGGTAAAAGCTTGCACCATCAGACTAATATTCACCTTATCAGCCACCTATGGTTGGAAATCCAACAAATCGATGTGAATAATGTGTTTTTGAATGGAGATCTAAAGGAAGTAGTGTGCATGTTTCAGCCGGATGGTTTCATTGATGCAAGTAAGCCTAATCATGTATGCAAACTACACAAATCTCTTTATAGCTTAAAACAAGCTCTAAGGGCTGGTTCAACAAACTGAAGGGATATCTCTTATCTCTTCAATTTCAGAGGTCAAGTTCTGATCATTCTCTTTTTTTCAAAAGAGTACATGGCAAGATGCTTTTTGTTCTTGTATATGTTTATGACATACTAATAACGGGAGAAGATGAAGCTGATATTCAACAAGTTATTCAGCTTCTTGGGAACACCTTTACACTAAAAACTCTTGGTGAAGCTTTTTGTTCTTGTATATGTTTATGACATACTAATAACGGGAGAAGATGAAGCTGATATTCAACAAGTTATTCAGCTTCTTGGGAACACCTTTGCACTAAAAACTCTTGGTGAAGTACATTACTTCCTTGGCTTGGAGGCTCACAAACATGCAGGAGGTTTCAATTTAACTCAAACCAAGTATATTACTGATTTGCTACAAAAAACACATATGAGTAATTGCAAACCTGTGGCTACTCTGATGGTTTCTACTAAGAAATTATATCTACGGGACAGTTCACTCTTTGATCAACCTACGTTGTATTACTAAGAAATTATATCTACGGGACAGTTCACTCTTTGATCAACCTACATTGTATAGAAACACTATTGGTGCTTTACAATATGTTACTTTGACACGTCCGGATATTGCTTTTGCGTGAGCTGCAAAAAGACTATCTCTTGAAGCTTTTTCGAATGCTGACTGGGCAAGCAATATGGATGATAGAAGGTCCATTGGGGCTATTATCTTTTCCTCGGTGGAAATCTCATTACATGGAGTTGTCTTTTCCTTGGTTGAAATCTCATTACATGGAGCTCCAAGAAGCAGCAGGTAGTGTCTCGTTTCAGTGCAGAATCAGAATATCGGGCACTAGCAGATACCAGCATAGATGTGATTTGGCTCAAGTCGTTATTAAAGGAAATAGGAGTAAGAATAGAGGATGGCTCAAGTCGTTATTGAAGGAAATAGGAGTAAGAATAGAGGATACCCACTTATTTGGTGTGACAATGTTAGTGCAACAGCCTTGGCTTTAAACCCTGTTTTCCATGCACGAACAAAGCATATAGAAATCGATGTGCACTTCATTCGGGAGAAAGTTGTTGCAAAGTTAGAAGTTCGATTATAAATTTTGTTAATTTAATAAATATTCAATCAATAATCAATAATATCCTCAATAATTATAGTAACACTCGAAATTTTGTTCGATATACATTGTTTTCATTACTAATAAAAATATATTAAATCTTAATAAACTTTGTTGATTTAATAAATATCCTCAATAAATTTTGTTGATTTATTAAATATTCAATCAATAATCAATAATATCCTCAACAATTATAGTAGCAAAAATATTATAAGTCTTTAAATTTAAAAGTGAATTTGAAGGTCTATATTATAGATATTATTCCAATTGAAAAATAAAGTTTTTTTGATTTAATAAATATTCAATCAATAATCAATAATATCCTCAATAATTATAGTAGCACTCGAAATTTTGTTCGATATACATTATTTTCATTAGATGTATATTTATTTTAATAATTTCATAATATTGTAATAAAATAAAAATTATATTAATCATCAATAAACTTTGTTGATCTAATAAATATCTTCAATAAAAAATTTTGATTTAATAAATATTCAATTAATAATGAATAATATCCTCAAAAATTATAGTAGCACTCGAAAGTTGGTTCGATATACATTATTTTCATTAGATGTATATTTATTTTAATAATTTCATAATATTGTAATAAAATAAAAATTATATTAATCCTCAATAAACTTTGTTGATCTAATAAATATCTTCAATAATTTTTTTTTATTTAATAAATATTTAATCTATAATCAATAATATCCTCAAAAATTATAGTAGCACTCCTCAATAATTATAGTAACACTCAAAATTTTGTTTGATATACATTGTTTTCATTACTAATAAAATATATTAAAATAATCAGAAAACAGTTTTCTAAGAAAACTAAATTTTTGATTTAAAAAAAAATTAAAAATCTTTAAAAAAACGGTTATAGGATGACTTTTGTTATTATATATATATATAGATATAGATGATTAAGATCTATCAAATATGGACCCACAAATACCTCTTAAATTTACCACGTACAAACATACTGTAAATTCCCGCCCTCTTATGCGCCTCAACTGCCTAAACGAAACACACGCACACAGACAGTGATGGTGTTGCCAAACGGAGTAAAACTCGCTGCCCATTTGATCTCGTCCTTCTACGGCAACCTATGCTCGGTTATTCTACCTTTTCTCCACTCTTCCACCATCTCTGTCATCTTAATTCATTTAATAACTGTAAATTAATTTGCGCGTTGCAGAAAGTATGCGAGTGTTTACTCTACAGAGGAACCCTAAACCTAGCTCAAATAGTCCGATTCACAGAGCTCACCGAAGAAAATGTCATCAATTGCTTACGCGTTTTGATTCACCAAAACTGCGTCCAAGCCTTCGCTATCCAGCAACAAGGTATAAATTCGATTAGCTTTTTTTTTTTTATTATATGTGTAGATAACTTACTTGATTGCTTTTCTTTATCAAACATGTGGTTTGATTGAGTCGAGTAATTGATTGAACTGAGGAGAAGAAAAGTAAATTTGAAACTTAACTGTGAATTTCAATTCAATATAACGAAATAGTTCTTAAAAAGAGAACTAAACAAAATAGAAAAATTGTGTAGATTGCTGAAATTTCAAGGTATGGAACTCATATCAGTATCACAAAAATCTATGGTGTGTCTTAATAGAATAACGTTAAATTCATACAAGCTATGGTTTGTCACAAGAGCATCTTTGCATCTATCTTCCTTCTTCAATCCTATCTGGAAGTAGCCTTTTCAGATCAAGTTTTGTAAAGATATTGGTACCATGCAACTGAAAGATTACATATTCTATAATTGGGGGTTGGATACTTATTCTTCATAGTAAGGGCATTGAATTTTCTGTAATCTGCATAAAATAACCAAGAGGATTCCATCTCTTTTATCAAAAGTGCCTGTCATTATACATGTCTTGCACCATAGTTTTGCATCTCATTCTTTAGCGCGTGAGAATACTGCTTCTTGTGAATAGGTTGTTACCCTCCCTTCAAAATAAAAATAATTCCATGCCCTTATGAATCTCTTGGGCGGCAGTCCAATAGAGAACACATCATTAAACTCTTCAGGTAGCAATTGCATGTCTGGGCAAAGGACTTTCTAGTTATTATATTAAAGGTCCCGTCCTGTGTTAAAATTTCACTCACACATTTACAAAAACATTCCATGTGGAAAGCTTTGGTACGGAGTAACTCTCATGAGGGGGTGTCTTGTAGATATTGAATTAAATGGTAAAATGATACTCCAGTCTAACAGATAACTTTTAGTTAAGGTGGTTATTTAAACACCTGAGAAGTTCCAAAAGTGTATTTCTGGTTTATTAATCATCTCTGGTTTGTATTCTTCAAATTTAGCTAGACTCACCTGCTTGTTATGAGTCCAAGCCGAAACTTTTGTCTCTCTAGTCTCAAATCATATTTCAGGTTTCAGATCACTCAGAAAACTTGAAACAAGAAGTTCTTCACCAAGGGTAGGATTTCGGTTTCTCATAAAAGCCTTAGGCTCATTGGAATGTTCCACATACAAACCTCTTCTTGGACAAAATTGCTAAGCTCAATGACTGCATTACTCAACCTTACTTTAGTATTACAAAATTATTCCCAAGTAATTCTATCCTTCTTTCCACACATTCCATGGACCATAAGTCATCCCATCCTTTTAAGTAGTAAGAAGAGATATTTACCTTACTCCACCTGAAATAACTAAATAATTCAATTGCAATGCCTTGCCCATGCACTTGACTCATCTCCCTCAAACTTTGGAAACAATCTTAGGTAATAGAAGGTTTTGATTTTGAAAAAAGTGACCAACCATGGGAGTTTCTGTCTGAAGAGGTGCATATAGTGGCTTAACTATTCTGTTGAAACCTTTTCTTTGCCTCTGTGTAGCTGGAATTTCATGAAGGCTTCACGAATTGCAGAATTTTTTTTCCATATTTTGTTCTAACTTGGAGATCTGTTGATCATTCTGTTCTTTAAGTTCCTTGAACATAGCCTTATTCGTCCATTCTCCTTATGTAACTCCTTCAATCTAGAATAAGATCTAAACAAAATAGAAAAATGTATATTTTGCTGAAATTTCAAAGTCTGGAATCAGTAGCCAAAAAGGCAAGAAACATGTGACCCATATTATCCAGAAAAAAGACTGCATGATCCAAATTAAAAAATGAGAATTATTGGCAGCCCAAAATCATCTAGGTGGGTGTTAATGTATTCTCTTTTCTTTTTTTTTGTTCATCTTATCCATTACTAACTATTTGAGGTCTTCTGATTCCTTTTTCCCCTTCCACTCGCCTCTACAATTTGTTTTTCTTGATTTATTGTGAGAAAATACTACATTTCCCAACTATAATTGTCCTTGCCAAGAACTGTCCTCGTTCTCTCCAACTTTTTATTCTTCAACCAAATAAACTGCAATTCTGACATGAATTGTTTGAGAAGTCAGTTATGTCACGTATGCTCCATAGGGGTAAGTGATGTCAGTTTTACGACTGATTTTTGAAAACATCAATTTCCATATCATAAAAACTAAAAACTGAGTCTTAAATAGTATTTAAGAAAAACAGTCCTTACGAGGTTTCTCTTTTAATGATATTTTTACTATTGGATTACTAGGTGCTTTTGGTGAGACACCAAGCATTGTAACTCAGTATATGGCATTATTTGATAACATTATTCACAAATTGAGGGCTCCAAAAATTGTGCAAATTGTATCTGAGAAGCTTGGCGAAGATGTGAGGCACCTTTTTCTTTTCTTTTCTTTCTTAATCTCTTTTTTGTCTTTAAATTTTTGGTTTGAAAGTGATATTCTTTATTCATAGACCTTTATGTTTGAGGCTAAAGTTGATTACATGGTATTAATTTGTTCGTTGGTATAGTGTCTAGGAATATTTCAAGGGTTGATTGAACATGGGAGCCTTTCGTTCAATCAGATTATTGAAAGGAATAAGCAGACAGCAGGTATTGTTATTATTTATTGGATGTTACTTTTGCAGTATACAATGCACTTGAAAGTAGAGATGTCTACTATAATCAAATTTTGCTTCAGTTTGTTTATATGTAGATTTCATTTGTTCAAGATAATGCTGTATGATGATGTGTACTTCCAAAGAATTTTGATTGTAGTAATTACTTAATACCTGAATAACAGTTTTTAATGATCACCATTCGATGCATGATTTTTGACTATATGATTTTATGAAACTATGCAGAAATCTAAGTAAAAGTAGCTGTTAGGGATTGGGACCTTGGGAATGCCACTATCTGAATTAAAGATTCTTGATGCACTTCACCAACATTTTCATGAAACTCACATTTTGACCCCTTTCGCAGCTCCAAATGCAAAAGTAGAACATCTTGCTAGAAGTAATCAAACATGTAACTAAATAATTAGGTTTAATTGCAACAAAAAAATCACAAACTTTCACAAAATTGTAGTTATAATACGATTTTTGAATTTAGCAAATTAATAAGGAATTTAACATAGTCCTGCAATTCCAAACACCATCTATTTTTGAGAAAAATATTGACAGCCTCTTTGGCTAATTTTTATGTATTGGATTCATGCTATGCTGTCCCAGAGTTTTAAAAATATGACATCCATGTAGGGGTGTAATTCAAATCAAATCCTGACGATTCGATTCGTGATTCGAATTCGTTTAGACCGATTCGATTCGGTAAAATTTGAATTCGAATTCGAATCCGAATCAATTTTTAAGTTCGTATAACTATCAAATCGAATTCGAATATGCATATATTCGATTCGTTAAATTCAAAAATTCGATTCGATTAATATATATATATATATGTATTAAATTAAATATATAATATAATAATAAATAAATAAATATATATATATTAAATTGTTAATAATTTAATTGAAAAAACAATAATAATATATTGTAAATTGTATCTAAAATTGAAACCACTCATCAAATCCCCAAATTGGAAGATAAAATATGAATTTTTTAATTTTTAGTCTCTCATTCGAATCAAACCGAATCTTGAAATCGAATCGAATCTTGAGATTGAATCGAATTTTGAGATCGAATCGAATCAATAGAAATTTACATCTTGAAAACAAATCGAATCTCGAATCGAATCGAATACATCTAAAATTTTGTTACGAACCGAATTCGAATCGGATTTGAAATTCGATCATCGAATCGAATCGAATTCGAATCGAACCTAAATTTCACGAATTCGAATCGAATATCTTACTATTCGCTTCGATTCGCTTCGTTTACATCCCTACATCCATGTAACATTTAGCTAGACACATTGGCAATCTTTCACTGGAAAATGCACGATGCTTCGAATTGTAAAACGATGTTAAGTTCGTGATAAAAAAATAAAAAAATTTGAAAAGTAGTATAAAAATTGATTTTTTTTTTTTTTGTGAAAGTTTATGATTCCTTTTGCAATTAAAATATATAATTATCATTGGTAACTAAAGATTTAATTAAATCAAGTTAACACGTCAATTTGGAGAATTCTTCATGACTATGTAATACTATTTGTCTTAAAACACCATTTTTTCATCGGTTTATTTGAGCACCTTGCTATGTGTTTGGCAACTAACTCCTGGTTTTTTTTATTCCTGCAGGTACTTCTGATGTTGTGAGTGAAAACTTCAAGAGACTTTTGAGTGCCCGATTTGTTGAACGCTGCCCTGCCCCTGAGCCATTTCTGGCACCACCTTCTGATGTACATTCTTTTCCATGAAATAATTTTTGGGTATAAACCTGCAGAAAATTAATTGCAGTATATTGATGACTCCTTCACATACGAATCTGCTGGGAGTAGTAGAATTGGACATAAGGCATATTTTTTTGTTGTTTTGACCATGTAGATCTCTCTTATAATTTTGATAATGGACATTATTTGGAGAAAAAGGAATTTCTTGATAGCAAGATTACAACACTGAAAAGATGTGAAATTTGAATACTTGGCCAAGTTTTATCTTTCCTTTGAACTTCTTGTTCGTCACTAGTACGCTACTTTCCGCTTTTGTTTAATACCTATCTTCCAACAACTTAGTATAGTATCACAATCATCCTTAACTTAACAGACTTCTGAAGAACAGCGAACCATAGAGCAGTGTACTTTGGCAGCTGCTGGTCCAATGGAGTCCATGAGGTTCTTATTGGAAATAGACGATCTTGCTGACGAAAAGGGTGAGGAAAATGCCAACAGTGTGAAAGTTGGGAAGAAGGTTGAAGCCACAGTTCTTTTGATATTTCCTTCAGCACAATAGTTGGGTTTATCGATAAGATTAGAGTAGCATTGAGGATTCCAAAATTGGAGAATTCAAGGATTTTCTTGTGAACAACATCATTGGAAATTTTACTATCCTACTATATAAATACTTAATTGTATTGTTTGTGTGCAGACAGCTTGTCTATTCTATGCACTTTTTAACTACTAATAATTGTTTGTTTCTGAAAAAGGTTGAGTTTATTTACTGTTTATTTTGTTTCCTGGTTTAAATAGCGCAAACAAGATGTTTTGAAGTCTGATGAAGATGTACTAGATGCCAATAAAGAAAAAGAAGTGCTTTGGCGTGTTAATTTTGAAGAAGTTATATGCCACTTGAGGACTAAGGTTAGCTGTTATAATTTTTCAACACAACCTCTGTTATGCGTGGTACCTACCAGATTCCCTGATATGATTTATTTGATGTTTTTTATTTGGTCACTTGCTGTTCTAGGCTTGTATTTCATATGTGAAAACAAGGATTAACAATGAATCAGCCATTGTGCTGAGTGCAATTCTGGATTTGAGTAGACGATCAGAGAGTCGACTGAAAGCTGAAAAAACTGGTAATAGTCCTTTCTATTCATACAATAATAGAATTTTGAGGTAATATTTCTGAAATCCGTCATCTCCTATTGCTTTAAAGGATATTTGCTTTGGGAATCTAGACCATCTTTTCAGTTATATGATTGCTGAAAGGCCTTGATGGAGCAGTTGAACAAATATCAAATCTGAAAAGTTAGTTCAATTGATCAATATATTATATATTGTTGAAGATAGAAAATATACAATAGACTTTGACACATCCCCTGCAGCAGCCAGGCCGGGGCTAGGTAGCAAGCAGCCCTACCCTATAGTATCTTTAAACACACATATATAATATTATAAAAACATACATATGTATTAATAATGTAATTTTATACTTTGAAGTATCTAATATATTGATAATGTTATTAGTGGAATAAGCAATATGTATTGATTAATTTAGGATGAGATCGAGTTCAAAAATCACAAAAAGTATTATAAATAATATACACGTGCTTCAAATATATAATTTATTTGTTTTTCTATTTTAACTGCCCAGCCCATTGCCATCCCTCCTATTAACTGGGCAGGCATAGTGTGCCAGACAGGAATTATTCTTGTGCGCTTCTCTTTCAAATATAATCATCAGTCTTTTATACAATTCTTTATTTTCTGTTCTTTACCCTATCAGATGTGTGTTGGTGAAGCTATACATGTATTTGTTATGTTAATGTTCCATTTGCAAAAGCACACTGTAGATAATTTGGATGATGCTGCAATTAATCCAAACTTTCTAGATTTGTTCTTCTTATAGTTGTTTTAACAACCAGCATTCTGCCTTCCACTATCCCCTCTAATAATCTCTGTACATGGTTTCATACGTTTACCATAAGATGACGGTGCATTCCATAGGAGTTGGTCCTTTTCAGTCACTCATCTGAGTGGAAGGTTGTCTTCAAGGTCAAACCACAACCACTCAAATCCTTCCAAATTACATCAATCTATGTACTTTAGGTTGACCTTTCTCCTTAGATTTCCCTTCGATATTAGTCCATTAATTCTTTTAGCAGGCTCTCCTGAACTTAATAGACTCATGATATCTTAAGATCCAGTGCGGCGAAAAACCTGAACACGAAGAAATTTGTTTGTTGTTTGCAAATATGTCGATGCGTGATTATGCTTAGTCCTCTGATTTCTCTTCTCAAATAAATCAACTTTGCTGTGAAACTTATCAACCCTCACCTGACTTATAAAGTACTATTTTCAGCTTATCTGTCCATAAATGCTATACACGAGGAAGTGAAAAAAGAAAAGAGTGGTCTCGGCATGGACTTTGAACGTATCAGAACTTCACTCAATCAGCTAAGGTGTCAAACTCTATTCACAGAAATTGATGAAAGCTACAGTGTGGGTACGTACATCCTCTTCACTCCTTGATCTTAATGCAGTGGTCAAATATCATTTATCATTCAAGAGATTGTGTATGTATCAACTTCTAAACCACACCTTTAAGCTTCTGTCCCTCTACAGATATAAAAGGCATCATTGAAATGGCTCAAAATGAAGAAGTTTGTATCTTTCCCTTCTCTCCTATGTTCTATACATAGTATATATACATTTTTTATACAGCATTTTCTGATAATCACTTTGGATTTAGGTAGAGTCCATGGTGTTGAGAAGATATGGGAGGGAAGCCTACAGGATATTCAGGTTACTGAAAAAGGCTGGTCGTCTTCTTGAGACTCATAAGGTAACTCTCAACATTTAACAAACTTGAGAAAACTGCTAATAATGATTACATTGGTAGCAGTCAGTTGATTGAATCTTGTGAAGCTTAATAATGGGTTGAAAAGGTGGGTACAGCATATTAGGGAGTTTCCTACAATGATGCTTGTTCTGAGGAATGTGCTATATTTTATTTGCTCACATGATGATGCAACATCAAAGAGAACATATTTTCCTGGGTCAACTTTTTCATGCTTTTTAGTTTCTGTGCTAAGTCATGGATTAACTTTTTGTAATTATGCCCACACCATTACTTGATTCAAATTTAGTTTTCCATTATCCTTGATTATGTTCAATTTTTACGATAATCTTTTTATATTTTTATGTTCGGGATCTAAACTTCTTTCCCTGTATCATTGTTCAAGATATTTTAAGTTTAGCATCACCTGTTGTCATGCTCTTGTTGGAGAAGAAAATGGTGCTATAGAAAAAAGCCAATGGTACTTTTGCAGTACCTTTTGACAAAGCATGTCTTCTGAACTATTTGATTTACACAGATTGCTGATTCCACATTTGTTGAAAAAAAAGATGCAATCAAGATTCTATACAAGCTCTGGAAAGATGAATATATACACATGGAGGTAATTTCTATATTGTTCTCAAAAACCAATGTTTGTGTCAATAGAAAATGATATGCGAGTCAAAATATGATGCCACTAATATGCTTTTTCCCTATTATTTTCATTCATTATTGAACTCAGGTTTACATGGCATTATATTTATTGCAGAAAGTATTGACAAATGGGTTGCAGTTTTTCGTGTGGAGAGTTAATGAGCAGACTCTTAGAGAACAATTTGTTGATGCAAGCTACCATGCTGCTTTAAATCTGAGACTGAGGATCGCTCATGAGAAAGACAAAGAGAAAGAGGTAACTTTTCAGATGAGCTCATTATAATTTAAAGCTACTATCTTTCACTCACAGCATCAACAACAACCAGTGTTATTATAAAATCATTCGAACCAGAACATATTATGGTTGAAGTAACACTTTCAGAAAATTTTAGAGATAGAACATTGCATTCTTTCTACCTTCTCATCTTAAGAATTGGTGAAAACTCATTATACTTGCATCATTGCAAAAAAAATTTATATATATATAGTCTAAAAATGAGGCAAAAGTTTAATAAGATAAAAGTACATATGGTAAAAAGATTAGAAAAGGCAAAAAAAAAAAAATTCAAATAAGTCACTAATGTTTACTCTCAAGTTCATATATCCCACTAAAGTATGTTTATGTACAAAAACATCATTAATGTTTATTCTCAGGTTCATAAATCCACTGAAGTATTTTAAGGTACAAAAACACCACTATTGTTTATCTTTAAGCACATATAATCCACTTAAAAAATTTACTTATAATATAATATACCAATAATGTTGTAAAACTAAAATCTTTATTTAGACATTTTAATTTTTATTTTTTATTTGAACCTCATATTTTTTACATATTTTAGAACAAAAAATTATTTATAAAAACATTAATATAATAATTTATTATATATTTGTGAATATAAATATTAATAGTAATTATTATTATTATTTACTCTTTTTTAATTTTGAAGACTAAACTATTAAACAACTAGATTTATTTGAAATAATAATTTTACTATGATATTAAATATTTTTTTTAATTTAAATACAACTTAAACTTCTATATTATATGAAATGTTATGTGAAAGTAAATATTATAGTTAAAAAAAATTATTTCAAATCAACCTAATTGTTTTTTTAGTTTTCAAAAGTAAAAAAAGTGTAAATAATAATTATAATAATAAGAAGAAGAAATAAATGTGTAAATCCTAAATCCTAACATTTTTTTTATTGAAAATATTGCCCCATTTCATGAATAGTTTTTTGTTCTAAAAATAAAAGATATGAGGTCCAAATAAGAAATAAAAATTAAAATGTGTAAATAAATATTTTAATTTTACAACATTATTAATATATTATATTATAATAAATCTTAAATGGGTTATATGTGTTTAGAGGTAAACATTAATGGTGTTTTTGTTCCTTAAAATACTTTAGTGAGATTTATGAATTTGAGAATAAACATTAATGGTGTTTTTGTACCTAAACATACTTTAATGAGATATATGAACTTGAGAGTAAACATTAGTGGTTTATTTCAACCTTTTCCAAAAAAAAATAATACAAAGGCTTCTTAATAATTGAGATTTGCCCGTGTGCGCAGGTTCTTCAAGTAGCTGAAGAGAGAGAAAGGCTGGAAAAGGTGAGAGAGATTTTAGAATGTTCATTGATGAATTTAGATGATGTGATCTTGCTATTTCATGATTTCTGAATGCCGCAACATTATATGTCATTTGATTGACTGATTTTGTTCACCAATCCTTCCTCTTGTCTTCTCTTTTGTATGTTTCTTTTACAGGTGTTTAATTATATGTTGTACATCAATTGTACTCATTTTTTCTTTGGCTTAATTGTCCTTAAAATCCCCACTTTTACTTTATTTGCAATTTGAACTAAATTTTTGGAAATTTGCAAAAGAAATATAACTTTGGTTATCTTGTGCAATTTGAATCATCAGACAAAATTTGGTTTTTAAGTTGTTGACATTTCCGAACATCTTGGCATATGGTTTGCCAATATCACATGGGATAAAAGATTTTTTTTTTTTTTAAATTGTCAACTAAATCACATATTTTATTTTAATTGTGATTTTAATAAATAAAATAAACTTTTAAATATTAGCAAAACAATGATGACTTAAGACGTTTTACAATTCTAATTACCATGTAGATTTTCAATTTTAAAGTTGCTAACTTGTTTGGATAAATCAAACTTAGTTGCCATTGAATAGATTAAAATGATTTTGAAGTTTTTAACTTGTTTGGACAAATCGACATGTTAGTTATCAACAAGTAGATAAAAACAAAAATACATGCGTCAAACAAATTATATCGTAGAAGGTCCAACAAGATCAAAGATTTTCGATAATAACATGATGGTTGCTAAGGTGACAAGAAAGGATGACATTATAATTGTCATTTAAATTCATTTTTAATCTTTAATCAAGAAATTGTTTTTGGTTTGAGAGTTTCAAATGGTTTTTCGTTGAGTTAGACTTGGTTCAGAAGAAAACCATTAAAATGTTCAGTTTTAATGTGTTTTTTTATTTGAGAAAAAATCATTTTGGTGTATGGTTTGTTATTTTGTGGAGAATTAGAGAAAACAATATTTTTGATCTTGAAGAGGTGGTTTGGAATTTTTCAATAGTTCAGTGACAGCATTCTAGTGTTTTGATGGCAATTGGCAACCATTCTAATATTTTGACGGAGGTTTCTGCCCCTCATGATGTTTCTACCTTTCTTTCTCTTCCTTTTATTTATTTTTCCACAAATGCACGAACAATACATCAAATCTTGCTCTTATAATCTAATCTAATTCTCATTTCTCAAATTTATCGATCAAGTTGCACAGATCTAATATATGTCAATTTGTCTTCAAATTATTTCAGGCATTCCTTACAATTAAGCATTTGAAAACCAAAGCTATACGATATGGAAATAATGTGCTAAAGAGATTCCTACCATATTTAGTGTATATATATACATATATATATATATATATATATATATTTTTTTTTTTTTTTTTTTTTTTTAATTCATGAATGTAAGTTATGACACATTAACTGCATGTGAACATTACTTTATAATAAATTGATAGAAGTGTCATCGTGGATTAGGCAAGACAAACCCACCAGCATTTTTATTTTAACGTTTTACTTTTTATTTTAGTTTTTAAATGGGAAAAAATGTTATAGATATTATGTTATACATTTTACGAAAACATATATATTTGTTCAACTAAAAGATAACGAAAACAATTTTCAAAAACACAATCCTTTCAATAATTCACTCATATCAATATTTTATATATCATTACTTACACTAGTAAAAAAAAATTATCATTATTACTCATATTCAAGAATTAAAATATCACAATATTTCACCAAAATATTGCTCTAACCAAAACAAAAACACATTGAATTTTTTTAATCAAAATACATCAGTAAATATCGCTAATATATCGACTTCGGTAAATCTCACTTAATCCTGTTGACATTTTGTCGATATATCTCCCTTGATCTCGTTGGTACTTCGACAATATATTATATTATGATTTCTATGATATTTATCCTTGATCTCGTTGGTACTTCGACAATATATTATATTATGATTTCTATGATATTTATCGTGAGTTTTGATTTCTTTTTTTCATTTTTTTAAAGAATTACACCAATTTTAAAAAGAAAAAAAAAGTATTTTGTATTCAAATGATATTATAATTTACACATCATAATTTTAACAAAATAATGTTCAATAGCCAAATTATCGCATTTTTTTTCTTCCTTGCATGTATTAGAGTCAAATAAAATTCAAAGATTAAATAATTACACTACACTACTCAAATAATTCATTTCAAACACTCCAAATATTATCAATTGCAAAATTTCTCATATTATCATAAAAAAAGTTTATATAATTATTGTAAATATATCATTTCATTTAAAATTAAGTTAAAATATATATATTTATATTAGTTATAACACTCTATAAACTATCATATTTCCCCCTTTATTTATAAAATTTCTATTATTTTTCTAAATTTTACCAACATTTCCACCAAAACCAATATTTTCACCGAATATCAATATATCTATTAAAACCAAAAATTATATCCTCACTCAATTTCATTTATATTTTAAAAGAATTTGAAAAAAAAAAAAAAAAAAGAACACTCCAAAAGCCCACCCCCACCCACAAGGAGCCAACCCGCTGAGACCCATTTTCTAGCATGGCTTTAAGTACTCAACTCAATCCACCATTTCTGTACGACAAGACAAGCCGACCCAACGAACCTAATCCATTTTGAGAGTTGTGCAAATTGAAAGTAGAACACGAGGCATGGATAAGATAAAACACCAAAATAAATTTCCCAATGTTTATGCAGGCTACATAAAACATATAGAGCACCAAACATATTTCCAAGTGGCATTGAATGTTAATATATCTCCAACAACACGCATCATACAGCCACCCCTTCAGAGCTTTACCAAATACAGATAGAATACGATGCCTAAATTTCATCATACTCTCTGCTTTTCTTGCTTCATGAGCTGTAAGAATTCACCAAATACTGTAACAGAATAGTTCAATTAGCACAGAAGAAAAGCATATAGTAATTTGTAACTATTATCCAGACACATTCATTTGCAATTTATATAAATAATGGGCATAGGTCCTTAAGACATAGACAAAAGGGAGTGTTCATATATTGAAGTATGTTCCCATACCCTATTATTGAGTTCTATACGAAGAGGTTTCCCTGCATGATTTCACTCAACCAAAGAAATGGAGGATGATAGTAGTAATGCACAATTTCAAATTGATACTAGCAATGATAGAGCTAAATCTCAACCTATGTTCATGCAATAAAGATTAGAAACGACATGCTCTTGTGCAACGCTTTAAAAGATAAGAAAAGTGAAAAAAACACACACACACACACAAACTAACTGAAACTGTATTCATGCATAATTTGGAAGTAATACACGTACTCAAATTGTTGGTTAGAAGCAGTTTAAAAAGAATCAAAATTATACCAAGATCAGAATCATGGGGTCCAGGGGAAGCTTCAGGATGGTACTGTAGCGACATGAGCTTTTTCTGAGAAAATGCAAGCCCCGCACAGCTTCCATCATTGAGATTCACATGAGTTACCTCGACACCCTCAGGAAGTGTTGCAGGGTCAACAGCATAGTTGTGATTCTGCAGAAGACAAAAACTATAAATTTAGATGCAACATTATAGTAGTACCCATATCTAGACACTGAAAGAAGAAAGAAGGAAAATATTAATAATAATGCTGATGATGATTATGATAAAAGAGTAAAAGCTAACCTAGACAAAGTTGGGAGATTTTGAAAATAAATTTATAACCTTCTACTTTAAAAGAAAAAAAATAAAATACTTCCTTCACAAGTTAAGAGGAAACAAAAAACCAAAAATAAAAAAATAAAACATAAACAAGCATACAGAATAAACAAAAGCAGTTAAATTAACGTACCTGAGCACTGATCTCAACCCGGCCATTTCGAATATTACGAACAGGATGATTTCCTCCATGGTGACCAAATTTCATCTTGAAGGTTTTACCTCCAAGTGCTTGACCAAGCAATTGATGGCCCATGCAGATACCAAAAACAGGAACTTTTCCAATAATTTCCTTGACGGTTTCAACAGCATAAGGAACTGCTGAGGGGTCTCCCGGACCATTGCTAAATAGTACACCATCTGGTTTCATCTTTAGGGTCTCAGATGCAGGCCATGTTGAAGGAACGACAGTGATTTTACAGCCATAAGATGCCAGTCGACGTAGAATATTATGTTTGATCCCAAAATCATATGCAACAACCTTCATCCCAACAAAGAAGATATGAGAATAATTTACTCTAAATATGCAAGCATTTATGATTAGAGTAATCATTCTCGACACGTGGTACTAACCCGATAAGTCTCATTTCTTCCGTTGACATTAAAATCCCATTCTGAATTTGTTCTATCAACCCATTCATAAGGAGCCTTACATGAGACACCACTTATCAAGTCCACCCCTGTAATATTGTATGATAGAGATAGTCATATTCTACTTGCTTAGGGGCCTAAAATAATTAATTAAACAATATGTAGTTAGCAGAATATTACCAACTATATCCCACGTTTGAGACATCTTCAGAAGTTCTTCATCTGTTTTAGATTCTTCTGTGCTCAATACACCAATAAGGCTGCCATCTTGTCTCAACCTACGGGTAATAGCACGAGTGTCAACATCATCTGCAGAAAAACAAAAAAAGAAATTCAGCGACAACCAATAAGCCAATTCCTGTTGTACAAGGAGAAAGTTTGGGGTACATAATCACAGCATACATATTCCCATAATGTTCCTGGATGCCAAATAATCTCCAAGCGCTTCAGTGCATCTCCAATTTGAGGTGCTGCAGTTTATCAAGCAGAAAATAATCAAGATAAAAAATATATATGCAAGGTAGAAGTAATAAAAAGAAGTAAAGATGGCTATAAGAACTCTAATTTGATAGACTTAAAGAGAAAATACTCCAAGTTCCTTTACTACTCCAACCCCTAAAAGAGAAAAAGCGTTTCAGTTTAGAACTGAAAAGTAAAAAAACAAAAAGCATTCCTATAACTGTCTCAAAAGGGCTCACCTAATACTTAAACTTCGGATAACAAGTCCTGCTAGAAAGCATTGACTAGATTCTTCATCACCTGACAAGAAAAGTATGCCACATTAGATTCCTTTTCAAATTACAGTTTCTCAAAATTTAAAAGCAATCCACTTACCAAAATTAACACCCGTATTGCCAATGTGGGGGTTAGTCATCAGGACAAATTGGCCGGCGTAACTAGGATCTGTAAGGATCTCTTGGTACCTGTGGTGCCAGGAAACATCACTTTTGATGCATGCTAGAGCAATCTTATGCCACAAACACTTGTTTTCCTCAATATTACACTTTTCCTACATTTAGAGACATTGCAATTCACTTTTGATAAGCTAAAAAATACCAATCAATGCACAATGCTATTCCACAAACAACTTTTCCGCCCTTCAACACTTCACTTTTACTAGACCGATTGCCTTTGGGATTTACTTACGATAAAGACTGACAAAAATACTGATCAATATATTCAGCTATTGACCAGATGAGTTATTTATCTTCATAAATCATCCACCTAATTTATCTTCAAACTTCATACATGCAGAATCTGATGATTAACAGTTTCATTTCCTACAAAGCATGGCCCTGGCTCACACCTAATTGATAACTTAACCCAAAAAAAATTATATATTCAAGAATGAAGAAACCAATAAAATGTGGCGCTACTTCAGCTCACACCTGGTCACCTACAGTTTTCTTATCAAGTCCAGTTTCCTCATATACAAATTCTTCGCAGCACATAGATTTCCCTGGTAATATCAGTCAATTTGTTCATGTGGGTGGATACAACCATGAGAAAATTAATGCAACCATCACAACAATTCTCTAATCAGCCAAAGAATGCATATGTGAATGAAGAAATTAAAATTGGAACAACGAAAAAACAAATACACAAGAAAGGAAGAACAATTACAACTGCGACAAAAAATAAAAATAAAAATTTACCCCGTTAATGATGTATTAAAAACAACTTCACCAACTTGGGTTCCAGAGGCACCAAACGACTTGGCTCGCCAAACAGACCCATCCTCCAGCACCAGCCGTGCATCCGCCACCTTCCAAGGCCTTTCCACAAGTCCTGCAACCGAGTTTTATTACAGAAATGCCAGAAAAATCAACAATGAAAATTTTCCGAATATAAAATATACAGACCAGTGGGTGAACCCTCGGAGGGGGAGATGGAGTGGCATGTGACGGTGAAGAGGCGGAGTTTGTGTGAATTCAATTGGAAGCAGGAAGGAAGGTGAGTGGCGGCCATACCCAAAGCACACTCCATGGAAATGAACTAGGGAAGCAAGCAACGCGAGGCGGCGGCTAGGGATATTGAAACGCTATACTCTATCTAATACAATTAGTATTTAGGAAATGCCATTTATACCAATTTTTATATAAATTGATTAATTTTTATCCATTAATATAATAATTGTTTCTTAAATATCTTAAATATAATAATTAATTTCAAAATACTTATTTTTAAGTCAAGTAAAGTTTCAAATAGACCCCGTGAATCAATTCAAACCCATGATTTAGTTATTTATCCTATTATTTTTTTATTAAATAGAAAATTATTATTTTGTTAAATACTAATAATAAACATTATTAATTAGTAATGCTTTAATTAATATGTTTATTCAAAGATTAATATGTCTTTTCGAAAATTACTGCAATAATTTTCAAAAATTAATATGTTTTTTTCGAAAATTAATATGCATTTTCAAAAATTAATGCATTAATTTTTGAAAATTAATATGCTTTTTTCGAAAATTAATTTTCGAAAATTAATATGCTTTTTATTAATTTTCAAAAAAAATATATTAATTTTCGAAAATTAATGCATTAATTTTCGAAAAAATATATTAATTTTTTAGAATTAATTTTCAAAATATCATATTAATTTTCGAAAAGACATATTAATTTTCAAAACGGTAATTGTATGTGGGCAGATTCTGGTCAGACAAAAAAGTGCAGAGCATTAATTAAAAATTAAAATGGTGTGTTAAATGACAATCATACCCTTAATGAAAATATATGCAATCAAATTTTCAAATTTGAAACCAAAACAATATTTTTCTCTCCACTATGTAATGAAACAATATTTTCTCCACTAATTTCATAATTTATTGTCATAAATTACATAAAAAAATTAAGGCGTTTGTTTGAGGAGATATAAAATTTGACTTAATAAATATTTTAAAATTATTGATTATTGTATAAATATTTGTTTGATGATGAAGAAGATTTGACTCGAAAAATATTTTAAAATTATTAATTATCTTACAAATATTTGTTTAATGTGTGAAGATTTGAGTTGATAAATATTTTAAAATTATTAATGAACTTACAAATATTTTTGAATCATGAAGAGGGAGATTTGACTTGATAAATATTTTAAAATTATTGATTATTTTACAAATATTTGTTTGATAAGGAAAAATTCGAATTGATAAATATTTTAAAATTATTAATTAACTTATAGATATTTTTTTAAATTATTGATTATCTTACAAATATTTATTTGATAAGGCAAAGATTCGAATTGATAAATATTTTAAAATTATTAATTAACTTACAAATATTTTTAAATTATAGTATTCTTTTATTAAAATATATAATAATTTTACGGGTTTACTTAAACCATTTCACCATATATTTCCTTTTTAAAAACTTATTTTTATATTTATGTTTAATATTTCTATTCAATTTGATTTTTTTACCTTATAAATAAACTTTTCATTTCAACTATATTAACTCATTTTTTTCCTCTATTTATGTTAACATTAAAATTGTTAACCCATATCTGAATTTTAAAATTGTTCTAAAAGTTTTTTATAATTTTTCTTACACAATTTTTCTTATCAAAATTTCATAATTATTCTAGAAGTTATTGAAGGAGCAACACTTTGAAATGTATGCAAATAATAATTAAATGAAGACCAATTTAATTGAAGATGTAAATAATAATTAAATAAATATCAACTTAATTAAAATAAATTAAAATAAAGATCAACTTAATTAAAAAGGAAATATATGGTAAAATAAAAATATGGATTCTAAAAAAAAAGTTGAATATTAATATAAGGTAAATATTAATATCGACAAGTTCTACAAAAGTTAAATATTTTCGAAAAAGCATATTAATTAAAACATTACTAATTAATAATATTTATTATTAGTATTTAACAAAATAATAATTTTCTATTTAATAAAATAATAACAGGATAAATAACTAAATCATGAGTTTGATTGGACTCATGGGGTCCATTTGAAAGTTGACTTCACTCAAAAATGGGTATTTTGAGATCAATTATTATATTTAGGAGTATTTAGAGCATCCACATTCATTCATTTTTAGAACATCATTTTAGTGTGGGGCCCATATGCCAACACACTAATTAAAAATATCTATTTTTTAAAAGAGAAGGACTTATGTGCACCGGGGGCACGGATCTAAAATCCATGCCCCCAACCCGCTCCATACCCGGATTCTATACATTATATATATAATTTTTTTTATTCTCTCCAGCGCTGCCCTTTCTTCTTCTTCTTTTAAATCTCCTCTCCTCTCCTCCTCCGTCACGTCCCCCGTCGCCGCCGCCGCCGCCTTCTCTCTCACTCTCCCCGAAAATGGCAGAACCACTCCCCATCTCCTCCTCCGTTAGACTCAAGTACGTCAAGTTCGGGTACCAGAACCTCGTCAACCACATCTTCACCCTTCTCCTCATCCCCGCCACCGTTGTCGAGATCCTCTGCTTGGGCCCCGACGAGATCGCCGCCATCTGGCACTCCCTCCACCTCGACCTCATCTAAGTCCTCTTCTTCTTCTTCCTCATCATCTTCGTCACCACCATCTACTTCATGTCGAAGCCCTGCTCCATCTTCATTTTCCTCTTATTTTCCTCCATTTTTATTTTTTTTATTGGATTTTTCTCTATTTGAAATTCTTGATTTAGTTTTGAATTTTGTGTCTTCTTTTCGCTTGTGAAGAGATTTGATTTCTTGATTTAGTTTTTAATTTTCTGTTTTCTTTTATGAAGAGGTGCAAGACCTTTGTTATTTAACTGGTAATTCCATGTGTAATACTTTTTATTTTCTTATAATTTGAAACTCTTTCTATCTTGATTCGATTCATAGCAACATATGAGATAATTGATGCAACAAACACTATAGTTGGTTATTAATTGAGTAATATGATTTTGAATAAATTTTGTGGAAGAAGATGATGAAAATCTTGTATTTAAAATTCTGGTTTATTCTATAGGTATTACATATATGTTCTACAAATATTATAAAAATTCTGATTGTTTATGATGTTATAAATCAGAATTATCCCAAAATATTGATATATGATCAGTGATACCTTTCAAGTATTACTGATATGATCTATAAGTACTACATATATACTCTTTAGGTATTATAAAATTACATGGTTGAATTATATGTAAGTAAAACCTTCAAGATATTATGAAAAAAAGTATAGGGTATTATTGGTTTATTCTATAGGTATTACATATATGTTTTACAGGTATTACAAAAATTCTGACTGTTCATGATTTTATAAATCATAATTACCCTAAAAACATTGATTTATGATTGCTCATGACCAATGATACTTTTAAGGTATTACTGATATGATCTATAAGTACTAGATATATACTTTTCAGGTATTATAAAATTAAATGTGTAATACTTATAAGGTAAGTGTAATACTTGAAAGGAACATGTGTAATACCTGTAAGGTATTTATTAATACTTGAAAGAACATGTGTAATACATGTAAGATATTTATGTAATACCTGAAATGAATATGTGTAATACCTTAAGAACATACAACTAATATTTTCATTGAAAAATCTTAAAATTTCAAAAAAAATTCCTCAAAATCAATAAATCATGATTTCATATTGTTTGAAATAATTGATTTTCAATGTTTTAAAATTATTGTAATAAATTATGATTTGAAATCAATTATCTAAATCTATGAAAATGAGTAAAAGAGAAGAGGAAGAAGAAAAAACTCCATAAATGACTTTATGAAGATTTGATGAAGAACAAGAACAAGAATATAGAGAAAAAGAATAATGTACAAAACAAATAAGAAGAATAACAAATTAATAAGAAAAGAGATTAAGAAGAAGAAGGAGAGAGAAGAAAAAAAGAGGAAAAAGAAGAAAGCAACGCTGTTTTTACATTAATACCTGAAAGGGTAACAGTGTGATACCTTAAGAGTAAATGAGTGATACCTTAAAGTATAAAATTCAGGTGGTGCGCGGCGCACACCAGCTATAGTGTGGCCGCGCGTGGGGGCGCGTGGATGCGCGTAAAAGCGGCCCACACGCCGGTTCGGGTTGGGGGCACGGTCTAGGATCCGTGCCCCTGGTGCATATAAGTTTTGTCCTTTTTAAAAACACATATCTACATCAATTTAACACAAATACAATCATTACATGTGGATCCCATGATTCACTAATTTTTATTCTTTATTTTTATTTATATTAATTTAAAGTAATTATTTATTGCTTGTATGTTGGATTAATTAATTATGACATTAATAATTTTCAATTCACATTAAAATATAATTAATAATATTTAAATATTATTTTTAAAGATTAATTATATAAAAAAAGACATAAATATAGCTAGCAATTAATTGAAAATAAGCAATTGACATTACAATACATTTGACATACAATTAATATAAATGAACAATTAAATTTTACAAGTTCCCAAATCGTGTCCAAATATATTCAACTAAATTCGCTCGAAGTTGGTGATGAATTTGATTATCACTGAGCTCAGAATTCATTCGAAGGAAATTTCGAAATTCTTGGGTGATCCTTGGACCGGTTGTGCAGGCTCATCGCGTTCGTCGTTATACCAATTCGTGACTATATCTTCCTCATCCTCAACAATCATGTTGTGCAAAATAATATATGTTAACATTATATGTCTTAACCTTTTCTTATACCAAAAATGAGCTGGTCCTCTGACAATTGCCTATCGTGATTAAAGTACTCCAAATACCCGTTCGACATCCTTTCTTGTTGATTCTTGTTTTTCCTTAAACAATCATCTTTTTGCATCTTCTGAACAAGGGAAAGCCTTTACAAACGTCGCCCACTCCGGATAGATTCCATCTGCTAGATAGTATCCCATTTTATATAGTGAACCATTCACAATAAAGTTTGTCCTCGGTGTATATCCATGTAAGATATTGTTGAATAAATCAAATTCATACAACACATTTATATCATTTTGTGAGCCCGCCACCTCAAAAAATGCATGTCATATCCACAAGTCTTAAGATGCGACCGCTTCGAGCACGATTGTGGGTGATCGATGCCCTCATGTGAACTGACCTTTCCAAGCCACTGAATAATTTTTTCATTCCCAATGCATGCAATCAAGACTTCCCAACATGCCCGGAAAGCCTTGTTGCTCCTCGTGCAATTGGACAAGTCGTTGAATGTCATAAATATTCGGTTTTCTCAAGTATTATTCACCAAATAATTCAATCATGCATTGACAAAATTTAAAAAGACATTTGATAGCAGTAGACTTACCCATTCGTAAGTACTCATCCAATTGGTCGGCCGGAACTCCATAAGCAAGTTGACGGATGATCGCTGTGCATTTCAATAGTGGTGACAACCCTAACCTTCTCGAAGCATCCGGCCTTTGTTGAAAATACGGAGAATGTTCCTGAATTGCATCAACAATACGAAGGAATAAATGTCTTCGCATTCGAAATCGTCTTTGAAACATATCTTCATGATATACTGGAGTTTCAAAGAAGTAATCATTAAATAGTCTTGTTGTCCGGCTTCACGATTCCGTTGTATGAATTGTCTTCGTCGCCGCTCTTCTAATCTTTGATATACGTTAAGTATTTATTGGCCGGTATTAAGTATTATAGACATCATTTCTTCTCCCAGAGACATCGGCATTTCGTATTCATCCGAATCAACTTCAGATTCATCAGATGAATTTTGATTAAAGCTATTCACACTTGAAGACATATTGGTAGAAAGAGGGAGGAATTGTGATTCAATAGGTATGACATCCTTTATTTATAGTGAAGTAATATGAAAATTAGGTATACCATCTTTTAGTTAACCTCCATTCAACTTCATGATATGCAGTGCTATCATTCAACTTCACCAAATGGAAAGTTAATAATTAGGTACATATGACTTGCAATAAATTTCTCAAATCCAAAATCTGTCTCAAATCCAACCTCACCCAAGTCATGACTTCCAGCCTCTTTTGGATAGATTTTGAGGTTGAATTTGACTTTTCCTTCTTCTTAAAAGTTGTAGCCCTTAAAGTTAGCTATCTAATGCATCCAATTTCAGCCAAATATCATTTTCCTACACCAAGTTATGTGCTATTTACTGAAACCTGACATAGTGGAATTTGGGTCCTGAATTGCACTGACCTACAACCATATTTTAATTTTCTGCTCTCTTAAAGTCAGAATTGGAAAAAACATTCAATATGAAAGTTGTAGAACTCCCTCTTAACTTTCGAACAAGATAAGATTCATTAAATTTAGACCTTTATAGCTTGAGATATAAATATTCTCCTAAAAATGGTGTGTTTTTGGCCAAGTATCTCGACTCAAACTGCACATTCAATAGCTTTAAACAGAATGCTGCCATTTTAATTTTCTGCTCTCTTAGAGTCAGAAATGGAAAAAACATTCAACATGAAAGTTGTAGAACTCCCTCTTATTCTATTATTTATATCAATTCAAATTAATTCTTTATTTGTTGTATTAATTTTAGTGCAAATTGTATAGAGAATTTTTTAATTATTACATTAATTTTTTTTAACTCACATTAAAATGTATAAATAATGCAAAAATGATAAATTGTTTGTATACGAAAGAAAAGAAAATAATTTGTTTGTATAGAAAAGGTAAAGAAAATAAATTATTGAGATGAGATGAGAAAAAAAAAAACATAATGCATTAATTGATGGGGTATCACTATGTCAATCATTAAAAAGGGGACAAAAATGCATTCTTAAAGCTTAACACACACTAATTACATAAAAACACACACTTAAAAACACACCTACATTAATTAATACACATTTTATTTTAATTAGGGATCACTTGTTATATTGATGGGTAAAAAGGTATCAACTTTTATAAAAATGGGTATAAAGGATCATTTTTCCATTATTATTTTTACACTAAAATAGAATTATAATTTATTTTTGAGTTTAATTAATTTCTTCAAAAAAAAAATTTATATGAGTCTTATGACTACTATTATTTCTTGCTTATGTTCTTTCAATTTACTTTTTTTATGAATAATATTTTCCTTCAATATGGTTTAACCTTTAACGAACCTAATTAAAAAGTTTAATTAATCTATACTTCTTTATTGAATTTTTAACTTTGTTATGTCTGTAATATTTATTTAACTTTTATATTTATTATATAACTTAGATATTTTTATTTAACTTTAAGAAGTTTATCCTTTCAAGGCTATAGCTCTGCCCCTTTTTTTTCTTTTTTTTCTTTTTCTCTCTTGCTATTCTTCCTTCTATTTTTATTTCATTTTCCTTTTTCCTTTTCTTTTTCTTTGTTGAAGGAATGATCTTTTCCTATTTTTTCTTTGTATTTTATACTTACACTCTTGCATGTATATGTGTGTGTGTTTTTATATCCATACTTTTGAGTTCTAAATCATTTTAGTGAGAAACTTTTAGTTTTCGTTGAGCACCTTCTTAGTCATGTTCTTTACCCATCCTAAGACATGATTTTTTTATTTTTTTTACTTTTTATTGTTATAAACATAATTCTTGTCCTGTTTTTTGGTTATGAACATAATTCTCTTCCATGTGTATTTATCTAATTAACATTATACATATGCAATTGCTCAAAAATGTTCTTAATGTAAGGTTTTTGAGACAATGTTTTAAGAATTTTTTATGACAACTGAACTCATACTAGCCATCTGCACTACCAACTATAAAAGGAATTGTTCACGCAAGATTCTTTAAAACAATAAGATCATTGAACCATCGTTAAATAATCTCTCAAAATATCTTATGTTAAGAGCCTCGTGCCCCTTTTGACTTCATAATAAATTAAAAAGCAACAATTATTATTCTTATTATTTCAGTGAATTGAGCATAAACACGCACGCCCACATTTCCATGAATGTAGCACTTTCTTTTTCCCAGTAATCAGCAATCATCTCATTAACATGGAAATCTACTTTTAATTTTTCCCTTTGTTTCTTCTTTGACGACCTTGCTATTCTGAGCATTCACCAAACTTGGAGCAGCATATTAGAGAAAGATTGCCCAGTAGGAGGAAAAGAAGTTGATATATTTTCTGCATATATTACACAACATAAAAAAACAAAAACAAGAAGTACTAGGCTAACAGCATTTCAAGTCTACTTTGAACGTTTATATGATGAAAAGGATGCTTGAATACAGATTCTGATAGAGGCTAAGCATAATTTGAAGCTGCAAAAATCAACTCTTTAATATATAGTTTGGTTCTCATAAACAACTTGGTACGTCATTTTGAAGCAAGAAGCATGGAGATGAGTTGCATGGCCCCCGACAGTTTCCATATTAAATGGGTGATTTCTGTGCCCCTGCACATCTACTCTACATAAAATGAACAGAAATCTTCAGTTTAAGCCATTCTTGCCCCCATCCTATTCAATCAATGCATTCACCTACTATTATAATTCACTCTTCAGATGACATGATGGGTCAAGAAGCATATACCTCATTCTTTGGCACGTAGAGAGGTTTCGTTCTCAATATTTGCTTCCACATTCCAACCCCTGATTATGGAATCGAGAAACTTGTAAACGAGCACAGCATGAGAGGACCCTAAATGACAGACATTAATTACCTTGTAGCAGCTTCATGCTTTAGCCCTTCAATACGGGTTTCAAGGTCAGCACATGCAGTTTGTATTTCCATGTTTTTGTAACAAAGCTCCCTCCATTGTGTAGATAGAGCAGTGAGCTCATAGGCGGTGGTTTGCTGAACAATAAAAGAAAAATATCGTTGACGTAAAAGGGGGAGGGGGGGGGGGGGATAAATCAAAATTTTTGCTAATGCTTTGCAGTACAGTTAAGCTGATGCAAAAAAGTTCTTAATTACCTGGTGATATTTCCTCTCTCGGTTTACAGATTCAATTTTTCCATTGAGCTCCAAAACTTGTGACTGCATTCTATATTAGCCAGAAATCAGAGTCATAAAAGTTGAAGTACAGATGAAGCGTCTAAAATAAACATTTATGTTTTAACAAGCAGGGTAAAAAATGTCAGCAACATGAAGCACATAAAAGTAACATCAGAGCTGTAGATGATACTTATTAGGATAACTTTGAGATGCTGAGGCAGGCATCATAGTTCTGGCCTGGAAAGATATTGAAAGCATAGACGAACTTCATACGTTAGTTGCACTGAAACACAAATAAGTAACTTCATGCAGTCAACAAATATGTTAGTGGCACAGAAAATTTCTATTAATTCAAATCATGTTCTTCTCAGGGGATCAGCCGCATTACAAAAGTCACAGGTTTTTTTATTACTTTCGCAGTATTAAATAACTGCAAGAAGAAGCTGACAGTGTGTAACCACCACCCAAAAATAGAGAACTTGTAAATGAAGTTCAGAAAGTTGACTACATCCAAAAGTCTAATTTTTTAGTATCTAACAACTCATGGATCTTCATCTATTGGCACTGAAGTGGATCAGCCTGATATACTTTCTCCCCAGGCATTTTTTCTCCAAATTACACACACAAACACTTGAGTGGCACCTATATGTTTCCATCTGCATGTCTTTTCAAATTTATGCACATAGAACTTCTCAACATACTGGAAAACATAGTAAGTTAGCATTGTGCCCTAGTTTCCTTACGTCCAATACAACACAAAGTTCTACCCAGCTTTTAGAAGTAATTGTTTGCCTGTCAATCCGACTAGTCAGACTACACAAGTGCGCACACACACACACATAAATATTGATCTCCGCGACATATCTTCCAAGGAGTCAATTTTTTTTCAAGGGGGGTCGAATTCCGACAGCTCCTATAGGAGTGTTCTTTGGTTCAAGGAGCTGGAGAGGGGATTGGCTAAGGTACAAATTTTTCATTTCTTGTTTGGTTGGGAGGAAACGAGAAGAGGAAAAGGGGGGAAAATGAGGGGTGATTCAATCCCCTGAACAGCTTCTAATCCTTCTTAATATGGAGAAGTGCCTCAAAGATTGGAATTAAGGTGCCTTTTATCGGCTAAAAAAATTTTAAAAAATGACAATAACTTCTTACTCACTACACCCTCTAGTTTATCTCAAGAAATTATCCAACATTCCAAGTCCATTAAGAAAACAAAATTCTTGAAACCCAATTGACAATTTTTAGGTTGGCGAGGATGGCACCCAATCAACAAGGTAGATATCATTTCCTAACACCAAAAAGAAAAGAGAATAATAGGATGATCTGATTCTGCAGGAAGATACATATTCAAGGGATTTTCTAGAGATCTTATTTCTAGAGGAGCTATTCATTAGATGAATAAGAGGAGCTATTCATTAGATCACTCAGATAACATTTCCTCTGCAAGTCTTTTGTCAAATCAAACAAGAGAAGGGCATGGCAATCTCTTCATTTCCTTAAATACTCAATGAAATGGAATGTTAGCAACTGGAGAATTAGAAGCCTATTCTTTCCCCCAACTTTCCCCTTCAAACTGATTCTACCACTAATGTTCAATTTCAATCAAATGATAGGTCAAGAGAAAACAATCATAATCCATGTGAAGTTGACAAGATGCCCATGCAATCCTGGAATTAAACAGCAAAAGAGAATTCTCAACGTAATCACATTTATACATAGCTTAAGGGAGGTCAACTAATAAGAATTAATTGATCACAAATATCTATTACCTATATAAACGTGTGGATGTTTCTTACAAAAATATAGATTGTAGAATATATCCCTATCAAAGTTTATTATTTAAGGTTATAATAGTAATTTAAGATTTTAATACTTAAATAATTTTATATTAGAATTCCAACTAATTCAAAGTCTTTTAAATCTCATTATAATCAGAACTCCAATATAAAAGTGTTATATATAAGGTATTTGTATTATTTCTTTCCTTTATTTGAATTGATCTCCACGTGCAACGCACATGATCTAAAACTCGTACAATAAAACATCCTTATAAACAGAAAAAATGTTGAGATCAAGACTGATAAATGAAGGCCAAATATATGGGTAGGGAAATTTCTCTAGGGATGTGCACATTAAACATGTGAAAAATGCACCTTGATAGAAATGCCTCCAACTGTTGATTGTACAACTTCCACACTTCAGGACCATGCTTTGACATCAAATCCAGATTTTCAAGCCTGCAGAAACAGAGAAATAAATCAAGGTCTAAATTTATATGGCAAGGTACCTATGTTCAAAATGGAGGTCATTGTGCTTTCTTAATTCATGTAAGCAACTGCAAAATAAAATATGAAGTTGACAGATGTTTTAGTCATGTTAATCAATAGCTTATACAAAACATTGCACCACATGTAGGGCATAATACGCAAAAAAAAAAAAAACTAACTAAGAAGCTTATTTTAAGAGTATCAAGGCCCCAGCAATTAAAAGCTTTGATAGAATACAACATAGTCTCAATTGGCTGCAAAATAAAATTGATTTCTTGCAATCACTAGCCACTACCTGATCACCTGATGCTGCAACAAGCGCTGGGCTTTCTGAAGCGACTGCCTCCATGCAGTCTCATCGTTCCGTTTGTTCATGGGCGGAACTTCAAGTCCATATCTGGATGTATCCATTTGCACTGAAGGCTTTCCAGCTCTGACCCTCTCATATTCCCTAGCCAGCATAGGATGATCCTAAAACATACATATCAATAAGAGAGTCTCAAGTATTCAACCATCCCCACCCCCACTTCTTGCACAACCAAAACATCTACTCCACTGATCATAAAAGTTAAAATTCAATTGAGGCATTATAATGACAAGAACCTTTAGAAGCAGAAAAGGTAAAGTCCCCCAAGAGGATTTATGCCCTGAAGGCAAAATTTGTGGTTTTTCAAGCTTAAAGAAGACCAAAAAGAAATGAAAAAAGAAAAGCATCCACTTCCATTTGCTTATAGAAGAGGGGTGAGACTATACACACCCCAAAAATACTAATCACATCCCAATTTTTAAAAAATAAAACATATAAAAGTGCAAATTTTGGGGGTGTGTTTAGTATTGGAGTGTGTAGAGCCCCAACCCCAGCCATAGAACAGCGACTTTTTAAACGCACCGCTTCTCTCAACTTTGACCAAAATTCACAAACTATTACTTCTAAAGAACTTAATTCGTGCAAACATTTGTTTCATTTTTTTCTTTTTTCAGTATATAAACATAATCAGAAAACCTAATTAACAAAAAAACAATTTTCGGTATATACCATGCTTAAACAGAGACAATAAGAGTTAAAGTTCAAATAGCTACTCCACGATTTAAAAAGACATATCTAATTCAGAAATAAATCAAATAGTAAAACCTAACAATTAACAGTAGGATTGAGGTAAAAAGTTCCAAAACACTCAAATGGAGAGAGGGAGAGGAGACGACGCACCTCAAAATCGAATTTGGGGAGAGGGGGGAGATTTTTGAGGAAATCGGAAGGCTTCTTGGAGCTACGGCGCATCTCCTCTTCCACCAATCGGTCCACTTCTGCTTTAATACTGGGGTTGCCGTAGTCGTCATCAATGTAAGGCAAAGCATCGATTACTTCAGCCGCCGGAGCCGCGGCCAAGTGTGGCGGCGCCTCGAGCATCAGTATGTCCGTCTTACTTCCATTTGCTATCGCCATGAACTGAAACCCCTGTTGCTGTTTGTTATCAACACTTTGGGGGGGGGGGGAGAGAGAATTTGTATAGAGCAGAGGAGATGGCCTCTCAATTTCTCTCTTTCCCCTTTAATTAGGGTATGTTTGGACCAGCCGCGTACATGATTTTGTAAATTTTGGATTCGAAATTCAAGTAAATTTTCAAAATATTAATTTTGATAATTTTATGTTTATTTTGGAAGTTTATAGATATCAATTTTTATTTCGTACATTATACGAATTTTGATATTTGTACTTAAATTATAAAATTTATTGTATTAAAGTATTAGAACTTTCCTATTTGATATAAAACATGTTTGAAAAAAGAACAAATCCAAATAAATAAAAAATAAATAAAAACTCTATAATGATAACGAACAGATTAATAATTACAAGCAAATTAATAATGAATTGTTGAAGGATATCTTTATTAATTGTGATATAAGTGAGATTAAAAAAAATGTATTAAAATATCGTGTATCGATGGACTGAATTTACATGAACACAATGGTTACCCTGAAATGGTAGTGGGGAGAAATTTTGGGCTCTCAAAATTCCTCCAATATGCAAGAATTTTGTTTGGTAGTTAGTGAATAATCAGCTTCCCACAAGACAAGAATTCATTGGCAAACATATTCCCCTGACATGTATGTGTATTAATTGTGGTTCTGATTTTGAATATTTGGCACTTATTTGTGTCTTAATCTTTTGCTTTCTCACGTTGGGCACTCTCGAATTGTGCAACAGATATCTTTTCGGTATCTCAAGATCTTGAGTACTTCTTTGATTGGTTCTTCTTCTTGGTTCATAAGTTGGAATCTCAAAATAATAGATTGTGGTAATATATTTTGGTCTCCAATCCTCTGAGTCCAGTTTGCTAGAGATACATTACATGAACGACGAGATGTTAGAAGAGTGGCCAATTCGGGCTCAGCTATTGTGCTCCTTATGTGAAGTATAATGTGGATGCAAGTATTTCTGTGGAGCAGATTGAGTTTGGCTTTGGAATTGATAAGATTAATTCTCGTAGCTAGTTATTATGTATATTTTCTTGTATATATCTTCTTTTTTTTAGCTTAATCTCTTTCCCTATTTTGTGGGATTCTTGTTGTACTCTCTTGTATTATTTAAAGTGGAAATACACAGATCACTAATCAAGTGTGATCTTATACCAATTCTCCAATCTTCTCATGGTATCAGCCTGAACATCAGGAACCCTATTTTCTCTTCCGCCGATTCTTCTTCTTCCCCATGGCCACCTCTGCTACTTCCGATCCCGTCCCGATTGCCACCATGATCCATATGGTGACAATTAAATTATCTTCCTCCAACTATCTCCTTTGGAAACGATAAGTCATACCCATGCTTACCTGCTTTGGTTTGCTTGGCCATGTTCATGGCTCTTCTACGCCGCCGGCTGCCACTCTAACCGCCGATGATGGGTCAACGTCTCCAAATCCGGATTTCTCCACTTGGCACACCACTGATCAGAAATTGCTTGGTGTTATTTTTTCGACCTTGACAGAAGAAGCCATGGCTGAGGTTGTTGATTGCACAACATCCCGCGATGCTTGGCTCGCTTTGGAGGCTACTTTCTCCCACTCATCCACATCTCATGCTAATCAGCTCCGTGAGGAGTTACTCTCTCTTCGACGTGCATCTCTCACAGTACAAGAGTATGGAAAGAAATTTAAATCTCTTTGTGACCAGCTTTCGGCAATCGGTCGCCCAGTTGAGGAATCAGACAAAAGTCATTGGTTCTTGCGGGGTTTGGGTGCCCCATTTGCAAATTTTGCCGACACTCGAATGTCGATGGATCCAGTTCCGAGTTTCACCGTTCTCCTTCACCAAGCTATACAGTTCGATCTCATGAACCGGTCCATGGAATCATCTCCTCAACCATCCCCCGTTGCTTTCACAACTTCCACTCGACGTGGCTCCTCAAACTCTCCTCGACAGTCGCCTCGTCCATTTTCCACCAACCGGTCAGGCCCTCTCAACAATCAGTCTACTAACCGTGGATCTTTTAATGGGGGCCGAGGTGGCTCGAATTTTGGCCCTCGCAAACCCCGTTGCCAAATTTGCCGAGGGGAACATTATGCCGATAAATGCCCGCAATTTCTCAACCGTTCTACTAATTCTACTGCTAATCTTGCTCAAGTCTTTCAGGCCTCGTGCAACGTTGCTGATTCTGGCACTCCTTCGGTTTCCGACTGGTATGTTGATTTTGGTGCTTCCGCGCATATTGCTGCCCAACAATCTGCTCTGGATTCTGTAGAGCCTTATACTGGTAATCATTCTGTTGTTGTCGGAAATGGCAAGTCTCTTTCAATTTCACACATTGGTACTCATAATTTATCTCCTCATATTGCTCTACGTGACGTGTTTGTGGTGCCACATATGACTAAAAATCTGCTATCTATCAGTAAATTGACAGAGGATTATCCAGTTGATGTCTTGTTCTCTGACAAATTTTTTGTAATTCAGCACCGCACAACCAAGACAACTCTGGCCACCGGACGCTATGAACGTGGTCTTTACACTCTTGACAACAAAATCTCTGCTTTCCATACTGCAGTCGCCTCTTCTCCTCACAAAGCTAGTTTTGAATTATGGCATTTACGCCTAGGGCATGTCCCATCTTCAGTTATTTCTTTGTTGAATAAATTGGGATACTTATCTGTTACATCATTATTACCCAGTCCGGGTATTTGTTCCTCTTGCCAATTGGCTAAGAACAAGAGACTTTCTTTTCAGGAAAATAATAAACGAGCCTCTGCTGTGCTTGAACTTGTGCATTGTGATTTATGGGGTCCGGCTCCTACTAATACTTCTGATGGCTATCGATTTTATGTTGCTTTTATTGATGATTACTCTCGCTTTACGTGGATTTATCCTATGCATGCAAAATCAGATTTTTATGATATTTTCATCCGATTTCACTCTTTTGTATGCAATCAATTCTCTTCAACTTTGAAAGTGTTTCAAAGTGATGGTGGTGCTGAGTTTGTGAATCATCGAGTACGCAGTTTTATGGATAAAAATGGTATTAATCACAGGTTGTCTTGCCCATATACACCACAACAAAATGGAAGGGCTGAGCGCAAACACCGTCACATTACTGAAGCCGGATTATCTATGATGTTTCATGCTCATGTCCCGACCTCTTTTTGGTTTGATGTTTTCGCTACGGCTGTCTATGTCATTAATCGTTTACCTTCTACTATCTTGGAAAATAAATCACCCTATGAGGTTCTTTATGGCTTGGCTCCTAACTATTCAAACTTCAAACCATTCGGTTGTCGCGTTTTTCCATATTTGCGCGACTATGCTGCTCATAAGCTCGCTTCTCGCAGCCGTCCGTGCATTTTTCTGGGCTATAGCACTATCCACAAGGGGTTCCGGTGTTATGATCCTGCTTCATCACGTTACTTCATCACGCGTCATGCAATATTTGATGAGTTGTTATTTCCATTCTCAAGTCAGCATTCCTCTTCGGCCTCTCATAATTATCTTGATGTTACTACATTTGCAGAGCCCTTTATCTCAGCTATTGTTCGCCCATCTATGCCCATGCCGCCGCCGAATGATTCAATAGCATCTTCTCCATGTCGACCCTGCTCACTTCCTGAGCCTGCTTTTTTTTTTCCAGCTGCAAATGATGCACCACCTGCTCTGATCCACAGCCCGAGCCTGCACCACGTGCACCACCTGCACTCGAGCCTCCTGCTCCACCGACCGTGCCTCCACTGCATCATCCGATGATAACAAGGGCCAAGGCTGGTATTTTTAAACCTCGATATCCTGTGGATCTCACCTCAACGGCCCTCTTATCGGCTCTTGTTACAACTTCCGAACCTCGTGGCTTCAAATCCGTAGCCAAAACTCCTCATTGGCTCGTTGCGATGAAGGAAGAAATGGATGCTCTTCATAGCAATCAAACTTGGGACTTGGTTCCTAAGCCTTCAGGTGCAAACATTGTTGGCTCAAAGTGGGTCTACCGCACCAAATTTCGCTCTGATGGAACTATCGAACGATATAAAGCACGCCTTGTCACGCAAGGCTTTTCTCAGATTCCGGGCACCGACTTTAATCACACTTTCAGTCCAGTGGTTAAAGCTGCTACTGTTCGCATTATTCTCGCCATCTCTGTTTATAATCACTGGCATTTGCATCAACTCGATGTTAAAAATGCTTTTTTAAATGGCATACTTTCGAAGCCGGTTTTTATGGCCCAACCTCCTGGATTTGTTGATCCTCGTTTCCCAGATCATGTGTCGCCTTAAAAAGGCGCTTTATAGCCTCCGACAGGCTCCGTTGGCTTGGTTCCAACGCTTCAGTACGTTTCTGTTCTCTCTTGGTTTTTGTCAGAGTCAATCTGACTCATCCCTGTTTTATTTACATCAGGGTTCTCATGTCATTTATCTGCTACTTTATGTTGATGATATTATCATCACTGGAAGTAATCCTGACTTACTTCATCGTTTCTTGTGCCGAACTCGCGAAGAATTTGCCATTAAAGATTTGGGAAAACTCAGTTATTTTTTGGGTTTGGAGGTCTCCTACACAGATCGCGGTTTATTTGTTGGCCAGGCCAAATACGCACATGACATTCTAAAACGTGCCGAATTGCTCGACTCCAAACCAGTGGCCACGCCCCTTGCTGCTGGTGAATCTTTATCTCGTTCCGGTGATTCTTACTCGGATCCTACATACTATCGGTCACTTGTGGGCGCATTGCAATATCTCATTATTACTCGCCCGGACTTGTCTTATGCCGTCAATCAAGTGAGTCAATTCTTGCAATCCCCAACTTCAGATCATTTCCTTGCTGTAAAGCGCATCTTGCGTTATGTTAAAGACACCATTCATTATGGTCTTTCCTTTCAATCCAAACCAGACTTTTCCCTCATTGGTTACTCGGATGCTGATTGGGCTCGCTGTATAGACACCCGTCGCTCCACCTATGGCTACTCCATATTTCTTGGCGGTAATCTTGTGTCGTGGAGTGCTAAGAAGCAGCCCACTGTTGCTCGCTCCAGTTGTGAGTCCGAGTACCGCGCCTTGGCTAATGTCGCTGCTGAGGTTCAATGGGTTTCAACTCTTCTTCATGAGCTTCGCATGGCTCCTGTGCAGCGTCCCCTCTTGTTCTGCGATAACAAGAGTGCTCTTTTTCTAAGCCAAAATCCCATTGCTCATAAAAGAGCAAAACACATAGAAATTGATTGTCACTTCATTCGCGAGCTCGTTTCTGCCGGCAAGCTTGATACTCGCTTCGTTCCATCATCTCTCCAGCTTGCGGATATTTTTACCAAGAGTCTTCCTCGCCCGGCGTTTGATTTTCTTCGATCCAAGCTCTGCGTTTGCCTCAATCCCACGCATCGCTTGACGGGGGGTGATAAGATTAATTCTCGTAGCTAGTTATTATGTATATTTTCTTGTATATATCTTCTTTTTTTTAGCTTGATCTCTTTCCCTATTTTGTGGGATTCTTGTTGTACTCTCTTGTATTATTTAAAGTGGAAATACACAGATCACTAATCAAGTGTGATCTTGTACCAATTCTCTAATCTTCTCAGGAATGATGATCAAAGACTCGAGTGGTTTATTCTTAACATGCCAATATAGAAGGAGAATGAAGTTGTACTGGTGAAGGAAGCAGAATTTGTGCCCATTAAAGAAGCTTAGTTGGGTTAAATGTTAAGGATATATACATGCAATTATTGAATCAGATTCTAAGACTTTTGTGGAGGTCTTCAACTCATCTTCACTCGATCATAATGAATTTGGTTCAATTGTTTCTTCATGTTGGAGTATGCTCGATTAGAATCAGTCATTTTGAAGTGTGTTTGAAAAGAGACAAGCAAATAAAGTTATAAAGATCTTGACATATCAACTCTATCAAATTTTTATCCTGTTTTTTTTTTTTATTACTTCTAATTTTATTAGTGATTATAAAACAACCTATACCTGATTAATTCATTGTGATTGGCTTCAAGTTAAAAAAAAAAAACTTCATTTACAACATTGATTGATACATACATATGATCTTACTGTTGTAATTATTTATGTGATCCACAAGTGATTTTATTTATAAAAAAAACAGTGAGCAAATATTATATTAGTTTACATAACTAATGATAGGTGTATACATTTTTATTGGAATTTTTTGTCCAGCAAACACAAAAAACTTGATTATTCAAAATCCAAGAAAAAATATATTAGTCTATCAAATACCTTAAATGTGTGTTATCTATTATCAAAGAATTATTAACTTAATATTCGATCAGGTTGAACTAATATCAAAAGTTTGTTTGTAATTAATTTTCTAAAAAACATCATAAATTTTTTATTTTAACAATATAGTTTATTAATTTTCTAGTTTATAATTTTATTTGTTGTCTTTTTTATTTTGTAATAGTAATTTTGTTAAACATAGTTTTTATTTACAACCATTTTCTTGAGACATTATAATAAACTACTATGAGAGAGACTAGCTCAAAATTAATACAAAATACTATGCACCAAATGTAAGTTTCTTACATTTGATATTTTGCTTTCTACATTAATGTAAATAACAAATTAAAAATCATAAAAATGATAAAATTTGATTAATCACGTACTAAAAACGAATTATAAATAAAGAAGTTATTTAATTTGAAATTATTATTTGTGTTTTAAAAAAAAATTGCCCCACCCCAAAACATTACAAATATCAAATAAAATTGACAATAAATAAAATTATAAATAAGAAAGATAAATTTAATACATCATATTTTCATTGCTCGCCACCAATCCTTGTGAGATTAAACTTTGCTCACAATTTCTGCATCTTACATTATACATTTGTTGTAGCTAAACAAATTTAGTGAATAATTAACAAATAAAAGAGCCTTCAAAAAATTCACAAACTAATATATGGTTGTATATCAACACCAATACAAAAAGAATGAAAACAAAGCAAACATGAGATGATGCTCGTAATATTAGTTAACTCTAGCAATAAAAGAAGGCAATAGTTGACATATCTTTTAGGGCTTATCATCACTATCCTCTAGTCTTTCTAAGATGAAGATATTTCTTTTATCATCTCTGCCAATTCTCAAAGAATCATCAACATATCTGTGACAGATTGAAAGGTTATCCAACACTAATTTCAAGCATTTCATTATAAAGTTTGCATGAAAGATAATTAAAATGAACTCACGTGATATCAAGCCAGCCCTCTGGATTAAAGATTTGTAGAAGAAGATCATAGTTTTTCCGAAAAACATTCATCAACTGTGGCCATTAACAACACATATTGAGATGCCAAATATCATCATTTTGAGGGACTCAATATTGAGTAAAGAATCAAAAGAGTTGTTTCATTTTCATACCTTTGTTGGAGTGATCTCCGACTTGTTGTAACTGATGTCAACTCGCTATACAAAGTTTAAACAATCAAAAGATAAAAGCTTCATCATCCCATAGTTGTTTCTTCGTGGAAAATATAAGAAAAACCATGGAAAGTGTATAAAATTCAGGGTTAAATGCAAATATCAACCTAAAGTATTTGCAATCTAAACTCTTTTTTTTATCCGACTGCAACCTAATGTTCAGGAATTTTCGAAATGTGACCTAAACTTTTTTTTTTTGTCCGGAAATTTTTCCGACAAAATGCATAACACTTGATTTTCTAAGGAGGTTGAAATCAAAAAATAACCTAAAGTATGGTCATTTTTCAATTTGTAACCCAAATTTTTTTAATTGACATATTTACCCATATGAAAGTCACGTTTTGTGTATATCACTGGAAAAATTATTGGAAAAAAAATTTAGATTGCATGTTTAAAAACTCTTAAATTTCAAATCGCTTTCAGATAAAAACAAACTTTCATATTTGCAATCAGATATAGAAAAAAGTTCGTATGATAAATTAAAAATCAACCATATTTTAGATTGGTTTTTAGATTTAATCATAACATAATCACTCACTGTATCTGAGGCAATCTTGAATGAAGCATCAATTGTTAACTGTCCACTCAAGAGATTCAGCCCTTTCACACTGAACTTGATGACGTTAATTGCTTTATTCTCCATTTGCCATAAAGAAATGTTGGATGTTAGTATGTGAGCAGAAATCTTCCAATTACAGGACAACATTTTAGGCTCCATTTGAATATGGTGTTTTGAAATTAAGAATCTGAAATGAGTGAATTTAAAATCTATACATATTACTCAAAAATTAGATCAAAATGAAAATAATGATTTAACCAACACCATAACAATGTATTTCAATTTAATAATTTTTTATGCAGTGATGAAGACCATATTTAATTGACATAATTGAGTGTATAAAATAATCATCTTATCTTTTATCTCAGTACTAGAAGCTGTCCAATTGATTACATATCCAACTAAAAAAAATTAAACAAAACATAGGCAAAACTGAAAAAAAAAAATGGAAAATTTTTATAATAGAGGAGTAATCATAAATTCATAATAAAATAGTAATGAAGAATAGTTACCTGAGAAACATTAATGGACTGAAGAAAATCACCCAAGCTGATAAAATCTCTCAATCCTAGTTTAGTCCTTTTGGATCCAAGAATAGTTATGGTGCTATAAATCAGTTTCCAAGTTCCAGCTACCTGCAAACTCACCATATTATTTTATTACAGATGATTTTGGATAAAAATAAAAATGAATTAATTAATGAGGCACTAGCCTTTTCTAAAGAGAGAGTAGGTTGAGGAGTGGGGTTTTGAGACTCGAGAAGCTCAACAATGAGCTGTATTTCATTTTTCTTTTCTGATGGCACACCAAATATTCCTCTGTTTGTCCCTGTATGTAAATTTGATTTCAAAAAAGACAATGTTTGTAAAAGCAAGAAACAAGATTTAGAGAGTGAGTTAAACAGGACCTTGTAATGCAGCATAAAGGTGGTGTTTGATTGAGTGAGAAGAGGTGTTTTCTGCAACTTTCAGACAAGAAAGAGAGAGAAATCTTGGAGATGGAGAAGAGATGGGTCTTGCTATAGTGGGCCTGTTGAACACGTGGGAGCATGGGATTGGTGGCTGCTGGATAAACTTAGTGGCCATTGCTTCTTACAATTAACTCTCTCCACACCCTCCTTTCTCTCTCTCCCCCCTTGGTTGTACTTACACAGTTGCAGAGTCTCCTTTCAATGGATTATGCTTATATACATACCGCCACTGAAATTACTACGATATCCCTCTTTTTTCTACAGCGAGAGAATATAGGATACAAAAATTTATCATAATCAATTATTACAGAATAAAAAACTGGACAATTATCCTAAACGACTAATTTGTCGACTGC
This sequence comes from Scutellaria barbata, assembly GCA_028654395.1. Lineage (NCBI taxonomy): Eukaryota > Viridiplantae > Streptophyta > Magnoliopsida > Lamiales > Lamiaceae > Scutellaria > Scutellaria barbata. The sequence continues at coordinate 7,383,438 of CM053650.1, forward strand.
AATATTATAGTTTTAATGCTCTTAATTACAATTATCATAATCAATATTAAAAATTAAGGTTAAATGTAAAAAAAATCTAAATTATGAATTTTTTCATTTTGCACCTTTTTTTTTTTTTTCAATTATAGCCTAGTTTTCTAAACTTTATTCGACTTATTTTCTGGCAAAAATTGATATTATGTGACACACATGCATACTCTGAAGAGTATTCTTATCTTTTACAAAATCATATTAAAAAATAAAAAATAAAAAAAGAAGAAATTAACACACATACGTGAAATAAAATCCCAAAATCTAATTAGGATTTAGAACCCTAAATTCAATTTTAATTGAACCTATTTAATTTCCACTCTTAAAGTTTGCATCCCTGGATTAAGAATGAGAGAATCATGTTGAGGGACAACTAGTCTTGAGCAAGGATGAAAATATCGATACCTTAATTTCACGAAAATATTCGTGGATATATTAGTTTCGATGAAAATATCGGACATTTTAAAAAAAATATGAAAACTTTGTAAAAAAATTGAAAAATATATCTACTAGTTTACATATATCTTGTTTATTTTTTTAAAGAAACAAGAAAATCGTATTGTTTCATTGTTTGAATACAATAAAAATTTATATAAATTAATAATATTTGAATCATAAAATATATTTAATTAAAAGAGATATAAAATATTGATTGTATTTACAAATAGCGAAATATATAATATATCGATTGTTTTTAGTTATTTTTCCAATTTAATAATGAAATAACATTAATTATATGTGATTTTAAATTTAGTAAACATACATTCATCTGTATATATATATATAAAAGTAAGACAACATGTGCCACATGTCAAACATACAATTTCCATATTAATTATATTTTAATTTTATAAATTAAATCTATAATAACTAGAATTTTTTTAAAGCTAATTAATTAATGTGGCTATTTATGATATCAATTTAATTATATTAATAATAGATATAGTAAATAATATATGAAAATTTTAATAAATTTTTTAAAGCAACACATATTATACTTTAAATATAGAAATCATTTATAAAATTTAAATTTATTTTAGTGAAAAAATAAAATAAATTAAAAAAAATCAAAGTATTTATATTATAGTTTAATTCCCTATTTTATTAATGTTGTAATACCCACAATTTCATTTAAAACCTTATTATTTACTTTAGTTTATTTAAACTAAATGAATTAATGGCATAAAGACACCTCCTGCTTAAGTTTAGTACACTTGGCTTTTATTTGAAAGAGTGATGCTAATTAAGAAAGAATTGTGAAAGAATTAGGCACAAACAATTTTTCTCTCCATCTCCCCCTCATTTTCTCTTAAATAACCCAGCCACCACCGTCGCATTTTTCGTCATCGTCGCATCTCGTCGTGTCTCCATCACCGTCGGCTGACGTTTGTTCGATAAGGTAATCGGACCGTCCATGTATAGTATTCACCAAGCCCACTACAAATATGGACTCGAAATTTAACCCGACCGTTTCCACTACTACGTATGGTTGCGGGAAGAGATGACAACCTTTTTTCTCTCTCTCCTCTTATTCTCTCCTTGTTGTCAAGATGTCGTTATATACTTCTTTTTATGAATAGTTCGATTAGTTTCTAAGATGAGTTTTTATGTTCTGTAGGAAATACAAGCGAAAAGTAGAAATAAGGAGGAATAAGATAGAAAGCTTTTGACAAAATCGGTTGGATATCCAAGGTGGGGATATAATTTTATTTATGTTTTAAATCGTACAGTTTTACGGAGAATGTTGCGAATATGTGATTTGAATTCAGTGATTATATGGAGTCGATTTCAAGTGGAACGTTTTACTATACGATTAGTATGTGAGTAAATTATATGGTTTAAAAGTTATTGATTTCAAGTAACACAAAAGCGAATGAGTTTCATTTGATGATAAGTTAGGGTAATCCCCGCACGAAGGGGTTTCTTTAGAAGCCAACATATGTCAAATAATTTCTTTAACTATGTGTTGTCGTGAATTATGTGACTAACGTGAATGTGATCAATGTGTATTATATATTATGTGAAAATTATTCTGTGACAATTTAACTGTGCGTGCGTTTGCATGCTAAGTGGGGTATTCCTAGTCGGAAACCCAACACAGAGGGTATTCTATAGAAACCCGGTGTAACAACCCATAAGGTCGGCTTAGGATCCAAATAGGTTTTCTTCGAAAATATATCCACAGTTGCAAGGGACTACTCGGGAATCCACAATGTATAGTATGCTCGGGAATCCACAATGTATAGTATGTATATGAAAAGCAAATGTTTTCATGGTGGTTAAGACTCGTAAATATTTTCACGGCAATTAAGATCCGTAAATATTTTCATGATGATTAAGATTCGCACATATTTTCTTTGACGGTTAAAACCCATAAATATTTTCATGGCAGTTAAAATGTGGTCTATATTCTGCTGTTTTTGTTAAATGATAAACGTTTTATTTTCAACCAACTTTTGGAAATTATTTTATATTGTCTTGGATTTTCCCATTGAATGTATTTCAAACACTCACCCCTCTTTTCAAAATATTTACAGTTTAAAGAGTTTAGGACGTGACGCGCAAGCAGTGGATGCTGGTAGCCAATGATCAAAGGTCGAAATTTTTTTTAATTCAAAATGTTATATTTTATGAATTTCGAAAATGTATATTTCATAACAATTTATTTGGAATTTATTTATCTTTATTTTCTTAAAAGAAGTAAATTTTATACGTGAGTAACGCTTCAATCAAAGTTTACTTTAAAAAAAAACGAGACGTTACAAATGTACCATAATGTACTTATGTTTAAGTTTAATGGAACCTACGCTTTCAAAAAGAGAAAAAATAGGACAAAAAAAAAAATTACACAGTGTATTTTTTTCCACCAACATGTGAACATAAATGATATTTCGCTGATATATCGATGATATATCGACGAAATTCCACGAGAAATGCCCATTTTCCACCGATACCAAAACGATATCGATATTTTTCGAAATATCGGCAATATTTCACCGATATTTTGACCAAAAAAAATGCAGGCAATTATAATTTCAGTAGCATGATTTTCACAATATTTCGACAATATTTCACCAAATATCGTGATATTTTTATCCCTGGTCTTGAGTATGCCATGGTTAACAAACGCTGTAAGATGATGTTGAAGATTTTAGAAACATAAATAAAGAATGGTGTTATAGGATTATCAAAATCTCATAACATCCTTCCCAAATCCGGATGAGAAAATCCGTCCAAACATAGCCTTTTGCTCAAAAAATCACAGAACTCCATAACCTGCAGTCAAAAGAAACAGTTCCAAAAAATTACAGGAAATATAGCATGATTTGCAATAGCCTAATCCTTGTACAAACTCAAATGAGAAGCAACATTTTCACCTACGAGATTATCAAAGATGCAGTTGAAATTGTGAGCAGCTCAATACTATTACCTGCAGCACTTATGATAATAAGGATTTAATAAGGATTACACATTCTTACATCAGCCTGATCCCATGTAGTGAGATTGAGGCTGAGTTTGTTGCTAACACATTCTTAGGTCACAGAGCCATGAAACAGAAACACAAGAGCAGGTCACAGCTGAACACACTAAAATTACATAGGTTTATTGCAGGTAATAATATTTTAAGCAGTTGCTTGGGAGTTTTTAGCCTCCTGTTGTTGTTTCCATTGATCAGGGGTCAGGGCTTTTGTTATGGAAAGAGCATGAATATGTTTCATCTCTTCTGCTAATGCACCATTAACCATTCGGTGCCTCTCCAGCAATCGCTTTCCTTCAAATTGGTCTGAAACGATCTCAATGGTGTAACTTGCACCACATCTGACAAAACAAGATCAAGTTAAGTAACACAATGCATTATGATTAAAACTCCACTTGTATTGTTACACGAACTTACCCTCCAGACGTGTCAATAACATCCTGCAGATAGCAACATTAAAGAGAAGAAAAGTCAGGATCATGGGTGTGCACTAGATCAAGTAAATTTTTTTAAAGAACGGAAATTCAAGTGAAAGATGATTTCACAACTAAAGAATGAAAAAAGTAGATATTAATAACTCTAAACAGGTCTACCATTTTCCGAGTGTAGAAGCTTTGGTTGTTTTTGGATTCGAAGATGTAACTAACATACACAATAGCAAATCCATATGTGGTTGTTTGGACTGATATGGATTTAGAATCTATCACTTTAATTGTGAAATAATTTTTGAGAGTTTTGGGTGGAATTGAAATCCACTCGTTCAAGTTCTTGCACATCAAAATCTCTCAATATAAACACAACCTTAGAGAACATATTTGTGCATTGCCCACCTCCTTCCCTTGCTCATTCCCAAAGCTCTCAAGTAAAGCCCTCAAATCCTAATGTCTAACCTCTGGCTACTTACTCATCAGACAGCCTCATATTCCGAACACAAGTTCACGAGTAATAATTACCGCAATAATCTAACTGTATCAAATTTTAAAAAAATCAGTGATTAAAGGTCCCAGAAAAAGGTCATGCTAACAAATGGGCAACATGGCTAAGCTCTAAGCCACCATAACTCCACCATCAAGAAGCTTGGAAGATAGAACTAAAAATACTCTAGTGAAGATAGATAAATTCCTGACCTCCCTCTCTTTGTATCCCCATAGTTTGATCGAAAGCCCCATTCAACTTAGCAAGCATGCAGTTAGCATGTGAAAAAACCTTTTGGCTATCCCTTATTAGACACAAGTGTGATGTCAATTAGTTTGTCCCTACTGTGTTAGTAGGAAATAAATCTTAATAGGTAATAGCATATGGCTCTGGTAATTACAGGTTCCAGCAGAAAAACCTACACTAACAAGATTATTGAAAATAAATTCTGAGCAGGTCAATCCCTCATAACCTCACAACCCTCACCAAACAACTTTAAAGTTATGCAGGAAATAAGGACAACTAAAACAGCAATATACAATCTGCAGCTGAGATTATGTACTCGAGTAGATGGCAAAGATGCTATAAACTTTGAATACAATGTCAAAGCACTGATCAAGTTTATCTATAAAGGTTCTCAAGGAAAGTAGTGGCTCTCCTACAAAACATGAATATATATGAAAAGTGGCCAAGTTTGTTCCATACACGGTTAGTTAATAGTACAGTACAAGAGTCCAGATTCAATCATCAATGGAGCAGTTGGATGAATCTCAAGATGTTCAAAAACTCAACAACAAATACATGAAAACAAAGAATTCGACAATAACTAGTCTTAGAACATGCGGCCAGGTTTAACACACTCTCAAGGGATGGTTTGACCTCACTGATTCGTCTATCATTCCCATATTGAATATCAGTGCCAGAGGTTTCACCAAAACTACCAACCTCAACTCAAAAATTTCAAGTAAAAGTGTAAAACTACATCAATTTAAGAATTTAACTAATTACCTTCCAATTAACAATTTAAGTTTCCATCAACTCTAAGTTGATAAAACAGTCCTCCTATTGATCAATTCTCCAAAATACCATGAAAGACACAAATTTAATTTGGAATTTAGAACACATTATCCAATATTCGATGATAAGAAATAAATTAGAATCAAGATGGTAGCGCTTCATTGACAAAATTTCCAATTTCAGAAATCACAAAATAAACGAAAAAATAACCGGTAATCGCGACTTTAAGCACACGAAGCGGAAAACCAGAGAAGAGATGGAGAAATTACAAGATGAGAAGGATTGAGCTTGGAGTTTAGGGTAGATTCAACTTGATCCTTGGTGACCGCCATCTCTGCGTTGCTCTGGGATTGAGCGTGGGTTTTAAGCTCTGTATTTATTGAAGATTCTGTATAGGAAGATGTTGGACCAGATAGTGAAAAAGGCCCAAACTTTTGTATTATTGAAGAATGAAGATTCTATAAATTAGGTGCGTTATATAGTGATCTGTTCTAGCATTTGAACTGAAGAATTTTAATCCAAGCAGACGATTTAAATAATTTTGGGTATGGTATATAAAATATTCTCGTAATTATGAAAATATCATGTGCACTATTAGAAGTTAGAATCACGTGGACTATTAGCTAGTACGAGATTGAATTAAAAAAAAAAAAAAAGTGTGTTAACCTATAGTGTTCGGCCAATTCTAGTGTGCATATGATGTATTAATACATATAATTTTTTGTTCCATCTTATCATCAAGTTATAAAGCATTCATGCTGCGATGTTTGTTGTCAATTTATGGCAAATATGGAAGGAGCGGAACTTAAGTAGTTTGTACAGAAACATTTGGACCATTTATTGTTGTTATTTCAATGACTCTGCATTTTTTTTTTTTTGGTTAGATTGCTACTACTTTTCCACCCAAATCTCAATTTGAAAATGGGCAACTTTGTCATGCGTGGTATCCTTTTGAAAGATAAATGTGGATGCAATGTTCTTGAAAGATACCAAGAAGATGGGGTTTTAAATGATTTTAAGGAATTATCTAGATCATTTTATTGTGTCTCGATCAAGCTTTATATTATAAATGTTTCATGTTGATAAGGGTGAGACAATGAGCTTGCATGAAGCTCTTTCATGGATCAAGAACTTGGGTTCCAACGAATATTTTTGAAGTGGATGTGAAGTGATGCAATTTGTTATACGGAGTCTGATTTTTTAGAGATTGACAATGTTGTGGATTGTTGTCACTTTGGAATCTTTAAAGAATTACTTGGACATCTTCATGTGTATATCTACTATGTGTAATAAAGGAATAGTTATATCTCACTTTGTTGTTTTGTGACAATCACGTGAAGTAATTGAGCAACGTTTGTTACTCAACAATTATATAAACTCATGTATTTGATTTTAAAAATCTTATACAAATACAAAATTATAATAAAAATTTGAATCATAAATACATTTACCAAAAAATAAACTCTAAAATTGAACTAGATTGTTGTATTAATTAAATATAAAATAAAAGGTTGAGTATATTTATATTTTATTAACACAAAAACTTTTATACAATTGGTGTACAGATCCTAGATTTGTACACCTGACCCGACCCGGCCTCCACGCACCCTCCACGCGCGCGCGCGTGTCCCCACGCGTCTGGGTGGGTGCGCTCAAACCCACCCAAATTCGCTCTAGTTGCTAGACCTTTATGTTATGTTAAGCATACATTTATGTTAGTCATACTTTAGGGCTTTATATTATATTAAACATACATTTACGCAACGTTAAGCATATCTTTAGGATTTTTATATTATATTAAGCATACTTTTATGTTAAATTAACCATACATTTATGTAACGCTAATCATATATTTTATGTTATGTTAAACATACCTTTATGGTTTTATGTTATGTTAAACATACTTTTAGGGTTATAATGTTATGTCAAACATACCTTTATATTATGTTAAACATACATTTATGTTATGTTAGTCATACCTTTTAATTATGTTAGTTGTACCTTTATATATTATATAAAAGTATGACTAATATTAATTAAAGGTATGCGTAATATTTACATAAAGATACATATGTACAAATTAGGGTTTTTTTGTGCTGAAATTATAGTTTTTTTCCTCAAAATTAGGGTTTTTTTATCAAAATTACGGTTTTTTTAAAAAGTTAGAGTATTACATAAAGGTATACTTAACATAATATAAATATGTGATTAATACAACATAAAAGTCAGGATAAAAAAAATGTGCGGATCCGGGCAGATTCGGCCCGACCCGACCTACATTGTCTTAGATCCATACAACAGTTACACACAAGCCCCACTCTTTTATTAAATATATTTAATGCTATGAGAGATTAATGTTTTTTTAATGTGATGGTAAATTAGTTTGAAAGTAATTTTCTGTTTTAATTTTTATTTTCTATTTTGTTTCAATTCTCACATGAGCTCACTTTTTCAACTTACATATTGCTACAACATATCACATAAGTCAAATAAAAGGCTAATGGAAATGACTAAGAGGAGAATAGATTAACTCCCATTGTTAGTTAGATTCAGTTTCGATCGAAATATCGATATTTTAATTTTACGGAAATATCGTAGAAATATCGATATCGATGGAAATATCGGTACATCATACTAATCGATATTTACCGATATTCCCCCAATATTCCATCGATATATTTCATCGATTTTTTTATAATTTATACCATATATTTATCGATATTTTCCCATATTTCCCCTATTTTTCTACAATTTATACCATGGAGCCACCTAATATCAAAATCCATACCTGATATTTGTTGGAATTGATTCGAAAAAGTTGGTGTTGACCAATTTTTGACCAATTATTTCATGATGTTTTGTTTGTTGGAAACGAAAATAAGTTACACATTTGAAATCTACATTTGGAGTAGATACATTTAGAGTGTTTATTTTCTCAAATTCAATTTCAAATGAATGAGAAATTAATGTTTGAAGTTGGCAACTTAAATTGAAAATGTGTGAAAGTTTGAAGAAGTGTGAATTTGTGAAAAGGTGTGAGTTTGAATTGAATTAATGCAATTCAATTTAAAAGGATGCAACTAATTTGAAATATTGTGAGACACCTTATTTCATTCCAAAAGGTGTCTAAATGTGGAAAATCTTCAATTCAAACAAAAATGTGTCTAATTATGAAAATATATCATTTCAAATTAAAATGTGTCTATTATGGAAAGACATCACACTTCTTCTACTTCTATAAATAGACCTCATATTCAATCATTTCATTCACTCCACTACACTTCACTACAACTTGCATTATTAGTATTTTAGCAATTATAATCTCACATCATCTTGTTTAAGAAAGTTCCAAATATTGCTTTCGTTCACCGGAAAACATTTGGAGTTTTTGTGCTGCGATACTTAAATTAGTAAGTCGTTGTATCTTGGACATTTGCCCTAGACCGTAAAACACTAAATACGGGTAATTTCGTCTTATAGAGAAAGAGTTTAACTCTTGTCTCGACTTTTCCATTTGTTATTTTAGTCATCTTCAAGTACACCACACACTTTTTCCAACAGCGTAAGATGAAATTTCTTTATACTTTGAAGATGGCTAGCTCTGTTCCTGCAACACCAATTTATACTGAAAGATCGGTGAAGTTTGACGGTAATGAATTTAAGCGATGACAACAAAAGATGTTGTTCTACCTAACAACCTTGAATTTAGTTTGTTTCTTGAAAGAAGTCGCACCGATTGTGGGGGAAGATGAAACCGATGACCAGAAAATGACTGTTGGACATATGAAATCATAATAATTTCCTGTGTTGCAACTACATCCTTAATAGGCTTGACGACTCCCTCTACAATGTATACGCAGTGACAAAAATTGCAAAAGAATTGTGGGATTCACTAGAAAAGAAATATAAGACCGAAGATGCTGGATCGAAGAAATTCATCATTGGTAGGTTCTTGGATTTCAAATGGTGGATACCAAGACGGTCTTAGATCAAGTACGAGAGTTGCAATTGATCTTGCATAACATTCATACCGAAGAAATGCAACTTAGTGAATCTTTCTAAGTAGTTGTCATTATTGAAAAGCTACCGTCTCTTTGGAAAGAGTTCAAGAACTACCTCAAGAACAAACGAAAAAAATGGGGCTTGAGGACCTGATCGTGAGACTAAGGATTGAAGAAGACAATCGAAAATTTGAAGTCAAGAGTGACATGACATCTATGGAGGCAAAAACAAACTTGGCTGAAGCAAGTACTAGTAAAAAGAGAAATGTGATGGGCGTGAAGAAGCAATATAAGCCAAAGTAGAAGAAAACTAGAAAGTTCAAAGGCAACTGCTACAATTACGACAAACCCAATCATATGGTAAAGGATTGTCGACAACCCAAGAAAGACAATCGAGGTTAGGCTAACCTAATTGAGAAAAATTTAGTATCTTTGGTATGAATGAGTTAAACCTATCAGTTGTCGTATTTGAAACCAACTTGGTGGATAATCCGAGAGAGTGGTAGGTGAACACTGGGCTACACGCCACATATGCTCAGAAAAAGAGATGTTCTCAAGTTATATACTGGTCAATAGTAGAAAGTTGTTTATGAGAAACTCTGCAACCTCCAACGTAATTGGATTGGGAAGAGTGGTACTGAAGATGACCTTAGGGAAGGAGCTGACGCTTGTGGATGTGCTGCATGTCCCAGACATTCGCAAAAACTTAGTATCTGGTTCCCTGTTGAGCAAAGCCGGATTTAAGCTAGTATTTGAAGCCGATATGTTTGTACTGACCAAAAGTGATCAATTTATAGGAAAGAGCTATCTTGATAAATGACTCTTTAAGATGAATGTAATAACTATTAAGCGTGTCAATAAAGTTATTAATTCTTCTTACTTGCTTGAATGTTCTAATTTATGGCATGATAGATTAGGACATGTAAATTTAAACAAACTAAAGAGATTAGCAAGTTTAAATTTACTACCTGCAATGGATTTCGATCTACAAAACAAATGTGAAATTTGTGTTGAGGCAAAAATGACCAAAACACATTTTCATTTAGTGGAAATAAATACTAAACCTCTACTAAACTTATTCATAACAATATGTGCAACATGAAACTAGTGCAAACTAGAGGTGGAAAAAAGTATTTTGTCACTTTTATCGATGATTACACTAGATATTGTTATATATATCTTTTGAAAGGGAAAGACGAAGCTCTTGAAGCTTTCAAAAATTATAAGAATGAAGTTGAGAATCAACTTAGCTTGAAAATCAAAATGATTCGAAGTGATGGAGGGAGATAATATGTTGCTCTGTTTGAAGAATTCTGCACATAACATAACATAATACACCAAATGACTGCTCCATACTCACCTCAGTCTAATGGCATTGTAGAACGCAAAAATAAAACTTTGAAAGAGATGATGAATGCTACGTTGATAAGCTTCTGCTTACCATATAATATGTGTGGGGAAGCTATCCTTTCAGCTACTCACATTCTCAATAAATTGCCACATAAGAAAATGAATAAGACTCCATATGAATTATGGAAATAAAGACAATCTTCATACAATTTTCTAAAAGTGTGGGGGTGTCTAGCAAAGATCGAAGTATCTAAACCTAAACAGGTTAGAATAATACCCAAGACAATTGATTGCATTTTCATTGGATATGCATATCAAAGTAGTGTTTATCGATTTCTGGTGCACAAATCAAACATTCCTGATATAAATAAATGAATGATCATAAAATCAAGGAATGCAATATTCTTTGAGAACGTCTTTCTGAATAAAAATAAGAAATAGATAAGTTTGAACAAAAGAACTGGTGAAGCTGTACAAAGTTCCCCTCATATTGAAGAGAAACTGAGACGCAATAAAAAAAGCAAAGTGGTCAAGACGTTTGTTCCAGATTTTCTAACATACATGTTAGATAATGAATCCAGGACAATTCAAGAGGCATTGTCCAGTTCAGATGCTCCTCTTTGGAAAGAGGCTATCAATAGTGAGATTGAGACTATCATGTAAAATCATACGTGGGAAATTATTGATCTCCCACCGGAGTGTAAACCTTTAGAATGCAAATAGATCCTTCAAAGGAAATACAAAGCTGATAGATTAATCGACAAGTACAAAGCTCGTTTGGTAGCAAAGTAGTTCAAATAGAAAGAAATGTATGATTTCTTCGATACATACTCTCCAGTTACAAGGATTACGTCCATTAGAGTACTCATTGCTATTGCAGCACTGCATAACCTTGAGATACATCAAATGGATGTAAAAACAACATTCCTAAATGGGGAATTGGAAGAGGAGATTTACATGGAACAACCTGAAGGGTTTGTTACACCAGGACAAGAACATAAAGTATGCAAACTTGTCAAGTCTTTATATGGGCTTAAACAAGCACCTAAACAATAGCATGAAAAGTTTGACAAAACTATGCTGTCAAATGGTTTTCATATCAAAGAGTGTGATAAATGTGTATACATTAAGGACACACCTGATGAATATGTAATCGTCTGTCTGTATGTAGACGACATGCTGATCATGGGTAGTAATCATGATGTGATTGTGAAAACTAATAATATGTTGAAGAAAAACTTCGACATGATGGATATAGGTCTGGCAGACGTCATACTAGGGATAAAGATCTATAGGACATCTGATGGAATTATCTTAGTCACAATCTCACTACATTGAGAGTATACTCAAGAAATTTGAAGCCCACGACCTACCTCTTGCTAAAACTCCAGTAGACTTAACTCCACACTTAGTCAAAAATAGAGGAGACTCGGTATCCCAACTAAAGTATGTATGGATTATTGGCAGTTTAATATACCTTACGAACTATACACGTTCTGACATTAAATATTCAGTTAGTACTTAGATCATTGGACTTCAGGAAATGATCATTGGACTGCCTTAACAGGAGTACTTAGATATTTGAAACATACTTTAAGTCATGACATACTTTATACAAGATATCCTGTTGTACTAAAAGATTACGATGATTTTAATTAAATATCAAACACTAAAGACTCTAAGTTCACTAGTGGCTACATGGTCATTATAGATGGAGGAGTTATATCCTGAAAATCCTCTAAACAAACGTGCATAGCTCCATCCACAATGGAGTTCGAGTTCATTGCACTAAATAAGACTATCGAAGAAGGTGAATGGCTTAAAAACTTTTTAGAGGATATTCCATGTTGGAACAAACTAATGTCTCTTGTTATGATTCATTGTGATAGTATATCAGCTATCGGAAGGGCACAAAGTTGTATGTATAACAGTAAGTTTTGACACATTCAGAGGAGACATAATACCATTTGACAGTTGATCTCTAATGAAATAATTGTCATTGACTATGTGAAGTCAAAGGAAATATAGCGGATCCGTTAACAAAAGGTATAAATAGAGATCTACTGTATAATGCAGTAAGGGGAATGGTGTTAAAATCCACGCACTAAAGAACGTTCGTAGAGGTAACTCAACCATGATGAGTGGAGATCTCACGAACTTGGTTCAATGAGACAATTAAGTTATGAATAGTTCAAATGTGCACTTGGAACCTATCTAGTGTCTTATTCTCTAAACTGTCCAAGTGTTAACCTGCTGACTTGTGGTGAGGGTAAGATTTTATGCTTTTAATGATTCATATACCTTTAAAATGTGGGGTATTGCAGGATACTCTTTATAGGAGATCACTTATATAAGTGAGAAGTTTGGCCGCTTCAATTTAATCACTCATGAATCCAAGATATGGTCCAGGGCCGAAATGGACACAACGTGAGAACAAAAGATATTAAGAGCTGCTATTGTGTAAATGTTATTGTCTTGATTTACATAAAATGTTGATCGGTTCAAGACATCGAGTTCACCGAGCAGCGAGTAAATATGATAACATCTTACTAAGGAAGGTCCAAAGCCAGAAACTACATATCCTGATGTAATAACAGCTCGTCGGAACTTTCTAAAGGGTTTGCATTCGCATATGCATTAATTTTCATTCATGTGGGGGATTGTTGGATATTGGTTTGGAAAGTTGGTGTTGATCAATCTTTGACCAATTATTTTATGATGTTTCGTTTGTTGGAAATGAAAATAAGTTGCAAATTTAAAATCTACATTTAGAATAAATAAATTAGAGTGTTTATTTTCTAAAATCCAATTTCGGATGAATGATAAATTAATGCTTCAAGTTGGCAACTTAAATTAAAAATGTGTGAAATTTTGAAAAAGTGTGAATTTGTGAAAAAGTGTGAGTTTGAATTGAATTAATGCAATTCAATTTAAAGGGATGCAACTAATGTGTCTATTATGGCAAGACACCACACCTCTTCTACTTCTATAAATAGACCCTGTATTCAATCATTTCATTCACTCCACTACACTCCACTACAACTTGCATTATTAGCATTCTAGTAATTATAATCTCTCATCATCTTCTTTAAGAAAGTTCCAAATATCATTTTCGTTCGTCGGAAAACTTTTGGAGTCGTTGTGCTGCGATTCTTAAGTTAGTAAGTCGTTGTATCTTGAGGACGTTTGTCGTAGACTGTAAAGCACTGAATATGGGGTAATTTCATCTTATAGAGAAAGAGTCTAACTCTTGCCTTAACTTTTTCATTTGTTATTTTAGTCATCTTCACACCACACACGTTTTCAACAATATTTATTGATATTTTACTGATATTTTGATAAAATTTCTTATTTTTTTATCAATTATGTGAAAAAATATAAATATCGGAGATATATCGCTGCAAGTCATTTTTATATTGATCACATAAAAAATAGAAATATCGAGAAAGTATCGAAAATATTTTTGGATATTTTCATCCTTGGTTAGATCATAGATGTGACCAGCTTCGCATTATTGCGTCTGTTGTATATCGATCAATCAAATTCGAAAAATACAATAAAAAGTGTGACACCCTGATAAGTTGGGTTTTGTGTGTTATTTGCATGTTTAATGTGATAATATTTGCATTTAATTGATCACTATTTTCTCACAATTACCCGATTATTGCTAGATTCGATATTTGGCTTTGATTTTATGTTTCTCATGAATTTCAAGTCATATTTTATATATTCTATAGTTGTGGGAGAGATGAGTCAATTGAGATACGAGAAGTACAAGTTATGCAAACCATGAAAAATGAAAGTTTGAAAGTCAACAACAATTAAATCTCATCATTAGTGATAGCCCAATGATTTTGACACGAAGTATGAGTTTGGGGAGGAATTGATTCCCTTCTTAATTAATTGGGTTTTTGTTTGGGAAGAGAGATGAGGGAGCATTAAAAACAAAAAGGACAGAGAGGCTGCAGAGATCACAACACAAGGCAGAGAGACACACGGCTGAGGCTGGAAAAGAGAGGAGAGGAATTATATTTTTTCTTATCTTTTCATTTTCTTGTAAATTTTGGGGGATAATCATGTTTAGAGGCTAAACTCTTAATTTCTAGTCCAAGGAGATGCCGAAACCTTGAATGATTCGTTTATTGATTGAGTAGTAACGTACTTCTATCCTATCTCGATTTTTTTGTTATTTGGATTTATACTATGCATGTTTAATCAAGTGAATTTATCTGGTTTGGCCACCTAGGTTGATTTATTGATTATTTTAGCTAGATCGCTTCATATAATCCATAATTGTTATATTATGGTGACCGTTGTAGCTTGGGATAACAAAGTCTAGATTGTATGAATCGAATGTTTCGTTTCCATAGTCTAGTTTGCTCTATTATTTTAATTCGCTAATGCACCTTGTGAATTAAATCTTGAATACATGTTTTGGGGTTATTCATGGGGTAGATTAATTGGGGGTCGTACTTCCGATTAATTAAACTTAAGAAATAATTTGAACTAGTTTGGTCGTACCACTGGTTTAAGGGTAAGATTCGGGATATGATATAGTTAAACGGGACTTCTGATTAATTTGAAAAAATCATTCTACGGGAAGCTATCCAAGGGCTAGATTATTTTATTCATTGTTTGATCATCTTATTTGTCTTTTTATTGCAATATATGTTATTGCAAGATTGTTAAGCAAACCAAACCAATTCCCCCCCCCCCAAATTTTATTGATTTCTATGAAGACTTTATGCAATTCAATTAAGCTATTCTCTGTGGGTTCGACCCCTTACTTACTCTACTACATTAGTGGATTTCTCAAGGAAAATATATTATTTTTGGGTGTCGATCACACACCAAATTTTGACGCCGTTGCCGGGGAATAGTTGTTAATTTTATTGGATTTTTCGTGTTATAGTTTCTGCCCAGAATTAATTCTGCATGCATTTACACTAACACTAACCCCCTCAGTGTCTGATTAGTTTCTGCTTGCAGTGGATGATCACTCCTTCAAATCGAGGTGCACAACTTATATTCAATCCAGAGGAAAAAAAGACAATAAAGAGACTTAGGAAGGAAACTCGTGCTCGTCTGTAAATTAATTTTACGTCGACAAGAGAAATGAGTAGGGAGATCGATAGTGAAACTAAAAGCGAGATAAGAGGAGTGAACTACGAATCAAATAGTGAAAATATGGGAAAAAATCAAGAGAGGGCAATGAATGATGTGGCGAACCCAACCACAAATCGTCAACCTTTTTGCATTACCATACCTGCTCTTAATGCTAATGTAAATTTTGAACTTAAATCTGGTCTCATTCACTTATTACCTTTTTTTCATGGTCTTGCAGGTGAGAATCCACATACTTTCCTCAAGGAGTTTCATGTCGTTTGTTCGAGTATGAAACCAACAAGGGTTACAGAAGATCATGTAAAGTTGAGTGCATTTCCTTTTACACTTAAGAACACTGCGAAAGATTGGTTGTACTACTTGCCACCGAGTACGGTTAACACATGGAGTGAGATGAAGAAGCTGTTTCTCCAACACTACTTCCCAGCCACTCGAGTGGCAGTTCTAAGGAAGGAGATTTCAGGTACTAAGCAAGGATCATGGGAGACATTATACGCATATTGAGAGCGTTTTAAACGCCTTATAGCTTCGTGTCCACAACATCAAATTAGTGATCAGCTACTTATCAAGTATTTCTATGAAGGACTCACCCTCATGGACCGAAATATGATTGATGCAACCAGAGGAGCTTTGATGGGAAAGACACCAACAGCTGCACGAGAACTGATTTCCAATATGGCAGCGAATACCCAACAGTTTGGTTTACGTAATGCTATGTTGAGGCCAGTAGAGGAGTCAAAAAGTGATGTCTTGGAAAAGATTGCAAACATGATGGAGATGATGATGAAAGTCAAGACTCCAGAAGCACGCTCATGCAAACTCTGCAATACTACAGAGCATACCACTGATGATTGTTGGATCCTGATTGATGAGATAGAACAACATGCCAATGTAGTTGGTTTTGGAAATTCTCAAGATCAAAAGTATGATCCATATTCTAATACTTATAATCCATGGTGGAGGGATCATTCCAACCTTCGATATAGGAACCAACAAAACAATCAACAGGGAGAAAATCAAAGACCTCAATATCAAGATCGAAAATTCCAAATTTTCAAATGGAATGATCGAAGTAATGAGAACTTTGGGCAACACATGGGTGAGAAAGAGTCCGGACTATCTTTGGAAGATATGATGAAAGCATTGACATCCAATACCATGAAGTTCCAGCAAGACACTCAAGTAGCAATAAAAACTCTAGAGTCTGGGCAAAGGAATCTGGAGTCACAAATGAGCCAAATGGCCACTGCCCTCAGTCAAATACAAGCACAAAATAGTGGCAAGCTACCATCTCAACCCGAGATCAACCCTAGGAATGTGAGGGCCATCACTTTACGGAGTGGAAAATAATTACAAGAGATCTCACCACCCAAGCAAGGTGGGGAAGAGACTGTGGCAGCAAAAGAAGAGCTTTTCGAAATACCTGAGGATCAGTTGGAGGCTGAGAACAAGTTGGTCGAGCCTGAAAAGAAAATTCTGGATGTTCAGACAGACACTGACCCCATCAGTGTCAATGTACCAGAACAGAAAAATGAGGTAAAATCTAAAAATTTGATTCCTATTAATACTAATGCAGTACTTTTTCCTTCCAGGTTGAAGAAAACTGATAAAGGCATCAAGGATCGACAAGCACTTGAGGTGTTTTGAAAAGTTGAAATCATCATACTATCGATGGAGGCAATTAAGAAAATTCCAAAATATGTCAAATTTTTGAAGGAATTGTGTACTAACAAGCATAAGTTGGCTGGTGATGAAAAAGTTCTCATGGGAGAGACTGTCTCTGCTGTTTTTCAGAAGAGATTGCCTCTAAAAAGAAAGGATCTCGGCATGTTTGTAATTTCTTACACAATAGGAGATCATAAGGTTGAGCAAGCTATGCTAGACCTTGGAGCATCTATTAATATTATGTCTTGGGCAGTCTATGAGCAGCTAGGTATTGGGCCATTGAAGAAAACTGGAGTGATTATTTAGTTAGCAGATAAGAGCCACACATACCCAGCTGGAGTAATTGAAGATGTTCTTGTATGGGTAAACCATTTGATTTTTCCTGTTGATTTTTATGTATTAAATATGGATGGGAACTCTGGAAATTCCACACCTATTTTGTTGGGGAGACCGTTCTTGAACACCTCCCAAACGAAAATAGATGTACATGAGGGAACCCTCACTATGGAGTTTGATGGAGAGATCATTCAGTTTAATATATTCGATGCTATGAAATTTCCTAATGATTCTGACTTCCTTTATGCTTTGAGTGTTGTTGAGCCAATTGTGTAGAAGGTTTTTGAACTTGATAGCAGGAATAAATTGGAGGAAAAATTCTTGAAAAATCTGGAAAGAGAGGATAAGAGAACTAAGACCATAGAGATGGAGAATAGGTATCAAGTTTCTTTTGTAAAATTACCAGATTCTTACTTAAAAATTCTTTCATCTTCTTTGCAGGGCCCAAAATTGGAATTGAAACCGCTACCTAAACACTTGAAGTATGTTTATCTAGGGTCCAATGATACACTTCCAGTCATAATTTCTTCAAATTTGAAGGAAGATCAAGAGTCTAAGTTGGTGGAAATATTAAGAGAACAACAAGATGCCATAGGATGGACAGTTGCAGATCTTAAGGGGATTAGCCCTTTGTTATCTTTGAAATTCTCGATAAAGAAGGAGGCAAAACTGAGACTCATTCGATGGATTTTATTTCATCAAGAGTTCGATTTTGAAATTAGAGACAAGAAGGGGACAGAAAACTGGATGACCGATCATCTTAGTCGCTTGAAGAGGACTGAAGAGGCAGAACCACTCCTGAAACAATTTCCAGACGAGCAGGTACTTGCAATTTATCAAAACTTTCAGAATTCATTGACACTAACCCCCTCAGTGTCAGTGAAGTCTTTTCCATGGTTTGCTGATTTAGTTAATTTTCTTGTTGCTAGGGTATATTCGGGAGATATGAACAAAATTTAACGAGTTAAATTTCGTCATCAATTGAAGGAATATCGTGAAGGGCTTCGTAAAGAGCACGTTGAATATATGGATTTGGAGGATCCAACTCACTGAAGTAAGAATTCCTAAGTCGAGCTAACGGCAATAAAAAAGGTGCTTTTTAGGAGGCAACCCGATATTTTATTTCTTTCTTGCTCGTTTTAAGTTTTTTTTTAATTTTGATTTCGGGTTATGTTCGCAGGTTCTAATAAAATGGAATTGAGAGTGGCCCATCAATTTCTTTTTAGGTCCAATTTTTTTTTTATGGCCCATTAGTGGTAAGAGGAGCCCAATGACTAGGGGTTCCCTGTCTTCCAATTCATTTTAGATGAAAGCTATAGATGGGAAGCGGTGAACCCCTATGTACCCTACCTATACCATCTACCATCTACACCCTAGCAACAACCCCGTTACCATCCAGTCGCATCTACAGCTGTACTGTCGTAACCACCAAATGACCTACGTTCCAGAACCGCTACAGTGCATCTACAGTTGTGTTCAACTTCGAACAGCACATCACTCCTTGAGTGGGTAACCCCGCTCCACTTATTTTGAAATTCTATCATGATGCTTGGTGTTTGCTTGTACATTTTGTGCTTGGGACTAGCACCTATTCTAGTGTATGTGGCGGAGGGGTTGACCTTTATTTTTGTTTATTTTTTCGAAGTTTTGTGCTTAGTTGTTGTGCTGTGGTGGTTTGAAATTCAAGCATGACAGTTGGACATTTAACTATGTCACTAGTTGCTGAGTTTTTTTTGTTAAATATGCTGAAAACATTACTTGCATGTCTTGATTGGTGATTGAACTTGAGTTTACGGTTGGTCATAGGGTTAAATCGATTGTTGGCTGCTTGGCTTTGAAATGACAACTTGATTACTTGTTTTTGATAATTCGATTTGATCTTTTGGAAGAGTAAAATTTGAGTTGGTGCCCTTAGTTACCAAGCATGCCAATCTCGACACAATAATTTAAACAAGGACAGATGGGGCATTCTTCCATATTCTCTTGCTACTAAGCTCTTGAGCCAAAATTCACAACACATGCCCATCAAAGTAACCTACAACTTATATTCACGATCATTCATAAGGTCTCATCAACCTTTAACTACTCATGTCATATTCATAACTCCCTAACAATTCATTCTCAATCAATCTGATTTGGCCTTTCTTCATAGTTCTAATTCGAGTGGTGCCTCTCTCCATATTTTTTAATAGCCTTTATTCCTTCATTGGAAGAATTTACGACACTTTTTTTTCAGGTTTCAAAAGAGGGCTCGCAGCTCCACACTACTTTCGGATTTTAGCTCTTTTTTTTTTTCTACACTTGAGTCCCCAAAAGTAGGCAGCCGTATCGGTCCCTCGTTATTTTTTTTCAACAATTCATCTTCGACTGAACTCTTTTTTATTTTTCCTCCAATCCACAACAATTTCATTATTTTTACACCCAAAATGAAACCTTCAATTTTTATATTTTTTACATCAAAACAATGATTGTGCAATGGGAATTAAAACCCATCAAACAATTTTAGTAATTTCATGCTCGAAATCGAAATCAATAAAGTGGATTTCGATTTGTGACTTTCAACGATTTTTGTATCATTCAATCTTGAATTGAATAAGAATTATGAAATTTGTTTGGTTCTATGTCTTGACTTTGAAATATGTATAATTTTTATATATTGGTTGAAATTTGAAGAAATTAAATCGAATTTTTTTAGCATATGGTGGTGGAAAATATGAAAATCTAGCTATTGTAGATAGTTGTAGATGGTTTTGGTGAAAATATTGGCCAGTTTCATACGGTGATTTTTGAGTTGAAATTGAAGGTTTGAGAGTGGAATTGTTTAAGGTTGAGTTTTCATTCAGCAATGACTTTGTATTGATGGTTTGAGACAAATAAGTAGAAGAAACAAAATTAATTAAAAAGAAAATTGGAAAATACTGAAATAAAATTTTAAATAATAAAATCAGTTCTCCAAGTAGGAGCTAATTTAATCAAAGACTAAGATTAAAAGTTGATGATATAAAGATGAAAGTTGATTAATGTACTCGCACATAGAAACACCCTAGATAACCTCATAATTTTCTCCTACAATTTTTAATATTACGAATTAAAATATTGAAATTCATCAGTGAAATGTGTTAGAAAAATCGATTTAGACGGTGTTTAGGCACTAGATGATTTCTAGTCGCATCAATTTTTGCCTATTCAGTCACATTTGGTGGTGACCCTATATGGAGATAGACAGATATCCTAAGTGGGGATAGGTTGAACAATTGGACCCTAAACAGGACTAGGTCGAACAATTCAATACTAGGCGGATTGAGCAGTTCTAAGCGTCAAATAATTTTTTTTTCTTTTTAGCAAAATGATAGTATCCTTAATGTATTATAAGCTGCTATCAAATTATTATTATTTAAATTAAATATAAGTAGAGAATGCAATATAAATAAAAATTAATATTATAATCATTGAAGAAGTCATATATAAATATAATTCAAATTAAATATTAAATTTTTACTTATTTTCCAACATAAACTAATATATATAAAAATTTCAAAAATATCTTTAAAGATAAAAAAAAAGCTAAAATAATCAAAAATCTATTTAATTTAGATATGACATTTAGGCATCATCTAATTTTCAATTAAATATTTTAGACGCTAGTCGTCAATCAAACTCCTGACTAGCACCCAACGAAATTTAAAACATTGACCAAATATTTATTTATAACTATTGTTTTGCACTTTTCAAGGTTACATAGATGAATTTAAAAAAAAAAAAAAAACTCTTACAAATTCATCTCATAATTAGGGATGGCAATAGGTTCGGGGCGGGGCGGGGCGGGGCGGGTAGTA
The DNA here is from genome assembly GCA_028654395.1 of Scutellaria barbata. NCBI lineage: Eukaryota > Viridiplantae > Streptophyta > Magnoliopsida > Lamiales > Lamiaceae > Scutellaria > Scutellaria barbata. The sequence goes on from CM053650.1 coordinate 7,405,190, forward strand.
GAATACCCGGACCCGCTCCGCGCCTCAAAACCCCGCCCCGTACCCGCCCCGAACCCGCGACGGGGCAAGAATGTCCGCCTCGTACCCCGCCCCATCCAATTTTTTTTTTTAAATGAAAATTATGAAAAATTTAATATATTCCAAAAATTTTATATATTGATACATATATTTAAAATTATAAAAATAAGTTAATTATAATCATTTTAATTTTATCTTATGAGATTCATTATGAAATAATTTTAATTTATTTGTATAATGACATCTTTAATCATAACGAGCACTTCTCAAATAAGATAAAATTAAAATGATTATAATTAACTTATATTTATTTTTTTAAATATATGTATCTTAAATATATGCATATATATATTAAAAATTATATATATTTATAGCATATTATATATATATATATATATATATATATATATATATAAACGGGGCGAGAACGGGTCGCGGGACGCGGGGCGAGAACGGGGCAAGAAGAGGACCCAGACCCGCCCCGCCCCACCCTATTCTGCCCACAGGGCTGGTCCGCCCCGCCCCAAACACCTCAGGTCAGGTCGAATACCCGCGGGACGGGGCAAAATTGCCATTCCTACTCATAATTTAATCAATCCTAAAAAAAGTATTGTTTCGGCGGAGTCCCAAAGTTCCTTTAATGATAATTTGTTCAAAATTCAAATGCCCAAAATAAGTAAAATGTAATAATTCATCTATAAACTTTTCTTTGGGAAACTTTCTGCGACACACATTCACACACCGTCCAATTCTTCACCTCGGCAAACAATAATAAAATGAGAAAAGTCAAAAGAACATAAAATTGAACTCTCACCTCGGCAACCAATCACATAATTACACGTGGAAAGTGTTATCTACCCCTGACCCTACTGGAACATAGCCTCCACAGTCTTATCTTTATATCTCCCAAAGAAGAAACCCTACTTTATCAGTCACCTCACCACCTCCTTTTCCTTAAAAATTATTCATCAAAATAGAGATGAAAAAGAATAAACGAATCCATAAAAAGAAACGAGGGATTAAAAATTGAATAGGGAAAAACGTTAAACCCTAATTTCCTAACCAGGATTTCTCTCCTTTTTTACCTTAACTACTGCTGAAGAAAAATCACCTGGTAAGAAAAAATATTTTAGTTGGAAGATTTGCGTTTCACTGCTAACCAAGCTTAGCTGGAGGCCATGTTAGATAGCTCAGCTTTCTTGGAAAACAACAGTGGCGGCTCAGCCTCTGACGCGGCGGCGGTCGGAGGCGGCGGCGATGAGGGTGAAGGGAATTATTCCGCCGGCGAACGGAGCCGGTGGCCGCGTGAGGAAACTCTGGCTTTGCTCAAGATAAGGTCCGATATGGACTTGGCATTTCGCGATGCTACTCTTAAAGCTCCTCTTTGGGATGAAGTTTCCAGGTTCAATTTCCATTTCACTTCTCTTCTTGCAGTTTAATTTAGTTTTCTAATTGTGTTAGTTTAAACTATGTTTGAATTTTAGCTTTGGTTGCATTGTGTATGATTATGAAATCGATAGCTATCATTATTCAGCTGTTTTTAAGACGATTTTATTGGATTTGAATCGTTTGAGATTTTTCCCCCAAATTCTGTTTTTCAATTAGGAATTGGGGATTTGCTGTTTATATTTTCTTGTGTTTAATCTTGAAGCTGGTGGATTTTGTTTTTAGTGTGTAATTATGTCTCTTTTGGTGTTTATATATTGTTCTGGTATGAGAATTAGGCCTGCACTAAACGATGTGTTGTTATCAGGAAAATGAGTGAGATTGGATACCATAGAAGTGCTAAGAAATGCAAAGAAAAGTTTGAAAACATCTATAAGTATCACAAGAGGACCAAGGATGGACGATCGAATCGGCATAATGGGAAAAACTATAGGTTCTGTGAGCAATTGGAGCTTTTCAATTCCCATTTCTCAGTTCCATCGACTCCTCCCTCAAATCAAATCCTGTCATACACGATGGAAAAGCCTCAACCTGGTCAAGAATTTACAATCCCTTGTCCAAACCAAGATGGCAGTGGTGAGTTCATGTCCGCCTCCACATCCACCGCGTCCTCATCAGGGAAGGAGTCCCAAGGAAGTGTTAAGAAGAAAAGGAAGGTGGCTGATTATTTGGAGAGGTTGATGAAGGATGTTTTGGAGAAGCAAGAGGATTTGCAGAACAAGTTTCTAGAAGCCATAGAAAAATGTGAGAAGGATCGAATTGCTAGAGAGGAAGCATGGAAGTTGCAAGAAATGGCTAGAATCAAGAAAGAGCAAGAGTTTTTAGCCCAAGAAAGAGCAATTTCAGAAGCAAAGGATGCAGCCGTGCTTGCTTTCTTGCAGAAGATCACGCAGCAGACACCTCATCTGGATATCCCCGAAATTCTCAATCCCTTGTTTAATAGACAAGAGAATAATAGTTTGGAGAAACTTAGTTATTCACAAGAGAATGGTGCTGGTGAAATGTCTACCCAGATTGAGAAACAAGATACTAGTGAGAATGCTATCCAAATGGGTTCTTCGAGATGGCCAAAAGCAGAAATCGAAGCCTTGATAATGCTCAAAACTGATCTCGATTTGAAGTACCAGGATTGTGGGCCAAAAGGGCCGTTGTGGGAGGAGATCTCGACTTGCATGAAGAAGATTGGCTACGAGAGAAGTGCAAAGAGGTGTAAGGAGAAATGGGAGAACATAAACAAGTACTACAAGAGAGTTAAAGAGAGCAAGAAGAAGAGGCCCGAGGATTCAAAAACATGTCCCTATTTTAATATGCTGGAGTCTCTGTACGCTAGCAGGTCCAAGAAATCTCAACACAATTCAGACAATGGCGGTTGCAACTTGAAGCCCGAACAAATTTTGATGCAAATGATGGGCCAGCAACAACAACAAGAATCACAACAGTTGCTGGGAGATTATGGTGATAGTGATCACCAAAACCAAGAAGATGATGCAGAGGATGATGGTTATGAGATTGTTGCTAATAACCTGTCTTGAGCTAATAGGTAATGCATCATTTTGCTATTCAGTCCCTCTTATGTTATGTGCTTGTAGCTATTGATATGAGTTTGCTTGTATTTTTAATGATAAATCATCGCCAGTAATTATGTTGCAATAAAGCTTGTGTTTCTTTTTTTTTTTTTTTTGCTTTTCACAGTTGCTTTCCCAAGTCAACATTTTCACTGGCCTTCGATATTTTTCCTGGTTTTAGGACCTTATATTTGTTTCTAATTTTGCATTCTTAAAAAGTGAACGATGTCTCACTATTTTAGTCAATCTCCAAGACTCCAACAAAAGTCATCTGTTTGACTCCATTTCAATGGAAATTCTATCATACACATATTTTGGTATTAGTTATTAAGAGTTTGGATGGTTTCTATCCATGTGCATATATTAAAAATGTTTTCTCCTCACGAATATAAGGAAGTAGTATAGGGTCGTGGAATACGCGGGATTATAAAAAGCTAAATTAAATTAGTAATTAAAATATTATTTATATATTTAATGTTTTATCTCATACATATCGCCTAATTTTAGCATCAAAATATACAGTTTGTTTAGTACATTATTGAATTGTTGAAATATATGTTGCATTTATAAATGAACAAAAATATTTTTTATTTATTATTTAGAAAATATATATTGTATGTCTATTGTTGGATCCCCGATTCGAGTTCGGTTCAAATATCTAATCTAGTTATTTTCCTCGGATATCCGGTCAGAATCGATCGTTGGGATATAAACATCTAACCAGTCTCTTTCTTTGGTCTTTAATATAGAAGACCAGACCAGGATGATTCCCCGGGTCAGTCATCGGAAAACCCGGTCAGGAACAGTTTTATGGTGGTCCCGATGGGACACGTACTGATCAGACCAGAATATACCTGGCTAGGTTCCCAAAAAGCCTGATAGGATATGCCCGATTAATAGGAGAAAGTGGGGAGGAAATTAATCTTCCACTTCCCAAAAAATTAGCGAAAACTAAGGAAGAAGTGGACATTGATCCCCACTAACTTGTGTTTACCCTTAGCCTATAAATAGTAGAAATCAGGACTTAGAAAGAGTTGGAAAATTATTGTATTCAAACACAAGAGAACTTATTTCTCTTATATTAATTAAATATAATTTTGACCGACCACAACAAATCGATCAGAATTAGCTGACCTAATTTGCCCGAATAGATTCCGGGCATAATGTTTTCTACATTTTTAATTCAATTTCTTCATCTGATTTGATCCATTTAAACCTAATTAATTTAATTTGAGTGTTTGACTAGAAATTTACATTTAAACAAATTCCAACATCAATATCTATCATCATATTATTCAACTTTTCTATCATTTTTTTAGTTTGATTTTATTGTTAAAGTTTAGAATAACCCTCAAATTTTCTATTTAATGGTATGAGGAATAATGGAAGTAAAAATTTCTGAAATAAAGTTCACATATTTAGAAAAATATTCTATTGCATTATTAATAATTTGAAAAAGTTTGAATAATCATTTTTAACCAAATTACCTTTAATTTAGTTTTTTTCCTTGTCCATTTATATATAACTTTCTCTAAATTTTTTAAATTAAACTAATTTTAAATTTATAAATATATATATATATATATATATATATATTTTTTTTTTTTTTTAATAAGTTAGAAGGAGTGGAAGGAAGGGAATACAGTCTAAAAATTTGCGTGATTCAAATTCAAACTCTAATCGTCATACAATTCACACTTTTATGAAGATGTATTGATCATCACACAATTTACACTTTTATGAAGGTGAAATACAATTGAATTACAAGACTCATGGTACAAATGATTTCTATAATTAAATGTCTTTTCCTGTATTTTATTTTTAAATATAAAATATTTAGAAAAACGAAAAAAAAAAGTGAACATGATGAGTTATTAAATGACTTTAAATACAAAAAACAGTAAGAGAACATTAGTTGGCTTGAATATAAGAAATTTTAATCAATGATTCTTAATAATTTTAAAATTTGAGATAAATTTTAAAAAATATAAATAAAAATATAAACTAGAAATCTTACAAAGATGTTTTAAAAAACTTACAGTTATATATATATATATATATGTATATATAATATTTGGAGTAGTAATTATTCAAATAATCAACTTTTTCATGAATTTTCAATAAGACACTTGATAAATGAGAAGAAAATATATTATTGTAGATTATGACATGCATCTTACTCAATTCAATCATATGAACACATATTAAAACAATACAATTAAATGAGCGTAAAAAATAAATATTAATTTGAGTATGTACTCATTCTTCTCAACAGTTGATGGAAAAATTCAGTATTGACCATCAAAAACCTAAATAAAAAGAAACTTATAAGTTTTAGTTTTGTAATAATAATTTGAATTATATTAAAATAAATCGATGACATATTTTCCATTTTTCATATACCTCAGCAATTACAACTTACAATTTGATCAACTGACTTTATAATAGCTCGCTACTTAAGAATTGGTTGGTACTATAGAATTGAAATCTCAACTTTGTTTCATAGAGCTGTCTCAATGTTTATAGTTTTTGGAAACAATCAAGTTTGGAACAACGTAGAGTCTTCTTTTTGTAGAGTCTTCTTTTTTTAGATTGAGGCGTAAGTGAACTTTACAAGTTATAGTTGAGATTCAAGTAAATTTTGAAATAAATAGATGGATTTAGATAAATTGTGTTTGTGTCTTGAGATTTTATAGGTAGAAATATAATTAAAAATGTCATATTTTATTGAGAATTGTAGAAAAAATAGATGATATTATATTATTTTAGTTTGAAAAAATAAATATTTTTATTGAGAATTATAGAAAAATAGATATAGTAAAAACAAAAAAAAAAGAATTATAGAATTATGCAAACTCCATAACAAACATGATTGAGATTTTATTTATCTCAAATTCAAATAGATACATCTCAATCCAAATACATTCATGAGCAACACATTGTATTGTATCATCCTGAAAAAAATATAGTAAATAAAGAAAATAAATATCAATTGTCGAATTATTTTATAAAGAAAATCATCCTCCATATCTTTTTTTTTTTTTTTTTAAATCTATCAAAAATCAAAGATTTTAGATGTCTAATTAAGAAACATCTCGTGGATGAATTCTCTGGAGCGATTTAAGAAAGGAAAATAAATTATAATTAAAAACCGATGCTGATATCATTTAATACAGTTTTTTGCCCAAATAGACAATTATATATATATATATATATATATATCAAAAAAATTATAATAACCTCTTAAATTGTGAATAAAATCATATATGGCTAGAGTGAGTTGGAGTGACCAAAACCTAATTCAAGTCAACCCAGGTCAAAGGAGAAAAGAATTGTTAATGTGTGGGAATCTTCATGATAGGATGGGTGAGTCGTCAGTGTCGGAAATCCGAAACCAAAGTCTCTGACAGTAATTCATCATAAATTCAAGCATCATCTCTTGTTCAATTTCCTTTCGATTCCGATGTCATCAGTTGTAGAAGCTTCTCAGCTCAGCCTTCCCAAACACAAACCCATCTCCTCCCTCCTTTACGATCCCCTTTCCACTTCCCTTGCTCTCCGCCATTCCGACTCCTCTTTCTCTCTCTATTCTTCCTTTACCCCCCTCTCTCTCTCCTCCTTTCCTCCGCCCACCTCCTTTCTCCCCTCCCCCGCTTCCTCCGCCGCCTTCCTCCATCTCCGAACTTCCCGCTCCGCCACCACCACCACCACCCTCTTTCTTACCTCCTCTCCTCACTCCTCCGCCACCTTGCTCCGCTTCTACATTCTGCGCCGCGGTCGTTTCATCAAAATCAGACCTGTTTCTAATCACAGGGACCTGGCTTTCGATTCCGCCAATTTTGCCCTTCTTTTCAGGGTTAATCATGGGGTTTCTGTGAAGTTGTCTGGGGGAATTAATGTTTTCTCCTTTTACTCGGTTTCCAATTCTAAGATTTGGGTGTTTGCCGTGAGTTTGATTGGGGATGAGGGGAGCGGCGAAGCTTTGAAGCTTATCAAGTGTGCGGTGATTGATTGTTGTTTACCTGTATTTACCATTAGGGTTTTGTTTGGGTTTTTAATTCTTGGGGAAGAGAATGGCGTTAGGGTTTTCCCGCTGCAGCAACTGGTTAAAGGAAATCATAGGAAGGAGAAGAAGAGCATTGGTAGAAGGTGTAACTTGAAAAATGGCTCGATCAATGGAGTTGATGTTGCAAAGAGTGGCAGTGGAGGTAAATTTATTGGTATTGTTGGAGAGTCAGATGTGTTGCCAGCAAGGAATGAAAAGCATTCCGATTCAGGTGAGTTTTTGAGTTCTTTGATGGGTATATATTTTCTTCATGTGCATCCACCTTAACATAGGCTCTGTTCTCAATATTTTCTTTGTCTGTTAAGTGATTAAGCTCTTGAAGGCATATATGGCTAATAATAATGAGAGTTCTACTGTACAATCTTGATTCTTATCTTACATTCTTATTCATCAAGGAGTAATAAGTATTTGCATTTGACAGATACCCCTGTAGTTTGGCATCGATTTTTCTGTGCTCAATCATATGTCTTTGCTAGCCAATCCCTAATATGTTATTACATAGCCACAAGACATGTCTTTCTCATTTTCAGACCATCAGAGAACTGACAATATGTCAAAATGTATCATTCTGTTGATGCGTATGCTATGTCTATGATGTTCATTATAGATTCTCTTTGTCATCCAAAAGTACGTGCTTACCCCCTCTGCTTTGAACCTGAGGAATGATTCCTCTAGGCTTTCTATGATAATTTTAAGGGACCTGCACCATGGATGAACTCTCTGGCGTCTTATTTACTTGTATTGTCTCAGCATTCTACTGAAGACTCAAATACTTCGTGGAAAAAATTATTTAACACTTGAGAACCTCATCGAGAAAGATCACCTTATGACCAGACATTTGTTACCATCTACTACTGAGTACTGACAGTTGTTTAATGCTCTATCAACGTGCACAGGGCTTGTACAGGATAGGCATGGACAAACTTGGTACTAAATCAATGCTATACACCAGCCTTATTAAATCAATCATAGAAAATCCATTGTTATTTTATATTACTAATGATATCATATAATATTTGATACAAATATATAAAATAAAAGATAACACAAAAAACTTTATTTTATTTTGACTTTGATCATATCTTGGCAAATAATAGATCTCACCCCCCTCCTGCCACAAAAAAAAAAAGAAAAAAAAAAAGGAAATAGGAGACAAACAAAAGAATTGCAGTATCGCATTTTCAATATTTTAACATTGCTAACCTTATTTATCACATTTTCCTTGCCTTCTTTACTATCTGTACTTCTCTAAATGAAATTTATTTCAAATAGAAAACTAATTATCAATCACTGAGTATAAGCACTTTTAGACTTTAATATGTTTCACTGACATTTCTTAGTCCTATGAATGGATTAATGCATTGTGGAGACCTCTGGAAATGCTTATCGTTTTATTAGCTAGAGTTGCTGATTGTGCATTGCAACTTGCAGTGAAGTTGAAGTCTCTGAAACTGAAACAAGTTTCCAGGGATATGGGTGCATTTTTTGTGGCTTTTGAGGATAAAGATGTAGAAAGTTCCATATCAGTGAAGATGACTGGGGGATCGGTCAAGGCAATTTCTATCCAGGCATTATCTTCAAACTACTTTGTTGTCTTAGACACTATTGGTGATGTACACCTATTATGCCTTTCTTATTCTGTTGAAGGGCTAGATAAACCTTGCTTCCTGAAGCGGTTAACTCAAACCATGAAAGTTCTAAATCTGGCAGTTTTCTGTGATATTTCTACAGGTATAATTTCCACAATTCTCTTGAAAATTTTGTAAGTTCTGATCATTAACCTAAATTTATGCCAAAGATTTATCTTCTATGAAGTTTTTCTCATATGAAATGGCACTTTACTAACTAGAAGATCAGATACTATTCTCAATTCCATGGCTAAAAGTTCTTGCACCAAATTGCAGTGGCACAAACTATTTGGATGTCAGATGGATGTCATAGTGTTCACCTGATGATGGTATCTGACATGGATACCTCCTTCGACAAAACTGAAAAGACAGACGCCCATGGAAGGCTAACTCAAACTTTAGGTTGCAACCATTTTCCAATCTGTTACTATATTCGCTTCTTAACGGTCATTTGCTTGAGAAACAATTATTTACTCAATTTGACTTCATGAGCTAACTCTGATTCTGAGTGTTAATGTGCTCAAATATGCTTTGTTAAGAAACTTGTTGCAGACCATATTAATATTTTAATGACCTTGTTTTCTTTAGATTTACCATTATTTACCATTGTATTGTTCTTGGAGCTCCATGCTTGTATGCTTTAAGCTCAGCTGGTGATATGAAGCCCAATCCATTTGTTGGAAAGGAATGAGTGGATTGTGGCTGAACTAGATGCGCTGAATTTGTTAATGTGTGCAGTCATAATAATACATTAAGAGCATGTTTTGATCGATGGAATTTACTATGGATATATGACTCAGGCTTCATATATTGGCGGTTCCAAAAATCCAAACTACCTTAGTCAATTGAGGTCTTTTATTTCAAATCCTCAGAAAATCTTTGTGTTTCGCAATAAAGAGATTGAAAGACAAATCGAAAATTATAGAATCTTAAACCATTTGAAGCTCAATCCTCTACACCAAAAATATTCTAGTTTAGATTTAGAGTCAATTTGCAGAAAATTATTAAATATACCCTTGTGACATGCTTCACATATCTTTTCTATAAAAATATACTGGTGGACCTTATTAAATGTAAAACCTATATAACCAGATGCATCTGCTACTTTACCTTTTTCCCTGCCAACAGCCAGGCACCACCAGTGCTATTCTACCCACCAACTTCCAAACTACCTTTTCTCACCCTCAGTTTTATATCATTGGCGCCTCATGAACCCACCTCCTTTGATTTCCTCTGATTATGTCCTTCCAAAGTGCACTGCCCCTCATTGTCTGCACCATCCTCCTCGCCTCTGCTCGCAAAAGGAGTCTTTAAATTCCTTTTTTGACATGTTGATATTTTTTACAAGTACCTTTTTGTTTCTGTTGTTTTGGCTTGACCAATAATGACATAATGTACTCAATTTCTAATTGTGTTCTTGCATTTATTCAATTAATTGAAACTACATTTTTTAACAAAGATTTGTTTTTCTCATATACGTATTTTGATACATTCTAGTTCATCCGTTCTATGTTAGTGAAAGAAGTTTGTAATTAACAGAATGTTATACTTACATTTAATTTTATCTATATGATGAATATTTCCATGAATATGCCATTACCAAAGTTCAGCAATCTTTGTACTTAAAATCTCGATTATCCTGTATAAAATTGGTCTTTTCATGCTAATTACTAATGAATCTTGTGGTTAATCATATTAATTCACCTGCATCACATGCTTGGTTTTTAGAATGCTATTTCTCTGATTGATTCTTCCCCTTATGTTGAATAAATAGTTATTGCAGCATGACACATTTTTTAACCTTTTTGTTTCCTAATACAGCCTTCTATATACAGCTCACATTTGGTGGCATTTTATGTGCAGAGCTTGTCTCTGATCAGCGCTAACCTTTATTGAGCTTCTTAAAAACTTTTCTTATCCTTCTCAAGTTTCTTAATGTTTTTTATCTTAAGCATTAATTAATACATGACTTGAAAGTTAAAAATGGTGGTGTGTGAGTTAACTTGGACTAAACTTTTCTTCTTCCTTTTTCTTGTAGTTACACAAACAATTTTTGCCTGTGAAAAGATACAAGATATTGTACCTTTGGCTGCTAATGCTATACTGATTCTTGGACAAGGTATGCCAATCCTATTCCTATTTACTTCTCCGACCCTACCTGAGACAGGAAAATGATACTGCATAATCAGCATTTTGTACTTTTGTTAAGTGTGTGCTTTCGAGGCTTTAAAGTGTTGGTCAAATATAGATTCATATCGTTGGTGGATTCTGTTGGAGTTTTCGGTTTTTGTATATTAAAACTCTGTTGATATTATCATAAGACTGTTCTATTTGTCTTTTCTTTTTTCCTTTCAACAAAGAGGAGATTATACCTCTGGTTTATCTATGGGTAATATTCTTGTCACCTGCGGTACTTGTTATGATGAAAAATCTGTTTACCTTGAAGTATTTTATTGAAAAATTTACCTTCCTGTTTGCCTGACCTGATTTATGTTATATGAAATTTTGATTATTCATATACATGAAATTTCTTGGTATTGCGAAAGTGATGAACCCACTGATTGTTGTGGTACTTCAATTTTGAGTGATCACATTCTGAGTTTATTTTTTATCATTTAATTTCCTCTGCACTTAGGAGACCATATAACGTCTGGCTAATCCATAGATAAAATGCTGGTTTATTTGCTTTAATTATTGGTAAGCCAGTATGGAAAGTCTGTGATGGAATATTTTACTGTGCGTTTATCATCTTTCATTTGCTTATTTATCTGGTTTTTGAGCTTTGACATCGGAATGGGGTTTGCTACAAGAAATAATTTGCCTGATCCTCTTTCTCATTCTCTGACTAAAATCCTGTTTTTCCTTTTTTTTTTTTGCAGGCAGTATGTTTGCTTATGCAATCTCCTAAATTAGCTTGACTTTCCTGTTTTGAAATTGGTAAGCTTCTTGCATGCTAGAGGTTCCCTTTTTCCTGTAGATAATAATTCTTAGTTTGCTCGTGTGATGCAAAAAACCAGTTTATGGCAGAAATTTCTTTTTTCTGGAGGTTGTAATTTGTTCTGGAACTGGGTGAATGGTCCAAACCTCGTAAATTGGTTCAAGCACAAAAATCTTGTTCGAAATGTGTAAGCTTTCTTTTCTTCTAGTCTATATATCCTTTTTATTAAGCTATTCGACTCATCAAAAATTGAAGATGGTCCTTTGGGGGCTCTTCACAATATGGGATGAGCAAGTGATGCGTGAAATTTGATTTATTGAGGAATGTTATTGTTTCATCAATACAATATGAATATTGTGATCTATGTGTTGATCAAAGGATTATAGGGTATTTCTAATTGTATGCCTTGGACGCATAAATTTAACTGAAATAATAGGACATGCACTACCCTTCTTCACAAATTCTTTTTATCTATTCTTTTGTTATTTTCCTCTCTTAACTTATATATTTTCTTTTTTCTCCTTTCTTCCTCCTAACCTTTTCTCTGTTGTGAAGTGTTTTACTTCATAGTAGTCTTTTTGGTGGTTTGCATATTCATGTTATGGTCTTTCTGTTGCAGGCGTGCAATAGATGCTATTGTGCAGTGTTCAAAGAACACGGCTTTCGGGTAAGAATGCGTTTCGCCTAAACTGAAGATGTTAACACATGACCTTTCTTTTTGGACACTGGACACTTGCACAAGAGTACACAACAAAATAATTCATTATTTTCTGCAACAACATTCTGACATAATACCACCTTCCTTTGTGTAAATTTGTTTGTCTGAGCATCTTCAATGTTTTGGATTGTGGTATTAATTACTACAAATATTCTTCAAATATTTCCTTTATGAACTCAATAATCTGAGAGGGAGGGAGGGAGGGATACTTTGCATGCCTTTTAGGTCGTGCTGATGAATTATGCAGTTTATTAGCAATTTAGCATACATCACTGTGATGAATTATGAAGCGTTGTTTTTTGAAGCACTTCACATTGTTGGTTCCTTATCAAGGCCGGAAAATTTACTTTAAAATCTACATCCTTTGGTGGAATGTGTATTTTGTCGTCTTGATGGGGCTGGGGGGTTTTTATGAGTTGAGCTGGCTCGCGAAGTACATAGGTTAGATTCGGGAAAAAAGTTGAACTCCCATCAAAGTTAAATGAGTTGAGCTTGAGCAACTTGATAAGCTCTCCAACTTGAGCTTGACAATAACTGAATCAACAACCCATCGAGCTTGTGGAATTTTACAGTTTTGCCCTTTAGTATGTTTAGATACATGTAAGAATCAGATTGGACCTTACCTTTTAATTGTATCGCAACAAATTCTGGATTGTGTATATAAGTAATCAAGTAGAGTTGAGAGTCTGCTATGAAGTTGAGCTCAAGCCAAAAAGAAAAAAAACCTTCAGCAGAGTTTGAGTGGAACTTGAGCTTCGAGTTTTCCAGTTGAGTTCGAACAAAAGCTTGGCAGTGTATTGATTCAAGTCTGCTCAATTAGGCCCCTCATCACAGCTACTTTTCTATTGGTTATGCATGTGCTTGCTCCTGATGACTACCAAACATTTATAGGTTGTTGATGATGGCTTTAATAATAAATACCACCAGCAATAGTCATTGCATCTGTCTTTCGACAAATTGAATTGAGTGCAAGACTGAGATACAGGAGTCATGGTATATTTGTTAAAGATGTCTGAAGATGCATTTCTTTTTCTTATTTGGCTTCTTGTATACCGTTCAGGAATTGGATCAGCAGAATTGTCGACAATGATAGATACATTGAGATTGCTGTTGGTGGAATTCGAAATGTGGGACAGATGAATCATAGCATTTGCAAGCCATACATCCATGAAGCTTACGGTTCTCTTGCAACCAAGTTCCGTCCATCCTTGTGAAGGTGAGACTTACAATTCAGCTCTTGCGTGGAGGGTAGAGTTGTCTTTATATGCTTGGAATGAGAGCATCTAGGCTCCTAAGGAGGTTGGATTATTATCTGTCACAAGGGACTCCAACTTTAAACCTTATTCAAATTAAGACATGCATCCACACTGTAGTAAGGTTGGCTTTTGTTAACTCACCATCACTTGTGATATTTATTTGTAGAATAACATCTCATAATACTTGTTCAACACTGTTAATAAAATGTAGTGCCAAGCTTTTACTCTTATAAGTTATCACCTTCGAATACCACTTTAAGATATCTAATAATTTCATTGAGCAGTGTAAGAATATTGCCAGAATTTTACTTATAAAATATTGATTAATGAATCGTTTATCATATGGATGGTTGTGCAGATGGTCGCATATATAATATAGCTCATAAAATGCTTATGTATAGTACTGTTTGTACAACAACAGGAAATACTGATAGTAATATTGTTAAAATGATTATAGCAGGATTTACTGGACAATTAAAAAGTTGGTGGGATAATTATTTATCTCAAAGAGCAAAAGAAATAATTTTAATCTCGATTAAAATTGAAGATAATAATCAAATAAGTAATGTTGTTTATACCTTAATAATGATGTATGTTTCCTAGGATACGTAAAAATTAAAGACCAAATGATAGTTTTACTAGACATTTAAACTCTTAGGAATTTACTGAGCATTTAAGATTTTGACGTTTATAAAATCCTCTTCAACTCACAAAACGCCTGAACACCTTTCTGGTAAAAACGGCAAAAAGGGTGAACATTAGGATCTTATAACGCATCTCAGGAATAAGACTTAAACCTGAGTGTGCTAACCTTATTTATGTTTCCGAAAATCTAGTTTCACAAGGAAACTTATATAAGTCATGTTTTAAAAGAATCAGTAGCAATGATCTAACACATAAAGATTTAAAGATTTAGCCTACCATTGGCATGCCTTTATATAACATAAAAATTAAATAAAATACAAAAATCTAAATACTTACAGATGAATGTTTGAACACCAAGAACACTTATATTATCAAGCACAAAGAGATTTTACAAAAGGGAGTTTAAAGAGAGCAGATGGAGAAAAGAGAGGCGAGTATTTTACTCTAGCATGATTTACAAAAAAAGAAACTAGTCTTATATATAAGAGAAAATAAAAACTATTACAAACTTGCATTATAAAAGCAAATATAAAAGATGTTTTAAATATTTGGACTGTATTGTCCGCTAATCTATTACAAGGGTCCACTGAGAAAAGTGGAGAAGAAAATCTTATCTCTTTATCTTTACTCTGTCGGTCTTATCCTGCAAGAATTGAGCTTTGAATTTTGAATGCTTTAAGCAATTCTTGAAGCCTGTATAGGTTGACCAGTGTTTCTGTATTTTCACTGGATTGAAAATATGGATCATTAATAATCATTCTTTTGACTTCTCTTATTTTATTTTTGATGATCTTTATTTTATGCTTGACGGTGGCGGTTAAATTCATACTTCCACTGCCTTCATATAGAATAGGATTATAGTATGGATTCCATAAAATATGTGGAAAATTCATGTCCATAAAATATAATATCATTTTAATCTTTGAATTTCTCTATTAGAGATTCTTTTAGTATATCAAAAGACACACTCAATTCTAGATTATCTTCCTCTTGGTCTTGAGCTTCCTGATCAGAAAAGATATTTTCTGTATCTTCTTTATTGCTGGAATGAGATAACATAGAAGTATTAGATTTTGAACCTGAATCTGTATTCTTAAGGTTTCTAAAGAAATCACTCTTCACTTCTTCAATATATATTTTGATCATTTTTTGTTTGGAAAATTTTCCCGAATATTTTTGGGAAATTCTTCTAAAGGGACTATTAGAATCCTTTTCTTCCTCTTTTTTGTTTTCTTTTTGAAGTTTATAAAACTTGATCTTCTCCTTAAGATTATTAATAGTTGATTGAGAATATAATTCTCCTGAATCAGGATCAATTCTTGTCATTTTGTCCCACATTTTGTATGACTAATTCTCCATAAACAAGGAGTACCATTTTCGGTATAACCGAATTCTGGTGTCCATTTCCATATCCATGGAATACCTAATTCTATAAACAAATGGCAATGAGTTTGACCTTTTATTAAACTTTTTTCAATAGAGGGGTATTCTAGGGTTCATTCCTCCATTAAACTTTTATAATTTTCTAGTAGAATATTTATTGTGGTACCAAATATTTTCCACCAATCATAAAACCAATTATTAACTGGGTGATGTGAACAATTGTTACATATCTTGATAAGCCAAGTATGTTTTTTCTTCTTATTTTCAAAGAAAAGGGCTTTATAAAAACCTTCAATATACTCCCAAAAATTAAATTTATAAGTATGTCTTTGGGTGGGATACATAGCTTCTTTTTCAATAAGTGGAGATATTCTCAATTCTTCAAGAGATTTAATCTTTTTGATAGTAAATTTTGAGTAAGCATACTCATTTATATGGTTATTTCTAGAACTAAAATGTTCAATATCTACACTTTCCAATGCTTTAAGCATTTGTTCATAAAATCTTCTTGGTTTATATGAACCACATGTAAAAGTTTCATTAGAAATATATCTATCCATAGTAGTCCATGAACTATCTTTCCATTGAATATCTTTTTCTTCTACAAGAAGAATTAGATCTCTGGATTCACTTCTCTTGAAGAGTATATTACTCTTCCCAAACAACATTTGTATATGAAGATTCTTCCTTATTCTCAGGAGTATATTCTTGAGATTTCTTTTTTAAAAATTCTTGAAAATCTCCATATAATGGATGATTTTTATCAGACATATTTCCAAAAATATTTTGAGAAATAAGTTTCTGTTTACCATGTTGGGCAATAACTTGAGGAGTTCTTCTTCTTCCTCTTCCCCTATTATTAGGGAAATATGATCCTCTTTCTGATTGACTCATATCTGTAGTCATGAAAGAAATTCTCAGGTTAAATAATCAGACAAATTATTGTCTTTTTCTTGTTTATAAACAATTTCAAATCAAAAGGGATTAATAAGCTTACCATCTAGTAAACATTTGTTTAGAAATATCATGTTTAAAATCCTTTTTAAATAAAGCTTTTGCTGCTTGACAATCTATTTTTATAATAAATTTTTGATTATATAAATCATCTTGAAATTTTATAACACATTTAACTATAGAAATAATTTCTTTAGCTATAGTTGCATAGTTCTTTTGTGCAGGATTCAATTTTCCTGAATAAAATCTAACAAGTATTTCATTCTTATCTTTTGGATTTATTTGTTTTAGAATTCCTCCAAATCCTAGATCTGAAACATCTGTTTCAATTATTTTTTCCCATTGAGGATTTGCAAGCATAAGACAAGGAATATTTTTTACTTTTTCTTTTATAAGTTTAACAGTTTTGGTATGTTCATCTGTCTGAGGAGAAGGATTCTTTTTTAAGTTTATCATATAAGATAATAGATATTTTTAAAATATTTTCAATAAAGGAAGAAACATAATTTAAACTTCCTAAAAATCTTTGTAATTGTGTTTTATCAGTAATTATATCTGGAAATTTATTCCCAAATTTCATACTTTTTTGTATACAAATTATTTTTCCATTATTAATATTATGTCCTAAAAATCTGACGTTTGTTTGAAATAAATTCATTTTAGATTTTGATATAACAAGACCGTTTTGCACAATTAATTTTCTAAATATTTCTAAATGTTTGAAGTGAGTTTCAATATCTTTAGAAAATATAAGAATATCATCAATATAAACAATTATAAAATTGCTATATGGGATAAATATATCATTCATAATTTGTTGAAATTCTGATGGAGCATTTTTTAAACCAAAAGGTAAAACTGTCCATTCATAGTGTCCTATTGGGACATTAAAAGTTGTTTTATATCTATTGGCTTATTCTATTTGTATTTGCCAATATCCTGATTTTAAATCAAATTTTGAAAAAATTAAGGCTCTAAAAAGTCTATTTATAAGATCTTTTTTATTTGGAATGAGATGCCTAATCCATTTTAAAACCTTATTAAGAGGTTTATAGTTTATAACTAGCCTTGGTACACCTCTTTCTTGTTTTGAGTGTTTATTAACATAGAAAGTCGTACAAGACCTTGAAGATTTAGGAGTTATTATTTTTTTATCAAGAAGAGATTTTATCTCTTGTTTACATAATTCTAAATATTCAGTTTTCATTTGACATGATTTAGATTTAGAAGGAATGTTTTTTTCTTTAAAGTCTTATGAGGAAGAGAAATAACATGTTTCTTTCTATCCCAGAAAATATTTGGATGATCATCACAAATTTCAAGAGAAAATTTATTATAAGTAAATTGTATTTTTTCTTGTAATTTGGAAATTTTTAATTTTTCTTCAATGGTAAGAGAATTAATTTCTTCTTTTAAAGAATTTATATAGAATATTTTTCTATCCATTTTTTCTTTTATTTCATAAAAAACCTTCTGGATAGGTTAATTGAAAAACTGAAAAATAATTGGTTTATTTTTATAAGTATCAATTATACCCTTTTCATCAATACGGGTTAAAGAATATATATTATGTATAAAAGGTAAGCCATAAATATGTTGACTTGAAATGTCTTTTGCAAGAAGAAAGCTAGTAGGAATGAAGCTTCCATTTTTACAAATTAGAGTTTCTGGTATTTTATAACTAATATCTAGATAACCTCCTCCTACATGTGAGAGAGAATGTGTTGTTTTATGAAAAAATCTTGAAGGAATTAATCCTTCTTGTATAACATTTAAATCCGCACCACTATCAATCATGACAGTAAATTCTTTTTGATAATTATTATCAATTAAGAGAGTAATTTTTGTATACATTTTTTGTGATGTGAACATATTCATTATTTGAATAATTTCTTTTGAAGATTTATTTTTATCTATTATTGACAAGAAATTTTCTTCTTGTTCTTTTGTTTTTTTAAATTCTATTTCCATAAAATTTTTATTTTCTATGATAGATATTCTATTATGAATATTTATATTCTCTTTATAAAGATTTTTTACTTCTATTTTAAGATTATCAATTTCTATTAATAAATCTTCAATAGTTGTAGGATTTTTATTTCCATATTTTTGTTTTAACATTCTATGTACTTCTTTCATAGAATATGTTTGATTTGGAATAGAAATATTGATCTCTTCTTTTTTGAAATTACTTGTAGACGGTGTATTTTCAATTTGATCAATGATTTTTAACATTAATTCAGAATTTTTGATATTTTTTAGTAATTCTATAAAAGAATTATCATCTATAACATTAATATTTAAATCTTGAAATTGAGATAAAAGTTTATAAAACTCATCTCCTTTTTCATCAGTATTATTGATATGATTTATATAAGGTTGTCCTTGCATACAATTTTACATTCTTCATTATCTGAAGAAAGAATTTCTTCATCTATATCTTCATTATAATATGATTCATCTTCTGTTTTATTATCTAAATCAGATTCTATCATTATTTGTAATAAAACTTGTTTGATATTTATTGAAGTAGAAGATATTATTTTCTATTTCTTCTGTTATTAATTAGTTGTTTTCTATTTTTTCTGTTATTGATTAGTTAGCTTTCTATTAGGATTCCATTATCTCTCTAAGTGTGTATTAAATTATCTTTCAACCCCAACTCTTAGCTAAGCTTTTCATTAATGCAATTATCTTTTCTCTCTCTTACTCTGTCTCTCAACATGGTATCAAGAGCCAGAGTCTTCTCTCTCTGAGCTCACGTTGCGTTTCAATGGCGCAGATATCTCTTCCCATTTTTACTACTCTCACTCTTCGACTGGATTGATCCAATTTTTCCTACTGGAGATCGCAAGTACTGGCTACTGTTACAGCCCATGGTTTTGACCAATTTCTTCTTGGTGATGATGATTCTATTCCTCAGGAGTTTGTCATGGATGGTGATGGTGCTAATTGTCGAAGCTCTTTGTTTCTGGAATGGATCAGAAAGGACCAGTTTCAGAAGAGCTGGCTTCTTACTTCGATTTCTGAATCTATGTTAGGGTTTGTAAGTAGGTTCATGCCTTTGAGATCCGGCGTGCCTTGGAACAATTATTTCGTTCGCAATCGAAGGCGAAAGCTATGAGTATTCTTTTTCAGCTGCAAACATTGAAGAAATGAGATTTACAAATTGCCGATTTTATCATGCAAATACAAAATCTAGCTGATCAATTGTGTGCAGCTGGTCAATCTCTCAGCGATGATGAATTGATTTTGTACATCTTAAGTGGTCTAGGATCTGAATTCGAGAGTGTGGTTGTAAATTTGACCATATGCAGTGACGAGCTTTCTCTCTCGGAGGGTCAATTTGTGCTGCAGACACATGAAATGCGCCTAGCTCAAACCACCACTATTTTTGCTCAAGTAGCTCAGGTTCAGCCCTCAGCTCAGTATGGTGTAGCTCGTAGTACTCGAGGTGGTTATCCTTCCCGTGGCTGTGGCTGTGGGCGATTCTTCAGAGATGGTCGTGGTGTTGTGTGTCAATTGTGTGGTAAAAGTAACCATGTTGCTGCGAAGTGCTATAGGAGGTTTGATGTCTCCTTCCATGGTTTGGAAAACTCTGCTCCTCTTCAAGCTAATCTATTAAGTGCTTCCAATGCACATTCAAAATCTTCTGGTTCTAACTATCCTATTGTTAGTGATGCTTTCTCATCGTTGTCTGATTGGATTGTTAACAGTGGGGCCACTCATCATGTTACATCAGCCTTGGAGAACCTTCATTTGCAAGCTCCCTACAGTGGTAAGCAAAGTTTAATTGTTGGTAATGGTGCATCAATCCCTATCTCACATATTGGTACATCTTCATTTCCTGCCTTAAATTCTTCTCATATTCGTTTGAATAATGTCTTATTCGTTCCTAATATAACCAAAAACTTGTTAAGCATATCTCAATTTCTTCTTGACAATGATGCCTTTATTGAATTCCATACCTCTTGTTACCTTGTCAAGGACCTGAAATTGAAACAGGTGCTGCTGAAATGAGTGCTTAAAGATGGACTGTACCAGCTTGATTTCTCTGCTTTCACTCCTCCATCCTCTCTCTCTGCCATGGTATCATCTTCATCACCTCATATTATGTCTTCCAATAAATCTTATGGTGTTGTTTTTATATGGCATAGACGTTTAGGCCATCCTTGTTCTGCTACTCTCAATAAAGTGTTGCACTCTTTGAATGTTCCTGTTCCAAATCTGAAATTATTTTGTGAAGCTTGCAAATTAGGGAAATTCCATCAAATGCATTTTAAGTCTACTATGCATTCTACTTCAAAACCTTTGCAAATTGTTCATAGTGATGTTTGGGGTCCCTCTTCTTCTATATCTAAAGAAGGCTACAAATACTATATGTTGTTTGTTGATGACTATACTAGATACTCTTGGATTTATCCCCTTCAAGCCAAGTCTGATGTTGCTCTTATTTTTAAGAATTTTTTGCCTCTCGTTGAAAGACTTTTTCAAACCAAACTCACTAGTATTCACTGTGACATAAGGGGTGAGTTTAGAGTGCTTTTACCTTTCTTAACCTCTCTAGGTATCATTGTTAGACGTTCATGCCCATACACTCATCAACAAAATGGACTTGTTGAAAGAAAACACCAGCATGTGACTGAATTAGGGCTATTTATGCTTAGTCAAGCCTCTATGCCTATGAATTTCTGTTGGGAAGCCTTTCAAACTGCAACATTTCTCATCAACAGATTACCTACTGATATTCTTGGTGGTCATTCTCCATATTATATGATTTTTCACAAATTTCCAGATTACTCATTCTTAAGAGTTTTTGGCTGTGCTTGCTATCCATTCCTTACTCCTTATAATCAGAATAAGCTCCAATTTAGAAGTCACAAATGTGTATTCATTGGTTATAGTATGGAGCATAAAGGATATAAGTGTCTGCATCCAAGTGGGAGAATATATATTGCTAAAATAGTTAGCTTTGTTGAGTCTGAATTTCCCTATTCTTCTCTATTTACTACTGATTCCAAATTTTTCACACAAACACACGTGTCTTCTTCTCTCCATCTTCTTCTTTTGTCTATTGCCATAACCATAAATCCTCCATCATCACAGTCTGGTACAGCTTCCTGTCCATCTACTAGCTCTCCTTTCTCAGGTACTGATTCTCATACTCATCTTTCTTCTGACATTCCATCTACCGTTGCACCTCCCTCTCTTAACATTCACCCTATGCTCACAAGGTCTAAAAATAAGCCTAGCACTCTTAATGTCAATCTATTCAACCAAGAACCTCTTACTGTTTCTGAAGCTTTAGCTTCACCACACTGGAAGCTTGCAATGGAGGATGAATTCAAGGCCTTGATATCAAACAAAACATGGAAACTGGTCCCTAGTCATCCGGACATTCACCCGATCACTTACAAATGGATTTTTAGGATTAAGAAGAATTCTGATGGTAGCATTAATTAATAAGTACAAGGCTAGATTGGTTGCAAGGGGATTTCAACAAAGGGCTGGAATTGATTACTTTGATACGTTCAGCCCCTGTGGTTAAACCATTCACCATAATATTGATATTTACATTGGCTGTGACTAGAGGATGACAGATTCAACAGATAGATGTGAATAATGCCTTTTTAAATGGTGACTTGAAGGAGGTTGTGTACATGTTTCAGCCTGAAGGATTTGTCGATGCTAGCTTTCCTTCTCATGTTTGCAAGCTGGAAAGATCTTTATATGGCTTGAAACAGGCTCCAAAGGCCTGGTATGATAAATTGAGAGATTAATTTACTTCTTTAGGCCTTCAAAAGTCGATAGCAGATCATTTTCTGTTTCACTCACAAAGCTGGAAAGTTGCTTATTGTTTTAGTATATGTGGATGATATCCTAATTACCGGGGATGATTCACGCATGATTTCAGATCTGATTCACAATCTCAATTCCAGATTCTCCCTCAAGCATCTTAGGAAAGTCAGCTATTTTCTAGGTATTGAAGCACATCGAACATCAGCTGGAATTCACCTTTCACAATCCAAATATATTAGGGATGTCATTCATCAAGCTGGCTTATCAGATTGCCAACCCAGTCATACTCCTTATCTTGCTGGGCAGAAGTTAGCTCTCAATGATAGTGTCGTTTTTGATCAGCCATCTCTTTATAGAAGCATTGTTGGCAACCTTCAATACCTCACAATTACAAGGCCTGACTTGTCTTTTATTGTCAACAAACTAAGTCAGTATCTCATTCAACCAACTATCAAACATTGGACAGCTTGCAAAAGGGTGTTAAGGTACTTGCAAGGTTCTCAAAACACAGGGCTGCCATTCAAACCAGTATCCAGAATGATCTTGGAAGGTTTTGCAGATGCTGATTTTGCCAGCAATGTAGATGATAGAAAAAGCACTAGTGGCCATTGCATTTTCTTAGGCTCAAATCTGCTGACATGGGACAGCAAGAAGTAGCATGTAGTTTCCAGAAGTAGCACAGAGGCAAAATATAGATCACTTGCATTGGCTACTACAGATCTTCTTTGGATCAAGTCATTGCTTATTGAGTTGGGTCTATCTATTGCTTATCCTACACTTCTTTGGTGTGACAATGTTAGGGCTATTAAGCTGGCTTTTAATCCTACTTTTCATGTTCGTACTAAGCATATAGAAGTCGATGTTCATTTTTTAAGGGAAAAAGGTGCAAAGTAAGGAGTTGGATGTTCAATTTGTTCCTACGGAGTTGCAGGTTATTGATATCCTAACTAAGCCATTGTCTGCTGGGCGGTTTAGCTCCCTCTCGACCAGATTAACTCTTGTTGATCATCCGGGATAGAAACGCAATGGAGCGTATTGGAGTAGAAGATATTATTTTCTATTTCTTCTGTTATTAATTAGTTGTTTTATGTTTCTTCTGTTATTGATTAGTTAGCTTTCTATTAGGATTCTATTATCTCTCTAAGTGGTATTAAACTATCTTTCAACCCCAACTCTTAACTAAGCTTTTCATTAATGCAATTATCTTTTCTCTCTCTTACTTTGTCTCTCAACAATATTATCATCAATTTTTAATTCATTTTGGAAAGTTTATTTCTTCCCATTTAATGGCTCCTCTAGTAGAAATATTAGATTTATTAAAATTTGTTTCAATAAGAATAGTTTCATTAATAGTTTTATCCATTAATTTACATCTTAGATTCATAGTATATAAAGGTTTATAGTATATTTTATAACATATACAAATTATTTCAGAACCTTGAATATAACGCACTTAGTATATTATTATCAGTAAGAGATAAACATAGATCAAGATAAACATCAAAATATATTGGTTCATGTGCAAAACTAAATTGAATTATTCCCATTAAGGATTTATTCCAAGCTTTATTTCTACCATCTCTTAAAGCTGCTATAAAACTTTCTAGTAAACTTTTTAATGTTAAAGGTTTGAAAGCAATTTGCACTAAACCAATATGTATGTAATTATGTGTTTTAATAAAAGGTAAAATGTCCTTTTTATCAAGTAAATTTAAAATTATTTATTGATTATCAAGTAGAATAGGTGATTCAGTGGTTTTAACTAATTGTTTAAATCCTCTTTTTTCAAAATTTCCTAATTGGTAAATTTTATTTGGTTTAACTTTAGGAATAGTTCAATTATTTAATAATTCTAAATTTTGTGGAATATCATATTCCTTTGTCATACTGTTTTTAACAATCAATAGAACAAGCGGTTTATAAAAAACCTTTAATAAATAATGATTTAAAAAATATAACTCAAATAGAAGAAGGAACTGCTCAAATTCAATTTTCAAATGAACAGAAAAAATTATTACTTCCATCTTCTATATCTAGAACAAATTTTATATTTAAAACTAGAACAACAGATTCCTATATTTCACCTTTAGATTATTGGGTAGATTTACCACAAATATTTAGAGCTTCTTCTTCTCAAATAAGAGAAGAAATAGAATCTGAAAGAAATAAAAAATATAATGAAGAAGTTTTTATTGACAAAAATAATATTGTTAGAGATTTTAACTATGAAAATATCCATAAAGAAAGTGCACTATGTCTGATGCCCCATTTAGTCTTTAATGATGAATACATAAATAAATTTTTCTAAAGGATCACCTGCTAGACAGGATATTAGTAAAGAATTTAAAAATATTAGATGGATACTTTTTAGAAAATGGTTTTTTGAAAATTTCTCTGAAAACCTTGAACAAATTCAAGAAGAATTTTATACATATTGTAAAGAAAAAAAATACAATAATATTATTTGTTCCTTGGTTTATGAAAAATTATATTATAAACCAGATTTCGGTATTAGAAAGAACATATAAGTTAACGATTGGTAAAAAATATTTGGTACTACAATAGATATTCTACCACAAAATTATAAAAGTTTAATGAAGGAATGGACCCTAGAATCCCCCTCTATTGAAAAAAATTCTATAAAAGGTCAAACTCCTTGTCATTTTTTTATAGAATCAGGTATTCCATGGATATGGAAATGAACACCAGAATTCCGTTATACCGAAAATTGTACTCCTTGTTTATAGAGAATTAGTCATACCAAAATGTGGGACAAAATGACAAGAATTGATCCTGATTCAGGAGAATTATATTTTCAATCAACTATTGATGATCTTAAGGAGAAGATCAAGTTTTATAAACTTCAAAAAGAAAACAAAAAAGAGGAAGAAAAGGATTATAATAGTCCCTTTAGAAGAATTTCCCAAAAATATTCGAGAACATTTTCCAAACAAAAAATGATCGAAATATATATTGAAGAAATGAAGAGTGATCTCTTTAGAAACCTTAAGAATACAGGATCTATCTCTAAATTTGTCAAAATGTTCGATATATATACACATTAATATTAAATGATGTTTATAAATAGTATTTTATTTTTGTTTCAAATCAATATCAATTAGCGTCAAGTATACGTACAATTAATATTTATGATAAAATTATAAAATATCCCTATCATCATTATTTCTTGTAAAAATAATTTCGATATATATATGTGAAAATCCAAGCAAAAATTGGTAAGGGATGCCACTGAATATTCACACACTTGTTACTCAATTCAGTTGGAAGAAAAAATGTCATTACACTTTTAGCAGATTAAGTTTTTCCTTTTATGGTTGATCTATGAAATGATATTTCTTCTGCTAATGTTGAGCGACAGTCCTTTAGTCGATACTCAGCCTCCAGTTCCAGGCAGCCACCCTTGCAGAAGCAGCTGAAGAGACAAGAAGGGTGGAGACTGAAGTTTTTGCAGCGATCGAGTTTTCAGTGCTGCATACAGTGGAAGTTGCAGGAAACCAACAAGAGCTGCAAGAACCCATTCTTGCAGCTGAAGCTGACGAGGTTACAAGACCGGCCGAGGAGACGGGGTCTTTGCTGAAGACTTCAGGTGAGGTTGTTGTTCAGACAACACTCTCTGAGGAAGAGAAGACCTCTGAAGGGGCGGTTGTTGAGACAGTACCCTTAGAGGATGCTGAAAAAGAAGCAGAGGTAAGATTAGTTTGATCTAACTTTTATATTGAAGTGGATGACCCAAAAAAATTGTTTGTATCATCAGTTTGCTAAGCATTTGGTAAATGTAATTCTTGTAAGTGTAACATATAGATTGACATAGAAGGTTTATGTTTATTAGATCAATCCATCCTGTC
Organism: Scutellaria barbata; assembly: GCA_028654395.1. Taxonomy (NCBI): domain Eukaryota; kingdom Viridiplantae; phylum Streptophyta; class Magnoliopsida; order Lamiales; family Lamiaceae; genus Scutellaria; species Scutellaria barbata. Next base: position 7,431,472 of record CM053650.1, read on the forward strand.
AGGCCAGGAATGCAGGTTTAAAATCTGATACTTCTATGTTATCTCATTCCAACAATAAAGAAGAACCAGAAAATATCTTCTCTGATCAGGAAGCTCAAGATCAAGAGGAAAATAATCCAGAATTGAGTGTCTTTTGACATACTAAAAAAATCTTTAATAGAGAAATTCAAAGATTAAAATAATATTATATTTTATGGACATGAATTTTCCACATACTTTATGGAGTCCATACTATAATCCTATTCTATATGAAGGCAGTGGAAGTATGAATTTAACCGCCACCATCAAGCATAAAATAAAGATCATCAAAAATAAAATAAGAGAAGTCAAAAGAATGATTATTGATGATCCATATTTTCAATCCAGTGAAAATACAGAAACACTGGTCAACCTATACAGGCTTCAAGAATCGCTTAAAACATTCAAAATTCAAAACTCAATTCTTGCAGGATAAGACCGACAGAGTAAAGATAAAGAGATAAGATTCTCTTCTCCACTTTTCTCAGTGGACCCTTGTAATAGACTAGTGGACAACACAGTCCAAATATTTAAAATATCTTTTATATTTGCTTTTATAAAGTAAGTTTGTAATAGTTTTTATTTACTCCTATATATAGGACTAGTTTCTTTTTTGTAAATCATGCTAGAGTAAAATACTCGCCTCTCTCTTCTCCCTCTGCTCTCTTTAAACTCCCTTTTGTAAAATCTCTTTGTGCTTGATAATATAAGTGTTCTTGGTGTTCAAACATTCATCTGTAAGTATTTAAATTTTTTTATTTTATTTAATTTTTATGTTATATAAAGGTTTGTCAATGGTAGGCTAAATCTTTATGTGTTAGATCATTGCTACTGATTCTTTTAAAACATGACTTATATAAGTTTCCTTGTGAAACTAGATTTTCGGAAACGTAAATACTAATGAAAGGTTAGGACATTCAGATTTCAGTCTTATTATTGAGATGCGTTATAAGATCCTAATGTTCACGCTTTTTGCCCTTTTTATTAGAAAGGTGTTCAGACGTTTTGTAGGTTGAAGGGGATTTTATAAATGTCAAAATCTTAAATGCTTAGTAAATTCTCAAGAGTTTATATGTTTGGTAAAATTACCCTTTGGTCTTTAGTTTTTACATATCTTGGGAAACATATGGTATCAGAGCCATATGTTGTGTCGTTTATCATATTTAAACCGTTGGGACATCTCAGATACGAATCATTACTTTTTGATTTTTGCAATATTATTCATGAAATGGAAAAACAAAATTACAATCCATTCTTGACTTCGTTTTTGGGTTACTCCGTTCATGAAGTTTGCAATTTATTGCAATTGATGACTTTTTAATTTACTGTGACAGACAATAAAGTCAACAAAAAAAGATTAGGGTAAAATTATAAATTTTAAATCACAATTTTTGTAATGAAATTAAAAAATCAAAACTAAATTGATAGTTTGTATAATTTTTTTTTCACAAATTCTTCCATGCATCAGGTGCATGGTCTAAAATCCATGCAATTTGGGTTAATCCGATTTGGATCCGTGAGTTTTGTTCTTTTATTATTTTTTATTTTATGTGTTGACCTTTCTTAGATAAAAAAATAGAATTTCAGCAAAATTTGTACATGAATATCTTTATATGATATTCGTAAGACCTTTATATATATTCATATTTGTGCATAAAAATCTTATAAATATCAAATAAATGTATTAATGTATAAAGTTTGTTGAATTTTTTTTTTCAAAGTTACAGTACATAAAAATCACAACAATACAAGATAAATGTCACATCAATACAATATAAAAGTTTTGGTCTGTAACCAAAAAAATAATAATAATAAAAAAAAATTATAAATTCAAATCGATCTGAATTGCATGTGCATCAATTGCACACCAAACTCTCTTTTTTTTTAGTTAATCCTTTATGGGAAAGCTTACCAAGATGTGGATAACTAAAATGATAGATGAAGTTATGATGATCACTTTAGCTATACTAATGTTTGATCGCGGGTTACTTCTTATTTGGTCCCCTTACAATTGAATTTGGTCGTTTCAATTCCATACCAATCATCACAATATAATATCAACATACATATCTCAAAATTGGATCAAAATTGAAAAAATAAAAGATAATAAGAAGAGCTAAATTAAAATACATAAAATTGATAGTAAAAAAAGTGAATAAGATCTAAGGCCTAAGTTACACTATGAAAATTGATGTTTTCCTAAATAATAAATCAGACTTCGAAATTAGGAAATTTAGATTCAATTTGAGATTTGTGAATATTATAAGGATATGGTTGGAAATGAATTCACATGATAAGATTTTGGACTTTAAAATCCTAAAATTATGTTAGTTTAAGGTTTCATGAGTCAGGATTTGAGATTTAAAAATTTAAAAATTCTTATTTGAAGTCTCTGACAAATAAAGATTGTAAAATCCATTCAAATACTAACCTATTTTACAAAAAAAAAAAAAACACTATAATTAATTTTATACCCTAACATATTAATATACAGATTCCAATACACACATAATTTCTATTATTACAATTATTCAATTATTATCATTACATCAACTAACAATATAATATTATTTCTACACACTTTTTTTTTTTATAACATTGATTTGATATCAACAATAATAATCTTGCCTTAAAAAATCTTCAAACAAATACAAATTTTAACTATTCATTTTTATTTAAAAAACCCAAAATTTCAAATTCTAATTTCCCAAATCCTACATAATGTTTGTGTTCATATTTAAATTCGGATCAAAAAACCTAAATACAATCATTACTACTTATATTTAATCATCCAATCATCACTAAATACACATTTTCATAATAACACATCATATCAACCCTCATTTTTACAATTAAATATGATTAGATCTTTTATTTTAATTTAGTGTTTCATCTTATATTCAATTACTTTAATTTAGGTCATGTGTTAATTAATAATGTCATCTTTACACTTGTAAATATATGATATTGAAAATATCGGGATTCATCTATGTTCATCCATCTCTTTTCCCATCAACGTTTCTTTTCTTCTTCTTTTATGGGTGAAAAAGGGCGTTTGGGCGGCAGAAAGATGATTAGGACAAATTACCTTGCTTCAACTTCTTCACATGATTCAATTTCATAATCACAACCTTATGTATTATACAAAGATTTCCTTTTCATTTTGAAAGATTAATTAGGGTCTGGATTTATGGGATTAGCCCCAAATCGATTTGGATCTCAAATTAAAGCCTAACTTTTTAACTAAATTAAACATAAAATTTTAAAAAAATAAAAAGAAAATTAGGAAGAGAGAGAGAGAGTTGAGGAATGGGGACAAGCATGAAAACATGCGGAATAAAGCGGTCCCTCATCCTATTCTCTCTCTCTCAAACTATCTATACACACACATAATATCATCTAAATAGATATATATATATAATATTGTGGAGTCATCTTCTTGAAATGTAGCTAGCTAGGTAGCCTCATCCTCGTTTGTTTAGATTTAATTTCCTCCAACAATCCAATTATAGCTTCCTACGCAGGTGAGCCTTCTAACCTTAATGGAAGAAGAATTATTCTTCTCACTTTTTTTTGCATGGAACCTAATTCTAAACTATAATCTCTTCAACTTATTATTAATATTATTCCAACGACTTAATTATATTTTTATGAGTTAAGCGATTTGTTAAAGCTACATGCATGGATCATCTTCCTCTCAAACAAACATATATGACTCTGTTCTGTGTTCTGTGACTGTATATATATATATATATATATATATATATATATATATATATATATGTCTTTAATATATTATTTTATGGATTTAGAGAGATATAAGGTGTTTGAATTATGTGTAGTATATGAGAAAATTAATTCCAATGAATATTTACACCAACATTTCAAAGTTGGTGAATTGAACTCGTAATATCTTTGTTAATGGGTAAAAATGAATTAGAACTTAAATAAAATTATGGAGGATTATTGAAATTTTATCAGTTGAGTTAAAGAGGGATGAAAAGAAGTGATATGGCATATATATATATATATATATATATATAAAATAGCAGACAAGCAGACAAGAGGGTCACACTTCATCTCTCAAACCCACACATCAACCTGCAAAACCCTTTAAGAATGTTTTTTACTTTTTTTTTCTTTTTTTTTTTCCTGCACTGCGTAAGGCTGCAATTCTTTATTTTTTTATTATTATTTTTTTCTGTCTCAACTTTTTTATTTTATTTTATTTCCTTATCTTCCAAAACAAGCGCGTGCTCGATTTAGTTAACGTCAACTAAGCTTGTCCCTTTTGACACTAGATGCACTAACATATTTAACCATAAAAAAGAATATAAAATCCCTAAATTTTGGATCAAAAATATTAATAGTAATAGTTTGAGATAAAGTTGCGTAAATTTCTTAATTAATAAATATTTAAATTAATGATACTTAATTGAAAATAAAATATTGAAATCATCCAACGGAATATATACTAATTGTACATACAAACTATAAGTCTATAACTACTGCTCTAAAGCTTGAAAGAGGAATTAAAACTCATGCTCAATTTCCTCTACAAAGTTAATGATGTTCAATGGTGGTGTCGTACTACAAAGTTTGTGAGTGTTCAAATTTTTATTTTTATTTGGTTTTGCATATTTTATTTTACAAATAAACACCAATTTTTGTAAATATTTTCATAAATATATTTTACTGAAGATAAAATGCATTGATATATTTAAATAAACAGTTTACTATTTAATTCAAAGCATCATTCTTAAAAATCTCAGTTCCATCAATGGAAAATAAAAAACTACCAAACAATTGAATTAATTGAGCACTGCAAAGGGCAATCAATTTTACATACAATTAAGTGCGAGTTTCACAGATTAAGTGAGTTGTAATGGTATAGGGTTTCATATATTTCACGAAATATATTTGTAAGAATATCTTTTATAAGTTTTGTATATACATAAAATTATAAATCCCTAAAGATTTACTTTAAGCATCTATATCATTAATATATATACATAAAAAATGATCATATAAAACGATTTCACAGATATAATTTCCGTGAGAAGGAATCTTAATCTAAAAAACATTCCAAAATCATCCCAGATAGAAAGTGATACATGTATTAAAACTGGAATTTTAGTTATGCATATAAAACTAAATAATTAATTAGAGTAAAAAAAAAAAAAAAGGTATATAATGGAGTGTGATATAGGCAGAAGACAAAATGATTAGGGTGGGATGTTGGAAGGTAGGGTCTCATGTTAATTATTATTCAAAAATAGAAATAGAAAAACATATTCTTGAAATCACGCCTTGATTACCTTTTGGAGATCAAATGTCAAGCCTTGCCTCACCACCAAATTACCTCTTCATCATTATATCTCTCACTACCACTTGTCACCTTTTCATTTGTACCTTTCTCTCTCTCTATCTCTGCTACTATTCCTGTATATATGATAATTCAGAGATGATGGAGTGAGTAAAAGCTAGGCAGAGATGGGGTGGTGAATTTGATAGAGAAGATGCAGGAGATTAATGGAGGTAGAAGGGAATCTTCTTCTTCTTCGTGTGTTCCTCCGGGTTTTCGGTTTCATCCAACGGACGAGGAGTTGGTAGGCTATTATCTGAGGAAGAAGGTGGCTTCACACAAGATTGATCTTGATGTTATTACTGATATTGATCTCTATAGAATTGAGCCATGGGATCTTCAAGGTAACCAATTATTTTATCATTAGGGTTTTGGATCTCTTTTCTCCACTCTAACCTAATTGATGATATTAATATATATGAATGGACAGAAAAATGTGGAATGGGATATGAAGAGCAGAAAGAGTGGTATTTCTTCAGCCACAAAGACAAGAAATACCCAACGGGGACGAGGACGAACAGGGCCACCGTGGCCGGGTTTTGGAAGGCAACCGGAAGAGACAAGGCTGTGTATGATAGGACCAAAGTGATAGGCATGAGAAAAACCCTTGTTTTCTACAAAGGAAGGGCACCTCATGGTCACAAAACCGATTGGATCATGCATGAATACAGGCTTCACACTCAAGACATTAATACCCCTCCTCAGGCATCTTCTTTTTCTTCCTTTTCCTACCTTATATATTTATACAAACGAGGGTGTTCTCGTAATATTAGACTTCTAATTGAATTTCAAAACATTAATTTAGGTGACCAAATATTGAGAATTATATATTCCAAACCTAAGAACCATATATGGCAGTCCCTCTCTCTCTCATTGATGCTTAAACTCATGAGAAAATTGTTCTCAAATTAATAATGTTGGCAGGATTTGAACGTTTGTATTTGTTAGGGCTCTATATTTTCCATCATTTGTGATTGACAAGATTTCAAAATTACTTCAAATTTTTTATAAAATTGTAATTGTATCCATTTTCTAATTGATTTATTCCATAGATTTAAGTAAAGATCCATGAGATGAATATAATATTGGTTATTCTATCCATATATAGGGGCCCAATTTCCCCCAACTTGAGAGCCTTGCCAACCTTTTTATGTATGCTTCTCTTTGCATGCTTCAATATTACACATTTTCTATCCCTTTCACCATTTTATGTCTCAATACCTCTTAAGTCAAAAAAAAAGCCTCGACTTTAGAGCAACTTTTATTGCATGAGGTTCTCACTAATTCAATATTTTACTCAAAAAAAAGTTGTCAAACTTTTTTCCTCCAACTACTACAAACCCTTCTCAAGTTTTCATGTTTTATTCTCTCTTCTTTGAGAAATAAACGAAACTTGGTCTCTTTAATTAGTCGAAAGACTGAACTGTCCTTATTAACCCTAAATACTCTGCTGTGCTCTAATGACACACTACCTTAAAACTCGTGACAAATTTGTTTTTAATCTTTCCAAGATTTTCTTTTGTTTAATTTGTTATTTAATTTAGTACGAGGATTATTGTCAATTTTGATCTTGTATGTAAAACTCTTTCCATTTTTTGACAATCTAAGTATACATTTTTCAATTTTGATCTTGTATATTTTAACTTTTTTCTATTTCAGTTATGTTTTTCAGTTTTGGTCCTATATATTTCAATTTTTTTCAATCCTAGTCCAATTTGATCGGTATTCCCAAAATCGTTGATGTCACGTGAGATTTTCCTGCAAAAACTGGAAAACGTATACTCGATTGTTCAAAAATGAAAAGGATCTTACATAAATGACCAAAATTGAAATTAATCATTTACTCTGAATACTAAATCTACATTGCCTTAACTATACTAGTTATGAAGTTGTTGCAGGAAGAGGGATGGGTGGTTTGTCGAGCATTCAAGAAACGAATGACGGGCCAATCAAAGACGAGCATTGAAGCCGGGTGGGATCCAACATACTACTACGATGAATCTACTAACTCTCTATCCCACAACTTGTGCAAACAGGAGATAGAAGCTCCTCTTGATCATCATAACCAACATTATGCGCAATCCGATCCATTTGTGCAGCTCCCACAGCTAGAGAGCCCTTCACTCCCACCATTGAAGAACCCTAGTCCAATATCTCATACCCCAAAATTATTAAATGATCATAACTCTGAAGATGATGTATGCATCAATAGGAGAAGTGATGATACCAAGAAAGTAACAGATTGGAGAGACCTTGACAAATTTGTGGCTTCTCAATTAAGCCATGGAGATGGATACAATGATGATGATCAGATATTAAATATCCATAGTGATTCAGATTTGGGGTTGCTTCTATTGCAAAGTGGTAGGGAAGAGGCATCTGCAGGGCCCAAGTTGAATGAGCTCTCTACTTCGGATTGCGATATTGGAATTTGCATATTTAATAAATGAATTATTGTGGAGCAAATGAAAAGGGCATAATTAATTATTCGATGCCTTTTACTATATTGATACATAAATATACAATATTGTTGTGAACATATATATTGCAATTGATAGGAGATAGTTCAATGTATGTTATGTATTTAAATATAAAGAATATGATGATTTAATTTTTTATACACTTGAGCACGTCATATATGGGACTAATCACTAATGTGATCCAATTGTCCAAGAATTTCAGTTAGATCATATACATGTGTAAAATTAAATTATTAATTAAGTTGTGGTAGTATCACATGAAATAATAAATTAATAAGCAAATTATAAATAGCCACCAAATTGTTTGGCTTGTGGTTACTTAAGGGTTTGCCGTGTATATATATATGCCATATAGGAGGAGGAAAAGGCTCAAGCATGATCAGAGTGTTTGGGTAAGTTTATTTAAAAGATGTTAAAGTGTTTGGTTAAATAAGATGATAGAGCTTATAAAATGTTAGTAATGACAATTGTGTAATTTCAATGATCAAATTTGAAGGTGTTTTAAAAAAAAAGATTTTATTTTCAAAATAAGCTGACATTCACTACTTACTTTTCTAAAAAGAGCTTATAAACTCCAAACATCTTATATTATGATGAAATAAGATCTTATTTTCAAAACTTAGAGGTGTTTGACTAAGCTTATCTTTAGAGCTTATAATTTCTTATATCTTATAAGGTGTTTTTTAAGCTGATAAGATATTTAATTTTGTTTAAAAATAAGTTGTTGAAGTATTTAGATAAATAAGATGTTAGAGTTTATAAGATATTAGTAATGAAAATTGTATAATTTAAATGATCAAATTTGAAGGTTTTTTTTTTTTTTTAAAAGATCATATTTTAGAAGTAAGTTGGGATTTTCTTATTTTTAAAAAGAATTTATAAGCTTCTAACATCTTATTTTCAAATGAAATAAGATCTTATTTTTAAAATTTAGCTAAAAACTTTGGAGCAGCTTATAAACTCGTCCAAACACCTCTTAATCAAATACTTTTGAGAAACTTATAAGTTCACCTAAACACCCTCATACTAAAAAAAAAAGCCCTTATAAACTCTTAAACACCTTATAAGATGTTTTAACTAGCTTATTAACTCATTCAGTCAATCCTCGATCTAGTACACATAAGATATATATAGTATTTTATAATTATTTTAATGCTTATAAATATGACCTCATCAATTTTATATATATATTATTGAAATAAAATTTTATTTTATTTAGTAAAATTTGATATCAATTTATATGTGTATTCAATTTCCTTTTGTTACTTTTTTTTTTTTCCTACTAATTAATTCTTGACGAAAATCTTAAAAATATATCTAGATAAGTTATAGGCCGATTTCTTATGTGTGCATGCATGCTCAGAATGAACTTTGATGCTTCATCCACTAATGTTTCCATTAAATGAGATAAGGAACTAATTTTCTATAAAATATTGAAAGAAGAATATAATATGAAGAATAAGCCAAAAGTGTAATTGAAAAGCGAAAAATATCTTTAATTTAATTGATTAAAGAAACCCAAAAGTAAACTGTAATCTTTATTTCACATTGGTGTTTCATCTAATATTCCAAAATAATCACCACACGTCAACTATAAAAGATAATATTATTAATTTACACAAGATATGAATAAAAAATAATAAAATATAAATTAAAAAATCAATTTAAAATAGATTATATAGTTGACAAAAGAACATCAACCATACAAATTTCAAAAATCAATTATGGGTCAAAAAGGGCTAAAGAGTTTGGTGAGAAAAGAACATGACATCCAATAGGAACTGAAAAAAAAAGTCAAGAGATTGAATGCGAAAAAGCATTAATATATATATATATATATATATATATATATATATATTAATAAGAGAGGTTACTCTGGTGTGGGGCCTACAATTGTCTAGCATGCGCAGGGCAACAAGCTTCTATTTCTACAAGCTTTGTCTCGAACACTCAACACACATTTCACTTTTTTTTTTCATTGTTTTTTTTTTTTCGTGAGTTGAGGGGTATATTTTTACAAAACGTTTTATATTTATATATCAAACTCCAACCACATAAGCCCAAAATTTGATTAATAAATTTTTTTATTTTAATTTGATGTTTTACCTTGATTCTATTATTTTTAATTTATATAATGTATTAATTAGTGATATGAATTTTATATTAATATGATGGTTATTTTGAAACACTAAATAAAATATCAATGTAGCTTGAAATTTTGGACTTCTTAGTTTTGCAAACACAAATATCAAGTGAAAGCTAAGAACTAAAAACTTAATATATGACTCTTAGAAAAAAAAAATTCTCTTAATATTTAAGAGTACAAACTTTCTTATAACCACTCTTTGAGGCTAAGAACTAATATTTAAAGCTAGTCGGATATGTTAATCGATATGTGCATAGAGGGTAAAAAATTATATCCATTGAAGGAAAACATATTAAATATAGACGGTTTGGTTTTAACCAAAAAAATTCAGTTAGGTTTGGATTTTAGATGTTTTTATTTTATTTGAATTTATTTTTTGCTCAAAAAATGAAAGAATAACAAAAACTAATACCTAGCTACACATGATACAACGACATATCACACAAACTTATACAAAATTTGAAATCATAAAACAAGTCTCATATTCAAATTCCAATTTTGAAGTTATTACAAACATTAAAACTTTAAAGTTTTAAATTTGACTCTAGATTGTATTTGGATAAACTAATTTGAAATTCACTCATATTACTCAAAAAAATAGTTTTAAAAAGAAAGTGATATTGAATTCGGAATTCATATCTATTCAAATACACTTAATTAATTTATTACCACAGATTTCAATTCCTTCGTCCAAAGACAACCTAAATAATGACATTGTGTGGCTAAAGACCGATGGGAATTAAATTTTTTAAAATTGAAAAATGAATTTATTCAATATATATCTTAATTAATTCAAGAAATTATTGAAGAAATATTATAGATTTTTCAGTTTTCGATTCAGTTAATCAAATCTAAAAATCGAATCCAACCAGACGTAACTAAAAATCTCGAAATCATAATCGAAAACTGAACCACATTTTCTATTAGATTTTCGATTCAATTTTAGTTCTATTCAAAAATAATCTTCTGTTTTAACATGTTTTTAATTTTATTTACAAAATAATGCTGCATACGGCCACATGTATTACATAATATGATTAATTAAATGATGACAATTTATTAAATAAAAGATGGAAAACCAGTTATTAAGAATTTCGAACTCCATAAGAATATGGCAGACACGCTTAGTCACTGATTCCTTGTAATCAGATATATTGACACCTAGACTTGTTAGAAAATTTAAGAAAATTATTGGAAAAAACAATTAAATTAGTCAATTTGTTTTCTTGCAAAAAACAATTAAATTAGTCCATTTTCTAATATATATCCTCATAAAATATGAGTACTTGTATTCTTCAACAGGTTATTTAATGTTGAATATTTTTTATATTTTTAAGACTAAAAAAATTAATTGAACATGAGCATATTAGTAAATGAATTAAACACATATTACTTCACAAAAATTTGTATAAGATGATGTGACTGATATAATTATTATGTGAGATGGAGTTCCAATATCATAAGTTGAAACTCATTTTTATAAGTCAATCTCTAATTTATTTACACAAAAACTTTTATATAAATGATATACGGATTTAGGATCCGTATACCTGACCCAACCCGATCCACGCGCCCCCATGCGCCTGGGTAGGTGCGCTCAAACCCACCCAAATTCGCTCCAGGTGCTAGACCTTTATGTTATGTTAAGCATATTTTTATGTTATGTTAAGCATATTTTTATGTTATGTTAGTCATACATTTATGTTATGTTGGTCATACCTTTAGAACCTTTATATTATATTAAGCATACCTTTATGCAACGTTAAGCATACCTTTATTTAACGTTAATCATACATTTATGTTATGTTAAACATATCTTTATGATTTTATGTTATATTAAGCATATCTTTAGGATTTTTATGTTATGTTAAGCATACCTTTATATTATGTTAAACATACCTTTTAATTATGTTAGTCATACCTTTTAATTATGTTAGTTATACCTTATGTATTATATAAAAATATGACTAATATTAATTAAAGGTATGCATAATATTTACATAAAGGTATATATGTACAAATTAGGATTTTTTTGTGCTGAAATTATAGTTTTTTCGTCAAAATTAGGGGTTTTTCGCCAAAATTAGGGTTTTTTTAAAAAGTTAAAGTATTACATAAAGGTATGCTTAACATAATATAAAGGTACGACTAACACAACATAAAGGTCAGGATAAAAAAAAAAAAAAAAAAAAAAGGAAGTGCGCGGATCCGGGTCGAATTCGGCCCGACCCGACCCGCGTTGTATGGATCTAAGATCCATACAACACATACACACAAATCTCACTCATTTATTTATGATGGATCGTGGATTGATGTATCTTTTATAATCAAATATTTGTGAGATGTATATCTCATATTAATTCATAGAAAATGGATTGTACATTTAAAAAAAAAAAACCTTCTACCCATCTGATTTTGATCTCATAATTATTATAATTTTCTTGATTATATATAATGCATATCATCAAAATCTCAATGTTGGATGTTGATTTCTAATCTAAGAAATCAGCTCCAGCAATCTTCAATACGATCTTGATGAGAATTTAGATGAAGATATATACAACCACAGTTTTACAGTGATAGACAACAGTTTTTCAGTAATAAACAACAGTGCAGAAAAGAAATTGAAATGCAAAGAAGAAGACACCAATTTTTATATGGTTCAATCAATAAATGATCTACATCCACGGGAGAAAAAAATTGTTGGTCCCAAGTGGTATAAGGTTAAGAGGGGGGATGAATTAACCTTATCAAATTTTTAACTTTTACTCCAAAGTTGTTAAGTCCTTGATGATCAGGTAGCTAGTAAGCTTGCTGCTCGATAGGCTGCTGCTCGGGCAGTGACCTCAGGACTTAGTCAGAGATAATAATGCACAGCGGAAATAATGTGATTTTCGAAGATAGGCTTTAATGCAGTATGCTCAAGGAAATCAGACAGATATATAAAGCAGATAGAACACAAGCAAGCTTATAGAGGTTCGAGGGTGGAGTAATCCCTCTACATCCTCTCTACTCCTTCTCAAGGAGGAATTTTGTTAAAGCAAGTTTGATTTACAATAGACTCAGCTAATACAAACTCTACTTTACACAAAACTGTCAGCTCTTTCCACACAGGTAGCTGCACAGTGACCAACTAAGCGACCCACACAGGATCTCCACACAGGTTCCTCGACCCACACAGGATCCTTTCTCTTCTTCAGAGAGAATAACAACTTAGCAGCGTAAACTCCTGCCTAAGTGACTCCTAAACAGTCTATTTAAGTAAGATATTAAATCTTCAACGATTGGATGCAGCAAGCTCCTTAGACTTCTAATTCCACAAGGTAGCTGGTTTGCTGCTGCTTAGACAGAATGACTTATATGAGTAGGTTTTGAGCTTGTAGATGATCAGTTGCTTTGTGAAGGATATCTTAATTCTGTGTCTCACTCTCTACTACTCTTCTTGGTGCATTCAGTCTTCTATTTATAGGCATCAATGGGAATTCTGCCCATTGAGAGGGCAGTCCTTCACTTGGTGAGGTGTCTCGCTCTGATTGGTTCTACTGATCTTCTGACACCTGCTCTGTAATGCCTTCATTCTGTTTCGCCATTGCCTTTGTCCTTTTTCTGCGCAACTTAATCCTGCAGTCTGTTGTACTTTGTCCTTGCTGCTTTTTCACACATAGCAAACACTGATTTGCTGAAACTGTAGTGACTCTACTGGCTAGTCAGGTTGCACTGATTTTAATGTATCTGGTAGTTTTCTTTTTGAGCAAGTAAGTCAGCTTCCTTGACCATCAACAGGTTCCTTGTAGCATCCTTTGAAGCTTGGCTACTGGTTTCTTTCGGCAGTATGCAGGTAGTAGTGACTTGGCGTAGGTTCCTTTGCAGAGTCTTTTTCTCTTTCCAGCATCCTTGCCTTAGCTATTTTACGTATAGAAACTTATCTGAATAGCTAATGCTCTAGACTATTACACGTTTTGTCTCATCAAAATCTATTACAATTTATCCTATCAAAAATGCAGAGCCTTTTACTGACAAATTGAAGAAGAATTACAAAGAATTCGAACGAATTCGCTCAAATCCTAAAATCTGCTTAAACCCTAGAATTTGTGTCTTTCCTATTCTCTCTACCAATCGAGGTCTAACTTGAACAGAAATGATCACCTAGCTATATATAACAATAACCCTCAACCAATTCTGCAAAATGACCTTAGGAAACACGCGATATTAAGCAACAAGAAAATGAGTACTATTCACCTAAACCCTAACTAACCCTAACTACCGGTCTAGATTAGTTACGCACGGTTCAACCCGTTTTTGATCGGTTCCTGCATTCTCTTCGATTTTCTGAGTCAATATGATCCACAATTTTTCCATCTTGACTCATAAAATACCTGCAGAAATGATACACTAAACAACAACATACATTAATGGTTAAGGACAAAAATAAACTAAAAGGATACTGCAACACTCCACGTGTCACCAGGCTTGTACTCTCAACAAGTTCATGCAGCGTCTGAACTTTCCATAAGGTAAGGATTTAGTGAACATATCTGCAGCATTGTCTTCGGTCCCAACGTTCATGGCTGTTACTACACTTTTTTCCACCATATAGCTTGACATCAATATGCTTGGACCTCTCATGGAATACCTGATGCTTTACCAGATGTAAGGCACTTTGGTTGTCACAAAATATGTCAACCTTTTGCTGGAATAACCCCATTTCTTTCAGCATTCCTTTGAGCCATATTGATTCCTTCATAGCTTCAGTCATGGCTATGTATTCAGTCTCTGTAGTTGATAATGCTACCACCGATTGCTGAATTGACTTCCAACTAATAGTTATACCAAACATAGTAAAGACATATCCAATTAAAGACTTTCTTGAATCATGGTTTCCTGTGAAATCAGAGTCCACATAGCCTTGAAGGATGACTGAGTCTTCTTCTTGTTTCCTGAACAACAAGCCAATCTCCTTTGATCCATTTACATATCTGAGAATCCACTTAAGTGTCTCCCAATGAGCTTTTCCTGGATCTGTCATGTACCTACTCACAACACTCATTGAATGTGCCAAGTCAGGCTTGCTGCAGACCATGGTATACATTAGGCTTCCCACTGCACTTGTATATGGAACTCCTTCTATGTATTTCTTCTTCTCATCTGTTATTGGCTTCTGAGTTGCAGAGAGTTTAAATTGTACTCCAAGGGGTGTCTTCACTAGTTTAGACTGATGCATATAGTATCTTTTGAGAACCTTGTTCAGGTAATCTGATTGATGAATGAACAATTTTCCAGAGGCTCTATCTCTCTTGATATCTATCCCTAGAATTCTTCTAACCTCACCCAAGTACTTCATCTCATATTGAAGTTTTAGTTTTTTTTTAAGTGTTTCTATCCTTTTGCTGCACTTATTTGCTTCATTACCTGGCTTAACAAATCTCTCGGGATGCTGCATATAATATTTCCTCTAGGCTTCCATGTAAGAAGACAGTCTTCACATCCATTTGTTGCAGCTACATGTTGAAATATATAACCAAAACTAATAAGATTCTGATAGATGTATGTTTTACCTCTGGAGAAAATATGTTGGGATTTTGATGTATAGATTTTGATGAGACAAACCATATATGTAATAGGAAGTTTGAGTACCCCATTTTTCACTATGTTAAAGTGAAAATATAGACTATGATTGAGTCCAGTTATAGGTGCTGAAAGATGGAGAAACTCTAACAGACTATGCTGCATCGAGAACTTAAGAACGAAGCTGCTGCAAGAAGCAGATACAACAATACTGTAAGAAGCAGATACAACAATGCAGCAAGTAAGTAGGAACGACAAGCAGCAACGCTGTAAGAAAATGCTATAGGAATACTACAAGAAAATATATAGCAATAATGTATGAAGTTACTGCAAGAAGGTCAAGTTACAGCAGCACTGTAAAGAACGAAGAGCTGTAAGCAGACCTAGGATATAGCACTAAGCTTATTGGATAATCAGCCAATTGCGTTTAAGAAAAACAGAATAAGTATCTTGTAATCTGAGGAAGGATAAATGCAGTACGAGGAACGAAGAACCAAGCAAGAATAAATAGAGCCATTTCAGAGAAGATCAAAGTTACAGACACGGAGCCAATGCCAAGACGACACGTGGACTGACGCACTGCAGAAAGCTGCAAGCTGTAACCACCGCATTAAATGTTCTGTGAGGAAAAGTCAAGTCACATTAAATGCGAGTCATACCTTTGATCAAGTACGCTTAAATTCAAAAGAGAGATATCTCCTTCAACGAATATCTTTCTACAAGTATAAATAGAGGACGAGTAACCCTGAAGCTGACAACTGAAACATTTACGCGAAAAAGCCCAAGCATTCAAAGCTATATTCTCTCAAGAATACTCTACAGTTTCAGTCACTCGACCTCAGTGAAGTGAACAAAGTTCAAGCTGAAAGATCCATCGAAGGATTTAGAAGCTCACTTCACCGCACCAGTTGAAGAACAAATTTATGTTTTTTTAACCTTGTTGCTGTGTGCTTAGGTTATTTTAGGTGTCGAACAGTTGATAGGATTTATCTTTGCTGTTTATATAGTTGTCTAGTTGATAGACAATTCCCTGTGTGGGAGTGTGAAACCCTGTGTGGGTTGCCTTCAGAACTTGCAGTTGTTGTGTGTATGCTAGGTTCTAGTAGGTGTTAGCTTTGTAAGTTGATAGATTGTTAGGAGTGTCCTGTAAATCAATCTTGTTTAACAAAGTTCCTGCTCGAGATAGCAGTAGAGTGAACGTAAAAGGATTACACCACCTTCAAACCACTATAAACCATAAGTGTTTTATTATTTTTCTTATCTGTGCTTTATTTTATATATCTATCTGTCATAAGCATAAAACATCTTGACAAGGATTATATTTGAGAAAATCAGCCATGTGTCAAAAATATAATTTCCGCTGTGTATAAGAACTCTAAGTTACAGCGTGCAGCACTGCATTCTAGTACTGTAAGCAGTAACTGACTGGCGCTGCAAGTTCAAGTAACTTGTAGAACAGTAAGTTTGTAAAAGACTTTCAAAATCGACCATGGTTCATTCACTCCTCCTCTAAACCTCGAACACCACTTGAGACCAACAAGTGGTATCAGAGCAAGTTGGGTTAAAAGCCAACTTATCTGGTCACCTACCCAGATCCACCTTAGACTCGTTGTTTTCTCTGCATCCTTAAAAATCTCATTCTTACAACATACCATGGATTTCTCTAATCATAAGTTACCCATGTTTTCTATAGAGGAATACGATGATTGGAAGATAAGAATGCAGATACATCTTTCAGCGATGAATGATGAGATGTGGATGATCATCACCGAAAAACTGATCATCCCAACGAAGGTGAATCCCATGTTTGGTAGAGACATGGAAGAAGGAACACCGCCACCACCTAACTTCCTGGTCAAGTCGAGACAAGAATGAAATAATTAAGATAGAAAGAGAGCCAACTTAGACAACGTGGCCAAAAATGTTTTGTTCATCACCTTGGACAAAGACACATTCAGCAAAGTTAAAACTTACAGAACGTCCAAGAAAATATGGGAAAAGTTGGAACAGATATATGAAGGAACAGAACTCACTAAAGATAACAAGATCTCCAACGCCACCCAACTATTCGAGCTCTTCGAAATGAAGAATGAAGAGACTCTTGAGCAACTAGATCTTAGATTCACGTCCATCGTGAATGAACTAGAAGCTTTGGGCAAGCACTACACTCAGAAAGAGAAAAATATGAAAGTGCTTAGAGTCATACCCGCAGAATGGGATAGCAAGACTACCGTCATGAGAGTATCCATGGATCTGAAATCCATGAGTACATTTGACCTATTCTCCGATCTCAAAGCATTCGAATATGACATCAACAGATAGAGAAAGGAGTCTGAAGAATCGAGCTTCAAAGTTATTGCACTGACTGCCAGAAGCTCTAAAGATACAGCAACTGCCAGCTGCAGTAAGTAGTCTGAGGTTACAACAGAGGACGCTGAAGAGGATATGGCTCTTCTTCTAAAGAAATTTAGAAGATTCATAAAGAGCAACAATAACAGCATCAACAACAACCTCAATAAGAGCAATGACTTCAAAAGAAGTCATCCACCTCCTCAGGTATCATCCTCTCCACAATCAAATACAAACAATCTTGACTTGTGCTATAACTGCAGGAAGCCTGGACACTACGCCAGAAGCTGTCCACACCCAACGATGCACAAGTACCCTGAAGGAGAGAGAGAGAGAAAAGAGAAGAGATGATAGGTATAAACTTCGAGCTCTCATTGGAGAGATGGAGAAAGTTAAGGATACAGCAGTCTCAAAGGAGATGCTAAAAGCTGCTGAGTCCTCCGACAGCGACACTAAAACCTCATCATATGATGAAGAAGTGTTGATTTGCCTGATGGTAAAAGACTGCAAGGACAACAAAGAAGATGATCAGGTAACATATCAACCCCTGTCCATACCTGAAAAAGAGGAGCTGAACATAATCCACTCTTTAAAAAGGATCATGAGTGACTTCGAGCAGATCAACTCAACCCATGAGGAGCTAAAGGTTGAGAATAAGAACCTCAGAATAGACAATGAGATCCTCAGGAGCAAGAACATCGACATTGCTAAGATGAGCTGCATATGAGTCTGATAGCTCAAGGTGCAGCAAGCTACAAAAAGAGGTCTCAAGGCTAAGTCTGCTGGTCACTAAGCTAGAAGCCGAGAAGAAGAGCTTGCAGTCCACAATCAATGTATTTAGCAAGTCAGCTAAGGACGCAAGGGAGTGCCTAAGTCAAAGCAGAAGTCCATTTGAAAAATTGGGCTTAGGTTACAGCACTCACACCTCTCAGGATACAGCAAGTTCATCTAAGACTGTTAAGTTTGTTCAAGCTGAAACTTCAATGGAGAATGAATTACTATGTAACTCTGAAAAGATCTTGAACAAGCCAGCACTGATGGATAAGGGTAAAAAACCCCTATGCTCAACTGCAGGAAGTAAGCCTGTATCAAAGAACTGGCTGCAGCAGAAACTATCTGTTGTACGCAGCAAGAGGATACAACAACCCACAAAGTTGCAGCACAAAAGATATTTCCCCACCAATACTAATACTTACATATCTAAACCTAAAGAAAGACATACTCCAGGAAAGTATGGTGAAAGACCACACACAAGGGTGCTGATAACACATATTTAGTTTCTGCACATACATTTAACAAGCAGTTTAAAAACAAAACTGCATACAGAAGTAGAACTAACAAATCTAACAACAAGATATTTACTGTTAAAAAAGTATGGGTTCCAAAAGAAACTAACCCAAAAGGACCCTTACAGAAGTGGGTACCTAAATCTGCTTGAATTTGTTACAGGTTTCAGTGCCAGGTTGCAACGGTGATGTATAGTACAGATAGTGGCTGCTCAAGGCACATGACAGGCAACAAAAATACCTTAAAAGACTTCTAAGAATGCAAAGGACCGAAGGTTATCTTTGGAAATGATTCCAAAGAAAGCACAAAAGGAAGTGGAAGCCTACTCAAAGGGAATATAAAGATCAAAGATGTATCCTATGTGAAAGGACTCAGATATAATCTTCTGAGCATCAGTCAGTTTTGTGATAAATGATACACAGTGGAGTTCAACCTCAACAAGTGCCTAATTAAGGACATCACATCAAATAAAGTCAAGGTTACAGGAATAAGAAGAGAAAACATATATCTTGCTGATTGGAACTCTTCTATCCAACCAACATGCTTCATTGTAAAGAGCCCACCAGAGTTGAGCTGACTATGGCACAAGAGATTGAGTCACCTGAACTTCAAGACAATCAACAAGCTAGCAAGAAAATACTTTGTAAGAAGACTACCAGATGTGGCTTATAAGAAGGAGAATATATGTGGAGCCTGTCAGAAAGGAAAGTAAGTGAAAAGCTCATTCAAGGACAAGTTGCAGAAGTCATCACACAGAATTCTAAATCTTCTACATATGGACCTCTTTGGACCAATAGAACCGGTGAGCATAAGTGGGAAGAAGTGCTCACTTGTGGTAGTAGATGACTACTCCAGATACACCTAGGCCATATTTCTTGCCAAGAAATCAGAAATTCAGAACATGCTAACTGGCCTTATGAAGAAGATTCAAAATAAAAAGAACTTGAGCATTGTAAAGATTAGATTAGATAGAGGAACTGAGTTCACAAAAAAAATCATTGAAAAATTCTATTCTGACAATGGTATTCGTCATGAATACTCTGCTGCAAGAACACCTTAACAGAATGACGTAGTTGAAAGAAAGAATAGAACTCTCAAGGAAGCAGCAAGAAAATGTTAGTAGAAACAGAGATACCCAAGAGATTTTAGGCTGAGACTACCAACACTGCACGCTACACACAGAACAGATGCTTGATCAACAAGAATCTAGAAAAAACTCCATATGAAGTCTGAAATGGATATACACCAAATGTTTCATATCGCATATCTTTGGATGCAGGTGTTATATTCTCAACAATGGAAAGGAGCATCTAAAAACCTTTGATGCAAAATCAGATGAAGGAGTATTCTTAGGATACTCTACTATAAGTAGAGCCTTCAAAGTCTTCAACAAAAAAACATTAGTTGTTGAAGAATCAATTCATGTGGTGTTTGATGAACCACATTGTGACACCAAAAGGCTAGAAGAACTTGTTGAAGAAGTAGCTCCAAGGAAAGAGAATGATGTTCCCTATATTGAAGGAGTTCTGCCTACAGCAAAAGACAAATAAGAAGAATTTGTACCTCTGGATGTAGCAGACATTCTTACAACAGCAGAACCTCCAATCTTACAGCAACATGAGGAGCAACCTAGACCTGTACATGTTTTCGAGCCTAACAGAACATGGCTAATTAAGGAATCATCCTAGAGATCTTATCATTGGAGATCCATCCATAGGAGTAAGAACAAGAAGGTTTATCCCTCATGAAGCAATGTTCGCATGCTTCATATCCCAAACAGAGCCCAAGAATGTTGAAAAAGCTCTGCAAGATAGCAATTGGGTACAAGTCATGCAAAAAGAGCTAAATGGATTTGAAAGAAATCAAGTTTAGCAAACAGTTGCAAAACCAACTCATCAAGAAATTATTGAAACAAAATGGGTCTTCAAGAACAAGCTAGATGAATCAGGGCATGTTGTTAGAAACAAAGCAAGATTAGTTACTAAGGGAAATTGCCAAGAAAAAGGAATTGATTTTGATGAGACTTTTGCTCCAGTAGCAAGACTGGAAGCTATAAGGATTTTTCTAGCATATGCAGTTCACATGAATTTCAATATATATCAGATAGATGTGAAGGGTGCATTTCTCAATGGTTTTCTTACAGAGGAAGTATATGTAGAGCAACCTCCAGGGTTTGAAGATCAAGCAGAAGAGAAGGTGTTCAGATTACATAACGTCCTGTATGAACTAAAACAAACACCTAGAGCTTGGTATAACACTCTATCCCTCTATCTGCTGGAAAATGGTTTCAAGAAAGGAACAGTCAACAAGACCCTATTCAGAATACAGGATGGAGACAGCATTCTTTTAGTACAGATATATGTGGATGATATCATTTTCGGATCTACCAACAAAGATCTTTGTGAAAAGTTCTCTAACCTGATACAATCAAAATTCGAGATGAGTATGATTGGAGAATTAAGTTTCTTCCTAGGGCTACAAGTAAAGCAGCTGGTTGCAGGAACCTTCATTAGCCAAGTCAAGTATACAAATGAGCTTATCAAGAAGTTTGGCATAGAGAATGGTTCAGCAACATATGTCCCTATGTCCACATTTATAAGCCTTGATAAAGATGAAGATAGAAAAGATGTAGATATAACGAAGTACAGACAACTCATAGGATCCTTGCTGTATCTTACAACAAGCAGGCCAGATATCATGTTTGCAGTAGGAGTCTGTGCAAGATTTCAAGCAGCACCAAAGGAGTCACACATTTCAGTAGTTAAAAAGATTATCAAGTATCTGAAGTAGGCCTATGGTATCCCAAGGAATGAGGATTCAAACTTAAAGGCTACTATGATTCAGATTATACAGGCTGCAAGATTGACAGAAAAAACACCAGTGGGACTTATCAATTCTGGGAAATAGACTTGTTTCATGGTTTTGCAAAAAGCAAACATCGATTGCAACATCTACAGCAGAAGCAGAGTATGTTGCAGCAAGAAGTTGCTGTGCTCAAATCCTCTGGATACAGCAGCAACTAAGAGATTATGGGGTTGAAGAAAAAGAGACTCCAATTCTCTGTGATAATACAAGTGTCATCGCAATTACCCTTAATCTGGTGTTTCACTCAAGAACAAAACACATTGATATAAGACATCACTTTATAAAAGATCATGTGGAGAAGAAAGATGTCGTGCTTGAAAAAGTTCATACGGATCTCCAGCTAGCAGATATTCACTAAACCGTTGTGTGAATCAAGATTTTCTATACTTAAAAACGAGTTAGGAATTCTGAAGTTATAAAGAGAAAAAGAAGTTGCAGAAGCCCAAGGGGAATCTCTGCATCATTGCGAGAAGCTGTAAGAATCGTGTTGCAAGTTGCGCCTTCATACAACGCTAGGTTTAAACAGCGCTGCATCTTTAATTCTTACAGCACAGGCAGTTAAAAGGGAAGTAAGCAGCGCATGGTTACAGCATTTATTTCTAAGAGTATTTAATATTTTGCAACCTTATACTCTTGTAGTTAAAAGAGAAGAAGAAGAATATCAGCTTCTTAGCAGGAGGAGGAAGAGATCAGGATCATCTACTGCTGCTGACGCTCCTTTTCCAAAAGGATTGAGAAAAGATGATGAAGGAGGAGCTGGTGGTACAACTGCTGCAAGCAGATCAGCTGCAGGCGCTGCTTATAGTGGCGCTGCAAGGAAAGATGCAGCACCTCCTTCTTCTCATCATACCAAGAGAGGGAGAGAGGGCCAGCAGCAGGGCTCAAGAAAGAGAGTTAACAGGGCCGAAGCTGAAAGACATTATAATAAAAAGATGGCTGCTCAAAGGGTGGAGATAGCCATAGCAGAACAAGAAGAAAATACTTGGATGCAGAGGCTTGGTGTTATTGGAGAGAGAAGACCAAAAGCTATGGAAGATGTAGACATGACTCTCTACCAATACCCCCCCTCAAGAGATTCCACGTCTCGATACAGACAACATATCTGCTGAAGTATCAGTGCTGATGGATCAAAGGCCTGAAGAAAAGAACATGGCCTGGAGCTTAAACATCTTTAAGGCAGTTGTTTTGTCTACTGATAGGAATCCATCATTTGAGGCGATCACATTGTTCAAGAGATCAGAATACTTCAGATACCTCTGCAGGAATGGCTACTTCAAGAGATTTTAGACTTGTCAATCTGCATTGAGGAGATATGAGCAACTTGTCAGGGATGGAGAGCTAGAGATTCAAACAAAGTACATAACCCTGGTGAAGCAAGGCAGGATTGTGCCTTACTATGAGGACTTCTGGCTGAGATGGATTCAAATTTCGAAGATCAAGGAGAAGCTGGAAGATCAAATATGTAATCCGGATCATATAAGATATAATGCAAAGTAAAAACTCCCTTCATAAACGAAATAATGTAAAAAGTTTTGTCATCATCAAAAAGGGGAAAATTGTTGGGATTTCAATGTATAGATTTTGATGAGACAAACCCTATATATAATAGGAAGTTTGAGTACCCCATTTTTTACGATGTTTAAGTGAAAATATAGACTAGGATTGAGTCTAGTTATAAGTGCTGAAAGATAGAGAAACTCTAATGGACTATGCTGCATCAAGAACTTAAGAATGAAGCTGCTGTAAGAAGCAGATACAGTAATACTGTAAGAAGTAGATACAGCAATGTAGCAAGTAAATAGGAACGATAAGCAGCAACGCTGCAAGAAAAGGCTACATGAATACTGCAAGAAAAGATACAGCAATACTGTATGAATTTACTGCGAGAAGGTCAAGTTACAGCAGCATTGTAAAGAACGAACAGCTGCAAGCAGACCTAAGATACAACGCTAACGTTTAAGACAAACAAAATAAGTATCCTGTAATCTAAGAAATGATAAATGCAGTACGAGAAACGAAAAACCAAACAAGAATAAATAAAGTCGTTCTAGAGAAGATCAAAGTTACAGACACGGAGCCAACACCAAGATGACACGTGGACTGACGCACTGCAGAAAGCTGCAAGCCGCAACCACCGCATTAAATGTTCTGTGAGGAAAAGTCAAGTCGCATTAAATGCGAGCCATACCATTGATCAAGTATGCTTAAATTCAAAAGAGAGATATCTCCTTCAACGGATATCTTTCTACAAGTATAAATAGAGGACGAGTAACCCTGAAGCTAACAACTGAAACATTTACGCGAAAAAGCCCAAGCATTCAAAGCTATATTCTCTCAAGAATACTCTACAGTTTCAATCACTCGACCTCAGTGAAGTGAACAAAGTTCAAGCTGAAAGATCCATCGAAGGATTCAGAAGCTCACTTCACCGTACCAGTTGAAGAATAAATTTATATTCTTTTAACCTTGTTGTTGTGTGTTTAGGTTATTTTAGGTGTCGAATAGTTGATAGGATTTATCTTTGCTGTTTGTATAGTTGTCTAATTGATAAACAATTCCCTGTGTGGGAGTGTGAAACCCTATGTGGGTTACCTTTAAAACTTGCAGTTGTTGTGTGTACGCTGGGTTCTAGTAGGTATTAGCTTTGTAAGTTGATAGATTGTTAGGAGTGTCCTGTAAATCAATCTTGCTTAACAAAATTCCTGCTTGAGATAGCAGTAGAGTGGACGTAGAAGGATTATACCACCTTTAAACCACTATAAACCATAAGTGTTTTATTACTTTTCTTATTTGTACTTTATTTTATATATCTATCTGTCATAAGCATAAAACATCTTGACAAGGATCATATTTGAGAAAACCAGCCTTGTATCAAAAACATAATTTCCGCTGTGCATAAAAACTCTAAGTTACAGCATGCAGCACGCATTCTAGTGCTGTAAGCAGTAACTAACTGGCGCTGCAAGTTCAAGTAACTTGCAGAATAGTAAGTTTGTAAAAGATTTTCAAAATCGACTAAGGTTCATTCACCCCCCATCTGAACCTCGGACACCACTTGGGACCAACAAAATATTTCATTGAAATCTATCCCTTCTCTTTGAGTGAAACCTCTTGCCACCGACCTTGCCTTGAACCTGATTTTCTCAGTCTCATGCACCTCTAGCTTCCTTTTGAAAATCCACTTGCTTCCAATCACCTTTTGATTCTTTGGTCTTTCAACTAGAGTCCAGGTGTTGTTTCTCTCAAGGGACATTAATTCCTCATTCATAGCATCAATCCTATTCTCTCTATCCTTAGATTTGATTGCAGCCCTGAAATTTTCAGATTCTTCATATTCAAGATCTTGAGCTACTGTAAGAGCATATGAGATGACATATGCATGCCCAAACCTGTTTGGAGGCTGAATCTTTCTCTTTTCTCTATCCCTAGCAAGATGATAGGTTCTGAGGTTTAACTGATCTTCATTTAGTTCTCCTTCATCAGATGAAGTTTGTATGATATTGTCTTCTTCTGGTTCACCCTCCCTTTCATCTGAGTCATCTTCAGTTTGCTACTGTAAAGGCTCCACCTCATCTGGCAACTTGTCTTCATTATTTGGTTGCTCCGCCTCAACTTGATGTTGGCTTTAAATTGACTGATCTTGTAAGGCTTCAGCTTGTCTTTCCACTCTATATCCCATTTCAGTCTTTTTGAAAATCACATCTATGCTTACAAAACATTTTTGATGACCTTATTTTAGGCACCATAGTTTATAGCCTTTTATTCCATATGGATAGCCAATGAAGATGCATCTGAGTGCTCTTGCATCTAATTTGTCTTGCTTAATGTGTGCAAAAGCCTTACAGCCAAAAACTTTCAGATGATTGTAACTAGGTGCCTTTCCATACCATCACTCATCTGAAATCTTAAAACCTATTGCCGATGATGGAGATTTATTTATCAGATAAGCTGCTGTATTTACTGTTGTATTTACAGCTTCTCCCCAGAAACTTTTAGGTAAATGTTCATCTAGCAACATACATCTTACTCTCTCCAATAGAGTCCTATATATCCTCTCTACAACCCCATTTTATTGGGGATTTTCAGCCACTGTTCTGTGCCTTGTTATCTCTCTATATCTGCAAAAATTCTGAAATTCCTCTAAAAGATATTCTAATCCATTATCAGTCCTTAGGTGTTTTACCTTCCTTCCAAGTCTTATTTTCTTCTAGGATCACCCAATTCTTGAACATAGTGAGAGCTTCACTTTTGCGTTTCATTACAAATACTCATACCTTTCTTGTATAGTCATTTATTAGTGTCATAAAATACCTCTCACCTCCATGTATTGCAACCCTGGATGGCCCTAATATATTTGAGTGAATGTAATCCATACACTTAGTGGTAATATGCTTTCCTTTACTGAAGCTTCGCTTCTTTGCCTTACCAAGAATACATTAATCACTTGGTTTTAATTTGGAAATGGAATTTTCCCCAATGAACTTCTGTTTTGACAACTCTATTAGCCCTTTCTTTCCTATGTGAGCTAATCTCTTGTGCCATATTTCAGTCTCACCAGAGCTCATTACATTAGAGGCTTCAGCAGATATAGACTCACCTACAAGAATGTATAAGCCATTTTGATTTTTTTCCTTTGAGAACAATCTTCCCATCCTTAGTAATGTTGATCTCCCCTTATTTAGTATTGAACTCATAACCTGCAGAAATTAGTGTTTCAAGTGAAATCAAATTTCTTTTAAGGTTAGGGATATACCTCACATTTGTTAGGAACTTGATCTTTCCTTCATGTGTTTTGATCTTGATTGACCATTTGCCCTTTACCTTGTATGACTGATTGTTTCCCAACAATACCATACATTCATCTTCAATCTTAAGGTCTTGAAACTAAGACTTCTCCGGACACATATGAAATATGCAGCCCGTGTCAAGAACCCATTCACTTGAGAATTTTTCATTGGTAATACACAGCATACTTGCACTATCATATCCACCTTTAGCAATAGCAGTTTCTTACTTATTATTTTTGGCCTAATTTCTTTCTGGACAATTTCTTTTGAAATGGTCTGTTTTGTGACAATGGAAGCACTTTCTATTTGTCACATCATCATCAGATTTACCTTCCTGATTAGCCGACTTATATCAATCTTCTTCTTGGGTTGCTGTTGTTTCTTTTTCAAGCCTTTATTCTTGATGGTTAGACTTTCTCCAAGAACTTGTCCTTTTAAATCAGTATAATTCTGGAGTACCTTTGTCTTGATGGTCATTAATACTTCATCCATGGTTAAGGAGATATGCCTTCCATAGATGATAGCATCCTTGAAAGCATCCAGAGACTTAGGTAATGAATTTTAGAGCATTAGGGCCTTATCTTCATCATGGATTTGTTCATCAATGTTCTCAAGATCGTCCACGATCTTAATAAATTCATCTAACTTCTCTGCAACCTTTTTTTCATCTGGGATCCTGAAGTTCAGCAACTTCTGTTTCAGATACAACCTATTTGCCAGAGACTTGGTAAAGTATAGTGTATCTAACTTTTTCTAGATTTTGGCAGCCGTTTCTTCCTTGCATACTTCACGTAGGGCTTTCTCTCCCAAACATAGGAGTATCAAACTTCTGGCTCTCTTGCAAATCTCAACCCTCTTAGCAACTTCTCCTGCAGACGAATAGCTCATATCCCGATCTATAAGCGCACTCTCCAAATTATTTTGAATCAGCAAAGCCTCGATATGAACCTTCTAAAGGTTGTAGTCTCTCTTCCCCATGAATTTCAATACATCCATCTTTAAACTCATCGTTGTCGTGATTGAATTCCCACAGACGGCGCCACTTGTTGATTTTTAATCCAAGAAATCAGCTCCAGCAATCTTCAATATGATCTTGATGAGAATTTAGATGAAGATATATAAAACCACGGTTTTACAGTGATAGACAACAGTTTTGCAGTAATAGACAAAAGTACATAAAAGAAATTGAAATGCGAAGAAGACGACACCAATTTTACATGGTTTAGGTAATAAATGACCTACATCCACGGGAGAAAACAATACGAAGCCTTTTACTCACAAATCGAAGAAGAATTACAAGAAATTTGAACGAATTCACTCAAACCCTAAAATCTGCTTAAACCCTAGAATTTATGCCTTTCCGATTCTCTCTACCTATCGAGGTCTAACCTGAACAGAAATGATCACCTAACTATATATAACAATAACCCTCAACCAATTCTACAAAACGACCTCAGGAAACGCGCGATATTAAGCAACAAGAAAACGGGTACTATTCACCTAAACCCTAACTAACCCTAACTATCGGTCTGGATTAGTTACGCACAGTTCAGCTCTTTTTTAACCAATTCCTGGTGATCTGAACCCGATTCCTGCATCCTCTTCGATTTTCTGAGTTAATATGATCCACTCTGAGTTAATATGATCCACACTGGAAAACTATAAATAGGTTATGGGTGTTGCCAAAAAAGTGTGATGACAAAACATGAACAGTAAACTAACTCATTTAATAATCAGATGAACAGTAAACTCATCAATACATATTACATAGATTAATAAAGATCATCTTCTTTGCAAACCAAAAATTCTTCTTCTTCTTCAAACTCGGCTACTTAGCTTGGTTAGGATGGTTATGGCAGTCATGTATTCTTCTAGTTGGAGATGGCTGAGTCAGATTTCAGCAAGTCAACATCAGTTGTCGTGGTAAATCGGTCCCAAGTTTAATTCTTCTGCAACGTTTTCTCAAGATTAAATCACTACACATATACAAATAATAATGAAATGTATTTTATATTATATATATATATACTATTATATGAATATGAATGTTTCGTCCATTTTTCATAATCTCAATTTTAATCCTCCTATATAATTAAATTAATTTAAATTAAATCAAATTAAAATTGTAATTAAAGGAAACTCTTTATTAAGAATAATAAAGTAATTCAATATTTATTTTATTTTTATATTTGATTATTAAAGACAAGAATTCTTTACATTTTAAACTCTTCTTAAAAAAATTACAGGTTTTGATTGTTTTTTTTTCTATAATCTTGAATATTCTTAATCTTAGACTAAACATAGTCTCATATTAATATAAAATTGAAGAGTTTTTCAATGATATTATAAACATATTTAAAAAAATTATAATATAAATTAAATATTTTTTTTAAAATATGATATTATTAAAAATTATGTTCTTATGTTTTTTTCTTTCAAAATCTTATGTCTGTATCATTTATTATAAATATAGTGAAAAGAAAATAAAATAATTTTTTTATCAAATCTAAACGATAGTTTAATTGTAATTGTTATGGATTTTCAAACTAAATTAATTGCAATATATAGTTTTCTTGGGTAAAAAACAAAAATTCATTTCAAGTATATGTGATTTAGCATACTGTATTATTTATAAATGTTTTAATTTCATTATATAAGGTATACGAATTTTGTAAGTTACAATATTTTCGACTACCACATCATAAAATCTCGTTAGAGATTGTTCAAGTTGATCTAAATTTTGCACTTTACTATATGAATTTTAAAACTTTTCATTTTACTACCCCCAAGGTAAAGACGAAGTTTGAGAAGGCTTCGTAGAACTGTCTAAGCGACCCATTTGGACTTGGTACAGAAGTAGTCAAACATAAAGGAGGCTCGAGGTCGGCTATTGAGTATTTGATTGATTTAGTAAGTATTTTATTTCCACCTTTCAATTTATTATTAAATTTTAATTAAAAATTTAGTTCATTTATATATAATATGAAATTTGTTGTTTATTTTGCACAGTTCAAGAAAAAGAGTGTCTCTGTCCATAAACACGAGCTCTTCAAGAGATTGCATGATCCCGCCGAAGATGACTTGTATATCAACAAGGCCAAGACAATTGTTGTAAGTATTTTATTTGCACTTCTTATTTAACTTCAAAATTTATGAAAATTGTTTTTCTTCAAATTTTTTTTACTTGAAAAAATATTTGAGGAGGCTTTCGAGAAAAGGATGTCTCAGCTCAATCTACCAGAAAAAGGCTCATCGAAGTCCCCATCCCATTGTACATTGAGACAATCAGTATCAATAAGGGATGGGTGTGTGGACTTGGATTGATCGGCAAGAGACAATCGTTGACCAACTGTGACACCTCTCATGTCACAGTTCCCAATCCGACCAATTTTGATAGGATTATGTGAGAAGGCGGAGAGCGCTTACGTCGGGAATACGAGGTAAGAATGCAAGAGGTTGAACGTATCAGAATGTCATCGACTCCCAGCAGAGACTGTTACAACAACTTTCACCCGATCAGCAGTTGCCCCCTGCTACGATAGGTGTTGATATCTTAACCTGGCTTGATGAGGATAAGGATGAAGATGAAGATCGATCTTGGGCTGATCAAAACATTTCTAAACAATTTTAATTGAACAAACAATTTAATTTTTTTTGTAATTAAATTTATAATTTTTTTTATTTTCATTTGATTTTATTTCGTTTCTTTCATTTTAATTTCATAATTTTTGATAATAAAAAAAATTGACAAAAAAAAACTATAGATTAA
Source organism: Scutellaria barbata (assembly GCA_028654395.1). Taxonomy (NCBI): domain Eukaryota; kingdom Viridiplantae; phylum Streptophyta; class Magnoliopsida; order Lamiales; family Lamiaceae; genus Scutellaria; species Scutellaria barbata. The sequence goes on from CM053650.1 coordinate 7,462,103, forward strand.
AAAAAATGCGGACGGAAATTTTCCATCGGTAAGCTTTCATTTATTTTTTTCACGGTAATAGATGCACGGGTGAGTAAGTAGTTGATTAAATAAAAAACAAATAGAAGAGAGTCATTTTCATTTATTATTGCAATGAAAATAGCTTACAGATCCACAATTACAATTAGGACACTTGGCCTAAAACGCAGCCAAAGAGGGCAAGTTCAAGTTTGAACTAGTTTGCACAAATGAAAAACAACATATATATTAATCCATCGTGCCCACACGACTCCTATGATCACGCCCAGCCCTCCCATAATCCAATTAATGAATCAAACAATCTTTCATACCAAAACAAACAACAATTGCAATAATTAATCACTTCATTGATCACCATCATCATCAGTATCATCAACAGAAAGAAAGAAAGATGAGTAGCCAGAAAAACAAGCAGAAAATAGTGATGAGGAAACTGTGCCCGAATTTCGAGCGGGAAGACTCACTGGAGACGGTGCTGGAGGTCCCGATTCCGGAGGAGATGTTCTCCGGCCTGGGCAGCAACGCGGCGCTGAGGTGGCAGAACATGGCCACGTGGATGAAAGCCCAGCCGGCCGACAAGTGGTCCTCCCCCATCATCGCCAGCAAGTACAACGAGATGAGCTTTCTTCTCTACATTGTCGGATCTCCTCTTCTGCCCTTTCAGATCGCCACCACCTCCGCCACCAACCGCCCGCCCAAGAACTCCTCCATCGAGGCCTCCACTGCCAAGTACATTGTGACGCAGTACATCGCCGCCATGGGCGGGCAGCCGGCACTGAACGGGATGAACAGCATGTGCGTGGTGGGGCAGGTCAGGATCAGCGCCTCCGAGTTTCATCAGGGGGATGAGAACGTCAAGTCCAAGAACAACGAGGAGGCCGGAGGCTTCGTGCTCTGGCAGAAGAATCCCGATCAGTGGTGCTTGGAGTTGCTCATCTCCGGCTCCAAGCTTATATCTGGTTGCAATGGCAACGTCTCCTGGAGGCAGTCTTCTAATCAGCAGAGACCTATCTCTATTGGCCCTCCAAGGCCTTTGCGCCGATTTTTACAGGTCTCTAACTTTTTCATCATCTAATTTTGCTCCCAATTCTCATTTTTTGCTTCGGTGGACGTCCAAATTGAAAAATATTATAACTAGAGACTCAAGTTGAAATACATAAAACAAATGGTATTAAATTGAGATTTTCCTTAATACTTGGTATTAATTACGCTAGTTACCATTATCAATGTCTCAATATCAGGGCCAAAAAACTTAATGTTCTTAATTGGTGAATGTCCTAAAGACAACATCCCAAATTTGCAATTTCCTCGTCTAGAATGTATTAAAAAAGAAAAAAAGAAAAAAAATCTCAAATCTGACATGGTATACATTAAATCCTTGATGATCAGGGACTTGATCCCCGAATGACAGCAAATTTATTCATAGATGCAGTTTGCATCGGGGAAAAGATAATCAACGACGAAGACTGCTTCATCCTGAAGCTGGACACGAGCCAGTCGACACTGGAGGCACAGAGTGGGGCGAAACACGAGATCATTCACCACACGATCTGGGGATACTTCAGCCAGAGATCAGGGCTGCTAGTGAAGCTGGAGGATTCGAGACTGCTCTCAGTCAAGACCTGCAAAGAAGATGGTGATGTGTTCTGGGAAACAAGCACTGAATCTGAAATCCAAGACTACAAATATGTGGATGGAGTGAATATAGCCCATGCTGGCAAGACTTTCTTCACTGTTTTCAGATATGGGGAGCAGTCTGCTAACCACAAAAGGGAGCTGCAAGAATCATGGAAGATTGAAGAGGTTGATTTCAATGTCTCGGGTTTGAAGCATGACTTCTTTATGCCTCCTACTGAGTTTATTAAGCACAAGTAGTGATTGTTATTGGAGCAGATTAGTAATATACATGTGCTAGCTAGCTATGCATGAGTTCTTTGCTCAACATTAATTTTTTTTTTTTTTCAATACAATAGTGTAGAAAAGCAAAATATAAATAAGTCGTGAAAATTGTATGTTATTAGTTGAGTTTATATCTAAGACTAAGATGATTTAACTATCAAAATCTGAAAAAATATTTAAAAATATGGCAAATTTTTAAAAAGTCCCTTGAATAAAATCTATATATCAGTTGAGTATAGAAAATGCTTGATAATTATACTTCATCTTGAAACATTTTTAATTAAATAATTTAAGAAATGGCTTTAAAATTCAAACATAATTTTGAAATCCATGAAAATAAACTACGAATAATTTTTTAAATCTGACATTAATTTTAAAATATATATAAATAAAAAATATAAACTGAAACTACGATGACATGTTTTTAAAAAATCTTGATGTTATTTTTGTAAACTAAAAAACAACAATCTTCTGTTGTATATGTAAAAGTGAGACCACTAATAATTTTGAGTAAGTGTGATTAAGGACATGACAAGTCCATAGATGACACCAGCGTCATATTTAATTTTATTATTTTGTTTTTCGAAATATAAAAATATAAAAAAATAATAACTTTTGTAATAAAAAAATAATAACTTGTGTATTACAATACGCAATCCTGATACTCTATCCATCATGAGCATATTAATATGTGTCCACCCTACCCATGTGTCCACCGCTCATATGACGATATTCTGTCCAAGATATTTTCTCTTGTTATCCTACATATCGTGAACATATTAATATGTATCAACGTTGATATGTCAGATATCCTCTCTATCTTCCGTGAGCATATTAATGTGTCCACCGCTGATTTGTCATATATCCAACATACATATAAATTTCACTTTCTATATTATTAGAGATCATTACACGTTATATTAAAAGTTGTCCACATTTAACATTATCCATACAATATGATCCTACAATACAAGTCCTACTCGTGTATCCTATGTTGGTATAATACATTCAACCACCTTTTACATGACATCTATAATAATAATTATAACCTATAAAATCTCACAACAAACATATACTTTTACAATTCATTTTTATTTACAAAACTTGCATTTCATAATCAAGATTTTCCAAAAGCCCACATAAATCCTTTCAAAAGCCTCCTTAGGGGTTGTTTGGAAGGGAATTTCCCTAAAAGGATTTTGAACATCAAAATTCTAATGCATATTTGTTTTCGCATTTAAATTAAAATTACAAAATCCGAACACACTCATTATTATATATATTACAATCATCTAATAATTATCAAATACACATTTTCATAATAAAATGTCACACCAACCCACATTTACACAATAAAATATTATATCTAACCTATTTTTTCTACCATTAATTTGACATCTACAATATAATCATACCCAACTAAATCCTTAAACAAACATTCATTTTTACTATTTACCTAACATTCATTTTTACTATTTACCTTTACTACAAAATCTAAGTTTTCAACGATAGGATTTCTCTAAATCACTACAACCCCTTCCAAACATCCCCTTAGGATTTTGTTTCTGTGTTTTTTCCCATTTTTCTATAAGGAATAATCATATTTCGTTCATAGCTGAAATTTGAAGTTAATTAATGCACTCTTTTCTTCTAGATGCATGGTAGTTGACAAGCAAACTGTATGGCAAGTATCATGCAATCATTACCGTAAAAAAATGTATTATTATTACTGTACTTTTTTTTTTGTTATTGTCATTTTTATCAAGAGAGGATTTAAAATGAAATGTGAGATGTTTACAAATCCCCAATCAAGGACAATGAAAGCTCATATTTTGTCGCTCCGTTATTAACACAAGTATTATCGAGCAGTGTTGATATAATCGAACATCAAAGAAAGGAAACTAAATACTTTAACACACTGTCTCTATCCAACATCAGAATAGATGTTATTATATTGATGGATAACCAAATAACATCTTCATGTTCCATTCCATCATATTGTAACAAAACTAAATTCTATTGAAAGCAAAACGTTCACATAAATCAGAAATAAAAAGCATTGTTCTTCTCTTCAAAAAACCGGAGAACAAAGTACTGCATTTCCTCAAAGTTACTCAACAGACAGCACACATATTTTCCATGGGATTGACTGTATATTGAAGTAGAAACTTGCCTCAAATATGACATGCTCCCTGATGAGGTCATCGCCCCATCGCCACATGTATTAGACTCAAATCCCGCGTACTCTGAAAGAACAAAAGAAATATCATTGCATCTAAGGATCCAGAGAAGCTGGATGGTGAAAATTTGCTACAGAAATGAGGCAAATATATCTCAAGAATCTAATTGTTATTGAGAGGAAGAGAGGTGGGAACAAACAAATGGACTGGTAGAATTCAACAACTGGTTATGTTATATGATCAGAATACAGTATTCTTCATCACAGCCACTCGTTTAAGAATATGATCCTACAAACAGGTTTCTGCTTATTGAAGAAATGAAGCAGGCTTAAAAAGAAGATTTAGAAATTCATGCATAGAATGGAGAAATCATGTGGTTGTTGCTTAGATTTAGCTTGCCTACATGATTTGCATCTTGCACAAATTCTTTCTAGATGTGGCATAAAAAAGGTGATCATAACATACCGTAAAACCCCCATAAAATAATACTCAATAAATTAATAACCTCGATAAAATTAATAATTTGTCCGGTCCCAACTTGAGATCAGTTCAAATTTGGACACCAATCAATTAAATAATAAGATAATAGTTTTTTTGGAAATCTTAGTGTATATTTAAGGTCCCGATGAAACTATAAATTAATAATTATTAAAAAATTCTCAGATATATACATATGTTATCCACTTGAACATTCTAAAACAATTTAGTAAAATATGAATCTACTGTTACTTGCTACACAATGTTGTGTATGGTTTAGAAACAAAATGGATCATTATATATTGATCTACTTCTACGCAATGTAGAAGTACGTAAATCCATGAACCATTCTTTTACTTTGGCAAAAAACAATGAATGAGACTCATTCAAACTTCCAATTAACATGATTATGTGAGTATACATTCTTTGAATGGTAATTAAAACTTGTGTTTTAATTTATTTGTCATCAATAACTAATGTATATTGTAAGTGGATTATACAACCACGGAATTTTGAAGGTCAGTTATGTACATACGTTAAAACCTCTCTAAATAAATTATTAATTTATCGATTATATAATATCTCTCTAAATTAATAAAATTCTCCGATCCCAACAATATTAATTTATAGAGATTTTACTGTATTGAAGGTCTTAGCTACACCAAAGTGACTCACTGAACCCCCGCACCTGCCTCTCTAACAATTAGGAATCAACTCACATAAAGATGAAAATGGTATACATAATTTATTTTCTCTAAATAAGAATCCATCGTGCAATATAATTTCTAACATCCCCCATTAGCACAAGTTACAAATATTTCACCAAGGTCATGGTCCACCACCACACACAACTCTTTGATGTGAAAATGTGTCTTTCTAACCAATAACCATAACAAAACAAGTTTTTAACCCACTTCATAACAAAACAAGTTTATTAGCCAGTTATTTTCAAATGTCTTAAATGCCCTTGAGCTTCGTGATCTATCCAATAATCTAATTATCGCTACCTAACCATCGTGATCTTACTCGAGTATTGAAATCTAACACCCCACTGAAACAAGCTACGCCAATCTTGCATTAACACTCCTCTAATACATATGCTAGATGAATCAAACCCAATTTCAAATGTTTTAATAAAGTCTAGAAAAACAAATAAAGGTCCATTAATTAATTTATTCTTGATGAGTTAGAATACCTTTTCTTACACTTGTCCCCACTTAAATGCAACGTTCTTTATTGACATCCATTATTTATTCTTGATGAGTTAGAATGTCTTTTCTTACTCATGTCCCCACTTAAATGCAATGTTCTTTATTGACATCCATCAATTGTGCAGCTATACTACTAAAGTCTTTAACAAACCTTATATTGCCAAACCATTAAACCTTCATAATTAACTTTATGAAGTAGGCATAGGCCAATCTCAAATGGTTGTGACCTTCTCAACATCTACCTCGATACCTTTAGCACTCACAACATAGCCAAGAAACATAAACTTATTCGTACAAAAGATATACTTGTTAAAATTACCAATTAACTTCCTGTTCGTACTTCATAAGACCTCTAATACAAATTTTAGAAGCCCAACTAGTTTCTGGTATTTTTCTACATTGAGTCATTAGTTAGTTTATTGTTTTAGGATTACTGTGTTTTTCATTGAGCCTTTTTTCCTGAGTAACAAGGTACTGAATCTTGTGTGTCAATGAATCTTATGCATCAATGATGAAAATGATTTCAATAAAGGAAAACTCACTGAAGAGAATGAATTCTATGTTTCAATTAAGTTTTTTAATGCATGTCATGATTAAAGATTCCATTGAACTTGAGATAATCATAAGAAGATTGAGTGTTTTGCAACTTGTGATTGGTTAGTCGAGTTATTTTCTTTGGAAGTGGTTTGAGTCTAGACTTAGGAGACATTTTAACATCTTAAAAAATGAATATACCCAAGTTGTTGGAAGTGTCAATTGCACCTACTTATGAACTACTTGAACTTTATTTTCCCATCTAATGTGGGATATCACATTCATGTAGCAAGCGGACAAAACTTACTAGCACAATAAACAGAGAAACTAAAGCACAATCTGATATTACTATCCGAGAAACAGCAAGTTTGGGGTCAAAATCTCAACACGGCCCAAACATTTACGTTTTTCCAATACTTACCTATTGATTAACCATTCTGATTATATTTCACCACACTTAAACATTATCAATATATGGAAAGTTATTTGAAGAGAAAGACCAAAGAAAGCAACTGACCGACAAAGAGGAAGAACGTAGAGATGGAAGATGGCGAATAGACATCTTAGCTATCTCAGAAATGGCAATGTCCCTAACCTCAGCCTCCTCGCTAGTCAAATCCTCATAGGCAGCAACGAATGCCTCCCGCCAAAAACCCCCCAATCCGATCCGAGGGTTGTTGGTGTACACATCCCACATGTGTTTCACCAATTTCTCCCTCTCCTCCAGATCCTACAATCATAATCGAAGATAAAAGCCATTTCAAACAAAATAAATCGCAGTGGAAACAGAGACATTATTGTTGAATTACCAGAACGTCGAGATCTTCGGTGGAGGGGTAGTAGTAGTCTTGGTTGAAGCGGTTGAGATCGCCGGCGGAGGAGCGTAGGGTGACGGTTCCGGTGAGCATTGACCAGAAAGCGAGCAACAAAATGGCAGCGAGTGCCCAAAACTTGTAGCGGGTGCGCCCTAGAATGCCGGCTACAGGCGGGAAATGGTCTTTCTTGGAGATCCCTGGTGAGGAGGAGGATAAAAGTGATGAAGATGTGGGCGTTGATATTGGAAGTGCATCATCATCCTTCATTTCGTGGTAGATTGTTTTCCTGCAAATGCTAATTCAGCTTTGGGAATTTCTCAATTTTGATTCGTTTGCTGTGGGCATGGGATATTGGTTGGATAGGGGTTTTGAGAGAGGGAGAGAGAAGGGAGAGTGGATAGTGTAAATAATGTGGGCCACCACAATCTAATGGGCCCACATCCACCACGTTTACTCGGCGACCTTGACATGTTTTTAACTGATTTATGTGGGATTAAAGATTTTGTTATTGAAATTGTAGATTTTGATGTGGTAGAACTTCTGTGAAATAGTTTCGTGAATTTAATTTCTTTACACGAATCAATTTATATCTCACATTCATATGCTCATACTGTTTTGTATGGTTTATAAAGATAATCATATTTTATAACATATTTAATTTAGTGAAAATACCTTTATTTACCCTTTTTCATAAACAAACTTACTTTTATATCTCATTTTTTATATACTATTTTTTTATCCAATTTAAGTGGTATAATGTCCAATTTAATTTTAAGGTAATTTAACAATATATTTCATATCTATGTATAAAATTTAAATCTAAATACATTATATTATATATGTCTATGTTTATTTAGGAAAAAAGATTTTGAAAATTTGAATACTGCGCTTCAACCAAAATCCCGTATCTGAGGAAAATCATCTAAAATTATCTGGGAAAAATCATCTAACCCCGTATCTGGGGAAAATCATCTAAGATTATTTGGAAAAAATCATCTAAGATTTGAATATTGCTACTTCAACCAAACCCGTCTGGGGATTTTTACCATTTAGGATTTTTTTTTTAATATTTATGTATAAAGATATGTGGGTATAATTATGATTTAATAAACATTTAACTATTATCTGTTTAGATTTCAACATCTACGATTTTTAAACTTTTTGTACATTGAGTATATTTCATGGAGTACACGATTATCATGTACATAATATTTAGAGCATCCACAACCCAAATCCAAAAAATACAATTCATTTAATCATTTACTACATTCTCTCTCCTCCACATCAATATTTTATCAATTTAAATTCACACCCAAAATCCATCAAATCCAAATTCAACTATTTTATGGGTCTCATCTCCACACAATCTTCTCTCTCCTAATTTTAACTTAAATTTAATTTAAAATTTCTAATTTTGGAAACACAAATTGTATTTAAATATATTTGTTGTAAATAAAGTATTATTAAAACAAAAATATTTATTAGCAAATAGAAACAATATATGTTGAGAAGTGTATTTTGATTGTAAACATGATGGTTTATTTATAGAAGAGAAAATGTTGGTAAAATATCTACTTTGAAATAAAGTCCTCAAATTTTTGAATTTAAGTGTTGGTCAACAAGTTCAAAATCAATACTACTTTGAATGAGAATTGACAATACAATACTATTAAATGTTAACAATAGAATTGACAACATCATGCTACTTTGAATTGACAATACAATGATACTACAAGTTAAAAATATATTTGACTACATTGATTAAAATCCAATGTGTAATATAATATTATCTTATAATTTACATGTATTGAAGTATATTAAAAAAGTTATGAAAGACTAAAATACTGGTTAATTATTATTTTCGTAAAAAAAAAAATTAACAAATGATGTTTCAATTTATGAACGAACAAATATAGTTGAAATATTATGATTAATGCAATTTTAAAGTTGAATTAAAAAAAATTAGACTGCGATTGTATTATTGAAATTAAAAAAATTATATTATAATAAAAATTAAACAAACTTATTTCATTTTTTAAGTTAAATTAAAAAAACAAAAAAACATGGAGGATCATGCAACAATGTGTCTATCTGCATGAAGAAAAGGAAAAATAAAGGAGAATTAAAAAAATAAAAAAAAATTAAATGTAGAAAGCACTTGGAATTCTGAGCCTTTCCCTGAGGCTTTCCAGACGCGCCTTGTAGGCGCATGTATACACGCACCAATGAGAATGATAGTGTCTCCCACACACGTTCATTAATGCTTTTTTTTGTTTATTCACTTTTTGATTAAATTGGATTCAATAGTTTGGATTTAATTTTCTCTCCCTCCTCCAACTAGGATTAAATCCACCAATCATAATGCATCACTTGAATTTAAATTAAATCTGGATCCAATTTTTCATCCCCACTGTGGATGCTCTTATGTGATTGATTTTTTGTACACTCAGTATATTTTATAGAGTACACGATTATCATGTACACAATTTTTATGTGATTATACATAAGTATCGTGTACACGATTAATAACGTGTACATAATTATAACTTGAATTATAATTATCGTGTACACGTTGTAAAATACATGTGGTGTAATTGTGTACATGTTGTAAAATATATATCGTGTAATCGTATACATATTGTAAGATATATCGTGTACATATTATAATCGTGTACACTTGTAAGATACATATTATGTACATATTATTACTGTACATATTATAATCATCGTGTATACGTTATATATATATATCCGAATATATACATATTATATGTATATCTTATATCGTGTATATATATCAGAATACGTACATATATTAGAATATTAAACAGACACGATTTATCATGTACATGCAGATATCTATTGCAGTAAGATACATATCGTATACATACATCACAATATTAGAATATTAAACAGACACGATTTATCGTGTACATGCAGATATGTATTGGAGTAATACATTTGGTATCGTGTACATATATATTAAACAAGTACATATATCAAAATATTAAACAGACATATTGTGTACACGCAATAAGATACATATCGTGTATATATCTTATGTATCGTGTACATATATCAGAACACAATTCATAAGATATATCAGAATTTTAAATGACGCATGATTTCAACGATTTTCTCCTACTCCTATACATACATACACGATTATGATGTAATTATACACAAAATCAAAAATCCAAGAAACTTTACAATTATTCACTCAACATTCAAATCATCAAATTCAAAATCAGTTCATAACTCAAAATTGTGAAATCAAAAATAAAAAAATAAAAAATTGTAACCTAAACTCTTATCTCTCTTTTTGAAGAGTTTATTATCCCACCTCCAAGTTCAGATAACACACCATTATGCTAATCAATTCTCATTTGCAATCTCCAAACTTGTTAGTTTATCCTGATGCTTTCATCTTCGAGTACGAGCGACGTCGTGCTTCCACCATCTCCTCTCCAATCTCTAGATTTTGTCAGCACAAATCTAACATCTACCACTCTTTTTTCCTCTTTGAGATTTGTCACCGCAAATCTAACATCTACCACTCTTTTGTCATCTATAACAAGAATCATCGTCGTTTCTTGATGTTGAAGTGGTGAAGATTGCATGTGATGGGATTCTAATCATATAGGGCAGTCTATGATTGAAGTGGTGATTTCAATGGAGTTTCGGTGGAGCTTGTTTGGGGAGGGGGAAGAAATGAATTTTTAACTTTTCAAAATTTTGGATTATAGAATTTTATATATTTTGAAATATTAAATTTTGTATTCAAATTAAAATTTAAATATAGTTAAGAGGTATTATTAAAATGTATTTAGCAAAATAACTTAAAAATAGATTAAAAAAAAGTTATTTTCATAGGATGGGAGTATAAGTTTGTAATAATGTATTTGATTGGTGGTTGTTTGGGGTTTTGACTTATAACGTTATATTTGTGAAACCATCACATATGTGTTTTTTGTATTTTGAAGTAAAGTTAGAAAGTAATAAGAAAATGATAAAATGTCCACCGTAGACAATTCTAAATATGTTTATCGATGACGTATATGATTTCATTCCATCATTATATTTAAATGAATTTAAAGGCCTTCTGAATTTTTAACTATCAATCGTTGACATATCTTAATGTGTCGTGATGGATAGGGTATCAAAACTAAAAAATAATAATATATATTTGTTTAAAGATTTAATAAGTTAAATTTTTACTTCATATATATTATTCTCATTATCTAAAAATTTTATTTATATTATGTAATATTTTGATTTGTATCAAATAATACTTTTAAAGAATTAATACTTTTATATTTATATAATATTTTTATGTATGTATTACATAATATTATTTGTTAAAGTCATAATTTCGTAAAAGTTTTACATGATACCCACATAATATTAAATAATATTATTTATTAAAATTATATGAAAAAATATTATCACATACGTATAAAAATGTTACTTGATTGTTTGATGACCGCATTAACTCGATCACATCACACTTTAAATAATGTCGGTGTTGTGGTGTATTAAGAACCTAATAGTGATTGTCCACAAATAGGTATGAGGAGAGTATTTGGTAACATAAAATATTTGGGTTTTTGTTTTTTTTGGATATAATACAAAATTATGGAGATCAACAACAGTCCTGCATGTGTGGTGCGTTCAGATAAAAATAATATATTGTGTCTATTTTATTGACGAAGATCATTATATTTTTATATGGAAAATTCTGTCCAATCCTTGAAATTTTTAAATTAACGTCGTTAATATTCTTACAAATATGTTATTATTCATTTTCACATGAGCTGACATGATTGATATATGATGTTGATGTGTCAATTAAAAAATTAAAAAATATAATATATTACACAACATCAAAACTATATTACACTCAATATTAGATAAATATTACGCAATATGACAAAATTTGATTTTCGTGTTTGAATAACTCTTCCAAGATGACTATTGTATTAACAATTTGTAGACATGAATTAGTAGAATTAACCTTTTCTAGTGGAACTATTAATAAACATTTTATTCCACTTACACATAATTAGCAGAACTCGTGAGTAATTAACTCTCTAACATCTCAAAGTCCGCTTTAGAATAGTCAAATCCTCTAATTTGTAGTAGTAGAAGGTAAAGAACTAGAGATTAAGAGCAACCCAGCAGCACTCTACTTTGACGAATTGGATCTTCTATTTTAAGTTAGTGTTTTATCTTATATTTTATTACTTTTAATTTATGTCATTATGCAAATTGATGATCTCATCTTTTACATTTGGTGTATAAAAATTATTTTGAAATAACGATAAAACATCAATATAGAATAAATGATCTTATTTGCTACTTTGGAGTTGGGCACTACTTATCTCTATCCAGCAATATCCAGCAAGGCGCTAGATTCTGCAAATTTTGGAGTTCTGCACAGTACGGCTCTACAAATAGAGTAAAACTGTTTAGTGCTATCTTCCTTTTTTCTTTTTTTTCTTTTTTTAATTTGCTTTCTTTAAGTTCAAATATTTGGAATTTAAGTTCAAATATTTGGAATGATAATTTTATAATTTTTTTGCCTACTTTTTGTATAATAAAAATTTAAGATATAATATAAAAAGTTTGTATTAATACGACTAATAATTATTTGAACAACGTAAATGATAATATAAAAGTTTAAGTTATTTCTCAACATGAAAAATAAAAATATAATAAAAATGATAAATAATTACGAAACATTCTAAATAAATTAAAATATATTAAAATAAAGTATAAAATTATTGAAAATTGATTAAAATATATGAAAATAAAATATAACATTATTGAAAATAACAATAAAACCTACAATTAAAAAAATTATATTAAATAATGTTTATGTGTGTAAATCTGTTAATCAATTATAAAAATATGATTAAATAAATTAATAATTAAAAATATTATGAAATATTTTTTACTGGTGTAAAATTTAGTTCAAACTATTGAAGATGAAATATTGTTTCTGCACTACTTCAGTGCAAAATCTAATTTTGCACTAAAATAGTGCCGAGTGCTGCAAATGTTCTAATATAGACATTAGAGGCAAGAAGAAATCAATTTTTTATTCAATTGAAATTAGACAAACAATTTACCGTTGCAACAAGTTGTAAGCAAGGAGTAAAAAATCGCGATATTATAATACCCTACAATTATAAATCTGTAAAAATATCGCGAAATATCGCAATATTTCGTTGATATATCGCTGATTTATAGTTTTCGACGATATATCGCGATATATCGGTAAAATATCGCGATATTTTGACCGTGAATGGTAACTTTAACCTCGCTACAGTGCTCTACCTGTGTTTTCCCTTTTTTTTCTTTTTTTCCCCTTTTTTTCCCTTATTTTCTTGTCTTTTCTGTTTTTTTTTTTTTTTTATTATAAATTTATATATATTTAAAAAATATTTATCAAACTTAAGTTTTATATCTATATTTTTATCTATGATTAGAACAAATAATAATTTTAATTAAATTATTGAAATAAATTAACACACTAGCATTTAGGTTTTTCTCATAATTTAATTAAGTTTAGTTAATTTTTTTTTTTAAGAAGAGAATTATGATGTATATATTATATACTATATAATAATAGTTTATCTCTATATTTATTGTAAATATATCATTTGATTTGAAATTTTAAATTCAATATACGTATTAATATTAGTTATATGAAGACACTTCTCGAAAAATAAGTTAAAATGTCTTGGTATTGCTTAGGTATTAAGCATGTGCAAAAATTATTAAATTATTCTATTTATTAGTATCTTTTTATACAAAATTTATCATGTTATCATAGTAGACAACGTTTATATAGTATTTTATCTATATATTTGTTGAAAATATATCATTTTATTTAAAATTATAAGTTCAATATATATATTAATATCCGTTATAATGATATTATAACTAGTAGATATATTTTTCAATTTTTTTAAAAAGTTTTAATATTTTTTTAAAAAATGTCCGATATTTCCATCGATGCTGATATATCCGTAAAATTAGGGTACCGATATTTTCACCGATATCGATTTTTTCATCATTGGTTGTAAGTTTACTCTATCAATTTTTAGTGATCAACTGTAGTAACTAGAGCCGCCAATTGGAGCTCATCCCGATGGGCAAGTCCAAAACGCCCATAAATAAAATTAAACACCTCTAAAAATAACGGCCCAAAAAATTTCGAAAATATTTTGCTCAACGGAATAGTTCGACAGACTAGATGGTCTTGGGTCGATCTGGTGCCCCATTGATTTATGTACCTTTTTTTCCCCTACAGTTGGGATGGAGCCACTAGCCTGTTTCCTCCCATTATCATGAATAATATTCCATGAGAAAATAAGTCTGAGAGATTCATTCATCCCATTATTATGGCCATTGCTGTCCTTTTCTCATTTTCCAAGCTTTTGTTGCTCTTATATTCTGCAATTTGCAAGATATTGATAATTTATATAATGGTTCCTTAATTATTGAGCATTTTAGTTTTAACTCTATATCATAATTTGATGTTGATAACTCCTCAAAGACATACTAATTGTTGGTATGATAAAATTATTGACAAATGATTGTTAGGCTATGTTTATCGGCAATATTGATGCCTAGGTCATACAAAGAGTTCAAAAAAAAAAAAAAAGGAAATGCAATTAAAATCCATGATCATGGTTGTGACATGACCGTGGTCATGAGATTTTGGTTACTCAATTATGATAACACGTGTCATCGTATGATTCGTCGAGTGTATTTTACTTAAATAATTACAAATTTCGATTTATTCACTTAAAAAAAATTATACACCGAAATTTATAAAATAAAATTCTCTATAAATAGATACCAATATTGATATATTTTGTATCACAATCTCATACACTCTTTTTTCTCTTCTAACTTATGTCAAATCTCTTTTTTCTTCCAACTTGTGTTAAAAATCTAAATTTTTATCATTTTCTACACGAATCCAAATCAGCCCAATTATTCCCACCACTCCCAAAATTATCCAAATTCTCAAAATGATCAAAATGATGAATCATTTTTTAATACTATTGATTCTCAATTTTCTCAATAATTTATTTTAACTGTATTCCCAATTTTTTATTATAATTACGATTTTTTTAATATTTAATAATTGAATATATTTCTTAAAAATTTATTGTATAATAAAAATTAATTATAGATATAATTATTAAATTATAAAAGAAATAATTTATTAAAGGTTGGTTGTGGTTGTGGGTGATTATTGATAAAGAATGAAAAAGATGAGATTTGATTGTAGTGTAGAATGTGTATGTAGAGGAGAGATAAATGAATTGTTTATTAGTTGGTTGAGGGTATAATTGGTCATTGATAATTATAATCTTAATGTTATTTAGGCTTTCAGACATATGAATTAATAATTGTAATATACATTGTATTATTTATTTTTTATTTTTAAAAAACAATAATAATGGTCAGATTGGGCTACCATTTTAAAATAGGACCAGATGATGAGCCAATCCAAACCGAATAAATTTTATCACTTGGCTTGTCTGACTAGCTTGGGCAAGGGTCGGGTGCCCGAATTGCCAGCTCCAACTTATCATTTTAAAATTTTAATCTAATGATTTAAGATACTTAAATTCAATAATTTAAATTCAAGTGTGTTGATATATTGATGTGTTGTAGAAAGACCCTCTATATGTTACATATAAATACTATTTTTAACATGTATGTAACATGTTAATTACAAATTCAATAAATTTAGGCTTTTTTAGGATTTGGAATGGGCAAAACTCAATCATATTAGTTATAAGATTTTGAAAATCATATAATTTTACTATACTTTCAATTTTTTTTCTACTCTTCCACAATCAGGAATAACGATATCTACATTTTTAAAATAAAATAAAATAATATTTATTTATTTTTTACAATTCTTAATATAATAATAACATCTCAACGGTAATCATTCCATAAAAATCCCAAAAAAAAAACAATATTATCAAAATTCAACTTAAAAAGGGAAAAAAAGAATTAAATCTCAAATTGAAACTTCCAAGATACACCTAAAACCTGAATCCAAACATATCCTAGTTATACCAAATTACTAGTATAGACATGGTAGAATTAGTTGATCAGTATCTTTCTCGCAGTGAGGAGGGGGTAAAAAAGGAAATGAGGGAGGGGAGACTGTTCTCAAAAAATGAGAGAGGGTTAATTGAATCGTTGAACTGGAAATGCGTTGCCCCTACTGCTCCTCCGAGCAGGGCCGCTCCGCCACCACCACCTTCGGCCGGAGCATCACGGAGTGCGTCTCATGCGGCCGCGTCGTGGAAGAGCGGCAGACCCAACCTCACCACCTCTTCCATCTCCGTGCGCAGGATAACCCCCTCTGCCTCGTCACCTCCGACCTCCCCACGATCCTCTCTCAAAATGACGACGAAGACCCCTTCGAGCCTACTGGATTCATCACCGCCTTCTCCACCTGGTCGCTCGAGCCTTATCCGGTCTTCGCTCACTCTTCGCTCTCCTTCGCCGGCCACTTGGCCGAGCTCGAGCGGGTGCTCGAAACGACGTCGCAGGGGAACAATTCCAGCGCTTCGGGGCCGTCGGTCGTGGTCGACAATTTGAGGGCTTATTTGCAAATAATCGACGTCGCTTCCATTCTCGGCCTCGACTCTGATATTTCAGACCATGCCTTTCAGCTTTTCAGGGATTGCTCGTCAGCCACTTGTTTGAGGAATCGAAGCGTCGAGGCCTTAGCTACTGCCGCGCTTGTGCAAGCCATTCGCGAAGCTCAAGAACCCAGAACCCTTCAGGTATATATTTTCACCCCAAATTGTGTTGTTTCTATAACATTTTCTACGATTTTTTTTTTTTTTTCAATCTTGTGTGGAAATTGTTTTTTTTTTTTTTGAGTGGTAATTCAATTAACTCAAAGATACCCAAATTTACCTGAATCCATTATCATATGAAGATATAGTTTGAATGTCAAAACTATATTGTTCAAATCGACTACTTCTACTATATAAGTACATAATTACAAGTGCAAAATTATAGTTTTAAAATCACCTGAATTCCATATTAAATGAACAGTTTAAATGAGAGTGGATTAACAGATCAGTGTAAATTTTGGTATTTTGAAAACTATTAGGGCAAAATTCACCTTTAAACCAAATGTTTGGAGCATCTATGACCTTTGCCCTTGGAAATTTGTAGTTGAATGTTTTTGTGCCTTGGTATATTCTTGTAATAGGAATTTTGCAGCTAAAAAGAGTCATACAGAACTAAGCACCAGTGAAAATAGTCTATATCATGTTACTTGTATCAAAATGTGAATTGTGTATACAAACTTTCAGGCTTTAAGGCATTGGAGATGTTAGGATCTTTGTTTCAAAGAATCAAAGGACATAGATGACATTAGGTGTTGCATTGATTGTGTCCTGTTGGAAGATATGTCTACTTCTTATCACCTCCATAGCTTGTTTGAGCACATATTTCATTTTAGTTTTATTTTGTTGTTTTCTTAGGGTGGCAACTGGCTCTCAAAGGGATTATCGAACTAGTAGTCCTGATAATGTTTCAATTTGGATTGAACAGTCACTTTATGACACATTTCAATTATGCCTAAAGTAATTATGACTGCTTATTTCAGCTTCTAATTGTGAAAGATTTCTTTAAGTTAACATTGTATGCTGATACAAAGAATTGCACACAAGTAACTTCATACTGACCAGAAATCTTTCTGGAGAACATATAGACAATTACAGCCAACATACCCTTGTCTCAGAAGGGGAAATAAAGAGGAAACATGAGGAAACACCTGCGCATAATCACCCAGCTGTTAAATTTCCTTACTAATGGATAAACTAGACACAAACATCAAAATTCTGACAAAGAAAGTTGCCATGACAAATAACAAAACTGGTTTCATTTTAAACGCAACTCCGAAATATTCACATTTACATTGTTATCATCTCTACTTCTCAACCATCTTTTACCCACCTCTTCTAACCAGCTTGGGGAGTTTGCATACTTAATCAATTGCCAGGTTGTTGGTGATGGTATTTGTGGCCTATAGAGTGAGAGATAATCTTTCCTTCTTTTCCTTTGTGTGTGTTTGTGTCCTGGAGGGAGGATGTTGGGAAGCTTGAAATTGTTCCAAGTATTTTCCTAGTTTAGATGGTTTCACTGCAGAACTTGTGACTGCTCTTGGGAGAGTGGTGGCAGTTGTGCTGTTGAACCTGGATTGTTGGAATGAGTTTTTCTCAATTTGCTCCTTTTTTTGGTTTGTCATCAATGAAACCCTTCCTGATTTTCTTGGATCCTTGGTTATGAAGTATTATTAACTCAAAAATCAAACAGAAATATATCTTCTTTTGTAATAAATGTATCCTATCTGAAAAGGTGCTTTGTAATGAAACAGTCATTCTTGTAGTTTCCATCTCAACTTTGTGTAGTCATAGAACATTTTTATTTTAGATTGTAAATTTGTTAATTGATGGATTTCTCACTTCTTGCTTTCTACTGATTATTAGGAAATATCAATTGCTGCAAATCTACCGCAAAAGGAGATAGGAAAGTACATCAAGATACTTGGAGAAGCTCTACAACTAAGTCAACCTATTAATAGCAATTCGATATCAGTGCACATGCCCAGATTTTGTACACTTCTCCAACTCAACAAATCTGCTCAGGTACTTCTCCTACTCTGCTATTAAGGTTCTTGTTATTTTGGTTTGTTGAAGGCTCAGTTGTGCTAAATGTTTACTTGATCTCAAACAATTTTACTCCCTCCATCCCAGTTACGTAGTCCAGATTTCCTTTTTTTTTGGTTCATCCCAAATATTTATTCCTTCTCCATATTTGATAGTATTTTTTCACACTTTTAATAAATATTTAGTATATTTGGTCCATATGGACCATATTCTGATATTCTTCTTTGTTGCCGAACAGTAGACTATTCTGTAATGAAGAACTCCCTAACTTATGTCATAAAAAAACCTGATTTTTGATGCTTCCATTCTATCCATTTTCTAATTTTTTTTTCCTGTTATATCATATGCACCAAGAGTACAAGTATATAAGGACATCACTCTATATGATACTCATCTTTTTGGATGGTATATGTAATGTATTTTTTAACATATGTAAGTGGACTTAATCAAATTCTTTGATAATGCCATGAATGGTGACCCTATTTTCTATTCGTAATCTTGTCAACATACAAGGAGCTGGCAACACACATCGGAGAGGTGGTGATCAACAAATGCTTCTGCACCCGCAGAAACCCTATAAGCATCTCTGCAGCGGCCATTTATTTAGCTTGTCAGTTGGAGGATAAGCGTAAAACACAAGCTGAAATCTGCAAGGTGACGGGACTAACAGAAGTCACTCTACGGAAAGTCTATAAGGAGTTATTGGAAAATTGGGATGATCTTCTCCCTTCAAATTACAATCCTGTTGTTCCCCCGGAGAAAGCATTTCCAACAGCTACGATTTCTTCTGGACGCACCTCATTGTCCAGAGGTGATCTAGTTGAAGGGACTTCCGTAGACAGAGACAAGAACACCGAAACAAGGCATACTAAACCAACTGAGATCTTAGGCACATCCCATCAGACCAAAGGCAAAGAGAATGCTGTGGAAAGCAAAGATAACTTCCACAGGGCTTTGAACCAGGCAATGCTTGGGACACCTTTCTGGAAGCCTCAGGTTCCTATAGGAACTTCTGCCACTCAGAGACCTTCCGAGGCGAATCATATCCCAACTCAAAATATGGAGATTGATTTACAATGCAAGTTTGGTGAGGAGAAAAGAGTAGATACAGATGCAGCAGCTGCTGCTTCCAACTCTCTAAGAGCTGTTCAGTTTCCTTCACCCCCTGCTTTAGCTGCAGGTGTTGTGCCATGGCCATTTCGGCCTCCAATGACTGCACCACTTTCCCCATCACTTCAATTTATGCAACTATCCAAGGGAGAGATGGTAGAAAAAGAGTCCATGCAACCAAATCTAAATGAGAAGTTCTGCTAGCACACTAATTTTGAAAATTGTAGCAGTGGTGCCCTTTGATTTTGTATCTATTGAAATGAGTAGTTCAAATTGTTTAATTATTATATAATGGGGGAACTATGTCTATGAACTTTTGTTTTTTTAGCTCTTAAGTTTCAATCTTGTTTGTCGATTACAGCTTAAATTGTATATATTTTCCTTGGGGTATGTTTTTAAGGGAATTATGTGGAATTGGAGAAATCATGTCATTGAAATCTGAATTTTCTAATAAAGGTGAATAGTAAAAATGTATGTTTGTTTGAGGATTTAGTAGAATATGATTATATTATAGATGTCAAATCGATGCGGGAAAATGTGGGTTAATATAATATTTTATTGTGAAAAAAGTGGATTTATATGATATTTTTTTATAAAAAAGTATATTTAGTGATGATTGATGATTATAATATAGATAGTGATGATTATATTTCAATTTTGTAATTCAAATTTAAATACAGAAACAAACATACATTGTCGAGATTTTAAAGTTTGAAATCTTATCATGTCAAATCTTCTCCAAACATAGCTTTATAGAATGAATGTGACACACTGTTAAAAGCATTTACTTTCCTGGTAGAAAGAAAGGCAATATGAAATGTGACAATTCTATTAGACTGTTGGATAGTTGTGTGTAATGGGATTTTAATGTAAAACAAACTTAGTATTTTTTTTTTTTTCATGATGAACACATCAAACACAACATTTCATCCATTTGTGTGTAATGGGAGTTTCAATACAAACACACGACAGACCAAGCAATTCATTTTCCAATCTTTCTACTAAAGGCAATTTCAGTACATATTTACCAAAGAGAAGTGGATAAATTCACTGATTCAGAACAACAATCACCTTTCATAGATAGCTCATCTACACTCGTCCAAACAAATAAAAGTTCAACTTATAGAAACTACATCATGTGTAAATGGAATAACAAAAATCTAAAGTACAACAACATCCACCAGACAAGGAAACATTGCATGCCGAAACAGAAAAAACCCTTCAAAAATGTGTTGTTAGCAGCACTACCTATCAAAAACCAGTTGTTCAAAATTGCATTCCATATTTCAGAGGATCTCAGTTATTAAAAGCAGCAATCACAGTCAAATGGACATAGAGCAGTTCCTCCCCCACCTGGCTTCCCTACACCCAACTCTTCTTCTGTATATATAGTCAGCCCGTCTCCGGTTTTCTTCCTCGTGCGGTTCGTGGATGAGTCTTTACTATTACCACTCATTCCCATCTTCCTTTTCTCGAGTGATTTCGTATTTGCAGAAAATACTCTGGCTTGTTTCTCACCCTCACCCTTCTTTCTCTTTTCAAGCCTTGTGTGTTTCTTTCCATCGAAAATTTCATCACTTTCATTTCCTATCTTGAGCTTCTTGCGTTTCGCGAAAATTTCATCGATTTCACTTCCTATCTTCTTTTTGGGCTTGGAAGATGCCCTCTCCTGCTCTACAACTTCACCTTCATGTTTCCTCTTCTTTGATGAAGTAGCTTTTGGCATCCTTATCACGATGTATCCAAGGCACAAGCATATCAAAATAAGATGATTAAAAAAGATATCATTTTGGTCATAAAATAAAAGTACCAATCATGTAATTTTAAATATGCAAATTTGGAGTGTATATGTTGAATCATATCATCAGTGCTAATCTAATTTGGGATCTTTTCCACTTCGCTTTCCTCTTACCATTTGTTCCCACCCCACCCCACCGCCGCCGCCACCAACAAATATTTCCAACCACTACAGACCACGCTGCTTACAGTTTAGAAAAAAAAAAAATCGGTTTCCTAGCGCACTCCACCGAAATGGCAGCCGGAAAATGGAGAAAGGAAACGAGTAAAGGCTTTCAGGCAAAGGAGAAGAAGAAGAAGGAGAAGAAGAAGAAGAAGAAGAAGAAGAACATACCTGTTGATTCACACACAGAGTCGAGTCTTGCCCTAACTTTTGGGTAGAAATTGATAAGTAGAATTTAATTCAAGATCATATTTTCACACACAGGCTCACCAGTTCATTGTCGAGTCTTACCCTAACTTTTGGGAATTAATTGTAACTTAAACTAAAAGAAAATTAGGCCCATGAGTGTATTCACTATTTCACCCAATAAAAATAAATTATTGTATTTTAGATTAAAAAAATTAATAACCTATATTATTCTATTAAGTTTTTTAGTCTCAATATTTCATAAAAAATATTTGGTGGTAGTATCAACATCCTAACCTTTTCTATAATAAAAAATGAAAATTAAATATAATTAAAAGGATTAAAATATCCTTAATACTTTAAAATAATTATTCACACATTTTTGTATCTTGTGAAATCTCAAGAGCACCTGCAACAGCACTCCACTTTAGCGCCACACAGCACTTTTGGCTTCCCAATAGAGCGCCATGCTCGGCGCTAATGTGAAGATTTGTACAATACGATGCTATTTTAGCGCAATCTTCTCCTTTTTTTTAAGTTTAAATATTTGATGATAGTTTTATAATTTTTTGATTAGTTTATGTATGATAAATATTTGAGATAACATGTGTCAATTATTCGACATGAGAGGCAATATACATTTTTTTAATTAGCTGATAATTATCAAAACAATGTAGATGATAACATAAAAATTTAAATTAACACGTGTTGTCATTTTTTAACATGAAAAATAAAATATACTATAAAAATGATAAACAATTACAAAAACTAAGTAAATTAAAATACGTGAAAATAAAATATACAATTAGTGAAAAAGTTTGTATGTAAATATAAAGAGTATAAAGTTATATGAAATAATGTTTATGTGTGTAAATATATTAATTAATTATAAAAAAAGTTTAAAAAATGAAATTAAATTAATAATTAAGAATATTATAGAATATTCATTTTTAATATAAATTTTAGTGATGGTTGTTGAAGATGAAATATTATTTCTACACTACTTTAAACATTGTTGATTGTTATATGACAAGTCATGGAATACAAGTGGACATAAAAATGTTAAATGGAAAAGAAATAAGAATAAATGAAAATACCATCACTAATTCTGAATTACTAATGGCCATAAAGGGAACCACTGTATGAATACAAACTTCTAGGAGTTGTGGATGTTTTGCTTTCAATTTGGCAGTGTTGTAATTAGGGCTTATTTTCAAATTTCTTGAGTTGGCTTTTGGAGTTAGTTTTCTGAGCCATCAAATTAGAATAGAATCAAAAAACTCCCAATGTAAAGCCATTTTAAGTCATTCCTCAGGACTCAAAACTGCAGCGCAGACAAGATCCTTGCATTAACACTCAATGATGCCTTTGATTAGCACTTTCCCATGTACAGATGTAATACAAGCATATGAGAATCAAGACAAAATTAACTGAGTTTTAGCTGCAAAAGGTAAAGACAGCAACATTGACAGTTGATAACACTAGAAAAGAAGCAAATCCACAGCGCAATGTAGATGAAATACGTCCATCCTAGTCGAGCATGTAAATTCTCGAGGCAATGTCTTGAACCAACCAATCAAACCCTACAAGAAGTCCTTTGCCAGTATACGCACTACATCCCACAATTTTCCAATGACGGCTTTTATCCATGGCTTCCAAGTTGAGCACCTGAACCAACAAGATGCATTCTTAATCAAGTCAGAATCTAGAAAAAGAAAACATCAAAGACTGGACATAGCACACATTCTCTTTTCTATGAAAATCAGCCCTCCTACTTAGCAACCTCTCTTCTGAGGAAATGGAAAATTGGCACTGCAATACATAATCAAAAAGATGGTTAAACATATTCTGATTATTTTCTAGTTCCACACACTATTATCAAAGATATTATCAATTGTATTTGTTGGTCAGATCCCCATACGGAAATTTAAACCGATCATCCATCACTTGACTGGAAGATGGTGCATTTAGTTCATGTGGATGAACAAAGTGACATGGCAACTACCTATCATAGATAATGTTATTTAAAAGCTAATGCATATTGTCGCAATGAATACCTAAGATGTGATAATAAGGCTCACATAATTTTTTTAACATAATTGCAAGCAGCCACTTCGATAGAAGAACTCAGGCCTTTTCTTAATGAAATCCCGAACCAAAAGACTGGACTTCCTAAAATACAGTAAATACGATATTCTTTATCTAACTCCAAACAACTGCAACATTTTAATTTTAAATTGAAGATAACACGTGAGCTTAATTTGTCAACAATGTTGTATAAGGCAATAGACGCCAGGGGGCAGCTAGACTAGGGTTTAATGCCTAGATGGGGCCTGGGCAAGGTTATGCAAAGGTTTAGGCAGCCTAATGCCTAGGCGGAAGACACTTACATCAGCGGGATTTGCTTAAGAAAGTAGATAAAAAAGAAGACTACAAGCTAATTTACTAACTCATTCCTTCCTCATACTAGGAAATAAATAGAGGAATGCCAAATCTAACCTAATCTATTAATGTGAAAGATATTACTAAATAAAGAAAATAGCTATCAAGATCCCTTGACTCTAAGGCTAAATTAATTCTAAATTTGCACACAATCCTTAAATTTCCATTATGTATATCTATTGCTCGAAAGAGTAAAGAGATATTCTGTGAAGAAATATTACCAGAAATTAACCCATTTTTTGTCAAAAACAGAATGTTCAATTGCAAGAGAATGAATACTTAATGGACTAGAGATCAAGAAGTCTCAAATTCCTTACCTTAGCTATCTCAGCAGGTGATAGTGAACCTTGTATGTCCTGTTTATTTGCAAAAATCAGCAATGACGATCCTGATAGTCTCTGTAAAAATATAATAAAACCCACATTAAAGATAATCAACTGGCAGACAATGTCAAGGGGAAAGTAAAAACTTTTGTTTCAAAACAAACTTACCCATTTGTAAACAAAAATTTTAGCACCAAAATATAATTAAATAAAGTCTGTAAATGTTTCCTTTAAGTTTTCATCATTAGGTATTGTCAATCCTTGTACCAAATTCTAAAACTAAACAAAGAAAATAGACTTGTGTGTCCTCACTCTAAAAAACGTCATGTTTGTGAACTTTGGTTAACACATACCTTCAGGTAGCAAACCGAAAATGAATGTGGAATTGATTGTTCAGCAGTGACAAGTGCAACTGATGTACCATATAAGGTATATCGCATGATGGCAACATAGATAAGTGCCACCACAAAAATAAATAAAATGAAGAAATAGATTTATATTTCTGTAAAAACAGTGAATAAAGAAGTAAACCATTTGTGTACTGAGGAGCAGAAATTTTTTTCAGAGAAAGATAACTCACAAAAACAACCAAAGTACATCCTTTGCTTGCTTTATCAATAACTGTGACTAAGACACTTCGCTATGCTCTAAGTTATCATATGTATGGCTGCACAAGCACGACAGTCTCAATTTTATGTCTAACTAATTTTAATCTATCATATAATATGTGGTAATTACCATCTTACAAGATGCAAAATACTCTTACTAAGGTATACATATTAATTGGATTCACTTCACTGAAGGGCTTAGAAACATGGCAAAGCCGCAATGGGCATTCCAACAAAGAAGAAGAAGAAGAATAAGAGATTTTTTAAAATAGATAACTAGAGGACTGGCTACCTATTTTTATTGTCAGTTGACAATGGATTTAAGATTTCAATATTAATTTTGCTAAAAAATTGTAACAGAGTCAGGCACACCAAATTTCTCACAGTAGCACTTCATTGGCCAACGCAGCTTCAATAGGAATCAAAAGCAACTAATATCCTTATTTAATCACCAGATTCAGATGCACCAACCACTACGGCCTCACAAGATTTGAGTCATTTGGAATCTCACTTTGGAAAAGAGATGTTGTACTGACATCATAATTTTACTACATAGCTAATAATAAATACTAGAGAAAATGCACCTCTTCTTTAAGAAGATTATCCAACTCGTATCTGCAATCATCCAGCCTTCTGAGATCTGAACTATCCACCACCCAAACCAAACCATCAGTTTGCTCAAAATAGTTCCTCCAATATGACCTTATGGTTTTCTGCCCTCCAACATCCCAGATGTTCAAAGTGTATCTACCAAGAACACCAACATCATTCATAATTGCGTAACTTCAAGAATAAACAAGTTTATCACCTTCACCACCCCGCCCTAATTAGCTCGATATCCATTTTTCTAACAGCAAAATGGAAAAGAAAAACCAAAGGGCACAAAGCATACTTATCGTAGGCCATGGTTTTAATGTTGAATCCAAGTGTGGGGCTGATTACACTGGTATCTTCACCATTGATCTTCATCACTATCGTAGTCTTTCCCGAATTATCAAGACCCCTATACCAGAAAAATATATGAACCAGTGCACTATAAGCCTATAATTTATAGAGACAAGAAAATAAATAGAGCAAACGAAATGAAGAAACAAAAGAACAGAGGCTTTAGAGATCATTACACCATGAGAATGCGCATCTCCTTTTCTTTGCGCTTAATTTTCCTGATTATGCTGAGGAGACCCATCCTTTTTTTGCTTATCAAAGCCAAGCCAAAATGCAGGAGTAGTTAGGGGATTCTTTCACTTTACGTTTTCGCACCTTGCGCTGTAAAATCAATCGAAAATGTTATCACTTCAGGAAATTTGTATACAACCATCGGTCATCTTGAGTTTGAATCTTATTGTTGGATAAATTTTTTAGCAAATTACTGAGAGCCTACACTAGCAGCAGTGCTGATTTTAGGTTGGGTATCGATTTTCGAGCAACACCAAAGACTAAACTTTAAGAAAACAGCCAGAATTTTAGATTCATATTAATACCAATGTGGAGGAAGACAATTCCTTAGTTTTCAAAAACCACACAATTCGAAAAGCAATGCAAACCTTTTGGGATCTCCGAACAAGTTGACGGCAAGATGCGGCGGTGGACTGCCCTTTTCCGGTGGTGGGGGCAAAAGCAGTGCTACTGCGGACGTGGTGATCTGTTCCAAGGGATCGATATAAAGATTTTTACCATCAAATTAACATTATTTCGGTTAACAGATGAATCTCAAAAATAAGAAAAAAACAATACAAAACAAAACTAGAGTGGTTATTTTCTAGACAAAATAAATAAAATGAAAAGACTAAAACACCTATATTTTTATATAAAAAATATTTCTCCCTTCATCTACCTCTTCTTCTCCATATTTCTTATTTCTTAAATCCTAAGTAAAAAAAAAAAAAAATTAACAAACCTTGATTTATAAAAAAATAATCAAAATGGTAGATGAAAGTTATATTTGGAATGTATAATCAAAATGATAAAAAAGAATATGAAATTTTGTTTTAAATTAAAAATTCAATCTAAATTTCAAACCTTAAATTGAGAAAAAAAATGTTAAATTGAGCCCCTTATTGAGAAACTTTAAAATTTAGGTTCAAAATTGAGAATTAATTTATAAATTTGATCTTGTTATGAATTGTATCCAAATACATAATACAATCAAACCAGTCGATCAACATAGTAAAACATAACATTTTCAAACATTAGGTTAAAAATTAAAAAATAATGTTAATTACAAAAAATCCACACGCTTTAAACGATTACTCTTTTTGCAAATTAATTATGATTTAAAAAAAATCTAATTTCATATAAGAAGTTAAAAAATTGTACTATAATTTAAAATTTTGCACTAATATACATGAAGTTAACAAAATTTGCAATTTGATAAGGAAGAAAATGTTCAAAACATTATTATTTATGGAATAGGTTTCCTATATAATTGGTGCACAGTGCAATCAAATTGATTCAGATCTGTACGTTTTTTATTTATTTATCGAGTAGGTCTCCTATACAATTGGTGCATAGTGCAATTAGGTCGATTCAGATCTGTACGTTTTTTTTAAGTTATATTAATGTGATCTTTATATTATATTAGTACGACATTTATATACAAATATCATAACTTTTATGTAACACTTTAACTTCAAAAAAATAAGAATTTCAGCATAATGTTACTCATACTTTCATGTGATATTACTTGTACCTCTATATCAATTCCGGACACTACCACAAAATCCTAGCTCGGGAACACAAGACCTAGCCACTCTATTTCCAGCTTTGCGAGATAGTGCCATTTTTTTCTATACAACCTCTGTATAGTCATACATTTATATAATATATAAAGATATAACTAACATAATTAAAAAATATGATTACATAACTAAAAAATATAACAGACATAACTGAAATGTATGAAAGATATTAAGTTTATCTTAGAGATGATAATGAGACGGGACAGGAGAAACAATCACCATCCCGTCCCCAAATGGAAATTTTTTCCAAAATCCCCCACTCAATCTTGTTTTGTTTTTTAAATTTCTTTTTATCTAATTAATACATAAAAATAATCCATATAATTATATATAATTAAAATATAAAAAGAAAACATAAAAAATGGTTCAAAGTCCAAATAAAAGATAAAAATATAATTTAATAAAACTAGATAAAACACAAAAATAAATTATCCTAATACATTTTCATTAATTTCCATCATTTTTCAATACTTCAATGGACTTAACTCTTCGGTCTCCATATAATTTATTTTTTATATTAATTTAATTATATAAATTCTCAATGCTCAGTAAGGAACAGAGTGAGGAATACAATCCCCAGCCCGCCAATCGAGGAAGAAATCCTCCCTGTCTCCATGGGTACTTTTCGAGAGAATCCCCAGTTCACTATCATTCTTAATCTGTCTAAAAAATTATAAATGTATAAATGTCATAACAAAGATATAAAAGTTCTAATTAAAAAGTATACATATTTTTTCAAAAGATGTAGAAAATAAACTGTGTGAGCACCATCTCTAGAGGCTCGAGAGAACGTGGGGGACTATGCCGATGCATGGAAGCGCATATTAAATTGAATTGACTCGAATTACACGAATTTAAAATTCACACACCAATTTCATAGAAGTTTTTGTTTTATTTATGATTACAAAATTTCATATCTGAAACTCAATAATGACAACCTATAGAGTGAGTTTTTTGCCATTTCTGTTTTCAGCACTCCATACTTTTCGTTTGAATTTGAATTCAAGGGTTCTTCCATCAAAATTTTAGGGTTATCACATAATAATTTTTAATTTTAAAGTAGGTTCGATATCTTCTCTTTATAAGTGCAATCATTTTATTTTTTATAACTTAAAAGGAACATCATGTGTTGCCCCTTTACCTTTTCGTTCACTTATTTTATATCTAAAAGGGGACATTAAAATATTGGCGTGACAAGTTTGTCGTCCAATAACGGTTTTAATTAGATGGTTCAAAGAGTGAAATCAATAAAAAAAAATACCGAATAGTTATTATATAAATTGAATTGCAAACTCAAAAATACCGAATAGTTATTATATAAATTGAATTGCAAACTCTTTAAATTTCGCGTGTGTGAAATTGTAAGCTAGTTGTGATTAAATTATAAATATTTAAAAACATTATGTATAAAAGTAAAAAAAAAAAATTAAAATATCGTGATTATAAATACGATGATAATATTTAAAACAATAACTTTGAATCAAGGGCTAGGTGTTATAAAAGTAAGTTTTATGTGACATTGTCTCACAAATCATTTTACGTGAGACGAGTACACCCACAACCCATACTTCACAATTCACATATAAATTTATGAAATTGAATTTGATTTGTGGGTAAAATCCGATTTACAGAAATTATTCTTGGCATTATCTCACACAAGTTTTGATGTTGTTATAATAATAATAATTTTGTTATTAATCCCAAACACTATAATAAGTTGATTGTGTGTCACCCAATTTAAAAAAAAAAAACAGAAGTTGTTGCTTAAATAAGAGGTTTCCAAAGTTGAAGATTTGGAGAGGAGAGAAATGTCCTGCTTTGTAGGAGGCCAAAGGCATGCATTCCTCCTTTCTAAGATGGGAAAAACAACACAATGCATCGCTCTCTCCTTTTCTTACATTTTTGGACCCCTGCACAATCTTCTCCATTCAGGTTTGCTTTTCTTCTTCCTTCTCCTAATTTATTCATTCATAATTCCTTTTTCAATATCAATTAATAATCCCATCTTCTCTATCTATCTCACATTAATTATAACCAAATTAAACGATGCACGATTCACATGAGAATAACATGATTCAGTCATGTCGTGTGTTGTTTGTTTTGCATGTAGTAATTCATGTTTCTAAAAATGTAACCAATCATCATCAGGTGCAGTGGATTGTCGTTTCGCCGGAGAAATTGGAGTTTCGGGATAGATTGTCGGAAATCTTTGCCGGAACTTCAATCCTAAATGGCTTCATCCCCGGAGGCTGCTCAACCAGGTACTACCGTCCCTCCCCCGGCTGATCCCTCTCCGCCGCCCTCGTCTCCGCTCCCAGAATCATCTCCGCCGCCTCCAGTACAACCGGCTTCACCACCGCCGGCAACTCCAGTCGTCCCACCACCACCATTGCCACAATCACCGCCAGCCACGCCGCCACCTTCCACAACACCTGCTCAAACACCCCCAACACCCACAACACCACCTGTTCAAACGCCGCCGCAAACGCCTCCACCGGAAACTCCCGCCACCCCGTCGCTTCCTGCAGGCTCGCCGCCTCCGGCCTCTCCACCTCCGTCAGATGGAAATACTTCACTGACGCCTCCTGCCCCGGCTTCTCTCCGTTCGCCTCCACGCGGTCGGTCATCGAAACATGCTCCTTCACCTTCATTGGCTGATGATAATGAAATGGCTGCAATTCTTGGGATTATCTTGGGAGGAGTAGTGGCTCTTGTCATTATCATCCTTTGTCTCAGATGGTGGAGGAAACGGAGGAGGGGTAGACAACAATACAGTCTCGACCGTGGTACGTTTAAAACATAAAAGAAAAAAGTTAATTCTCAGTGGTGAAAATTGCAAATTTAGCATAATAATTTTTAGTTATTCAATGATGCATTTGGGTTCTGAAATTAGGTTAATTTGAACTAATGTAGAAAAAAATAGTTGAAATTTTGGAATTTCAAACTAAATCGCACCCGTTTGCGCCTTAAATTTAGAGCTTTTTGAAAATTTCATGTGATTTTTGTGTAAATTATGCTTCAATTTCGGTAAAATGATTTGGAGTTTCATGATGACTTGAAGAGATGAGATGTTTTGACGTAGAAAACATACATTTTGATTAAATTTTGAGGAAAGTCAATTTTGGGTGAGCTTGAGAGTGGTTATGGTAGAGAGAAGTCAATTTTGAGTGAGTTTGAGGGTGATTATGGAGGATTCTAGTGGTAGAACAGTTGTTTAGGTCAAAACATGTCATCAAACCATATTATATCCCCAAATCAATTTATTGATTTGGGTTTGACTCAAGTTCGATTTGAGTGAAATTTTCAAATGCAAAATCCAATGATGCCCTGAATTTGTATGCATTTCTTTATTTTGTTCGAGAGATTTTCATATCTAGGATGCCACCAATATTTTTATACAACTCAATTTCATTAACATAGTCACTTCACCATCGAGAACAATCATAATAATCTCAAGCTCACCAAATATTTAATATCACTCAAAATTTAATCAAAATGTTTGTTTATTATGCTGAAACATTGATCTCCTTGAATTCAGTTTGATTCAAAATTAATTTGAGCGAAAATAAAATGAATTTTTTCAAAAAGACCTATGTTAATTTGATCTAAATTGACCCAAATTAAAAAAATAAAATAATAATGTCATAATTTGAGTCCGAAAATTAGTATCCTTAAATGATACATATCCAAAAACTATTATACATCCTTTTCTCAATCATTACATATATAAACACTACTCAATTTTATCAGTTGGTGATCAATACCACAAGGGATCTTATCATCATCACCCGAAGGCAATGGAGCAGCATTATGCTGCATATAAGATTCCTCCATCTCCGGGCGGTTGGGGCATACCACCACCACAGATGATGGGACATGCGAGCAGCGAATTCAGCTACTCCGGCCAACATCCGGTGTACGTCCAAACTCCACCGCAAAATGTGGGTGGTTTTGGGGCCAAGAGTGAGTTCAGCTACGAGGCATTAGAAGCTGCAACAGGCGGGTTTTGCAAGGCCAATTTGTTGGGCCAAGGTGGGTTCGGGTTCGTGCACAAAGGTATATTGCCTAATGGGAAAGAGGTGGCAGTTAAGAGCCTGAAATCGGGCAGTGGACAAGGCGAACGAGAGTTCCAGGCCGAGGTTGAAATCATTAGCCGAGTCCATCATCGCCATCTTGTGTCC
Organism: Scutellaria barbata; assembly: GCA_028654395.1. Taxonomy (NCBI): domain Eukaryota; kingdom Viridiplantae; phylum Streptophyta; class Magnoliopsida; order Lamiales; family Lamiaceae; genus Scutellaria; species Scutellaria barbata. Next base: position 7,494,514 of record CM053650.1, read on the forward strand.
CTTGTTGGATACTGCATTGCTGGATCGCAGAGAATGCTTGTCTATGAGTTTGTTCCAAATAATACTTTGGAATTCCACCTTCATGGTCAGTTTTATTTCTTTCACCTCCAATTTATGACTCCATATATGTAGCTAATTATTAAGGTTTTAGATGAGATGATGATTTAATAAGTGTGAATTGAATATGTGTTTTGCTTGCAGGAAAAGATCAACCAGTTATGGATTGGGCTAAAAGGCGTCGTATTGCTGTGGGAGCAGCAAAGGGGCTAGCTTACTTGCATGAAGATTGTATGAAATTAATCACTTCCCTATATTTATATACAAAATTAAATTTCTTACTCTACTTTCCTCAACCAATCTTACATATTTCAATTTTGATAATTTGATTACTACCTTTCAATTTTGACCTTATTATTCTCGAAATGTCAATTTCTGTCCACATGACGTTGGAATTAAATAATCCAAATAGAAATTCCAGAGTTCATGAAGGCAAAAGTCGATATTTCAAGTAAAATCGGATCAAAATTTAAAAATGTGATAAGTAAATGATTAAAATTGGAATACATAAAATTGATGGAAAAAAAAAAGAATAAAACCTAAGTTTCGAGGCAGAAGATTTTCAAATTTTCATACATATATATATATATATTGTTAGGACTATGCTAATACTGAGGTAGCGAGACATGAATGCAATGTCGGTGCCAGATTAAATAGAATAGTACATACTATATTGACATAAAATTGTTTTATAACTGTGATTCCAGGCCACCCTCGGATCATCCATCGTGACATCAAAGCAGCAAACATTCTCCTGGACTTCAACTTTGAAGCCATGGTAATGTCAATGTATTAACTAGTCATTAATTAAGTGTTGCCAACAAAATAATTATCCTACTGCCATACATTATATTGCCAGGTGGCTGATTTCGGATTGGCTAAGCTCACTTCTGATAACTACACTCACGTCTCGACACGTGTCATGGGAACATTCGGGTATCTGGCTCCAGAATATGCAGCGAGCGGAAAGCTAACAGAGAAATCAGATGTGTTCTCGTTCGGTGTAATGCTTCTGGAACTGATCACGGGGCGGAGACCCCTGGACCCCTCCAACATCATGGAAGATAGCTTAGTGGACTGGGCAAGACCAGCAATGGCTAAGGCGCTGGACACTGGAGACTACACTGAAGTCGTGGACCCACGCCTCCAAGGAAACTATGTCCCACACGAGATGGCTCGTATGATTTCTTGTGCCGCTGCTAGCACTCGCCATTCTGCTAGAAGACGCCCACGCATGAGCCAGGTTCATTGCTCTCATAATTACTCTTGCTAGCGCCTCTCTTTATATATGTTTATGTGTCCATCGCTGATGTGTTGCAAATATGCAGATTGTGCGTGCTCTCGAAGGAAATTCATCGTTCGACGACTTCAACGAAGAGGTAAAGCCCGGACAGAGCGCCGTGCACAACCCGTACGACACGAGCGCGTACAATGCAGACATAGTGAAGTTCAGAAAGATGGTGATGACGAGCGAGGAGTTCACGAGTAGTGGAACCCCAAGTGACTATGGGCTCAACGCATCATCCTCCGCAGGAACCAGCTCGTGTGGCGAATCCAGAGAGATGGGCAGCACCAGCCCTGATCAGAACCCCAAGCAATAGATAGAGGGCTATTAATTACATCCATGCATGCATTCATTAATTAATTTTATCTCATCATCCCCAATTTTCCATTTGATTAAATTATAAGTCATCAACTAATTCATCCCTCATATTCTAAATGGCGAAGAAGTTAGGTCCCCATTTTCCCTTTTGCCCCCACCTCCCTTTTTTTTTTTTTTTTTGGGATGATTTTCACTCATCCATTAATTTTGTTTCATACATCAAAGTAGAGTTGTTGCTACACTTTACATATATATCTATATAATGGAATCTAGTATGTTGAAGTTGGTCGGTTGGTAGCATGCCAATTCAAGGTGTTATGTCAACTTTGAAAAGTATGAATTTGTACCACAGGTTTAGATGTCATTAATTACTTCAGATTTCTTTTTTATATATATTGCAGATATCTATTTATATATATTATATAAGATTAATTTAATAACATGATCCAAATTATATAATAACTCTTAATTTTAAACCCAATTTTTAAATTTTCTCCAACAGGGGGCTTAATTATTTTTTTTCTCAATTTAACGCTTAAAAATTAGATTGAGTTTTCAATTAAAAAAAAATTCTTTTTATTTATATTTATAGGTTTGTTTATATTTCAATATGCATTCATATTTTGAATAAATTAAGACAAATTAGTGCACTTTAAGAATATTCTTCATGCAACTTATCTTAATTTATATTAAAAAAATTAAGAAAAATAAATAATTCAATTCATACAATATAATTTATATTAAACTGGTTAATATTAAAATCGATTTTTTATATTTTTATTCATAAACTTAAGAAAATAAGAAATTCTTAATTTTATAAATTGCATTAAGTAAATATATATATATATATATTAATACAAGTTGGATAAAGATCGTTCCAAAATTGCACCAACTTGTCTTAACTTATCTAAAATATAAATACATATTGAAATATAAATAAATCTATAAAAAAAAATTAAATTTTGTTTTAAATTGAGAATTCAATATAATTTTTTAAGTCCTAAATTGAGATAAAAAAAGTTAAAATAAATGAGATAAAAATTTGTTAAAAAATTGAAAACTTTTATTTTCCTCTGATAAAATAAAAGTTAAAAAATTACTTATAAAACTAAAAAAAATTTAAAAAGAAAATTGTGTTGGTGAATTATGAGAAATGAGATAGGTGATCTATTATTAGAAAATGTGAACTAATTATCAAGAAAGATATATATCGATATATTGATATCACATGATCAATATGATAATTGATATTGATATCGATAATTTATATATTAATTTATGCATATCATATATGATTGATGTCGATAATATGAACAAATTCTAGAGAAATTAAATATTGTTATATATACATATATATATATATATATATATTTCTAATTGATGTAACATCGATAAGTTCTATATGAATTCATATCGTAATTGATATGAATATTGATATATCTTCAATATCAAGATAAAAATATGTCTAACTGTTTCACTTATAACATTATTATGTATTCTAAAAAATAATAGATATTACAAATATAATTTATCGCATAACAAATAATATATATATATATCAACCCATAATAAATATAAAGATGTTTTATTTATACATTTTTAGAATATTAATAAATATATGACAAATAAAAATCAAATTAATAATAATAATAAAAGATATTATGTTTAGTGTGAAAAAAATAGTACAGACTGTTAGAGTTTTTATATTAAAATAATGTAAAATTTATAGTATTTTTATTTTATTTTATATTATATTATATTTTTGTGTTATGGTTGGAGATGCGTAAAATGGAATGATGGAATACAAACTTTTAATATATTTCAACTAGTTTCTTTTCTTTATATTAAATAAAACTAAATCAATATTTATATCTCTAAGGATTGAATCCTCTCTTCTTAGGAGATAATGGAATGTACACTCATAATATATCTCAACTACTTTATTTTTTTTATATTAATTAAAATCAATTATTTTTAAAGATATTAATTATTAATTATTAATTGATAATTAAATTCTAGAGTTCTTTATCTATGTTAAGATGATTATAAATCTACAATTTATTTAAGAATCATAATTGCACAAACTATGCTATTTGAAATACCACATAAATAATTTCACTAGAACTCATTATAAAATTATGATAATTAAGATTTTAGTATATATTCTGATAATAGAGATTACATAAAAATTGGGTGTTATGTGTTAATTTACAGTCAATTAGGCTTGATTAATTTTAAGTAAATATAATTACCTACTATATACATGACTTCCACATACATAATCAAATTTTGCCCAAAAAAAAAAATTGACTAAAATAAAAGGTAATTGATCATTGCCGGATTAAAATTGATAATTTTAAAATAATTGATAAAATAGAAAAAATTGTAAAGTATGGATTGTTTTTGCAATTTTAGCCATTATATTAATATTATTATTATCATCATCGTGAAAGAAACGCGAAAGAGTAAATGGCATTTAAGCACGTATAAATATCGAGGCCCCAAAACCCTCCTCATTCTGTACTGGAAATCCCTCGACGCTGCCGCTTTAGGTATTGACGCCCAAAGTTTTTCCTGAAGAAACCCCAATCATCATCATCCATTTTTATTTCTATCTTTGGAACCCTAAGGCGTCGGAGAAGGATGGGGGACTATGGCGATGCCATGATGCGCAACCAAAACGCCGCCGTTCAGGCCCGAACGAAGGCTCAGAACCGAGCTAATGTTATGCAGCTCAAATTGGTAATCTCTCGTATGCTGAATCCCGTATTCTTTTTCATCACTCGCAATTAGGTTTTATTTTCTTATCGATTTGATTTGATTTGATTTGATTTGAGCTTTATCTTGGTGCTAGGTTTAAGTCAATAAATTATTACATATTTTTTCTCTCTGAGTTTCATGGTACATGGTTTATTGGATTTGACATTCTATATTTCAATATAATACTTACAGAGTCCATGTGGAAAAGAATAATTTCTTGATGCGCATTTCTCTAGATAGTTATGACTTCTGATTTGTCAATGGAGATTGTGTAGAGTGCTGTGGTAACACTGAGAGAATGGAAATGAATAGCATCTCATTATGTAAATATTTTTATAATTTAATTTGCCTGCATAATGTTTGGTATTGGCTTTCTTTTTGTTCACAAGCTTAACATCTAATCATATTATGCCGTCCCAATAATGGCCTTTCTGTTGAATAATCTGCAGATTGGTCAGAGTCATCCAACAGGTTTGACAGCAAATCTTTTGAAATTGTTTGAGCCTAGACCACCTTTGGAGTACAAACCACCTCCTGAAAAGAGGAAATGCCCACCATATTCAGGTATTTTGTTGCTAAAACCACGAAAAAGTCTTCAAATAAGCTGGAATTATTTCTTATATTTAACTACAACCTATATGGCATCATTTGTTTCACAGGAATATCGCAGTTTGTTAGTAATTTTGCTGAGCCTGGTGATCCTGATTATGCTCCCCCAGTGCAGAAGGGTGAGACTCCGGTAAGTGTTTTATCTGTTTTAATATCTTGTGTATTGCAGATTGTTTCACCAAGCCTTACTGACTTCATGAGGCTATGTGTGTGTCAATATGCTTACTTTAACAGAAAACAGTTATACTCTGTACCTTGATTAATTGGCAATGATTTGCTGCTATGTTTTTTAATTGGCTAGAAGCATGGCCTCCTGGCTCATGTATTATATATTTCTCTTTATAGAATTTCTCTAGATATGGTATGATTCTGGGTGTTCTGGTGTTAACATTACCATCTTTGCTTCATAGGCTAAAACATCCTAGGCCAATTCTGGGACTTTTGTGCCAACAATGGTAGAATTTTTATATTAACATGTTTAGGTGAAACCTCTCATTATAGCAAGGCTATAACATCCTAGGCCAATTCTGGGACTTTTGTTTCAGTGATACTGTAAAATGCGCCGAATGTTTTGGCCATTTTCCTTTCAATGGTATATTTAATCTTTAAGATTCCACAAACAAAAATGATCTCTTGCACTCTTCTAAAACTACTGTTGTAGGTGCAATGCAACTTACAAATTTGTTTTCTGTCTGTTTATACAGGCAGAAAGAAAAGCCAGAATTCACCAATTACGTCTGGAGGAGGGAGCCAAAAAGGCAGCAGAAGAGCTTGAAAAATGTGATTACAAACCCTGTTTATTTCTCATATTTGATTATACAAATTGGTCTCTTTGTTGGTGACATACGGAGTGAAAACTATTTCTTTAATCTTTTCAATGCATGATTCTATTTACCCAGGCAAAAATCTAATATTACTTGTAGGGCATTTTTGTTGATTTATTAACCTTCTCCAACTTTTTTATGCGATTTTTGTGTACAGATGATCCAACTAAGGATCCAATGATTTTTGGAGATCCTTACAAAACATTGTTTGTGGCTAGACTTGTGAGTACTAATTTCCATTGACAACCATTTTTGTATTACCTGTGGTTTCTTACCTAGTTTGCTTGTATGATGCTTTATTCTTTCCAGAATTACGAGACAACTGAGAGCAGAATCAAAAGGGAGTTTGAGGCTTATGGTCCTATCAAGCGGGTAGGTATTTTGGAATGCCCAAGTGTGAGGCTTGGGTTTGGTAAGAAATTTAAGTGTTTTGGTATTGCCTATCTGGACACATGTCCCTTGAAAAAAAATCTACTTGAGAAAGTCTTTATTTTCACTCTGATGGAGATTCTTATTCTATTTAATCTCTACCCCCGATAAAAAACAAAGGAAAAGTTATATTGCTTATTAAAATGAAAGTGAAGTTTTGTTTACCATGTTAGTTTTGATCATCAGATTTGGAGAATCTTTTTATATTTTGGCATAATACACTATATTGCTATTGTTTTTTTGTGTTAACAATAAACTTAATGATCACTGTCCCTCTCATTTTTTCTGACTTAATTAAATTTCTTGTCATTTATGTCTTCTGGACTCACTTTGTCCAATAAAGTACTGCAACCTCGTAATGCAACTTTGCATTCATGCTAACAAGTTTAGAGTAATCCTCGTTTTTCACTTGAACGTCAATGGACAATTAATCACGATCAGGAGTATCCTCAGGTATAGTTTTGTTAACATGGTCGAAGTTAGGTTATTTTGCTCATCCTTATTCCCTTCTGCTCGTTTGGGTTTGTTGAAATTCTCCTCAGACTAGGATGCTGTTCTAGTCTCTAGTCACCTCTCCACTCATAGAGTTCAATGTGTAAGTATTGACCCTTTAAGAGGGAAAACTTATCCTTGTTCGCTTTTATTTTCCATTTATTTTCCCTGAGGAATCATTCAAAGTCAAAAGATGCTGCTTCATTCAAGCAAAGGTAAATACATTAATATGTGAAGAGCAATGATTCTTTGTGCCTTTGGCTCTTATTTCAAGCAATCTGGAGAGGCAAAATTTACACTGGGTAAAATGCATTGGGAGTATTAGTTTCTCTCTCTCTTCCTTTTACTTTCTAGTACACAATGCCTTCATGCTACTACTAAAATCTTACTTTTGGATTTAAAGGCTGTCAAAAAATGCTTCAGCGATTCTGAAGATATCCCGGTATTGAATATTATTTTATAGTCATTTTCAGTGTTATTTATTTAAAAAAAATTCCCTGGTAAGGGGAGGTTAGTGTACATATCAACTGGTAAATTTGCCGCCATTTTAAGACACCTCTAGCAGTGATGGTGATGCGTCTCGCCTGGAAGCTCTATTATTGAAAGGTGAGCACGGCTAATTAGGCATAGTGCCTGTCTGCCGTGCCCTTAGGCTTTTTTAACATAGTTATTATAGGGAAGCAAGTGGTGATTGAAAAAATGCTCCTCTTCTGTACAGATGATTCTGTTTGGTAATCATAGCCTATTAACCAGGGCCTTCTAAGTTTCAGGTTCGCTTGGTTACAGATAAGGATTCAAATAAGCCTAGAGGCTATGCCTTCATTGAATATGTGCATACACGAGATATGAAAGGTCAGTTTCAGTTATGTATCCTTTTTATTCCCTTTATGACACTTGGCTATAATTGGTGTATATATCATGCAGCTGCATATAAACAAGCAGATGGGAAAAAGATTGATAACAGGAGGGTCCTTGTGGATGTTGAACGTGGTAGAACAGTACCAAACTGGCGACCTCGCAGGCTTGGTGGTGGACTTGGAGCAACTCGGATTGGCAGTGAGGAGTCTAAGCATTTAGGGAGGTAATTTAATGATCTAATCTCACGTTGCTTGCACAATAAGGTCTTGGAAGGTCATCTTCCTTTTTTTATATAAGAGAGTAAATTTTGTAGAAGATGTATGATGATGCTAAGATGTGTGTAGATGTTTGAACTTTATTTTTTAACTAACCTTTATAAGTCTTACAACAGACCTGTGCTTAAGGATTTTCAGGTAGATTCTTGAGTTGTGAGTCCATGTGCTGGTATATGGTAGGAACTATAATTAGGAAACATAAGGTCATTATTTGCTTCCGTTGTTTTATGCTTTCTAATATCACTTGATGTATCATAACAAGCTATATGAAACTGTTACAGTATTTCAAAATTGATTTCCCATGTCCAGAAAATATATTTGTGGCATCATCTATGTATTCCTCTTGATGTTTAATGAGAGATAATAAATGCCATGCATGCACAATGATGTGATATATACACACTTTGAAGAGAATCTATTTGCCTCACATGATTGTTCGATTCATCTGACTTTTTTTACTTTAATGTTATAGAGAGCAAGTGCAGCCTGGAGGAATATCTCGATCAGAGGAGCCAAGAGGGGAACGAGACAGGTAATTTTCTGCAGCAACAATTCTATCCTCCAGTATTGATTCCGACAATTCTATTTATCATATTACTGCTATCTTAATTATTTCGACAAGTTACCTTGGAACAGATATTTTGCCATGGATGTCATCCTTGGGATTTCTAGATAGTTAGAGGACATAAAATCTGCTATGAGAAGTGTATAAAATATATTTTCGGAATATCATGATCACTTTCATTTTTTTACTTGCTTAAGATGAGATTTTTAGCTTTCATATCTTCTTGGTCTACACAACTACTAGCATTCAATGAAATGAGAAATGGTGACTGACCAAAAAAATGGTGCTTTCAGGGACAGGGAGAAATCTCGTGAAAGAGGAAGGGACAGGGAAAGAGAAAAATCTCGTGAGCTGTCTCATGAAAAATCAAGGGATCGTGACCATAGAGAGGATAGACACCACAGAGATCGTGACAGGACCAGGGAGAGGGACCGGGATAGAGACCGTGGTCGAGATCGTGACAGTCACCGTGAAAGAGATCGGACACGTGATCGGGGTCGAGACAGAGGTCATGAGCGTGACCGTGACCGAGATCGTGATACTAGGGAACGTGACCGCGATCGCCATCATGAGAGGGAGAGGGAAAGAGACAAGGACTATGAAGCTGGGGATGATCATGATCGTGGCCGTTCGCATGACAGAGACTATGACTATGAGCGTGCTGATTCAAAGCACGAGCGTGGTGAAAGAGAGAGAAACTATGATAGTATGGAAGCAGAAGATAATCGCGGGTGGCCTGAGCAGCATGGGCATGGGCGTTCCGAAACTGAGAATGAGCATGGTCACTATGACTACTATGCAAACCAGGGACGGGATCAATATGATAATACTGATGGCCAGGGTGATTATGACCGATACAGGGAATATGACCGAGATAAGGATCGTTATGATCAAATGGATGATGATGGTTATGCTTATGATCGAGCTGCGTCTGAGCCTCAAGAGAGAGATTACCAGCGTTCAGAAAGGTCAGTTTCTCGTGAGTTTGAGTACTAATAATGTCCCATGAGGTTATTGCTCTCAGTCGTCTTTTAAAAGTCCTTTGGTTATATTTGGTACTTTCTCCGTTTTGAAAACTTTTCGTATCAACGTATGTTGGCTTATCCATTCTGTATTTTCCGGTACTTGCATTTGGTGGTTGAGTTTGCCGAACACTCTTTTACCAACTTTGATATAACTTTCAGATGTAATTGAAACCGAAGAATTTGGGGTGGTTTGAAATTTTATTTTATTTGCTTCTGTTAGTGTGATGTGCGTTGGTAGGGCTTTTACTTTCTATTACCATATATTCAATAGGGGTGGTTTGTACATTTTTGTTAGAACAATTTTGTTGTGCCTTTCCGAATTTTAGCCCCTAAAACTATGTATTTTCCAGGAATTGAACATCCTGAACGCTGGACAATAACGGATCTTTTATTGAATTTCTTCAAGATATGAATAGCTAGTAAAAGCCACTTTTAAGGAGTGATCAAATTTAAGATGAGTAAATTCATGTTTTGGTTCGTTGTGGAAGAACATTAATTCATACTTAGAAACATGTTAAAAGCACTTGAAGTAATTTATTTACAGACTGAACATTATTTTCTGAAAATAGTAATTAAATTGTATGAATCAGGAGCTATTTTTCATTTTTTAAATGAGCGGGAGAGAGTGAAAGGGGGAGAGACATTAGAAATCTCGTGTGATTTAAGTTCGAATTCTGGAAATTACAACCCTACATCTTATAAAGGTGGAACATTACTTTTTTTTTTTTAAATGAGTTTAGGGGAGTGGAAGGGAGGGGAATAATAAGAACAAGAAAACTTGCGTGATCCGGGTTCGAACCCTAATCATCACAATTTGCACCTTTAAAAAGGTGGGATACTTTAAAGGTGGGATACCAGTTGAACTACAAGACTCGTGGTAAGGTGTTTACTTAAATTATAAGGTGTTTACTTAAATTACAAGACTCGAGGTTGTATGAATGAGAAGCTTAACATAATTGATGAAGAGAGCAAAAAAGAGGTACAATTTATGTCGATGATATTGCTATGTTTCAAATGTGTCAAAGTGGCTTTGATATGGAGTGAAGGTTAATGCTCACTCAACTCAATTGTTCCTAAATAAATAGCCAACAGAGAGCCTCTCTGATCTACATATAATCTATCAACAAGACTCAAAAAATGTAGCCTAAATTTAAACCTGTGGGATTGCTAATTTCCCGACTCTTGGTGACAGTATGAATTGCATATCCATAATAGTCAAAATCTTTGGTATTGACAATCCCCCAGAGATCACTATCTCTGCATTGCAAAATCAATAAAAAAAAGCATCAGAAAATCAGCAGACTCAATAGTCTTATAAGAACAGGACTCTTGGAGTTTGAATTAGTTAAGATACATACATACCTATGCCCTCTCTAACAGAAAGATTAGGTCTCATAATGTCTTTGGTATTAATAAGGAAAATGTCGCCTAGATAAAGGTGGTTGGTCGGAACATAAACGCAGCAAAGCTCCTCAGAACCAGAGCTTTTGCGGAGGATTATAGTTGATGTAATAAAACCAAAGGCATATTCCCCGATACGAGGATGCCTAATGATTGCCACTTCCTTGAATGCTTGAGAAGTCTGATCTGAACACCTCATACATATAGGTGGAGACTAGTTCAATTAATACTGAATTAATCCTACAGTTCAATTCATTCATGATTAACTAATTACCTGGAGAGATGGCTGCACTGATTTGCTTCGAAGCAGCATATATGTAGCTCATTAGGGGCATCTTTTTTATGAACCATTCTCCCAAAGCAAGGAGCGACGCACCGACCCATGATGACATAAATACTCCAACCAGAAATATGAACGTGATTGAGGTTACAAATCCCAGACCTGCACATTATTAACTTATTGAAACAAGAACCTTTTGGAATTATGTTACTCTCATCCATGGAGTGCAAGAATTTCGACGCAGTAGTTATGCTTCTATTTTGCGCGTGAGAGAAATGGAAGCTAATTAACTTCATACCAAATATATTGATCCCCAGTTGAATATAGATTGGTGAGAAAAATCCGTCCACGAAATGAATGAACCACCAAGTTAAATAGAATGTGATGGCAATTGGAAATAAGATCACACTGCAGGTATTGTTAAATCATCAATCAAATGATGAACTAAATTATGTAATTCCAAGATCAACTCAAATATTCAAAGATACATACATAAATGGTCAGCAGCAAAGCAATTTGTTCTTGCAAAGATGAAAAGCATACAAATCCATCAAACACTAGTATTGCAAGGAACATCAATATTGGACACAAGCTTCACAATGGCAGAGTTCATTAGCATTGCATAATTGTTTGATAACTCCAATCTGTATCTGTTATTTCTATATAGTCTTAGTTCATCAAAGGTGGCTCTACTAACAAGATAAGTCCATTGAAGTATCACATAAGTTTACTATTTCAATGTTGCCATCCTCAATCACACATAGGTAGAAATACAGCATATATAATAAGCCATGTATGAGAAACAGAAAGCACAACTGATTTAAACACAGATGCACAGCAAATTAATAGAAGAAAAACTCAACGTATAACTTTAATTTAAACATAAAATACTAACCATCCTGTCATAAACTTTTTCCATGCCCAACTACGAATAACTTTGCCAAATGCCTGCACAAAGTATAACCATTACACTACTAATTATCCTTTGATTTCAACAAAACATATGGTGATCGATCATAAACATGAAAATTTATTGACATCAAAAGGAGAAAAATATGCAGAAATGCTTACCAGTTCTCTCTCTCTCTCTCTCTCTCTCTCCATACACATGTATGCATGCAACAATAACAAAATGAGTAAAACAGAGCTTAATTCCCTAAAAGTGTGTGATGAATAAAGAATGGGCACACAAATTCCACTCTTCTCAGCCTATTATAATAAATGTTTGTATGTGCAAATGCATATACAAATATACATACGTTCGGGGGTAGGGGGAGAAGATAAACATGGAGAAAAAAGGGACCACCTCCTTGCCGCCGCCGCCTCCTCCTCCGGCGGCGGCGGTGTCTGGTGAATCAGAAGGAGAAGATGATTTAGAGCGATTGGGATCATCGGTGATCGATAGCGGTATAAGGCGCTCGAGATCTCTCTCCATTTCTCTGCTTTCCATTTCTCTCTCTCTCCCACCTCAGTTACTACGAGTCTTATATGTAATCTGTTTACTATATTGATTGCATAATGTTTATTATAAATTGAATGATATCATACAAAAATCACTATGGATATATGAAGGTCGACGTTGGTAAAATTTTGAAAATAATAAAAAATCTATTCAAATTTTGAAATTTAAATATGAAATCTTAGGAATTATTATAAAAACTTTCATAATTATTTTAATTTAAAATTTTCAATAAGACATTATGTTTATGGTAAATATATTAATAGCAAATTTTGGAAAAATAATGGAAATTTAAATACAAAGATATTTATCATTTTTTAGGCTAACTAATATTTAAAACATCTCAATATACGTTTCGTATTCCAAAATTTACATTGATGGAGAAATTAACTATATTTTTCTAAAATAACCATAACTATAAAAAATTGTCGATATTGATATATAAGCTTAGTTGGATGCACACATTTTGTAACATCCCAATTTTTCTTAATTTTTTTTTTAAATGTTTATAAAATTAATATTCTTGCAGCGGAAAATTAAATATATAAATATTTTAAAATAGAAGTTTGAGTAATAAAATCAAGACCATAATTTTTTTTTTTAAATAACTCGAATCCAACAATGGTTTCATCAGAAGATCTCATCAAAAATGAAATAAGTCACGCTAAAGCAAATTAAAGATGGAAACATTTAGTCTTTTTTTTTTTTTTTAAATAAATGGCTTAAAACAAAACAAGTAAAATAACTCTAGCCACCGCTCATCCACTCCGTTCCACGTCCATGTCATTACTCTGAAATTTTAGATTTTCATAAAGGGGTGAGCAAACACTAGCTCAGTGGGGACATGCTTGTCAAGATTAAAGGCATCAGGCAAAAGCAAGACAAATAACACAACAGTCAAGCAAATTAACATTTTCTTATCTTGGGATTGACCAATCAATTCTGAGCACGGCGGGCATACCCGAGGATCTAACTTTTGATCCTTGGACCTCTTACGTCCCTGGCTAATTCTCATGCATAGATCATAGATCACAGCAAGCCTCATGCACAAATCAATAGATCATAGCAAGCATTTTCATAAAAATTTTCTCATGACACATTGCATCTATTCATCAATCATTTCAACATAATGCATTTAATAAAGACAAACATATATGAAAAGAATCCCCACCTTAAAAGTTAAAAACCTTGAGCGGAATGAAAGTGAATGCAATCTTATTCCTCGCGAGCTACACCTTCCTCGACACCTATTCATCCATAACGAAAACATACACTAACTTAATACCTAAAGGTCTAAAGAAAACCTCAATAATTATTTTAATTAAATTAAATCTCTAAAATTGTCTTAGGACACCTTAGAGGGTAAATAAGAACTTCTTAAATTTTTTTTTTGAAGAAATAAAACATGAATTCTAAGTTGGAAGATTTTAGGAAAACTCTAGTTAAGCATTGAAATATTTATTTCATAAAATGTATAAGATAAAATGATCCTTAATTTTAAAGATTAAATCTAGGTTGTTAAATAAATAACCTTTGTAAATTTCATAAAGATTCAAATAGTATAACCACAAATTTATAATTTTTGAAACTTAATTTTCAGAAACAGAAAATTCTGCAGAGCTGTAAAAGAAAATTAGTATATTAAGAAATATAAACTCTTTTATTTCGAAAATTTTCCAGAAGATAAAAGACATGTGAATCTGTAACATATCCAAAATTCAAAGCATTTGAAGATGTTTAACTATGAGTATTAATCTCGTAAATCAGAAAGTGTATATCGTGAATCCTTCCAAAACAGAAAAAGAAAATTAATTTTTGAATGAAATACCTATCGGATTAATTTGAAATTTTTATTGTAGATCAAAACCCTGATAATATATAACCTGGTAAAGTATTATGAAATTTGGAAGTATATAAATAATAGTTTTAAATTTTTAAAACTGCGATACTAAAGCTGTTGAATTCCGAAAGTCAGTAATATAAAATTTATATAAAATAAAAATATAACTCCGATTGACATGAAATTTTTACAGAAGACCAACGTTACAGTAAACTATAACATATTAAAATTTTATAAAATTATAAGGTCTGTAAGTATTTATTTTAAAACGTCTAAATCAAAAACGTGAACATATCGATTTTTGGACTGAAGGAATAAAAAAATTTATTTTAAATCGGTTTCAACTTCAATTGATCTGAAATTTTTACTGAGTATTCAATATATATCAAAGATCAACATATTAAAAATTCATGAAATTTGGAGGTGTCTAACTACGAATTAAAATAATTTACTAACCATTCTAGAGTTTGGAATTAAAGAAGATAACGTGTTTACTTAAATTAATTGTATTCTAACTCAAGATATCATTTAAATTTATCATATAAACAAGGATTAGATAAATTTCTCTAGGTTTGACATGAAAGCTAAATTGTGAGAAAAGAAAAACACGTACATTCTCTAAGAAAATTGAGAATCCTAACCCTAGCGTACTGGTTTTTCTCTTATTTATATGTTTAGGTTTATGGGTTCTAAACCTAATAATAAGGTAATGGGCCTTCTAATCTTTTGGGCTCATACTAATGAATTCTTCTTGGGCTCATACTAAAAGAAGTCTAGTAAGATTTAACTTATAATTCAAATTAGATTCATCATAACTAAAATCCTACATTATATAGGATTGATACAATTTCTTTTTATAAATCTAACAACCTTTAAATTATTAATTTATTATTATTTCTATTATTATTTTACAGATGTTACACATTTAACTGCATATTGGGAATTATAAAAAATTATCCTTATATATATAATTCAGAAATATCGTTCTCATATCGTCATTCAATATCCATATTTTCATAAAAAAACTATCAATATTTTTTATATATACTGATATTTTAAACATGGATTTTACCCCATATATATGTTTTCACTAATTCTGATTTTACAAGTCCCATTTTTTTTTTTTTAAGATTTAAATACGTTTCTTGAATACTAATTAATAGAACTTTAAGTTTCATATTCATTATTTGATTTCAAATTGGAAAACTTCACATCCATCAAAATTTAGAGGGAGTCTATCTTAGGACCTCCTTTCGTTTTTTTTTTAATACAAAATTATATTTTCAAATTAATTTCATTTTGAATTCATTTTTGTTGCATATATGATATATCAAATTTTATCATTATTATTTGTAATTTTATCTAAAAGTTGGACGTTAAAAATAAAATAACTTAAAATTCATGTTTAATTCATAATGTATCAAATTTGTCATTTTTATTTGTAATTTTGTTTATTGTCATTTTTATTTTGTATAGTAATTTTGAAGGGGTTGAGGTTAATGATTTTTTTTTTACAAAAATCATAATTTAAAATTAAAATTTCTTCATTTGAAAATTTCTTTCAATGCATGACATATCAATATGATTTTTGATTAGTTATTTACATTGTATATATAAAAGTAAAATATCAAAACTAAAATACTTAAATCTTGGTGCATTTGAGTTTTTAGATATATGTAGTGCTTTCAGATAGCTATAGTGGTAAACTAATATATTGGAGTTAAAAAAATATACATTCCTAGTGAAAATTATACTTTTAAAATTTTTAAAATAGTAAAAAAAAATTATAAAATAGCAAATCAATAAAATAATAATTTTATTTAAGAATTATGTTGGTCTCAAGTGGTCTCGGAGATTTAGAGTAGCTGAATGAACCTTTGTCGATTTTACAAATCTTTGCAAACAGGTTATATTGTAAATTACTTGAACTTACAGTATAACAAATAGAGAAACTTACAACACTATAGAGTAGCACTGTCTGCTGTATTTAAGAGTTCTTGCAGCAAAAATTAATTTTTGACAGATGATTTGTTTTAAGACGTTTTCTTAAGAATGCTTTTTTTGTAAAACCTTTTGTGCACAATGATGGTAGATAAGCATGCAGTACGTAACAAATATAAAATAATTAAACACTTATGGTCTTATAGTGGTTCAAAGATGGTGCAATCCTTCTACGTCAACTCAACTGCTTTTTCGAGCATGAACTTCGTTAAGTAAGTTTGGTTTACAGAATACAATCGAACAAACTATCAACTTAACAAGTTAACACCTATTGGAACTCAACTTACACACAGTTGCTGCAAGTTTAAAAAACAAACCTACTAAGTATTTCAAACACCTACACAGGATAATTGCCTTTACCCAAACAACTATAATAAACAGCAAAGATGCAATCCTATCAACTGTTTGACACCTATTTAAAACAACCTAACACAAATCAAATAGGTAAAAGTATATAAGGTTTCTTCAACTGGTGCAGTAAAGTAGTCTCTGAACACTTTGAGCTTGACTTGGCTATTTCACGAGATTGAGTGGCTGAAACGAGGTTTTGTTTACTTGAGAGATTAGCTTGATTCTTGCTTAGACTTTTGAGAGCGTAAGTTTCAGTAACCAATTCCAGTCCTCTCTTCCTCTATTTGTAGTTGTAGAGATATGCTCGTTGAAGAAGACATTCTTCTTTTCAAATTGATGTTCTTTTCGAAGGTATGATTTACATTAAATTCTTCTTAACTTTGCATTGTGGATCATTAAATGCGACAGTTGCAACTTGCAGCTTTCTGCAGTTTGTTAGGTCACGTATCTTTTTCTGATTAGGTCTGAGTCTGCAACTTCAGTTTGTCTCTTCTGGCTTTATTTCGATCCATTGAGGATTCTAATCCTCGTATGCATTCTGATCTACCTCGTATTTATAGCTTAAGTTGACTCTATTGCTGTAGTTGATGTTTCTTCCAAGCATGCAGTAGGTTGACTACACTATTGCATCCTGCGTCACTTCTTGTTGTATTTTTAACTTACAGCACTGTTGTAATCTATTCTTAGTTACAGCTATGTTGTATGTTCTTACCGCTATAGCTTTTCAAGTTGTTCTTACAGAGTCTTCGTTACTTCTCTGTTTGCTACATGCAAGCTTTCTTCAAAGTCCTTCATTCTTCAATCTTTAAAAACTACATACTCAAATCTAGTCTATATTTCATTTAAACATTGTAAAAAATGAGATATTCTAACTTCCTATTACAAGATTGGTTTGTCTCATCAAAATTTAAATATTGGTTTCCTACCCAATTAAATATAAAAAAACTTTTTTTGTATAATAGTTAAAATATAGAGTAAACTACTATTTTTGCCCCATAAAGTTGGTGGTCTGGCAATTTTGGACTTTTTTTTTCGAGCTGGCCAATTTGGACAATAATTTATAAAAATGTGCAATTTATGCCCAATTTCAGTCCGAATTGCTTAATTGGGCTGAAATTGCACATGTCATGCACGTGTGGACGTAATTTCAGACTAACCGGGCCTAAATCGGACACGCTGACAATTTTTAATTACGTGGCAATTAAAATTTAGCAAGTTTTAAGGTTCAATTGCCATTATCCAAAGTTTCAGGGGTCTTTAAACATATTCCATAAAGTCAGGGGTGTGATATGCAATATCCATAATGTTAGGGGTCAAACTTCAAATTCAGCAAGAATTTAGGGTTTGCAATTTGGTCCTTGAACTTTATCAAATTTTCAGAATAAGCCCCTCACCCCAAATCCTAACCTAGCCGCCGTCCTCTCCCCCATTGCCGGTGACTCTATGTCGCCAGCAACCATCCGACGATCAAAACATACATATCCAAACACACATCGACATACACACTCACACGATCGGCGCCGCAGCTCACGGCGGAGCCCAACTCACCCTTCCAGCGCAACTACGGCGCCGGCTACTAATTCACCCTAGGACTTCGGCCTCGGTTCCTCCCATCACACTGCAGCAGAACACACACACATATACATACACGCAGACATATATATATATATATATATATACACACACGCTGCCGCTTATCATAGGGGCTCACAGCTTGACACGCAGGCGCAACCAAGCGTCGGCACCCGTCCATGATCGACTCAACGATGCGAACCTTGCACCGGCTTCACAACACCCAAGGTAACGACAGCAACGAACAACAACAACGGAGAGGAGATGAGAGAGAGAGAGAGGAGATGAGAGAATGATTTACAAAATCATTTCAAAATGAATTTTGTATTTTAACATTTTTTTACAATTGGTTTTTTTTAATGGCCACGTGATTAAAAATTGCCAGCATGTCCGATTTAGGCCTGATCATCCCGAAATTACGTCCATACATGTATGTCATGTGCAATTTCAGCCCAATTAAATAATTCGGGCTGAAATTGAGCATAAATTGCACATTTTTGTAAAATACTATCCAAATCGACCAACCTGAAAAAAAAAAATCCAAAATTGCCAGACCACTAACTTTATGGGACAAAAAAAGTAGTTTTCTCTAAAATATAACTACAAATACCACAATTTGTGCAATAAATAGGAAAAATATTAGTTTTTCTTTAAAAAGCATGTGTTTAAACTACATATTTGGCCAATTCATTAAAAGAACTTGTTTACAATTCCTTCGATTTACAAGTTCATTTTTCTCCAATGGGTTCAATTCCCTCTGGCTTCACTTGAAAGTCACAACAAATAAGTTAACTTTTTGACAAGGAAATGTTGGAGAGGCTTAACAAGAAGCTGTTGTTGGTGGGGGTAGAAGCTCTTTCAATAGTTATTTGACAAAATTCAATTGGTACCAAGGACAAAAATATCGATACTTGTGAATATATCGATATCTTGATTTTACGGATATATCGATATTGGTGGAAATATCGGTAATTTTGAGAAAAAAATAAAAATATTGAATATTTTTGAAAAATGTATCTAGCACTTTACATAATATTATAATGAATATTAATATATATTGAAGTTAAATTTCAAACAAAAAGATAAAAAGATATGTTTACAACCAACATTAAGAGATAAACTATTATATAAATATTGTCTCATATTGGTTTATATGTCAAATTATCATTGAAAATTAATACAAGTAATAACTTGAACTCTTATGAGGTTCAAATGAATAAGATGATCTGCCATCTTGAGTTAAACAATATTAATACCAACTTAAGATACTAGACCAATTCAACGTAATGATGGAGATAACTTTCATAGGTTTTCTTTACTTTCTTGTACTTTTAATGATATGAAAGGTTGAAATTTACTGAGTTGGACAACTAGTACATAAAGCACGGTCATTCATCTCAACAACAGAAATAAAATGATATTTCAAAAAAAAAAAATAATTATACAAAATGTTGACGTCGGAATTTGTAAGAGAATAATTTCTAGTCTAACACCCAAATGTATGTGAAATAAGATGTGAAGTATGCAAGAGATTTGCCCGGAGCCTACTCGGGCAATTTAGTTCGGTTGATCCTTGACGGTAAAATGACCGAGCAGGATCTTATCTTATTAACTTAGAGAAATAAGCTCTTTAGTGCTGTTTACAGAGTAGGAATTCAGATCCATTTACAAGTTAAAATTACCTCTATTTATAGCTGAAAAATAACCTAAGTATAGGAGATCGTGGAGGTCGTGGAAGTTGAACCCACTTTCTCCTTGATTTTCGCCTATTTACATGGCATTTGGCGGTTTTGTCACCCACGATCTCTTGATGGTTAGCTATAACCTGGGCAGCAAGATCAGCTCAGACCGGCCATCCTGGACGGTCTATCGGGTTGGACGTTCAATGTGTCTTCCTGGCCGGTCAAGTAAATTGATGCTTTTTGTTAGGCAGTCCAAGTGCAATATGCCGTGCAGCTCGGGTCGTACGCCCAACAACATCTATTTATAGACAAAAAATACAAGTAGTGGGAGGTTACATCCACCTCTCCACGATCTCCTCCTCAACCGCTCTCTATTCTTAAGGAAGTGGGGAGTTGGCTTAATCATCCACTTCCCTTTTTGTGGGATAGTTGGAGTGGTCTTCTCAAAATCCTGCTCATTTGATTTTTTCTGGGCTTTCTTGCCAAATCCTGGTCGGGTCGGTAATTGCCATTTCTGGCCGGCCTCCTTAGATCGAACTCTTCTGGTCGGCTCGTCCACTTCTGGCCGGCCTTCTTAGATTGAGCTCTTCTGGTCGGCTCGTCCACTTCTGGCCGGCCTTCTTAGATCGAGCTCTTCTGGTCGGCTCGTCCATTTCTGGTCGGCCTCCTCACCACTTCTGGTCTTCTTATATTTGATTTTGTTCGACTCGCGTTAGGGGTATAACACAAAACATTACCGACATTTATACAGCGCCGATATATCGGCTATATGGCACGAGATATTACAAGTTCTTACCGATATTGACAAAAAAAGGATATTTACCGATATATCGACGATATATCGCCCATATATTAACGAAAAACAAAATTGTTATGCATTATTATATCGGACTTCGTAAAATACCGATATATCGCCGATTTTTACCGATTTTTTCGTCCCTGATGGGGGTTACTAATACTAAAGCCAAAATTGAAATCATCATCAGCCTAGAACAAACCCCCCAATATTAAATTGTAGCATTTTGGATTTTGTATATACATCAAACCTGGAAGATAGCAATTATGTATTGTCCGGTAACTTGAAAAGCTAAATGAATTCATATTTGAAATAAGCAATTCACTTACCTCATTTAACAACCTCAAATACTTATCAACAATCATCATCTATTGCTCTTATGGAGGACATTATATAATTGTTATCTACCAGCTTTGATGTAGATACAAAACCCATAATGCTATATTGGAGGGATTGTTCTTGGCAGACCATGCTTAAATCTACTCAAACTTGGTTCATAACAGTAAGCTTCTGGTTTCCAAAACTAGAGATTATCTTTTCATTGACCACACCCTTAGTTTTTTCTATTTTTGTATATATCTATATAATACAAAATATGTTTTTATTTATAGGCATTAGTCCCCCGATTTTATTAATTGTTAATTTCATAAATTTTTCATCATGTAAAACACCTTAATGGAAATGTGTACTATTTTTCAATAAAAAACAAAACACGTGACATTGTACAATATAAAATACAAAAAATAAACTATTATTAAAAAAGTGAAAATTGAATCTTAAATTTTGCAATGAAATCTTTAATGAGGCTACTGTGATGTATGTAACAGTGTTTTAAAAATCGCCTAAGCGTTAATCCGGCGCTTGACTGGCGCCTCCGCCCATACGGCATATTTAAATTAAATAAATTTCGGTTATTTTAGTTAGTTTTTTTAAGTAATTTTATATCTTTAAAATATATTTTTAGAAATCTTATATATATATATATATATTTATGTTGTACCTGTAGGACAAATAAAAACTTCTCATTTGAGTTATATTGGTAATTTTATTATTTTAATTAAAAAAAATTATATATTCTTAATTTTTTTATGTTTAGGTTTTCAAGATAATAAAAGATATGATCTTTTCATTTTCTTTATCTCCCACTTAAACCCTAATTTCTCTTTCTCTCACCCTAATTTCTCTTTCTCTTAGTTGTTTCTCCATCTAATTTTAAGGTAATATTTTATTATTATTTACTCTTATTTGCATTATACTTCATCATAATTGTTAATTTATGGTGTTTTAAATTGTATATGTGATTTATTAATTAATCGAAAAAGATAATTTTTTCTTTTGAATTTTGTTTAAAATTCTTCTATACTTGAAATTATGGAAAATTTTCATTGTTGTAGGAGATGGGAAAACTTATTTTATCAATATCATTTCAATTTAGGAAGTTCTTGTACATTTAATTTATTTTCCAATACTTCTACTTTTATTTAATCTATTGAATGATTGTCTTGTTGCATACATTGAAAAAAATGTATTTAGAAATGTTAGCAATGAAATAATTATGCATCGGTTTCAAAATATGAAAAATAGAAGAAATATGTTGTAATACATTGATTTTATTGTATAATATATTTATATTATTGATTTAAAATTTATGTATCTATATTTTTTATTAATTGACTTGAGCCCCCCTAAACCAAAATCCTGGGTCCGTCACTGTATATACATCCTATTACCCTATCTACCGTAGACACATTAATATGTGCCCATAACTGTTTTGTCAAAAATATAGTATAACTATTAATTTTATTTTCCATATAATGAGATGATGCGATCATTACATGCCATCGGTGTGCATATTAAAAGTTGTCCACATGGGCATTTTATAATTTTCGTATATATATAACTTATTCCATGATTATAGATTTAATTTTTATTTGTACATTTTAATTTGGTAAATTTCTATTTATATCTATTTAAATAAAATAATTTGAGAGAAATCTATAATATATTAAGAATATTGTCATTTTGTTAAAAAAAAAAGAAAAAAAATTGGCGCCTAGGGCTGAATTGTTCCGCCCACACCCGCCTAAGGTGGCCAAATAGGACCTTAACTAAACTATACAACTTGATATGAAAGATTCCCTTTTTACCATCAAATACTGTATTGCACCCAAAATATCACAAATCTTATAAAAATACTTTCTGTAATTAATTAAGATCAACATATTCCATCTGTGGCACTGTTGGCATGTGATGGTCAAAACATTATGCTAAAAAGGGATAAAAAATATTTTTAATAATAGAAATGACCCCATATTATATGTTTGGTGATATATAGTGTAGTCTCCTCATAAGTATTAGAGGGATGGATATTTAATGTAATAAGTGAGCTTGAAATTGGAGGGATGGATATTTAATGTATCTCATATGTGCCAAATCCTATCGTCGGCAAAATGTTGCGGTAGGCCCTTCTAAGTATGATTGTAGGCAGTCACATCGTTGTTGGGGATTTTGAGTTGTATACCGCACGTATTCAATGCCTAACCCCATAATAGGTTCTCGAATAAAATGAGTTATTATTGAGCTGTAGTAAAAACTATAAATTTATATTCTAAATGTAAAATTTTGAATTCAAATATATACATTTTAACTTAAATATAAAACCAAATAATAATAATAATAATAATAATAATAATAATAATAGTTTGTAAATTGATTGCAATAAAAAATGTCAAAATATGTGAAGAATTAAGTTCTAAAATTTTAACTTATAACCAATATCATTAAATTTACATTGGTATTGAATATCAACTGATGATATATATAGAAAATTAATTTAATAGATGGAATCGTTAAAGAAATGACAGTAAATTGCAATACAATACCAGTACATTTATTATTTGTAAGCATTTGCTGGTTAAGTGTTTTACACCTATAAATATTCAACGATCATTTCATATATTGAATTTTTGTAAATCAAATTTGAGGACATAAGGTTTAAGACTAAAAACATATAATTGAGAATTTGTATTGTATTAATGAATATCAGATATTCAGATTTACTTTCAATATATGATAAAAGGTAAATCAAATAACCTAGTCAGGAAACTTTTAAAACATCGACGATATCTCAATAACAAAAAAATGTTTAAAGTAATGGTTTAGATATTTTTGTTGTCTTTCCGCAATTGTTGAGTTAAAAGACAACTTTTATGACATGATGTTCTGTTATCACATTTATTCTCTTATAGACAACATTTATTTGCAATACTGCTTTAGAGTGTTGTTGTTTATCAAAAAATGCACCTAATGACAATGCTTATTACAACAGACTTTTAGTGTGTTGTCTTTTAGCTAACTTTGCAAATAGACAACACTCCTTGCAATAGAAAGTGAATGTGAGGTCTATCTTCAAGAAAATAAGCCTTAAGACCATGTTTTCTTCCGAGGATCTTAGATCTTTGTCTTTTTACATAATGTGAAAAATTGAATAAATTGTTCTTTTTCAAAGATATTTTGAAAATATTTCAACCATTGTTTGTTAAGATGGGGCTATACACACCCACCATTTACTAAATACACCCTAAATGCTAAACACATAAATTTAAATGATTTAAAACTACCAAAATCATAAACACGGCTCATTACATTACCATTTTAAATTAATATATATTATTTTGGTTTGTTTTTTAACTATGAAAACGGAATCAAAAATCGAAATCAGAACTTTTAAAAAAATAAAAACTGAAACCCAAATCAAATATTCATATATCATTTTTTTAAAATTTTACAGAGAATATCAGAGAAAAATGATTGAAACCACAAAATAATATTGATGTGATTTGACCATAGTTGGTTGTACATGATAAATATGTTATAATGTACAATTATATATTCTTTTGAGTACATTTAGGTATGTTTTATCGATTATTTATATGGTTTTCATGTATAAGTTGCATTGATGAGTTTGTATTTCGTTTCATATTTTTAGTGACTAAAGGTGCAATTTTCCAGTGGAATTACATAACGAGGAAGAAATCACTGAAGAGCAAAGAGAAAAATAATGAAAATACAAGAAACAAAGTTGAAATCACTTGACAAAGAATGAGTAGCTATGACTATGAGTTAAACGTGCAGTTGTGGGAGAAAAAAATATTTCATTTATGTTCAAAATGAGAGCTCCTTCTTTTGTTGGAAAGCTAAGAAGGAGATCTACAACGTTTATGTTTAACACTTTTTTCCATTATGTCCCAAATAAAGTAGAAAATTAAGAGAAAGCGGAAGTTGTGTAAAGATGTTTTTTTTTTTTTTCATCCTGATAGAGCTCTAGTAGTTTGACTATAACTTGCTCTAAAATATTTCCATTAAACTGAAACTTGTGGAATTGAAAATCTAACTTCAAGAGCTAAATTTTTTATGAAGTAAATAAAGCCAAATTCGAACTTGCCATGCGTGAGGGCAAGATTGAGCACCAATACACAAAAAAATCTGCATTCATGGTTCGATTGTGCATGAAGATTGAGAGTGTTGTAGGACTCATTCTCACCAAAAATTGAAGTTTTGATGTATTTTCGACTTCTAGTTGACTTAGGAGACCATTAATATATTATAAAAGTCTAAAACTGATGAAAACCATACGATGTCTAGACCAAACTTTATATACAAATACAAAGGAAAAATATATATTTTAAGAAAAACCCAGAGAAAGAGACGAGCAAGATATATCATATTTGGAAGTGCTTTGTGTAGAATATCAAGAACTAAAGGATTGGAGAATCGAAAGATTACATTTCCTAGAGTTTTTATCTCTTTTTCTTATTCAGATTTTTGATTTAGATATGATGTTTTCAATTTGATTATTGTTTGATAATCATGTCTAGCTAATTTTCTAAGGTTTCTAGAATTTTTAGAATTTATTAATAGTTTAATTCTAATCATTTATTCTAATTCAAGTTCTTTAATCTTTGAACTCTATTCATGTATTTATATTTTGATTGTTTGTTCAGTTATTTTACCGATAATTGAGCATATTTAAGTAATTGAACCAAAATTCCGCACATGAGATTTAACTATGAAATAATAGGCACATAACATATATATATATATATATATATATATATATATATATATATATATATATATATATAAATGAATTAGATCAAGGGTATAACTAATCTAAACAATAGTCACTCCAGAGAAGGCTCTTTCATGCTAGGCGTCCAGACCCTTTTTTAGGTGGTCTAATAAGGTAGGTGTGAAAGTTAGCCTATTTCTTCTTAGTTTGTTGAGCTGAAGAATAAGTCGCATTGCAAATTGTAAAATTGTACGTAATATGGAGGCGTGACTTGGACACGTGGCGGGTTAAGAGGAGAAGCGGTGTTCCACTTATAAAAGCGTAATAGCCGATAGTGCACTTTCTTCAGCTTCTGTGAGAGAGAGGGTTATAACGGAAAGTGTACTACACTTAAAGAAACGTATTGGCACAAATGCGGCTTCCTAACTGTTTTAACCAATAGATGCAGAGAGTATGAAGTCAGTTGCTTGGAAATCAGTTTTTTCAGGATTGAAGTACTGATCTTTCGGTTAAGATAACTTACTCATTTCTTGGGGGTTTTCTTTGATTACAAGCTTGAGGGCTAGCTCTTATATAGGTCTACATCTTGTATTTTGGGATTCACGTTTTTTCCCACTGTAGATATATAATATTTTGTCACCAAATATTGTTTGTCACCGTACGTGTATATTTTGTGACGGATATAAATCGTCATATATTTTTTTGACGAAAACAATATGTTGTCATAATACTTCTATTTTCGGTGACTATTAATATTTGTCATCAAATGCTAATTTATCACGACAACATGATATATTTATTAAATGACGATTAAAATTTTGTCATCATCTAGTAACTCTTTCATGACGAATTATTTAAAGATGACGAAATAATTAATATTTTAATGACAATAAAGTCGTTACCAAATAACGATGAGTTCAGTAAAATATTTGATTTTGTCACTGAAGTTCAATGTTTTCATGACGACAAGACATTTGTCATTTAAAGTTAACCATTTAGATGACGAAAAAACATAATAGATGACAAAAATTTTAAGGAAAAAATGACGAGTTAAATGTCACTATAAATGATAAAATATGGTGATGATGCCTTTAGCGTCATTAAAAGTTCACTATTTAATGACAAATTTAAAAAATTGTCACATTTTTCTTTTGTGACACACCTACAACAACGATCATTGTGACACTAAGATTTCGTCACGAAATAATTTTAGTGATGAAAAATAGCATTTAAATGACAAATTTTCTCATCACTATTTCTCAAATTTCTTGTAGTGACACAAGTATAGCATTGGATACGCAGTAGTTTCCCGTCGATATACCAAGATAATTATATTCGATTTTAATACACGTGGCTTAGCAAATTGGTTTGGAAATAATAAAATTGAAGTGGAAATAACATTTTTCAATCATTGCGCATGTAATGTCAAAGGGTTTTTTGATATTTTTACCAATTTGTGGTAGAAAAACATATTATTATATATTTTATGGTATAAAAAAATAAGTATTATATTAAATGTGGTATTCAAGGGTGTTATCCCAACAATGTTTTTACTGTAAAACTTTCCCTCAAAACAAACACAAAAAACATACCCATTATAATAAATAATATTTGGGGTTTTAGACTTTATCCATCAAACCTTTTTTATTAGATTTGTTATTTAAAGTACATATGAAGTTTGCACTTCATTATCAAGATTCATATATAATACATAAATTCTCCCGTGTATTTGGTATATGGATATTAAGGTCGATCCGATTTGGATCCGTAAATTTAATTTATTTTATTTTATATCTGGATCTTTATGTATAAATTCGGTGACCATTATGTACAAATATTGTGACCTTTATGTATAAATGATGTGACATTTATGCATTATAAGTTAGAAAATAAAAAAAGAAAAATTTCAGCAAAATTTGTACATAGATATTTTTATGTGATATTCATGTGACTCTTATGTATAGAGATGTTAAACGGGCTGACCCTAACCCTATAGGGCTACGAGCTAAACGGGTTAGGGCTTATCCGGTTCACTTTTAATGGGCCGTTCATAGTGAGGACCCAACCCTAATCCTAGCGGGGTTTGGGTTAAACGGACCACTAATCGGACTATGTAAAAAAATCAATATAAAATTTAAAATATAGATCATAAAATTATATATTTAAAATAAATAATACAAAATAAGCATAAAATAATAAAACAATACTATTGATTTAGTTTCATCGATACATACCTTATCTATATTTATTATCAATTAATAGATTTTAATTAATAAAGAAGATGCATTTAATCAGAATAACTGATTTGAATTTATACTTGAAGAAGTTAACATCATTATTTTTGTTTTCTAACATCAATGACATTTTATTTAAATAATATTATAGACATAATTAAATGGAACCCACTTTAACTCAATTGGTAGAGCGGAGGATCTCAGGCTACGAGTTCAAATCTAGCAGGTCGCACGACTACTTATTTTGTTAATCGGGCTAAACGGGTTGGCACGCCCGTGGGCTAATAGGGTCGGGCCAGAAAGGCCTGAATTTAAATGGGTCTCTCATATCCTAACCCTGCATTTTTTAGTATGGATATTTGTATATAAAGATTACATGAATATATATATAAGAATCATACCCGGATATTTGTATATAAAGATTATATGAATA
This sequence comes from Scutellaria barbata, assembly GCA_028654395.1. Taxonomy (NCBI): domain Eukaryota; kingdom Viridiplantae; phylum Streptophyta; class Magnoliopsida; order Lamiales; family Lamiaceae; genus Scutellaria; species Scutellaria barbata. The sequence continues at coordinate 7,523,131 of CM053650.1, forward strand.
TATATAAGGATCATACCCGGGCCAAAAAGGCCCAATTTAAATGGGCCTCTCATATCTCGGACCTAACCCTGCATTTTTAGTATGAATATTTGTATATAAAGATTACATGAATATATATAAGGATCATATAAATATAACATAAATGTATTTATGTACAAATTTTGTTGAAATTCTTCATTTCTTTCTAAATTATTGATCATAAAGGTCAGAAAATTTATACATAAAGGTTACCAAATTTGTACATAAAGGTTTTGGCCTAAAGTAAAAAAAAATAAAAAAAAAAATAAAAATACATGGATCCCATCGACCTGAATTGCATGTGCAACTGGTGCATATTATATCATCTGCTAGATAAGATCTGTTATCTAACATAAAATTTGGGGGCTGATTTCTCATCTTACCACAATCCATATAACCAATTACCTTTTATACCACAATCTATATAATATATCTCTTTTATACCACAATCCTTATAATCTATACATTTTCTACCTCATTTTTAAAGCAAAATACTATTTTACCCTTGTTGACTTTTATTAATTTCCAAATTGCCACTCATGCCATTAGCCATTTTTCATTTTTCCAATCCTTATACTTATTAGATCCGGATTAGCCCTCTGATCAATATCAGACCCAACATGCTTCCGTAAATAAAATAAAATTGAGTTTAAATCACATCCCACCTTTGTCTCTTAAATTCTCCTGGATCTTGGTTCAGGTTTTACAGATCAAAAGATCCAACAACTCGCCCGAAATCTATGGTTCTAAAATAGATCTTCTTGAGAACCTAGATCGCAACCCTTCTCAACGGCCACCTGCCTTTAAAAGGATCACGGGGAGACTCACTGCTGGATGAATTTTTACTCAGTAATATAAATTTGTGGACAGTATGTTGGAAAGCAAAAACCTTGTTTATTGAAGAATATAAACTAAACTATTTTACAATAATAATTTTCTCTGCCATTGGAGGAGAAAGCTTGTTTAACCTAGCATGACTAATAGTCGAAAAGGAAAAACCCCCATAAACAGGAAAGCTTGAAAGTTTAAACTATTCTAAAAAGAAGATTTTTGAAACTAGAGAGAAGTATAGTGTGATTTCGATAATCTTCTTTTAAGGCCGAATGTCTCCTTTTATAGGTGCAAATGTACTCCATTGTGGATCCATTATTGTCTTGTCAGCTTGCTCTCCACTTAGTTAGTGGGTATGAGACCGACCTTCTTTAATTTTTCCACCCATCGTTAGGTAAGTGCACCTTCCACCATTTATTGTCGAGTTTGGTAGCCTCGTTGTCCTTTTGCGTCGGCAACAAATCTTATGCTGAGTGGAGGGGTCCTCCACTTTCATCTTTTAGCCAGGGATGCTAATTCTTCAAAGGTGGCGGAACCCACCACTTTTTCCTATTTGGAATTAGCATCCTATGCTTATTACAATATTTTTCTATACTATTACATTTGTAGAATACATGTATACTTGTGAATTATCGAGTCTTAGTCTAGACTCATTTTCTCTTATTACATTTTTTGGTATTATTATTTAAAAACCCTTCCATTTTTCCTTTTTTTTCGGGAAATCAGGTTTATCTTATTTAACCTTAAAACCCTGTCCGAACAAGGGTTTCTCCTGTACTTGACAGTAAGAATATATTCTTTCTTCCTACCTTCTGATATGTATCATGTTACATATTTTTTTCTTATTTGTTTCGTTGTCGAAACCTTGTTTTCTCAAATTAATTTCCTCTTATTTTCAAAGAGGCTTTCAGCAAATTTGGTTGTGTTTCATGTCATTGAATTTAACAGGAAAGACTCATTCATAGAATTTTGGAAAATCTTGAACGGGTACTTTACTTTATCCATCTCAGTAAGACAGACCCATAATCCCTAAGCTCACCTCGTAGATATTTCTTCCTCGGTGAGATGACTACTAAAAGATTATTTGATCGTGGTGTTTTGGCTCTGTTATACGCCACCATATCTGGTCTCTGTAGTTTTATAAATTGGAAAAATGAATGAGACCCTTTTACCTGTGATCTCTGAAGCGGCTGAGATAATCTTTAGCTCCAGAGTATCTCCTCTACCCAAATATGGGTTATTCTGTCATGAATCATGTATAGCAGTTGATATCCATTCCGATAATTTTGAAATTTTCAGAAAATTAGGTGCAGTCGTGAATATCAAAACAATTGCTCCAAAATCAAACCATTCCCTAACGTTTTGTGGGTTTACACCTGGGAGCATCCAAAGCCTTGGATACTTTCCAAACTAATCGGCAGTAATTTTACCTGGATTGATCTCATTTCTTGTAACCAGTTTCTCCCATGTTCTTTGGTAAACCTGTCTGTGGCCTTAGGTTAATCCCTCCCTCTTTTACCCTAGAGGTGCTGGGTTGACTCGAATTGCCTGGAATTGTTTCCTGACTTTCCGAATTAATATTTTATCGGGGTTCGATAAAGTATTTGATTTGACATTATCAGTCTTTTCACCGATATCCGATGAAAAACACTAATCTGCAGGATGTCCTGCTTCGGGTATAAACATACCCTACTTATCCATCGATGATGAACATTTCTCTTGTATTTCTTTCTGGATCACTGATGGGGAACACGCCTTGTGTAGAGGTCCCTTTAAAGCATTCCACAAATGATAGTTAGAGGTTCTTGCAGCTTGTATGGCTTGTTGGACTTTGTCCAAATCCATCTTCTAAACATATGCAGCTATTTCGGTTCGTGTCCTTAACAACTCAAATGTCTTGTACAATTTCTCAAAGTTTTTCCTGAGGTGTCTTGCTCGTACTGTGATGGAATCCACTTCAAGGATGTCCAACCCTTGTTAAGAAATCTGCAAGAACATTCTCATTAGATTTCACAATGACAATATCAAATAAATAATATTAGCATTCTGCTTGCCACCTTATAATACGAGCTTTTTTGATTTTTGATTCGAGTTTATTTTTCAAAAAAGCTTTTACATTTTTTTTATCCACCTTTAAAGTAAATTCTTTTGCTAATAAAAATAAAGACCATTTTTTCAATGTCTTTCAAACCGCAAAGAATTCTTTCTCGTTAATATGTCAGACTCTGGTTTGTTGTTCTGTAAACAACCCTCTTGTATATCTACATAGTTCTTCATCAGTAGCTATTTTTCTCATAAGCACTGCTCCCATCGGAAGTCGTTAGCGTTTGTGTAGACTACTAACTGATCCTCATCTTGTGGAATCGCGAGTTTTGGCAGGTTACTACAAACCTGTTTTAACTCTCGAATACATTGGGAATGGATGTCTTCCCATTTTCATTTGGTCTTCTCATCCTTTTGTAATAAAGGACGAAAATCCTTGCGATATTTTGCTAGGTCTTTGATAAACGAACCTGCAAATTAATCACTCCTAAGAAGCTTTGAAGGTGCTTCTTATCTTTAAGAACATTTGGAAAATTGCGGATTTTTTCCATAATATGTTCTTGGAGTTCTATACCTGCATGGTCAATAATAACACTGAGAAGCTCGATTCTATTAACAACGATTATTGTCTTCTTTTCGAAGAGCACTAATCCTTCTTTATGACATGCTTCAGAAAATATCTCAAGATGCTTCAAATGATCTTTCATATTTTTAGAGGCAATTAAAATATCGTCTATATAAACAAACATAAACTCAAAATAATCTTTGAAAAGATTATCTATCTTTCTTTGGTATATCTGGGGTGCATTTGCAAGTCCCATCGGAAGTACATTACTGACCTTGTGGTGTAGAAAAAATAGTTAATTTTTTTGACTCTTTTTCTAACTTAATCTGGTAGAATTCAGACTTACAATCAAATTTTGAAAATACTTTTGATCCCTTAATGCAGGGCTTCGCCCGCCCCCAAAGTCAAGACGAGTGTGAAAAGGGGGGTCAATTCAATACCTACGTGGGAAAAGAGGTAGATCCCGAGCAAAGAGCCTAATAAAGAGTGGTGACAACATCGAACAAGATGAGGATCTGTCCGAGTGATTTTCCATTTTCGATTTACAATAGGTGCATTGAAAACTCTTTGATGTTCGATTAAGTGTTCTCTACTTAGAATATAATAACCATCAAATTCAGTAATCTTATTAATACCTTGATAGTTAATTACTAACCTTGCTTTTCCCCTCTTTATTTCACTATGGTTTCTTACCAAAAACTCAGGACTACTATTAGGAGAAATACCTGCTTCGATCAGATTAAGATTGATATGCTCTTTAATAATTTTTTGCATATCCTTTCGATCATCAATGTTCATCTGAATCGGCTTATATCGAACCAACTCGTACCGGTATTGTTCTTTTACCTTTAAGGTTGCTACGATCTGGTTTTTGTCTCATCAGGCTAAAGGATTCTCATTGAAATTCCTCTGGATTAGCCTTTTAACATTCTCGAGGGAAAGTAAACTTTCCTTATCAATGTTAATTTGAGGTAGTCCTTCTTGTAGGGCGTTTTTCAGAAACTGAATAGTTTCTTCATTTACCTCTTCCATCCCCTCTTGCCTATAAGACAAAAGAGTTTCTCCAAATTTTCACTTATCCTGCATTTTAGGATGAGTTAACTTGGAATCATTATCACCACGTTTGCTACGAAAATTAATAGACACAATCCTATTAAAAGTTTTCTCTCGCCGCAAAACCTGTATCAAACTACCACAATTAGTAGTAAAGGTTAACAAGTTCTTATGATTATCCTGCTCATATTTTGCAAATGTTTGGATAAAATTATTATCCAACAGAATATCAGCACTTGTATCATGAATATATATCGGTGGCATTCTTACTTTGTACCAAAGGATACCAAATGCGCCTCCAATCATTATTCTTGATTCTCAAATACCCTTATTGAGTATTAGGATTTTCTGGGAGAAATCCCTTCCTACAATAAGAGGTAGAGTTTCTACAGATTCGCTGGGAAAAACTTCTGGCTTTACTATACAAATGCCTGAACTTGAATCAATATAAGCTACAAAATACTCTGATTTATACTGCTCATATAATATCCCTACAGATATGTATATAGAGAAAACACTTGTCATTCAGAATCTTGTGGATAAGTTTTGTTATCTTTCCAAGATTTTAACTAATTTATTCTTAAGCTTATCTGATTATATCTACACATAAGCTCTCGAAATCTTGTATCCGTATGTGTTATCCCTTGATTTCTTAATAGGTGCAAGGCTTCTAACACATCCTCATGTTCTTTCATGAGATTATAAATCTCATTATCAATATACAAACCTGGCATATTAATCAGAAAATGGTTTTTTCATTCTACCTTGATTGTGTGTCCATCAAGATCGAACTTCATCTATTTTCCCTTTCTTTCTCATGGTTTGTGTTCCTCAAGGAAAGTTAGACCAAGGGTCATAGAACTTTTAGTTCTACCTGCACTACCTGTAATAAATACTTTATAGTCTGCTATGTCTAACATGTCTTCATATCTATTAACACTCGATTGTTGTAAATGATATATCTCATCACAAGGAAATAAATTATCTGCATCAAATATATTAAAAACAATATGGATTTCTTTCCATCCATTGGGCAATTCATCTTAACATTTCTTACCCAATCTTTTGTGGAAAAAAAATTTCACTTGGTTCTTTTCCTTTTAGGCTTAGAATCTTATCTTCAGAAAAGGACAACCTGTTACTAATCTCAAAATCAAACCTTAATGATCTATTATTTAAAATGGGATGATCTTTGATTAGCAAATTAACACCACCTAACATTGGTATCTGGATTGGTTCTGGTGTCATTACTTTAGTAAATTTCTTGAAAATTCTAAGAATTTCTATATACTATTTCCTAAGAAACATATCTGAGTGATGTGTGTTGGAAAGCGCATATGCATACATGATAGAATATGGTCTATTTCCTTCTTTCATTAAATCAATTCTTTTAAAATCCCGATGAAGGGTTAAGACTCTACTAAAATCCTGATCCGCTAGTTGTATGCAATCCTAGAATGAATGTCAAACATAAGTTTGCCAGCATACAAATTATCTACCATTGTACCAAGACAACTATCTCGCAAATTATTGATTCTTTTATCCATCACAGATAAATGTAATTCAGAATCAATTTCTTCTTTAAAGGTAGCCTTAATCACTACTTCAATGGCTCCAATATGAATCTATTTCATAGTAATCGCTACTTCTTTTTTGATATGGCTTAGTTCCTCAAGAATTTTTTCTTTTGGAATAAGCTGCATATCAACTTTATTACCGATTAATTTCATAGGAATCGAAAACTCACCTGAGTTCATCCGCTAGATGATATGGTGCTTGCGCTGTCTTAATCCAATCTGGTTACAGAGTCGATTAAGACCTCAAATCTTAAATCCGTCGTATGGACTTAATGTGGAATCTTGTCGCATGATTCTTTCCATCGTCTTGTTTGAGATGGTCATTTTTGAAAAGAATCCTGATAGATTTTTCGAGGTTTGAAGTCTATCTTCCTATTCATCGTGGCTACTTGTCTGATTCTATAGTTAATGTTGGGTTTTCGATGTTTAGATTTTGATGAGACAAACCAAATATGTAATAGGAAGTTTTAAGTACCCCATTTTTCACATTGTTTAAGTGAATAAATAGACTAGAATTGAGTCTTGTGTTAAGTGATAAAATGGAGGATGAAAAAGGATAAAGCTGCATCTAAGCCTTAAAGGAAGTTATCGCTGCAAGAAGGCAGGATACAGTATCGCTGCAAGAAGATAAGGATACAGTATAGCGGGTTGAAAGAAGATACAACAACAGTTCAATGAGTTAAATCTTCTATACAGCAAAGTAAGAAAGGACGGCGTACAGCAACGCTGTAAGAAAAAGATACAGAAGTACTGCTAGAAAGAAGTTACAGCACTGCCAGAAGATACTGCAACCAGGTCTAAATTACAGCAGCACTGAAAGAAAGCATCAGCTGCACAAGGACCTAGGATACAGCGTAGAACTTACAGTCAGTTAAGTCATACAGCGCCAACTACAAACGAAGTATCCTGCAAATCCTAGGAAGGATAAATGCAGTACGAGGAACGGAGATTCAAGCAAGAATAAAAAAGCCGTTCAAGAAAAAGTCAAAGTAGCAGACACGGAGCCAATAAGAAGATGTCACATGGACTGACGCGCTGCAGAAAGCTGCGAGCCGCAACTGCCGCATTAAATGCTCCGAAAGAAAAAGTCAAGTCACATTAAATGCGAACCATACTTTGACCAGGTTAATTTAAATTCAAAAGAGGGATGTCTCCTTCAACGGACATCTTCTCCTACAAGTATAAATAGAGGTTGAGGAGAACTAAAGCTGGTTACTGAAAACTGTTACTGTTACTAAAATATTCAAAGCTTACAAGATTCAAGCATTCAATCCTACGATCAGTTTCAGTCACTCAACCTACCGAAGTGAAGCAAGTTCAAGCTAAAGGATTCCTTACGGATTCAGAAGCTCACTTCGAAGCACAAGTTGAAGAAAAACAATTTTATCCTTTTAACCTTGTTGTTGTGTGTTTAGGTTGTTTTAGTGGTGTCAAGCAGTTGATAGGAGAGATCCTTGCTGTTTGTTTAGTTGTCTAGAGTTAGGCAGCTTCCCTGTGTGGGAGTGTGGAACCCTGTGTGGGTTAGCATTTGAAGTTTGCAGTTGCTGTGTGTACGCTGGACTTCAGTAGGTGGTTTCTTTGTAAAGTTGATAGATTGTTAGGAGAGTCCTGTAAATCAATTTTGCTTAACAAAGTTCCTGCTCGAGGAGCAGTAGAGTAGACGTAGAAGGATTACACCACCTTCGAACCACTATAAGCCATAAGTGTTTATTTGCTTTATTTATCTGTGCTCTTATATTCTGCATTTCTTTTATCTCTGTGCATAAAACATTTGAAAGAAGCATCCTTGAGAAAAAAACAGCCTTGTATTTTAAAGTTTATTTCCGCTGCGTATAAAACTCCAGGTTACAGCGTGCAGCACTGCATCGTAGCGCTGCAAGCAGTAACCATCTATCGCTGTAAGCTCAAGTAACTTGCAGTGCAGAACGGTTGTTTTAAAAGATTCTGAAAATCAACCAAGGTTCATTCACCTCCCCTCTAAACCTCGGACACCACTTGGGACCAACAAGTGGTATCAGAGCGAGTTGGGTTAAAAGCCAACTTATCTGGTCACCTACCCAGATCCACATTTGTCTCGCTGTTTTCTTTGCATAAAACTCATTTTTAAAGCATATAATGGATTCCTCCAATCACAAACTACCCATGTTTTCCATAGAGGAATATGACGACTGGAAGATAAGAATGCAGACACACCTTTCAGCCATGAACGATGAGATGTGGACGGTCATAACTGAAGGACCAATAATCCCTATGAAAGTGAACCCAATGTATGGAAGAGACCATGCGGAAGGAGAGCAGCCACCACCGAACTTCCTGATCAAACCACGTCAAGAGTGGGGAAACGAAGATAGAAAGAGAGCCAACCTGGATAATGTGGCAAAGAATGCTCTATTTATTACTTTGGATAAAGGCACATTTAGCAAAGTTAAAACCTGCTCTACATCCAAAGAAATATGGGAAAAGTTGGAGCAAATCTGTGAAGGAACTGAGCTCACAAAAGACAACAAAATCTCCAACGCGACCCAACTATTCGAGCTCTTCGAGATGAAGAATGAAGAGACTCTTGAGCAACTAGATTTGAGATTCACATCAATAGTGAATGAACTAGAAGCTCTGGGCAAACACTACACACAGAAAGAGAAAAATATGAAGGTGTTAAGAGCCCTACCTGCGGAGTGGGATAGTAAGACCACTGCCATGAGAGTATCTATGGACCTGAAGTCCATGAGCACATTCGACCTATTCTCCGACTTGAAAGCATTCGAGTATGACATTAATAGAAGAAGAAATGAGTCAAACTCCAAAGTTACAACGCTGACGGCCAGAGGAACCAAGGATACAGCAACCGCTAGTTGCAGTAAATAGAGTGAGGATACATCAGAAGTTGCTGAAGAGGATATGACGCTTCTCCTAAAGAAATTCAGGAGATTTATAAAGAACAACAACAATAGCAGCAACACCAACCTCAACAAGAAGAATGACTTCAGAAGAAGTCATCCACCTCCTCAGGTATCCTCTTCTCTGTCAAATATAGGAAACATTGATTTGTGTTATAATTGCAGGAAACCGGGACACTATGCAAGGAATTGTCCTTATCCAACAGTGCACAAATATCCTAAAAGAGAAAGAGAGCAGAGGAGAGATAAAAGAAGAGAGGAAAGACACAAGCTTCGAGCTCTCATTGGAGAGATGGAGAAAGCCAATGATGCAGTAGTTCCGAAGGAAGTACTGAAAGCTGCAGAATCCTCTGACAGCGACACTGAAACCTCATCCTCTGATGAAGAAGCGCTGATATGCCTGATGGCTAGAGATGACGAGGACAGCGAAGAAGATGAGGTAATCTACCAACCGTTGTCCATACCAGAAAGTGAGGAGCTGAACATGATCCACTCCTTGAAAAGGATCATGAGTGACTTTGAGCAGATCAACTCAATTCATGAGGAACTGAAGGTCGAAAATGGGAACCTAAGAATCGATAATGAGATCCTCAAGAGCAAGAATATTGACATTGCCAAGATGCTCGCTGCACGAGAGTCTGATAACTTAAAGTGTAGCAAGCTGCAACAAGAGGTCTCTAGATTGAATCTGCTAGTCACTGAGCTAAAGTCTGAGAAGGAAAGCTTGCAATCCACGATAAGTACTTTCTCTAAATCATCAAAGGACGCAAGAGATTGCATAAATCAAAACAGAAACCCTTTTGAAAAATCAGGTATAGGATACAACAATCATACCTCTCAGAATACAGCAAGTACATCCAAAGCTGTAAATTTTGTTCAAGCTGAAACTCCAATGGAGAAAGAGTTACTCTGTGACTCTGTAAAGATAATGAACAAAACAACAATGATGGATAAGGGGAAGAAACCCCAATGCTCAACTGCAGGAAGTAAGCCTGCATCTAAGAATTGGCTGCAGCAGAAGCCATCTGCTGCATGCAGCAAGAGGATGCAGCAACCAACAAAGTTGCAGCATAGAAGAAAATTTCCCATCTATACTGAGACTTATATGTCTAAACCTCAAAGAGGATATACTCTAGGGAAGTATGGTGGAAGACCGCACTACAGAAGTGCTGGTGTCACACACGTTCTCAATGCACACACTTTTTATAAGCAGTTTTCCAAGACAACTGCATACAGCTCGAGAACCAACAAATCTTACAGTAAATCTGTTACTGTTAAGAAAGTTTGGGTTCCCAAAGTAACTAACTCCAAAGGACCTGTACAAATATGGGTACCTAAATCGGTTTGAAATTGTTATAGGTTACAGTGCCAGGTTGCAGCAGTGATGTATGGTATATTGACAGCGGCTGCTCAAGGCACATGACAGGCAGTAAAGACACGTTAAGAGACTTTCAAGAATGCAAAGGACCTAAAGTCATATTTGGAGATGATTACAAAGGAAGCACAAAAGGAAGTGGATGCTTAGTCAAAGGGAACATAAAGATCAAAGATGTATCCTATGTGAAAGGACTTAGATACAATCTTCTAAGCATCAGTCAATTCTGCGACAAAGGATACACGGTGGAATTCAACCTCAACAAATGCTTAATTAAGGACAGCACCACGAATGAAGTAAAACTTACAGGAACAAGGAGAGGAAATATCTACCTAGCAGATTGGAACTCCTCTACTCAATCAACATGCTTCATTGTGAAAAGTCCACCAGAGCTGAGCTGGCTATGGCACAAGAGGTTAAGCCATCTGAACTTCAAAACTATCAACAAGCTAGCAAGAAAAGGCCTCGTGAGAGGATTGCCAGACATAGCATAAAAGAAAGAGAATGTCTGTGGAGCTTGTCAAAAAGAAAAACAAGTTAAGAGCTCATTCAAAGATAAGATTCAGAAATTATCTCACAGAATTCTAGATCTTCTACACATGGACCTTTTTGGACCAGTAGAACCAGTAAGCTTGAGTGGGAAGAAGTACTCCCTAGTAGTAGTAGATGACTACTCCAGATACACATGGGCGATCTTTCTTGCAAAGAAGTCAGAAACTCAAGAGAAGCTACCTGGTCTCATGAAGAAGATTCAGAATGAAAAGAGCTTAAGCATAGTGAAGATAAGATCAGATAGAGGAACTGAGTTCACAAATAAATTTATAGAGAAATTCTGTTCTGATAATGGTATTCGTCATGAATACTCTGCTGCAAGAACACCGCAACAAAACGGTGTTGCTGAAAGAAGGAATAGAACCCTCAAAGAAGCAGCAAGGACAATGATAGCAGAAGCAGAAGTACCCAAGAGATTTTGGGCTGAAGCTACCAACACTGCATGCTACACGCAGAACAGATGTCTAATCATCAAGGATCTTGACAAAACGCCTTATGAAATATGGAATGGTCATACACCAAATATCTCTTATCTGCATATCTTTGGATGCAGGTGTTACATTCTCAACAATGGAAAAGAACATCTGAAAACTTTCGATGCTAAATCAGACGAAGGAGTATTTTTAGGATACTCTGCTGTAAGTAGAGCTTTCAGAGTTTTTAATAAGAGAACCCTGGTGGTAGAAGAATCGATACATGTGGTGTTTGATGAACCACATTGTGATACAAAGAAATTGGAAGAACCACCTGAAGAGACCCCTCCAAAGAAAGAGAATGTTGTACCTTATATAGAAGGAGTTCTGCCTACAGGAGAAGATAAAGAAGAAGAAGCTGCAACTCTGGATACAGCGGATATTCTTACAGCAGTAGAACCTCCTGCTTTACAGCAACAAAATGAGCAAGCTACACCAACACATGTCTTTGAGCCAGATAGGACATGGCTAATGAATCATCCAAGAGATCTTATAATAGGAGATCCATCCATTGGTGTAAGAACAAGAAGATCCATCCTACATGAAGCAATGTTTGCATGCTTCATATCTCAGTCAGAACCTAAGAATGTTGAAGAGGCACTGCAAGATAGCAACTGGGTGCAGGCCATGCAAGAAGAGTTGAACGGATTTGAGAGAAATCAAGTATGGCAAATAGTTGCAAGACCAACTCATCAAAGAGTAATTGGAACAAAGTGGGTATTCAAGAACAAGTTAGACAAGTCTGGAATCGTTGTAAGAAATAAAGCAAGATTAGTTGCTAAAGGATACTGTCAGGAAGAGAGAATTGATTTTGATAAGACTTTTGCTCCAGTAGCAAGGCTGGAAGCAATAAGAATTTTCATAGCCTATGCAGCGCACATGAATTTCAATGTCTATCAAATGGATGTCAAAAGTGCATTCCTGAATGGTCTCCTTACAGAGGAAGTATATGTTGAACAACCTCCGGGCTTCGAAGATCAAGCAGAAGAGAAGGTGTTTCGGTTACAAAGAGCCTTATATAGACTGAAGCAAGCACCAAGAGCTTGGTATGACACCTTATCCCTTTATCTTCTGGAAAATGACTTCCAGAAAGAAACAATCGATAAGACGCTGTTTAGGATACAGGACGGAGAAAGTGTACTGTTAGTACAAATATATGTGGATGACATTATCTTCGGATCCACAAACAAAGAGCTATGTGAGAAATTCTCCAACCTGATGCAGTCAAAGTTCTAGATGAGTATGATGGGAGAATTAAGTTTCTTTCTCGGACTGCAAGTAAAACAGCTACCTACAGGAACCTTCATCAGTCAAGTCAAATATACGAAGGAACTTATCAAGAAATTTGGCATGGAAAATGGAGCAGCAACGTCCGTTCCCATGTCCACATCCATAAGTCTTGACAAAGATGAGGAAGACAAAGATGTTGACATAACCAAGTACAGACGACTTGGATCATTGCTGTATCTCACAGCAAGCAGACCAGACATTATGTTTGCAGTAGGAGTCTGTGCTAGGTTCCAAGCAGCACCAAAGGAATCACATCTGTCAGCAGTAAAAAAGTGATTAAATATCTGAAAGGAACTCAGGAAGTCGGCCTATGGTATCCTAAGGAATGAGGATTCAAGCTTAAAAGCTACTCCGATTCAGATTATGCAGGCTGCAAAATTGATCGAAAGAGCACCAGTGGGACGTGTCAATTTCTAGGAAATAGACTAGTCTCATGGTTCTGCAGGAAGTAAACTTCTATCACAACCTCTACAGCAGAAGCAGAGTATGTTGCAGCAGGAAGTTGCTGTGCGCAGATTCTCTGGATACAGCAACAACTTAGAGATTATGGGATAGAAGAAAAAGAGACTCCAATTCTCTGTGATAATACGAGTGCTATTGCAATTACCCATAATCCTATATTTCACTCAAGAACTAAGCACATCGATATACGTCATCACTTTATAAGAGATTATGTTGAAAAGAAAGACGTCGTGCTTGAAAAAGTTCATACGGATCTCCAGCTTGCAGACATCCTCACCAAGCCTTTGACTGAGTCTAGGTTTTCTATGCTTCGAAACGAGCTGAGAATTCTTAAGTTGTGAAGAGAAAGGAAGATGTAGAAACGCAGGGGGAACCTCTGCATGCTTGAGAAAAACAGTAAGAACGGTACTGTAAGCTACGCGTTAATACAACACTGGGTTCAGACAGCGCTGCATCTTATATTCTTACAGTACAGCAGTTATCGAGAATTCAAGCAGCACTAGGTTACAGCATTTATTTCAAAGGAGTATTGATTACTCTGCAACCTCGTACTTGAAATACAGCAACCTTAAAAAAGTATTTATTTAGGCGGCAAATGACATGTCTTTCAGCATTTAATGCATGTCTGTGTGTGTTAGGAAGTGGAAAGGGCGCGGTCAGAAACCCACGCGCCAGGTAATTATTGCGACGATTTGACATCTCCACTTTTTCCTGAACCACAAGATGAACTCCATGATTTATCTCAACCTTTGATCTTACACACGTCCCTTGAGAACCGCTATAAACTCCATAATCGTGTCTTTTGAATTCATTATTCACCATCTTCCAAGGAGAGAAAACGCTCTGTGCGGAAAACCTTCCAAGTACAAATCTTTGAATTTTCTCTCTTTTTCTCTCTCTCTATCAAAAATCTTCAACGGCTGCCCGACGCACTATTGTTCTAGATGGAAGCCTGATCAACCAAGAACACATCTACGCTTCAGGGCTGTATGATAACGCCCTTCTGAAAAGGATTTTTGATGCTCTTCAACAGACCCAAGTCCTAGGGTTATTGACCATTGTCTACGTTGGCTTCTCTATAGAGTCAGTACAGAGATTTTATGCCTACGCCAGGCAGGCGGAGGAAAGGAACTACATCCTGTTCCGGATGGATGCAGATGGAGAAGAACGGTCTCTGACTATCGGGGACATCGCCACCACCTTCAGTATCTCCGCTGCAGGTCTTACCCCCAATCAGTTGACAACATATGGGGAGACATCGGCTCAAGAGATGTGGGATCTCTTTCGAGCAAGGGATGCAGGGGCTGAAATCAAGAGAAGCGCCCCCAAGAAGCTCTTCAAATCGGAGTTTGAACTACTCTACGACATCTGTACATACTCCATCGAAGAAAGGATCGGGAGTTATGACAAATGCACAGATCTTCGGTTCCGGATCATGTCTGCTATCATGGCCGGAAAAAAGGTGAACTGGGCGAGGTTCATCATGAAGAGGTTATGGGAGGAAGCAGAGAAGATAACGGAGCGTCGGAGCTACGGTATCACCATCTGTTCTCTGCTCTGCAAGCTTGGCCTTCAACTTGCAGCACCCGTCCCTATTCACATCGGGAAGTATCTTGGGGAGAAAAAGAAGGGCAAGACCCAGCCGAAGGCTGCAGAAGCAGGAGTTGCGAGGAAGAAAACCAAAGATAAAAAGAATGCAACTCTTGCTCTGCAAGATGAAGCTGCAGGCAGCGGGGAGGAAGCCGAAGAAGAGGACGCTTCGAGTCCTCTTCCTGTTATCAAGAGGAGTTCAGGGAAGGCTGTACCTGAACTTGAATCCTCTTCCCCAGATGATGACGCACCCTTGGTGAGAAGGGTTCCACGCAGCAAGAAAGCTGCTGCTGCTGTTGTGGATGTGTCACATCAGCCCAGGGATAAAGAAGGCTCTCTTTATTCCCAACTCTCTACACCTGCTATGGTTGTAGTTGACCTTGGGGATGAGTCACATCAGCTTCAGGAGCCACATCAGCACCGGGTCGAGCCAACTGAAGAAGAAGCTCGTCTACTAACAGAAGCTTCAGTGCTCGATCCCACCTTTCCAGCGGCTAGAAATATGGCTGCGGAGTACTTTCTGTGGAGAGAGATGAGGCTGGCTAAGGGGGAAATCCTGTTGAAGTGGAAGGATTTCCTGACAGTCGAGCAAGCTGTCCTGGAGTGGGCTAAATCAGAAGATATTTTGGCACTCCTGCAACCTGACTTTGCAGCAAGAGTTCAAGAGCTCGAAGGATGCAGTGCTGCACAGGGAGCAAAGGACAAAGGAAAGGGTAAAGCTCTTGCAGAATCTGACTCTGCAGAGCTGCCGATGAGAGCAGCAGTGGAAGATGCGCAGGTCTTCCTTGCCCCGGCTACGGAGGCTGTAAGAAGGGGCGATGACGTCGTGTTTGCTCGAGAGCAAATCGACACCTTGGGAGTGGAGCAAGCTGAAGAAGCTATGCTGCAACTGGCGCTGCAACAAAGTATGAAGGAAACCAGAATGCAGCACACTCCAAGGAGGATACGGGGAGAAGGAAGTTCAAGTATGCATCAGATGAACTTCCCTGCATATGAGCAAGTAGTTGAGGGTCTTTCCAACATTGTCATTCTGGATCGCTTGGAGGAGGAGGAAGCTCAACTACTGGACTATGGCGATTCCCCAGTTCATGAAGTTGAAGATGCTGCTCATGCAGATTCTGAGGGGGAACCAACTGCCATAATCAGGGAAGTCATCTCAGATATCTCTGAGATTGCCGATGAAGCATCTACGGAGGAAGTTATAGAGGCGGTACTCCCTGCACTAGACGCGACAGCAGTGCAGCAAACGACCACCCTTCAAGATGTAGCAGCTGAGAGCCAAACAGGGTAGAAGTCGAGATTCTTACAGCAGTGGAGCATACAGTGCTGAAAGCTGTGAACGCTGCAGGAAACCAAGCAGAGCTGCAAGAACCCATTCTTGCAGCAAAAACTGTCGAAGTTACAGGATCGGCCGAGGAGACGGGGTCCGTAGAAAAGACCTCTGTGGAGGATGTTGTTCAGACAACACTCCCTGAGTGTGAGAAGACCTCAGGTGGGGAGGCTGTTCAGACAGTACCCACTGAGGATATTGAAGTTGAAGCTGAGGTAACCCCAGTGCAACTAGAGACACCTCGAGAGGAGGTTGATGTTGCAGCTGCTGCATGCTCTCAAGAACCTTCTAAGGTTACAGCAGCAGAGGTTACTATGGAAGCTAAGGTTTCTCATGCCGACTTCGCAAGGATGATAAATGAACGTAACATAGCTGTTCATAAGCCAAAATCTGGCGGAGCAGATCCTGTTCAAATCTCATCCGGCGAAGAGGAGGCAGATGAGGAATAAGAAGAAGAAGAAGAACACCCATCCTCAAGCTCTACAAGCTCTCAAACTAGCAACCATGAGGATGAGGTTGCTACTAAAGTTCCGAGGCAGGATGCAGCACCAGTATGTCAAGTTGTTATTCCATTTGCTGCATCCACTGCTGCCTCGACGAGAAGGAATTCGGGACTGACCCCTGATGAATCAATCAACCGAGTTGAAGCTGTTGTTAGACATCTGCTGCATGCTCTCCAAGAGCATGAGTCTACCATGCGCAACAGTCTCAGGGTCACTGCCCAATTCCATGCTGAAACCATGACAAGTTTCAAGAAGGACCTCGAAGTGCTACCTGACATGATTAAGTCGAATCTCGTTGACTATGCAAATAGGCTGTACTTCGATCGGGTCAGGCTGGAGAATGAGTTGAAGGTCGATGCTGCACTAACGCGCCAGGAGATCAGGCAATGGAAGCAGCATGCTGAAAATGTTTCAACCAGACTCAACTCTCACTTTTAAGTCCTGGAAATACTTTTGGATCGCGTATTTAATCAATCTCAGAGGACCAGAAGTGTGGATAACCGTTTGGGGAACCTGGAGCTAATTATGGGAGAACTAAGGGACATCATGGTCCGAGCTTTTCCTCAGCATGTCGATGCTCCAGAGCCCACCCCCGAACCGACCCGTCGCCCTCGATCAAGGGTGGTCCCAGCTGCCCCTGCTCAGCCCTCGGCATTTGATGATGCCAAAAAGGGGGAAGGAGTAGAAGATAGATACATGAGCAAAGGAGCTGTTGAAGATGAAGAAGAAGATGATGACCAGCAACCTCTCAGCAGGAGGAGAAGAAGGTCTGGATCATCCGCTGCTGCTGACATCCCCTCTCCGAAGAGATGGAGAAGAGATAATGATGGAGCTGGAGGTGCTGGTGCAACTGCTGGGAGAAGACCAGCTGCAGGCGCTGTACACAGCAGAGCTGCAAGCAAGGATGCAGCGCTTCCCTCCTATCATTCAAAGAGAAGGGATGATAGCCAGCAGCAAGGCTCAAGGAAGAGGATGAGCGGGGATGAGTCTGAGAGTCATAGGCGCCAAAGAGAAGAAGATGTAGATCCTAATGCTTGGATTCAAAGACTCGGTGTAATTGGTGATAGAAAAATTATTCCAGATCACTTCTACCAATTTCCTCCTCAAGAAATTCCTCGCCTTGATACTGAAAATATCTCTGCTGAAGTGTCCGTCTTGATGGATCAAAGGCCAGAAGGAGAAAACATGGCTTGGAGATTTGATATCTTCAAGGAAATCAGACTGCCCTTTGACAGGAATCCATCATTTGAGGCGATCACCATTTTCAAACGATCAGAGTACCTCAGACACTTCAGAGAACTATGCAGAAAAGGCAAATTCAACAGGTACCATACTTGCAAGACTGCATTGAAGAGATATGAACAGCTCGCTCGGGAAGGAAGCCTTGAAATTCAACAATTATACATCAACCGAGTAAAGAAATGGCTGATTGTACCATACTGCGAGGACTTCTAGCTCAGGTGGATTCAAATTCCTATGATCATGCACAAGCTAGAAGAGTCCTATCAAGAGTCCATCAGGGATTGGTAGAAATGATCAAGAGGAAGGGAAGGCCTTGAAAGATTTGCTGGCAGAAGATCTGACGAATCGCCAAGCAAAAGGTCTCTGTTCTACTAAACTTTATATATACCCCCTTGTCATCCATGTTGTACTCTTGCTGTTGTAAAAATTTCTCTCTGTCAATGAAGAAATTTTTCTTTCTGTTCTGACCAAGTTCAATTCTTATGAACTCATGCATGCTGTTTACGTTTTTCCTGTTATTTTATGATGAAAGGAATAGCATGATGCATTTCTGATGAATTCAGGATTAGATTTTATGTTATCAATCTGTTCAAGCATATAATCCTGATAATCCATATGAGTTAATGTAAGATAAAACTTCTTCATAAACGAAATAATGTAAAAGTTTTGTCATCATCAAAAAGGGGAAATTGTTGGGTTTTCGATGTTTAGATTTTGATGAGACAAACCAAATATGTAATAGAAAGTTTTAAGTACCCCATTTTTCACATTATTTAAGTGAATAAATAGACTAGAATTGAGTCTTGTGTTAAGTGTTAAAATGGAGGATGAAAAAGGATAAAGCTGCATCTAAGCCATAAAGGAAATTATCGCTGCAAGAAGGCAGGATACAGTATCGCTGCAAGAAGATAAGGATACAGTATAGCTGGTTGAAAGAAGATACAGCAACAGTTCAATGAGTTAAATCTTCTATACAGCAAAGTAAGAAAGGACGGCGTACAGCAACGCTGCAAGAAAAGGATATTGTAGTACTGCTAGAAAGAAGTTACAGCAGCACTGCCAGAAGATACTGCAACCAGGTCTAAGTTACAGCAGCACTGAAAGAAAGCATCAGCTGCACAAGGACCTAGGATACAGCGCAGAACTTACAGTCAGTTAAGTCATACAACGCCAACTACAAACGAAGTATCCTGCAAATCCTAGGAAGGATAAATGTAGTACGAGGAATGGAGATTCAAGCAAGAATAAAAGAATCGTTCAAGAAAAAGTCAAAGTAGTAGACACGGAGCCAATAAAAAGATGCCACATGGACTGACGCGCTGCAGAAAGCTGCGAGCCGCAACTGCCGCATTAAATGCTCCGAAAGAAAAAGTCAAGTTACATTAAATGCGAACCATGTTTTGGCCAGGCTACTTTAAATTCAAAAGAGGGATATCTCATTCAACGGACATCTTCTCCTACAAGTATAAATAGAGGTTGAGGAGAACTGAAGCTGGTTACTGAAAACTGTTACTGTTACTAAAATATTCAAAGCTTACAAGATTCAAGCATTCAATCCTACGATCAGTTTCAGTCACTCAACCTACCGAAGTGAAGTAAGTTCAAGCTAAAGGATTCCTTACGGATTCAGAAGCTCACTTCGAAGCACAAGTTGAAGAAAAACATTTTTATCCTTTTAACCTTGTTGTTGTGTGCTTAGGTTGTTTTAGTGGTGTCAAGCAGTTGATATGAGAGATCCTTGCTGTTTGTTTAGTTGTCTAGAGTTAGGCAGCTTCCCTGTGTGGGAGTGTGGAACCCTGTGTGGGTTAGCCTTTGAAGTTTGCAGTTGCTGTGTGTACGCTAGACTTCAGTAGGTGGTTTCTTTGTAAAGTTGATAGATTGTTAGGAGAGTCCTGTAAATCAATCTTGCTTAACAAAGTTCCTGCTCGATGAGCAGTAGAGTAGACGTAGAAGGATTACACCACCTTCGAACCACTATAAGCCATAAGTGTTTATTTGTTTTATTTATCTGTGCGCTTATATTCTGCATTTCTCTTATCTCTGTGCATAAAACATTTGAAAGAAGCATTCTTGAGAAAAACAGCCTTGTGTTTTAAAGTTTATTTCCGCTGCGTATAAAACTCCAGGTTACAGCGTGCAGCACTGCATCGTAGCGCTGCAAGCAGTAACCATCTATCGCTGCAAGCTCAAGTAACTTGCAGTGCAGAACGGTTGTTTTAAAAGATTCTGAAAATCAATCAAGGTTCATTCACCCCCCCTCTGAACCTCGGACACCACTTGGGACCAACAGTTGATCCATAGGATCCTTCTGAATCAGATTCGAACTCTTTTTCATAGATGCTTTCATCTGAAGAGATATTCTCGAACTGGTAAACGGGCACCAAATCACCGTAGAAGACTACATCAAGGATGTTATCTGTTGGCTCGAACGGGCGTATTTTTTGTGCTTCTGTAGGCAATCGAGTGAAATATGACCTCTCGCACCGCACGTCCAGCAGTTGCAATCTTTGAAACTTTCATTTGTACGAGTATAAGCTCGTTTGAAAATTCTCCTTCTGGTCGCTCCTCCTGTTGACTTCCCTGTGGATCTAGATTCTTGTGAAGAAAACTTGGAAGGACCCGATTTTTGACCAGATTTGTAAGATCTAACTTTTGATTTGGACCATCATGATCTCCCTTGATTGGAAGGTCTTCTGTATGATCCTCGGGACTTAGATGAAACTCTCTTTTAAAGTGTTTCTTTCTTTTTCCATATCTCTCGCAATTTGGTTCTCCATGATACTTGTAAAATCATTATTGTCGCAACAAAGAGGAGGCTTTTTTACCAATCATTTTATTTTTTTCTTATTCTTATGTAGTGTCGCTTGTTGACACCACTCTCTTATTTTGTCCTTTAGAAAGGATATCCTTCTAGCCACTGAATCAACCCTTCCTGGAAGTACCTCATAGATTTGTATAAGCATTTCTCTCTATGGGCTGCATATTTTTGTAAAGAACATTTCTGTTGCAACCTTCAGTGGTATCTGAGCTTGGAAGTAATATTTGCGGAACCAATATATATATTCATCCGCATAACATATACTTCTCAACTCGAGAGCATACAAAGCTTGTGTATATTCTCGATTATTTTCTTCTTTTCTTTCATCAAAGTATCCATCGCCGATGAAGTATATTTTGAGTAAGTGACGATCTTTTTGATAATTGTAAAGATATTATCTCCCGATCCGATCTCTTCTTTGATATGGGCCTCCGTACTATCTCATGCTCTCTTGGCTGAACCTTGCAAACTATTTTCAATAAGTTTGCAGAATTGATCTTTATCAATGTTCAGCGCTGACGAAGCAACCTTTAAGGATGCCGTCCATTCATCGATCAAAGTTTCCATATTCTTGAAATCGATGATGTCGGTTATAAGCATTAACCCAAATGGATGTGTTGGTTCTAGCATCGTTTTCACCCAAGGGCTATTAGACGTTGTCTTATTCCATCCTGGTCGTCTCTTTTGTCGAGCCATAAATGCACTATAGTCGACTCGATCCTATTTTCATGGTTGTTGTGGTTGTTGGGAGACGGGTGTTTCAGCACTCGTGCTTCCTTCCTCCTGTTTGGGAATATGATCATTCATCTTGAGATTAATCAGATCCACTATTCCTAAATTAAAAAGTGATTCGGTTAATTCTGAGATATCAACTCTTGAAACTTTTATCGACTTATCGGATGATGTCGAGCAAGAGTTCCTCGTAACTTTTAGACTTCGGGACTTTTGTAGTCTTTCCTTTGGGAATGATTGGTTTATCTTCGAACGCATCTTTAAAACATTCGTTCATTGATCTACGTGTTCCCCTTGGTAATCTTCCTTTCAGATCTGTAATTTTCTTTTTCAGATCTGAAACTTCTTGTTGGATCTCGAATAGAAATCGGCACATCTTCTCCATCTGTCCACCATAGTATATGATGGTCTTCTGGACTTTCCTAAGGTCCTGTGTGACCTTAGATGTGTTTGGAATAATTATGTCTCAATCTTTGTTGGAGGTAATTTAATGAAATCGAAAGTTTTTGGGATATATTTTTCTTGATTTTCTCCTCCCGTTAGGCGTAAGAAAATAATATTGTACTAGTAATTTAATTTATATCTTCAATAAAACTTGGCTCTTATACCATTTCGTGCATCGGATCTTAATAAATATAAATTATGGAAAAAACTATATTACTCATTTTTTCCAAATAATAATTTCTCAGTACGTGGCATTATTATACCGTATCGATTCCCTATACAAATGAAAACACGAGTATAGCATTGGATACACAGTGGTTTCCAACCGATATACCAAGATAATTATATCCAATTTTAATACATATGGAATAGCAAATTGATTTGGAAATAATAAAATTGGAGTGGAAATAACATTTTTCAATCATTGCACATGTGATGTCAAAGAGTTTTTTGGTCTTTTACCAATTTGTGGTAGAAAAAAATATTGTTATATATTTTGTGGTATATAAAAGTAAGTATTATATTAAATGTGGTACTCGAGGATATTCACCCCCTAAAATTTGGTAGTTTTTTTTTTTCCTCAAATTAAAAATGAAGAGAGAATGTTGGTAAATATTGAGAGAACATTGCTATCTTCTCCTCGTGAAAACCTTGTGTTTTTTTTTTTTTGGGATTATCTCCTATGGTCAACATAATACTGCCAAATGCCATTTAAATTTCTCTCTCACTGTTAATGATTGGTTTAGTATGCAATAATTTTTGCTTATTTTAGTATAGTACCCTTTCGTCGTTTTGTCATTGATTAGATATGGAAATGGTGCAAAACGACAAGCGTGTACGTGTGCCCATGGTTTCACTTTTTTTATTATAATGGGTGGAGATGTGAAATGCACATGGACATGGATATATAAATTGTTTGAAAAGTTGGACTAAGATATCCACGATATGTACCTTCCACATTCTCAACGATTGAGTGTGGGTATGCCAACATTTTGCTTATATTTGTGCTCAACATGCTGTAATGAATAACAGTAACATTCTCACTAGCCACCTATTTTAGCATAGTAGTAATCGTTTGAGGTCCTATAACTGGTATCAAAGGAAATTTGTGCGGGGAGGATTGCCAGGCGTCGTGGTTTGAATTTTAAGATGAATGGAAAATTCAATGAAGATTTTTAAATGTCTATTCGTAGAAATGTGCACCTTTTGATTTAATCAATCAAAATGTTTCGATCATGTCTTTATATCAAAAGATTCGTCAAAAGTTATTTTTGATTTTGCTGGCAACCTGTATGGAAGCTAACAAAATAATTGCAATGTCCGTTTTCAAATCTGTTAAATAATATCATAACTAAGTTCCTTCTTAGAAATAAACATGATTACTCGCATTTCAACCACTACAAACAACTTGTGCACTATACTTTTCAACATAATTCCGCTCATGTTTTTCTAAAGTCAAGAGGATCACTTATAGCTAAGTTGTAAGTTGTATAGTAAAACTGCAACTCCAAAATAACTTTAAATTATGCTGTAAGAACTAGATTCCTACAATTTACACAAACATAATCTACACTATATGAAAAGTTTAAAAAAATTTATTTACCCTAATTTTTAAACCTCATTTATCACTTGAGACCAATGAAATGCATGATTGAGAACAGAAAGAGATTAAAAAATACTTGTCTAGATATGTAGAAATAATCGTCAATTTTTTAAGATCAAATCGTTTGTCCCACTGAAGATCTTTGGGCTTGACTTTGTATATGGAACAAATGTCTAGTCTAATCAGAGTTGGGTTGTCAAGGGCCTTTGAGATTATGGGCCTACATTAGTTGGCATTACACCGCAATTAATTCCGATAATTCTTCCGTTTTTGATTTAAATTTCGGTCGCACGTGTGGGTTCACACGTGAGAGGTACGATTGCTCAAGTACAATTATGATTTCACTAAATGGTGGCAATGATTGAGTAGGACGCATCTAAAGGTGGGCCACCCGCACGAGTGGTCGAATTCCCAAATTCTTCTCATTGGCTGTCACCCCGACCCCAGCAATTATGCCACTCCGCTATTCATCTCTTTTACAAAACAATCATAAAATATTATTTGAAACGATTTCGTGTAATGAAGTCCATCACTTATAAATTAAATTAATTTTATGAAACTCATGTATAAAATGTTAGTTATATATTGTCACTTATGTAGTCTTGATCTCACAAAAGTTAATACTCAAAATTTTACTTCAGATAAAAGATTTTGATTTTTCAAAAAGCCATGTGTAGGCTTAGTATATGGCTCTAAAAAATGCAGGAAAAATCAGTGCAACTTGAAATGACGAAAATGCTCTTAACTTTTGAACCAACATGATTCTACATCTCAATTCAACACATGAAAATCAAGTGATCAAGTTCTAAGATATGAAGAAGTGTAAAACTCGTGAAGTTGGCTTTGAAGTGTATATCTGTATGGACAAACTTTTGTCAAACAATTTGATAAAAGTCAAAGACTATTTGAGTGAGATTGGCTAGTTTAGTTAGTTCGATTTATCCTGGCAGACCAAATCAAATCCGAATGAGAATATATTTATTGTTGTATAATAATTGTTTGGGTATTATGATTTTCGAACCCTTTAATTTTATTGTTGTATAATAATTATTTGGGTATTATGATTTTCGAACCCTTTAATTGTTAAACACAAAAACTCATATAAAACTGTCTCACATAAGATCTTACGTGGGACTAAGCGTAATATAATCTTAAGTGAGACGATATGATCATGTTAAATGGATTGATTCACTTTATAAATTTATATGAACTCTGTCTTATATAAGGTCTCACATGAGACATTTTTACATAAGATCTACCAATTCTTAAATAAGACCCTATTTATAATGTATGCTACAGAGTACAAAATCTTGTCAAGTCAATAAATCTCTTAGAATGAGATGTAATACATTCAAATCAAATTTGATTATATTCGAATTTATTTCTTTATCTGAATTTATCGGGCTTGATGGTTCGATCGATCTGAATCCACACTTTCAAGTCTCCTATTTAGATAGAGACTCCTTTGCATCTTTCTGATTAGTTCATATAGACTGAACGAGCTGAAGTCCATTAGGCTCCACCAAATCTTTCTCCAGAAGGACATACAACTTTAAAACAGATCAAATTACAACACTTGATATAATAAAATGAAAATATTGAAATAAAATATAATTAACCATATATATCACACCAAAATCAACCATATAAAACCAAACGGAATAAAAAATTAGTGCAATATAAAAAAGTTGAGAGTAATGAATAAAGAAGAAGAATCCAATTTATAAGGTATAATAGTAAAGCTTAAGTTCGTTGAAGGAGGCATTGGGTAGTAAAAAAAAAAGGGTCACAAATGAAGAGTAGGTAAAAGACAGCTTGGCCCGAAAAAGTAAACACCATTTAAGTTTGAAGGACATGTGTTGAGTAGTAAAATCAGAAATTTTGTTTAGAGGTTTAACTGGCAATGATATAAAAATAAAAAATATGTATAAATTTTATATATATTTAGATTTCTTTTTATTTCATATTAAATATATATACATTTTGAATGTTTACTATTCTACTCAAATATTGGATATTAAAAAATTACAAAGATAGGTGATCACAAATATAAAGCTGTTTAGAAAACTCACCAACATTCTGTTACTATAAATTGGGTTAAAAATATTTTTACATTTAAACTATACGTGATTTTACACTTTTTGATATAAATTTTTAAATATTGTATTTTGCCATATAAACTTTAAATTTTATACATTTTACAGTATTAGACAAATCATAGCGTTGATTTAGGACATGTGTACATCTATAATTTGTTCAATACCGTAAAATGCAATAAATTTAAAGTTCATACGACAAAGTGTAATATTTCAAAATTTATATAAAAAAGTGTAAAATCACGTATAGTTATGATGAGAAAATGTTATTAACCCTTATAAATTTGGTACCTAAAATGAATTTTTTTAATCAAATGTAGAATAACATCATATAAAATATAAGGTATGCCACTCATGTATAATTAAGGAAAATAATATATAGACTCAATAAAAAAAATTACAATCCAACAACAATTGTAACTCAATTACATCTTAACGCTAAAAATGATTTCTGCTATGTATTTTTCCATAAATAATTTCAAAATTACTATGATATAGTATAATTTTTTAAAATATGAAAGGAAACCACTACCCCTTTGCTCTCACATGGCTTCGTCCATGCTTATAAGCCAAACAATATTGTCTCGATAACTAGGTATATTCATAAAAACCAAAAAGTTAATAATATATTTGCACATTTATCTATGTGAAAATTGAGGGTCTCTAAATCCTACTGTTTAATCTCTTCCAAGTTTAAACATTCATATCCTAACATTGTCCTTATTTGATTCCCTTACTTATAGCATGTTAATGATTTAAAACATCAAATCATGTAATAAAGAAAAATAGTCAACATAATATTGAAGAAAGAGCGCGTAAATTAAAGGGAATTCCTAGTTACTTTTTTACATTTTATACTAATACTCTACAATATATGCAATGATGCATTAAACTATAGGAATAGTACATTCCTGGTAAAGAAGCTAATACATTTGGAGCTATGTAAGTAATCTGTAGCTTGGGACGAGTGATGATGACCACCCCCAGGCTGGGCCCAATGTAAAGCAGCTCTTAAGTAACTTTTGTTTTTCTTTCCATAGTCCAAAAGCTCCTTCTCTCATCAGATGCACAGCTTCACACAATAAATATATCCAGGGAGGGAGGGAGAGGGGGAGAGAGAGAGAGAGAGAGAGGATGTATGCGTTAGAGATGATGAGTGTGTTAGTCGTATTCCTCTCTGTGATCTTGCTAAGCCTCCTCAGCAGAAAGCAAAAGTCAGTGAATCTTCCACCAGGGAAGATGGGATGGCCTTTTGTTGGAGAAACCATAGGGTACTTGAAGCCATATCCAGCAAACACGACAGGAAAATTCATGGAGCAACACATTTCAAGGTATGGAAGAATCTTCAAGTCCCATTTGTTTGGAGAGGCGACAATCGTGTCAGCAGATGCAGAGCTGAACAGCTTCATTCTACAAAACGAAGGGAAGCTATTCGAGTGCAGCTACCCGAAAAGCATAGGTGGGATTCTTGGGAAATGGTCGATGCTGGTTTTGGTGGGAGAAATGCACAGAGACATGAGGACCATTTGCCTCAACTTCTTGAGCAATGCAAGGCTCAAGACCCATCTTCTTCACGAGGTGGAAAAGCACACCTTGCTCGTGCTCTCTTCTTGGACCCACAACTCACTCATCTCTGCTCAAGACGAGGCCAAGAAGTTCACATTCAATTTGATGGCTCAACATATAATGAGCCTTCAACCTGGGGAGCCTGAGACCGAGCTGCTCAAGAAGGAGTACATCACTTTCATGAAGGGAGTCGTCTCGCCCCCACTCAACTTCCCTGGAACCGCATACAGGAAAGCATTAAAGGTATTAATTATTAAGTTTGGAATTAGCATATATCCCTTATGTATTTGGTGTGTGATGATGAGATGATTGAACACATACACATACACATACACATGCAGTCTCGCTCAACAATCCTAAAATTCATATCTGGAAAAATGGAGGAAAGGATAAAGGAAAAGAGAGAAGATGAAAAAGATTTACTTGGTTGGGTATTGAAGAATTCCAATCTTTGGAAAGACCAAATATTGGACCTGGTGTTGAGCTTGTTATTTGCAGGGCATGACACCACATCTCTTGCTATATCTCTCGCCATTTACTTCTTGCAGGCCTCTCCCTCTGCTCTTCACAAATTAAGAGTAAATCATTCACTAATTACATATATTTTACCTTGTTTCTTTTTTTATTTAATCAAACCTTTGCAAAATTAACTTCTTCTTTTCTTTAAAACTTAACAAATATAATGGTAACAATAATCAGGAAGAACACATGGAAATTTCCATAGCCAAAAGGGAAAGAGGGGAGACTGCAGAATTGAGGTGGGATGATTACAAGAAAATGGAGTTCACACAATGCGTAAGTTAGCTATCCTTTTTAATTACTATAGAAATATTAATTAATAATATAGTAGAAGGTGATGATGACTTATTTCAGGTTATAAGTGAGACTTTAAGGCTGGGGAATGTGGTTAGATTTCTCCATAGAAAGGCCATTAAAAATGTTCGGTATAAAGGTAGTATATATATCTCATGCATCTTAACACCTAACATCTTTTTATTCAAATCAATTTGTGTTGCATACTCAACTATAATAATGGGTTTTCTTTTCCCTATGTTGACTTATTTATTAAATTCTCTGTTTTAATTTTAATTTAAAAATAGGTTATGACATTCCATGTGGATGGAAAGTTTTGCCTGTGATAGCTGCAGTGCATTTAGATCCATCGAATTTTGACCAGCCTTGGCACTTCAATCCATGGAGATGGCAGGTTAGTCTCTTCATAAGCTGCCACATTTCTACTTTTTTATCATGGGTCCTAAACTTAAATAAGTATGTCATTTTTTAATTCATTTTATAGAAATAGACAGAGTACC
Organism: Scutellaria barbata; assembly: GCA_028654395.1. Classification (NCBI taxonomy): domain Eukaryota; kingdom Viridiplantae; phylum Streptophyta; class Magnoliopsida; order Lamiales; family Lamiaceae; genus Scutellaria; species Scutellaria barbata. The sequence goes on from CM053650.1 coordinate 7,551,504, forward strand.
CTTTTATTTAAGTTATTATTAGGTAATACTAAGATATAATAGTTGAATTTATGTATTACAATACATCAAATGTTACACAACATGGTAGGTGTTACACGATATAACTGATTATATGACATATATTTTAGGTGTTACATAATATAAAAATCGATTTCAAACATTATACGATATAATAATAGATTTTAGCTTTACCCGATATTCGATTTAAACATCACACCATATAATAGGTGAATCACATAACATACTTTAACACCACTTCCTTTTATCCCCTTTTTCTCTACACATGCAATGGAGCTTGAAATAATGTTGTAAAAGGTGTTGTTTGGTAGATGGAAAATAGAGTGGGTTAATCTATCCCATAGGTAGGATCTAGATCATGTAGTTATGTAGGAGCAATGGGAGGAAAAGAAATGGGAGGGTAAATTTGGATAAATGTAAGTTTGGCAAGTGGTCGTAAATCGTGTGATTATAATTGTGGACATGTATATGTGACATATTTTAATAAAATTAATGATGAATAACTTTTTTTTTCTCAATTACTATGTTAATATGGTATTTTTGTAAATTTTCCATACACTTGTTATTCTTGAAATGGTCGATTTTGTAGATTGCTCCCTTATCCTAAAATCCCAAATTGCATTATTAATCATGTTAATTCCTATAATTCGAACTCCCCCATTTACCTAATTATATTAATGTTACATACAATACATAACTTGCTGAAAAATGAATGATTAAATGATAGACAATTATATGTCTAAGTATAAAGAAGGAATTTAAAATTATAAATGATAGTAAAAGGAGCAAAGATTACAAATGAAATAAGGGATTGAATAAAAAAGAAAAATACAAGACTGAAAAATGCTCTTTTATCCTAATTTTGATATTGTTGTAGAATATCTTAGATATAGACTAGCCATAGAATATGAGGTGAGAATAGGATAATATATACTCCCAACTTATCTGAATTGTCTGTGTGTGTGTTGATGGAAATCGAATGGGATAAGGAATACAGCCAAAGGGGCAAAGGGTTTCAAAGGAATTGAGAATGATCGTTTCTTCATACTCATATCAATATCAATTCAAATAAGACCAAATATACTAGATTAGACATTTTCTAAGATATATATTTTATAAGCTTATTAAAACTATGAGATATCACTCTTTTCTACAATGATTAATATAGTAGTTTGTTTGTTTTTTTTTTTTTTTTACCATAATTTAATAAATGATATTTTACCCTTAGTTTTAAAATATTGATAAAAGGTATTTCAAAGCATTTATTTGTGGTAGAAAAATATTTTTTAAACATTTTGTGTTACAAAAGTAAGCAAACCCTATTGCGTGGTAAAAAAAAATAAAAATCTTTATAAACTGAGGTACTCGAGAGAGTTTAGGGTTCAACTCTTGTCAATCTCTAATTTTTCATTTTTACAAACTTTATTCACTCTTATTTTTCAATATTATTATCAAATGTTGATATCAGACGTTTAAAACTCCTTAATATATTTGAGTTTGTCCGAAAAAATTAATTTAACCAAAATTAATGTTTTTAAAAAGAATTTGAAATGTAAAGTACTATTGTCTTTCATTATTAAATAGAAAAATAAATTAAATATTGAATTATGTTATTATCCTTAATAAAGAGTTTTTTTTAATTAGAAATCTAACTTATTTTAACTTAATTTAATTATATAGGAGGATTAAAATTGACATTAGAAAAAATAGATGTCACAATTATTTCATATAATGTCTTTCTTTTTCGTGTTCTATCTGTTAGCATTTTCCATGACTTCAATCTTTGTTGAAACTTTATACATTGATTTTTATTAGTTTGAAATCTATAATAATTATATTTTTTCATTTTAAACTATTTTTGCATTAGTAATATTAATGTTTAAAAATATTTTTATAGATTTGATAAATTTATTACATTTTCTTTTCACTATATTTATATGAATTAGTCTTATGTGACACCGTCTCACAAAAACTATCATTGAAACCATCTCACGCAAGTTTTTGTGTATTTATATCAAAAGAAACGTAAAAGATTTTGAAAAAAAAAAAACATAAGAACATAATTTCTAATAATACCATACTTTAATAAAAATATTAAAATTATAGTATAATTTTTCTTATATATGCTTATGATATATCATTGAAAAGATCGTTAAATATATTTTAATATATGACTAAGTTTAGTTTAAGATTCAAAACGTGTTCACAATTATTTCTACCATATAATGTTTTCAAAAAGAATTTGGAATGTAAAGTACTATTGCATTTTATAATTAAATAGGAAAATAAATTAAATATTGAATTATGTTACTCTTTAATTAATAGTTTTCTTTAATTATGATTCTAACTTAATTTATTTATGTAAGAGGATTAAAATTAATATTATGAAAACTAAACGAAACAGTTATACTTATGTAATAGTAATAATATATATTTATATATAAAGGAAAAATAAAAAATATGACTCCATATGTTGGGTGCAATGGACCCTAGACCCAACTGATGTGTTGTCATAATGAAGTGAAAGAGATATAGGGATTAAAAATCTTAGCGGTTTGTGATTTTACATTAAAGTTTCCATGTGGATTGTGGGGTTGCACCTGCGCCTTCACCCTGGTGCACTGCACCATATAAATTCCATGGACGCCCACCTCTCACCAACTCATACAAAATACAACATTATCCACTCGGGTTCTAAACTTTTTAATCCAATTTGACATAAGAAAGATTTTATTAGCCATTAATATATTTAAAAAAAAATTATTTTAGTCCTTATCTACTATTTAGATTAAAATATTTGTTTTATTTTTAGCCATTTTTAAGGGTTATTAGTATTTCAAATGAAAATGATTTCAAAAATGGTTTGTTATGTTCATGACTAGAGAAAGATGACCACTACGTAAAAGTGGTAGAAAATATTATTCTTCCTTATCTACTTTAAGGATCCAATTCTTTCTTTAAAAACAATATCATTTTGGTAACATTAATTTCCATTTGTTCTAACTATTTTTCCAGCTATGTCCTTCCAAGTTTTGGTGGTAAGGGTTAATGACATTAGTTGTTCGCAAATTCTTATAATAAACTGTTTCACAAATTCCATTACGTGGGATAAGTTAGATTAATTCAGTCAATACGAGCCAACAAACTTTTTTAAGATATTACTTGTCATCTACTTGATTTGGGATATGCACTGATTAGAAGCTGACCTGACACATCTCAAATAGAATGCATGATACAGTCTCATACCAGAGGCACTATTCGTCGTTTATGGTACAAAATGATGTAGGTGGATTGTTTGATTGTATAGATAGGTATGAGCTAGTAACAATATGAAGAAGAAGAAAAAAAGTAGAAATGTCTAAATTAAACTCTCTCATGAAATCAAAGTTGTTGGTAAACTTTTCTTGTTCATACAATTAAAACCCACATTGATATACCCTAATTTATATATTATATAATTGAGTAAAAGAGAGGTTTTGACATTGTTTACAAGAGTGGGGGCCCAAGCCCAAGCCCAACAAGGCAGCAGTTGATGGCATTTGGTGGAGGACCAAGACTGTGTGCAGGTTCCGAGTTGGCGAAGGTGGAAATGGCTGTTTTCATCCACCATTTAGTCCTCAACTTCCACTTTGCCTTAGCCCAATCTGATCAACCCATTGCCTTTCCATTCCTCGACTTCCCCAATGGCCTCCCAATCGCCCTCACGCGCCACCCTTTTCTATTGCACAAAATTCAAACATCTAAAGATCCACTCTTTCATGTCTAGCTTTGCTATAGTGTATACTAGTACTACATTCTCTTTCTCTCTCTCTCTCTCTATATTTGAATTTGAATGTATCTATGATGATCATTTCATTCTTCTTTGTAAATTTATGCATAAAATGATTATTTTGCTTCCTACACTTTTTTGTTTTGATGCTGGCTTGTGTTGCTGTATCTTATTTTCTACTATAATACCCTCCCAATTTTGTTTTTGCATATTTGTTTTATGAACTTTTGCTTTGTTATGAAGATGTAAAGAAGTAATCATTTATATGATAGAAGATTCCAATTATGAATAAGGTTATCTATCAATTCTATTTCTAATTCACCATTTCAAATTCACTATTAATGAGATATTTTGGTATTGAAAATTACTGAAGGTTCACTTTCAATCATTTTCATGAATTTTGTTTATGCATGTCTGAAAATAGAATAATCATATCGTACAAGTCATATAATCACTTGAAATACTTTAAATAAAAAATTCATATTCATCATTCATGCAAACTACAAAAATTCTCACAACATTAGTTACAAAATTCAACCAAAATAATTGGATAAATGTGTCCACAAACTGAGTAATTCAAAGATGTTTTCCACAAGAAGAATGTGAAGTGGTCACTCATCACCTAGTGGAGGACATTTTTCTGCTAACAATACAACTGCGAAAATTCTTTAAAGTGCATTATTTTATTGACAATCAATTTATGATGATAGTCATATGCTTGTTACGTAGTGCGATAAATATCAAAGGATGGTGGGGCAGTTTTCTAAGAAGCCTTGAGATCCCTTTAAAATATCAAATGAGGTAGAATTTTTGATGCGTGTGGAATAATTTCATGGAATTATTTTATGTATCTTTCGAATGTAAATATTTCTAGTTGTGGATTATGTTTTGAGATGATTGGAAGTTGGTCTCAACATAGGTTGAAAATTCCAAAATAGTATTGAAGTTTTAAAAAAGAACATCATAATTCGATCTGAAGTTCCTTGGTCCTTAATCAGTGATGGTGACTCACACTAAAAAATAAGTGATTGTAAGTTTGTTGACTAAGTATGATATAAGATACAAGATAAACTATCCCTATCATCGAGAGATCAAACAAATTTGGAAAAATCTGTTAGTGGTAATCACAAGGATTGGTCGATGCAATATGGGCCAATTAGACGACATACAAACTCCTTTGGGGTATGTCACCTTATTAACTTTTGTTTGTAAAATCATGTCATTTACCAGATAAGCTTGGACATAAAGTTTTTTTCGTGGTTATGAAAGTTAAATTTCGATCTTCTATCCACAGAAAAACACAGGATGCTTTTGAACAAGTTGGATGAATTTTGCACTAAAACATACGAGAATTCTCATATTTATAAAGAGAGAATAAAGAGATTATATGACAAGTTAATTCAAACTTAGGGGATAAAATATTGTTGTTTAGTTCTCGACTCAAGTTATTACCCAAGAAGTTGAAGTTTTGATGGTCTGGACTATTTCTAATTAAAAGAAAACGTGTTCATCTCATCGAGTAATTGAATTACTTATTTCGGATAAAAACACTTTGATGATTAATAAACGTCTCAAGAGGTAGTATTGATCGGAATAAAAGAAGGATGTATCTTGCATTTCTTTAAAGGAGGCATAATGTAAACTCTATCTGGTCATTTGTTTTGTGATATGCTCAATAAGAAAATTTCTTCAATTGTAGAGTCTTATTGTAGTGCACCTAAGGTACTTGTTCAATCCAACCATTGGATAATGCTATTTTAATTTTGCACCACTAGATTAAGTAAATAGTAAAAAAACAATGGCAAAAACTTATATGCACCAGGGGCACGGATCTACCGGCGCGTGGGCCGCTTTTACGCGCCCCCACGCGCGACCACACCATAGCTAGTGTGCGCCGCGCACCACCTGAATTTTATATTTTAAGGTATCACTCATTTACTCTTAAGGTATCACACATTTATTCTTAAGGTATCACACTATTACCCTTCAAGTTTTAATGTAAAAACAGCGCTGCTTTCTTCTTTTTCCTCTTTTTTTTTTCTTCTCCTTCCTTCTTCTTCTTAATCTCTTTTCTTATCAATTTGTTATTTTTCTTATTTGTTTTGTACATTATTATTCTTCTCTATATTCTTATTTTTCATCAAATCTTCATAAAGTCATTTATGGAGTTTTTTCTTCTTCCTCTTCTCTTTTACTCATTTTCATAAATTTAGATAATTGATTTCAAATCACAATTTATTACAATAATTTTAAAACATTGAAAATCAATTATTTCAAACAACATGAAATCATGATTTGTTGATTTTGAGGATTTTTTTTGAAATTTTAAGATTTTTCAATGAAGATATTAGTTGTATACTTTTAAGGTATTACACATATTCTTTCAAGTATTAAAAAATACCTTACAGGTATTACACATGTTCCTTTCAAATATTACACTTACCTTATAAGTATTACACATGTAATTTTATAATACCTGAAGAGTATATATCTAGTACTTATAAATCATATCAGTAATACCTTAAAAGTATCACTGGTCATGAGCAATCATATATCAATGCTTTAGGGTAATTATGATTTATAAAATCATGAACAGTCAGAATTTTTGTAATACCTGTAAAACATATATATAATACCTATAGAATAAACTAATAATACCTCATACTTTTTTTTATAATATCTTGAAGGTTTTACTTACATATAATTCAACCATGTAATTTTATAATACTTGAAGAGTATATATGTAGTACTTATAGATCATATTAGTAATACTTGAAAGGTATCACTGATCATATATCAATGTTTTGGGATAATTCTAATTTATAACATCATGAACAATCAGAATTTTTATAATACCTATAGAATAAATCAGAATTTTAAATATAAGATTTTCATCATCTTCTTCCACAAAATTTATTCAAAATCATATTACTCAATTAATAACCAACTATGGTGTTTGTTGCATCAATTATCTTGTATGTTGCTATGAATCGGATTAAGATAGAAAGAATTTCAAGTTATAAAAAAATAAAAACCCTAGATTTTTATACACATTAAGAAGAAAAAAACTTGTTGAAATATTAGAAAAATAAGAATCCTAAATTTGTAGCAATCATGTGAAGAAATTAAGAAGGAATAAAGAAAAAAAAGAAGGAATAGCACCACAGGAAGATGTAAGAAAAAAAAAATGAGTATTTGCATAGGAGAGAGAAAAAAAAGAAAAAAATAAAAAAAAAAATAAAAAAGGAATGCAGCAAATAGGAGAGAGATAAAAAAAACAAAAAAATTAAAAAAAAAACAAAAAAAGAAGTGGAGCGGGTCGGGGACACGGATCTAGGATCCGTGTCCCAGGGCACACAAGTGTCTCTCAAAAACAATTATATATATATAACAATAAAAAGTAGAAAAATGCATTGATAAGCCGGCTGCACCACATAATCACCCTGTATATTTATAGGGTGGCACTATCCGCACCCCACCTTTTTCTAACCACACCCCACAATAAATTAAATGAAAAGTAATTATTTACAAAATGTCTAAAAAGTCCTTGTATACTAATATTAAGATACATATTTCTAACCACACCCCGTAATTACTAAACACACCCCAAGTGCATATCTCACCCCACCCAAACTCCCATCTCCATTTCCCCCTTCCATTTAACCTTGCAAGGAAAAAATTTGGTGGAGCAAGTAGATTTTGTCAAAGAAAATGTCAATGAAACGTGAAGACACTTGCGAAGTGAGCAATGTAAGTGGATAAGTTCATTTTTTATAGATTTTAGCGTTTTTTTTTTAAAAATCGAACTTTAGGGTTAAGCTTCAAAATTCCCGCTGGAAGTCGCGTTCGACCGATTCAGGCCGAACAAAACAAAGAGTGTTCGACCTGAAGCAGCCGAACCAAAGACTAGCCGTTCGACCCGTACGTTAGAACGCCGCATGAAGTGTTCGACCGACTCGGTTGAACGCAGCTCATTGTGTTCGACTTTGTCGGTTGAACGCAACACTAAGTGTTCAACCATTTCGGTAGAACGAATCCTGTAGTTTCTTTCGTTTTGGTCGAACGGGTCATGCTTTGCATAGCCGTTTTGGTCGAACTCAATGTGATTTGTTAATCGTATTTGTTCAGAGTATAATTTAACATTCTCCATTTTACTTGTTCATTGATTAATAGGAAAATGGTTCGAAATCGACGGAATTGAGTGTGGTAAATGCCGGAGAGGAATACGTTCGTGATGTGGCTGTGATGGATCCACTGTATGAACAAGTTGATTATACGGAGGAGTTTACGACTGATTTAGTTTTTCAAGATCGAACGGCTATGGTAGATTGGGCAAAAGGAGTCGGACATAGACTTAATATGGTGGTGTTGGTGAAGCGATCTGACGGGGTGGCTAGTGGTAGGCGGCCTAGAGTTTATCTATGTTGTGAAAGGAGTGGGACATATCGCCCAACTAAGCCAAGGACAAAAAGACCAAATTTGGGTGCCGAAGGTGAGGGCGAAGGTGAGGGCGTGCCTATAAAGAGCTCTAGAGGGAGAGTTACTGGTACGAAGAAATGTGATTGTCCTTTTTCGTTGAAGGGCTTCCAAATCAATGATGCCGGTGAATGGTGTATAACCGTTGTATGTGGATCTCATAATCACCCGATGGGGGCGTATTTGGTAGGGCACTCGTATGCCGGTCGATTGACAGATTTGGAAAATCGTTATGTGTACGACTTGACGAAGAATAACACGAAGCCCAAGGATATCTTGAGCAGTTTGAAAGAAACATTTGTTGATAATGAGTCGACACTGAAGACCATATACAATGCCCGTCACAAGCACCGTGTAGTTGAGCATGGAGGTCGTTCGCAGATGCAATATCTGTTGGAGAAATTGAGCCACCATAAGTATTATTATCTCGACAAGCGATGCGAGCAAACCGATCGGGTTCAAAATTTGTTTTATGCTCACCCTACCAGTGTCGAGTTATTGCGTGCATTTCCGAACGTCATCTTGATGGACTGCACGTATAAGACCAATCGGTATAAGATGCCTCTTTTGGAGATTGTTGGTATCACATCAACCGATATCACCTTCTCGATTGCTTGTGTATATTTGGAGTCCGAACGACAGGAGCACTATATTTGGGCGCTCACAATCTTGAAGGGTTTAATGGATCAAGATACACTACCGAGTGTGATTGTCACTGATCGGGAGATCGCACTGATGAATGCCATCGAAGTTACCTTTCCCAACGCCAAGCATTTGTTGTGCCGGTGGTATATCAGCAAGAATGTTCTGGCCAAGTGTAGACCAATGTTGGGCCCGAAGAAAGAGAAGTGGGATTCATTTAACAACTCATTCCACTCGTTGATGGTTGCTGAGGATTTGCCTAAATTCAACGAGTTGTTGCGGAGGTTGAGAGATGATTATGCCGACTATCCGGAGGCCGTCAATTACGTTGTTGATAATTGGATTACACCTTACAAGGAAAAGTTTGTTTCCTGCTGGACCAACAACATTATGCATTTCGATAACACCACAAGTAGTCGGTACCTGCGTAATTGTATGGAATTGTCATTACATTTTGTTTATGTCATTTCTATGTTGACATTAACTTATCCAAAATTGCTTTGATTTGTTTGGTAGGGCGGAAAGTGCTCATTCAAAATTGAAGAAACAACTGGGAACCAGCCAATCAAATTTCGAAATCTCCTGGGAGAGGATTCACGGACTTTTGATTGTGTCTCACAACACAATCAAAGCATCCTTCGAGAAGAGTTTGCATATCACCCATCATCGATACAAGTCCCCTCTCTTCAAGATAATCCGAGGATTGGTGTCACATGCTGCGTTGCACAAGATTTTCGAGGAGCTTGAAGGAGTTAACACATGCGGCGTGGATTCCCTGTTGTGTGGGTGTGTGTTGAGGAGAACCTGTGGGTTGCCATGTGCGCATGAGCTGGCAGAATTGACTCGGATCGGGGCACCCATCACGTTGGACATGGTTCACAACTTTTGGAGAAAGCTTGACTGTGAGCCCTCAAAGTGTGACGTCAACATTGGTGAAGAGCTTGGTAGTCGGTGGCAAGAGACAGTGGGCTGCATTAACAACATGTTCGAGTCCTCGTCTGAATCTCAACGCTTACTTTTACTGAAGCGACTCCGAGAGATCTCTTTGCCATCCACTTCGTCCTTGATGGAACCTGAGGTGAAGACGCGTGTTCGGGGCAGACCTAGCAAGGCAAAAGCTCGTGCCCTGAAATCAACCAAGCGTGACAAGAGTGCATTCGAGTATGTTGAGTCGATCATCGACAGTTGTTCACCGGTTGACCAAAGCACTGAAGTTTCAGGTCCACCCTCGATTGCCCCTTCCTCAACGAAGTCCAAACGACAAAAGCAGCCGGTACAACGAAGATCAGCCCGTTCAGCGTCCGACACACCCCTTATTGAACTCATCCCCACCTTCTGGAGACCCTACATTAGTGGCACAACAAATGTCAAAGGCGACGGTCATTGCGGATTTCGGTGTGTCGCCGATGCACTTGGGTTGGGTGAACATTCGTGGCCGAAGGTGCGTAATGACCTGATTCGAGAGTTGGAAGAATACTCATCTTTGTATGCTAGTGTGTGGCTCGATCAATCCCGAGTTGAGCAGATGTTGGTCATATTGAGATGTTTTAAAGATGAGATCTACGACAGCAAGTATTGGTTTGTGTACCCAAACTGTCGCAAGACCCGGTCGGGATGGTAAGGCTCAACTACGTCGAAGGCACGAATGCAACCGACGTAGAACGCGACATCTTCTCGGGGATAATCATCTCGTATTGCAGCATAAGGAGTCCATACGACCTGCAAGATGTCGACATTATTGTAATGTTGAACATTATCAAGTAGAGTTCAATGGTAAATACAATGATACAATTATCAAAAAACTTACATTACTTGCCGAAGAATCATCCAATATCTCCCTCCAGGCGACTATACGGTCGATGGATGGCCCCGAATTGGTTTGTTGGGCCCATCTACCGGCCAAACACATTCCTGTACCGAAAGCGACGTTGTGAGTTGGCCTCGTCACCGGGAAGTACTCGTATATCCATGCCTGCATCAGAAAAAGCAATTGTCAAAACGAATGAACAACTAACAAACGTTTAAAGGGCAAAATGTGTTTCAAATATACCTCCAACAATGTCAAGTACCCAGCCATCTGCCTCACCCCGTAACGCGAGGCCAGGCCCAACTGCCGATATAGATACGCAAGTGCAGCGGCGCCCCAAGCATAAGTGTGCACTCGACGCAGATTTCCCAACAATCTCAAAATGTTCGTAGAGACTCTGGAGCCGCTCTTATCAGAAAACACAGTGCAACCTAGCACATACCACAAATATGCTCTTGCTGCGCATTTTCTTGTGGCCTCGTCATCTGAAGTGACGTCTCCACTAAACCGTGATCGGAGCCACTCAAGCCTGACTGAAGAACCTCTTGAACCATCCAAAGCCCTCTCAGCGTCTCCTACATCTATACCAAGAAAGGTGGATATCAACAATGGGGTGGGAACTGGTGGCTCATCAGGCAACACAACAGGATGTCCCGTCACCGGAAGACCCGTTATCTGGGCAACGTCATCTAGGGTGATGGTCATCTCCCCGAACGGCATGTGGAAACTGTTGGTCTCTGGATGCCAACGCTCCACGAAGGCACATAGCAGGTTCTTATTAGGGTTCTTGTACGATATGAACCGCAAATCATAGATCTTCGAGCGGTTCATCCACCTCAACCAATCATCCGGCTCAACTTCCAACTTCCACGACTCGAGCTTTGTAGTGTGGCACCAAAACTTTAGAACGTCGCGTTCTTCATTAAACCAAATTTTGGAAGCCACATGGCATTTGAAACTCGGGATCAAGATTGGGTTAACGGGCCCCCCAGGAAATGGCCCCGTCAAAATCTCCTCCTCTTCTGGCTCCACACCCTCCTCTGCTCCCTCCTCATCTACCTCCCCTTCCATCACATTAGGGCCGGCTGGTTCATCAACAACAGGCACCTCAACAATGTCCAACTGATGGCTTGGTGCCTCATCCATACCGGCCTCAAATTGTTGCTCTTGCAGCGGTTCCGAGGCCTGTGCAATCCAAGGATTTGGTGGTATCTCGGAAGATTGTCCTTCTTCAGCCCGTCGCTTCCTTTCTGAGGCCGTTGGTCGCCTCCTGTATATCTTACCTGCATAGAAACGAAAAAAATATATCAAACGAGTAAACTATGAAAAACACTATTATTATGCATGTCCTGTATATCAACACTTTCACCCTTGGAGTTGCACAAATTGACTCAAGAAATCGACTCAAAACAACCATCCGTTCGACCCTAAGCACCGAAAAACATCAGCCTCGTTCGACCGTAATAGTCGAACACCACATGCCCCGTTCGACCATAATGGCCGAACAATGCTCGAACCGTTCGACGTCCACCAACCGAACAAGCATCATTCCGTTCGACCCTAGTGGCCGAACGGACTACATCTATCGCGCATAACCAGAGTCGAACGGGCTCGATCGGGAAGGCCGAAATTCAGTCCACATAATTCGATTTTTCGCGCAATAACCTCAATTTTTCGCACTTACGACATAGCACATACATACACACATACACAAATGAGCATAGCACCACATTTTGCACAAAAAATTTGCAAGTAATGTCAAATCCAAGCAAAAAAGTGGGTGGATTTTTACTAACTACAACAACACTAACCTAGAGAGTCCATGGAGCTTGTTCGACTAGGGAGTACGAAGCTTGCACTAAGTGTTCGATTCTCGTGGCCGAAGATGTAGGGATGACTCCTCTTCTCCTTCTCCAATCGGTTGAAGATGCTTGAGGAAGTGTTGGGGTGTTGGGGTGTGCTTGGAAAATTTGCTAAAAGTGAGGAGTGTGTGTAATGGGGTGTGAGTTAGAGAGGGGTGTGTGTGTATTTAGGGCAAAGGGTAATTTTGGAATTAAGTGGGGTGTGTTTAGTGATTTATCAAAATTAAATATCAAGTAATGAGGTGTTGTTAGAAATCGGGGTGTGGTTAGAAAAGGGTGGGGTGCGGATAGTCCCACCCATATTTATATGTTTCCCAAATCTTTTCTGGTAAATAATTTACTAATGGATGAGGTTTGTTAAAGTAAAAGTATAGAAAACTATGAATAGAAGCACCATTTTGAATCTCATCTATAAAATCTTAGCAAATTACAAACTGGATACCTTAAAAATTCAGGTGGAGCTAAGTAAAGAATTAGAATATCCGTGGAGATAAGAATATTTTCTAATAAAAAAACTTAGAGCATCTCCGTTTCCTTTACACTGGCTATTCTGGCATTTTCACGATCCTGCTTAAAGGTCCAATACAAAGGAGTATAAAACAAGCTGCACAAACCAAAGGGAACTACCATCATCGATAGAAGCCCTCTTGACAACGCGAATGCCTCTCTTGTTGATCCTAAAACCGGGTCAACAGACTTGGGATCATAGCCGTACATCTTTTCCGATAGAATTCCCACAATGGGAGCAGCAAATGATGAAAAAGACACTTCAAATGCACGATCAAACGCATAAATCATGGTTCGATGTCTGGGAGGGACAACTTCTGCAAACATCGGGCCATTTGTAGCGGTGGCGCACCAGCTGATTGTGAGGCCCATGAGGAATAGTGTGGTGGCGTATGTGTAGTAACTGCTCACTTGCTGGGGAATAACTCTGAGAAGGAAGAGTGAGAAAGGGATGCCCATAAAGGAGCTGAACTGCGCGCACATAATCCTTCCAGCGTAAGGGTATTTACGGGATATTCTATCTGCTATTACTCCGCCAAAGAAAGATCCCAGTGCACATCCCGCAGCGAAGAGGCCGACCAAGGTTGCTGCTTTATTGTGGTCAAAACCTGCAGCTAAGTATAGTTAAAAAACTGATCCAAGTGAATAAAGTTTAGAATTCAATGGCCACGATCTAACCTATTATCATTTCATATTTAAAAAAAAAAAAAAAACAACCCTCTGTTTGGTTTTCATTTCAAATTCTGTTTTCACCCTCCATAGCAAGAATCTGCTTGTTTTTCATTTCATTTCTCCCAAAATGTTCCATATATTAAACCACAACAGAACAATATTAACTACACATCTATGAAAAAAATGTCCCAACCGCACTACCAAAATTCTTCTCCCAAAACAATTTCATGACCATAAATAACAGCAAATGCAGCATACATTTCAGGTGAGTATGCCAGGCTCACTGTTAAGATGGGTGGTTATTGGGAAGTCTTCATGTTGGTCTTTGTTCTTTTAGGGAAAGGAGAGAAATTTACTGGTTTCAAAGGTTATAGCATGAAGCTGCCTTCACTGGTCAAGAAATGTAATGTGAACATCAGATTATAAAGTTAAGAGAGAAGCATACCGATTAGTTCGAACCACAAGGTGATGAAAACAATGGCTGTCCATGGCACAGAGCCAACAAGACCTTGTAAAACGATGAATTGAAAGGTTGGCACTTTCATGATGGTTTTCATGGCTGACCAGGATTCCAACCATATTGTTGCAGGTCTCGTACTTCGATTCTCTATCAAATTCTCCCTAAAACGACCAAGTCACTGAATTAATGATGGCATCAAGAAGTTAGTGACACTGCTATTGTTCAATGATGAGTTGGTATGAACATACCTATCATGAGAACTGCTAATTCTTCTTGGGTCCTCAACAAATTGATAAACAAGGAACCCAATCAAACAACTCAGTGCTCCCATAATCACAAAGGCACATCGCCATCCAGGTATGCCCCAGAATTCATGACCGGCCATAACAGTAGCAATGGCTCCACCTCCTATACCACCTACTGTCCCAACAAGATTCAAAAAACCAAATCCAGTACCTCTTACACCATCCTTATAGCTATCCGCAATGAAAGACTGAAGTGATGGTATCACGATTGCCAATCCAAAGCCATTAATTGCTCTCCAAAATGCAACTTGAAAGAAATACTTGCTCGCTCCAACAGCAGCTGTTGATAAAGCCCAACAGAGAATGCCTATTGCAAGAACTGTAGGACGGTCATAATTGATAGCCAATATACCTGCCACAGGTGATGCCAATCCCTGCACAAAGTTCCGTGTAAAGGTGAGATACCCAAGATCTGATGGCCCAGCAGCGAAAGCTTCACTGACTTCTTTATAAACAGCGGGAAGGAGATTCTCATCAGCACGCTCCATGATTGCAGCCATATTGATGATAATCAATGAGAGAGAAATCCAGAAAAATGTTCTGCTTCTGTACTACATGAAAGGTAATCCATATGAGATGACATGTTTACACTGATTCTTTTAGATACAATAATGGGATGAGTAATTGTGAATATTAGCTATTGTCGTAACTAATATTTATATCCATAACATATTGACATCTTAAATAATAATGGATGGAATGGATGAACACTATAAGAACTAGAAATTAAACTTCAGAAATCCACAATATGAGATGCAAGTCAAATTATCACTGGACATAAGTGATTAGATTAAGTATGAAAAATATGTCGGCAATGATATAGCAATTGTTTTTTCATGCAAATATTTTTAATTCAATTTTTTTTTTTTGAGTTAGCCTTTTGTTTTTTTGCAGCATAATCATCTACGCCCCATTTATTAGCTATTATGTTTCTTTTCAGATAAATATTTTCTCTACATAGCTTGAGAGAAATGCATAAATATATCAAACTCATTGAGCCTACATGGTCCAAAATTAGTCTTTAAATCAAACTCTAAAAGAGTTAGGATATAAAGAAGAGAGAAACATATTAAGATAATCAATGTTGAACACGAGAAAGGGAGGGAGGGAGGGAGGGAGGGAGGGAGGGGGAGAGAGAGAGAGAGAGAGTAATAATCATTTACTTGGGAAAAAAAGAAAATAATGAGTAAAAGATAAAGAGTTTTAAATGGAAAAGACACAAGAGCTAGGCTTTAGTTGGAATCCAATCACCAAGTACTGAGGGAAAAGAAGAGGTTGAGGAAGGAAAGATAAACCACATAAAAAGTACAGGGGCACAATAAGTAGGGATACATAATCAAGCTTTTACTCCAATACAGATAAAGCATACACATATATAAATATATATATATATATATACACACATCTAGTTTAAATGTACACAATGCATAAAAGAGTCTTTCTCACTGGAATGCAACCGAGTCAATTTGTGACTAGGCCTATCTCTCTCACCCAACATGTGCTCTGATATCTCAAGTCCATTCCTTATTTGAGATTATTATAATTTACTACTTCTTCACTTACTTTGAGTGCTTATAGTGATGCTGATTGGGTAGCATGTTAGGACTCAAGAAAATCTATCACTGGATTTTCTGTTTTCTGTGGTTATTCTCTTATATCCTGGAAGAGCAAGAAACAACATACAATCTCTAAGTCCACCACGAAACCATGTGTTTAACTACTATTTTAACTTTTATCACCAAGAATTACAGGTTAAAGCTTCTGATCATGCACGGCAACAACCTTCTTGCCTCAGAAATAACACTCTAACAAGCAAAAATATGGTAAATTCTCCAAATATTGCTTCCGAATACTACTGGGTCATTTAGACAGATATTAAAATTCTTGCTGAGGAACAAATTCACCTAACATATAAGCTTCGAGATTCTTCACCTAGCATGTTTCATCTACTCTTCAACTTGCAGATATGTTCACTAAAGTTCTTGTTGGTCCTAGATTTCAATTTCTCATTTCAGTATCCTTACTTTCACCTCATGACTACCTTGAGGTGGGGTGTTGGTATATTATCAGCAAAGTAACAACATAACACCTAACTATTTTTCCAGCTCATTATCTAAGCTGGATTTAGTTTGTCAGGAGGTTACTTAGGTTGAAATTTTGTAGTTGTATACGTGTTGCTCTTTTATTTGTTCCACATTGTTGTATTCTCTTTTCAAGATATCCAACTAGAAAATCCAGCTAAGATAATGAGCTGGAAAAGTAGGTAGTTTTTAAATTGTTGTTTTGCTGAGGTAGACATGGGTAGCCTAAGCAGTGCAACAGGGATTACAGAGGATGTCAACTGTTACCTCGATTGAGATTACAGAGGGTGTCAAATGTGTATATCAGAATATATATATACAAATTTCGCAGTGATATGGATTGCAGCTTGGTTATCACAGAGCAAAGTGCAAGGAAGAGAGAGGTATAGAGAAATCCATGCACAAATAAGACAGCCACTGTGACTCAGTAACAATGTGCTGAGGGCTTGATATTCAGACTCAGTGGTGGATTTTAAGACCGTTAAGTTGTTTCTTGCTCTTCTAAGATATATGAGAAGAGCAAGATCATTCTAAAACAGAATATGTTGTCCATAAGACTATATACAAATCCAAACTCAATAGTTGGAGAAATAGAGAACAGATACAGGAGAGAAGATTACTCACTTATTCATGCTCCCACTCTTCTGCACACCTGATGTGAACAACCTGGTGCAGAATACAAACAAGCCTAAAATAAGAAAGGTGTCTCTTTCCGCACTTAGTATTTCAAAGGGCTATTCCCTTCAGGTCATAATAAAATTAATAACCAAAATAAGCTTCCTAGCACAACCCACCGGTTGTTTAACATGTCTGATGATCCAGACATCATAATTTTTGCATTATTCCTGGCCTGCAATTCATAATACTGATATCAAGTCGTAGAAACAGGAAATTTGGGGATATATCACAAAATTGGAGCAATATCATCATACCAAATAATGTACAAAATGAAAAAATTCCATCACTATGAAAATATCCTACCACAGCACACCAAAAATATCTGTTTTGCATCATAATTCATAAATGAAAAGCCTCATCTAGAGTTGAGGAAAGATATATGTCTACATACATCTCTCATTTTTCTAGGGTGTTCCCTAAGACAAGCACTTTTCAAAGCACACCAAGACACAACACATTGCTTTTCGTGGTGGAAGGGAGGGATGATGAGTCCACTGCATGTCTTAGACTACATGTGCATTGCCAATAAAGTGGAAAATTGTCAAACAAAATGGCAAGACTGCTATTGTAGCACCAACAGGCGAATTTGAATGACTGTTTTTCTACAGTAGAAACCATATTTAAAGTATATTAGCAAATTAGCATTTCTTTGTTTCAAATTCTCATTAAATTTGATGAAGTGCCTGAAACTAAACTTGGTTTTGGGATGTCAGTATGCTAAAGAAACTTAGTTTTGGGATGTCATAGTGCAAAATGATATGATCATCGAATATGATTCCATGGCTTTGGCAATAGAAGTAGTTCCAAGACAAAAGGCTCATGGACATCAAACATAGATCTGCCTGACGAGACGCACACATATAATCCATGCTTAAAATAAAATCACTTCATTCCATGGATATTTGGGGAAACTAGTGCATGTATTTAGGTCTTCATTAGAGAATAAGTATATTAAACAAGACTTGGAGACTCTCAATTGGATACATTGTATATCAAATGGGGATTTCCCAGTTATAGCAGTTCACCAATTAGTACAAACACTGAAGGCACCACTATTTCTACTTACCCTTCATCAAATATAATGCTTCCCATGTACTATTTTGTGAAACTCTTCTTTTCTTAAAAAGAAATCCTAACACTTGACGATAATTGCAGATATTGCTACAATTAAATCTTATTATAATTTACGTGATTTGTCTATTTTTAAAACTTTAACATCTTGGTATTGGAATAACCTGATAAAGACGTGACAGATAAGAATAATACTTCATATAGAAATGTAAAAGGTAAGGGGAAACTAAGAAGTGAAGATGACAATGGGCATCTGAACTGCATTTAACATTACAGGGGAAAGAATAATCATGGTTAGACATAGGTTAAACAAGGAAAACTATAGTAACATCTTCAATGGGAAGTAAAATTTAAAGAAAAGGTCTTTTATGTTCGTAATAGTTAACCTACAGAATTAAGAGCATCTAAAAAAAAAAAGGTTAAAAAACCAAATGATAATATACCTTCTACTACGACTAAAGAAGGTTCGTCCTGAAAAATAATTTGTGGAGACTGGAGAATTCGGTATAAAATTGAAAGAAACAGAAAATAGTGGTCCTGTAGATCATTAGGCCTGTCCAAAGTGCATGCAAAAGCAAATGAAGATAGACATTGCTTGACAGAAATATAATTAGCTCCTACATCTTCCAGTTTCTAAAATGTTCATAAAATATAAGGATGCAGATATACTTGACCTGAATAGAACAATCAGAGCCCATAGAACATCCCCTCCAACTCAACCCTCTCTTTTCTTTTAATATTCCAATAATTACAAAAAAGTCCAAGAATAGATCACAACAGATGCGGGAACATGATTAAGGCAAAAAAAATGGAATGTTAAGTATTTTGGCTGCCAGCAATACCAAAGAATATTTTCAAGTTTTTGGGTGCATAAATGCAAGTTGTTATGCTTCTAGGGGCAGCACAAGCTCTGTCTATTTTCAATGTATAATAGCAAATTTCAATGGCAGCAAGAGACATTAATGAACTTTTCATTCTGTACATGTCAGATCATGAATTAGTAACTGCATCCAATATCCAAAAAATATCTCAATTTTGTTAAATTACGTAATTGGTACCATCAAGCCCAGCCAACCTTTCCCTATGAATAGTAGAAAACATTATGCAAACACTGGACTCGAATAAGAACCTACCAAATAAATCCAAGTTTTCTTTTCTTACATTGAAAAATATGGCACTTGTGTGTTTCTTTATATAAAGCACATTAATAATTTTATCATATTATACCTTTTGAAAACAGATGAATCTGAGTAACAGTGATGGACGATATAAATGGAAAACAGTTTTAGGTTGTACTAAGATTAAAACAATAATTAAAAACCACACAGAGGTGACAGAGCTGAAGTACTGAAACCAATGAGATGGCAGTTCCAGTAAGAAATGATGGCTTTAAAGTTTTAACTACTTTGAGGTTGGATAAACAGAATAAACAGAACAATAAGCGGAGACAATCTTCAAAAACCTACAAACTGAATGGAGACCAGCATAGTGAAAATCAATGCAGGATGCCTGTATCGAGAAAAAATGTTTTTGTTGCATGAGGAACTACAGCATTGAGTAGGAGACAGACAAGATAAACTTACATATTACCATGCTATTTCATGGATTTAGTGAATGTTTGAAAAGGGCAGGGGCTGTATCACAAATAATAAAATGTTGCATCAATAAGTGTAAGCAAGTTTATTAAAATTGATAATAACAAGCCATTCAGGAACTTCTACTATCGAGACATAAATATGCATGATGAAACTATGATGATACCTTGCATATATGCATTAATAAAGACATGCCATTAAATCCTAAATAACTGACCTTGATCATTCTACTTCCAAGAATAACATCAGATTGAATAAAATCATTGGAAGTAATGAAGCTTTGGTCACCCTCAATTTCTGACATGGCATAGCCAGTGCGTTCAATGACAGAGGCAGAGGTATCCTGCAAAACTGAACAATGTCATAATGACATATCCCTAGAAAGATCAAGTAAAAGAATAAGACATCACAACTGGAAAACTTGCAGTAAAACTACAAAGGAATTTTCTATTGGCCACAGGTATAATGTTAGTAATTGATGCTATTTGTCAATGTAGTAAATTGCAGAAGAAGAATTTTTTGCGGGAGTTAGCAAATGATATTATCCACAAATAAAATGGCAAGCATATGATTCAGTGCAATGATGAGTGACAAATTTATTACAGTAATTTGGATGAAGAGTCAATTGAGCAAATCCAAACACAAGGATATTTAATTATCCGAGCAATTTGCATAGTTCAGCCTGCTGGCTTTTTTTTTGTTGCATATTAGTATGACATAAATAGCAAGTCATCTAATCTTTGAGTAATTTGAACGGATTTAAAATATACAATATTTTGGGTGGATTTGATATCCATCCAATTCAAATACTTGTATTTCAAAAATCCACAAAACCTGAGGATATCAATTCAAATACTTGTATTTCACCAATCAACACAACCTAAAAGAAATCAGCTCTCGGAACGCGACATGATTAACCAACCGTTCGTAACATCACCATTTTTTATCCAAATGCCTTACTCTCAGAAATAGATAAAGATTATTTTGAATGATAAACAAAAGAGATCTGAGAGCAGATATAGCTTTAAATGAATACACAACCTAATCCCCTAGCAAGTACTAGTCGGAACTTACCATGATTTATGCCAACACTAGTTGAAACTTAAAAATCTCAAAAGCATATTATAATCAAAGTCTAAATCACCAAACACAACAATGGAGGATTATTCATCAGAAAATGATCGGAAGAGTAAAGGAAGAAGTCAACCACCTCATCAAAATCAACACGGCGTTCAGCAGAAATCAAATCTGAGGCATTTGAATCGGCGAACTCTGCACAAATCTTTCAACCATCAAATCCCAAAAAAAAAAGAAAAAAAAGAAGCCAAATCGATTTAGAACAAATAAACAACAAAAACTGTACATCCAAAACCGGCATAGATGAATTAGAAAACGCCAAGCAACTTACCGTTAAGCACAGCAACAATTTGGCGATCGATGGAGCAGGAGAGAGTAAGAAGCGGTAGAAATGAGATCACGTTCAGCATGTAGGGAAAAATAACGAGGAATCTTAGTGATGTCATTGTGTAGTGGAGCAAACGGACTTTGACTTTGGGCTTTCCAAGGTAGAAGGAGCAAGCAATCCGTTTCAATGCTATAATAATACTACAAAGTGTTCTTTTCTTTTGAGGGATGGGAAAATTTGTTACGAATTTATCACTACTCACTAGTAAGTTCGGTTTATCTTGACTTTTGATAAAATAAACATAAATATTTCGAAGAAAACAGAACATATAAAGCAATTATTATAATAGTTTTACATTTTCCTCTATAAATAGGTTTAGTTTTCTCTTGTAAGGACATGCTTGAGTTTTCTCTTGTACTCGTCCATCCTCTTTGTAATCTTGTAATATATAAATCTTTTGTGTTCTTGGTGTTCATCAGACTCTGTAAGTATTTAAATTCTTGTTTTAAATTTCTTATTTTATATGTTTATGAACGGCCTATCAATGATAGGCTAAATATTTATGTGTTAGATAAATGTTACTGATTCTTTTAAACATGTCTGTTTATTTTTAGATTTATGGAAACTTGAATACTAATGAAAGGTTAAGACACTCAGGTTATTCAGGAAAATGGAATCCTGCACAGAAAAATTATGCTAGTGTGGCTAAAGAAATTCTTGCTATAGTAAAATGTATTATAAAATTTCAAGATGATTTATACAATCAAAAATTTATTATAAAAACAGATTGTCAAGCAGCAAAAGGTCTTTTCAAAAAAGATTTTAAACATGATATTTCTAAGCAAATGTTTGTAAGATGGCAAGCTTATTAACTATATTTCATCTTATATATTTATATTTCATTACATTAAATAAATGATAAATATGTTATAAATATTAATTACTTGATATACACATCAAATATATAGAGTATTCAATTATTAAAAAAATAAAATTTAAATAATTATATTTAAATATTTCTTTCCTCTTGCACAATTGTATTTATTTATTTCAAAAAATTGGATTAAAAATAAAATAATAAATAAATATATAATTATAACTCAATTAATTGATTGAAAAGTCTATATATTAATCTAAACATAGAACAAAAATATAAATATACTAAGTTAAATAATTATAAAAGTAACGCAAAGCCATATAAAAATATAAATAAAACCACAAAAAATATTTTCATTGATTAATTTGGAGAATAACAATATATATTAGTATGCTAGCATGAAAAATAAGATTTTCCACAATAAATTATCTTATTAAAATTATATATGACAAAACAATATAATTATTTGCAATTGAAACTCTTTATAACAATGTTACCACTATTGTAAACATAAAAAAAAAAAAAAAATCAAGAAACTCTTTATGACAATTATCACTATTGTAAACATGTGATTAGACACTTAAAAAATCAATAAACCAATTTAAGTAGGCTTAAGTCCTCAACTATGATCCAACTAAAATTAAAGCAATCTATTTATTCAATATTTAAATAATTACTTTATTTAATATTTTTCAAAAATAAATAATATAATAACTATGTTTTCAAGTACAAACTAATATATATTAAATATAAATTTCATTATGATAATCATTATTATATTATAATACTATTTTTTTAATCAAATAAAAATGAAATTTATATTACAAAAGACCAAGAACAAAATATGTCGAGAAGGTCATCTACAATGGAAGGAGGCTCGATCCAACAATGAGGGCTAGGAAAATTACTAACAGACCTAGCTAGACGATGTGTCAGTTCAATGACATTACGATGAACAAGTCTAACTACTTGTATCAACCTAAAACTCTTAATCGAAGACAAGACTTCATTCAGACCCATAGCTTCCCCCTCATCCACACGAATTTTTTCAGCTATGCAACATATTCATGCTGCAATAAAATGTCCATCTTCATCACGTAAAACCATTCCAAAGCTAGTCTCATTAAAATTAGTGAAAAAAGATGCATCCACATTAACTTTGAGAAAATTAGGTGGGGGGTTTATGTCACCCATTGCAAGTGATAACAGTGCCCAAAACATGACCTCCGTTATGATAAAATCAAAATTCAACAAAATCAAATTTCATATATGTTATTGGAGATAAAAATCAAAATTTTATGTGATCAATTATTTAAAATCTCAAAATTTTTGAGATATTTTAAGAATGACTTATTGAGTAAGACTTTAATTACATATTATATATAGGGAAGAAAAACTTATGTCATAATTGCATCAAAGAAAGAAAAAAAATCTATAATGTAACATTTTTAGAGAAAAAATTACAAATTAGTAATTTTTGCCAACTTCTTTATCTTTATATTAGTATAGATATAGATTTGGCACATGGTACATGTATAAATAAATATCATATTTTAAAGCTATTCCAAATATGTTCTTTTAAAAATAAAATAAAAAACGTATTCCAAATCCCTATATATATAACTTATTCTCTGAATAAAAATATTCCTGCTTCAAATGTTTAATTTTTATTATTGTTATTACTATTTTTAATTACTATTACTAATTATATACTACACTATTCTTTCCATATATATATTACTTATATATACTACACTAATTATATATGTTCACGGATGAATAATATAATATTTTAATTTGGTATATTGTATATATTGTATATAATTATATTCGTGGATATTAAATTCTTATATAGATATCTATTCTTATTTTCTAATCATTACATGAATATCACAATATTTTAATTTTCTATAATATATCATCGCATAACAATTTAATATTATATACATGGATAATTAGACTCCGATTTGTACTCTAAATGCTTGCAATCTATTTACACAGATATGAATATAGAAATCCAAGAAAATAAATAAGGAAAATAATTTAAAAATCTTAGATTAATTTTAAAAAATATACAAATACAAAATTTAAACTAAAAATCTAACGGGCATGGTTTAGAAAATCTTCTGGTTATTTTAATAAAATTAGAAAACCAACAATAAAATCTAGTATTAGTAGTAGTAGTAGTACAGTAGTAGAAAGCTAATAAGATTAAATCTATAACTTTAAAAAGTAGTAGTAAGCTCAATAAAATTAAATCTAATAATTTAATAAGTAGTAGTAGTAGTAGTAGTAAGCTCATAAAATTAAAACGTTAAGATTTAAAAAAAATTATATATTTGTATAGATATATATATATATATGTGTGTGTGTGTATTTTTATATAGTTAAGAGAATATTTTGTTATTATTATATTATTATAACTAAGTTTTGAATATTTTGTAGGTTTTTTTTTTAATTTAAGTTAATTTCAAATTTAACATTATCTTTTATATATATATATTTATATTACCTATATAAAAGTGTGATATTTCTTACTAAATATGTATTGCCGAATATATCCCTATTATAGATTATTATTTAAGGTTATAACAGTAATTTAGTATTTTCATACTTAAATAATTTTATATTAAAATTTTAGCTAATTCAAATTCTTATAGAATCCTATTATAATTAGAACTCTAATATAAAAGTGTTATATATACAATATTTGTATTATTTCTTTCTTATATTTTTAATTCATTTTAATCTAAAAATTTTAAAGGAAAGAGAAAGAGAGAAAAACAAACTAAAATAAAGGTGGATGGATTTAAAAGATTGGCGAAACCTCTAAAATTATTAATTAATGAAATTGAATAAATATCCAATAAGGTTGAGAATTTTTTTTATTTTGAGTTGTTGATCATATAATTGAAATGAAAAGTTATGAATTTTTCTAAATTTCAATATTTAAAATTTTAGAAAAATAAAACACAATAAGAAACTAGAAAATGGGTGGTAATGTTGAATAATATGGTAACTGGCATAACAACATACGTAATAAATTAATAATATATATATATATATATTTTTTTTTTTCTAATACAACATATATAATCAGATAATACGTCAATTAGATTATATTATGGTCAATACTTACCTTGATGTTAGGTAGAACATAAAATCATAAAGATTTTTTAATATAAATAATATTTAAAACTTTCTAATTTTTCTATGTTATTTTTTTAAATCAAATGTGGCCCATATTATGTTAGCGGGCGTCTTCTAAGCGCATGGAAGCCTTCAAACTTCAAACAGAATCGGGAGTTGATACAACAACGATCATAAATTTAGGAGGCCAATAATAATAAGAAGAAAACTTACTAAAAATATTATATACATTTTATTTATCATAATTTTTAACATATAAGGGGTAAAAAAAAATTCAAAAGTTGGCCGGGCAGGGTCACCCTCTCCTAGAGGGTAGTTTTGTCCCTCAATTGATGAGTGTTGATCTCCTGTTATCTAATGAGAAAGTTGGTTTTCTATTTAATATACTTGTTTTCCGAAAATGTGTCTACTTAATTTGATTGTGATCAGTTTTAATTAGTTGAGTTATCTTGAATTATATCTAATGCAATCAGTTTATTTATCTTGATTTGGTTTAAGTTTCCAATTGTCGTTTAATATTTAAGTGTCAGCTTGTATACAAACCTGGAGAATAGTTGTTCCATTTTCGTGGATTGCTATTTGCTTGTGTGTGTAATGATTTGTTGCTTAAAACATTTTTTTTTTACACAAAAACTCTTATGCACTAGTTGCATAGATTTGCATTCGTGAGTTTTTGAATTTTTTTTTAATCCATATGTTACTTTTATGTTATATTTATATGACTTTTATGTTGTATTAATAAGATTTTTATGTATAAATATCCATAACATTTATGTATTGTAACTTAAAAAAAAAATTCAATATTTTTTTGGATCGACATATCTTTATGTGATATTAATCATACATTTTAGTTATATTAGTTGTATATTTATATATTGCATAAAAGTATGATTATGCTAATATAAAGGTATAAGTTATATCATATAAAGTATATATGTACAAATTGTGTTGAAATTTCTCTTTTTTTTCCTTTCTAAGTTACGGTACATAAAGTTAAGCATATTTGAGATGTGTTTCGGTTTGAATAATTGTGTTCTACCTGAAATATGACTCGGCTTTGTGAAAAACTAAATAATTAGAAGAGAATTGACCGCACATAATAATTATATATATTTTCAAGTTTTAGGTGGTGATGTTGGCAAAAGTTGAAAGGGAAAGAAGATTAAAAATAAGAAACTAGAAGGGCTTATATATACATGACAGGATAAATGAGGAATACACGAGTGTCGTAACTCTTAAAGTTAATGATTAACTTTTTTTTTGTTTATGCTTTTCTTTGACAGGTGGTGCATCTGCATAGACGAATTAGGAATGGAAGAAATATCAAAATATCGTTATTGGTATGATATTTTCAAAATTCTAATATTTCGGTATACCTTATAATTTTCCTTTTGGTATATATATTTTTCATTTTGATACAACAATATTTTTGATATAACGAAAAATACCAAAATTTTTGACCGCACATAATAATTATATATATTTTCATTAACTTTGAGATTTCTCTCAATAACTTTGAGATTGGTCAATTCACGTGTGAGTATCAGGGATTGTAATCACTTCACCAAATAGTCTAACAATTTTCAGTGAACCATTAGCATAGACAAAAGAACATTCAAGGCGGTTTTAAGTAGTGCAAACAAAGTAACAAAGATTGGTTTTTTCTTCTGGAATCAACAACTGGAGATACATTGTCCATGTAATTTCTTCACTGCATATCCAGAAAATTGAGGTTATATGAACATATAGGCTAAAAACATCAAGGGGTTGTATTTCTATCAGTATTCTTGAGAACCCATGAAGAACCTTGAGGTACACACAGTTCCTTCAAGACCTGCAGATAACATGACAGCCACAGGGACAACTCGTTAAAACTTCTATTGGCCATCAAATAAGCCCAAGTAAACATGATACATCAAATCAATTATGATTATATCTTTGTGTCAACCAGAGGAATTTCGAATAACCAATGAAACAATAAGAAAGTGTCAACAGTGTAATAGTTTTCAAAAAAATTCAGCAATAACCGACATATGGTTGATAAGTCTAGGAAGATAATCAAGCCAGCCTCATAAACAGAGCAATTTAAATAAGAGAAACACATAAATCTCATCTTCCAATGCCTAAGGTTCCACTGTAGGATAAAAAATATGCATAAAGAAAAATAGAAAGGACACAGCAATATTCTCCCTCCATTCCATACACATGCATGCACACATGCACACATACATGCAACAACAACATTATTTTTAAGGACTCAGTTTGAGTTTCACCTGAGTAGGTAAGAAAATATTACTTGATCTTAAAACGTAAAGGAAAACCCAATTGCAGTCATCTCAGCAACAGTGTTAGCTTCATTACCTTCTGATACTCAATTTGAGATACTTCCCTTTCAAGTTTCATTTTAGCGGCCTCGAATATGGTAGCCTTTTTAAGCTTTCCATTTGGTCCTTCAGCCAGAAAAAGATCAATAACAACTTTCCTGCAAAGGAAAATACCATACATCAACAAAAATAAGGTATTCCTCAGCAAAGATGATAAGTGCATGCTTTCTAGGTGAAGAAGCTAGAACAGAGATATAACCTGAATGGATCAAATTTTTTATTATCTGGTGATGATATCGGAACACAGATGCCATGAATATTAACAGCTACTTGACTGATGATTGCCTGAAGCTCATCGGGAAAATCTTCGATGGTATTTGCTGCAGCTAATGCCTCTTTGGCAAATCCCGTTGAACATACAGACTCAGAAATTGCCAAGTCCCTTAATTGCTGGCTAATTAGTTGATAACTGAAATAGCATAAAGTACAAATTTCTTTATGCACAACATCAAACTAAATCCTCACAAGAAAACCCTCTTCCCCTCATGATCAATATGGTTTCAGATGGAAAATTTTACATTTGAAAGAAAAGAAGAAAGGAAATAAGACTTTACAGGAAAACCTCTTGCGAAAATATTCTTTTGGTCACTTTTGCAATTTTTAGCAATATGGCGAAATTCTTGGAAAATAGCAATAGCTTAAAATAACTTTAGAATAAATAGGATAACATACATACATAGCAACTGAAGCAAATTCTCTTCTTTGATTTACTATTTTGCCAACACCAAACTTAATAGTAAAATTAAAAAAATGCTGATCCTTAAACAATAGAAAAGGCTTATAGTAAACCTGTAGAGCAAAATATTTTGTGATGTGAAATTCACATTATAGATTTCACAGATTTGGATTAGTTGAGAAATCCTGAACCATTGGTTACTCATCTACAAATCATAAGATGCCAGAGTACAACACCAAACAGGTCTGAGTTAATTGAACATGTTCTTATATAGTAAACCTCTAGCATAGAGTGTCAAAGTGTACTGTGACTTGTGACTTTCACATTACAATGGGATTTCTAAGATATTTGCTAGAAGATAAGAATGTAAGAATTCATTCAAGTGATGTAATCATGTTACACACCAGGATACGACATAAATTATCTCAAAAGATTACATTGAGTAGAACAAGAATTTAGAGTGATCTGTGCATGAAGTGGGAAAATTAGGGCAATGAAAACACAACCTCCCACTCTTGCATGTTGGGAGGAATCCAAGAACTAACTTGATTGGGTTTCTCCTATTAGGGATCACAGTGCAATAACCAAACAACTGAAAATTTTAACATCCCTTCATTTTTCCCCCTATCTTTCATGAAGCCAAAAGTAGAGCCTTTTGATGCAGTAAGATGTGATTGATTAAGAGGCAAAATGCTCGCTTCAATAGAAGCAATGAATGAGTCAAATTGACTTCACTCTTTCCACACTGGGGATCCAGGAACATAGCAATAACCCAGTCACTCAGAAAACATAGTTTTAATAGAGACAGAAGGGTAATACTTTTCGCAATTTCAGGCAATTCTTAGGGAAGCAAATAAAAATACACAATACAACTCATAATGGTGCCTAAGTATCATTAAAAAAAAAAAAAGTTATTACATCTCAATTTTCCACCTACATTGTTCAATTCTACTGCTAAACATAAGACAGTTCAATTTCACTAATGGAGGATAGGGCACGAATTTCCCACAAAGAAGAAGCAACTTTTGAGGGGAAATTTGGGCACTTTGAATAAACATCTAATGCCAAAAAAAAAAAAAAAAACCCTTATGCAAAACATTAGCTTTTGTAACCAACTAAAGGAAATATTGTAATGCAATATAAATTAAGCAATTATAATTCTTATTAGAACCTGAAACTGAAAAGTTCAAATATGATACTGTCTTACCTGCAAACTTTTTCATTTTTAAAAAGTTTCTGAAGGGCTTTCACTGTAGCCTCTCGATCTTCTGCAGACATCGTTCTTGATCCACTTGGAGTCCTTGAACCTGATTTATTCTGAACTTTTGATGTTGTAGGGTTGTTGGTGGTACTAGACTTCGAAGAACTATTCATACCAGGCCCATTTCTTCCTCCAATAAAATCACTAATACTCTTTTCCAAGCATTCCCAATCAGTCTCTTGTTTCTTTGCAACATATGGAAAACGTCTGCTGAAGCTCAAATCTGGAGGCTCTTTCAATTTCCAGTCACCCATGATCGTTCTCTCTCTAGCCAATACCTTTAGGACTTCTGTCACTTGTGTATTTAGTAGCTGCTTTGAAGGTATTTCGGACTTTTTAAAAATCTCATTCTTGCTAAATTGAAGAAGAACATAATCCCTACATAAAACTTCAACTCCATAATCTTTTCCATACACCAATGAACTTTTGGGAACCCAAAGTCCTTGAATCAACCGAGCATGTTCTTGCAAGACTGCCAAAACTTCATCATCAGATTCATCTGGGGCTAGGTGTTTAAGAGTGTCAAACTTGTGAAGTTGAGGACCCTGTTCCACCAACTTCGCAAATTAATTGCTGGAAATATATATACTACTTACTAATGCATGACAAAGAGGAGAAGAGCACACAGATGGAAGACAATGGAGAATTGGGTTGGGGGACAAAGACTCTAGGGTCTATAGAAGCCTATTTATTCAAAGATGACTAGGATAAATAACAATATCTAGTTAGTCGCAGGTCACAATAACTGAAACCATTATTTTTGTAGTCTAACCAAATATTATACAATGTTTGACTTGAAGTAACATGCACAATAGCTACCCTGAAGTACCAGATAGCCATACCTATGCAAAAACAGGAATTCAGCATGCTGACAACAAGAAATCAAATAATAGAAAAGAGCATCTAATGTAAAATATTGGTAAAAAGTTAGCAAGTCAAGTACCTCAAGGAGCCAAGTTTTGAACCGTTCTTTTAGCGGTAAAGCCAGCAAAGACCTGCAGCAACATCAAAATATTAGATGAACATCCATCTCCCACATACAAATTACAGTTGCTACAAATCTACTCACAACCAGGAGACATAATACTGAATATGCCTGAGTTTCTGTAAAACTGGCATGCTAATAATAATAAGTCAGGTAAAAGTATGTTAGCAACCACAAATATGGCAGAGCAGTATTTAGATAACACAATGGAACAAATAAACTCATAGACGGAATTTTTTTTTTTTTTTTTCCAATCATAACCGCAGGTCAAGCAGTGCAAAAGTGTGAGTTTCCATCTCATCCAAAAAATATCACCATGGGCATACCAAACAACAGACTTCTACAAATAATCAGCTCTCACAAGAATCCTGTGTAGCAATATATATGTATACATATGCCAGAGAGCAAAAACAGAAGCTTTGAACTGAAGGTAAAGTCTACTTTCATCTCTCAAACTCAAAAAGGATCTGTTGGCCACAGAATTGAGGCTATCCAGGCAATTAGATAAAAGCTTGAACCCTTTAGCATGCATACACATTTTATGCACGCACTACAGCCAGAGTGATTAAGCCAGTAAATTTATAGTTGTTCCCCTTGTTATTACTAAATCAAAGGGAGAAAATCACAAAAAAATATCTTCCAAAAATAATTTGAAAAAATATCTTCCAAAAACAATTTGAATACCTTTTTGAAGGAACTTTGGAACTGAAACTCTCTGTGGAAGATCCAGGGCACAAGTTTGTCAAATAGTCTTGCCTACAAAGTTGGAGATGGAAAAAGAAATGAATTACAAAACAAATACACACTGATGTAAATGTCTCCAAATCAAGTCTGATTTAAGAGACATCTTTTATGAATCTTTCAGAAAAATGGACTCATAAATGCATACGAGCTCATAGAAAAGTAAATCTGTGAGCCTTCCCGTTCCGTCATTTTTTGCTGGTATCCTGATGCCATGTCACTTCTAGCACTATGGTACTTGAGAGGAACCCAGACCTGGCAAAGGAACAAAGAACAATGACAAAAGTAGACTCGAAAAATAACAAACCATTTTTTCGATTATAAGAAACAAAAAACAAAGTTTTATTAATAAAAAGTGCAGTACAAGGGGCAAGTGATCTCTCTTAAATGCGTACAGGAAATACAACAAAAGAAAATAATTCATTTTTCAACAATGTGAATAACAAAGCTTCTGTTTGTTTTAGAACTGGGAAAATTCCTGTTTAAGAATTTGGAGAATTGTTTCTAGGAGTTTTTGGTGATACTAAGAGTTGTGAGTTTGTTGTGGAATTGGGAGAATTAAATATTACAGTAGACGTCAAATCATGTCTAGAAAAATGTGGTTTTATTGCTGGTTCCATAATTCCTATTGATCTATGCCACTAATAACAGAACAAGACCTCCATTTTCCTTTCATAAAAATGCACTTGACAATTAGGCTTCATCAGGATTGACTAGTAATGGATGTTTCTGGAGTTGGGTAGAGCCCAAATCCCCAAACAATTGTTTACTATCCCTGTATGGGTTTCCTCAATTCTACATGGCAACTCTCTTTCAATTTCTCTTGCCAAATGAACCATATCAAGAATCTCAACTTCATCTTTAGATCTCTAATTCAGACTCTGTTTTCTTCATATAAGCCAATGAGAAACAGGCCTAGACATTGTATTCAGATATCTAATCTAAGGTTAAGCTAGGAATTGTGCCCCAAGGCCAAGCTAGAAATAAAGGAAGTAGCTTGATTGTCTCTATCAAACCTTCAGAAGTATACTCATTATGTGAGAAATCTTAAAACTTGAACATAGGACCATTATAATTGGTTAACAGAACAAAAATGATGTTGAGATAATTAAGGAAGTTTCACATTAAATTTGCAATCAACATAGTTTCTAAACAAACACCTTTATTCAATCAATTGAGTTATGATTCTTTAAGTTGTTCTCCAGCAAACATCCGTTAAGTTGTCAAAAATACATTACTGAAATGTCAGAAGAAAATCACCGCTTTGACCATAAGTTAAGTTTATAGTCAGGGATGGCAAGAATATATATCATCATAGACAAAAGAAGAAAGCCAACAAATAAACACACCTCTCCCATATCCTTGGTCTGCTCCAAAATTTTGGTCTATAAGGAATTAGGGATTAAGTTGAGAAGCAAAATGCTAAAAAAGATAACATAACAAAGGAAGGACTTCTACATAAATGGTTAGACAAAGGAATAAAAATAGATCTATTTATAGAAAGCTTTTCAAAGTTCTTGACAAACATAAAACTGTAAAGACATTTCAGGCACATCAAGCAAAATAGGAAATAATTATTTATTAACAGCTGGACTGAAGACATATCATGCCGCTAAAAGCATGTCAAAGAAAAACAACTAACCAGTTTCTTTGAGGTCCCAGAAGGTTTTGCTTCCTGATTTCCTTCTAACTTCACTGCATCATCAACATTGCTGCGAACAGATGTCTTCCTTTTAGAATCCCTAGAATCAGAATCAAGATAATCCCTCGATGGTCGGAGTTGCAGAAGTGTGTGAATAAGATTCAAGTGTAACTGCAAAACAGAAAAATGGGTATAAATGCTGAATGCAGAACCTTAACTCATTTCAGCATCCAAACAGATTACATTTAAGCCCTAAAATATATTAGAAATGATAAACAAGTTGGACCTTAATGAGATGAAAGAACATGCCTTATTTCCGGTCAGAACGCCTACAGCAAACCCACTTATGTGAGGTGGAGTCCATTTCGAATGCAGAGTCTAGCAAGACAATAATGCCAATAAGACGTGAATAGTTACTTCCGTGATAAGAGAATAAGACATAAAATAAATAAAACTGAAGGTCTCAAAATCATAAGAACGTAGCCAAGGTATGAATAAACTAACAATGATAAAGACAAAGAGGGAAGTCAAAATTTTCCATAACTTCTGAAGAACTGAGAATAATGCCAAAGCACTTCTCATTCAGTCAGTTTAAACACAGTTCTAATTACAAAGTTAAAGTCCAGATCTCCAAACTTTTGGCATTCAAAATGGATTGTCATTCATTACTCACTTATATACAATGATATAGATTTATCACTTTCATGTAAACCCAAAACTTCAAGTAATTATTAGAACATCTGGAAGACAAACCTGTTTAGTTATCTTTAATCTGGGATCAGCACCAGAGTCATAATTCTTGGAGTTGACATCAATAGCCAAATCAATTTCCACTTCTACACCTTCTCTCTTCACTCTCACCTAAAATATAATCCACAACTTCTTGCAATGTAACGCGGTTCTCAATTTAACTTGCAGAAGATTCTTTTATCATATATAAGAATCACATAAAAGACTTTCAAGGCACATTTCATTCGCAGGTAGAAAGTTGTTCGTACCTCTTCAGTTTTTTCATCCAATTCATAGGGCCGCCAACATGGCCTAAGTGGATATTGTATCAGATACAACTGAGGAATAGAAACAACTTTCGTTATCATCAAACATCATCATCAATATAGTAAATGAGAAACCAATATTACATATCTCATACAAAAAAAAAAATACAAATGAAGTTTATACAAAGGAACATTTGGTGACTCACCCTACTATGAGTATCAATTGAGGGAGAAAAATAAACGTCAATTTCTCGAACTACTTCATCTTCAGACTGAACTCCCTCGACTTCTTTCACATCAGGTTTCACCTCTACTTCCATATCAGTAGCAGTTTTCGAACTCCCGGGCTTCATTGCTGGCTTGGCACCATCATCCTCTTTCTTAGGTGCAGGCAATGAACCCCCAGAATCAGATGCTTCAGTTTTGGGCTTCGGTTTGAATCTGGAGCCCTTAGGCGCGAACCGACCTGGCCGGTTAGAGCCTTGTGACGGGTTGCCCAAGAGCTCATCCAAGTCCATGTCGTCCGCCATGATTCTGTGACAAAATCAACGACGAAAGAATAGATGTAGCAGCGTTAAAGAGCAAACATGAGAGAGTGTTTGATGAAATGCGCGTGTGAATTGTGGAGGTTTAGGGTTTTATTGATCGCAGGAGCATTTCGCGGGCGGTTGATTGTGAATTGTGATTCGGTTTTATTTGAGTTCTAGAAGTAACTGCCAGGGCTATTAATATGGCTATTGATCATATTTTGAAAATCGAATCGAATATTCAGTCGTCTGCTTGGATTGGGATTTTCTGTGACCTCGAAAAAAAAGGTCCGTACTTTTCTTAATACACCCCGTTTTTTTTTTATTTAAAAAATACAGTAATAAAAAATTCTCATAATACCCTAAAAAAAAAAGCAAAACCCTCTCACTTTCGCTCACCTCCTGTCCATTGTTCATACTTTCTTTCTTTTTTTTTTTTTTTTGTGAATTGTTAGAAAATAACATATCAATACAATATAAATCATTTCATGGTTTAACTAAATATATAAATATAAAATAAAAATTATTTAAGAAAACATAAAAAAAATCGATAAACCAGAATTGTTCCGTTCAACTCTGCTATACCGAATATATAGAAGTGTGTTTGGTCACCAAAATCAAACAGAACTATTCTGAATTAATAAAGAGAAAAAATTTCTTTCGATCCTCGTAGGTCGAACATTAATGATTTTTTTATGTTTTTTCATTTGATTTTTTATACAATTTTACAAAATACTTACATATTTAAGTAGCCCATGAAATAATTTTATAGGTATTATTGATTTATTCTCAAAAAATTCAAGAAGGAAGAAAGGGGAAGAAAAAAAAAAAAAAAATAGATGCAGACGAGATTAAGAGGGAATGAAGATTTTTTTTTAAAAAATTAATTTTTTTAAAGGATAATGTTAGAATTTAATTTTTTTTTAATAAAAATATTAAAAAATTGGAATGCGTATAGAAATGAATGGTTGGATAGTCCCACCCAAAAAAAAGGGATATCATTAAATAATTATTGCTCAAAAGGCACTATCCTAACATTCCGATAGTCCGATGAACAGCATTGATAAACTCGATTTTAGTTGATGTTTCGATTTTATGCTTTCTTTTTATTCGATTTGATTTTCTAAAATATGAGATTTTGATTGTTTTTTTCATTTTTTTTCTTAATTTGGTTCGATACCAAACCAATCAATGCATACCCTAATAGTTGAGCATTTTCTTATTTTTTTAACTAGTATACGTGATGTAAAATTTATTATTTTATTATTCTGATATGAAAATATTGAACACTTGAAATAATAAATTTCTTGAAAGTATTTTCAATTTAATTTGTTACTTATATGATGCATGGTAGAAAAATTTAAATGTTTCAAGTTTGATTTGAAAATATTAATTTATAAAAAAAATATAATTTTTAAGAATATTTCAATCTTATTTTGTATCAGTGTGGTGCATAGGCATATAAATTTCAAGTGTTCTAGCCTTTTAACATAGATATGTTGACCAATTAAAAACAATATAGTTCTTTAGAGTCATTTCATTAATAACTAATAACTTATAAATTTTAAATATTTTATATATTCATAATAAGTTGTCTAACTATTTTACTAATTGTAGTTTTCATAATTGATCTGGAAAAATAATATTCAATCATATATTCAAATTCATAATCAGATGATGATGTTGTATATTTCAGAAGTAAATTTCTGAATTTAACATTAATTAAAAATATTATACAATTTTTTTCGAATGTCTTCTTAGAATTATAATTTCTCTTTTGTAAAAGTTTTTTAAATGGAGTTATAGATATTGGTTTTATGTAATATTTATACAATACTTAGGAAATAATAATATAAAAATGTGACAATAAAATTTTGATTTCACCTTTATTCATTTTTTAG
The DNA here is from genome assembly GCA_028654395.1 of Scutellaria barbata. Lineage (NCBI taxonomy): Eukaryota > Viridiplantae > Streptophyta > Magnoliopsida > Lamiales > Lamiaceae > Scutellaria > Scutellaria barbata. Next base: position 7,587,991 of record CM053650.1, read on the forward strand.
ATTTATATAAAAATATAACGAAATATTACATTCAACATAAATGATTAAATTTTAAATAGTTGACCTTCCTGGAGTTTAGGCTTGAATTGATCAAGTATTGAATACGAATTGAACCATGATTCGCGATCTCCATAATAAAAGAAAAAAAAATATTAGAACAACATTTAGATATTAATATAAGAAATATAAAAACATTTATATAAAAGATTAATACCTCTTGGTCCTTAAAGATGCACTCGTGACAGAAAATTTCATTCTTATTTCCACATAAACTTATACTAAACGTAGCTTCATATACCAAAAGTCTTTGAAGGGTTAACATCCTTAACTAACCAATGTGAAAACCATTATGCAAAACAATAAAATGAAGGGTCTGGCTATATACACTCGGGCCCTTCTAAACACACCTCACTAAAATAATGAAAAAAGAAATAGAATGTGTAATGTCCAAAATGTCCTTATCCATTTAACAAAATAAAAAATATAATCAAACAAATTATCCAAACACATCCACCTAATTGTGATTGCTAAACACACCTCATTCCTTCTAGGTTTTGTAATTGGAATACACACACCCCACACAACCGAACTCTTATTCCTCACCAACACCAATTTGAATTTCTAACCAAAACCCTACTCAAATTTGTTCAAAAAATATCATGGATCAAGATAGAACACGGGAAATGGACAATGTAAGTCATTTAACATGATTTCACCGATTTATTTTTCAGTATGGTTGGAAAAAAAATATCGCGCAGTTCCCGATCGGCCAATACAGGTCGAACAATGTGAAGTGTGTTCGACTTGTATTGGCCGAACATGTAGTGCAATGTTCGTTCAGCACTGGTCGAACATCTAGGTAATGTTCGACTTACTCTAGTCGAACGTTATGATGTATGTTTCGACTAGCTCTGGTCGAACATATGGGATGTGTTCGTCTGTTAATGGTCGAACATATTGCATATGTTTGAGGTTTTGCGGGAGTAAATAGTCGATTGAATTTAGGTTTTTTGTTGTGGTCAATGTATTTACGCATGCTCTTTTTTGATAGGAATATGGCTCCAATGAAACGCAATTAACTAGGTTGAACTTGTAATGTGTGTTCGGTTCATACTGGTCGAACATCTCCTAGTTGTTCAGCTAGGCTTGGTCGAACAGCCTATAGTTGACAACAATCGGAGTTCGTACGATTCTTAACAGAAACCAATTCGACTTATAAGAGAAAAACAACTTGTAATGCACACAAGAACTTGGTTTAAATTCATCAAAAACACAAAATAAAAAATAACATGTTTAAATTCATCAAAAACATAAATTAAAAGATAGCATGCGCAAGTGTTCGACCAAAAGTTTTTCGAATAAGAAATAGGTAATACATAAAGGGACAGTTCTAAAATCAAAGATAAAGAGACTACACTAAGCTCTCCGAGGCCTACGCTGTCGGCTGCTGGAAGCTTATTTCAACGACTCGGGCGGATCCTCGTTGTCAATCTTCCTCTGTCGATGCTTGGTATTCGATCAGAGAAAGGGCAGATATCGAAGCAATCGGTGGATGGGTTGTGGCGGCGTCTTCGACCCGACGTCTTCGGTTCGAGGCAGTAGGTCGTGTCTTCCTCCTAGTATAAAGAATATCTTCTCCTGCAATATTCATGAACAATTTAATCAATTTTGCAATCTATATATATATTAGTCAATTCAATCTACTTCAATCACCGAACAATCGACCATTGACCAAACAATGGACTATAATGTTACAACATAAAATCGACCATCGACCAAACAATGAACTACAATGTTTGGCCCATACCTACTGACAATTGTAAGTATGTTCAACCAACCTCGCATGAACACAGCCTTACATGTTCGCCCGAAGTAGACCGAACATCCTTAGGGTGTTCGACCACTACCGACCGAACAACTCCACATGTGTTCGGCCACTATCAGCCGAACATGCCCCATATGTTCGCCCACTACCGACCGAATAGCTCCATATGTGTTCGGCCACTATCAGCCGAATGCAGCATACAAAGTTCGCCCAACCAGGGTCGAACATACCCTGTTCGCCAGCCACAAATTCGACCAAAAAAAGGTCTGGAATTCACGCTATATCGACAAATTAACGAAGCCTAAACACTAACATTGTGTTTTAAACAAAATAACACACATCTAACACATCAAAATTTAATCTTCCTACTCAAAATTCATAAGTTCACTTACTTGGATTTTCTTCTTCTCCGTGGGGATCCATTGTAAATTTTGAGCTATGAAATCAAGCTTGCTACAACTTGTTCGGTTGAAGGTGGAACAAAAACACCAATTTTGGCCAATGAAGAGGGGATTTGCAAAGAAGAAAATGGCTCTCTCTCTCTCTCTCTATTGCAACTAGGGTTTGTTTGGGGGTGGTGTGTGTGGTGGGTGGGTGTGTTTTGAATTAGGTTTTGTTTTTTCAATTTTTTAATTATTAAGGGTATTTTGGTAATCATGTGGGGTGTGTTTAGTATTATGTGAGATCAATTTTAATTTGATGGGGTGTGTTTAGAATTTGGGGTGTGTTTAGAAGATGTTGGGGTGTGTATAGCCGGGTCCTAAAATGAAAGAAGGTAAAGTTTTGAGTGAGAATGTTTTACGAATTTCAGTCCGTGAGATGGGTCGGATCGGGTCGGATCGGGTCGAATATTAAGAAATTATGTAATATTTTTATGTGTATTAAGTAATATTTTTCTGTATATTAGGTAACACTTTGTATTATAAGAAAATATGTAATATTTTTATATGTATTAGGTAATATTTTTATGTATGTTGGGTTATACTTTTGTTTTAAGTTGAGTTATGACTATAAAAAAATATGTAATACGTGTAATATTTTTCTGTATATTAGGTAATACTTTTGTATTATATGATACATGATCCGAATTGGGTAAAGTCGGGTTGCTAAAAAACACGCGAATCTTAGTTGTTTATGTGCTCTTTCCTTTCAAGCAATATATAATACTTTTATATATATTAGGTAATATTTTTCTATATATCATGTAATATTTTTGTATTATGTACACATACTACATAACATAATATAAAAGTATTAATTGAAATATAAAAAAGTATTATCTAATACATACAAAAATATTACCTAATTTATTATGTCCTATCCAATCCGACTCATCTCAGGAAATGAGATTCGTAAGATGGTCTCGCACAAAACCTACTCAAACTCATCTCAGGAAATGAGATTCGTAAGATGGTCTCGCACAAAACCTACTCAATGAAGAAATGAAGTGGTTATTTTGATTATACGTATTTGATGAAATGAAATAATTTCTGTAGTTATAAGAATGTTAAATGGTTTATATTATTTAAGCAAAGATTTATTACAATAAATCAGAACATTTTAATATGTTACCTTACTTAATTAAGTCAATTTTATTTAATTTTAGCAATATATATCACCATGATTTTGATTCTTTATATTACAACCGTAAAAGTCTAATGTTTACCAATGTTTGACATTGTGTGCCGCGTTTTATTTGTTTGTTTAGTATTACAAAATCTTCATAAGAATTTAAATTTTCTTTTACAATTAATTTTTTATGGATGAAAATTAGAAATATAGGAAAATTAGTTGAAGAAGGTAAGTAAATTTTCTTTGCATAAAAAATATATCATTATCTTCCGGTACAAAAAAAAACTGAAAAAATATAAGCTAGGTACAGTATTGTTATAGGCAAAAAAAATTGATATTTAGAGAAAAAAATACATTACCTTGCTCGAAAATCAGAAAACTCAGAATCATCACCATTGAGTATCATCTTGATAGCATTAAATGTTGTTGAAATTGTAACTTCATCAGAAGATTATTTTCTAAACAGATTACAAACCAGAATTTATATATATAAAAGTTTGGGTTTGGCTCTCTTAAATATTGACAAGTGGCTCTCTTAAATGTTGACAAGTGGCACTCTCCAAAGATGCCACCTCAACTTTCCCAAATTCTTTAAATAATAATTTAAATAATAATCTATATATATAAAAATGTGTCAATTATCATATAAAGTAATAACCATTAAAAGATACATGTTTTGCTCAAGTTAATCCACTTAATTCAAATTTTGTTATATTTCTTCATTTCAATTAATTCACTTTATATTTTTCATTTTTTATAAACAATTAAAAATTTAAAGAGATAAACTTATGTTAAGCATAAAAAAATGTATGGAATTATTTGGAAATTAAAAATCCATAGACACATACATCAATAATAAATGAACAAAGAAATCCATAAATATATATTACAATTATAAAATTTTGAAAAATAATTCATCATCCAAAATAAAATATGATATTTATTTAACTACAGTAAAATAAAAAATAAACTTTTAAGAAGTTATCTAATAAAAATAAATATTTTTGAAATAATTTTTTTAACGTATATCTTAAAATGAATTAATAAAATTTAAATGTGGTTTAAACTCTACATATCAACTTACAGATTAAGGTATCACATACCTAATTATAACTTATAACTTATTAATAAATCTAAACCCAAATTTTAGATTTATTTGGATACAATAAATAATACATTAAGTTTAATTTTACTCCCAATTTTTCCAAATTTGGATTTCACAATGCACAATGTTTTTAGATTTGTAATCACATTATTTTAATTTTCATTCAAATTTAATTTTTTCAAAGTAAGAAGAAAATTATATGAAGATAAAACAATAGGAGTAAATTAAAAATAGCAAAACCAATTAAATTGAAAACACATAATTAATTTATCATTTGAAGGTATTGGAAAATTATTTATTATACAATAAATATTTTCAAAGCCATGCGTATGTGTCTTCATTGAATATTAAGAGTATCTATAGCTAAATATATCAAAATATAATTTTTTACAATTACATAACTTAGTATCATGTGATCATACTTCGGTATGAATATTGTGAATTGGAAGATGAAATTAACCAACACATCTTTGATTTTCAACATTTTTATATTTATATAAATATTATGATGTTCTTCTACTCTTTTTGGATTTAAAGTTCAAATTTAATTATATTAAAAGATCAATATATGGACAATTTATAGGGATTTAAATGGTAATTTTAAAATTATAAGGTTTACATGTTTGAGTCGTATTGTTCCTCAATTGTATCTTGCACAAATAAATGAAATGTGAGGGTAGACAGACTAAGATATGACACTCATGGATGGACCATGGATGAAAAAAAAATATCTTCTTTTCTAAAATGTAATGTGTATTTGTAATTGTACTAAATAAATTCATTGATCAATATTGAATATATGATTTGGCATCTTCAACATTGTGGGATAACATCATCAAATTTACCCATATTAAGTAACAACAACAATATCACCACAGACAATAATTACTTTCTCCACAATATACAAATTAATTTACCAATGAGAAAAAAAAAATCTTATGGAAGTGCACAAACTTTAATCATGATGTAAAAAGGGAAGAGAAATTGATACCTAATAGGGAAGAAACTAAAACATACTAATCACAAAAAGGTATGACGGAAGCAAAATATAAAAAAAATTACTCATTACTTTTGCAAGTTATTTATGAAAAACTACCACGATAATTAAATTAAATAAACTTTATCTATGATAAACTATTTGATCATTTTTACAAAAAATACAGAAATCTACCAAAATAATAAATTGACTAAACAAAAAACTACAATATATATATATATAGAATAACAAATATATAAAATATAAATAAATAACAGATATAAATTACACGAGTTATGAAACTCGTGCAACGCACGGGTTCAAACCTAGTATATACAAAAATAACTCAAAATGTAGAATTCACATTTGTAGAAATCAAAAATAAACAAAATATTAGGTGTCATGGTATAAAAAAACTGCATAAAATCATTTAGTTTAAATGGACTAAAGACATTACCAAAGATTTCAGTCTCTATGAGGTCCTCCACAATAGCCAAGTTATCAAAAGAATCGGGAAAATGTATCATCAAATAGTTTGACAGCTCTAATGTCATTTAGAAACATGATCATGTACTTGTTATTTGTAGTCTTTAACGACATATAAATAATCCTCTTGAAGTATTTAAACTCATCTACTAATATGCTCACGTTTAATAGTAGCATGAAGCCTAATGAAAAGAAACATGTCATATATATTGAACAAAATGCATTATCCTTTTAACTAAAAAATATATTTTGCAAATAATATATAGCTCTTAAACAGTTAAATGATACCATAGGTTTTTCAAAAGGTCATAAATATTGAAGTTGTACATTGTTGATGTCGGAATTTGTAAGAGATTAATTCCTAATCTAACACTCAAATTGATCAAATCTAGATTAAATTGATGAAAATCAAATGAAGAAATCAAGCCAAAGTATGTAAAGGAAGTGCAAGAAACACTGTGCCCGGAGCCTACTCGGACAATTTAGCTCGGTTGATCCTGGACGATTTTTGTGACCGGACATGACCTTTTATGATTATAGTAGAGAAATGAGCTCTCTAGTGCTTAGTACAGAATGAAAATTCAGATCCCTTTACAAGTTAAAATTACATCTATTTATAGACAAAAAATACAAGTAATGGAGGTCGTGGGAACGTGGAGGTTATGCCCACTTTCTCCTTATTTTTCGCCTGTTTATTCGGCATTGGACGGTTTTATCACTCACGATGTAACACCCTATACCCCTATGATGTATATCTCATAATAAATTATTCATCTTTTAGGCAAATCATGCTGACGTTTCATTTATCCATATGGGTATAAAAGCATTATTTAAAAACTAAAATCATATAGGATCAAAACACACAACTCATATCCCAACATAATTTATATTAAATACAACTTATGATACACGTGTTCAAAATGCAAAATGCAGAGGAGGAGAAGGTTGCCCGAAGCATCAGCCGGCCGACCTGATATAGAGTGGCGTCTATATATACAAACCCACTTCAAAAAGCAATTGAACCTAAAAATAAATATGCGATTTTTATGAGTCGCAACTTAGTGAATATAAACCATTACTTTAATTAAATAACAAGCAAATAACAATCATTAACATTGATCAACAATATAATCATCATGTGCAAATGCCACTATGTTCGATTTATTATTCTGTAAACTGCTCAAGCTTAGATCTGTCCCGAGATTTCCAATATGCCATTGTGTATATAGACCCGTAGATCTCCAATATGATTTGACCCAAAGGTCTCCACTGTGAATATGACCCGTAGGTCTCCAATATGAATATGACCCGAAGGTCTCCACTTTGTATACAGATCCATAGCAAGACAATCACAGACCTTTTTAATTTCATGCCATATGTAATGCACCACATTAATCATCTGAAGATATGATCACGTATACATTTGCCAATATACCATTTGATTCAATGATAAATCCATATAAATACACATCTTTATATAACTCACATAACAACATTGCATATAAATTGCATCCCATTGCGTATAAATCACATAACATATAAGTCACATATATGGTTTACACTCACCCGGCTAGGATAACCGATTTGTTCGTCACTCTGCTTCCTCCTCTCGTTCTACAGCCCGTGCTCCTATACGATTCAATGCAATTTAGCATAATCATCCTCTTAATATATTTATTTCCATTATGCAATGAAATGCAATGCATGTATGTTTAATTTCATTTATTTCATATATGCATATGATATAAGATTCTAACAACCTTTATTCTTTCGACGTATTCAACTATGTTCAGAATTCCCTTTATAACTTGAATTATAAAATTCCGAATCAAGCAAGGTAAAATTCGGTAGAAACTTAACATATAACTCTACAACTTTCATGTTTAACACTTTTCCTAATTCAGTCTCCAACCTGCATAAAATTAGGCTGCAAACACAGCATAATTAATCGTTTTCGAACCGAATTATTATAAAACAAGCCCTACAATTTTGACATTATCTTACTCAATATTTAACCGATACATCTACGATTTGCTTCTGAGTTTAGCTAAGAGATAGGGCTATAACTTTCATGTTTTAAGCTTTTCCTAATTCGGCTTACCAAGCTACCAAAACATCCGATGAATTATAATAACTAGAGACATATATAATTCACTAATTTCTTTATACCTTTCGGGAAAAATCTTGAAAATTCACTCCGATCAAATCAAAGAACACGTCCCTACGAGCTCCCCCTCAAATTCTGAAAAAAATCGATGAAGAAACGAAGTCAAAATCACAAACCCTTCTCTATTTTTATTTTCTTCTCCTTCCTCTTTGTTTCTGTTCTTCGCTGCTGCCCTGCTCTTTCTGTTTACCTTCTTATTTATTTGTTTATTTACTTCATCGCCTCACCCAAAGTTTGCTAAACTTATATTATTATAATTGTTGGTGCATGCATAACTTATATATATATTATAATATTATGCTTCCTTGTGCATACTTATACATATGCTACTTACTTATATATATAATATTATAATATTATTTCGTTTAATTTATATATATAATATGCATGCGTTACTTATTATGTACATATATAATATATAGTACATATGTTATATATATATATACAATTTAGATTTATTTTCTTTACAAAATTCAACATAATTTATATTATCATTAATCAAATAATTTATATTATGTACTCGAAACTTACTCGAGTCTCAATCAATTATAATAGGGGTTTCTCAATACTAATTACCTATGAACATATAAATAATACGAAATGCATATGATGCATGAAATGAATGTCTAATGACGTGTATGTTTTGGTCGGGGATGTTACACACGATCTCTTAACGGTTAGCTTGCTCTTGCTCGGTTACTTCTGCTCGAAATAACCTGTTTAGCTCGGCCATCTTTGGATTTGATAACCTAAGTGCCGTCCAGGATGGACATCTGGCCGGGGTGTCTTGCCAGTTTCAAGTCCCGAGCTTTCAACCCTTCACCGACTAGGTAAATGATCTGCTCAACTCGGATATGTTGGTCCAACATACATAATATTTTATTTACGAAAATCTGAAAAGGAGGAACCCACCTTCTAAAGATCAACAAACTAAAAGTTAGTTGATAGGTTAGTTATGAAGATAGAGTTAGTTGCATGGGGACTTAACCTATCTCTATCATCTATATATATATATATATGTGTGTGTGTGTCTGTGTTTGTGAGATAGTGGTTACATTGTAGAATTACTTAGTAACATCTTCTTCTTTATATTTCTTGTGTAATTCTTTCATCTCTTTGTAATCTTTCATCTCCATCAATAAGAACTTCCTTATTCTTACACAATTGTTTCTATACACCAAGTGCATGGATCCTAAATCCGTGCAACTGGGTCAACCCCACCCGAAAGTACCTTTCACGCGCCCCCACGCGCCCAAACCCTAACTCAAACCCTAGTTCTGCTGTATATTGACATAATCTTTTAGTTTAGCGAACTTAACATTTTAGTTTTATCCTTATAACCTTTTAGTTATATGCACACAATCTTTTGCAGTACTGAGTAATGAAAAAAGTATAAGTTATTCACTGAAAATGTTATAAAATCTGTACATAAAGGTTACACTATTACAACATAAAATGTTATATTATTACAATATAAAGGTTATGACATAAATTATAAAAAAGGGCACGAATCGGGATTAAACCGAACCCGACCTGACCCTCGTGTCCAGTTACATGAATCATGACTCATGCACTTGATGCACACAAACACTACTCTCATTCTTAATACACCTCAAAAGCATCCTAAAGTGTCTTAAAAGGTCACTAATTTTTCAATTCTATGTACGTTTGTAAAGGTGATATGTAAAAAAGAAACATTAAAACATAAAGTTTCAAAAAATGGTAAACAAATTTTTGGGCGGAAAAATCCTTAATTAGCTATTTTTATTGAAGGTACTCTCTTTATAAATATATAGATTAGTATGCATATATTACATTTAAAATTACAATAGAATGACATGTTTAAAATATATATATATATATATATATATATATATATATATATATATATATATATAATAGACTACATAAATATAGTATGATGTAAAATAATTGATAATACAAAATGATCAGAATATATTTTAAGAATATATTCTCATAAATTGCAACTTTCAACTCAAACACATTCACTCCAAACAAAAAAAAAATTGATATGTAAAATAGTAAAATAAAAAAATTACGATTATGTATAAGTGTGATATTGTACGATTTATTGGCGATATTTCTCGATTTTTATCCAATTTTGTACACAATTGAACCGGCAACGATATCAATATCGATATTCTACGATATTTCATGATATATCCACGATATTCAGGGAAAAATACATTACTCTTAATATTCAAATCGCAATATGCAAATTTGTGATACGATATATTCGCGATATTCATGATATTTTCATCCTTGTTTATAAGTTATAATGAAGCTCATACATCTCAACAATTATTTTTCATATCAATCTAACTAGACATCCATTTATAATACTATAACAAGTTCCCACCTGTAAAATAAATAATACATTTTTGTAAAACAAGTATTTGCTTTAAATAAATCAAGTAATACATTTCAATTGTATAACTAATACTTTTTAGTAAAATAAAATATAAAAAATCTTTGCTATGTGTTTAAAATGAGTAATACCTTTTAAAGATAAGTGCAATACTTCTTTTTAGTAAAAAATTGTAATATCTTTAAGTAAATGAAGTAGTACAGTTATCTTTTAATTATATAACCAGTACCTTTTAATAAAACAAGAAAAATATTTTGCAGAAAAATGAGTAATACCTTTTAGAAATCTAATATCATTTAGTAAAACGATAACAACAATATCTTAGTTCGTTACAACAATCTTCTTAAAAATATTGGTCGAATCATCAATTTCATCTTCTTCTATAGTTAAAACAACAATTGCATCTAAACTTTGACCTATGAATACAAGCATAAAACCAATAATACTCTTCAATGTAAGATAATTAAAACAGTATCAAGTTATGTTCTGATAACGTTCTTCATTCGTAAAGAAATTTTGCCTTCTATGGCCTCATACAATATTTTTCTCCATATATTTTTTCTTAACAACGTAAATTAAGGAATTAGTTTTAACATATGTATATTTTCCTGTTTTGTATGTATCTTTTGTAATCTTGCATATCTTGTACATATTTTACTTACATATTATATATAATACAAAAATCAAACAATTGATGTGGATCCCAAAACCTCATATGATATCATACGCCACCGGTTAACATTTTCTTTGGTGATAACATTGTTGAATTATTTTCGACTAATAGCTTTGACGATTTCTAGGAGAAAGATTCAACATGTTAGTTATGAAGCATAACTTTTAAGTTATAGAAGTGAGCTGTTTTGTTTACCCATTAAAGGGAAAAAAGAAAAATATTATTTCGATTGGGAATGTATGGATCCTAGGATCCGTCAACTAATGTATATGACTACTCAAATATTTAATATAATAAGAAAAATCCTATGGCAGTGTATAACGTATGATTGTATTTTATTCGCAATTGTTTTAATAGGCCAGTAATTAGATTCATAAACTTTAATTTTTGGCTAAAAAAATGTATCACATACAATAATTTAATTTAGATATAACTTAAAATTTTAGAATAATATAATCTTTTGTAACACCCGTTTTAAGAAAAATTTGCATTGTATATTTTTATTCAAATTTTATTTTAAATAATTCGTTGTAAATAATCTTTACAACAAGTTTAACAATTTATCAAGAAAAAATGAGTTAATGTTTCTTTAAATTTAAAAATCTTGTAGGATAGCTACCCGAAAAGATTGAGTTCGATTGTAATGCACTCGACATGCACGAGCAATGGAATGAAAAAAAAAAAAAAAAAGATAAGTTATACATAAAATAATTGTAATAATTAATATAAAAAATGTCCAAAGCTTTCTTTTAGTTCAAAACGGTCAATATGTAGAATTAGAACAAGTGATTGCTGAAATTCGCGCAAGAACATCCACTTTGAAATTTAAAGAGAAGGTTCGAAAATATATTTATTCTGACTCAAACGGAAAAATACACTGGAGCACCAATGTGTATCATGCACACGAATTTACATACAGCAGTGTTCATCTATTACCAAAAACAAGTCATTTATGGATATTATTAGGAGGGCCGTGCAGTGATTTATGTATTTAATTATAGTTAGGTAGATTTTTATTATATAATTTATGTACAATAAAGTATGCGACTATTATGATGTGTTAAATTAAATATATATTCAAACATACTTATATGACTTATATGATATATTAAGTTGAAGATACCTTCATACATAATTATGTGATCGTAATATTATCAATACTCTAATTTAAAGATGTATAAATTAATTTCAAGTCATGTCATCTCATTTACGTGTGACACCGATTTAATTAAATTTATATGATTTTAATATGATGTGTAATAAATAACATCAATGACAAATTCATCATCATAATCATGAATTATTTTATGTCACATTAGATAAGTTAAGCTACAACACTCAATCTTTCATGTCTCCATCAAATCTACCACAACTCTCAATGCCACTACATGATATTATATCTTAAATTATATCATTATACAAGTGATCTATATGTATTAAATTATGATTTATACACTATATACTACATATAAAAGGGAGAGACTCCACTTTTGTGACTTTTATTTCTCATTTGGCAAGATTTTCTCCCTCTCTCTAGCTAATTTTGCTCCTCCTTCTCTCTAAACTTTTCTTTCCCTTAAAACCTTCATCCTCATCTTCAACCAAGCTGTCATTTTCAAGAATTAAGTAAAGAATCAAAGATCATTTCAAAACAAAATGGGAAATTAAGTTCAAATTAAATGCTTCTTCCAAGCAAGTTTCAAGAACACATAATTTGTGCATTCAAGTGGTAATTTTTATAAATCTTCACCAATCTTCTTCCTTAGGAGCATGATTAAGTTCTAATTTTAAGTTGCATGTAAGATCTAAGCAAGATTTCCTACAAATGTGATAAATTTATTGAATATCTTGCTCTAAGTAGTTGATCTTTGAAAGTATGTAATTTTGAGTGTTGATTGAGCAAATACATGTTGAATTGAGCTTTGCATGTTTGATTTCTTTACCTAAACTCATTGCATGTATGATCCAAGGGTGATTTCTTATTAATATGAAGAAATTTGTCCAAAGTCTTATTTTATGTGGTTGATCTTTAAAATATGTCACTTTGGGAGTTGATTGTACAATTACATGTTAATTTAGTCTTTGCATGTTTGATTATTTTATCTAAACTCATTGCAGGTATGATAAATTGAGTCAAGATGGTTTATTTGAGGTTAATAGAGTTATTAAAGTTGAATCTACCTTTTAATTAAGAAAGTGGATGAGTTTAATCAAGTTGTGAAAAATATTAGTAATGGCAGTTCACTTTATCGATTTTTATAAAATTGTATACTTGGAATTTTTCAAAACTGTTTTAGTATGTTATGCTACATGAAGTTTTGAATCTATGGTTAAAATTTGATAATTTTTGGAGTAGTTTATGAATTATGGTGATTTTTCAAAAATAGTCCAATTCAAGTTGGAATCAGCAGTTTCAGAACTTGGAAAAATAATTTTATAAATTCAATCAATTATAATTTTTTAAAATTATTTCGGTATGTTAAACTACATAATGTTTTGAGTCTGGTTGAAATTTAATAAGTTTTGAAGTAGTGTACAAATTATAATGATTTTTCAAAATAGTCTATATTCGAATTTAAGATTCTACAATTTTGGACCTTAGAAGAATAATTTTATAAAATCAGTCCATTATAATTTTCCAAAAATGTTTTATAGTGTTGAAGTACATGATGTTAGAAGTTTAAATTATTAATTTCAGAATATTTCATCAACTAAATAATTTATGGTGAATTTTATAAGATAGAATAATTTTAGAACAATTTTTGAGTATAGTAAATTATTTATTAAACCTTGGGTGATTGGAATCTATCTCTACTATCTTACCATGGTTAAATTCAGACTATTATATAAATGCATGATTATTTTCATTAATTTTAGATGATTATATGAATTATAAAAATTGTCATGGTAAATAGTGTCTTTTCTACCTACATGTTACTAGTTTTATGATTAAGAATTTATCTACTATTAAACGTGCAATTAAATCATAATTTGAAATTGATCTTAAGTGATAAAATGAGAGCTTGTATGTGAAGTGATGAATCATTTAAGTTTTAAGAATATGAATGTTAGTTTTATGAATTAAAACATATGATATGATTTTTCTTTCAAGGTATAATTGATGTTTGTTTTAAAGTGTGTTTTAAAAATTTTCTAAATTTTGGTTATGTGTTTATGATATAAAATATGTGACTTGTATGATAAGCATGTTAGGTTAAATGATTATGATATGATTTAGTGATATTATAATTAATTGAAACACATCAACAAACACTGAATAACATGTTAAATAAGTAATCAGTGAAGATGAATATGTATATGTGTTTATGATATAAATGAGATGTGTGATTTAAAGACTAAAAGTTAATGAATATGACGAGTGCAGTACGAGACCATCAGATACTTCAGTAGCTATTTCCGCTTCAAGTCAAACCTCAAAAATGGGTAACTTCTACTCTCTAGCTACGTGTTGTTAATTGAATTAGTAAGTTATATGAAAAAATACGGATAGAAGCACCGTAGTTATAATCGATATGCAGCTTCCCTACCAGGCGATGCCATAAGAACGAAAGTGTTTGGTCTATGAAGTGAGATCTAGTGGACGAGCAATCCCACATTCCTCGATGTTATGTTGTGACCCAAGGGTTAGGATACCCAATGATGATGTTGTAGTATGTGCTTAATAGTTTAATTGTTTCAATGTATTAGAGAAGTATGGTTTTCCCACTGGGTTTCCTCTTCGGAGGAGTCTCATGATATTCTTTAAAATATTTTTCAGGTCCAACTTACAATAAAGTGGATATGTAACCGGCTGTACGGACTCCTTCATAGAAGCATATGTTTTAATTTATTTTAATGTGTATGAATTTGATATTACATAAAGTGTTTGAAATTTTTTTATGTTGGAATAACTATTCAACTAAAATTTGCATGTGTCATATATATGTCAAGGTTTTAATTTACAAATGTAGGTAAGACATGAATTAGTTACTTGCATACTAAATATTTTAATTTTAAATAGAAAGGAAAAAAAATATTCATGTTTTTAATAATGTCTTCCGCTGAGTTTCTCTACAAAAAATGATTTTTAATTATTGTTATTTTCTTTTTTATGAACATATAAAAAATTAAGGTGATGTCTCAATCCTTCTAAATTGGGTTGGGTGCCACATATTTAGCAATGTTTATGTTATTTTGAACGATTAATATTATTTTTTGTCACTAATTAATATAATACGAACATTTTGTATTGATTAATATATTTTCCTATGTATATATTAAATTATTTGTGTTGCAAATGATTGATGTCATGGTTTTATGAAAGCAAAATAACATGTTTAATACGAACCTAAATAAGCATGCATACACATATTTCATGCATTATCACACACATTACAAAGAATTGTGCTTATGTTGAAGCAAATATTCTTTCAACAAATAATAAATAATGCATGTCATAATATGTCATAGTATGGATTGTGTGCAACTAGTGTAAGATCCATACATATGGGTTGGTTGGGTCAAATATGAGAATCCATACTTTTTTTTTAAATTTGTGTGGATGTTTATGTTATTTTAGTTATACATTTATATTATATTAATCATATCTTTATATTATATTAGTTATATATTTATGAAATATTTTAACCTAAAAAAAAACTCTAATTTCGGCATAATTTTTACATATATATCTTTATGTGATATTACTCGTATCTTTAAGTGATATTAGTCATACCTTTATGTAATACATAAAAGGTAGAGTTAATTTCAATTTGCTACTTGCACTATAACATTTTTTTCCAATAGGTGTATAAACACAAATTTTTTTCCAATCACTAGTCAATCTCTTAAAATTTTTCCAGTTACTACCCCAAACACATATTTTCCGGCCAAAATTCACTGAAAAACACAAAAATTTATGATTTATATGCCAAAATGATCATCTTTTGAAGTCAAATTATAATCATAAATTAATTTAAAGATTTTTGTTTGATTTAAATTCGAATCGAATATAAACTGTTCAAAACCCTAGAATGATTTTTGTTTGATTCGTGATCGGATCGAATGAGAATCATGAAATTGACATGAAGTTATTAAATGACTTCGAATAATGGTCATTTTGGCGTATGAATCATGCATTTGAATTGCATTTTCAAGTTTTCCGATGAATTTTGGCTTGAAAATATATGTTTGGGGTTGCAACTAGAAAATTTTGAAGAGAATGGATAGTGATCGGAAAAAAATTTGAGTTTATATACCTATTAGAAAAAAGTGTTATAGTTCAGGTAGCAAATTAAAATTAACCCTAAAAGGTATTATTAACATAATTAAAAAATATGATTAATATAACTAAAATGTATGAAATGTATTAATTCATAGATGTCTAAAAATATATTAAGGTATAGCTAAAAATTTTAAAACATATAATTAATGTAATATAAATATATGGCTAATATAACATAAAAATACAATACTTGAGAACGAATTTGAATGAGTTTGAGTGCACCCACCTAAACACATGAAAATATGTACAAATGCATGGATCGAATCGAGTCTATTATCGGATTTAAAATCCATTTATCAATGATACAATTTTTGTTTTTTTTTTGTCAAATGGCATATACTAACAAAGGTCATTGATCCCGTCATGTATGGATTTAGAGGGGGCACATGGCAATTTCTTCCTACAACTTTAGAAAATGTTATTTTATATATAAATTTTTCTTATATTATTCGTTTATATTAGTAATTTATAAGAGTTTCTCTCTTATATTATGAAAAAATGTTTATTATTTCATAAAATTTAGCTTCAATGTTTTATATGATAACATGAAACACTCTGTTCCTCTTGAAACAAATTTCTAACTTAGTCCCTCAATATTATTCAAAATCTGTAATTTATAATTGTTTTATGTAATTTCTGTTATTTTTTTCTTTAATAACAAAAGCATATATAGTTTTCCATCTCTGATTATGTTCTCAATGATATTAAATTTCAATATAAATTATTGTACCTCTTATATATTATGTATCGATTTACATTTTCTATTGTTTTTTTTTTTTAAAACCATTTTCTATTGTTTTTTAAATCGTATAAATAGTTTCAATTCTTATTGTTCGTAGATTCTGTATTTTCAATTCATGCTTATTTAACCGAGAAATATTATGATAAGCCCACAAAGACATGGGCTTTTGTCTTTCTCTCGTACTTGAACTACTTCCTTCTTTGGGTTTTCTTGGCGAGGCATATTCCACGCTAAGGAGCCATTTCAGGTACCATTCTTTTTCTCTTGTAGTTTCCTTCCAGATTTAGCCGCGTATTGCTCTTTTTCATTATTTTTCCGTTTTCCCCTTAATTTTCCATTTCTTGTCATTTTTTGATTGTTTTTAACGTTGAGTGTTCAATTAAGCGTAGTTATCATGTTCGATGTTTTTCAGGTTACGTTGTTTAGGGGAAGGCAACATTGGAGCTCCTTTTGCAGTCATTGTGTTTGAGTTTTTTCCCCAATGAATACCTTAAATTGAATATAGGTATAAAATGCCGTCTGGGTTGCTTTCGAATCTCAATATTGCTTTTGGTATTAGCTATCCAAGGGCTGTGAGAGTAAAACAACATCAATCTCTGCATTTGGCACGAGCCCTTTTCTCGCAGAAGGGTTTTGGTGGTAGTGTATCTGTTTCCACCATTGCAGCGATAAGATATACAAAAACTATGGCGAGTTGTGGTTCTGTTGTTGCCTCAGGAGATGTTATTGTG
Organism: Scutellaria barbata; assembly: GCA_028654395.1. Taxonomy (NCBI): domain Eukaryota; kingdom Viridiplantae; phylum Streptophyta; class Magnoliopsida; order Lamiales; family Lamiaceae; genus Scutellaria; species Scutellaria barbata. The sequence goes on from CM053650.1 coordinate 7,605,941, forward strand.
GATGCTTTGGCACCTGGTTGTCAAAATTTGTTGGGTTTAGTGAAGCCTCGTGCTGTTTTTTTCAGTGATAGGAGTGGTAAGATATTTGAGGGAGCAAAGTTGAACTTGAAAAGTGGAGGGAATGAAAGCTACCATGGTGGTCTTGTATATAAATGCAATCGGAGGTATAATAACTGTGGTCTTTTTTCCCCAAATGGGCTGGCTTGTGGCCGGACATTCTCCTCTTCATGTTACTCTGATGACATTGTGCCTGAAGTGTCAACTGATCGATCTTTGAATGCTGAGCACCTTTCAAGTCTTGCACTTTCAGCTGAGCAGTATGTCTTTCTTTCCGTTTCCTAGTTTATATTCGATTATATTCGATAACCTGCGATTTAAATTAGAATTAAACTGCTGATGGGGTTTCATTTAGGTTTTTTTTTTTTGAGTCTCGTATATCAGAGCATATTGGTGTTATTGTCATGAACATGCATTTAGAATTTCAGAACAATTTGAATTGACTCAAATTCATCCAACATAGGCTTGTTTGTATGAGTTCAAGATAGAATTATGATGTTAGTGTGCTGCTCATTTCTAAATTAAGTAATCACTTTGGAACCTGTGAGGTTTAACATGTAAGATAAAGGGTCATATAAGAGAGCAGTACTGCCATGTGGTTTATATGAATACTCCTAACTAGCCAACTTCTTTATTTCTATGATGATATATTGTTTAATATTTTTTGCACCAAATCTGTCATGCTATAGCCTATATGGTTTCATAAAGCTCCATTTCTGCATAGGGGGAGTCCAAAGCATAGCACTCTGAAGCTTCTTTCTGGAGTGTGCTACCTACCTCATCCAGCTAAGGAAGAAACAGGAGGAGAGGATGCTCATTTTATCTGTGCTGATGAGCAAGTAATAGGTGTGGCTGATGGTGTTGGTGGTTGGGCAGACGTTGGTGTTAATGCAGGAGAATATGCCCGTGAACTCATGTCTAATTCAGTTAAAGCTATTAGAGAAGTGGTAGATGGTGATATTGATCCCTTGCAGGTGTTGGAAAAAGCTCATGGGAGAACTAATGCCATGGGTTCCTCAACAGCCTGCATAATTGCCCTAAAAAACCAGGTTCAATTTCCTTCTGCAATTAAATTCAGTCTTGCTTAAACCTGTGCATATATTATTGATTAGAAATTTTACTTGTGGAATTATTTTCATGGATTAATTACATATAAATATAAATTTACCGACATTATGTTGATTTTCATTTACAATATGAATTTTGAAAGTTAACACCATAGTTCACCAACTTTGAAATTGTTCAATTTGTACACGGACGAACATTTTAGGCTCTAATTGCTGATGTGGACCTTGAATCACTTCAGTTCGTTTTCCTCCTTTAGCCATTTATGCTGCCGTTGGAAAAATTGCAATACTCCACCTCCAAATCACACTTCAAATCACACCTCCAAACTTAGAAACTGCGAGTTCATATATCAAACAACCATTGCTTATACCCAAAATGTGTTTTAAAACACTAAAACGAGGCCAAAACTTCTGCCACCTTTGCAAAGCCGCCGTTTGCCACCACCACTATCAAAACCAATTGGAAACCACCCTCCAAGTTGTATGCCATAAATGATCTTTTCTCAACATGCTTGATCATATGATTCAGTCAATCTATAAAAATATGCTCAAATCGACCTTCAATTTACCAATTCGTGCTCCATTCCAACAATTAGTGCTGTCAGATATTGGATTGAGATGATCTCTAAGTTGGTATTCTGGTGTCCCCTTTCAAAATTCACGTTGTAAATGAAAATCAACTGAAAGTTGGTGAATTTATATGTAATTAGCCTTATTTTCTTTTAATGTGCTAGCATCATAGTTTTGTAAAAAAAATAAAAATTGTTCAGTTATAATGAGCATTAAAAAACACATGTTTTAGTATTTGTACATGTGTTTATTATTTTTCTTATTTCTTGAAATAAATTTGTTTGCCTCTTTATGTGAAAATTGCATGCAAATTTCTCTATATGGTCCATACTCTGAAGCTTTAAAGTCTCAATTGCCTCGCTCTGCTTTAGCCTTTAGGATGGCATGATATAAAACTCGACTTACAAGTTTTTTAAACTATCCATACTCAGGAGCCTTTATAGCCTTTTGCTTTGTTCCAGGAGTGCAATTCATGCCTAATTCTGCTTTAGGATGGTGTGTGTGCTTCTCTTATATTCTTTCTTTATCTTGATCTTCTGGACTCATTAAGATCTTGCCTCATTGTACTCCCTGTTGGGAGAACATCAACACCACACTTTGAGAAGTTGAAGAGAAATGTTTTTAAGCCTGAGAGAGACCAACCTGGAGGATGTAACGAGCATCTCTACATCATATGCTATGTTGTGAAAAAGTTACAAATGAATCAGCCTCTCTTCATATTTAGTTTGATGGATTTATAAGCACTCCCAACCTTGGATACCTGCCTGTCCAACTAAGTTGGTGTTAGTGTTTGAAATGAAGCATGTAATCTGGAAAAATATAAGAAATGGTATTTGCCAAGAAGGGAGCAAAAGCATAGAATTTTCAGACCCGCTTACCTGCTATGCTCTCTGAATCCGGTACTTGAACTGTCTTTTATTTCTCTTGTGTCTTACATGATATTTTGTGGGCCTAATATTCTTCCCGTTCATACACAGCTTTAAATGAGAACATTCCAGTTTGAGATATAGATTTTCAGAGATTCTATTTGATTTGATTCATCAGGTGAAAAACTTCCTGTAAGGAACAAAAGTGATTCTTTTAAGGGAGTATCATTGTTATCGTTGGTTTGACCCCATTAGATGCATCTACAGAATTGGTAATTTGTAAATAAAACCTTAATATCTTCTTAAACTTTTGGAAACTCTTTTCTGGTAATGTTTAATTTTACTTCAGATCATTCTAGGTCGATATCACTGCTTCAATGTTGAGTACCTTCCGCTATAGTTAGAACAGAATGTCAGACTTTTGCTGTAGTTGCACAAGCTACTCATCATTTCCTTTCTTGCTTTTTGGAAGTCTGTTCCCCAAGTTACGGGCTTCTTTGATTTAATACTTTTTGGTAGCAAAGTATGTCCTATTTAGTTTGTTGGGATCCTTTTCAGCTTCTTTGGCTTCTTATGGTATAACAAGATTTAGGTGCATCTAACAAGACTTGTTTCATTTAAACAGGATCTTCATGCTATTAATCTTGGAGATAGTGGATTTATCATTGTTAGAGACGGGATCACAACGTTTGAATCACCTGTTCAACAACATGGATTCAATTTCACCTATCAGCTTGAAAGAGGAAGTAGGGCTGACGTTCCGAGTTCTGGACAGGTTAGTTGAAAAGGACTTTAACCATCATAGGCTCATAGCAGCTCAAGTGCCATTTCTCACCATAGGGTATATCCTTCTAAGTCTCATGCATTGTAATTTAGTAATATCTAGCTACAATGTTGCATCTTTTATACGTCCATTTCCATCATCATCCTTCCATCTAGTGATGTTAATCCGGGCCGGGCTAATAGGGCCAGCCCGTTTAGCCCTAAAAAATGTAGGGTTAGGTCCGAGATATTAGAGGCCCGTTTAAATCAGGGCCTTTTTGGCCCAACCCTATTAGCCCGAGGGTTAAATGGGCCAGCCCGTAGGTTAACCGGGCTAGCCCGTTTAGCCCGGTTAAAAAATTGCAACCTATCGGATTCAAATCATTGACCTACACACCTCCACTCCACCAACTAAGTTGAGGTCTATTTCATTTAATTGCATCTATAGTTGATGTTAGAAAGCAAGAATAATGATGTTAACTTCTTCAAGTATAGTTTCAAATCGAATAAATTTTATCACAAGATCCAATTTATAAATTAGTTCTCAATTTTAAACCCAAAATTTCAAATTTCACAATAAGAGACTCAATTTTATATTTTTTCTCAATTTCAGGCTTGAAAATTAGATTGAGTTCTCAATTCAAGATAAAATTTCATTTTTTTACGTAGCCCGGTTAGTGGCCCGTTTAACCCGAGGCCCGCTAGGGTTAGGGTTAGGTCCTCACTATGAGAGGCCCGTTAAGAGTGAACCGGATAAGGCCCTAGCCCGTTTAGCCCGTGGCCCTATAGGGCTGGCCCTATAGGACTAGAGTCAGCCCGTTTAACATCTCTACTTCCATCCCAGTCCTCTTCCTATAATTTTTTTTTTTGGCCAAAAGAGCAAGTTAACTTTCAATTGAAAGTCCTATAACACCTTTATGAAATTCCTATACGATGGCATATAAAAGCTTGTACTTCATTCAACCAACAAAAATAAAAAGCCCTACTTTGAAGAAACAAGACTTTGTATCTCCATTAATCAGAACAAAATTATCAGCTGAATGTAACATGCATTTTATTTTTTTCTGTATGGTTGAACTTGATGTGTCACAATTTTTGGTCAGATTTTCAAGATCTCAGTGGCACCTGGGGATGTGATAGTTGCAGGAAGTGATGGTTTGTTCGACAACTTATACAGTAAAGAGATTGCAGCTATTGTGGGCGATGCAGTGAAAGAAGGTCTGAGCCCTGATGATACAGCCAAAAAGATTGTGGATGTTGCACGTACACGAGCCCTAGATAGAAAACATAAGAGTCCATTTTCTGTGGCAGCTCAACAAGCTGGATTTTTGTATTATGGTGGTAAACTTGATGACTTGACTGTGCTTGTCTCTTTTATATCATCCACCTAACAGATGCCAGAAAAGCTCTGCCTGGAGCTTTTGGTATACATTTTGTCCGTGACCATCACTTTCTTATTCTCATCATGTATTGTTTCAATGAAGTTTTATGAGATATAACAAATTTTGTTCTTATGAGAATTGGTGCACCCAGATGCATGCTTTCTGATTGATACCTTAGAGAAATCAGTGTTGATAATCTCCATAAATTGGAAAAAGAGATACTCTGAATACTCAGCACAACATGCAGATGTTGTTCTATGAAACTGCAACAACTTATTTTTCATCATATTTACAACAAAACAGCAAGAAAAATAAAAGACAGGCAAAAACCACATTAAACATCCATGAGAAAAGTCACCACCCTTGATTTTCTTGTTGTGGCTTAGTTTAGCCATCTTTGGTCTTCATCCTCCTCTCCTTGTTGTTCTTGCCATCTTTCCTCTTTGCTTGCTTCGGCTGCTTCTTCTTCCTCCCTTTGTCTTTCCTCCTCTTCCTTTCTTGCAGCTTCTTCTTCCTCCTCTCTCCGAGAGGCCTTCTCTTCTTTTTCTTTCTTCCTTTCTTCCTCTTCCCTTCTTGCAGCAGCTGCTTCTTCCTCTTCCCTCCGAGCTGCCTCTTCTCTTCTTCTTGCAGCTTCTTCTTCCTCCCGAGCTGCCTCCTCCTCTTCTTCCCGCCTTTTTCTCTCTTCCTTCTCCCAAGCTGCCTCCTCCTCTTCTTCCCGCCTTTTTCTCTCTTCCTCCTCCTGAGCTGCCTCCTCTTCTTCCTGCCTTTTTCTCTCTTCCTCCTCCCGAGTTGCCTCCTCCTCTTCTTCCCGCCTTTTTCTCTCTTCCTCCTCCCGAGCTGCCTCTTCTTCTTCTCGTCTTTCCTTCTCTTCCTCCTCTTTCCGAGCTGCCTCCTCCTCTTCTTCCCGCCTTTTTCTCTCTTCCTCCTTCCGAGCTGCCTTCTCTTCTTCTTCTCGTCTTTTCTTCTCTTCCTCCTCTCTCCTAGCCTCTTCTTCCTCTTCTCTTTTTCTAGCTTCCTCTTCCTTTCTTCTTGCCTCTTCTTCTTCTTCTCGCCTCCTCCTCTCTTCCTCCTCCCTCTTCCTTGCTGCCTCCTCTTTCTTCCTCTCCTCCTCCTCTCTCTCTCTAGCCTCCTCCTCCTCCCTCTCCCTCTCTTCCTCCATCCTCCTCAACTCCTCCTCAGCACAAGACACACACCCCAATATAACCGACTCCTCCTGAGACCCCAACAGCTGATCCAGTGTCGTATTCATCACATTCAACGACTTCCCCAATACATCTTTATCCAATGTCCTCAAAACCGATGCCTGTCCTGCCAAATACTGAGGATGATTCTTCATCGCCGAAGTACTGAAACCCATGAACACAAATGTCTCATTGTTGAAAGCCATTTGAGCCATGGCATGGAACCTCGGCACAACAAACACATCCCCTTCTTCGACCTCATACCTCATGTTTTTGCACCCTCCCATTTCATTCGAACACACCACCCGCACCATCCCCCGCCCCTGCAACACCACTGATATTTCACTAGCCATTGGATTCCAGTGGGGCCCCATCATGGATCCCTACACATAATAACAAACACAATTACTTATAACAACACCCAAATCAAAACTATGTTATATGACACTCATCAATAATTAGTAACTTACTATTGTCAAGTTCACCATGAACAAGCCAACGTTGGTACCCTTCAATGCAGACAACTTCTTCCCCGTCACCGTCGTGCTCCACCCGTTGCAATTCTCGAAATCTTTATCCTCTTTCAAAAGATTGAACAATTTCGCCCCGCCCTTTTTCTTTTTCTTGTTCAATTCCAATATGTTGTAACTTCTTCTTGCTTGAAAGCTTCCTATAAACTGAGCCTCCATCTCCAATGTTGTTCGACTCTTGGTCTTGGGAACCCCATGTATGATAGCCGGTTGCTTTGTTCCATTTACTAATTCTTCAATATCTTCCTCAGAAACCTTACAATTAATCATCATATTATCACATCTCCAATCATATTATAAGATTATAGTAAATAAAGACAGATAGAGATACCTTAAAAGCTGCTAACAGAACCTTCTTGTCAAAGCCAAGAACCATATCAGTGATACTTGAATAAGGTCCAGTTATTGGTTCCTAGATAAAAGGAAAAAAAAGTCAGAAACACCCTTTATTGAAAAAGACACAACAAATCGCAACTGTATAGTATATGTGAGTAGAAAGGAGGAGGATATACATGAAGATCATTGTCTGAATTGGCAAAGATGGCATGAATCCTAAGCTTTTGACGTTCCGTCTCGGTTTCCAAATTGCTCTGTATGAAGAAAATAGATCCAGCTTGTAATCTGTAAGCATCTCCTCGCCTTAAATCTGTACTCTTAAGCTTATCTTCCTCTGTCCACTGTAACTTGCCACTCCCTTTATAGAGGCATAACACAAAACATATAAATAGACTTTCAAACCTCACTATTTCATAACTAGAGCAATGTATATATTGGCCACTCATCAATCAACATCCTAATACAAGATTTTGAAAATCCAAACTTACCAAATCAAGAAAATATTTATTAATTTGTGAAAAAGTATATATAGATAGTTGGAGAGAATTAGGATGAGGAGGGTACCAGTGTGGACATAGAAAACCATGTCTGCATGCAAAATGACAGGAAGGAAGAGTGAATTGGGTTCCAAAGTGAAGAAGTGCAGAAGATAGGAGCCATTGATGTTATCCGTAACACGAACGGCTGATATCTCTCCATACTCGGTGCTAACCAAAGTGCTTCTCTCTTCTCTTTTCACCACATGAGATCCATCAACAATACTACTTCTACCGAGCGTTGTCAAAATGCCACACCACACACAGATTAAGAGCATACAAGAAGAATAGCAGCTTATCTTCTTCATTTTCTCGATTTGAGTTTTAATTAATGTGAGAGTGATATATGTTGAGTTGAGTTGGATTTTGAAGAGGAGTGAGGTGGCTGGCTGGGGATACGTGGCTTTTGCATGCACAAGAGCTAGTGCTACGAGGCAGCTCCTGCTCTCTCAAGCTAATTGGGCTTCTTGGAGTATTGGGCCTGCCATTGTCACTTTGGGCCTGTAGATATTGAACTTGATGTGAATTACAATTATGGGTCAAAATATATTGAGATTTTAGAAATTCTGAATCTTTTTTATAGTCAGAATCTAAACATTTATAAAACTCGTGGTTTATCATCTTTGTGAGTTAATTTGTGAGAAGACATTCCTCCATTTTTCATATTAAAAACTTTCTATCATTCATGACTAAAACCTTGTGCAATTCCTTAATTAAGGCTTGACTGTAAAAAATGACAATACTAATCAAGTATGAAAGAAGAAATATTAAATTATGAGTCAAAGAAGAAATGTTAAATTATGAGTCAAATACATTTTTTCTACTACTAAAAAATAAAAAATGCATATATTATAATATTTACTTTGTCTATTTCTTTTAATTTAGGGGTGGGAAGCGGCAAATGCATGTTAAACAAAGTTATCCTCATTTATGAGTCACCAAAAAAATATGGAGGCTTCGTCAGCTTCCGCCAGTCAGCTTCCGACACGTGGATACCTCTCCTCCCTCTCGTGTCACCCTCCAAACCCTACCTCCCTTCGCCACCATATACTTCATTTTTTTAAATATTTTTTTTAACATATATTGCTAAAAACTTTTACCAATTTACTTCTGTAACGCCTTTCTTTTTCTGAAAATTTTCGAAAAAAGATACTTATTCTCAGATAAAGTCGGTAAAAAACGACGACGCATAGGGTATAGAGATACATACTTTTACCCTTGATTCGGACTTTGCTCTTGTTGTTCAGTACAAAGTAGTTAGAACAAGTACAAGTTAACCTTAATTTGACATCTCTTAGATCTCAGGGAAAGATTGTCTGCCTCTGTGTGTATATGTAAGTATAATATCATTGCCTTCTCCGGCTGACTTGGACTCCTTTCCTTCCACCTCACTCACTCTTCACACCAGGTCACTCCTCTCTCTCTCTCTCTCTCTTGAGTTGAATGTGGAGGCGACTGCTGTTATTTAATGTTGTAGGATTTTATTTGTGGACTGGGGATTCTCTATGTGATTGGGTTTATTGAGGGAGGATTTATTGTGTTGGCTAATATATTTATAATTGTTTACCTCAATTTCGGATTCATGGGAAGTTTGTTAGCTTTTGGTGGATAATTTGAGAGAATCACTTAGATATGAGGTGTAATTGAGGGCATTCTGAATCTCATAGGACAAGTGGGAACAAATGCACATGGAAATTGTTACATATATAGATGCATGTGAAAATATAGGATGTATATTCTTGTTGTTATTGGTTAGGTTGTGATGGAAAGGCTAGAAGCATCTGATTGGTATTTTTGTGGTTTTTTTAGTGCCACTCAGACCATATGGTTGCTACTTTTGGAAAAGTGATATGATTGCTAGTTTCAGAAATGACCTTAAAATCTGTTGCTGCCCACTCTTTTTGATAGATAGATGAAACTCTTGTGGGCTCTTATCAAGGTTTACGTTTTTCTCATATGTTGATGAAATGTGGTTGTAATAATCGCTTATGATGTAATTTGGAATCTGAGGGAACTTACCAGTTTTAGATCCAAGGACGAGAAAATATTTTGGCTGCATTGTTCATGCATGTGTTACTTTATTTTTCGGACTAGGAGGCAATAAATGATGATCAATTCCCAACAACCTAGTGTCTCTTTTGGTTTTGACCCTTTACGTTTTGAATGCTTATCCACTAGCAGTCCTTTTGACTTTATTATGTATTGCGTGTGCACTAAGGATGGAAATTGATATATGGATATGAGCTCAATTTACAGCGTACGACAGAAAGAGTTAATGGGCACATGGTTGTGCATATGTAGCTTCCTTAGTGAAAGGAAATTGCATGGTATTGTTGGTTGCAGAATCTACTTAAAATTTCATTTTGGAGGAATATAGACAATTAGATATTCATTTGATTTGTCTTATTGCACCAAAAAATTTAAGCTACTGAAAATCACATTCTAGCTTATGAACAACAGGAAATTCTTCTCAGCTTGTCATCATCATCTATGTTATTATCATCACTTGTATCAGCGTATAATTTAGCACAATAAAGATATTATTAACATGGGACACCAAAAAGAAGTTACTATTGTACATATTAATACTGCAAAGCGAACTTGCAGAAAATGATATCCCTGTTATATATTGTGGCATTATCAGTTCAAATCATATATTTTATTGTTTCTAAAAGGGACTAAACAGATATCAAAGAGTGACTGCTCATTTATATCCATACAATCTTGTCCTTCATTAGACTAAAAATGTCTGACAATTTGTTCAGTCACAGAACTTCATTTGGGGCTCAGCCTTTCCAAACTCAAATATCTTCTTTCCTACAAGCGTGATAAGGTAGACAATTGAGTCTGCAATCTTACTCAAATGGGAGCTGGGGAAGAGGCCACATCCACAAAGTCTTCCAAACCTGCATCCTCAGCACAGGTATTGTTTTTGTTTCTTATGTATCTTCATTTATTCAATAACCTATGCTGTCAGGTTTTCTTTCCTATGCGTTGTTTCAACTTTTTCTTGAAACTAAATGGAATCTTTGACATTTCTTTGGTTGATTGAACATACAGGAAGTGCCAAGTATTCCTACCACTACGCCTGCATATCCTGATTGGTCAAGCTCTATGCAGGTTTTATATGCTTGTTGACAGCTTTGATTTGTTATGAAATGTGTAGATTTTTTTGCCCACTTCTAAAATAATAGCTTGCTTTAAATAATTGATAATATACTTAGTTAAAATCACTGGTCAATTTGCTTAACTCTTAGGCTCTAATATTGTTTCAGTGTATTAAACAAGATATTGAATGCTAACCATGGTTAGCTCAAAATTATTGTCCTGCAATCTTATTCTTGTCTATTCAACTAACATATAAACTGTGAAAAAAATTATTTTCAATAACTGCTTTTTTGTGATCTTTATAAATGCTTATAATATGTATTGGAAAGCTATCTAAATATACTTTAATATGAATGTAATTTGATTCCAAGATTCAAACAATTCAAAAGTTTAACAGTGGGAGAATGTAAACATGTAGCTTTTTTAGGCAGAGTTTGAAATATAAAAGGTCTCATACCCTTTGTATTAAACTTAGTAGATGTTAATTACTTAACTGTCCTTTAAATTTTATACTTAATAAGGATATTATTGGCATTACAGAAAATGAACGAAACATTCGCACTCTTATAATATATATATACACACACACTTATCTATTCCTCCACAGGCTTTTTATGGTTCTGGAGCAGCTCCGCCTTTCTTTGCATCAAATGTTGCCTCTCCCACTCCTCATCCCTTCATGTGGGGCGGCCAGGTGACTGTTCTAACGTATTGAATTGTTAGGCTTATAATAGTGTTTTTCTTATTATAGAAGCATTTTTTTTATCCTTGATGATTGGACATCTTATATTGAATTGTTTGATCATTCAGCATCCTATGATGCCACCTTATGGGACACCAGTTCCATATCCATTGTATCCTCCTGGGGGTGTCTATGCTCATCCTCACATGATTTCGGTAATCAAGATTTTTAAACCTGTTGCTATCTAATTGTTAGAATCAATTTGTAGAACTAGTTTACTAGTTGTAATTTTTGTGTTACTCAGTTTGTGTTAGTGAAAATTACATGTTCCTATCATAATTATTTTGGTTGTAGACTCCAGGTAACATACATGTTAATGCCGAATTGGATGGAAAAGCCACTGAAGTGAAGGACCGTGCTTCAAGCAAAAAAACCAAGGGGCCTTCAGGAAATCATGGGTTGATCAGTGGTAAGACCGGAGATGGTGGCAAAGCAACTTCTGGCTCTGGGAATGATGCTGGCACTCAAAGGTGAAATGAGATGTATATAATGCCTGATTCACCAATATTTTTATTTCTACATTCATTTGTCATTGATGATTTATTGTATATCATCATCCATTTAATGCTGGTTAAGTTAATATATCTGATTGTGAATTATACCTGTAAACAGTGGTGAAAGCGGTAGTGAAGGTTCAACAGATGCAACTGATGATAATAATCAGGTGTTGTTATCAGCTCATATCACGTGTACTTTTTGAATCATCTACCTGCTATGAAGTGTGCAATTTATGTCACAAAACCTGCTTTGACATGTGTGGGGAAGTTGTATTAAAGTTTGTATTGAAGAGCATCTATTCTTATATTCCAGGAATTTCCATCATCCAAGAAAGGTAGCTTTGATCAGATGCTTGCTGATGGTAAAGATTTTAATGATCATTTATATTTTGGCTTTTTTTGGACCCAAATTATGAGATTATTTTTGCCTTTGAAATATCAGGTGCAAATGCACAGAACTGTTCTATTCCAGCTAATTTCCAGACTTCAGTTCCTGGAAATCCTGTAGTTTCTGTGCCTGCAACTAATCTGAATATTGGAATGGATTTGTGGAATGCATCTCCTGCTGGTTCTGGGGCTATGAAATTGCGCCCAAGTACTACTGGTGTCTCTCCATCTGGCATGATGAATGATCAATGGGTTCAAGTAAGCTGTCTTTCACTCACATGTACCTTATGCCACGGTCTGTTTTATTCTATCCAGCTGCTCATAGTTTTTAAAATCTTTTCATTTCGCCGAGCTGCTCATAGATTTCTTGATGACTTTCCATTATTATCCACAAGGTTTTCTCTTATTCATTCTGCTTTTGTGTTCTGTTTGAGGTGTGTTGGTGATTGCTGAAGCATCAACTGTTAATTTTGTCTATACGAATTAACTTTTTTCTTTTAAAGTGATTAGAATAAAAGCAGAGACGGCACACTTACTTAGATGACTTAATGGGAGACACTTTCCAGGGTTCTGCATTGTTAGATCACTGGGTTGGGATTGAAAAAATTAAACTTCATTAAAGAATAGATTTTCTTCTATTAACTTGATGTTTTGGCAGAGTAAAATGAAGGGGGATTTGAATGGTTAGCTTTGACGCAGGCCTGGCCTGAAGCACGTGAACAAAGCCATGGGAACAAACAAGATTCCATTACATGAAAGAATATTGGTGTAATTTGAGTGCGGGCAGTGCAGGCTAATTTTTATAATTACTTGTTGAGTTATTATTCTTTTTGCTCACAAATTGTGCCCTAGTATTGAATCTCTCCATGTTAAATTTACACTTTTTTTCTTTTTAATTATTATTTTTATTTCTCTTTCATTATCCTAATGGAAATGGATATTGTTGGAACGTTACAATAGCAAGGCTTTTGAATTGTAATGTTTTGTGTTATGAAACTGACTTCTTTCGAATACATAAATTGATAAAAGTGTTAAGATGAAGGATATGAGGGCAACTTCAACTACTTGATTCTGAAATGAAATAACTTCGATGTTTCAGGATGATCGTGAATTAAAAAAGCAAAAAAGAAAGCAATCTAATCGGGAGTCTGCCCGGAGGTCAAGATTACGCAAGCAGGTATTCATATATTGACTTTTATTGTAATTGCACTTCCTCTTTATATTCCTTAACTAGTCTTACCTTATAAGTCGTTTTTAATGAGAAATATTCCAATTAAGAGTTTACATGTAGCAAGAGGAATATAATATTGGCTAATTTTTTTATTATTTCCCTAATCCTTTCAGTTACACTACCTGGTACTTATAGTTCCAAATTAGTAAATTCACTTTAGTTTGCATTCCATTCGTTCAATGGAAATTGTGGTGGAGGCTCAGAAATCGGAGGAACATTGGGACTGACTCCGTTTTTTGTTGGATTGATTTGATTGTTGAATTTAGTCTGGCATATTATGATCGACTGTAATGTATTTGTCTCTTTTTAAGTCACTCAAATATAAATAATCGCCGAACAAAAGGCTTATCAAATATTTTGGTTCATTTCTCACAGCTAAAAACCGAGAAATTGATTTTAAACGTTATAGATAAATTATTATTCTCTGTAATGATCTATGTTTTCAGGCTGAGTGTGAAGAGCTACAACATAGGGTGGAGACACTGAATAATGAGAATCGTACTCTTAGAGATGAACTGCAGAGGCTTTCAGAGGAATGTGAGAAACTCACATCTAAAAATGACTCCATAAAGGTTCTCTCCCCCCCCCCCCCTTTCCCCCTTCAGCCTTGCTGTGTATTATGACGTTGTCACCGTATAATTCAACAAAGAAACCTAAGTTGTCCATTACATCTGCTCTTAACAGGAGGAGTTAACAAGGTTATGTGGTCCAGACGCTGTATCTAAATTAGAGAATAGCAACCCTGCCGTTCAATCTCCTGGGGAAGAAGGTAACTGCTAGAAGTGGCCTTAGAGTAGATTATATGCTTTTTTTTGCAGCCAGGCAAAGATTGGCAACTTCTCGATAAACTTATTTTTAGGTTCAGTGAGGTGAAGAGTGTCTATTGTGCATACTAATATATAGCATGTAACCCTTTCAGAACTGTTGTAGCATAGCATTAATTTGTGACAAGTCTAAAAGTGTTGAGAATCTGATTCTATGTTTTCATCTTCAAGTCAATGATGAAGAGATTATTCTTTGCTCAAAGGTAAAACAGTCTGTATGAATTTACAGTGTGATGCTCTAACACAAACAGAACCCCCCTTCCAATTGGAATGATATTATTGGGGTAACAGTCAATTATGCGACACAGAGGCTGCAGCGGATATATTAAGGAAATATTGGTTTATCTGAGTAGCCTTTGTCATCCAATGTGCAGCTTCTTTCTATTTCAACTTCATTTCTTATTGTGTCCAAAAAAAACCTTTCATCAAAGAATTAATGGAATTCCTTGTCAGATCATTGAAATACTCCTTCAGTGAGTAAACTACTACTACTATTATTATTATTAGTACTACTACTACTATCTTTGCCACACTAGAAAAATCTATTATTATTATTATTATTATTATTATTATTATTATTATTATTATTATTATTATTATTATTATTATTATTATTACTACAACTACTCGACTTTATATTAAGTCATGAATATCCTAGATTAATGCTAATTGCTAAGGGCACCCATAACAATGGGGTTAATCACAACGATTGCATAATCTGAAAGTAATCATTTTTTAAAAATGCAAACTCACATCAATTTAATATTAATAATTACACCAAAACTTATATGCACCAGGGGTATGGATCTAAATCCGTGCCCCCAATCCGATTCGGAGCTTGGGCCGTTTTCACGTGCATCCACATCATAGTTGGTGTGCATCGCGCACCATCTGAATTTTTATATTTTAAAGTATCACACATTTACTCTTAAGGTATCACACTATTAAGTCTTAAGGTATCACATTGTTACCCTTCAGGTATTACTGTAAAAACAACATTGCTTTTTTTTTTTCCTTTTCTCTCATTCTTCTTCTTAATCTCTTTTCTTATCAATTTGCTATTCTTCTTATTTGTTTTGTACATTCTTCTTCTTCTCTATCTTCTTGTTCTTACTCTTCTTCAAATCTCCAAGGAGTCATTTATGAGGTTTTTTCTTCCTCCTCTTCTCTTTTACTCATTTTCATAGATTTAGATAATTGATTTCAAATCAAAATTTATTACAATAATTTTAAAACATTGAAAATTAATTATTTCAATCAATATAAAACATGATTTGCAGATTTTGAGGAAGGAGATGATGAAACATTTGAAATTTTAAGATTTTCAATGGATATTAATTGTATGCTCTTAAGGTATTACATAAACACCTTATAGGTATTACACATGTTCATTTCAAGTATCACATACATACCTTAAAGGTATTACACATGTTCCTTTCAAGTATTATATAAAATAGGTATTAGTATTACATAAGTACCTTATAGGTATTAAACATGTTTTTTTCAAGTATTACACATGTTCATTTTAGGTATTATATAAGTATTTTATAGGGTATTACAGATGTTTTTTTTCAAGTATTACATAGATACGTTACAGGTATTACACATGTTTCTTTCAAGTATTACTTAAAGAGTGAGACTTGTGTGTAACTGTTGTATGGATCTTAGATCCATACAACATGGGTCGGGTCGGGCTGAATCCGACCCGAATCCGTACATTTTTTTTTTAATCCTGACATTTATGTTGCGTTAGTCATACCTTTATATTATATTAAGTATACCTTTATATTATGTTAAGTATACCTTTATGTAACAATTTAGTTTTAAAAAAAAAACCCTAATTTTGGCAAAAAAATCTTAATTTTGACGAAAAAATTATAATTTCAGCACAAAAAAACCCTAATTTGTACATACAGTAAAAACTCCATACAGTCATATCTGTAACACCCGTAAAATAATAATAGAAATAATAATAAATTAATAATTTAAAGGTTGTTAGATTTATAAAAAGAAATTGTATCAATCTTATGTAATGTAGGATTTTAGTTATGATGAATCTAATTTGAATTATAAGTTAAATCTTATTAGACTTCTTTTAGTATGAGCCCAAGAAGAATTCATTAGTATGATCCCAAAAGATTAGGAGGCCCATTACCTTATTATTAGGTTTAGAATTCATAAACCTAAACATATAAATAAGAGAAAAACTAGTACGCTAGGGTTAGGATTCTCAACTTTCTTAGAGAAGGTACGTGTTTTTCTTTTCTCATAATTTAGCTTTCATGTCAAACCTAGAGAAATTTATCTAATCCTTGTTTATATGATAAATTTAAATGATATCTTGAGTTAGAATACAATTAATTTAAGTAAACATGTTATCTTCAATAATTCCAAACTCTAGAATGGTTAGTCAATTATTTGAATTCGTAGTTAGACACAAATTTCAGATTAATCGGAGTTGAAACCGATTTAAAATAATTTTTTTTATTCCTTCAGTCCAAAAATCGATATGTTCACGTTTCTGATTTAGACGTTTTAAAATAAATACTTACAGACTTTATAATTTTATAAAATTTTAATATGTTATATTTTACTGTAACGTTGGTCTTCTGTAAAAATTTCATGTCAATTGGAGTTATATTTTATTTTATATAAATTTTATATTACTGACTTTCGGAATTCAACAGCTTTAGTATTGCAGTTTTAAAAATTTAAAACTATTATTTATATACTTTCAAATTTTATAATATTTTACCAGGTTATATATTATCAGGGTTTTGATCTACAGTAAAAATTTCAAATTAATTCGATAGGTATTTCATTCAAAAATTAATTTTCTTTTTCTGTTTTGGAAGGATTCACGATATACACTTTCTGATTTACGAGATTAATACTCATAGTTAAACATCTTCAAATTCTTTGAATTTTGGATATGTTACAGATTCACATGTCTTTTATCTTCTGGAAAATTGTCAGAATAAAAGAGTTTATATTTCTTAGTATATTAATTTTCTTTTACAGCTCTACAGAATTTACTGTTTCTGAAAATTAAGTTTCAAAAATTATAAATCTGTGGTTATACTATTTGAATCTTTGTGAAATTTATAAATGTTATTTATTTAATAACCTGGATTCCATGTTTAAAATTTAAGATCATTTTATCTTATACTTTTTAAGAAAATAAATACTTCAATGCTTAACTAGAGTTTTCCTAAAATCTTCCAACTTAGGATTCATGTCTTATTTCTTCAAAAATTTTAAGAAGTTCTTATTTACCCTCTAAGGTGTTCTAAGACAATTTTAGAGATTTAATTTAATTAAAATAATTATTGAGGTTTTCTTTAGACCTTTAGGTATTAAGTTAGTGTATGTTTTCGTTATGGATGAATAGGTGTCGAGGAAGGTGTAGCTCGCGAGGAATAGGATTGCATTCACTTTCATTCCGCTCAAGGTTTTTAACTTTTAAGGTGGGGATTCTTTTCATATATGTTTGTCTTTATTAAATATGTTATGTGGAAGTGATTGATGAATTGATGCAATGTGTCATGAGAAAATTTTTATGAAAATGCTTGCTATGATCTATTGATCTGTGCATGAGGCTTGCTGTGATCTATGATCTATGCATGAGAATTAGCCAGGGACGTAAGAGGTTCAAGGATCAAAAGTTAGATTCTCGGGTATGCCCGCCGTGCTCAGAATTGATTGGCCAATCCCAAGATAAGAAAATGTTTATTTGCTTGACAGTTGTGTTATTTGTCTTGCTTTTGCCTGATGCCTTTAATCTTGACAAGCATGTCCCCACTGAGCTAGTGTTTGCTCACCCCTTTATGAAAATCTAAAATTTCAGAGTAATGGCATGGACGTGGAATGGAGTGGATGAGCGGTGGCTAGAGTTATTTTACTTGCTTTATTTTAAGCCATTTATTTCAAAAAAAAAAAAAGACTAAATGTTTCCATCTTCAATTTGCTTTAGCGTGACTTACTTCATTTTTGATGAGATCTTCTGATGAAACCATTGTTGGATTCGAGCTATTTTTAAAATATTCTTATGGTCTTGATTTTATTACTCGAACTTCTATTTTAAAATATTTACATATTTAATTTTCCGCTGCAAGAATATTAATTTTATAAAAAAAAAGGGGGGGCTAAGAAAAATTGGGATGTTACAATATTGTTGGGACGGGGAAAAATATTACTATACGGAGTTATTCTTATATAGAGTTTTACAAATTTTTTTTTTTCGTATAAAAAATAATATAAATATAAAAATAACATATACATTGTATATTATCTATCTCACAAGTTCATGTAACTAATTTAATAGTTTTGACTAAGAAATTTAAATACATACACTTGAGTTAAATCAAAACATGAATTTAGGGACTATAAGCTTTGACAATTTAAATACATACACTTGAGTCGCAAATTGAAGGATCAAGTATTGATCTATAAAATTAAGTCGATGTCACAATCGACTATAGATAAATATTTTAAGTCATCTTAAACACGTTATTGATTTTGATAAACAAAAATATAATTAATAAATATTTTTATAATATATTAATCATTTATTCCTATATAGAGGTATAAATCCTTAAGACGGGACTTGAAAAATGTATGACTTATGACAATGTGGAGTTTATTCTTATTTATAACTACTCCCAAGTTGGGACTTGAACTTTTTATTACTATAGAGAGTTTATTCCTATATAGAGTATTACTATAGAGAGTTTTTACTGTATATACCTTTATATAAATATTACGTATACCTTTAATTAATATTAATCATACTTTTATATAATACATAAAGGTACAACTAACATAATTAAAAGGTATGACTAATATAACATAAAGGTATGTTTAACATAATATAAATGTATGTTTAACATAACATTATAACCCTAAAGGTATGCTTAACATAACATAAAATCATAAAGGTATGCTTAACGTTGCATAAAGGTATGATTAACATAATATAAAAGGCTTGCATAAAGCTATGCTTAATATAATACAAAAAGCCCTAAAGGTATGACTAACATAACATAAAAATATACTTAACATAACGTAAAGGTTTAGCACCTGAAGCTAATTTTGGGTGGGTTTGAGAGCACTCACCTAGGCGCGTGGGGGTACGTGCGCACGCATGGAGGGCGGGTCGGGTCAGGTGTACGGATCCTAGATCCGTACACTAGTTGTATAAAAGTTTTTGTGTTACTTAAATGCATTACATGTATTACACATGTTCCTTTCAAGTATTACTTAAATACATTACATGTATTACACATGTTCATTTCAAGTATTACATAAACACATATTCCGTTCAAGGTATTACATATTTACCTTACAAGTATTACATAGGTCCCTTTCAGGTATCACAATTTTTGTTTTATTTAAATTAAATTTATACCTTAGTAGGCCAATGTGGAATTACCAGTTAAATAACAAAGGTCCTGCACCTCTTCACAAGCGAAAATAAAACAGAAAATTTAAAACTAAATCAAGAAATCCAATCTCTTCACAAGCGAAAAGAAGACACAGAATTTAAAACTAAATCAAGAATTTCAAATAGAGAAAAATCCAATAATAAAAATAAAAATAAAGGAAAACAAGAGGAAATGAAAATGGAGGCTCAGATTTATGGTAGAGAAGAGATAGCAAGAAGCGGCAATGCCATTGCTGTGAATTTACCGGTTGCATCTGACCTAGTCCGATTCAGATGCCATCCGGATCGTCCCTCCAAGACACCGGTTGATATCTCAATACCCAATTCAAAAGCTCAGAAAACTCAACTATTATCGTCACAACCTCGTAGAGAGAGAGAGAGAAAGTAATTTTTTAGGACGACGACGAAGATAGTATGCTGTTGTTAATTATCAATTCAAGGGCTATTAATTATTTAGAGAAATCATTGAGTTTTCAAAGAGGAAATTAGAGAAGAGAGAAATACAGGAAAAAAAAGAAGAAGAAGAACGATAGGGCAGCGCTAGAGAGAAAGAGAGAATAAAAAAAATTATATATATAATGCATAGGATCCGGGTCTGGAGATCCGTGCCCCCAGAACACATAAGTGCTTCTCTAATAATTATTATGTGTGAGGCTTATTATCTACTAACACATATTTTTTTTTATCTTTACATCAATTGAAAGTCAATTATAATTCTTTTACAATTTTTCAATAATGAATTATTGAAAATAGATTTTAGATTAATTCAACAAAAACAATTTAACAATCTTTATTTTATAAAATATACATTAGTTAATTTAAATAAAACTGATTTTAACTACCCCAAATATATATTAATAAAAAAATAATTAATTAGTTTCCTAAAAGATAATTTTATGTGTATTATAAATAATTTTTTTATATTATATAATATGACCATAACATAAATATTAACCAAAGTAAATTTGAAAATTCCCACGTTGAAAATAAATTGTTAGAAAAAGCATAACATTGAAATTGGAAAAAAAAATTAATCAAGAAGAAATTTGAAAATACAAAAAAAATTTCAATACACAAATGAATTAGAAAAAAAGAAGGGATATCAACCCAATTTACCACAAAAAATATTAAGTATGACAAAAAATTTCACCAAAAATAAAATTGGTATTTTTTTACCATAAAAAATAAAAGTATGATACTTTATACCATTAAATATAAAATTAGGGCAAAAAATACCACATTTTTTGATTGACTTTGATGACCACAATTATTACCCAATAATAACATTGGTCAAAGGGAATCTTGGTTAAAAAAGTGCTTTCTCTCACCTCCACCCCAACCCCCAAACCCAAACCCTTCCCTTTCGAATTGAACAACCTCCTTTAACCTCCATTTTCACCTTCTTGGCAACTAAAAAATTCACCTCATATTTCACGTTTAAATCTTCGATTTTTTGCTGAAAATCCACGTTTAAGACGAAGATGTCAAACCAAGAAGGAGAGGTTAGTGATTTATCCCTCGTTTTTTCAGAAAATTGTTGAAATTAAGGTTCGAATTTGTTGAAATTTCTTGAGAATTTTTTGAAATTTTGTTGAATTTGTTGGAAAAATGTCTTAATACTTCGAATTTGTTGAGTATTAGTTGAACAAACGGAGGGTTAAACGTCAATTTCAAATCCCGTTGAACCCTAAATTATTTAGGGATTAGGTTTAATTTCTTTTCATATATGCTTGAATTCATGTTTGGAATGGTTAAACGGGTTTAAATTTTAATTTGATAGGGTTAATTTGTTTGAATATGTGTTTGAATTGATGTTTGAAAGGGTTAAACGGGCATGATCGACGTTTGATATTATAAATTTTGATTTTATAGTGTTAAACGTGAATAAATTGAAAAATCACGTTTAACACTGTAATTTTAGTGTTAAACGTGAATATCCATATTCACGTTTAGGCCCAGTCACCCGTTGCGCACGTCCGTGCACTGCGCCCTTGTTTTAAAAATCCCGTTTTAAAATTTTAATAATTATAATTGGACAATTAAATAACATATTTGAATAATCCCCCTTTAATAAATATTTTTAATCTCCGTTTAATAATCAACACGTAATAAAAATAATTTCTTAATCCATCTTATATAATAGATACATAATTTGAATAACTAATTTAATAATCCCAATTTCATAATTAAAGTAACATAATATCCTAATCGAATTTAAATATTTTTAGTAATTTTTATAATCTCCGTTTAATAATCAACACTTAATGCGAAATAATTTCCTAATCCTTCACAAATATTATGTAGATTCTAAAAAATAATCCTCTTTAATAATCCCCATTTCATAATTATAGCAACATAATTTCCTAATCCCGTTAAGAAATTTTATTCCATTTTTTATAGTCTTCTTTTAATAATCAATACTTAATTGAAAAATAATTTTTTAATACATCTTAAATAGTAGATAGATAACTTTAATAATCCACTTTGATAATAGGGATTTTGGTCGGTTTACACATATGAGCGCGGATCCGTATGACTTTAAGAAAACGGTACACTAATTTCACCACATCGTTGACTTTGCTCATCCATAATGACGTAGTGTTCTAGATATTCGGAATAAGATGATCCAACTCTAGAAGGTGTATTTTCCGGTTCGGGGGACAAGGCAACATCGGATTGTCCAAAGTTCAACCTCGTCAGAGTAACAAAAACAACAAGAACTCCATCAATATTTGACAATATTCGTTGCAAAACTTCTGTATTTTTTATTTTTATCTTCCTCAATCTTCCTCCAAATTCGAGTAGTGAGTGAATCATATAACCCCACTGCGTCATGTCGGCACCCACAACTTCATGAATGGAAGACATTAAATCAAATAGGGTTCGTTCATGAAGGTGAATGACCTCTTCAAAATCGTTGGTGTATTCTAAACCTTCCCAGTAGCCACCGTACCATACAATAACTTCAATAGTCATATTTTTGTGGGTACTGCAAAAAAAAAAAAAAATTCGTCAGAATCATGAAACACATAATAAATAACAAATAAAATAAAAAAACAACTAAACTAGATTTTCAACATAAAAAAATTAATTATTTAAGTCATAAATCAAATATCAATAACTAATGTTGGTTTAACTTATAAACTAATGTTAAAATAATCACAATCTTCATATGACTTATAATTCTCAATAACTAATATACTTGCAACGTAATACACTTATATTATTATAACTAAATAATAATAATTTGTCACTATATCATCCCGTGATTATTTTAAAAAAATATTTTAATATACACACGAAGATTATAACAATTGTAACTAAACAGTAGGCACATAATAATTTTCCTTATCAACAAAATAAATAAATAATATTGGATTTTCCATCTAACAAATGATAAATCATTTTCAAATGAAATTAAATGTATAACAAAATTAATTAACCTAATAAATAAAAATATTTCCTTATTAACAGAATTAATAAAATTTTAAGTTGTTTTAATTAATAAAGTCCGATTATTCAAATGTGCACGCGCGACGGGTGACGGGAGCGCGGCGCGCGCACGACTGTCAACGGGGGCACTGGGCGCGGAGGTGCGCGCGCGACGGGTGACGAGGGTGCGACTGGGGCGCGCGCGATAGAGGCCTACACGTGATTTTGGAAATTCACGTTTAACAATTTATTTATAGTGTTAAGCGTGATTAAATTGAATAATCATGTTTAACACTATAAATTTCAACAAAATGAATAATTAATAGTGTATTTTCCTTCCAAAAATTATAAATCATTTTTAAATAAAATTAAATCTATAACAAAATTAATTAACCAATAAATTAAAATATTTCTTTATTCACAGAATTAATAAATTGTTAAGGGGGATTACTAAAATTCTTAAATGGGGATTATTAAATTATGTTGTTTTAATTAATAAAGTCCGATTATTCAAATGTGCGTGTGCGACGGGTGACGGGGGCGCACGGGGGACAGGCGTTGGGTGATGGAGGCTCGTGTGCGCGACGGGTGACGGGGGCACGCGCAGCGGTCGATGGTTGACGGGGGCGCGCGCGCCGGGCGACGGGTGACTGGTTAACGCTGACTGAATCGAAATTTATAGTGTTAAACATGATTATTCAATTTAATCACATTTAACACTACAATTGCTACTGTTAAACGTTATTATTCACAATAATCACGTTTAACACCATAAAAATAGAAATTTATAGTTTAAACATCGATTATGCCCTTTTAACCCTTTCAAACATGAATTCACGAACATATTCAAACAAATTAACTCTATGAAATGCGAAATTAAACCCGTTTAACCATTCCAAACATGAATTCAAGCATATATGAAAACAAATTAAACCTAATCCCTAAAAAAATAGGGTTAAATGAGGATTATTAACTATTAAACATAACTTTCTTATTTCAACAATAATTCTTCCAATCTTCAAAGAGCGAAAATATTAGAAATTTTTTTCAGATAATTTGTTCTTCAAAATGTTGTATGATAATTTCGTACTGAAATTATCAACCTATATAGATGAAGAATACACAGAAAAATTACATGTGAATTCACAGTAAATACTGAGAAGAAAAAAAATAAAAAAATTGATGTAATAGTAACTCATAGTTGCAAAATCAAATTAATCTACGTGCATGGACAAATGCAATGAACACAACAATAAATAATGAGAAAAAAAAAACAAAAAATTTGGTGTAATAGTTGCATGGCCAAATTAATTGTTGCAACCCTATTACTACACATGCCCTCTTATCCATTGTTCCAAAAAAAAAAAAAATTAATGAGGAAATGTCCTTCCACTTGACCAAAAAAAATTAAAATATATTAATTGTTATTTCATCCAAGTTGACTTTGACAAAAATTGTGGTAGGAAATGACATACTATTATATTTTGTGATATAAAAGTTCACACTATTATATATTATGATAATTTGGATAAATGATTATATTTTTCATGGTAAAATGAATATTTTCCGGGGGAAATACAATTTTAAAAGGAAAATTACTTAAAGAAATAGGAAACAAAGAAAAAAAGAAAAAAAAATTGAATGGCAGCGCAGGACGAAGCGCGTCGGCCATACCCATTTTCCGCCTTAACGCGTGCTCCGAACATCCCCATTCTATTGGTCGGTGACTCTCACTATTCCCAAGTGCGTTGAATGACACATTATTTGAGGACTTATGGTAAAAAGGGATCGGACTTGGGACCGATTTGCAGTTGAAATAGTTGAATTGCAATTCCAGTACTTATGGTAAAAAAGGATCGGATTTGGGACCGATTTGCGGTTGAACTAGTTGAATCGACCAATTTGATCCCACAGTCTGGGTGAAACTTTTTGGATCTAGAACCGGTTCGTGGTTGAACTAATTGGATCGATCAGTTCGATACCACAAATCCTGAATGAAACTTTACACACCCCAATATTTATTAAACACACCATTTCTTTTTATATGAAAGATATAAAATATAATTTTTGGGGTGTGTATCCCCATCCTTATTATTGTTATTATTGGATTTCTGGACATTTTTTTATTTCCGAAATTGTTTTTATTGTTGTTTAATTAATTTCAAGATTCTTACATAAAATGTATTAAATTTGGATTTACTTTTTTTTTTTTGGGTAAAATATAGAATTGTTGATTCTATAAAATGTATTAATTTCAAGTGGTATTGAAGGTTTAAAATGTTTGCAAACTTTTCTTCTCAAAGTGTGGACTTTCTTCTGCATGATATTAACTGAGATCATTAAGAGTCAATTTCTTCTTTTAATAGTTGTAATTGACTTTAAAAAGATTAAATTGTGCAAAATAAGGATCAAATGCCGAGTAAGTCCTCAAACACAAATGAGGTATTTGCATGATGCATTGTTTATATTTGCCCTATAAATACTTCATTGAGATCAAATTTGAAAAAAAAATGTATTTGTCTCAATGTTATCTTTTTCCACAAAACGTTGCTCAATATAACTAAGGTATTCATTGAACGGGTGATTTCCTCAGATGATGAACCATGCAAAGACTTTAGAAATATTATGCTTAATAAACATTATACTAACTCGATTTGAATCTTCACATTTCTCAAAATTTTCCACTTTCGTTAGGAAACTTTCAATCATCAAAGTAGCAGATTGTTCTACCCTTATTGCATTCTCAAGATTCCTACAACCTAAAGTGATTACAATATTAATTGCATTTCCATTTCTTAAAGTTTGACCCATTATACATGTTAATTTTGCGAAATTCCAAAGTAGCAGACATTATAGCTCAATAGAGAATAAACAAATCAAAATTAATGTCATGCTCCATTAAATTAATTATATAATCATTCATTAAATTCAAATATGATTGCAACATTTGGAGGCATCGTGCACAACATAAATATCAAATATTCTTTAGATAACAATAATAATCATGAGATAGTCTTCCTAATTTGGACAGTCACATGAAAACCTTCCAATCTTCACATATTTACTACTAAAAGTGTTACAAAGAAAGTGTCGGAGAAAAAAGAAAGATACATTATGTGTCCGGAAATGAAAGAGATTTAAGTCACTTAACCAAAGACAAGATAAGGGGAGAGCAATTAGTCTAACTTCTTAAGTTTAAGTAATCAAGATATTGAACAAGATACATTGTGTATTTTTGGTTCAAGTATTAATTTTTATTTGGGTCGATTAATACTCACAGGGATATACACATACACCATCATTCTAATACTTTCAATGAAAAAATCTGCACAAGAGATCATTCTAATACTTTTGTGTGTATTAGGTAATACTTTTCTATATTTCAAGTAATACTTTGTATTATATTATTTATTATATATGCAAAATACAAAACTATTACATGATACATAGAAAAGTATTACATAATATACACAAAAGTATTACATGTTGCATGGGAAGAAGAGAGCACCTGGAAGCCCTAGAATCCGCGTGTTTTTTAAGACCCGACCCGACCCAATTCGGATCATATATCCTATAATACAAAAGTATTACCTAATACACATAAAAGTATTACCTGATACACATAAAAGTATTACATATTTTTTTATAGTCTGACTCAACTCAAAACAAAAGTATTACCTGATATACATAAAAGTATTACCTGATACACATAAAAGTATTACATATTTTTCGTATGGTCCAACTCAACTCAAAACACATCTTATAATACAAAGTATTACCTAATATATAGAAAAATATTACATAATTTCTTATGTTCGATCCGACCCGACCCATCTCACAATATGAGATTTATGAGACGGTCTCATCCAAGACTTTGCCCAAGTAAATAGTCATTTCTTTTAGCCAACTTATAAATAGATTTGTGTAGAAATATGTAGAAAGTGTGTACAAGGTTCTAAAGAGTTTTTAGGAGTTTGTTGTAGAGGTAGAGAATTATTTTCGCTTTTTTGTCAACTATTTATAGTCATTGGATAAAGTTAATCTCTCTCATCCACTAGAGGAGTGGTACAGTATAAATAGGTAAGCACGATTCATTTAGAATTCATTCCTCCCCATAGCCAAATATTCTTAGCACTACAAGAAAAATCATTGTTGTAGCCTAAGCAATTTTTCATGAATAAATCATTATGGTAACCAATATTCTTAGCACTACAACAAACCAATATTCTTAGCACTACAACAAAATTTAGCCTAATACAATGCTTGCTTTCTAACTTAATTTAAATTGAAAAAAAAATTAATTAAATTAAAATTATACTTAATTAATTGAAAAGGATCGGAATTCCCAACTCGAAAACCTAAGCCCAAGCACCAGTCCTGTCTTTTCTCCCATACCCAATCCTCCCTTCTCTAGCTCCAGTCTTCTCTTTTCTGCCATACCCAATCCTCCCTTCTCTTGCAGTCCTTTCTCCTCTTCTCTAGCTCCAGTCTTCTCTTTTCTGCCATACCCAATCCTCTTGCCGTCTCTCTTTTTCTCGCCACACCCAATCCTCACTTCTCTAGCTCTCCGTTCTCAACTTTGCTGCTTTTACTAAATTTATATAATTTTTTTTGGTTATGTTTGTGTTTACGAGCTCTGTGTGGAAGTGTAGTTTGAATTGATTTTGAGGTTATATTTATCTTTGGAGCTCAAATCTCCAATTTGAAATTTTGAATGTTTTGCATAAATTTGAGGATGAGTTTTGATTTGAAAATTAAAAAAACCCGTCAATTTAGGACCGAATTCGATATTTTCTTCGAGAGAGATGAGGAAGGAGTGAATGGAATAAAATTGATTCATACAAAAAAGATTGTCTATTGATTCTGTATTTATATGATAAATGGAAGGAATAATGATAGAATTAGATCGATTCCTGAAATGTCTTTTTAGATATTCCTCAATGTCCTGCCATTCTAAATGGAAGGAATAATGATAGAATCTGATCGATTCCTGAAATGTCTTTTTAGATATTTCTCAATGTCCAGCCATTCGCAGAACGTGAGAAGCAGAAGCTTAACTTTCGGTAATATTTTGTGTCAGGAGTTCTTTTCACACTCAGTTTATTTTATTTGTTCTTTTTGTAACATTAAAACAAAAGACAATGTTAAGAGGAAAAGATGAAAATATATATAATTTGAAGGTTTGGGAGTATTTAAAAAAAATTCTAATGGTATATTAGGTAATGGGGTTGAAAAGATGAGAATCTATTGAAATTTGAATGAATATTTTTGTGTCGCATATTGTGCTGATTTACTAGATAATTTGAGGATTTGAATTTCGAGAATGGATTCATGGTAATTTTGGGCAAAAGTGTGAATATTGATTAACTTGTTAAATGAGTTTGATTTGGTGGTCATTCCTTACTAAACTTGCTTAGTTGATGTATAATTGACTTTGATTTTGTGGGGCAGGCAGCAGACATTTTTTGTCGTATGATTCGAAAATTCAAATTTTAAATCTGCTTTGATTCCAAGCATCAACGGCCTTAAGTCCAACCTTCCCGTTTGTCGAAATGATTGTGAGAATAACGACAAGTATAGGTGCTCACATGATCCAAACAATCGGTTCGAAAATCTATGGAGATGTAAAACCGATATCGTTGTAAATTTTGATTTCAATTCCGATTTATAAATCGATTCCGATTAACCTTTGGTTTGGTAGTTCCTTTTTTTTAATTTTAATTTTTTTAAAAATTAAATTTACATATAAATATTTACAAAAACTCATATGTAACCAAAGATGTGCGATGGTATCGTGCATGGTCGTGTCTTGGACATAGACGATTGTCACGATCGTGCGCGACAATAATATATAAGTATGTCTTCACATATAAATATGTGATTTTTTTTCCTCACGCAAGGCGAACTCTGTGCGACAACCGAACGTGTGTGTAGCGCATGGTCATGTTTCAGGATACGGTCCAACTGTGTACGACAACCCAACGACATGTATGTGGCGCATGATCATGTTCCAAAGCACACCATGCGCGACATAGATATGTATTTTTTAGCTATAAATATGCCTTTGAAAGCTATAAGTATGTATTTTTATTTATTGTGCATGGTCAACTGTGTCACAGAACACGATCGTTTGTGGTTCCGTCGCATGTGAGACGGTTTCACAAGAGACCAACTCATGAATATTACAAAATAACAATTTTGTTTGAGTTAATAATTTGATACAAATTAAAAATATAACTTACATTTACAAGTTACAACAACGCAATATTACAACTTACAAGTTACACTTAAAAAATTAGATATTATAATTTAAATACAACGAAATACAAATTATATACCTAAAAAATTACAAATATAATATAAATAAAAAATAATAATCAATACAACTTAAAATGTAAGAGTAAAATAACATAAATACATAATATTATTTATATATATTATAATATTTTATAAAAAAAAAAAACAGTCGGTTCAAACTACTGGTTTCTCAATTTAAAGTTACCCTACATTGAAACCGAACAATGTAACAATGGTTCACGGTTTCGGTTTTGAGTCGAAATAAGGTCAATGATTTTTCGAATCGTTTACCTTATTTTGATGCAGGTTCGAGTTCAGTTATTTAAACCACTTGATCATGTCTAGTGACAAGTGAATCAAATCGAAGTATTTCTAGGCATCATTGATTTGTTTAATCTAGAATTGGATTCTGAACAAACTATTTGGCCTATTTTGTCATCGAAATATAATTGGGAAGAAATTACAACATAACTTGAAGATTATTAATATTTAATCCTCTCTTTCTTGCAAACTATACATTGTATGCAATTTTGTATTATTGTATATTGGTATTGTTTGTTCCTTATTGCTAAGAACTTATGGAGTTTATTTTTAATTTTCAAGTTATGTGATCAAAGGAAGAGTAGTTGAGGGCGGGGTTATAAGATGATAAATATAATATGTTTGAGTTGTAATGTCATATAGTTTAGGATTTTTTTGTTAGGCTTTGAGTAAAAGTGATTCCTGTCTTTATTGGGTCAATTTAGAGTGACCTTATTTTGGTATTGAAGGTTTGGCAGTTGGGAGGATTAACCTTAATTTAAATGCAATAAATGAGTTTAATAAAAATAAATAAATTAAGAGGTATAAGGTAAATTGGTTTGTTCTTTCATCTATTTCCTTTAAGTAAGTTGCACTTGGTTTGATGTTAATACTGTGACAAAAGTACAAGACTCAATTATTAGGGATCTTCAAATTCTTCAAATGCTTATAATTGTTGGAAAATTGGTTGTAAAAAGTGGTGGATGACACTACTTTGACCAATAGATAAGTGGCTAAATGTTAATCCTTTTAAGGATCGGATACCAAAAGATTAAACTACATTTGGAGTAGATAATCTAGGCATTTTGAATCACTCAATAGATAATTTAGGCATTTTGAATCACTCAAAACCAATTTTTGTTGAGTGAAAAATTAAGTATTCAAATTTTCCACTTGAAATGAGAATGTGAAGGTCTTGAGTGCGGGAAATAAGTTTAATTATCTCACATAGGAAAATGAACCTTATAAATGCAAGTATTAAAGAAGTCATGTGAAGTGGCTTAGTAATTAATACACTCTTCGAGTGGTATGCTTGTGCAACACACACACGCGGCTAGGCTCGGCATGGCCCGACCCTATCCCGACCCGACCTCGGCCTTGGTCCTTGGCAATTGGACGTTGGACTAGACTTGGACAGATGAAGCTCGGGTTTGGCAATTGGACGTTGGGCTGGACATGGACCGATGGGGCTCGGGTTTTTCCCGACCCGCTATTGTGGTTGCTGCATTGCAGGTCCCGGTTGTGGATACAACTTGCTGTATTTCAACCCCGATCGTGGATGCAGCAACAGTCGAGTTGAGAAAGGCCACGACCGTGGATACAACAACAATCGAGTTGAGGAAGGCCTCTATCCTTAACCGATTGTAGATGCAGCAACAGTCGAGTCGAGAAAGACTTCTGTCCTTAATCAGCCGTGGATACAACTTGTTGTATTTCAGCCCCGACCGTGTATACAGCAACAATCGAGTCGAGGAAGATCGTGGATGCAATAACAATCGAGTCGAGGAAGGCTTCTGTCCTTAAGACGAGATATGCCCAGAGTAGTGCAATAATCAAGTCGAGGAAGGTTTCTGTCCTTAAGACGAGATACGTCCAGGTAGTGCTCACTAGATCATGCGTATCATCTTTCAAAGATAAAATGACCGTGATGAAGCAACAGTCGAGTTGAGGAAGACCTCTGTTCTTAACCGGCCATAGATGAAGCAACAGTCGAGTTGATGAAGGCTTCTGTCCTTAACCGGTCGTGGATACAGCTTGCTGTATTTCAACCCCAGCCATGTATGCAGCAACAGTCGAGTCGAGGAAGGTCGTGAATGCAGCAACAATCGAGTCAAGGAAGGCTTCTGTCCTTAAGACAAGATACGCTCAGGGTAGTGCTCACTAGATCGTGCGTATCGTCTCTCAAATATAAAACGACTATGTTTTTTAAAGATGTAGCACCACAATTTCAAAAACTCTGACGAACTTTTTGTTTGTTTGTTTCTATGTTCGATAGGTTTACCTTACAGTGCAATTGTAACCAACAATAATAACTCAAAAGAAAATTATAATAGCTAGCCGTTAGCTTTATAGATGAGGTAGAGTGAAAAAAAGTGAGAAATTAATCTCTATGTTATGAAATAAATAATTACATGTGGATGTCCTTTAGAATTTGAGTTCAATTTGTATTCCCCTCTTAGAGTTTCAGTTCAACTTGAATTCCTCCTCTTAGAGTTTGAGTTCAATTTGTATTCCTTCTCTTAGAGTTTCGGTTCGAATTGTATTCCACCTCTTACAAACCTCTATAAATAGAGGTGGTTGCTCATTGTTTTTAAGAAAGAAAAAAGAAGAAATAAGAATATATCGTTTTCATATATCATTCACTCTTCTCACCATACATACATATCTTTATACTCTCTTAGTCTTACCTGAACTTCGATTATAAGTTTTACAACACGTTATCAGCACGATGAGTCTCTATATTGAAAGCTCAGCACGACAAGTCTCTATATTTGTAACGCCCCCAGCCCACTATTCTAGGCCGAGTAATCTACTTCATGCTACTTATATAAAGTGTACTTAATTTTTTTTTAAGATATAAATAAATAAATATGTAATTACTAAAAGCGGAAGAGAACTTAGTTAATTAAATATAAAAGGGGCCCACAAAAGAAACATTGGATTACACAAAAGAGAGTCATCAAGTGTGTTTTAGATCTTAATTAACTTATACATATATCATAACCAAAATAGTTAACTTTAGCATGAAACGATATGGGGAAACCCTCGACTGCACCGCGACTCTACGCTCCGCCTCCTTAGTCTGAAAATATATTAAAGTAAAGCATGAGCATAAAACTCAGTGGGAACATCTGCAAGAAGTTATACCAATTGATTTGTACATGCCACATACGTTCCTGCATAATTTATCAATATTCGACCTTTGTAGTCTATTAGCCCTTGTGGCTAGGGCCTTGTACCCTCATTATAGTCCTTATGACTTGGCCCTTGTGGCCAAATTTATCATTGTGACCTTACGGTCCATATGCCCGAAGGCGAACATATAAGCATCATACGCATCAACAATAGTATAACCTGACACTTACTTACAGTTCGTAGTTACCCACCTCAAAATCTTTTCTTTGATAAAGTTGTTGCAACTACGAATCCGACCGCTCTGCACCTAGCACGTCACATTATAAATTTTTTTAATCATCGGGACTTCTCAAATTTTTAGATTATCGATGCTTTTAGAATTTAAATTAGGTCTTTAAATATTTTAATTAACTCTTAATCATTAATCAAAAGCTTTTAATAAACTTTATTAAGCTTAATCTTTATAATTATAGCTTAATTATTTATTATTAGTTAATTTTTATCTATATTAATTAAGTTTTTAATCATTGTTTAACCCTTATGTTTGTTTTAGGCTTACCCCCACCGGATTTGGGATTTTAAAATCCCAAATCCGTGTTTGTTTAGAGGATTTTGTCAAGAATTATCAAATCCATCAAAAACCTATTCTACCTAAAAAAAACACTATAATTAACCCTATACCTAAAACCTATTACACATCAACTAACAATATAATATTACACATACATACTTTTTCCAGCATTGATTTGACATCTACAGTAATAATCCTACATATAAAATCTCAAAACAAACACAAATTTTAACTATTCACCTTTATTACCAAATCCCAAAATTTCAAAATCCGGATTTCCCCCATCCTACATAAGCCTTAAACAAACATACCCTAGTTATTGATTAAATCATTAAACTTAAATTATGATTACATAATTAATGAATAAGAAGTTAACATTTTATCCTTAAGTGGTTAATAATTAAAGTTTATTCTTAATTAGACTCTAATTAATTATTGAGTGATTATCAATTATGATTTAATAATAATTATTATTACTTAATTAATTATTAAGGACTATTAATACTCAAATATTTAAGATTAGAAAAATATCTCTTATCTTATTAGTTTAATTCATCTTAAAATAATTCTTAATTATTCCTTAAATATTATGAATCATTGTTAAATATCATTAGGTCATCAAAGATCATACATAAATATGGTTAAGCAAGTGGGAGAACACAATTAATAAAATTTAGAGAATGATTAAGGACTTTTTCCATCATTAGCAAAAAGTAATCACATTAGACAACATTCCTAATTTTATGGTGGGCTAAGCTATCCTATAACCTCCCTATAACCACCTAAGTTTTCCCTCAAACATCCTTAAGTGAACATGAATTTGGATCAAAGCACAAAACACACAAATTCTTCCACAACTTCAATAATTTTCGGCTACCTCATCAACACCATTTTTTGAAGATGCATAAAACATTATTTACTCATCATTTTAGTGCATTAAAGTATGGTTCTTCATCATATAAACATATAAACATATTTTCATGCTCAAAATATTCATCTAACATCAATATAAGCTTTTAAGACTCAAGTATGCAAAGAAATGAAGAGAACTTGTAAAATTCATAACTTTCTCTACACAAGTCCAAAACATGATCTAAAACCATATTTATGCTTTTCATAACATGTATTTTAACATATAAAAAGGTCATAAAAACATCCCAAGAACACCTCCAAAAACAGCCCCAAAACAGCCCATCAACCTCCCACACTTTCATTCAACATATAATGATTTTTTTAGAACATCTCTCAACAATAAACCATCATCTAAACCTAGATCATGTTGTAGTATGATTATCTAACTTAAAACATGCATATTCCCCATAATTAAAGCTTTGGAAATGAAGAAGGTAAGAAAACTACTTTGTAGCAAACTTGGAGAGCAAGTGTGTGTAAATAGTATGTGTAGAGATTTAGTGTGTGTTGTGTGTGAAAAATGATCCTCAAATTAGGATCCATCATATTTATAGAATAAATTAGGGCAAAAGGGGCACATTGGTCATTCACCTAATAATAATGATTTTTCCACAATTTAAAGTTAGCTTTAATAAAATATATTTGTGGATTTTATGTTCAATAATTTCATTTATGCCCAAAATAATTATTCTCATACACTTTAACATATTTAGGGATTTTTATAATATTTCATTATCATCAATCCTAATAAGACTCTATTATTAATTGATTTTTCACAATTATTTAGCCGATAAAATCTACCGTTATCTTACTTCAAACTTGTATAATTTTCTTTTATTTTTTAAACCTTAAGCCTGATGCTAGATTTTTATTCTTGTAATTTTATAATTCTCATATCATATTTCACTTAGTCTCAGTGCTGGCGGCACAGTCGAACTCAAAATCGTTGATAAAGTTAGATGAAAATAAACATGTGTATATCAAAAGATAATTTAAACTGAAAGATGATGTAGTAAGAAAATAAACTAATAGAAATATGCATAAAAGGTTCGGGGTGCTACAATATTGAAAGCTAAAGTTGGAGGTATTTGGAGAAGTGAATTGGATATTTTAAAGTAACATCTTTTTATCTTTGTTTGTTTTCTTTATAGCTAATCTTACAAAGTTAGAATTTGCATCTCTTAACATTAGTGGAAAGAATTATTTATCATGGGTATTAGATGCCGAAATCCATCTTGAAGCAATGGGTCTTAAAGATACCATTGTTGAGAAAAATAATGCCTCAATCAAGATCGGGCTAAGACAATGATTTTCCTTCGTCATCATTTGGATGAAGGATTAAAAGTTAATATTTGACTGTGAAAGATCCTCTTATGTTATGGATGGGTCTAAAAGAAAGATACGACCACCTGAAGATGGTC
Organism: Scutellaria barbata; assembly: GCA_028654395.1. Taxonomy (NCBI): domain Eukaryota; kingdom Viridiplantae; phylum Streptophyta; class Magnoliopsida; order Lamiales; family Lamiaceae; genus Scutellaria; species Scutellaria barbata. The sequence continues at coordinate 7,641,249 of CM053650.1, forward strand.
GTCCTTCCAAAAGCCCGTTATGATTGGCTCCATCTACGACTACAAGATTTTAAATCTGTAAACGAATATAATTCGGCAATGTTCAAGATTATTTCCCAATTAAAATTATGTGGTGAAAATATTACCGATAATGATATGTTGGAGAAAACATTCTCTACTTTTCATATCTCAAATTTGCTCCTGCAGCAGCAATATCGAGAAAAGGGGTTTAAGAAGTATTCTGAACTTATTGCATGTCTTCTTATTGCCGAACAAAACAATGAATTATTATTGCAAAATCATGATTCCCTACCCACTGGTGCTAGTCCATTCCCTGAAGCGAATGCGACTCAATCTCAAAATTTTGGACATGGTTGTGGGCGTAGTTGTGGTGGAAATTGAGGACGAGGTGGCCATTATCGTGGACGCGATTGTGGAAAATATACTCCATATAATAATATCAATCTCGACCGTGAAAAAAAACAAATTATCTTCCAGAAGAGAGATAATGGAGAAAGGAAAAATTATGAAGATAAATGTTTTCGATGTGGCATGGAAGATTGATGGAAATGTTGTTTATAAAGGCTTTGATGATATGACTCATCTTGATGTGGCCGATTTCTTTGTGGATCTTGAAGATCCTAAAATATATTGAATGTTGAATACCCTATGCATCGTTTAATTTTATATGTAATTTCTTCCAGAAGAAGAAATGGATGTCAAACCATTGGGATTAAATGATAATGGTGATATTTGTCTAATTGACAGTGCTTCTTCGCACACCATTCTGAAGGATAAAGAAAATTTTTCTCATATAGAAAAAGGGAAGATAAAAGTTAATACTATAAGTGGTAGTGCAAACTTAATTGATGGCTCCGGAAGAGCGACCATATTTCTCCCTGAAGGAACTAAAATTATCATAGATAATGCACTATTATCTCCCAAGTCTCGTAGAAATTTATTGAGTTTTAAAGATATCCGCCGAAATGGGTATCATATCGAGACTTTGAATGAGAAGAATGTTGAATGTTTGTTGATTACAAAAACTATTTGTGAAGAGAAATATATATTAGAAAAGTTGTATTCACTCTCTTCAGGCCTTTATTATACAAAAATAAATTCAGTTGAATCACATCACCTAGTAGACCTAAAGTCTACAAATCCCAATGAATTTATGATTTGGCATGATCGCCTTGGACATCCCGGTTCTATAATGATGAGACGAATAATTGAAAATTCACATGGTCATTCATTGAAAATCCAAAAGATGTTGAAAGCGAATGAGTATTCATGTGTTGCTTGCTCACAAGGAAAGTTAACTATTAGACCTTCACCAGTTAAGGTGGGAACTGAATCCCCTGCATTTCTAGAACGAATTCATGGTGATATATGTGGGCCTGTAGATCCACCATGTGGACCATTTAAATATTTTATGGTGCTAATTGATGCATCAACAAGATGGTCACATGTATGTTTATTGTCTTCTCGCAACCTGGCATTTGCGAGATTACTTGCTCAAATAATTAGATTGCGAGCACAATTCCCTGATTATTCAATTAAGAGAATTCGTCTAGACAATGCTAGTGAATATTCATCACATGCTTTTGATGATTACTGCATGTCCATTGGAATAAATGTTGAACATCCTGTAGCATATGTTCACAGTCAAAATGATCTAGCCGAATCATTTATTAAACGTCTACAATTAATTGCTAGACCATTGTTGATGAAATCGAAACTTGCTTTATCTGCATGGGGACATGTTATATTACATGCAGCAACACTTGTGAGAATACGGCCGACAAGTTATCATACTTATTCTCCCCCACAATTAGCATATGGTTATGAGCCCAATATCTCTCATTTGAGAATTTTTGGATGTGCAGTTTATGTTCCTATAGCACCGCCTCAACGTACTAAATTGGGCCCCCAACGAAGATTGAGAATTTATGTTGGGTATGAATCACCTTCTATAATTAAATATATTGAGCCATTAACAGAGATGATTTATTTACTGCAAGATTTACAAATTGTTACTTTGATGAATCTCATTTCCCAACATTAGGGGAGGTAAAAATCAACCTGAAAAGAAAATCAATTGGAGAACAACTTTTGATTTTCTTGATCATCGTACAAAAGATTGTGAACTTGAAGTTCAAAGAATTATACATTTACAAAAAATTTCAAATCAATTACCGGATGCGTTTAATGACTCCAGAAGAGTTACTAAGTCACATATTCCTACAGAAAATGTGCCGGTAAAAATTGATGTTCCTGAAGGACAAATACTAAGTGCTAATGAATTTAAAGCACGCCTGAAGCGTGGGAGACCTTTCGGTTCCAAAGACAAAATCCTCGAAAGAAAAGAGGGTTGAATAATAATGAAGAATTTCAAATTATACATAGTGACAAAAATCAATCTCCTGAAAAGATTGTCTCTGATGATATTTCTCCTGAAGAGCTAGCTCCCAAAGATAATGAGATAATAGAAACTTCTATAAATTTTGTCACTACAAGAAAATGTTGGAATCGAAAAGAAACAATTATTGATAATATTTTTACATATAATGTAGCACTTGATATTATGGAAGAAGACAATGAACCTAAATCGGTTGATGAATGTCGGCGAAGATATGATTGGCCAAAATAGAAAGATGCAATCCAATCTGAATTGGATTCACTAGCAAAACGAAAAGTTTTTGGACCTGTAGTCCAAATACTTGAAGGTGTGAACCTGTGGGATTCAAATGGGTATTTGTAAGAAAACGAAATGAGAAAAACGAAATTATGAGATATAAAGCTCGACTTGTAGACCAAGGTTTTTCTCAAAGACCTGGATTTGATTATGATGAAACGTATTCCCCCGTAGTGGATGCGATCACATTTAGATATCATGTAAGTTTTACCGTACATGAAAAACTTGAAATGTGTCTAATGGATGTAGTGATTGCATATTTATACGGTAATCTTGAAAATGATATCTACATGAAAATCTTTGAAGGATTTAGCATGCCTGAAGCATGTAAGTCAAATCCTAGAGAAGTTTATTCTATCAAGTTGCAAAAGTCTTTGTATAGGCTTAAACAATTTGGACGTATGTGGTATAATCGTCTAACTTAATGTTTAGTTAAAGAAAGATATACCAATGACCCAATATGTCCATGTGTTTTCATAAAGAAAAATGGATCAAAATTTATGATAATAGCAGTATATGTTGATGATCTCAATTTGATTGGAATTCCTGAAGAGTTACAAGAAGCAGTGATATATTTAAAGAAAGAATTTGAGATCAAAGATTTTGGAAAGACTAAATTCTATCTTGATTTACAAATTGAACATCTAGAAGATGGGATTTTTGTCCACCAAAGTACTTATACCCAAAAGGTATTAAAATAATTTTATATCGATAATGCACATCCATTAAGTACACCAATGGTCGTCCGGTCACTTGATCCTAATAAGGATCCTTTTAGACCGCAAGAAGAAGACGAGGAGATACTTGGTCCTAAAGTACCATATCTTAGTGCAATTGGTGCACTAATGTATCTTGCTAATTGTACAAGACCTGATATATCATTTGCTGTCAATCTATTGACAAAATTTAGTTCATCTCCTACACGACGACATTGGAATGGTATTAAACATATCTTTCGCTATCTCCAAGGAATAATTGATCTTGGTTTATTTTATTCAAATAAATCTCGACCTGAATTAGTTGGTTATGCTGATGCTAGGTATTTATCTGACCCACATAAAGCAAGGTCTCAAACTGGATATATATTTACATGTGGTGGTACAGCCATTTCATGGCGGTCTACAAAACAATCACTAGCTGCCACATCTTCTAATCATGCTGAGATCCTAGCAATTCATGAGACCAGTCGAGAATGTGTTTGGCTAAGATCAATGACCCATCATATTCGAAAGAATTGTGGGTTATCACATGATAATGAGAATCCTCCGATAATATTGTATGAAGATAATGCAGCTTGTATAGCTCAATTAAAAGGAGGATATATTAAAGGAGATAGAACTAAACATATTTCACCAAAATTCTTCTTCACTCATAAGTTACAAAAGAATGGTGAGGTCGACGTGCGACAAATTCGATGAAGCGAAAATTTGGCTGATTTATTAACCAAGGCATTGCCGACTGCAACATTCGAAAAATTGGTGAAGCTTATTGGAATGCGTTGATTAAAGGATTTCAAATGATGTTCGGATCAGGGGGAGAATCAATACATAAAGTAATATGTACTCTTTTTCCCTTATTTAACTGGGTTTTTCCCTAATAAGTTTTTTAACGAGACATATTCTTTATGTAATAATGGACATCCAAGGGGGAGTGTTATGAAATAAATAATTACATGTGGATGTCCCTTAGAGTTTCAGTTCAATTTGTATTCCCTTCTTAGAGTTTCAGTTCAACTTGAATTCCTCCTCTTAGAGTTTGAGTTCAATTTGTATTCCTCCTCTTAGAGTTTCAGTTCGAATTGTATTCCACCTCTTACAAACCTCTATAAATGGAGGTGGTTGCTCATTTGTTTTTAAGAAAGAAAAAAGAAGAAAGAAGAAATAAGAATATATCGTTTTGATATATCATTCACTCTTCTCACCATACATACATATCTTTATACTTTCTTAATCTTACCTGAGCTTTGATTATAAGTTTTACAACACTCCAGACATAAAACTAAATAGTGGCAGATTGAACAAGTATGAATTTTAGTATTTGGTCTACTTTTTGGGTCTACTTCTGTGAACTTTTTTTTTTTTCGTTTTCTTTGGTAATGAATGATATTATATTTATTATTTTTGAGTTGAATTCTAGATGAATATATTTGTTTGGCTTTTGATGAATTGTATTTTAATTAATTGAGGTATAAATTGTTTTGAATAGATGTCGATGATTAATTTGGCTTTGGTAATGAGTGATATTATATTTATTGTTTTTAAGTTGAATTCTAGATGAATGTATTTGTTTGGCTTTTGATGAATTGTGTTTTCATTAATTGAGGTATATGTTGTTTTGAGTAGAGGTGAATAATTTTGGTACTTTGAAAATGAATGTTATTATATTTATATATATATATATATATATATATATATATATTTGGATGAATTCTGAATCGTATTTATTTCACATTTGGTGAATTGTGTTTCAAGCAATTGAGGTATACTCATTTTTTTGGTTTGTATTGCAGGAGATTTCAGAATATATCTCTTGTTGATGATAATGGTTAATCGATCTAGTTACTGGTCATATGATCTCTGCGTTCTTTCAACTCAAGTAAAGATTAATGTTTGTAATTAATACATGTGATGTGGAACTCTCTTGATGAATCTTTGTGACAGGAATACTCTAAATTATTATAATGAATATTTTGTTACGTGGCTATTGTAATACTTTGTGATTCATTATATCTATGATTCAGTTTTAACTAGTATATAATTTATATTAAAGACAATAGTTAAAACCTACGACAATGGTTATTAACTAATCCACAATTGTTGTCCTATGAATTTACTACAACAGTTAAAAATTGTTGTGCTACGATTGTAATATGTTCTACGACTACATTTATTAACCATTGTTGTAGCATTGTCTTTGCTATCTACAACAACAACATTAAATTGTTGCTCAATCATGTGGTATGTAGGAAAGATAATGATAGTTTGAAAATCGATTGATTATGAATTTAACTTATAACAATAGTTATTATTCGTTGTCCGAGCCATTGTGGTAAGTTTTTAAGACAATAGTTAATAACTATTGTTATGAGAGTCTTTTAGTTGCTACGACAATGTTGATTTCTAGCTATTACAACGGTTAATATCCGTTGTCTATGTGTGAATTTCTTGTAGTGAAACAAGTTTGGGAAGAGAAAAAATTCATTAATGTTTGGGTTTATACCCTCAAATGCATACCTGTTTATATTTTCATGATTAAATATTTGTATTTCTAAATTCTTTAATTGGTCTTTGATATGTATTTTAAAGGAATTCTTGATTAGTTGCATATGTTTTTGTATACATTGTTGTTGTTTGGTTTCATTCAATTTAAAAATGGGTAGAGTTACTGGAATTCTCGCTTAAAATACCAGTTTAAAATATTTGCTTAGATTAACATTAACAAATATTTATGTGTCTCTGAGACCAAAACGTTTCTTTGCTTTGATGAAGAAATCTATCAAGAAGGATGACTAGGACTGGTCTTTCTTAGTTTATTTCTAGGATCGGAATACCCATTTTGGTCTTTCTAAGAGATTTACTTTCTAGCTTAAATAGATCGACAAGGAAGAAAGGGTGGTAGAAAGGAAGATAATTATTATTAGGTGGAGGGTCTTCTTCTACAGGTCCCTAGTCCTGAAAATTCTTAGTTGGAATAGAAACATAATTGGATTGACTGCTTGAGACAACTTCTCCGAAATTTGAGACAAAATAAACAAAAAGTACGAGAAGAAAAATTTAAATGATTGTCGGGTTCAGGATGAGTACTGAGTACTGATGAAAATATATATATGAATAAGACGGGTATTGTTAGAATAATATATATAGGGTTAGTGTATGAAGATCCCTAAATAGAAGGATACCTTACCCGAACAAAATGTAGAGTTTTGTTTAGATACAAGATTAACTAGCAATATGCATTGTAATCTGTAAATATCTTAACAAACTTCATATTCAAGAGAAGGTAGGATGAATTAGAAGAATTAATCCATCAATAAACCACTATAAACTTGTTTGTGATATTTAGCTTATCTGTTGAATATCTTGCCTTGTATAAACATAAACTCACTTGATCAATTCATCTGATTAGAAAACAATTATTTTAGAAACTCTCCATACATATTTGCTCACACACTCAGGATTTTCTACACTCTGGAGTTTTAAAATCCGCTAAGCGCTAGTCGTTTACTTAATTGGCGCCTAGCACGTAGAAAGCCTAGTCGGTGTCGACTATAGATTAAATAGACTTATTATTTTTGCTACTTTTGTTTACATTTTATATGGAACTCTTCTATTGATTTGTATTTGAGCTTATATATGTTAGAAAATAAGTAAAAATTTAATATCTTATTCGAATTTTATTTTTATTCGACCCTATTTAATGATTATAAAATAACATTTTATTTGTATTTCTTAATTTTTTTCAATTTTCTATATATATATATATAGAACTAGATAAAAATATTAATGAGACTATTCTTATTGAAACAAATTTCAATAAATCTAATATCTCTACTAGAAGAGCTATTAAATGGGAAGAAATAAACTTTCCAGAAAAATGAACAATAGAACAAGCAGTTTATAAAGAACCTCTGATAAATAATGATTTAAAAAATATAATTCAAACATAAGAAGGAACTGTTCAAATTTAATTTTCAAATGAACAAAGAAAATTATTACTTCCATCTTCTATGTCTAGAACTAATTCTATGTTTAAAACTAGAACAACAAATTTTTATATTTCACCTATTGGGTAGACTTACCACAAACATCTAGAGCTTCCACTTCTCAGATAAGGAAAGAAATAGAATCCGAAAGAAATAAAAGAAATACTAATGAGGAATTCTTTATTGATAGAAATAATATTGTTAGAGACTTTAACTATGGAAATATCCATAAAGAAAGTGACACTATGTCAGACGTCCCATTTAGTCTTTAATGATTAATACAGAAATTGATTTTTCTAAAGGATCACTTGTTAGACAGGAGATTAGTGGAGAATTTAAAAATTCTAAATTGATACTTTTAAGAAAATGATTTTTTGAAACTTTATTTGAAAACCTTGAAAAAATTCAAGAAGAATTTTATAACTATTGTAAATAAAAGAATACAATAATATTTTTTGTTCCCTGATTCATAAAAACCTATATTATAAACCATATTTCGATTTTAGAAAGAACATATAAATTAATAAAAGGACAAGAATAAAGATCTTTGTATCCTCTTAGTACTTCTTTTCAAATGGAGAAAAATAATAAAATTATTAATTTTACAGTCTTTTTAAATGGAGAAAAATAATAAAATTATTAATTTTATAGTCTTTTCAAGATTAACTGAAAATGATACTTTACAAGTTACCATAAAACACATAAATGTTTTAATGGAAAAACAAAATTATACTAATCTATACCTAAATATAATGGGAGAAGAATTAATTTCTTTACATAACAAAGTAGAAACCATAATTTCTATTATAAAACAAATTAAATCAGATGTACATATTGAAGCTAAAAAAGAAACAGATATTGTTTCGATTGCATCCTCATCTATACAACCACCTCCAGAAATAAAAGATTTTAAATTATAATCAACAAAAAATTATTTAAAAGAGTTAATTATTGAATTAACTAAAAAATTTAAAGCTCAGAATATTTCCACTTTAAATGATGAACTTGAACCATCTTAACCTTCTAAAGATATAATAAATAAAATGAAATGGGCTGATAGACCCACTCAACAAAGATATTATTATAGTAGAACTACTCCTATTGATGTTCTTCATGAAGAACAAGAGTTTTTCTCTAAAAGAAGTTATAATGGGAAAAATATTTATGAATGAAATTTAGATGGTTATGCTGATGGACGCATATATAATATAGTTCATAAAATGCTTATGTACAGTACTGTTTATACAACAACAGGAAATAATGATAGTAATATTGTTAAAATGATAATAGCAGGATTTACTAGTTAACTTAAATGTTGGTGGGATAATTATTTATCTCAAACAGTAAAAAAACATAATTTTAACCTCGGTTAAAATTGATGATAATAATCACATAAGTAATGTTGTTTATACTTTAATAATGACTATAATTGAACATTTTATTGGAAAATTTACAGATAATAGCGAAAATATTCGTACTCTTCTTAATAATACAAGATACAAAACTCTAACAGATTTTCGATGGTATAAAGATAATTTTCTTTCTAGAGTTTTTGAACTTCATGACTGTAATAACAACCATTGGAAAGCCAATTTTATTGATGGTCTTCCAAGTCTTTTTTCGGAAAGAATTAAAATAATTTTTAGAAAAGATAATCTTAATATTCCTTATGATAATTATACATATGGAAATTTAATAAATGTTTGTGTTCAAAAAGGCTTAACCCTTTGTAATGAATTAAAACTTAATAAATAAATTAAAAAACAAAGTCTTATAGAAAGAAAACAATTAGGATATTTCTTCGATCAATTTGGTATGGAAACATCTAAGAAAAATTACTCTAAGAATAAAAAATATTCTAGAAATTTTAGAGATAAAAATGAAAAATATTATAAAAAAGACGACATTTTTCTGAAAAATTTAAAGAGAAAAAGAAAAGACGAAAAGAAATTTTTAATACTAATAAAGAAAATAAGAAAAATATTGTCTATCATAAATGTCATAAACTAGGACATTATGCTAATGAATGCTAGACTAAGAAAAAAATAAATAAATTAGAAATAGATGATAATTTAAAACAAGCTTTATTACAAATCATGATAGAATCTGATTCGGATAATAAATCAGAAGAAAAATCATCTTATTATTCTGAAGATACAAAAAATCAAGATAATGAAAGCTTTTCATCAAATAATGAAGAATGTAATAATTGTATACAAGGACAATCTTATATAAATCATATCAGTAATACTTAGGAAAAAGGAGATGAGTTTTATAAACTTTTATCTCAATTTCAGGACTTAAATATAAATGTTATAAAAAATAATTCTTTTATAGAATTATTAAAAAATATTAAAGATCCTGATTTAAGGTCAAAAATTATTGATCAAATTGAAAATACACCATCTACAAGTAATACTAAAAAAGAAGAAATCAACATTTCTATTCCAAATCAAACATATTCTATGAAAGAAGTTCATAGAATGTTAAAATAAAAATATGAAAATAAAAATCCTACAACTATTAAAGATCTATTAGTAGAAATTGATAATCTAAAAATTGAAGTAAAAAATCTTCATAAAGATAATATTAATATTCATAAAAGAATATCTATTGATAGGATGAAATGTAATAGATTTTGATGAGACAAAACGTGTAATAGATTAGAACCTTAGCTATCTGGATGAGTTTTAAATGTAAATATGCTAAGGCAAGGATGCTGGAAGGACTTGAAGATTCTGCCAAGCAGCCAGGAAGCCGAAGTCCCTGCTACCTGCATACTGTATCAAGCAACCAGCAAGCAAAACTCGAAGAGGATGCTACAAGGAGCCTGGAAGATAGTCAAGGAAGCTGACTTACTCGAAGAGGATACTACCAGTTTCATCAGAGTCAATGCAACCTGACTAGCCAGTAGAGTCACTCCAGTTCTAACAAATCAGAATCTGCCATGTGTGATAAAGCAGCAAGGACACAGTACAAGCAGTCTGCAGAATGAAGTTGCGCAGACAAAGGACAAGCAGTTGCAGAACAGAATGAAGGCATTTCAGAACAGGTGTCAGAAGATCGGCAGAACCAATTAGGAAGAGACACCTCATCATGCAAAGGACTGCCTTCCCAACGGGTAGAAAACTATCTGATGCCTATAAATAGGAGTCTGATTCACAAAAGAATATACACAAGACACAACGATAATATACAACAAAGAGAGAACTAAGAAGCAAATAGACGCACAAGCCTATACTCTCAAAGTTAATCAGACTGAGCAAGCAGCAAGCCAGCTACCTTTGTGATCTTCTGACGTTCAAGGAGCTTGCTGCATTTGATTGTGTTTCAACCTTTCATTTTATTCTAAGTCTGATAGGAGTCGCTTAGGCAGGTGTTGAAACTGCTAAGTTGTAATCTCTTTGAAGAAGAGAAAGGATCCTGTGTGGGTCGGGTAACCTGTGTGGAGATCCTGTGTGGGTCGATAGTTGGTCACTGTGCAGCTACCTGTGTGGATAGAGCTGACAGTTTGTTTAGAGTTTAGTTTGTGTTAGCTGAGTCTATTGTAAATCAAACTAGCTTTAACAAAGTTCCTCCTTGTGAAGGAGTAGAGAGGACGTAGAGGGATTACTCCACCCTTGAACCTCTATAAGCTTGCTTGTGTCTTCTATAGCTTTCTATCTATCTATCTACATCTGAGCATACTGCATTAAAAGCGTGTTTCGAAAAACATAAGTATTTCCGCTGTGCATTACACTCTCTGACTAAGTCCTGAGGTCACTGCCTGAGCAGGAACCTGTCGAGCAGTAAACTTACTAGCTACCTGTTCATCAGGGACTTAACATTCTTTGGAGTAAAAGTTGAAAATTTGATAAGGTTAATTCACCCCCCCCTCTTAACCTTATACCACTGGGACCAACATCTATCATAGAAAATAAAAATTTTATAGAAAAATGAGAATTTAAAGAAATAGAGAAACAACAAGAGAATTTCTTGTCACCAATAAATAAAAATAAATCTTTAAAAAAAATTATTCAAATAATAAATATGTTTATATCATAAAAGTGGTATACAAAAATTACTCTTCTACTTGATAATAATTATCAAAAAGAATTTGTTGCTATGATTGATAGTGGTGCAGATTTAAATATTATACAAGAAAGATTAATTCCTTCAAGACTTTTTCATAAAACAACACATTTTCTCTCACATGCAAGAGGAGATTCTCTGGATATTAGTTATAAACTACCAGAAACTCTAATATGTAAAAATTGTTGCAAAAGATATTTCAAGCCAACTTATTCTTGGCTTACATTTTATACGTAGTATATATCCTTTAACTCGTATTGATGAAAAAAGTATAATTGGTACTTGTAAAAATAAACCAATTATTTTTCAATTTCTAGATAGACCTATTCAAAAGGTTCTTAATGAAATAAAAGAAAAAATGGATAAAAAAATATTTCATATTAATTCTTTAAAAGAGGAAATTAATTCTCTCACAATTGAAGAAAAATTAAAAAAAATTCTAAATTACAAGATAAAATAAAATTTACTTATAATAAATTTTCTCTTGAAATCTGTGATGATCATCCAAATGCTTTTTGGGATAGAAAAAAACATGTAATTTCTCTTCCATATGAAGAAGACTTTAGTGAAAAGGACATTCCTTCTAAGTCCAGATCATGTCAGATGAATGCTGAATATTTAGAATTATGTAAACAAGAAATAAAATCTCTTCTTGATAAAAGGTTAATAACTCCTTATAAATCTTCATGATCTTGTACGGCTTTCTATGTTAATAAATACTCATAATAAGAAAGAGGTGTACCTAGACTAGTTATAAACTATAAACCCCTTAATAAGGTTTTAAAATGGATTAGATATCCTATTCCAAATAAAAAAGATTTAATAGATAAACTTTTTGGAGCTTTGATTTTTTCAAAGTTTGATTTAAAATCAGGATATTGGCAAATACAAATAGAAGAAGTTGATAGATATAAAACAGCTTTTAATGTCCCAATAGGACGCTATGAATGGACAGTTTTACCTTTTGGGTTAAAAAATGCTCCATCAGAATTTCATCAAATTATGAGTGATATATTTATCCCATATAGCAATTTTATAATTGTTTATATTAATGGTATTCTTATATTTTCTAAAGATATTGAAACTTATTTCAAACACTTAGAAATATTTAGATAATTAATTATCAAAAACGGTCTTGTTATATCAAAACCTAAAATGAATTTATTTCAAACAAATGTCAGATTCTTAGGACATAATATTAATCATGGAAAAATAATTCCAATACAAAGAAGTATGGAATTTGGAAATAAATTCCCAGATATAATTACTGATAAAATACAATTACAAAGATTCTTAGGAAGTTTAAATTATGTTTCTTCCTTTGTTGAAAATATTTCAAAAATATCTGCTATTTTATATGATAGACTTAAAAAGAATCATTCCTCTTGGATAGATGAACATACCAACATTGTTAAACTTATAAAAGAAAAGGTGAAAAATATTCCTTATCTTATGCTTGCAAATCCTCAATGGAAAAAAATAATTGAAACAGATGCTTCAAATTTAGGATTTGGAGGAATTCTAAAACAAATAAACCCAAAAGATAAACAAGAAATACTTGTTAGATTTTATTCATGAAAATAGAATCCTGCACAAAAGAATTATGCAACTGTAGCTAAAGAAATATTTACTATAGTTAAATGTGTTATAAAATTTCAAGAGGATTTATATAATTAAAAATTTATTATAAAATGCAACTGTAGCTAAAGAAATCTTTGCTATAGTTAAATGTGTTATAAAATTTCAAGAGGATTTATATAATTAAAAATTTATTATAAAAACAGATTGCCAAGCAGTAAAAGGTTTATTTAAAAAAGATTTTAAACATGATATTTCTAAACAAATGTTTGTTAGATGACAAGCTTATTTAACTCCTTTTGATTTTGAAATTGTTTATAAATAAGGAAAAGATAATAATTTGCCTGATTATTTAACCAAAGAATTTCTTTCATGACTATAAATATGAGTCATTCAGGAAGATGATCTTATTTCCCTAATAGGGGAAGAGGAAGGGGAAGAACTCCCCAAGTTATTACCCAATATGACAAACAGAAGCTTATTTCCCAAAATATTTCCGGAAATATACCAAGAAATATTCCTGATAAAAATCATCCATTATATGGAAATTTTCAAGAATTTCTAAAAAAGAAATCCCAGGAATATACTCCTGAGGACAAAGAAGAATCTTCATATACAAATATTGTTACATAAGAAAAGAGTAATATACTCTTCAAGAAAACAGAATTCAGGGATCTGATTCTTCTTATAGAAGAAAAAGATATTTAATGGAAAGATAATCCATGGATCATTATGGATAGATATATTTCTAATCGAACTTTCATATAAACCAAGAGGATTCTATGAACAAATGCTTAAAGCATTAGAAAGTGTGGATATTGAGCATTTCAGTTCTGGAAATAACCAGATAAATGAGTATGTTTACTCCAAATTTACTATTAAGAAGATTATATCTCTTGAAGAATGGGGAATATCTCCCCTTATTGAAAAGGAAGTTATGCATCCTACCCAACGACATACTTATAAATTTAATTTTTGGGATTATGTAAAGGTTTTTATAAAACTCTTTTCTTTGAAAATAAAAAGAAAAAACATACTTGGCTTATCAAGATATGTAGTAACTGCTCACATCACCCAATTAATAACTGGTTTTATGATTGGTTGGAAGGTCTTTGGTACTATAATAGATATTCTACTAGAAATTTATAAAAATTTAATGGAGGAATGAACCCTAGAATCACCCTCTGTTGAAAAAAATTTCATAATAGGACAAACCCCTTGTCATTTTTTTATGGAATCCGGTATTCCATGGATATGGAAATGGACACCAAAATTTGGTTATATTGAAAATGGTACTTCTTGTTTATGGAGGATTGGTTATACCAAAATGTGGGAGAAAATGATAAGAATTGATCCCAATATAGGAGAATTATATTCTCAATCTACCATTGATGATATCAAGGAAAAGATCAAGTTTTATAAACTTCAAAAAGAAAATAAAAAAGAGGATGATAGGATAAATTATAATAGATTTTGATGAGACAAAACGTGTAATAGATTAGAGCATTAGCTATCTGGATAGATTTCCATTTGTAAAATAGCTAAGATAGGGATGCTGGAAAGAAAAGAAGACTCTGCAAAGAAACCTACGCCAAGTCCCTGCTACCTGCGGATCATCATGTTGCTGCATCTTCTGAAGGAATCAGTATCCAAGTATCGAAGGATGCTGGGAGGAACCTGAAGATTCTTGAGTCAAGTGAGCTGAACCCTTCGCTCAGAAAGGAAACTCCCAGACACATCAAAATGAGTGCATTCTGATTAGCCGGTAGAGACACTTCAGTCCTAGCCAATCAGTGAATGTCATTTGGAAAAAACAGCAAGGATAGAGTACAACAGACTACAGATGAAGGTCGCGCAGTAAAAGAACAAGGCAGACGCAAAACAGAAAGGAGGTGTTGCAGAACAGGTGTCAGAAGATCAGCAAGGAACCAATCAGGTCAAGACACCTCATCAATAAAAAACTGTCTTTTCAACGGGCAAATTTTTCACTGAAGACCTATAAATAGAAGATTGAGTGAACCAAAAAGAAGATGAGAGAAGAGAAGAATCTGAATTGAAGTATCCTATGCAAAGCAGTTTATCAACAAGCTCAAAACCTTCAAATCTAAGTCACTCAGTCTAAGCAGCAGCAAGCCAGCTACCTTGTGAAATTCAGAAGATTGAGGAGCTTGCCGCATTCAACCGTTGAGGAATTCTATATCTTATTTAGACTGTTTAAAAGTCACTTAGGCAAGAGTTAATTCTGCTAAGTTGTTATTCTCTCTGAAGAAGCGAAAGGATCCTGTGTGGGTCAAGGAACCTGTGTGGAGATCCTGTGTGAGTCGCTTAATTTGGTCACTATGCAGCTACCTGTGTGGATAGAGCTGATAGTTTTATGTAGAGTAGAGTTTGTATTAGCCGAGTCTATTGTAAATCAAACTTGTTTTAACAAAGTTCCTTCTTGAGAAGGAGCAGAGAAAACGTAGAGGGATTACTCCACCCTCGAACCTTTATAAGCTTGCTTGCATATTTATTGTTTTATATCTCTATCTGATCTCATAAGCATCCTGCATTAAAGCTGTTCTTCGAAAATCACATTATTTCCGCTGTGCATTTTTTACTCTGTCTAATTCCTAAGGTCACTGCCTGAGCAGCAACCTTCAGTGTAGCAAGCCATCTAGCTACCTGCTCCTCAAGGACTTAACATTTTTGGAGAAAAGTTGAAAATTTGATAAGGTTAATTCACCCCCCCTCCCCTAACCTTATACCACTTGGGACCAACAGAGGAAGAAAATGATTCAAATAGTCCTTTCAAAAGAATTTCCCAAAAATATTCAGGGACATTTTTCAAACAAAAATGATAGAAATATACATTGAAGAAATGAAGAGTCATCTCTTTAGAAACCTTCAATATACAGATTCAGGTTCAAAATCTGATACCTCTATGCTTTCTGATTCCAATAACAAAGGAGATACAAAGAATATTTTTTCTAATCAGGGCTCAAGACCAAGAGGAAGAAAATCCAAATTTAAGTGTGTCTTTTGACATACTAAAAGAATCTCTAATAGAGAAATTTAAGGATTAAGATGATTTTATATTTTATGGACAGGAATTTTCCACATATTCTATGGAATCCATATTATAATCCGATTTTACAAAAAGGTAGTAGAAGTATGAATCGAACCACCACTATCAAACACAAAATTAAGATCATCAAAATCAAAATCAGAGAGATAAAAAGAATGATTATTGATGATCCATAACTCTAATCCAGCAAAAATACAGATAGATTGGTCAACCTTTACAGGCTTCAAGAATCGCTTAAAGCATTCAAAATTCAAAGTTCGATTCTTGCAGGATGAAGACAACAAAGTAAATAGATAAGATTCTTTTCTCCACTTATCTCAGTGGACCCTTGTAATAAGATAGTGGACAATACAGTCCAATTATTTTATAATTCTAAGTTTTTTGGAATATCATATTCCTCTGTCATACTGTTTTTAACAGTATCTTTAACCTTAAAAGGATTCATATAAAACATATGAAGATGTGTTAAATCTTTACTACTTTCTTTTTTAAACATGGCTCTGATACCATTTCTTTCTCAGGATACATGAATACTAAAGATCAAAGGATAATTTTATCAGACATTTAAACTTTTAGGAATTTACTGAGCATTTAAGACCATAATGTTTATAAAATCCCTTTCAACCCACAAAACACTTGAACGCCTTTCTGGCATAAACGGCTAAAAGGGTGAACATTAGGATCTTATAACGCATCTCAATAATAAGACTCAAACCTAAGTGTCTTAACCTTTCTTTAGTATTCATAATTCCAAAACTTATATTAAGATAAACATGTTTTAAAGAACCAGTAGCAATGATCTAACACATATAGATCTAGCCTACCATTGGTAGGCCTTTATATAACATTAAAATTAAAATTAAAATACAAAAATTTAAATACTTACAGAATATGTAGAACACCAAGAACACTTAAAATATTATACACCAAGAAATTTTACAAGGGGTTTTGAGAATGTGGAGGAGAGAAGAGAGAAGCGAGTACTTTACTCAAGTATGCCCTCTACAAATGAGTAACTAGCCCTATTTATAGAAAGAAAAACAACTATTACAAACATGTTTTATAAAAGCAAAAACAAAAAATATGTTTAAAATAATTGGACTGTATTGTCTACTATCTTATTACAAAGGTTCACTGAGATATGTGGAGAAGAGAATCTTATCTCTTTACTTTGTTATCTTCATCCTGCAAAAATCAAACTTTGAATTATATATATATATATATATATAGAACTAGATAATACAATAAAAATAGAATCAATTTGTTAAAACTATAAAAAAAAAAAAAAAAAATTAATGTTATTTTGGCTTCCTAGGGCTGAATGGCTCCACCTAGAGTGGAGCTGTCCAACACCTAAAGTGAATAGACTAAAATTGGCGTGGCCGCCTAGCCCGAATTTCAGAACATTGCTTTCAAGTAACTATAAGAACCAATTTCATACAATTACGACAAACATAATCCACATTGTTTGAAAATTTTAAAAAGTAATTTAAAGAAGATTATTCAATCATCTAATTAAACTTCATATACCACGTATGACCAACAATTCTCATTATAAATTGATTATTGTATGTAGTAATACGATGAGCCTTGATAAATTTCCTAACATTACAATTCTAAATATCGAAAAACCCTAATTTCTCACGAATCAATAAACAATACAAGAAAAAAACTTATCAGCAATAACAAAATGTTGTCAGAAAAACATTGATAGTGGTCGCAAATCGCAATAACATTTTACAGTAATATTTTGACGCTGAATTATTATCTCAAAAATCTTTTCGCAAATAATTTTTTTGCGACAACATTGATATTAGTAATCATTTAATTAGGGAATGCATCATGTTGTTGTGATTTTTTTTTTTAATTGTTTTTTGTTACAGTTTGTTGTCAATGTAAATTATTAATTTTTGTAATAATATGTTATCGCAAAAATATCAGCTTAAAGGGATGAAATTATAAGTAGCCCTTTATAAAAAGAAACATTATGTTTTAACCAACAGTTTGAAATTATTCCTTTTTAATCAAGAGAATATTTTTTTTGGCCTATTGTAAGCTTAATAAAATTAACCTCATAAGAGCTTGCACCATCATATTTCATTTTATACCAATCAATACCATCATATTTCACCTGTATCATCATAAATCAGCATCGTATCATAATTAATGTAGTTTGTACAATCATATTACACCTTCGTACCATCACTAATGTAACATGTACCATCATATTACATCCAAAATGTTAGAAAGGTAAAATTAGGTAAAAATCATTTCTCTTAATTAAAAAAGAATAAAATTTAATAATTTTGAAAAAAATGTTTACAACCAAAGATGGTTTCCACCAACTTAAATAACATTTTTTGTTGTAGTGAAGCGTAAATTTCTTCTAATAATTTAGTAAATCATCTGTAGCTTTCATATCATTTTGTTAGAAATTAAGCAATCATAATGAATGATGTCAATGTTGATTTTCAACATTAAGTATTTTTCCTTTTTCTTATTTTATTTAAATTAATTATCTAATTTTAATTGAAGAAAATTTAGGATATTTGTTTATTCTTTTTCTAACATGTTTTGCTGAGTCAAATAAAAAGAGAGTTTGTTTCATTCAAAACAACTATTCCTCTTTTATAGAAAAAGTCTGTTTACATATTCATCTCTAGAGAAAAAAACATGGTGATTGAAAAAAGATTAAAAAGGTGATTTGAAAAGTGGAGATCATGGATACATCAAGATCATGAGAGATCAAGATCATGAAGCAATCAAGTTTATGGAAAAATCAAGATCATGGACCACTCAAGTATATGAAGAAATCAAGATCATGGAGTACTAAAGATCACAGAGATCAAGAGTTCATGAAAAGTGAAGATCAAAAACATGAAACACAAAGATAATGGCATCATGGAGTAGTGCCACGAAATCATGGTGTCTCCTAAGTTCTATATATATAAGTAATCACTTTGAAGATTGGTAGAAAGTGCACGCAAACAAGAAGAGTAAAACACATTCAACAGTCTTCAAGTGTTCGAGTGAGATAGGTTTTGTTCAAGTGATCAATTAAGGCTTCATACGAGTATATACGTCTTTAGTATACATAGATATTCATAGAGGACATATTGAGTGTTTTTCAAAGAGAATCTTCTTCTAAAAATCTATTTGTGTACATGTTTTTGTACTGATAAAATTCATAAATAAGAAGTTTTGTCCTTCACATTCCACGAGTATTTTTATAATAATTAACCAAAATATAGAAGAACAATTATCTTAAAAGCAGGTGATTAACCGAATAGAGAATAATAGTAATCTTAACAACGGATGATTACATAAATAGAGAAGTACAATCAGTGTGAACTCATATGAATAAATTCAGGCACCACAAACCACATGCGAGTTCTCTATTAATATTCTCTATTTCACTTAATCGTGGTAGAGCTTGTTGTTTATTGATAATATATTGCAACATGTTTGTTGAAAGCATGCTATATATGTTTGATTAACTTACATTTAGGAGAGAGAGAGAGAGAGAAACGTGGAAGTAATACGAAAAAACTAGTAACACAAGTCAAAAAAGAAGTAAAGTACTTAGGGTGGTGATCACAATCAATTATTATGAAATTAATTCCTAGTACTCCATACATAGTACATACATACTAGACACTTGAAGTAAAACCTAATCCAGAAAGCAAGCTAGTGATAAAATTAGAGATTAATTTACATGCTAAAGTAGTCACTAATCAGTACTATATATATCTACATATTTAAAGTCTTAATTAATTGTGCCCCCACCTATATACCTATATATAGTTAATAAATTAAGTAGCTAATTACTAAATTAGTTAAACATAATAAAGATCGTCCCACTCCAATCCATGCACACAGTTGTAAAACTGATTCTCTATTCCCTTCATTCCAAATTCTCCAACAACAGGTGGAGCTGCTTCCATTGAACTTGGGCTATTGCTCGAGAACCCATCCGATAGTCTCTGTATTTCTTTGTCAGCTTTATGGAGTTGTTCCTTCAGCTTCACAAGCTGTACGATCATTATTAAACACATATATATATAGAGACGTGTATGAGTAGCATTGTGAATGATGAAATGAATGTAGGAGGTACACGTGGCAGGGAATAGCATGTGCAGCTCAACCAAGATTAGCATATCCACCTTAAACAAGTATATATATTTACGGACCACTGCAACCAGATCATTATAGTACAAAACATTTTGCATCAAATTTTTCATGTCTCTATCTGCTTTTTATTTTTTTCATCTTTTTTTCTGGGGTGGGGGGACTACTTTTTCTAGCATCTAGTGCAATTATATTACTAGGTGCAGTCTTTGTTTCTTGTTTTATCCACCTCACCCCCACATACAAATTATTAGTCTTCGTCTCCTTAACTTATGACTTGGTGTCAAGTCCTTATCTCATGCATGACACGCTTAAACCATTATATATTATGATGTATATTGTTATATATTGTTACATATAAGAAAATATCAATGGTTAATATGGATATATATTATTATGTCAACCGTTTATGTGTAAAGATCATATATTTTTAAATTTTATAATTTAAAATTAATAATTGTATTGGATTCGTAATACATTAACAACGACGGATATATTAATATGTATTTACAGTGAGTAAATAGTAGGACCGGTTACATATATATTGCTTCTTCCAAAATTAGTGTTGCTTCAATAATTTCACATATATTAAGAAGTCTGTCTTATAGAATTTTATCCTCATTTAGTTTTAATTATATAATTTGCTCTCGTTACTTAATTCAAAAAACAATTAAATCATCAACTTCATCAAATAAAAACTAAAGATGGACAAGTGAAATATATTTGGAAATTCTCAAATGATTCTCATTTTAGTATTATAAAAAAAATTAGAATAAGATTTTTTATTACACTTATTTTTACATCTCCTCTTATTCCAAATCAATTATCATACACCACATATATTCAATGATACAAATAAGATCCTCTGTACCAAATATTCCTATCAACGCATGTACCACATTCCAAAACTAGTTATATTGATTTTCAAAATAAAGCGGTTGTAATATAAAAGAAAAAAAATCAATATCAAAACTATATAGTTTTGATTTGGTACACAAAGTCAGACACAAATTTTCTCTATCAATGATATCACTAATTAATACGTAATGTAAATTAAATATTATATAATACGAGATATAACAATAAATATAACAGAAAATCCAAGACTCAAACTTTTTACACGAACAAAACAATTATTGTTGAAGGGAGATAGAAAAGAGATGGCATATATATGAAATTAAGGATAGAAGAAAATAAAAAAAACCTGAGTGTGAAGGCGGCATCTGTCAAGGAGAGCAGTTTGATGGTCAGATTTGAGCTTAGAATACTCCTCCTCCAGCTTCTTAGCCTTCCACCTGGCTCTCCTGTTTTGGAACCAGACTGCCACCTGGCGTGGGTCCAGTCCCAGCTCAGCTGCCAGCCTGTCCTTCCTCTCACTCTCCAATTTGTGCTCACTCGCAAAGCTCTGCTCCAGCATATTAACCTGCTCCTCACTCAGCTTCCTCTTCCTCATCATCACCCCATCATCACTTTCTTCACTTTTCTTCTTCCTTCGTCTCCGCCCTCCTTTAATATTATTCCATTTCCCTCCTTCAAATATATATAGCAAATTTTAATTAAATAATATATACACACACATGCATTTATAGCTAGTCTACGTACTATAATTTATCTATGAGTTGGTTTACTGACCTTGTTCTGGTACGAACTTGGTGTATCCATGATCGGGATAGTACTCAGAAATGAGTGACATTTGACCATCAACTTCAGGGTTCATTCTCTCTCTCTTGACTAGCAAATTGGAGTATATGGGAAGGAAGAAAAGTTGTTATAATCTTGGCCTAAGAGGATATCGGGAATGTGAGAGTGTTATTTATTTATAAAGGTAGAGTAATTGAAATCGGTCTTCATCCTCATGGATTATTACTATAATGCCACTGTACGTTTTAAATATGAGTGAGGCTTGTGTGTAACTGATCCATACAACGCGGGTCAGATTGGGCTGAATCCGACCCGAATCTGCGCATTTCCTTTTTGTTTTTTTATCTTGACCTTTATGTTGTGTTAGTCATACTTTTATATTAGCATATCTTTATATAATAGTTTAGTTTTTAAAAAAAAAACCCTAATTTTGACAAAAAACCCTAATTTTGACGAAAAAATTATAATTTCAGTATAAAAAAACCCTAATTTGTACATATATACATTTATATAAATATTACGCATACCTTTAATTAATATTAGTCATATTTTTTATATAATACATAAAGGTACAACTAACATAATTAAAAAGTATGACTAATATAATATAAAGGTATGTTTAACATAACATTATAACCCTAAAGGTATGCTTAACATAACATAAAATCATAAAGGTATGTTTAACATAACATAAAGGTATGCTTAATGTTGCAGAAAGGTATGTTTAACGTTGCATAAAGGTATGCTTAATATAATATAAAAGGCCCTAAATGTATGACTAACATAACATAAAAGTATGTTTAACATAACATAAAGGTATGCTTAACATTACATAAAGGTCTAGCACCTGGAGCGAATTTTGGTTTGATTTGAGCGCACCCACCCAGGCGCGTGGGGATGCATGCGCGCGTGGAGAGCGCGTGGAGGTCGGGTCTGACCAGGATCCGTACACCAGTTATATAAAAGTTTTTGTGTTTAAATATCTATGAAAAGGACAAGTAGATTAGGTTTTTCACCAATTAGGAAAATGGATACAATCAAAGTAGTGCAACGGCTTTTTCATTCTCTGCCTTAATTTGGTGAAACGTGACTCAATTAATGAGGTACGTATACATCCATGACTTTCTTGTGTCAACAAAATTCTCTTATGTTACAAATTCATGATACCAAGTTGATTATTCATGTTGTTTTTACTGGATATGAATTTAAAATACATAAATTTCATTTTGAAATATTTTTTTAATAATAAGGTAATAAAATTCATTTATTTTAAATTCTAAATTGTAAATATTCTATACAAACACAATCCGGATGAATTTTATTTTATTTTAGAATTTTTTATATAAATTAAGAAATCTTATAAAATGCCTAATTTCACCTGATTTAAGTTTATTAACTTGAATTATGTTCTAATTTTCTATGCTCATTTTGAGATACTTAAGCTATGTTTGGAAATGATCTACGTGGAATTGGAATAATCCTTAATTTTATAATAAAGGTGAATAATGAAAATGTATATTTATTTGAGGATTTAGTAAAATGAGATCATATAGTAAATGTCAAATTAATACTGAAAATAGATGGATTGATGTAAAAAAAATTGTGAATAAGTGAATTAATGTAATATTTATTATTAAAAATTGGTTGATATAATGCTTTATTATGACAAAATATATTTGTTAATAATTATGTTCGAATTTTGTTATCATGACATAAATATGAAAATAAGCTTATATTATGATTTTAAAGTTCAAATTCATATCATATAAATCCCCAAACAAACATAGCCTTAAGTTTTTAGTTTAAGAAAAAAATGAATATTGATGGTTTTGGTAAACCATGTGGGTAATTGTTTATTAAATTCCTCACACTTATTCCAATAAGTGGTTTACTAAAATGGTACGCTTCTTTTGAGATAGAAATTAAGAATATGGCCCAATAATGAGAATTTGAGGGAATTTTTTATGTAGGCAAATTAGCAATTGTGAATCAACATCATAAAAAGATATATTAAAAAATAATTTATGGGAACGATTATACTTCTAATCATATCTACAATTCGACTCCACAGTAATGAATATTGAAATCTATATCGCAACTGTGTAAGAGTAGTAATGTAGATGTTATACTCAGTTTTTTAGGCCTTGTTTGTTGAAAATTTAAAGCTGATTGTGGCAAGTTTGAATTTGAGAGTTAATAGAATTTAGATGGGAGAAAAGGGCCAAATTTACTATATTTTTTAAAATTGTATCCAAAATATCACTTAATATAATAAATAATCTCCCTACCACAATTTATAAAAATTGTGTCTAATATATTACAAATTTTGACTAAGTCATTAAGTCATATGTGCAAATGACGATAAAACATGATTGATAAAGCAGTGTCAGTGTGATAAGATATGAGTGTAATATATTAATATTTTTAATTAAAATCATCATATAAAATATGTAACATTTGGTTACACGAATATAAATTGATTACTATGGCTGTAATAGTGTAATAAGACATTAATTTTCTAAGTCAATATAAATTTAAGGTTACACGAATTTATTTAACATCATGCCAAAAATAAGGGTTTACACGAAATTAAATAAATATGAATAAGTGTTACACAAAAAATGATCAATGTTAAATATGGAATAAGTCTTACACGAAAATTTTAATTTCGTGGTATTAGGGACTAATTCCCCTTTTATTTTTTTCTTTTTATTATTTATATTTTATCAAACTTATTTAAAGTAACTTTGAATTACACGAAATTGATTTTGAATGTTTTTCTAAAAAATTATATGTCTTACACGAACTTTGAAAATTTTTGTTTATTACTTTCATATTTAATATTAATGTTTGTGCAAATCAATTCAAATTCAATTTTAATTTTTGTGTAAATCATTTGAAATCGATTTCGTGCAAAAAAATATTACTTTTTTGGGCTTACGTGTAATACTACATCATGCAAAAAAATAAAAAAGGCTTACATGAAATTAAATTAAGTGTAAGTCCCCCCCCCCCGAAATTAAATTAATTTCATGTAAGCCCTTATTTTTGGCATGATGTTACATAAATTCGTGTAACCTTAAATTTATATTGGCTTAAAAACATTAATGTCTTATCATACTATTACAACCATAGTAACCAATTTATATTCGTTTAACCAAATATTACATATTTTATATGATGATTTTAGTTAAAAACATTAATATATTACAGTCATATTTTATCACACTAATACTGTCTTATCAGTCATATCTCATCGTGATTTGCATATGTAATGACTTGATCAAAATTTGTGGTATATTGAACACAACTTTTATAAAATATGATAGATGAGAATCATTTGTTATATTAAGTGATATTTTGGACATAATTTTTAAAAAATGTGATAAATTGGGCTCTTCTCTCATTATTTAGATAGTGTGAATGTTGAAAATCTTGTTGTATACATTTCAAAGCAAACATGATCTGAAATAAGTTCATTCGAACTCTTAAATCCAACACAAAACATCTCCTAAAAAATTAAGTTGATAATATGACAAACAATGTCACCATAAAAATTTAAAAACTAAATTTTAAGGGATAAATAATATTTTCCTAATCATAAATATAAAGTTGACAATTTTATCCTTATTAATAAAACATAAATAATATATATAAAACTTTAAATTATACAAATGTGAGTGTAAAAATTATTTTAAACTTTTCACTCGATTAGTAAAATAATAAAACATTAATTTTATTTAATTTCATAACATGAAAATTATTATAGCTGACGAGGTTCATTATAGTGTTAGTCCCATCAATTTGACTTTATAAAAAGAAGATTAATTTCTTTTTTGTAAGTATTGAAATATGATCAAGGGGTGGCTGCAGTTGAGGGTGAAGCAGAGAGAGCGCACATGCATTTGGGGGCCGGAGTTTGATTGGCTTATTTGGATGACAACGCTTTGCCTCTTTTTGTATTTGGATCCATGTGCTTCTTTCATCATACCTTCTTACTTGCACTTTGACTTTTCAGTCTTTGAATCTCCTTTCTGGATGTAACTCATTCCTAATCCACAGGATAAGGATCATCTATTGGCTAAGAAACCACCAATCCACTTCTGGCTTTTTCTTCATGCTAAAGTATCCTTAGATACAATTAAATTAAATACTTTTGATTATTTTTTTATACACCTAGTAGATCTTGCTCGATCCGATCCGATATGTGTTCTAATGAGTCATTACGTGTTTGGAGTTCCACACCCAAATTCGCTCCAATATATTATATTTTTATATTATGTTAGTCGTATTTTTTACAACGTTAGTTGTACATTAACATTTTTTTTGACAAACATTAATACTTTACATATGTTTCTGGTTTGTTAGCTGTATCTTTATATAAATGTATGACTTGTTGATATAAAAATATAAGTAATATCACATAAAAGTATATATGTACAAATTGTTCTACTGATTTTTATCGTCGGAAAAATGGGAAAAGTTACGTTGTTTTCTTTTAATGAGCTTTGAGGGGTGGAAGGGGGACAATAAAGATTAGAAAACTTACACGACCTAAATTCGAACCTTTTGGAGAATGGAAGGGAGGGGAACAACAAATATTAAAAATCTTGTGTGATCAGTGGGATACCACTTGAATTATTAGACTCGTGGCAAAAAACAAATTGATGTTGCAATACCTTAAGAAATTGTTATTGGTGGAGAGATATTTTCAATGTATAAAACAAAAGTGAAAAGGAAATTAGATAATTCATTATGTTTGATGATGTTCGTCATTTCATTTATAAATCTCTTAATCTTGACTGAAATTTATAATTAATTAAAATTACAACTAATTTACAGAATTATGGATAAATTGATTAAATTAAAAGAATTGATTAAAATAGTAAAAATCTGCAAATATTTGGATTTTTTTTGACTATCTAGACTAATATATATGATGCCCATCTTAACTCATATAACAAAAAGAAGACATGCATGTCTTTTTTATGTATTCTCCACAAAGTAAATCCGAACCCTAGCTAGTTAATTTCAACAAGGAAGCATAATGGATCCTAAATATGTTCCAAAAAAAAAAAAAAAATCTAAAATTAGTTCTCTCTTTATGTATAGCATCCTATGTTAAAATCTTCAGAATATGCCCTTAAAAATCACATTCAACCCAAAAACTAAAGTACAGTTGGAGATAATAACGAATTGATTTCACATAACCTAAAATTTACAACAAAATGGTAAATAAAGTACTTTAGCAAAAGACATTGTACTTAAGGAATAATAAAGATGGACGGTTCCATGCCATCCTTTTCATCTAGATAGTACGTAACTGGATTTGATGATTTGAAATGATTGCATTTTCAAATCCATCCAAATTAATCCAAATTAAAATGCATTTATAATCTATCGTAATTGTTTAAAAATTAGTTTCAAATTATGAAAGTAATGAGTTACAGCTTACAATCCATTTCAAAGCATTTCTCTAATCCTTCAATCCAAAAAAAATCCATTTTTTATCATATATCACCCACCAAATAAATCCAGGCACAAATGGATTGAAGAAAATTATAAATTTAGGATATCATTTTTAAATTACTAGACATTGGGATACTAATAATTCAATTTGGATGATTATAGGACCAAAAAAAAGACTCTAACTTGTGAATTTCGGGTCCAATCACATTAGATTTGTATTTTTTGCTTATGTAATTTAACCCAAAATTCGTATAATTTGGCTGAAATTCGTTATTTCAGATATTTTTTCTAAAATTACCTAAAATGAAAAGTTAATATATTAATATAAAGATCAAAAAATTAATATTTTTCATTGATTAATAACCTAAAAATAGTATTTTCAATTTGCAATTATCCCATGCATGGAATTTCCAAAAATGCATGTCCAAAAAACAAAGTGAAATGCATGTGATGCTCTTTTCTTTATCCATATTAAAACTCTGCGCCAATCATGCACACACACATATATGGTTAATAGAGATAGGAACAAAGGAAGACTGGTTGTAAGTGGCTTTCCTGATTGGGCAAAATATATTTATTTAATTATTGAGAGGAAGAGATTGGTCAATTCCCTAGCTAGCTATTACATGTGTTTTATTAGGTTGGGTGTTTGGGTTTTGGGGTCCAAAACCAGACCACTTCAACCTAACTAATTAAACAAATAATTAGATTTTCCTCTCTGGATTTGAGCAATCAACTCATTTTTGTTGTGCAATTAGGTGGTATTCGATCTCCTCCTTCAATGCATTCCCCAAAACCTGGGTCAACTAATAAATGTTACCCAAAAAAAAAAGAAGCGTAAATGGTCACTATACTTTAAAATTTTTAAGTGGACACGCTTTATCACCATGAGATAATTTATTTATCTATTCTATCACTTTGGTACTTTAAAATAACAAATGATCATATACCATTAAATATGGAGTGAGTATTGTCTGGATTTTGTCAGTTTCACAAAATCAAAATTGACGGCTAACTACTGACATACACAATTTTCGTGTAACTTTTTGTTTCATAAGATTATATGAAAATTAATCAATTTTCTTGTAAAATAAAAAATACAATTTTAGGATAACCTAAAAAAAAAAATTATTATTTTATTTTTACCGAAAAATTATGTATGTCAATGAGTCAATCGTTATTTTTGATTGGATGTAGAGTAGGTAACCCTATTAATGTCTATTAATTAGCAACAATAAAGTGGAAGTTGAGCGTATAGTAGTATTTTTCCATATTTTAATGACATTTTGACCTTTTTTTTTTAATCTTCAATGGTAGAAAGAGAATATATTATATATATAGTGGTAGTTTAGTTTGCGGGGCCAAAAAAAATCTACTTACTAGTAACAAACACATATTCATTTATATTTTGAAAATATATATATATAAATATATGATGAGGGGATTATTTTGTAGGATATAATAATACGAAATATATTTTGCATTTATCGAACAAAAAAAAAAGGATTAAAATCTATATATATATATATATATATATATATGATGAGGGGATATTTTGTAGGATATAATAATACGAAATATATTTTGCATTTATCGAAAAAAAACAAAAGGATTAAAATCACATAGATTGAAAATTTTGTATCTCCATGACCTTCTAGAAAAGTGCACATATGTTTTTTCTATTAATTAATTTGTATTAATAAGATGCTAATACTTGTGACAAAAAATATCATAATTTCGCCAGTCACATAATTAGTTGAATTAACTACATAGAATTTTAATTAAATCAGTTCATAGAATATCAATTCTTAATTTTAAATATTATTTCATTGTTATGCATTTAGATCATTCTCGTCAATAAGTTATATTCTATTATAACATCGACAGATTTAATCTAATCTTATATGCACGTCACATACCTTTGGTGTAAATTGTAAAATGCAATTTCAACTTAAAAGAAAAAGATACAATTCACATTTTAAGATTATATCTTTATTGTGTAATATCATAAAATATATGATATGAGACTCGAAGACTTTCCATCCATTTAAATTTAGTAGAAATGTTGTATAGCTACAAATATAAAAAAAGGATGGTTTTAGACATTTTATACTTTTTTTTTTGAAAAGGTACATTTTAATTGAACTTAAAGAAATAAAAAATTCAGCCACTTCATTTATGTTTTGTTATCATTTCCCCTTGCCATACGAAGCTGGGCCGGTTCAAATTAAATATGTTATTGTTATTTGGTGCCATATGAAGAATGTAATTTGATTTATGCTCAAAATAAGTACTTTTTCAAATTGCTATTATTGAAAAGGCCCGGCCCAATGAAAAAGGTAAAGGCCCACTTTTTACAATGCAAATCAAAACCCATCCCCTGGAAATACGTGTTTCCAAGAATTTTTTTTTTTTTTTTTTTTTGGCATTTCCCTGTTTTAAAAAGCTTTTCTTTTCCAGTTGTAATCGAATCTGAATCTTCCGATGTTACATCTTGTATTATATAGTATTTAATACACACCACATATTAATTAATGATGTCAATAAATACACATAACCTATGATGATTGATTTGAAATAAAAGATGTAATAGAAGATCTGACTCCGTTTTGATCAGGATTAGTGTGAATGCTATCAAAGTCGAAGCATTTCTATTTCTATTGTTTGTCGCGACTGCGAGCTGGATTGTGGTTGAACAATATCTGTAAACAAGATTATGCTTATAGTATAAATGGGGTTTGTGGTCTGTCTCATAATACATTTTGCACTGTGGGTGAGCCACTTGAAGCTAACATCTCAGAGATGGTAGCTGAGTCGCCTGAGCTTCCCAATTGGGTTAAGTGTTCTAGTAAGGGCAGGAGCAGTAAGAAGTCTGATGACGATTTTGTCCCTCTGTCCGTATCTTATTGGATTGAGAATGATAAGATTGATGATGAAGCTAGCTGTTGGTATGAAAAAATTAGTAAATGATATCCTTGAGAGTGGTATAGATAAGGTGAGTAAGATTCAGGTTGGATACAATGGCTAAAATCATGAGGCATGAGGATGCAATGGAAGGATTTGGAGTGAGTAAAGATATAACAGCCATGATTGTGTTCTTGGATGTATTGGTCAAAGAAGGCAGTGTTGAGCATGCAGAAAGAGTGTATTTTGAGAACACCAAGGAATATGTTCCAATGGATTCTACGTATGTGATTCTTACATTTAAATAAATACATAATTTTTAGTTTGTGATGTCAGGTGCCAATTTGGTAAATTTCATGTACATTTAATCAAATTGGGACATTAATTAGGACGATTTTAGTATTTGATTTCTTGTTCTTTTTTGCATTCTCAGAGACTGCTTATATATACTTGTGAAGTTTATTATTTATCATGATAAAATATAATTTATAATAATATAATGAGACTTGTGAAGTTTATTATTTATCATGATAAAATATAATTTATAATAATATAATGAGTTTATATTTTAAGTTCAAACATGTATTAATTTATAAATAAGTGTAAATATAGATATATTAATTATTATCTATACTAATAATAATGATAATATTTTTCAAAATAATAATAATAATTATTATTATTATTATTATTGTCCTATATAAAAATAATATATAGTGTGCATACTCATGAGTTGTTGAAGTCCATTTATTTTAGGTAATATAGAAGCTCAAAATAAATGTAACATGTATTAAGGATTTAATCCCACAAACAACTAATTTATATAAGGGTTAATTTCAATTTGCTACCTGAACTATAACACTTTTTTCCAATAGGTTTATAAACTCAAAAAAAATTTCAATCACTAGCAATCTCTTCAAAATTTTCCAGTTGCTACCTCAAACACATATTTTCCGACCAAAGTTCATCGGAAAACTTGAAAATGCAATTCAAATGTATGATTCATACGCCAAAATGACCATTATTCGAAGTCATATAATAACTCCATGTCAATTTCATGATTCTCATTCAATCCGATCACGAATCGAACAAAAATCATTATAGGATTTTGTACATATTTTATTCGATTCGAATTTAAATTAAACAGAAATCTTTAAATTAATTTAGGGTTATAATTTGACTTCGAAAGATGATCATTTTGACATATAAATCGTGAATTTTTTAGTTTTCCAATGAATTTTGGTCGGAAAATATATGTTTGGGGTAGTAACTGGAAAATTTTGAAAAGATTGGCTAGTGATTGGAAAAAAATTTGAGTTTATACACCTATTGGAAAAAAGTGTTATAGTTCAGGTAGCAAATTGAAATTAACTCATTATATAATATATATAATTTAAATACCTATAAAAAGAAAATTGTCCAACAACAACAACATCAATAATAATAATAATAATAATAATAATAATAATAATAATAATAACTCAATCATTAAAATGTAATCTTTTATTTCATCTATACTCCAATAAATAAATTATAAGATAATTTATTATGTATGATATATTTGAATCTTATTATGTAAGATATATGTGAAATCTATATTGTAAGATAAAAAAAAATATTTTAAAAATATTTTTTTATTTTTTTATTGCTAAATAATTTGGGGGGAAAATGACAAATCAAAAAAAATTTCCAAACTTCTCTGTTTTATATATAGGTAGATATCATTTGACATAATTATATAGTTAGTTTCGGTTGATCATGGATGGAATATTTCGAAATATCACCAATATTTTCATTTTTCACATGATTAATACAAAAATGAGTTGTAACAATATTATTCCGATATTTTGGTTTTTCACTTAAAATTGAGAAATTTCGTCAAAATATTGGTAACTGATCGATAAATATCGGTATCGATTTCGATATCAGTGGCGTGATAGTACAAATTGTTTAAATAAAAGGGAAATATCAATGGAATATCAAAAAAAAGTCAATAAATATAGATAGGATATCGGTGAAGTATTGATCAATATCAACTTCGATAAAAACATATTTACTTAAAATATATAGTTAATTATATTTACTGTTAAATTAGACGAAATATTTTTGCACATAACCATAAAACAATTTCCTATATAGAACAATAATTTTTTTTCTAATTTTACTAAATTTAATTTATTTTACTTGTGATTCTCAATTCATAGCCCAATTTAATCTTTTTTTTTTTAATTTCAGGAGTTCTGAATTCAAGCATAAAAAACAAACAAAAGACGCTAATATGGACAATTGAGTTTCATTTTCTATTCATTTTTTGCATATGCCAACGAAAATTAAAAATTTCAGTCTTTTTTTTATCCAAATCCATATTTTTTAAGAAGGGAAGATTCGAACAATAAAACCAGACTTGATGCAGATAATTGATGAAAGTGATATTCTTCTTCTTTCACATGAAGAAAATAGAAATATGAAGTATTTTTTCACTATCTAATTTTATGAAAAAATAGAAGAATGAAAGTATTCTTTTTTATTGTCATCCACTTCTATGATTGAATTGAGAACATATTTTAGTGGAAGGTCTCAAATTGAGAAATAAGGCTTTTGAGCCCGAAATGAGAAAAAAACATTCTCAAAATTTAGACCTATAACCGAGAATCAACAAATAAATGAATTTTGTTCTAAATTTTGTCTTAAATATAAATCCTTAAGTCGATAAATAAGATTAAGGAGGCTAATAAACAATTGATCTATTCCTACTTTAAGTACAATTATTATTACAAAATTTCAAATAATCACCGTACATCTTATTTAATTTGAGAATAGTAAATGAGGCAAATTTTAATAGAATATGAGCAAATCTTGAAAGTAAATAAGCTTGTGCACCAATTGCATGAATCTAGACCATGCAACTGTGTTCGATCCAACTTAGATCCATGTTTTTTTTTTATTCATGTGTTATTTTTATGTTATCTTAATATAATATTTATGTACAAATATCATAACATTTGCGTAATTATGTAACTAAAAAAAACAATTTTCAACACTTATTTGGATGTTGCATATCTTTATGTGATATTATGTATACTTTTATATCAATATAATCATATATTTATGTAATTCTTTTTTATACATTTTAATTATGTAGTCATACTTTTAATTATGTACTCATAACTTTTAGTTATGTTAGTTGCATTTGTATATATTACAAAAATGTATGACTATGTTAATATAAATGTACGAGTAATATCATATAAAAATATTATGTACAAACTGTGTTGAAACTCTCTTTTTTTTAAGTAAAAATATTACATATAGGTAAGATATTTGTACATAAATGCCATATTAAAATAACATAAATGTAACATATTAATAAAAATTAAAAAAAAAATGTGCGGAACTTGGTTGGATCGACCCAATTACAAAATTTAGATCCATGAAACTGATGTACAGAAAACTAACCCAATCTTAAAATCATATAAAAAATCTTATTTTGAGATTTAAAATGCTATTAAATTTATATACTATATTTTTTTTTTCAAATTTCAAATATTTTAATATAAAATATATTGTATACTTAAAAAAAACAAAGGACTTAACTCACAGGTCAAAAAACTAGTTTATAATATATTTTAAAAAACAAAAAATCTGAAATATATTAAGAAGTAGATTTACATTAGAATTTAGATTCAAAAAAAAAAAAAGGTAAGCATAAACAATCGTCAAATTAAGGTGTAAGTGTGAATTGATACAAAATCGAGGGGAAAAGAGATGAATAAAGAATTTTACGTTCATTTAAGAGAAAATTAAAAGAAAAATAATGAACCAATCCATCAAAAACGAAGTTGAAGAATGTAGAAAGACACTGTAGTAGTGATGTCGAGATGTAATTTTTACTGTAACATGATCGGAGTTTGTAGGATTCGATATGGAGACTATGAATTAGGGTTGTATCCCTAATTCGAGCCGAATAAAATCGGATACGTAGAGGATTACAAGTAGTTGATCAAAAATCGAATCGACCACAATTTTGAGTAAGAAGCCGACTAGAAGATTTTGACTCGATCGGACTCTTAACCAGCTAAAAAGACCGACCATAAGTGGTATAGCATAACAGAAATGAATCTTCAAATGATATCAGAAGTGGTAGATCATAATAGAAATGAATCTTCAAATGATCAATTCGGGACTTGGCCGATAATTGACCCCATTAAAGATACAAAATTTAGAAGACCTAAAAATATTTAGCCGATCAGAAAATCGACAATCCATGTAAACCATTTAAGGAAGAGTTAAAATGATGGACAACTCAAATGACCAAAAAACACAAAATCAATCTCATTTGAGAAGAGCTCATTGGACCTCCGATCCGAGCTCGGCTAGGATATAAGATTTGACAGGTAATTGGGAAAAGCCGACCAAAATCAATTTAGTGTTGGTAATTACCGACCAGAACTTGGCGAGAGAGATTAGGAAAATGAATAGGTAGGGCTCCAAAAAGATCATTCTAACAAATATCCTACGAAACAGGATGTAGTGAGAGCAAGCCAACTTCCTATTTTCTTGAAGATAGGAGGTGGTCGAAGAAGAGATTATGGAGAAGTGGAGGTTATCTCCACTACTTAGTATTTTTTGTCTATAAATAGTAGAAATTGAGATATAATAAGGGTTGAACTTTTTTTTTTTATTCAAATATTGGAGAACTCATTTCTCTAACATATATTAAATACATTGTAGTCGGCCACACCAAACTAATCAAAATAAACCGATCAAATTTGTTTGAGTAGACTTCGAATACAGTGTTTTCTACATATTTTATCTAGTTTTTTTAATTCGAGAGTAGGTTTTGAACACAGTATTTTCTACACATTTTATTCAATTTTTTAATCCTGAGAGTAGACTTGATCACAGTATTTTTTACATATTTTATCAATTTTTTAATTCTATTCTATTTATTTAAGTCAAATTTTCTTAATTTAAGTGTTTGATTGGAAATTTACATTAAAACAAATTCTCACGGCAACAAGGGTTAAATGAGTCGGATAGAAATGGATTGAATCAAATGAAAGAAGAATTAAGAGATGCTAATAGCCGACCCTATCGAAATCCAAATTTCCTATAAATAGATCATCCTTCTCTCTCTAATCGTCCACATCAAGTCAACAGTTCTTTAGAAGCAAAAATCGTAGAGAGAGAGACGAGAGAAGTGACAAGAATGGCGGACGAAACACTGGCTTCTCTTAGGACTCTAATGGCCTCTCACATCCCTCCACTGGACGCTTTGGTCGTCCCTTCCGAAGATTATCACCAGGTCTCTCCTCCATTCTCCACAGACGTGTGTGTATTTAATACTGATGCCCGCATCTCTGTTTCCGATTGGCAATTCAAGTAGTGTGATTGATCTCGTAACTGATGATCTGGATTTCTCTTGATATCTTTATTCAATTTTGATTTCGTATTTATATTATTTGTTCGATAATTGGTGTGTCAGAGCGAATACGTATCCGCTAGGGACAAACGGCGCGAATTTGTATCTGGATTCTCCGGCAGTGCTGGTTTGTTTCCTTCATACCAATCTACACCTATTGGTTTCTCTGTTTAACGCTTTAAAATCCAATTTTGCATTTCTTCATTTTGATATGGATGATTCTCCAGAGTTGATGTAAATTTGGTTCCTATTGATTCTCCATGGTAATCTTTTACTATTTCCATTCTCTATGTGAACTTGATATTGTATTGAGCTTGGTACTGAACTGTTGTTGAAAAATAAGTACACTGTGATGTTATACTCCGAACCATAATTTAATAATTTCACAATATAATTCAATTAGAATTAAGTATTTTTGCACACTAACCAATTGGTTTATATTAAGTCAAAACTTGATTCTCCACGATCAAATTTTCCTACTTCTAAGATGTTCTGTTTTGTGGACATTTGTGATTCTTGTTGCTGCAGTGACAAGTTTGTGATTTAGTTACATTTTTCAGCCATAAATTCATATGTCATACCAATTTGAAATGGATGACTACTTTCATCGACAATTCTGTGTTATTATTGCCCACTTGTTCTAACGAAGTGTATACTCTAAAAATTTGATGCCTTGTAGGTTTGGCACTTATAACAGCAAATGAGGCCTTACTTTGGACGGATGGACGGTACTTTTTGCAGGCAGAACAACAACTTAGTAGTCAGTGGAAGCTCATGCGAATTGGAGAAGACCCAGTAGTTGATGTCTGGATGGCTGATGTGAGATTTCATTGTGACTTTAGTTCAATTCACTCACTAACATATAAGCTGTCCGAGAATCTGTTTCTTGTTAAATGAAGCAATGTGAGATCTATGTTTATTTTTTTGTTGTGCTAGATTAAACTTATTATTGTACGTGTTATCAAAAGTTTGAATTGAAATCACATGCCCTTTTGATCCCCATCCATCACAATTGTGAATGTGTAGTGCAAAGCTTTAAAGGTTCTTATTTAACAGATTATCTATCCCCTTGGTAATACAACAAAAAAGAACACCCTTGGCAAACATTTTAGGTTTTCTCTGCTTCCGAATTTCACTTCGGAACAATCCACCATTCATTGGATTCCACCTACATTCAATTACTTGAACCTGAAAACTTTGTCTTCCTATAAATTGAAAACTGCTATTTTGTTTAACAGGGTCCTGCTCCAACCATTTCCCCCTTTCCTCTGTAGTGGTTCATAAAGAACACTTATGGATTTCACCTGTAATAGCCATATCAAATTCATTGATGCTTATTATATCTGTAACTTCTCTTTAAATTGGTTCTGTTTCTATCTTTGATAATAAACCATTGTACTGATTCACCAATTTCTGGCTACTGTGTGATAAATACTGCATATGTTGTTTGCTTTATTTTGGATTTGTAAATTATCCTAATTGATTACAATAACTGAATCTTGATGTGCTCTACTAGAATCTTCCAAGTGATGCTGCTATTGGTGTTGATCCTTGGTGCATATCAGTCGAAACTGCACAGAAATGGGAGTGTGCTTTTGCTAAGAAACAACAAAAGTTGATTCAAACGACTAAAAACTTGGTTGACGAAGTTTGGATAAGTAGACCCCCAGCTGAAGCAAACCCTGTACTTGTGCACCCAATTAAATTTTCTGGTCGTTCTGTTGAGGACAAGCTAAAGGATTTGAGGGAGGAGCTTATGCAGGAAAAAGCTTGTGCTGTTGTTCTCACTGCATTAGATGAGGCAAGCCTGTGGTATCATACCATATTGGCATTCAACTTTCCTATTTATTGGTAAATTTATAATTTTTTAATCTTTCTGTAATTTGAAATGTTGAATGTCAGGTTGCGTGGCTGTATAATGTTCGTGGCTCTGATGTTTCTTATAGCCCCGTTGTTCATGCATATGCCATAGTAACTTCAACTGCTGCTTTCTTTTATGTGGACAAGCGAAAGGTGTCTTCTGAGGTTAGATAGTGTTCTGTTAGTACAGTACTTTGTTTTAATTATGCATTGATTCATTGGCCATAAGTTCATACAATTTGCAGCTGAGCTCGTATATGGAGACAAATGGTATTGAAGTGCGTGATTATGGTGAAGTTAGCTCTGATGCAGCCTTACTTGCATCTGGCCAGCTTACTTCTACCAGTTCAGGAGGATCCCATAATTCTGCAGCAGAGAAAAGCGATGACCTCATATGGGTTGATCCTGGGACATGTTGCTTTGCTTTGTATTCGAAACTGAACCTGGATAAAGTCATCCTGCAAGCTTCACCTTTAGCCCTTGAAAAAGCCCTAAAGGTATTTTCTTCATTCTGAAATACATGAGCTTTTATTTCCTCCAGTGATTTGCCTTGTTAGAACCATGGTCCATACTCACGCATCTCTGTCATTAGCATTTTAGAAATAAAGTATCTTTCATTTTGTTGTTTCCCTTTCATCATAGATTCTTGTTCCAAAGTCATTTGAAGACTATTGAACTTTTCAACTGGATTAAACTTGGTTGCAAAAATGTTACTTTCTCCATTTTCTGTTGGCTTTTGTATGCACATTTTATGATTCTTGTAATTAGTAGTTGTGGTGCAGTTAGGAATGTAATGATTTTAGTGTTCCGTTATTTAGGTGAAATAAGGTTAGTGTATGATGGTGGAAGAAATTTCTAGGAAGACAGCTTTTTGAATGGTGGAATGTTATGGTTGGTGCGGTAAGTTTTTCATTTATATAGAAAGACATATAGGCAAGCCTTTCTTTTTGATCATATGGATTGCTT
Organism: Scutellaria barbata; assembly: GCA_028654395.1. Taxonomy (NCBI): domain Eukaryota; kingdom Viridiplantae; phylum Streptophyta; class Magnoliopsida; order Lamiales; family Lamiaceae; genus Scutellaria; species Scutellaria barbata. Next base: position 7,679,731 of record CM053650.1, read on the forward strand.
TTTGTGACAATGAAAAGAGTGTTTGAATCATTTAGGTCGCATGTGTTAAGTTTCGGTTGTTTTGTCTTTTAACATTTGCAATGGCATTTATTCTCATGGAAGATGTCATTATAATTCTTTATTTATACTGTTTTAAGCTGCGTTTCTAGTGTGGAGTGTTTTTTCTTATTCTATTACTGCAGAACATTTGTGTACTGGTGCTCGAAGTGTGCTTAGTTAGATCATTTGGATGCTCATTAAACGTAAACATAATTGAATTACATTTGAATGGGGGTGCTCTTTTTTTTTTTTAATCAAAATATGTGGATCACCCAATTCAGTTTTTCAGTGGAATGTACAGTGACCTATGTTAGCTATTTGACCAATCATGAAAACATGTTGGTAGTTTCTCTATCATTAGCCCATGAATTATTATAGTGAATAATGTTCATTTGTTATTCTTTTAGTAGGGTGTCATACTCAGTGCCTCAATCAAGGAGATACAAATCTGTAGTTCTTTAAGATAATGCCATGTTTGATTTCATCCTCCCAATGTATGATGACATTCTTGTATAGCTCAAAGAAAATTATAACAAAAGACTGATAAAAGCATGCTGAGTGAGGATAAAGGAACTGCGTGTGATTGATTAGCATGAAAGGCAAAATAATCTCATAATCAAGGCACTTCGGAGAAAAACTGCTCCACTCCTAAGATTTTTACTACCCAAACAAAATCAGTGATACCTCATTTGCATATAGTCATTCAAAGGTGAAAAATTCAAATGTTATGCTGCTACTTGGGATGTGTTTAGCCCCAATACTTCAGCAGTTTCCTCTTGTGGAGCGCTTTTGTGTGTGTGTGTTTGTGTGTTTGTGTGTTCTTCATCATTTGACTTCTTTCTCTTAATAAGTTGGTGGTGTTTTAGCATGTCAGATTCAGTTTTATATGTGCAAAGAACTGATTCTATTTATATCCCATGCACCTGAACAAGTTTCCAAAGTTGTTTTGGGGTGTAATGTGAGCTAAAAATCTCTTCCATCATTCATTTACTATGAAGCTCTCTGTTTACTGTAATCTGAAACACGCTTGCAGAATCCTGTTGAGATAGAAGGACTGAAGAATGCTCATATTCGGGATGGTGCAGCTGTTGTGCAATATCTTGTTTGGTTGGACAAACAGGTACAAGAATAACTACTAGAAATGTGGATATTGATGATTATCATTTATCTCCTCGTTGGTTAAGTTTTAATTGATACTTGTGGTAGGTATGGCTTTAGCCAAACTCTCTTTGCCTCCTTTAGTTCCCTAATAGGGTTTGGATTTGAGAATAATAATCTTATTTGTATAATTGCTAATATTTCATGATATTTTGATTAAGTTTTCATTTCATTGTTATTTTTGAAGTGAAAAATATGAATCTCTAGTGCTTCAATATGTTATTTATTTATGCCAAGAGTGGTTTTCTATCTTCTGTTATATTTTTGAAGTGAAAAATATGAATCTTCTGTTTACAGAAGGTCCTTTCATCTATTGCAGATGTGTGCTATATAGTTCATTCATTGACTTTATAGCTGTAAATGGATTGTACTGCATTCTCCAATTAGACCTGCATTTCCCAGGAGTGTCTGATGTGTTCAGTGTGTTAAAACTGATTGTTGTGGAGGGATTATCAATTACTACTTAATATAATTTTTATGTATTGTGTTATCACTAAAAATTCTTTTTCTACTATTCTATGTTTCTCAGATGCAGGAAATTTATGGGGCTAATGGTTACTTTGTGGAGAGTGAGGTCATTAAGAAGGACCAACTGTAAGTTTGTTGTTCAACAGTTTATTACCCAATGATCCTTGCACAATGGCTCTGGTCACTTGTAATTAAAGTTTCAATCATGAGGGTTTCCCTCTTCTCAGTCTACTGCAGCACACCTGTTATACCTTTCTCTGAGTCAGCTGCCTATTAAAATATTTAATGTTATGCTGAGCTCTTCCGGCTGAACACATACGAGGCCAAAAGCCTACTGGAGAGTCATTGGATTTGCTGGTGGAAGCTTAGGGATTCAATGCAGATCCACCTTTTAATTTTGAAGATTCAAATAATTGATGAAGCAATCAAATTGACCTTGTAGTATCATTTACTATGGATAGGATTGTTAAATTGGCTAAATTGGTCAAATTGGCTGGTTTAAAAAAGCTAAATCACCCTCACAATTGTTATAAGTATTGAACCTGCTTAAATCGTCTAAATGTTCTCACTGAGAAAGTATTATCAGACCCCTCCCTCTCACCCACGAAACAAAAAGAGAGAAATCTTATGTTCTATCTTTTTCAAAATGCAGAAGAACAGGAAAACTTACTGAAGTGTCTGTGAGTGATAAGCTAGAGGAGTTCCGTGCATGTAAAGAGGTAGTTCCTCCTAAATATATGGTCTTCACTTTGCATCTTGGTTGGGATGCTAATACCGCTCTTATTTCTCATAGTTAACCCAAAGTATATTGAGAGATGTTACAATTTCTTCTATTCCCCATTAGTTTATGTTTATATTTTAACTTTATTTAGGTTGGAATATTTGAAATGAGATCTTTCAAGAATATAATTGCCAAACATAAATTTATAGCAAAACGTGTAGATTTCGTTTTTAGAATAGTTTTTCGTTTGAATAATAACTTCCTTACCAACTCCATATATGTTTGACCAACAGCATTTTAGGGGGTTGAGTTTTCCTACTATCTCATCAGTTGGCCCAAATGGCGCGATTATACATTATAATCCAGAGGCTGAAACTTGTGCTGAACTCGATCCCAATTCCATGTACCTATTTGATTCAGGAGCACAGGTGCATCAGCTATCTTTCTTAACTGTTGTTCTCTTCTTATTTAGATCCAATTTCTGTATCTTGATATCCAATGATTAATCTGACTGGTCTGTCTAAAGTATCTAGATGGAACAACTGATATTACTCGGACGGTACATTTTGGGAAACCTACTTCTCATGAGAAATCCTGTTACACCGCGGTATGTAGTGTCTTTCTTTATTCATCAATATATTTCTTCTTAAGACAAAGGGAATATCAATATCTGTTTTCACGTCCATGGATGTGGATTCCTCCGTATTAATTAGCTGGTCTATTGTCTTGAAGATTTAGGATGGTGTCTAGGCTGTACAGGTCAAGTTTTTTTGGAGAAATATAGTGCCCATTGTATATTGGTTTGTATGATCGGAGAGGAATAGGGGGATCTATGATGATACCCAGGACTTTGTTGTTTGAGTGTTGGGATAGGATTGAGCTTAGGGTGGCCTTATTGGCTCAAAAGGATAAAGACTTCAAGCATAAGCATATTTTGGGTCTTGTCAGGGATTGGAGATGCTACTTCATTATTTTTCATTCAGTCATTTGGGAGGTTTCAAAGTTGATACCTTCTCGGCTATTTGGAAATATCTAGCTTATTATTTAATAAGACATTTTTTCTGTTTCTTATTTAAAAAAAAGGGTATTGTATTGGACAACCTCAACCAATAGTCACTTTAGCCCAACACTCCTGTATTATCATTTTATCAAGCTCACTGTCGTAGGTCTTTTTAGTGATCTTTGAAACATAATTGCCTCATAGCAAAAATCTTTTGCCTCAGTTCTGCAGAAAGAAGCTACTTTATTTGCATGTTTTTGTTGCTCTACCATATATCTCTACTTGATGGGAAAAAAAATTATTCAATTCATTTGTGTGATTGAAATGGTTCTTAGAATCTTGCTTTTGAAAAGCAATTCTCTTTTTTGCATGTAATATATATGTTGACTTGAAAAAAAAAATTATTGTATTACTTAATTTTCAATTTGTGTAATTGTAGGTTCTTAAGGGCCACATTGGCCTGGGTAATGCTCGATTTCCCAATGGAACCACTGGTAAAGATTGATCTTTTCAACTATATAATCTTGTAAGGTTGTGTCTGGATTGATGGATTTGAGTTTCATAACAAATCCACTAGTGTTTTGAAATCATATGGATTTGAAATACATCACTCTCATTCGGAACTAATTTTGGAATTTGGAGTGATCCAGGTGGATTTTAAATCCGCATTAATTAGGGTGGGATTGAAATCCATTCTTTTCAAATCCATCATTACAACCACAATGGAAGTTTTTTAAGTGTGCATGTGAGCTTCTTTATGTTTGAACTAAGTTGTAGTCTGTGAAAACTTATGTGATACAAATTCAACCAGAGCTTCTATTGTCTCAGTCAAAATATAAAGAAACTTGGTAACTGTTGCTATTTCTTCCAGGTCATATACTTGACGTTCTTGCACGTGTTCCTTTGTGGAAGGATGGTCTTGATTACAGGCATGGTACTGGCCATGGGATAGGGTCTCACCTAAACGTTCATGAGGGTAAGTTGGGTACAACTGTGTCATGTCAAATTTTCTGTAATGATATGTTTTTTATTAAGCATAATTCTGTCGAACTTTCGCAAAATATATTAATCAATCAACTTTCTTTACTAGTTGTTTAGCAAGTATTTGTTGGTAATAGTTTCTTTCATGACTACTCATGATTGTGTTGCCTGTAAGAGTTAATGCTTTTTAGTTGGCCATCATTAATAGAGAGTGAATTATTCTTCTAATAATGTTGATAAGCAACTTTTGATAATAGCTTCATCTTAACTGCTAACAAATTTTTCACTGCCATGATTAATGTTTGCAAGTTAGTTTTCCATTCATAGAAAGAGGATCCTTGAAAATTATTTTAATGGCCAGCAACCAACTTGTATATGTTTGCTTTCAAATTTAAGAGGCAAGTGCATGGTTTTCAGGTTATGTTGCTTGAATGTCTCAATTGTGAATGTACTAACAAAAGAACATCGCTCATAATTTTTCCACTATAACATATGTGGGATATGTGGAATATGTGTGCTCTGCAGAAGCATATAAGATTTTTTCTGTGCTAACGGAACTGAGATATCTCCTACTATCTTGAGCCAAACAATGTGAAAACATCTAGTCCTCCTTCTGTGGTCATCTAATGTATAATTAGATAATATATTTCAAGAAACCAAACATTACACAAACTAATACCTCTTGACATTTTCAAACTCCACGATAGATAAATAGCTTCTTATAATTTTATGGCAAAATGCATCTCAAGGTCCCTAAACTATCCACAAAGATTTCCAAGGGTTCCTGAAATATGGAAAATGCTAGAAAAATCCCTTTACTATGAAAAGATGTTATGTAATAGAATGTTAGTGCTGTAACCAAACATTCTCATAGATTGGGGACCTTTCTGGACATTTGTGAACTGTTTAGGGACCTTTTATAACATTTTGAACAGTTTAGGGATCTTTTCAAATGTACGCGAACAGTTTAGGGTCCTTTCAAACATTTTTCTTGTTTAGGGTCCTTAAGATACATTTTGCAATCATTTTAGTTTGACTATGCCGTTCATAATTATCATTTTCCATCTGTTGGTATCAAGAAGAACTAATGTTCGACATGAAAAGGTAAGGTATGTTTTTCTATAGGATAATAGTGTCTGATTCCCCCAATTTTCTGCTTTTGCTAGGACCACATCAAATCAGCTTCAGGCCAGCTGCTCGGAATGTGCCATTACAGCCTTCAATGACTGTGACTGATGGTATTTGCTCCATAATTTGTTCTGATTTTAGTTTTTTTTTGAAATATCTGTGCCACTACATCATTTGCTTATTGCTTGCAACTAAAAAGCTCTATTGTCTGGCATTTGGTAATTTATTAATTTGAAAAGTGTGCTGTCCATCCTTCATTCTTTGTAGTGTTTTATTTGAACATATGCTAACTTTTCTGTTTCAAGCAGGGCGAAAGCTAAAATACCTTGACCTGTGAATTTTACTTTTATATTTTAATTTTTTCTAAGAAAAAGACATTTTATTGGATCTAGAGAAAGATATTTACAATCAATGGATAAGCCATCCATCCTGAACCATGTTGGTCAAAGAACTCCGATCCCTAATAGTATCTGAATCAAACAAGTGCCTTAACTCATAATTGTCCCTTTGAATCTGTGATTCGACTGTAAACTTAATTCTACCCCGATATTTTATAATTGATTCCTCAGGTTAATCAAGATCCTTCACCTGTGATATTATGATGCTTCTTCATATGCATTTCTGGTAAATCAACTTTAGATTGGTTATTGGAAAGGAAACAGAGATGTTAGTCCACCAAGAGAGGTGTCCAACCTTTTCCTACAGAAATAAAATCTTTAAGTTTTTGGTCTGGCTCTTGATAAAAGGGTTTTTGTGTGTTATTTGTTTGTGTAATGTTAATCATTTATCTTTCCCCAACGGATGCTTTAACTTACTTTGTTTTCCAGAACCCGGTTACTATGAGGATGGGAAATTTGGCATAAGATTGGAGAATGTGCTTATTATAAAAGAAGCGGATACAAAGTTCAATTTTGGTGACAGGGGTTACTTAGCTTTTGAGCATATAACATGGGTAAATTTTCAACTCTTTATTGTGTGCCTTCTTTTTATGCATTTGAATCTTGTTTAAACAGTAGCTGCCTGCGTGGTTCTGGTCAATGTGGAGCTAGCCATAGTGCTGTTTGAATTCAACCCATGTGCCTTAGCACATGATTGTCTCTGGATTGTACATGCACAAGAAAAGTTTTATAAATTTGAGTTAAAATGTTTGTGTCCCAGCTTCTGTCTGTTGGTTGATTGTTGAAAGATGCAAGCTATTTCTGCATTAACTTAAGGAAAAAAAACTCACTCTTATAGCCTTTTTTTTTTCTGTAATCCAAATTATCTTATGATTTATTTTGTGCATTGATGATAAGTGTAAGAAAGAAAAGTATTTAGTTCTATTCTAGAGAAATTTTCTTATCATTTAGAACTGCTTCTACGAATTTGCAAAGGTTGGTAGATGGCGTGTGTAGAATATGTGGCCGACTCTAGTATAGGGTCAAAGAGGCCTACTATTGGTGGGTATTATACCCAATGTAATCCATCATACTTTCTGTTCCTAGATGACATTTAAAACGTATGCTGAGAAATGTGGATTATTGTTGTATCAGGCACCATATCAAAAGAAGTTGATAGACATGAGCCTACTCGTGCCTGAAGAAATCGAATGGTTGAACAAGTACCATCTTAGATGCAGCGAAATCTTGGCTCCATATTTGAATACTAGTGAGATGGAATGGCTGAAGAAAGCTACTGAACCCATTGGTGCTTGACTCATTCTCTCACCTTCTTTCTCTGTTTCCAGCACAATTACCTTTTACACCTTTCAAGATTGTTCTCATTTATTTTGAAATCTTTAAGAATTCTGAAAGCATGCTGTTAATTTAATTGCTATATATCTCATGCATCGTTTCCTTCTTTGTTATGGTCAATACTATACTGGATCTTGTAGATTATTTTTACCCATAAACTCCGTACCAACTAGAGCTTCTTTTTGTAATGGTTGAGATTATATTCGTATTTGAGAGAATCACATAATTAAAATAGACTGCATTATGAATCAAACGAAAACAGTATAGTTGAGCTATTAGCAAGTCAATCTTGAACTACTCGTAAGCTCGATATTTTGAGCTCAAATGAAGCTCGATCTGTACTATTAAAGTTCGATTTGAGCTCAAGCCTGCTGGCAATCTACGTTGAGCTCATGCCCTTTACTGTGGTTTATTTCTGCTCATATTTATACCTATCAATAAGCCATGGGGTAGAAATTATAGCCAACTAAAACTTTTCTTCCGCTTTTGAAGCATTTTCGTAGTGCTAAGTGTTCATACATTTCTGCTTATATTAATTAAGTAGAGCCGGTGAAACAAATTCACATAGGTGAAATAAATATTTGAATGTCATGCATCAAAGGTGGTATAATATGTTATCATATCTACATAGAGGGACATCTGTGAGAATCGATTTAGACTTGCTGCAAATATAAAATAAGATTCTAATCATTCAATGGATGATGGAAAAACATCTAAGTGTAAAGGTAAGAACTAGACTTCCAATTGTTGGTTTCAACACAATCTAAGTGTATGGTCCAAGTGAACGTCAAAGCTAAGAGAACATGCTTTGAAGGGGCATCATTGAACACATAATTTTAGCCTTGATGAACTTTGACAATATTAAACGACATAGAATATAATGAATAAACTATTGAGAAGAGTTAAATTTGTCGCAATTTACAACACTTTGTTGCTAATGTCCTCTATAGTCTGATCCAATTCAGATTTCGTCATGCAACAGATCTCTATCTTATTTTTTGAAGAATCATAAGTTGATTGATCTTTAATTACTGCCTAGTATCTTATCACCATCAATTGACCATTATGGTTTCTCATGGATGACACCAATAATAAAATTGATTTAACAGGATAAACCTAAACCCAACAATCTTAGTGCTCAATCTACAAGGTGTAAACTAAACCCACTAAACAAGTCGTTAAACTTGCTAAGTTGGCCCCCAACTCAGACTTTGCACCATCGAGGTATTGGGACTGTTGTCGATATCAATATACAAACGATTATCCAATTTGGTTACATAAAAAAATTAAAAATTTAAAAATAAACACTAGCTTCCTCCTTATCACCAATACTAAGCTACTCAATCTGAAAAGTTAAATAATATGTGGATTAACAATAGATCATACTTGTAAGTATTAAAGATCACATGAAAAGCATTGTATAAATCACCTCACTTAATGCATGTATAACAAACTATGTAATTATTTTTCTTATTTTATTTATCAAAAAAAATTATTTGCTTGATGTGCAGCATCCGAAGGTCCAACTGATGGTTATGAACCTTGTATCTTTAGCACGACGACCAAAATTTAAGGATCCAACTTACAATCTCGAATTTTTTGAATGATCATTATATACTTGTCTTTTTCATTTAGAAATCACACAATATAATCACGAAACAATTTAGTAAAAATGAACAAGATACACTCACCTCAAAAATAGTTTTAAGTTTAACTCAATGGTTGATCCCATATGCAATCCCATTGCTTAATTTCCTCTCTTTCCTAGTTTCCTATAATTAAAATAATATGCTCCATAAATAAATTGACAGTTAAAAGGAACGGTAGATAAGTCTTGGATATTAGGAAAATTGGGTTCATTTTGGCATTAGCACAAAATTAGGAATTTTAGGTTCAATAGATTGAAATTTAAATTCAAATTCCAAGCACCTGTAAGGGAGACAATCCCGAGCTGCAAAAAAAAAAAGACCATGAACAACTGTAATGAAGTTGGAAGAAGAAAAGGAAACGAACAAATTTTCTAAAGAAAATAAAGAGTAGGGCTTTTAATTTAGTTTTGATTAATTAATGAGTTGAGTATGAATGAGTATTACATATTTCCCAGAAATTGAACATTTCTTATAAAATGAGATACGTGAAATAGTAGAGACTCCTATTACATACATATTTAAAACTTGTTTTGAAATCTGTTTAATTTTTTTCTTTAATTTCTAACGGTTATATGAATCAAGGTATGGTCAAGAGTTAAATATTTAAAACCATGTAAGGAGAAATGTTAGAGATGATTGAGATTGGGTTAAAAAATAAATAAAAGGGTTCGACTAATATTGTTTATTCTATTTTATATTTTCTTTATAATATAGTTTGATAATGAGACGGTCCACAGTCAATCAAGCTCTCTCTGTCTCTCTCTCTCTCACCACTCAACCTGCACTCTCTCTCTCTCTCTTCTTCCCGTTATTTTTCCTGTTCAGTAGCAGAGTTGGTATAGTATAGTATACTAATTAGAGTTTGTAGCTTGCTGGATTTCACTTTCAGACACTTAATCAGACCACTTCATAGTTTCTAGTTTAGTATGTAAAGCTGAGAGAGGGAGAGAGAGAATGGCATACATGTGTACGGACAGTGGAAATCTAATGGCGATTGCGCAGCAAGTGATCAAGCAGAAGCAGCAACAAGAGCAGCAACAGCAGCAGCACCACCAGCAACAGCTCAACCCCTTCTGCCTCACCCCCTGGCCCCACCCCGCCACCTCCACCTCCACCTCCTGCGCCTATGGATTCGCCGATCCCTTCCAGGTCACCGCCGGACCGGACTCCGCTGAACCCGGTTTTCCCTTCCCCAACCTGGAGCAACACCCCACCGGCTTCCGCTTCTCTGATTTGTGCGGCGGTCCCGGCGCCGAGTTCGACTCGGACGAGTGGATGGAGAGCTTAATGGGCGGCGGAGATTCCACCGAGAGCTCCAATCTCCAGACGGATTGCGACGCGTGGCAGACCAGCTCCGAGTTCAGTCATCTCTATCCCACCGATCCTTTCCCGAGTCGACTCACCATTAACTCGTCCCCGCCCTCGGATCTCAACCGAGTCATCTTCTCCGAGCCTCCTCCGCCCACCTCCGCCTGGGTTATCCCTTCCTCTGCTCCTCCAACCGCAGCTCAGCCAAGCAGCCTGCATGAATCCAAGCCGGAACCGGTTGCAATAGACGACGGCGCAGTAACGGAGGCTGGCGGCGCTTCCACAAGCTCACCAAAAGCAAAGCCAATTCTGAAAGCCCTAATCGACTGCGCTCGTCTCTCCGAGTCCGAGTCGGAGCCGGAAAACGCGGTGAAATCACTGATCCGACTCGAGGAATCGGTCTCGCAACACGGAGATCCGCTAGAGCGAGTTGCGTACTACTTCTGGGAAGCTCTGTACAGCAGAGTGAGAGGCTCTCATCTTCAAGGCAAAGGCAAAGCCCCCGCCATTTGTGCCACTACCTCTGAGGAGTTCATTCTCTCATACAAGGCCCTCAACGACGCCTGCCCCTACTCTAAATTCGCTCATTTAACGGCTAACCAAGCAATCCTAGAAGCCACCGAGAAGGCCAACAAGATTCACATTGTCGATTTCGGGATTGTTCAAGGAATCCAATGGGCTGCTTTTCTCCAAGCATTAGCGACCCGACCCTCCGGAAAACCGGATCGGGTTCGGATCTCGGGCATACCCGCCCCCGCTCTCGGCAACTCTCCGGCGCCTTCGCTTTTGGCCACCGGAAACCGACTGCAGGACTTCGCCAAGCTGCTGGATCTGGAATTCGAGTTCGAACCGGTGATGACTCCGGTTCACGTGCTGAAAACCTCGAGTTTCCGGGTCGACCCGGACGAGGTTCTGGCGGTGAACTTCATGCTTCAATTGTACAATTTCGTGGACGAGAGTGGTGAAGGCGTGGCAGCTGTTGTCAAGCTTGCAAAGTCACTGAATCCATGCGTCGTCACTTTGGGTGAACACGAAGTGAGCTTAAACCGGGTCGGGTTTTTGCCCCGTTTCAAGAACGCTCTCAAATACTACACTGCCATCTTCGAATCCCTGGAGCCCAACCTGCCCCGGGATTCGCCGGAGAGGCTGCAGGTTGAAAGATTGCTGCTCGGTCGGAGAATAGCCGGAGTGGTGGGACCCGAAGAGAAGAGAAGTGAGAGAATGGAGGACAAAGAAAGGTGGAGGGTTTTGATGGAAGGTGCAGGGTTTCAGGCAATGGTGTTGAGCCATTATGCAATGAGCCAAGCCAAAATACTTGTTTGGAATTACAGTAACAGCGCAATGTACAAGCTTGTTGATTCTTCTCCGACTGGGTTCCTCTCTTTGGCCTGGAATGATATTCCTCTTCTTACTGTATCTTCATGGCGTTGAGTCCAATTTGGTTGGGTTGCAAATGAAGTGATTAATCACTGGTGTTGCCATTTAAGTTGTAGTGTAGATTGATAGTTTTTTTTGAAGCTTTCTTTGTAGGCAAAACTCATTTTGTTTCACTCTTTGCATCATCAATTTTTTCTAAGATATATTTGTTGATATGATTAGTGTTTCCAAGTGTGCTTTATAATGTCATTGTATTCGTGATCATGAAATTAAGACACGCTGGAATTCTGATTTGTGCATATGATTATTAGCATTAAGTAGTTGTTTCTCAATCTTTGAACAAGATGTTGAGTTGGGTTTGGGACATCACTTATTTGGATGTGTTTGAAACTTTGCCATTTTGCCATGCCTATCATTGATTATGGAATTTTAAAGAAGCAGGAGGCTAGGTGTTCGTTGTATTTCTTCTTCTTGTCTAATTCCTTCAAGATCAGATATCATCTATTAAACTCCATCTTCCAAATTTTGAACCAGATTCTTTACTTGTTTTAAGACACCCTACATTAGATCATTTTACAATTCTGAGAAAGATAATTGTCAATTGCCAACTCTTTTCCTAGCTTGCTGCCCAAACCTCTTCGTAACCATTTTAACTGACACGTTTTTACTAGTCAAATGCCACCTCTTCTTGCCTAGAAAATATACGAATTTCAGCTACACTTTCTTCACACATATAAAGTTTTTGAACAAAATGCTAATTTCCATAATTCAAGTGAGTGAAAAAAAAAAAAAAACGAATAATTTAAGGAGCAAAATACAGTTATGTCTTAATATTTTCGATGGAGTTAGCACTTGTGCAACTGTTGTATGGATCTTTGATCCATATAATGCGGGTCGGATCGGGCCGAATCCAATCCGAATCCGTGCTTTTTTTTTTAACCTCAATTTTTATATTGTGTTAATCATACATTTATATTATATTAAGCATACTTTTACGTGATACTTTAACTTGAAAAAAAAACCCTAATTTCGATAAAAAAACTCTAATTTGTACATATATATCTTAATGTAATATTACGCATATCTTTAAATAATATTAGTCATACATTTATATAATATATCAATGTACAATCAACATAATTAAAAAGTATGACTAACATAACATAAATATATGTTTAATATATCATAAAGATATACTTAACATAATATAAAAACCATAAAGGTATGTTTAATATAATATAAAGATATGTTTAATATAACATAAATGTATGTTTAACATAATATAAAAACTCTAAATGTATGTTTAACATAATATAAAATCATAAAGGTGTGTTTAACATAACATAAATATATGTTGAACGTTATATAAATGTATGTTTAATATAATATAAATACCTTAAAGATATACCTAACATAATATACCATAAAAATATGTTTAACATAATATAAAGGTATAACACTTGGAGCGAATTTGGGTGGATTTAAGCGCACTCACATAAATGCATGAAGACACGTAAACCGGATCGAATCAGACGCACGGATAGATTCATACACTAATTAAATAAAAGTTTTTGTGTTTTCGGAGCTTTCGGCCACAAGGTAAACAAAGTCCAAATCTTTTTTTTACTAATCTTTAACCTTTATGTGATGATAAACCTCCCCCGACCCCACCCTCTCTCTCTCCCCCCTAGTACATACCATGAAAGAACGTGGGCAACACTGTTCAATAAAAATGTTGAGCATGTAACTATGAGTGAACTATAATAATTTTTTTCAATAATTGTATAAACTTAATTTTTTTTTCTATCACCAACCAATCTTTTTAAAAACTTTCAGTTGCTATTTCAAACACATATTTTCTGACCAAAATTCACCGAAAAACTTAAAAATGCAATTCAAATGTATGATTCATACGCCAAAATGATCATTATTCGAAGTCATATAATAAACTCATGTCAATTTTATGATTCTCATTCGATCCAATCACGAATCTAACAAAAATCATTCTAGGATTTTGAACATTTTTTATTCGATTCGAATTTAAATCAAACAAAAATCTTTAAATTAATTTAGAGTTATAATTTAACTTCGAAAGATGATCATTTTGACATATAAATCATGAATTTTTGAGTTTTCCGATAAATTTTGATCTGAAAATATATATTTGGGGTAGCAACTGAAAATTTTTAAAGAAATTGATTAATGATTGGAAATAAATTTGAGTTTATACACCTACTGAAAAAAAATGTTATAGTTCAAGTAGTAAATTGAAATTAACCCTTTAACTATTGACATAAGTTGAAGAGACCTACGCATGAAATCCCAATTACATCATTTATCATATCCATATGAGGGGTGTGTATCAAGAAGATAATCTCATGGTATTATTTATGGTTAATAAATTTACAACATATGATATACAGCGCACAACAAAGTCCAGTGGCATATATGAAACACGAAACAGCTACTATACATACAAGGTAGGGGTGTGAGCCCCGTCAAAGTTCACTAGAGTACAGGCATTCTTCAACAAGTTGGCGAAGATTTGGATTCTCTAAAGCTGCAGCTGCTCTTTCTTTATCATTCAGCTGTTTGTTAACTGCACAATAGGTGAAAAGATGCTACTAGTAAGTCTCGGGCATTTTAAACAGTTGAATCAATACAAACTGTAAAAGCTTGATCGTATAGCTCACTTCTGATAACACAATTGTAAATGACATTCAAGAATGATGTTTTAAGCCCGAAATTTGGAAGTATATCACATTGCCAAATGCCCTTCTCTAGAAAATCATTCTTGACAGCATTTTGTGTAATGATTTGATGCTTTAAAGAAACTAGTCATGCAAATTAAGAGATATGATATATGCAATCTGCCATCAACACCTGCAGGATGGAAAAGTTGGGAGGAGAGTTTAAGGATACTACTTATCTTACCTGCCACTCTCTTCATCCTCCCACATGCTTTAAAATAAACTAAATTTATTCATTCCAACCCTCACCCCTCAATCCCTGTTTCAATGTGCAGATTCATCATTTGTCACTTTGAGAAAGATGACATGCTTACTTCCAGGCACTTAAAGTGCTCATATGAACACAGATAGAAAGTGGAACACTTTCATCCACAAACCTATAGATGCAACCCAAGTAGAGAAGTACAAAATAAATAATAAGAAACTAGATTACTGGCACATGGCAATGGAGAAGCTCAAGGCATAAATAAAAGAAGCCAATTTATTCATCACAATACAATGCGATGATCATATCCTACAGCTAAGGTGCCTTGAGATGTGCATGGTAATGGTAGAGAGGCTGCAGCAATTGTAGCGGCAACAGCAAGGTCAAGGAGAAGCAGGAAATCAGGAATTCATAGTACTAAGGATAGGACAAATTAGCTGTATTTGATATCTTCTTTCTTGTGTTTGCAAGCACAGCCTTACACATGAATCTTTAGGATGATTTTAGGATTTGTTTACTTTCCATAAATATATAGCCACACTCTTCAATGTAACAGTAAGGTTTGCATTAATGAAAAACCTATTCCATCTATCCTCTAATTCTCAATTATGGAAAGTCCGATAATGTTTAAACAATTAATGAAACTAGTGTACATGCTGATTGCAGAAGAAGGGCTTGAACCTAAGCACATACTATACACATCCAAATGCAAATGTAAATGCACTAGAAAAATGTATAGTTTTCAAACAATAACAACAACAAAAATATTAAAGTAATCTAAGTATAAGATACCAGCAGTTCTGGGGATAGTATGTGTGTGTGTGCACACGCGCATGTGCACACATTAATCTGTGTGGCTACGGCAACTGGGGTGGATGATGTTTCCACTAAACACTACATGTCTTAGGTTATGGGGATACTAGAATAATTCAACACAAAATAATACAATGGGCATCAGTGATATGCATAGTAATTCTCAAGGGCTTTCACCTGATTCCTCATTTGCATGTGATCCAGGAGCCACTTTTATGTCAACCTGCAAAATCGAACTAATTAACAAATAAGCTATTCCATATGCTGCTAATCTAAATTGGTAAAAAGTTGCATGATTGTACATCAAATAAACAATATCGTTTCAACAATTATTCAAAACAATGATGGTGGAAGAAGAACAAACAAGAGTGTTATACTTACTTTCTGTACTAACAAACAACAGCATAAGAGAACAAATTATAAATGTAAAGCTCCAAGTTATACTTAAATACAGTAAAGTATAGGTATTTTCCTAGTTTTCGTGATTACCATCCATTCCCATATCTGAAAGAAAAAAAATATCAAAACCAATTTGCTGGCTTATGGAAACATGAACCGCTGTAATTAATGAATTTTGCTTTCTCACGCTTACTCCATTTAACTACCTAAATTATATATGATGGTAAGCTCAGGGCAATTTTTTGTAAATGACATAAGTAGTGTCTTTCGGATATCTTGTATACGACAAGAATTGCTACTTTGTTTGTTCAGTGGAAGAGTAAAAGGAGACGACTGATCGCTTTTAGACAGCTCCAACATAAGATACTGTAATTATATAAAATAAATTGACAACGACAAACAAACACACAACAACAACAAAACACACACAATTCATGTACACAAACTTCAGCATCTAACAGCAACTAATTTTTCGTCTGTTACTAGTTTCAAGGCGCTACAAAGTTAAAACACATATAAATGGCGTAAAGAGATCCATAAAGTAATCAAATAAACAAAATATCAAGGGACCTAATCAAGTCAAACAAGACCCAGTCTGTTTATAGCTCATAGAATTAACCTTGAAATGTGGAGGAAAACGATTCTTCAATTTCTCTCTTAAGCACAGACCAATTACTGTCGCCATGTTGCAATGCTGGATGGTTGGGGTAAAAGTTATCCTACAAATCAAATCAATCGAACCGAATTCTACTTAAAATATTCCAGTAATTCAAAGTCCACAAATAATAACACTCAGTAATATAACTACAAAAATTCAAAGAAGCAAAAAACGAAAGCGGAAAATCGAAATGAAAAGAAAGAACTAACAAAATGTGGCCTAGCTTCTCATCAACAGTAATAGACTCCTCAGAAAGCACGCTGAGCTGCTCCAAAGAGTAGGGGTGCTCTGGATCTCTTATATCTCTCACAAACTGTACCCATTACTGGTCAAGGATTACAAAATCGTTCCAAATCCATTCGCGAAACGAAAACAGTTGATTGAAATCGTTGAAACGAAGATAGTAAGACAAAAAGAAAAAGGATATCATAGATTTCGAGAGCATCGACGGCGTGGGTGTCATCGTCGGCGCGAGGCTGCAGCCTTTCCTTCTTGGCGTGGACCACAGGGTTGGCGTTGATCAGACCCAAAGTCATCTCCACTTGGCTCTTTCCTTTCCTTGATTCTCACCTCACTGCTTCTCATTTATGATTTTCCTTTTCTTTTTCCATGCCAAAAGTGATTTTGTAAAATGGAAATGAAGGATTTAAAATTATAAAGAGAATCAAATTAAAGATTATATTTTTTTTAGAATAAAGATGCATATTTGTCACGATTTGATTTAATATTTTTGTATAAATTGTGAATCGTTTTATTTATCATGTAAATTTAAATTATAAATAGATAAATCATTAAAATATAAGGAAGTCCTGTGTGTACTAGGATCAGTAATTTGATCCAATCTCAACTACCACTAAACATATTAATAGTATGTAAAGTAAATTTTTCTATGACAAAAGTAATATTTTTAGCGGTTAGTGTAACAGATTCTATAAAAAGTTTAAAACAAGATATTAATGTGATGTAATAGTTTAAATAAAATCCAAATAATCAAATCACTACTCAAACAAATATTAAATGCAAAAAAAATTTAGAATATTTTTTTCATCAAAAGAGTAACATTTTTCATTGTTTAAATCTAAACTGTTCATAATAATTACACATTTCAGCATTACAATAAAATCCAAAATAACCAAAGCAATACTGTTTAGCATGAAAACTAATGTTTTTCAATTGTATCGGATCAAATCATCAAGTACAATGTCATACTTACAATTTTTTATATAAATATATAGGGTAATAGTTAATAATACTCAAAATTTTATACCGAAAAACCAAAATACTCAATACATTATATTAACTCCTCAAACTATCCAAAATCAAATCAACACCCTTAGACCCCACATGGAAAGTGCTTTTGCCACTCCAATTTAAATTTTATTAATGTCAAACCATTTTCATAAATCATAGTTTATATCTTTAAGTCTTTTAGTTAAGATATAATGGCTGGAAACCTTTCTCGTGTCCCAAAAAACACTCGTATTTATACTTGTGAGCTGGTCTGAAAAGTATAATAATTGACACGTATCTGCTAAGACTTAGGATATTTAAAGAAAAAACCAATTCATATATCTATTTGATTCCCTGGATCCGATCCTTGAGAAATGGTATCAGAGCTTCAGGATTTATTTAAGAAATAATTAAAATTATATACAATATTGAATTGTCTATGCCTAACGGGAGGAGAAAATCAAGTTAAAATGTATTCGAAAGATATTTCGAGATAACAAGTGCAAGATATCATTAAACATGACATCCAACAAGAACTGGAATATAATTATTCCGGACACATCCAAGATCACACAAGATCTTGAGGAGATCCAAAAGACCATCATATACTATGGTGGACAAATGGAGAAGATGCTCCGATCTCTTTCAGAGATCCAACAAGAAGTTTCAGATCTAAAGAAAGAAATCATAGATCTGAAAAGAAGGTTACCAAAGGGAACAGATAAATCGATGAATGAACGTTTCAAAGATGCATTCGGAGATAAACCAATCTGTTGGACCAACGTATCTGAGCTGTACAGATCATGTACTTGGTCGGTAAAGAGTTGCTAGCTCAGGACTCGGAACTGGCAGGACACCCCGGCTAAGTGACCATCCTGGACGGCACTCAGGGTATCCAATCCGAAGATGGCCGAGCTAAACAGTTTATTCCGAGCAGGAATGACCGAGCAAGAACGAGGCAACCGTTAAAGGATCGTGGGTAATATAACCGCCCAATGTCAAATAAACTAGCGGAAAATAAGGAGAAAGTGGGTATAACTTCCACGTTCCCACGACCTCCACTACTTGTACTTTTTTTGTCTATAAATAGAGGCAATTTCAACTTGTAAAAGAATCTGAATTCCTACTCTGTAAACAGCACTAGAGAGTTCATTTCTCTAAGTTAATAGTATAAGGTCCTGCCCGATCATTTCACCATCCAGGATCAGCCGAACTAAATTGCCCGAGTAGGCTCCGGGCCAGTCTTTCTTACATTTTTCACTGTATATTTATTACATTTGGGTGTTAGACTAGGAATTGTTCTCTTACAAATTCCGACGTCAACACAATCATTTCCAAAGGAAAGGCTACGGAAATTCCACTGTCTAAAAGCTACTAAAAACTTTTGCTCGGTATCATCCGACAAGTCTGATAGAAGTCACAAGAGTAGATATCTCGAAATTAACCGAATCATTTTCCAACTTAGAAATAGTGGGTCTGGTTAATCTCAAAATGAATGATCATATTCCCAAACAAGAAGAATGAAGTATGAGTACTGAAACACCCGTCCCCCAACAACCATGGAGGTAGGATCAAGCCGACCATAATACATTTGTGGCATGACGTCGGAGACAACTAGGATGGGATAAGACAGCATCTAATAGTCCTTGAGCAAAAACAATGCTAGAACCAATATATCTGTTCGGGTTGATGCTCACAACTGACATCATCGATTTCAGGAACATGGAAACCTAGATCGATGAATGGATGACATTCTTAAAGGTTGTCTCGTCTGGACATTGATAAGAGTCAATTCAGCAAACTTATTGAAAATAATTTGCAAGGTTCAGCTAAGAAGGTATGAGACAATACGGAGACTCATATCAAAGAAGAGATCGGATTGGGAGATAATATTTATACAATTATCGAAAAGATCGATCACTTGCTCAAAGTATACTTCATCGGCAATGGATACTTTGACGAAAGAAAAGAAGAAAAGAATCGAGAATATACACAGACTTTGTATGCTCTCGAATTGAGAAATATATATTACGCGGATGAATATATATATTGGTTTCGAAAGTACTACTTCCAAACTCAGATACCATTGAATGTTGTAACAGAAATGTTCTTTGCAAAAATATGTAGCCCGTGGAGAGAGATGCTTATACAAAAACATAAGGTACCTCCAGGAATGGTTGATTCAGTGGCCAGAAAGATGTCCTTTTTAAAGGACAACATAAGAGAGTTGTGTCAACAGACGACACTATATAAGAACAAGAAAAAACTAAGAGGACAAGTAATAAGAACTCCTCTTTGTTGTGACAATAATGATTTTCCAAGTATTATTAGAGAACCAAGTCGTTAAAGATAGGGAAAAAGAAAAAAACACTTCAGAAGTGTGTTTCGATCTCAGTTCGGAGGATCACAAAGAAGGTCTTCCAATCAAAGAAGATCATGGTGGTCCAAATCAAAGGCTAAACATTACAAATATGGTCAGAAATCCGATCCTTCCAGGTTTTCTTCACAAGAATCTAAATTCACAGGGAAGTTAAAAAAAAGAACACCAACAAGGAAAACTTTCAAACGAGCTCATACTCGGACAAATGAAAGTTTTGTTTCAAAGATTGCAACTACTGGAGGTGCGGTGCGAAATGTCATATCTCGCCCGATTGCCCACAGAAGCAAGGTGAAGTGCGCTAGTTTAGGCCGACAAAAGACATCATTGATGCGGTTTTCTATGGTGACTTGGTACTAGTTTACCAGTTCGAGGATATTTCTTCAGATGAAAGCATCTACGAAGAAGAGTTCAAGTCAGATTCAGAGAGTTCATATGGATCATCTACAGAATCAGACGAATAACACTAGTGAATAAGAAGATAGACTCCAAACATCGGATAGTCTATCAAGATTCTTTTCAAGAATGACCATCTCAAATAAAATAATGGAAAGAATCATGAGATAGGATTCAATCCTAAGTCCATACGACGACTTTAGGATTGGAAGTCTTAACCGCTTATATAACCAGATCAAACTAAGATAGCGCAAGAACAACATTATCTATCGGGTGAACTCAGGTGAGTTTTCGATTCCAATAGAATTAACCGGTAATAAAGTTGATATGCAGCTTATTCCAAAAGAAGAAATTCTTGAGGAACTGAGTCGTATTAAAGAAGAAGTAGCGGTAACTATGAAATGGATCCATATTGGAACCATTAAAGTAGTAATCAAGATTACCTTCAAAGAAGTTATTGATTCTGAATTACATTTGTCTATTTTGGACAGAAGAATCAATAATTTGTGAGATAGTTATCTTGGTACAATGGTAGGAAATTTATATGCTAGCAAACTTATGTTTGACATACATTCTAGGATTGCATATAACTTAGCGAACCAAGATTTCAGTAAAGTCTTAACCCTTCATCAAGATTTTAAAAGATATGAATTAATGAAGGAGAGAAATAGATCATATTCTATCACAATATAATTGCATATGCGTTTTCCAATACACATCATTCTGATATGTTCCGTAGGAAAGAGTAAATAGAAATTTCGAGAATCTTTAAGGAATTTGCTAAAGTAATGACACCAGACCTAATCCAAATACCTAGGATAGGTGGTGTTAATCTACTAATTAAAGATCATCCGATTTTAAATAAATCATCAAGGTTTGATTCTGAAATTAGTAACAGGTTGTCATTTTCCAAAGATGAGATTTTAAGCCTAAAAGAAAAAGAACCACATGAAGATTTTAATCCACAAAAGATTAGGGTAAGTAATGTAAAAATAAATTGCCCTGAAGGATGGAAAGAAATCAATATTATTTTTGATATATCTGAAACTAATAATTTGTTTTCTTGTGATGAGATATATTATTTATAACAATCAAGTGTTAATAGATATGAATGCATGTTAGAAATAGCAGGCTATGAAGTATCTGTTACAGGAATTGCAGGTAGCACTAAAGGTTCTATGATCCTTATTCTAAGTTTCCTTGAGGAACACAAACCATGGGGAAGAAATGGAAAATGGATGGTGTTGGGATATTTCCCAGCAACCTGCCTTGGGTCGGAGCTTAAATAGGTGTGGGGCACGGCTCTTCCAGATTCGAATCCGTGAGCGCAAAAGCTACATAAGTATAAGACATTAAAGTTGCGCCCTATGTCCATTGGATATCCTTTTGGTGTAGCGGTAATGCGCTTGATGATCCTAACACTTGGTATTAGAGCAGGTCACGGGTTCGAATCCCCCCGGGAGCACTTTGCAGCACTTAGCAGTGGGAGCTGTCAGGGCCTTTGGAGCTGAGGATGCTTGCACGCAGCAAAGGTTGCTTGGCGGCCGGGACCTAAGGAAGGTGAACGGACCTCGAACCGAGAGGATGTTGACGGAGCGGACAACCTAGGTGGCGGTGGGACCTGTGGCGAGAAGGCATGTCAGTGCCGTGCTGGGGGGGATTGTTGGGATATTTCCCAACAACCTGCCTTGGGTCGGAGCTTAAATAGGTGCGCAAAAGCTACATAAGTATAAGATATTAAAGTTGCACCCTATGTCCATTGGATATCCTTTTGGTGTAGCTGTAATGCGCTTGATGGTCCTTACCAGATGGAATTCAGTCTCAATGGACATCTGATAAGGGTGGAATGAGTACCCCATTTTCTACTAAGATATGTCAGGTTGGCCTATAGAGGAAGAGATTTCAAATCTCTTACAACAACGAGAGGATTTGTTAGATATTATAAGAGATTTACGTAATCAAGGTCTAACTTATCATACAATAATGCAGGAAGTTATGTTTAAGTTTAATCAAATAAACTTAAGGATAAACCTGTTAGAATCTTGGAAAAATAAAATTTATCCAAAAGATTTTGAATGACAAGTGTTTTCTCCATATACATATCCGTTGGGATATTGTATGAACAATACAAGTTTGAGTATTTTACAACTTATATTGATTCAGGTTCAGGCATTTGCACAGCAAAGCCCGAAGTTTTCCCCAGCAAATTTGTGGAAACTCTACCTCTTATTGCAGGAAGGAATTTCTCCCAAAAAATCCTAATACTCAATAAAGGTATTCGAGAATCACGAATAATGATACATGTGCTGATATTTTATTGGGTAACAATTTTATCCAAACATTTGCAAAATATAAGCAAGATAACCACAAGAACCTGTTAACCAAAAATTGATAATACAAATGTAAAAGTTTTCTGAAAAATAAACTTGAATCAAAGATAGAAAAAGCTCGTATTATCAAGTGGTAAACAGAATGTCAATATTATTTATTTGATATTGTCATTATGAAATCTAATGAGAATGTTCTTACAAATTTCTTAACAAGATATTGACATCCTTGAAGCAGATTCCATCACGATTAAATCAAGACACCTCAGGAAATACCTTAAGGAACTGAACAAAGCATTTGAGTTGTAAAGGATACATGCCGAAGTAGCTTCATATATGCAAAAGACAGATTTGGACAAAGTCCAAGCAGCCATACAAGTTTCGCGAGTGGCCCAAATCCATTTATGGAATGCGTTAGAAGGACCTCTGCAAAAGACGAGTTCACCATCGGTAATCCAAAACGAAATACACGAAAAAGGTTCATCATCGATGAACAAACAGGATGTTTTTATATTCGAGACAGGACATCCTGCAGACAAGTATTTTTCATCAGACTCTGGTGCAATGACGGATAAAGCCAAAACAAGCAAACTATCAGATTCCGATAATACTATCATATTCCGATGGTAATATTAATTTGAAAAGTCAAGAAGTAATTCCAGACAACCCGAGTCAACCCAACACCTCTGAGGTTAAAGAGAGAGAAGTTAACCTAAGGTCACAGACAGGTTAACACTAACCAAGTTGGTTCTCCTTTTCAGGTTTATCAATGAACATGAGAGAAATTGGTCACAAGAAATGGGATCAATCCTAATAAAATTACTGCCGATTGGTTTGGAAAGTATTCAAGGCTTTGGATGCTCCCGGGTGCAAACCCGCAAGATGTGTGAGAATGGTTCAATTTCGGAGTAATTGCTTCGGTATTTACCACCGCACCTAATTTTCCAAAGATTTTCAAATTACCGTAATAGATAGCAACTGTCGTGCACGATTCATGGCAGAATAACCCACATTTGGGTCGAGGAGATACATTGAAGCTAAAGATTATATCAGCAGCTCCTGAAATTATAGGCAAAGGGTCTCACCCAATTTTTCAATTTATAAAACTACAGAGGCCAAATATGGTGGCATTCAACAGAGCCAAAGCGCCACCATCAAACAGTCCCCTAGTGGCCGCCCTCACTGAAGACGATATATTCACAAGGTGAGTTTGGGGACTTTGGGTCTGTCTCACAAAGATGAACAAGGTTAAGTATCCATTCAAGATATTCCAAAATTCAGTGAATAGATATTTCCTGTTAAACCCATGACAAGAAATACGACTAAATTTGCTGAAAACCTCTTCGAAAATAAGATGAAGCTAATCTGGGAAAATAAGGTTCCAGCCATGGAGCAAACCAGAAAGAAAATATGCAACATGGTGCATATAAGAAGATAGGAGGAACACATATGTCCTTACTGTCAAATACAAGAGAAACCTTTGTTTGGACAAGATTTCAAAATCAAACAGGACAAACTCGAACACCCGAAGAAAAAGGGAAAAGGGAAAGGTTTTTAGATAGTAAAAATCTAAAATGTAATAAAAGAAAATGAGTCTAGACTGGATAATTTACAAGTATACATGTATTTTATGAATGTAATAGTATAGGAATACCTTATGACAAGCATAGGATGCTACTATTAGAAGATAGTGGCTGGCCCCACCACCTTTTAAAAAATCAGCACCGACGATCGCTAATTAGCAAACAAAGAAAGTGGAGGACCCCTCCACTAAGCAAAACATTCGTTACCGATGCAAAAAGACAAGTTGGACAACAATTTTTCACCAAAACCGATAGAAGATGGTGGATGACAAAGCTCATTTACCTATCGATGGGTGGAAATTAAAGATGGCTCCACAAAGTGGAAAGTAAGCTGGCAAAACCCATAAGTTGGATGAGATTTTTGCCTATAAAAGAGAGGTCTCAGTCTCAAAAGAAGATCATCGAAAGTTCACAACATTTCTCTTTATCATAAGTTCGAAAATCTTCTCTCTAGATAGAATAGTGTAAGCTTTCAAGCTTTCCTATTTTATGGGGTTTTCCCTTTTCGAGTTTAAGCCATGAGTGGCTAAACAAGCTTTCTCCTCTATTGGAAGAGAATTATATATTGTAATATAGTTTTATTTATTTCTTCAATAAGAAAAAGAAGTTTTTTGCCTTCAAACATGAGTCAAGAAAATTTATATTACTGAGTGAAGAGTCATCCAACAGTGAGTCTTCCTATGATCCCGTTAAAGGCAGGTGGCAGTTGAGAAGCGTTGCGATTTGGGTTCTCAGAAAAGATCGGTTTAGAATCATAGATTGCGAGCGAATGATTGGATCTTGGATCCGTAAAACCTAAATCGAGATCAAAGAGAATACAAGAGACAAAGGCGATGTATGATTTACAACTCAATTTTATTTTATTTAACGAAAACATGTTGGGTCTGATTATTCAAATCATAAAAAGATTAATTCGAATCAAATTTATATATATTGGATTGGAAGTTTTAATTTGCTAATGAAAATCTTGGTTTTTTGGTAATTAATAAATGTCAACAAGGATAATGTTGTAAAATTAAAGAAATTGGGTAGAAAGTGATATTATTATATGAAAGTGGGTATTTTGGTATTTGTTATAAGGAAATTGGGTATATATGAGAAATTATTTGGAGTGTTTGTCCCTACTGGTAGAAGGTCTAGAACACGAACGCTTCTCAAATTTTTGAAATTTTTGCCTTGAACTGTTGATGGCAGCAATTCAACTGCTAGCATGCTTGTTTCACAAACATTGCTGAAGGCAAAGTACGTATTCTATATAAGCTCAATGCAGGGCATATAGGTATTTTCTCAGAAATCACATCTTAAAAACTTTCCTGCCGTATACAAAATCAAAGATAATGAAAAATCTTGTTTGTGTGTTTGTGGTGTGAATATGCCCCGAGCAGACATTAACTAATTGCCACAATGTGTGAGTTACAATTTGTTTCCCCTCATGTCAACAGTAATTTGTTCACCAACATTGCACAACTAAATGAATAGTTCCTAATATAAGAGGAGCCTCATTTAAAGAATTTTGAATCTGTTTATGGCGACTGGAACATGGCATCTATAGGGATTCTTGGATGAGCTTCTCTGTCAGAGTTTTTGAAAGTCCCATTACACAATCAGCAGTTCCTATCTGAAAAACAATGCACTCAGTAATTAATCAAGCTTAAATTGAAGGCCTTGATAAAACAAGTATCGTTTCACGCTATTGTTTTGTTCGAATTCAAATTATGAATAGGGATACTTGATGGGTACCCCACTAGCCATCTAAAACTCTCAATGATAAAAGGGTTCGTACTATTTCATTGTAAAATTGGGTATATTTTATTTCTAATCTATAAAATAAAAAAACTGAAAATACTAATTAATGAAAAATCTATAAAATAGGAATATCCTAAAAGAACTAGATTGTTTTCGGAAAGAAAAAAAATTAGAATATTCATGGAAAGAAGTTTTTGTTAATTATAGATATTAAAAAAATTAATTTCAATTTTGATACTCAAACTGTACTCATTTTTTACCATTGATACATCACGTTTTACAACTTACAAAGCTAATATTCTTTGTTTGAAATAATAGCACATTTGAAGGGAAATTTAGTGGGAATTATGTCAAATCCCAAAAATTAATTTCTTCCTTTTTTTTCAAATTTGCCCTAATTTCACTTGACCCTTCAAAATTCGCCCAATTTTATGGGTCACCTTCAAGTTCCATTCATCTATTCACACTAATTTTCAAAATAAATCGTCATAATGTAGGTGGATAAGAATCTCATTAAAAAACGTTTAAACGAAATATTGTGCATGCTTGTACTATGGGATAAAATTGAGAGGTGTAAATAAAAAATTGGGGGTTGAGATAATGCCCATGAATTTTTCCTCACAAATACTACGATTTGGTACAATTGTATCGATTTTGGATAGAAAATTAATGAAAAGTACTAAATAATGTATTTTTATTGCAAACATTGAATATCAATAGAACACAAAGTTGATGGGGTATAATTTGGATATTAAAATTAAAATTAATTATATTAAATTAATTATTTAACAACTATAAAAATATAATTGTTTTTATACACCAAGTGCATGGATACTAGATCCATGCAATTGGGTCAACCCGACCTGAAAGTGACTTTCACGTGCCCCACGTGCGCCCCACGCGCACCTCACGCGCCCAAACCCTAACTCAAACCCTAATTCTGCTATATATTGACATAACCTTTTAGTTCTATCCTTATAACATTTTAGTTATATGCACATAACCTTTTGCAGTGTTGAGTATTGAAAAAGTATAAGTTATTCACTGAAAAAATTATGAAATTTGTATATAAAGGTTATAGTATTACAACATAAAGGTTATATCATTACAACATTAAGGTTTCAGCTATATTGAATTTTTATAGTGAAAAAACTATAAGTTATTTATTAAAAATGTTATGAAATCTATACATAAAGGTTATACTATTACAACATAAAGGTTATATTATTACAACATAAAGGTTTGGGCTATAGAGTACGTTTTGTGTGAGTCTGTCTCACGAATCCATTTCGTGAGACGGGTCGGGTCAGGTCGGGTCGGGTCGAACATAATAATTAAGTAATACTTTTGTATGTATTAGGTAATATTTTTCTATATTTCAGGTAATATTTTGTATTATATTATTTAGTATATATGCAAAATACAAAAATATTACATGATATATAGAAAAATATTACATAATATATACAAAAATATTATATGTTGCACAAGGAGAAGAGAGCACCTAGAAGCACTAGGATTCGTGTGTTTTTTAAGACCCAACCCAATTCGGGTCATATATCCTATAATACAAAAGTATTATCTAATACACATAAAAGTATTACCCGATATACATAAAAGTATTACATATTTTCTTATAGTCTGACTCAACTCAAAACAAAAGTATTACCTGATATACATAAAAGTATTACCTGATATACATAAAAGTATTACCTGATATACATAAAAGTATTACCTGATACACATAAAAGTATTACATATTTTTTGTATGGTTCAACCCAATTCAAAACACATCTTATAATACAAAGTATTACCTAATATATAGAAAAGTATTACGTAATATACGCAAAAGTATTACATAATTTTTTATATTCAATCCGACCCGATCCGTCTCACAACATGGAATCCATGAGACGGTCTCACCCAAAACTTTGTTTAGGCTATATTATAGGAATATTTATAGTGAAAAAAATATAAGTCATGCATTGAAAATGTTATGAAATCTGTACATAAAGGTTACACTATTACAACATAAATGTTATATTATTACAATATAAAAGTTATAACATAAATTATAAAAAAAAAAAAAGGATGGGGATTCGGGTTAAACCGGACCCGACCTGACCGCGTGCCCAATTGCATACATCATGACCCATGCACCTGGTGCACACAACCACTACTCCTATAAAAATGATATATCAGCTACACTTGATTACTAAAGATAAATTAATAAATTATCATCGAGAAGGGCAAAAATTAAATATATGGTTTAAAGTTTTGATTTAATAATTTTATTGTGATAAAGGCCTGATTATAAAATGATATATCAGCTACACTTGATTACTAAAGATAAATTAATAAATTATCATCGAGAAGGGCAAAAATTAAATATATGGTTTAAAGTTTTGATTTAATAATTTTATTGTGATAAAGGCCTGATTATAATGGTTCACCTAAAGTCCCCCACAATATTAAGTCAACACTAATTACGTAGTCTTACCAACATAGCAAATTAGCAATAGAAAAAACACAAACATGCAATATATATATATATATTTTTTTTTTTTTTTTTTTTTTTGAGAGGGAGAGGGAGGGAGATATTGAGAGAGAGAGAGGGAGAGACTAACCACAGTATCTACCAAAGGCAAAATGAGTGGATGTTCAAGCATCAAACCTCCAGCAACAGTAAAAGTAATTCCCTCCTCAATCTAAGAAAACGTGGCACAATTACTTTGGTCTAAAAGGATATAACTACTTGGCTCTATTGTGAATAGAATTTACCAGGCAGTCAATGACTTCATCTGGTATGTCTAGGAAATAAACCTGCAGTAGAATTTAAATTCAAATTTAGCCTGTCAGTTTTATCCAAGTGAATAGGACAAGGCCCTAAAGGAACTGCATACAACTCATGACTTTTCCCAATCAACTTTATATGAAGTGGAAAAATTAAGCTGATTATGTATCTCTATTTGTACATATTATGAATAATCCATTAAGTAATTTTTTCCTTTCTATTTGATGCATTAAGTATGATTTAGTAGTACCTCTGCACTCTCCCACCCTCCTTTTCTACTACCTGTCACCAGGTTGGTTACAACTACTGATCCCACAACTTCGGCCGAACCACCAGAATAGTCTGCAGAGTAATGTGACTCTCAGTATTAGCTAACATATATAGCAGAAAATGGTGATGAAAGATATAGTAGAGCAACCTTTAATGAACTGCCGTGCCTCTTCCTCACTTGATGGCTTTTCTCTAATAGTCCCTTGATACACCACCACCTTGACACCAATCACATGATTCACATCAAGGTAATGTTTAGACGTATTTGTCTGGCTGAATTTATATGCTCTTATAACATCTTATAAGATATTTGAAAGATTTTAAGCTCTTTAAAAGTATATGTAACACAACATACAGATTTCACATAAAACATACCCTAAACCTACGGCCCAACCAGAGCCTAATTTTGGGAGGAAAAATATTGCACTATGGTCTACCTTCTAGAACAGCTACTAACTACATGAACAGATTGGAAGAAGAAAGCTCAACCAATGCTCGGAATGGTTAATCAAGAGAGAGTAAGAAATGAAAAGACTAAAGCTGGTTTGCAAACATAAACCTCCATGTCAATGTTAATAGTTAGTTTTGAATGAATGAAGTCCTCAACACTTTTTGTCATTTGTTACTTATGATCTTGATGACAGAGAAGTAAAAGTAATAATATGGATCTTTGTCTCATATTTATTAGGATTGAGAAACTTGATTCTCAAATCCTTGCAATGCCTTAGAGACCCAATACTCATGATGGAGAAACAAAAGCCAATATCAAAGAAAATCAAGTTTTTTGTTTTTATTGGTAGATAGATATATAGAAGATAAATAACAGATATTGAAAAGATAATTATAGCCATACCGTATCAGCAGTGATTAGGAGGGTAGGGCGTGATATTTTCTCCAATTGACCATTGCTCTTGAGCTGCATCAGAATAGCATCTGCCTAAGAAACAAAAAAAATCAAAAGGATCATTCAATAGCAGATCCCAATAATATGTACAAAATTTTTCCAGGTAAGTTTGAGCATGATGGAATGTTAACCTCGAGGGCACTTCCAACTACACGCATACACACATATATTTATAGTCAACATCCACCAAATGAGAAACACTAGAGAAAGAGATCCCTCCCAGTGTAGAAGGGATCTGTCTTTCCCATAAATCTTAGATCTCGATCATTGACCACGCATAAGTTGACACTAGAATTTCACTTACCCCAATTAGTGGAGAAAATGAGAAAAAAAATATCTCATTTCATGAAATTTACTAAGAAAATACCTACAAAGTTTTGCAGAGGCCCATAAATATACTACACAAGAAAACTTCTGAAAGCTATTTATGAATAACGAAAAAGATAAAAACAACATCAAGTATTTGAAACTGACTAAAAACTTAACACCAAGTATTTGAAACTGACTAAAAACTTAACACCAAGTATATGAATATGCCTTATGCATCGTTTAAGCACCTTTGCCTCGGCAATGGCCATCACAAGGTCTTCCCGCTTTTCCCTTCTGATACTTTTCTCATCTATATCTGCAGCCTAAAAGCCAGAATATTCGAAAATGAGGTTTCCTGTGGTTAAAATTATAATGTCAAGAAATACAATAAACTAAATAGACATTCACCAAACTATATCTACATTTGATCATAACATAGTACAAGACTAATTTCCAAGATGTTTCTTTGTTACGCTCCCTCCAAGATTCTAAGAATTATATTTAGTTTATAGTGTTGACCTCAAAGTTTCAGAAAATTGGATTATATGAGAAGCATACTTGCATTAAATCAAACTTGAAATGAAGTCTTCAAGCGATTGATACCTCATCTTTGAATTGATGGACAATAGAAAGATGAAGTGCATATGGCGGTGACATAAGTAACTCATTAAGAAGAATTATTGAAGGATTTTAATAGTCTACACCTAATTACTTTACCAAATTCCTAAAATAATACTTATAAAAAGTTACAATGTAGCATGTTGATATGCAACTCAAACAATGTCATTTCAACATTGTCGCATCCAAAATGATTCTTTCTATGCACAGAAACCCTATCTGCTTTTAAGCATGGCACAGGATCTTGATCCATCTAGATATATGTACAATAAGGTCAATTAAATATATGAACATCTTTTTACACCACAATTGAGAAATTAGGATTGGATAACATCCTCTTTTTTTTTTTTTTTTTTTAAACGGAAGCCAAACTAACTGGAAGGCATGGCAATAAGCAAAAACTTATTAGAATCAGAGTTATCTTCCACAATCGAACCAGGATCAAACTGCTCTTGTTATTCGAAAGCAAATCAATTGAAGTTTTGAGTGCTCACCAAACACCTCAAACCATGAACGATCGGGTTTCATAGAAACATGTTGATATTCGTACATACAGATAAGATCAAAAACTCGAAGAATGAATAGAACCAGGACATTAGGCAACTGATGACTAATAGAGAGAGAGAGAGAGGTTACCATAAGGGTGAAGTGATAGCCCATCTCGGCTAAAATCCGTCGACGCGCCATCGAAGATGAGCCCAATATTATCTTTCACAACACACAACAGAGAATAAAAACATGAAAAAAAAAAAAGTGTTGGCAAATATCTGTCGCCATTGAATGTACAATATAGCTCTAAGTGTTGATTCAGAAAATGTGGGTTAGGATAAAACCTCAAAACTCTGGTTCTGCGGTGGAACGCTGCTGTTGCCTTCCATCTTTTCCGGTTAGCTTTCAAGATAAGCAGAACAAGGCGGGAATTAGAAGGCTCAGTTTCCCTTTTATAGTTTTATACCAATTTTGGATAAGAACCATTATTTTAGCAATTTGTACTAATGTAATTATATTACCAACTTTGAAGAAAAATATATAGAGTCTATCTCAGGCTGCTTTCTATTGGGTCGACTCGAGTCGATGAGGATTCACGTGTTTTTTAAATTATTTTTTATGCTTCCAAATCAAAAATCTTTATATGTAAATTATGTGATCTTTATATATAAATTATGTGACATTTATGTATAAATGTTGTGATCTTTATGCATAATAACTTAAAAAAAAATAAAGAATTTCAGCAAAATTTGTATATAGATACTTTTATATTATATTCATATGACCGTTATATATATATATATATATATATATATATATTCATATGACATTTATATTCAATATTTGTATATAAAGGTCACATGAATATATATAAGGATCATATGAATATAACATAAAGGTATCTATATACAAATTTTGTTAAAATTTTTCATTTTTTTCTAAATTATTGAATATAAAGGTCACAACATTTATACATAAAAATCACAATATTTGTACATAAAAATCACCACATTTGTACATAAAGTTCAAGATATAAAATTTAAAACATCCTCAGAACTCTCCATTAATATGACATGCTATATTCTACAAGCGTTGTTTCGGTCACTAATCACAATCTGACAATCATCCTGCATCATGTACTCTTTACCTTCTTCTACTTTCTCATTCTGAAAGATCTTTTCTCAGGTCGGAGGCGAAAACTGGAAAGTTCATCATTTAATGAATATATATATATATATGTATATATATATATCAGAAATTTGACATAAAAATAAGATAATATAAATAAATCGATGAATCAAGAAATAAATTATGAATATTATTTAATAAATTAAAGATTTTCAAGTAAAATCTGAAAAATGAAACAATAGAATATTTGATAAATCAAAAAATTAACAAAGTAAATATGATAATTATTTTTGATAAATTAAAATATTAAGTAATTCTCAGATTATATTTTGAGATTTTGCTAATTTATTTACTAAGTTTTCCTTGTAATCTTCAAATTTATCAAAAAAAAAAAAAATCTTTGGCAGTTTTACTTTTTTTGAATTCATTAAGCAATTTTTTTTTTGTTTTATTTGGTAACTCATCAAGATTTATTTTAAATTATCTATTCAGATTTAATTTGAAAATTTTCAAATTTTATAGACAAATATCAAATTTTATTTTAGGGTCATCGGACATTTGTATTTAAAAAAGAATTTGAAATTCATGATAGTAAATTTATCAATGATATTTTGATAGATGTGGATATGAAATCCATTATTTTCATTTTAAATTATTTTTTAAATCATTTTGATAGATTTTCAAATCCAATCCAACTTAAATATATTTAAAATACATTTATTTTAAATCTTGAATTTTAAATTACTCCATCAAAAACCAATCTTACAGTTGTTTTGATTATTGCACATGTAACACCCCGTTTCTTTTGAAAGCAAACTTTGACTGAAGCGTTACTTACGTATAAAATTCACTATTTTAAGTAAATAAAGATAATTAAAATCAAGAAAATTATTATGAAATATATATTTCGAAATTCATGAAATATAACGTTTTGAATTAAAATTTTCTTCAACCTTTGATCATCAGCTACCAGCATCCACCACTCGTGCGCTACGTCCTAAACTTTTAAACTGAAAACATTTTAAAAAAAGGAGTTAAGTATTTGAAATATACTCAGTGGGGAAAACCCTAAACAACGTGAAATAATTTCAAATGAATAAATCGTAGAAACACGTACTGATAAAAACTATTTGATAAAAGATTTTACTATGGCTTTATTTCGAAACGATATAAACTTAAAGGATTTCATTCGAGCATCCAACAACTCATCTGAACACAATTTTAAAGATTTACTCGAATTTGCCAAATCACAGTTTTGTCACAAGAAATTGGTTGACATAAAACGTTTATCATTTAACAAAACGACAGAAACTAGATCATTTCAATCACGTGACTTAAATCATTCAATAATGTAAATAGTCAACTCAATCATTCATCTTTCACATTCAAGTATATCACTTTCATTATGGTTTTCAGTCATCATAAATACGATTCTTAGCAGTCATAAATACGATTCTCTTCGTCGTTATAGGGTTCTTAACCATCCTGAATACGATTTTCACCGCCATAGATTACGATTCTTAGCCGTCCTGGATACAGTTTTTACCACCATAATTATGGTTCTTAGCCGTCCTGCATACAATTTTTCACCGCCATAATTACGGTTCTTAGCCATCCTGGATACGATTTTTCACCGCCGTAACTTGCATGTGCATGCATACATATTTATTTCACACATAAACATATTAAACATACACATGGGAGCACATCAGTTTAGCAAAACGCTTAGTTGCAATTCTCAACCGCCGTGAAAACGTGGATCTCAACCACCCTGAAATCACATTTCATTTACACATATGCAAATATTAACTTCACATCAATTTCATATTTAACTACATCATTCTTCACATTTGCATTAATAAGCTCATAGTATAACGTTCACATATTTCACATTTGTTTTGTATAAAATAAATATTTAATCACTTCATATAACACATCATTCGTTCAATATGCTAAACATAATTCACTTCATACGAAGATAAAATTTCATGATTTTGAAATAGTTAGGAACAAGCGTAATTGCAGAAAAAGCATTTTTCCCCACTCATCATATCATAACATTTTATTCATATAACACATACACCAACCTCATGTCATTTAAGTATAAGATTTTATATTTTAAATACTTCAAAAGAAATATAAATACCGTAATAAGTAATTATCCCCACCTTTCGAGATCGGTGCTTGTAAAGCTTCTATTTCTTATACGAGCTTAACTCGATTCTCCTTTCGTGTTTCCTACAAGATATAGGTGCTCGTTTAGGACTTAATCGAACCACTAATAAATTAAAGTAAATTCTTTATGTTGAAGCTCTCTTTCGTAGAAAAACGTGTGAAATATATGCGTGGATAGTTCGATTTGAACTTTAGATCACGGGTTAACAAATCACGAGTTTAGGGTGTTATACCTTGAACTTGAGGTAAACGATTAGGTCATATATCCTTTTATTATTACTTTTCTATTTTTAAACTACGACATAATATACTTGTTTAGATCTAATTCATCATTTTATCGTAGCTTTAGGTTTCAATCATAATGCTAGTAACTTCTAGGTAATATGTCGATTTATCTCGTTTTCCTTCTATGTACCCTAGATTGTAGGTAAACAAGCCGTAGCATATTTTCGTTTAATACTAAAGAGATCCATAGGGTTAGATTATAACATAGTAATTCTATTTGGATTCATTTGTCATTCTACCAAAATTTGGGCTTAAAAAGTAATATCCATAACTTCAAGGGTTAATCTAATAATTTTAGCAACTTAAAGGGTGGAACATGAAATTCTAAAAATTATGGGGTCCAAGTGTCATAATTCAAAGTCCAGGAGTCTCGTTGCACATTTCATGAAATTAAGAGCTAAATCTATAATTTCTAGTAATTCTAGGGTTCGTTCTGCAATTTCAGCATTCTTTGGGGTTTAAAAGTCATAGTCCAAATGTCCAGGGGTCTAACTGCATACCCCATAAAGTTAGGGGTAAGTTCTGTAAAATCCATAACTGTTGGGGTCAAATCTAAATTTTCATAAAGTTAAGGGAGCAACCTGTAAATTAAAAAGATTTAGGGGACTAAACATTAATTTCAACAAAATATAGGGTTTGCAACTTAGTCCTTGAACTTCATCAAATTTATAAAAATAAGCCCACCTCCTAAACCCTAACCTAGCCGCTGCCACCGATTCCCCTACTATCGCTGGCGATACCCATACCCGACACAGACTCACAAACCCATCCCAGCGCCTGTCACGACCTGGGAGAACATACATGTAAACTCGCGCACTTTCAATCGATTTTGGGAGATGGGACGCGATGAAATTGTGAAGAAGATAAGTGCGATGGAAGTGGATTGGGGAGCCCAGAGAATTTGTTCATTGAGAAGGAAGAAATGGTTGAATTTGGATCATTTGACAGTTAGGATTCAATTGGGAAATTAGGGCTGAATTGGGATTTATTAATTCAAGTGTAAACGGTGCCGTATAACACCTGTTCCTTATTTTTCAATTTTTTTTAGCTGTCAATTGTCTTTATATGAGTGGCTGGATTCTAAGTAGTTTGTAACAGAATTCTGCCATTTTGTACGCATGACAAGGAATGAAAAGAAATCAAAAAATTGTCCCAATCTCTCTCCTCTAATTTCTCTCTCTTCCCAAATTCTCTCTCTTATCTCACCTGCAATCTATCAATTTTTGTGTGTATGTTTTTTTTTATTCAGTTAATCTAAAAAAAAATACCAAAAAATTATATAAATCATGTTGCAGTAATGGGATTCCTGCTATATATCTGGGAATCCTGTTGATTGGGGTAATAATGGCAGAGAGAACTAGGTTGGAAACTCACAGAAAAGCAATAGAAGTGTTGTTACAAGAAAGTATGGATAGAAGAGAAGCTGTGGAAATGAGGCTTGAGGAAAAGATTCAACAAAACCAAGATCAAAATATGAAAACAATGAAAATGTTGCAGATACAATTCACTAAGCTAGCAGAGAGGGTGGAACATTATTTCAGAGATAAATCTATTCTTGGGGAAGGGTCTTTCTCTGGTAATGCTGCAAATTTTACTCCTTCCACTGTGCAACGTGAAAACTACCAGAGAATGGGTGTTGGTCCCAAGTGGTGTCCGAGGTTTAGAGGGGGGGTGAATGAACCTTGGTCGATTTTCAAAATCTTTAAACAAACTGTTCTGCACTGCAAGTTACTTGAGCTTGCAGCGATAGATGGTTACTGCTTGCAGCGCTACGATGCAGTGCTGCACGCTATAACCTGGAGTTTTGTACGCAACGGAAATTAACTTTAAAACACAAGGCTGTTTTTCTCAAGAATGCTTCTTTCAAACCGTTTTATGATGAGAGACAGATAATAATGCAGAAGATAAGCGCACAGATAAATAAAGCAAATAAACACTTATGGCTTATAGTGGTTCGAAGGTGGTGTAATCCTTCTACGTCCACTCTACTGCTCCTCGAGCAGGAACTTTGTTAAGCAAGATTGATTTACAGGACTCTCCTAACAATCTATCAACTTTACAAAGAAACCACCTACTGAAGTCCAGCGTACACACAGCAACTGCAAACTTCAAAGGCGCACAGGGTTCCACACTCCCACACAGGAAAGTTGCCTAACACTAGACAACTAAACAAACAGCAAGGATCTCTCCTATCAACTGTTTGACACCACTAAAACAACCTAAACACTTAGCAACAAGGTTAAAAGGATACAAGGTTTTTCTTCAACTTGTGCTTCGAAGTGAGCTTCTGAATCCGTAAGGAATCCTTTAGCTTGAACTTGCTTCACTTCGGTAGGTTGAGTGACTGATATTGATTGTAGACTTGAATGCTTGAATTTTGTAAGCTTTGAATTTTTATCAGATGATTTTCAGATCTTAGTAACAGTTACCAGCTTCAGTGCTCCTCAACCTCTATTTATACTTGTAGGAGAAGATGTCCGTTGAAGGAGACATCCCTCTTTTGAATTTGAAGTAGCCTGGCCAAAGCATGGTTCGCATTTAATGCGACTTGACTTTTCCTTTTCGGAGCATTTAATGCGGCAGTTGCGGCTCGTAGCTTTCTGCAGCGTGTCAGTCCATGTGGCATCTTCTTATTGGCTCCGTGTCTGCTACTTTGACTTTTTCTTGAACGGCTCTTTTATTCTTGCTTGAATCTCCGTTCCTCGTACTGCATTTATCCTTCCTAGGATTTGCAGGATATTTCGTCTTGTAGTTGGCGCTGTATTACTTAACTGACTTGTAAGTCTGCGCTGTATCCTAGGTCCTTGTGCAGCTGATGCTTTTTTTTCAGTGCTGCTGTAACTTGGACCTAGTTGCAGTATCTTCTAGCAGTGCTGCTGTAACTTCTTTCTAGCAGTACTCCTGTATCCTTTTCTTGCAGCGTTGTTGCACGTTGTTCTTTCTTACTTTGCTGTATAGAAGTTTTGCCTTATTTATACATTGTTGTTCCTTCCTTCTTCCAACTATGCTGTATCCTGCCTTCCTGCAGTGATACTGTATCATGCCTTCTTGCGGCGATATCTTCCCTTAAAGCTTAGATGCAGTTTTATCCTCATTTAACCTCCATTTTCAATACTTGATACAAGACTCAATTCTAGTCTATTTATTCACTTAAACATTGTAAAAAATGGGGTACTCAAAACTTCCTATTACATATTTGGTTTGTCTCATCAAAATCTAAACATTGAAATCCCAACAATGGGTAATAATAGAGGGATGGAGAGTGTGCTACAACATGCTCCTATACAGAATAGAGGGGGTTACACCCCTCTTCCTAAGGCTGAATTCCCTAGGTTTGATGGAAGCAACCCCAGGATGTGGCTCTTTAAATGTCAGAATTATTTCCAGCTTGTTAACACAATTCCTGATGATCAAAAGGTGACATTAGCTACCCTACATCTAGAGGGTAAGGCTGCAGTTTGGTTTGGGCAGTTGTCTCAGAAGGGGAGGATTCTATATTGGGAGCAATTTGTGGAGTTAGTCTCTGCTAGGTTTGAAGACCTTAGAGAGTCTAAGATATTATCTGAGTTGTGTAGATTGAAGGTCCATAATTCTCTTGATGCTTACATTGAGAAGTTTGAGGAGCTCAAATCATACTTATTAATGTTTAAAACTAGAGAGTATGGTGATGAGTTTTTCTTGACATTTTTTGTCAGTGGCTTGCCAAATGAAAACCAACAATTTTTTCATCTTTTTGAGCCTAAATCGTTCCAACATGTTGTTGAGTTGGTGAGGAAGCAAGATGCTACATTAGAAGCTTTCTCTAGGAGGAACAAGAGGGGAGCTAAGATGGGGAATCAACAAATTATATCTCAGCCTAGAAGGTTTCAACCTCAAACCATCCAAACACCTAATCCACATCCTAGGTCTGTTGTTTACACTTCTCCAGCCTTGATGCTACCTAGAAAGTTGTTATCTAGGAATGAAATGCAGGCAAGAAGACAAAAAGGACTTTGTTTCAACTGTGATGAGCTTTATGATCCGACACATAAATGCAAATTCAGTCAAATCTACATGATAATGACTGATGAGGAAGGGGAGAACTACTACCTATCTATCACTCAAGAAGATTCTAATGGAGAAGCTACTATGGCTTAAGGGGGAGAGGTATCTTTAAATGCAATCTCAGGACACACTGGAGTTCAAACAATTAAAGTTATTAGCAAGTTAAGGGGAGAACCGCTCAGTATTCTTATTGATATTGGTAGTACCCATAACTTTATTTCTGATGTTATGGCTCAACAACTGAATTGTAATATTAAAGAAGTTGATCCAATGTCAGTGATAGTTGCTAATAGGGGAAGGATTGTGAGTAATAAGGTGGTGAATGATTTTGTTTGGGAGATGCAGGGTGAGTTGTTCAATTTTCCTCTAAGGTTACTGAAACTTGGGGGCATCCATATTGTGTTTGGGTGTGATTGGTTATGGGAGAATAGTCCCATTAAATTTGATTACAAAAGAAGATTTGTTAAGTTAAAGAGGAGAGATCATAAAGTGTTGATTACTTTTAAAGGAGAGAATGAAGTGCAGAGGTTGATAGCTTTACAAATTGAGGATGATTGTGATACCTCACCTGATATTGACAATTTTATGATAGTGCAAACTCACCATTGCACTCCACAAATTATCAAGGAAGTCAAGTTACTTATCACTGATTTTAGTAATGTGATTATGGAGCCATGGGGGTTACCACCTATCAGAGGAGTGGAGCATCACATAATCCTTAAGCCTGATTCTATTCCCAAGCTTATGTATCCTTACAGGTATTCACACTCCTCCAAGAATGAAATTGAGAAGATCGCTAAAGAGTTATTAAAGAGTGGAATCATCAAACACAGTCAAAGTCCTTTCATCTCACCAGTCCTATTAGTTAAGAAAAAAGACAACACATGGAGAATGTGTGTTGATTACAGGTACCTCAATACTCTCACTGTTAAGCATAACTATCATATTCCTGTTATAGATGAGCTGTTGGATGAACTTCATGGGGCAAAATGGTTTACTAAACTGGATTTAAGGTTGGGTTATTTTCAAATCCGTATGAAGAGTGAGGATATTTATAAAACTGCATTCAAAACACACCATGGTCACTTTGTATTTTTAGTGATGCCTTTTGGTTTGTGCAATGCCCCTACCAACTTACAATCCTTAATGAATCAGGTGTTTTCACACTATTTAAGGATATTCATCTTGGTCTTCTTTGATGATATTCTCATATACAGTTCTACACTAGAAGATCATCTCTCACATATTGATATCACTCTATCTATTCTGAGGACACATAAGTTGTTTGTCAAGGAATCTAAATGTCAATTTGGGCAATCTAGCATTGAATATTTGGGGCACATTATCAGTGTGGATAGGGTAGCTACTAATCCCTCTAAAATTCAAAGCATTTTACAATGGCCCAAACCTTCTACTGTCAAAGGGTTAAGAGGCTTCTTGGGTCTTACTGGATATTACAGGAAGTTTATTAAGAATTATGGGCTTATCAGTAAGCCCCTCACAGACATGCTGAAGAAAGGGGGTTTTCATTGGAGTTCATTGTCTGAGGCTGCTTTCCATACCCTTAAGAAGGCTATGACCACATCTCCTGTATTGGCACTTCCTGATTTCACCAAGCCATTTATAGTGGAAACTGATGCAAGCTCATCTGGTCTTGGTGTTGTTTTAATGCAAGACTCAAGACCTATTGCTTTCTTAAGTAAGTCTTTGAGCCCTGGGTGCCAAGCTCTATCTATTTATGAAAGGGAGTTTATGGCAGTTTTACTTACCATCCAAAAGTGGAAACACTATCTACAAGGCCACCATTATATCTTAAGGACTGATCAACAAAGCATCAAATACATTATGGAGCAAAAATTCACCACAACCCTACAACAGAGGTGGATTTCCAAACTTATTGGATTGGATTATGAGATCCAATATAAGAGGGGTGTTGAGAATAAAGTGGCAGATGCTCTATCCAGGCAGGAGGGGTCCATCTACTAATATGCTATTACTACAGTCCAACCAAAATGGTTGTTGGAGGTGTTAGAAAGCTACAAAAATGATTCAGACATTGGGAAGTTAATGTCTACCAAGGCTATAGATCATACTGTCTACTCTGATCACACCATTGTGCATGATGTTGTCAGATATAAGGATAGAATTATGGTGGGAAACTCGGGTGAACTTAAACAGAACTTACTTCACTACTTTCACAGCTCAGCTGTTGGTGGCCATTTTGGGGTCCAAGGTACTTACCAAAGGCAGAAATCATACTTTTATTGGTGTGGCATGAAAGCTAATGTTAGTCACTTAGTTCAAAATTGTGACACTTGTAAGAGAGCAAAGCATGAGAATAACCCCTACCCTGGATTGTTGGAACCACTGGAAATACCTAAGGGTGCATGGACTCATATTTCTATGGATTTCATTGAGGGGCTCCCAAAGTCCGAAGGTAAGTGTACCATACTTGTGGTGGTGGACAGATTTACAAAGTATGCTCACTTTTTGGCTCTATCTCATCCCTACTCAGCACCTACAGTGGCTAAGTTATTTCTTGATAATATTGTGAAGCTACATGGGCTACCTGTGAGTATTGTGACGGATAGGGACAGAATCTTCACAAGCTAATTCTGGACGGACTTGTTCAAGCTGCTAGGTCCCAAGTTACATATGACATCAGCTTATCACCCTTAAAGTGATGGGCAAACTGAAAGGATAAACCAGTGTTTGGAGACCTATCTTAGGTGTTGCACCAGCCAACGCCCTCACAAGTGGATGACTTAGCTTTCCCTAGCCGAATATTGGTACAATACCAATTATCACACTAGCCTTAAGATGACCCAATTTCAAGCATTGTATGGATATCTTCCTATTCATCTAAGTGTTAGTCCTTATTTGGATACTATGGATAATGATGTCACACAATTGGCTCAACAAAGGCTTAAGAAGGTGGAGTTGCTTGAACAGAATCTTGTACAAGCACAATCAGGGATGCAATTCTTTGTAGATAAACACAGGATTGAGAGATTATTTGAAGTTGGAGAGGATGTTTATCTCAAGTTATAACCCTACAGGCAACATTCTGTTTTCTTCAGGCAAAATCAAAAGTTGGCAAACATGTACTATGGCCCATATACTATAATTGAGAAGATTGGTAAAGTGGCTTACAGACTCAACCTACCTACTAGTGCAAAAATTCACAATGTGTTTCATGTATCCTTACTAAAAAAAACTCAATTCTATGGACTCCAAGGGGTCTTCCCTTCCAAGCAGAATTGAAACAGATGATTCTCAGCCAACCTCATACCAATTATTGGCTAAAAGAGAACGTACCTCATCTAATTCTTTGGTTCGGCAAGTCCTCGTTCATTGAAAGCATCGTAATCCGCAAGAGGCTACATGGATCGACCTTGATGTTCTTGTTGCTCAACACCTCAATTTTGATCCTTGGGGGCAAGGATCAACTAGAGGGGGGGAAGTGTCACGACCTGGGAGAACATACATGTAAACTCGTGCACTTTCAATCGGTTTTGGGAGATGGGACGCGATGAAATTGTAAAGAAGGTACATGTTATGGAAGTGGATTGGGGAGCCCAGGAATTCATTCATTGAGAAGGAAGAAACGGTTGAATTTGGATCATTTGACAGTTAGGATTCAATTGGGAAATTAGGGCTGAATTGGGATTTATTAATTCAAGTGTAAACGGTGCCGTATAACACCTGTTCCTTATTTTCCAATTTCTTTTCTTAGCTGCCAGCTGTCTTTATATGAGTGGCTGGATTCTGAGTCAGTTTGTAACAGAATTCTACCATTTTGTACGCATGACAGTGAATGAAAAGAAATCAAAAAATTGTCTCAAACTCTCTCCTCTAATTTTTCTCTTTTCCCAAATTCTCTCTCTTATCTCACCTGCAATCTATTAATTTATGTGTGTATGTTTTTCTTTATATTCAGTTAATCTAAAAAAAAAAATACCAAAAAAAAAAATATAAATCATGTTATAGTAATAGGATTCCTGCTATATATCTGGGAATCCTGTTAGCGCCGCCATGAGTGGCGGCACCCAACTCACACACTTCATCACCCCCATACACACAGATACAATAATACACACACACATATATGCATATATACATACATGCAGACTATATACACATGTTTGCCGCTGCTCACGGCGACGGCCTTCTCATATACCACACGCCGGCGCAACCTTGTGTTGGCAATCCTCAAAGACAGCGAAGCAGTAGCGGCAGAGGCGGAGAAGGGAGAGAGAGAGGGGGGCTGTCGCCTCTTTCCGCGGCCATACACGACGGAGGCGGTGACCGTGTCAAATTCTGAGCTCATACTTGTGACGGGCTCGATGAGTACCATAAGAAAACCCATTTACCTTATCGAAAAATGTTGACCGACGGCCATGGAAGTGGTCGGTGACGAAGGCCGTGGAGGTGGTGATTCAGGAGAGATGAGAAAGAGAAATTGTTTTTTTTTGTTTTTTGTTCCACTTTTAACTTATTCTTCTTCTAATTTATATATATAATAAGGATAATTATATAGATTATACTTATATATATATATATACATTGTGTGCGGGTTTATATATGCACTTATATATAAATAAATTTTATTTTTATTATTATTTTTTTCTCTTTCATTTGTTATTAGTATAATTATTATTATTATTATTATTATTATTATTATTATTATTATTATTATTATTTAAGTCTCATTTCAACCGTAGCAAATTCTCGTTATATTTTATGTAATTGAATTTTTATTTTGGGGTGTTACAACACAATTTTTTTTCTATTCGAATTTTATTTGATATTTTTCGAAATGTTATAGACAGCTCTAATTTTTTATTTTAAAGTTTTTTTTTAATTATTTGCACTATCTTTTCACTTTTACTAGCGGTAGACATGTGCAAAGCACGGATTGATAAATTTGAATGTAAATAAATTTAATATCAATATACGTTTTGTAAAGATATACATATTATTACTAAAGTGGAGTATATAATATATCTACATTTTATTAAAATTTAAAATAAATAAAGGAATTCATATTAATTTATAATGAGCATTTATCGTATTACAAACTAATATGGGTCCCGTGAGATGCATGGACATACAAAATCTACAATTTAGTGTTTTGATATGAAAATGTTGAACATGAAAAATAATAAATTTCTTGAAAGTAATTAAGTCAAATTTAATTTGTCACCAGTCAAATTTAATTTGTTACCCATGATGTACACCGTAATTTTAAGTATTTTGAGTTTCATATAAAAATTTTAA
This sequence comes from Scutellaria barbata, assembly GCA_028654395.1. Classification (NCBI taxonomy): domain Eukaryota; kingdom Viridiplantae; phylum Streptophyta; class Magnoliopsida; order Lamiales; family Lamiaceae; genus Scutellaria; species Scutellaria barbata. The sequence goes on from CM053650.1 coordinate 7,724,073, forward strand.
TTACGAAAAAATCAAGTTTTTGAGAATATTTCAATCTAATTTGGAACAATATGATGCATGAGTATATAAATTGCATGTGTTATGATTTTATGATATAAAAATGTGACCATGAAAATAGTATAACTCTTTAGAGTTATTTCAATTTAATCTAGAATCCACATAATTTAAAATTTTCAAATATCTTAAATTCTTCATACATTGTTTAACTACTTTACTTCTTGTATTTGTCATAATTGGTCAAGAAAGAATATGCAAATAAATGTTTGATATCATATTCGTAATGAGTGTAAAATTGTAATATTATTATATATTACTCCTTTTTCTCTAAATTTAACATACCATTAAAAAAATCTACATAAATTTTATCAGATGCCTTTATAAAATACAAATTTGTCTTTTATTAACATTTTTTAAACAAAAATATATAAATTGACTTTCATGAATTTTGAACTTAATTTAGTTTTAGAAAAAAAAATGTAAAAGATAAATTAAAAGGTCAATATAAAAGAGATAAACTTTAAATTAATTTTTAGGAAAAGAATATAATATTTTATAAGGTTAATTGTTGAAAAAATTACCACTTGCAACTCAACAAATATTTTGAGTAATTGAAAAACAAAACAATGACATTATATATATATATATATATATATATATTGTCCGATTGGAATTATTGTGACACCCTATACCCCTATGATGTATATCTCATAATAAAATATTCATCATATAGGCAAATCATGCTGACGTTTCATTTATCCATATAAGCATAAAAACATTATTTAAAAACTAATATCATATAAGATTAAAACACACAATCCATATCCGAGCGTAAATCATATTAAATACAACTCATGTTACACGTGTCCAAAATGCAAAATACAGAGGAGGAGAAGGTTGCCCGAGGCATCAGCCGACCGACCTGATATAGAGTGGCGTTTATATATACAAACCCACTTCAAAAAGCAATTGAACCTAAAAAAATAAATATGCGAGTTTTATGAGTCGCAACTCAGTGAATATAAACCATTACTTTGATTAAATAACAAGCAAATCACAATCATTAACATTAATCAACAATATAATCATCATGTGCAAATGTCGCTATGTCCGATTTATTATTCTGTGAACTGCTCAAGCGTGGATCTGTCCCAAAATTTCCAATATGCCATTGTGTATATAGACCCGTAGGTCTCCACTATGATTATGACCCGAAGGTCTCCACTGTGTATATAGACCCGTAGGTCTCCAATATGAATATGACCCGAAAGTCTCCACTTTGTATACAAATCCATAGCAAGACAGTCACAGGCTTTTTAATTTCATGTCATATGTAATGCAACATATCAATCATCTGAACATATAATCAGATATACATTTACCAATATATCCTTTGATCCAATGACAATTCGTATAAATACATATTTCTTATAGAACTCATATAACAAACTTTGCATATAAATCACATCACATTGCGTATAAATCAAATATACGATTTATACTCACCCGGCTAGAATAAAGAATCCGTTTGCCGTTCTAATTCCTTCTCCCTTTCTACAGGTCGTGCCCCTATACGATTCAATGCAAATTAATCTAATCGTCCCCTTAATATATATATTTCTATTATGCAATGGAATGCAATGCATGTGTGCTTAATTAACCATGTTCATTACTTTTCCTGATAACTTGAGTTATAAAATTTCGGGTCGAGCAAGGCAAAATTCTATAGAAACTTAATATATAGCTCTACAATTTTCATGTTTAACACTTTTCCTAATTCAGTCTCCAACCTGCATAAAATTAGGCTACAAACACAGCATAATTAACCGTTTTCGAACCGAGTTGTTATAAAACAAGCCCTGTAATTTTGACATTATCTCACTCAATATTTAACCGATACATCCACGGTTTGCTCCTAAGTTTAGCTAAGAGATAGGACTATAACTTTCATGTTTTAAACTTTTCCTAATTCGGCCTATAAAGCTACAAAAACATCCAATGAATTACAATAACTGAAGATATATCTAAATCACTAATTTCTTTGTACCTTTCGTGAAAAATCTTGAGAATTCATTCCGATCAAATCGAAGAGCACGTCCCCACGAGCTCCCCCTCAAATTTCGAAGAAAAACGGTGAAGAAACGAAACCAAAATTCACAAATCCTTCTCTTTTTTCTTTTCTTTCCTTCTGTTTTGTTTCTTTTCCTCACTCTCACTCTCTGTTCTTCGCTGCAGTTTTTCGTTCTGTTTTTTTTTTATTGTTGCACCCTTTTTATTCTATTTTATTAACTTACTTATTTACTCCACCAAATCCGCCGCCTCACCCAACTTTGCTAAACTTAATGAAACTATATTGTTATTAAAGTCATTTACATGCATTGTATATACTAATTATAACTTTTTTTAATATATATATATATATATGACAACACATATGCTGCTATTTATATATATATATATATATATAATATTAATTAATTCTATATATATATATGCATGCTGCGGCTTATATATATATTAACATATGTATACTAGTTAACTTCTCATATATATATATATATATATATATATATATATATATATATATGCATACCTGCAGCCGACATTATATATATACTAATATATATAGTACATGTTTAAATATATATATATATATATATATTTATAATTTAAATTTATTTTCTTTACAAAATTCAACATAATTTATATCATCATTATTCAAATAATTTATATTATGCACTCGAAGATTACTCGAGTCTCAATCAATTATAATAGGGGTTTCTCAACACTAATTATCTAAGAGCATATAAATAATACGAAATGCATATGATATATGAAATGAATGTTCAATGACGTGTATGTTTTGATCAAGAATGTTACAATTATTGACTAGATTTTCATTTTATCTATGCTTCTCACAACTTAAAATGTCAGTTGCCAACGTCAAAAACATATACATCCTCTTATTTATATGAGCTTAATTTTTTTAAAAATTCAGGACCTTTATTTTGTTGTAAATTTAACCTAGAGGTGATCAGTTAGTTTCGGTTTTAGTTCGAACTGACAGTTTTTGCAATCGAAAAGGATAAATTGGAATCAAACCGTGGTGGTTCCGGTTTGAAAATCGGCGGTTAATCGAAACAGGCTGTTCGAACCGCCGCTTTTTCATTTTTTTTATTTTCTACAGTTTGATCGGTTTTGAAATGTTTTTTTTTTTACATTTTCGTTTATTTATTTCATCATAACATAAACTTTTAATTAACAAAAATGCACAAGATAGATTAAAATTAAAATGAAATGATGGAAAAAATTAACAAGTTACAAGTTAAAACTCAATAGTTACAATTGAATATATTACAATGATGAATGAAAATTATAAGTTACATTACAATTATGAATGAAAAAATAAATTACAAGTTACAACTCAATATATTACAATCATACATCAATATTGAAGTTAAAAAAATTACAAGTTACAACTTTGTATAAATAAATGAAAGAAGAGGTAAAAAAATTGAAAGAGCTTGAGTTTCATTTTAAGTTTGAAAGTGAAATTAAAATTGCAACTCCAAACTTTGAATGAAATTGTCTACGTATCCTTAATAAAATTAAGGAATCAAAGCTCACATAGTTCTCTTACCTAAACTTACATTCATTCGTCAACATTGGTTCCAGCGGAGGAGGATGTGTTGGAATCGTAGTCATATGTGTCATCGGAATCTTCATCTAAATTTAAGAAATCTAGATGTTGTTGAGGCTCTCACTCAATCTTCAAGAAGAGAAATGTTTTGTACATTCTCTTGATCAATTTTGATATTTTTGAATTCAACATATGACCTCCTTTGGAAAATGCTTGTTCAACGGAGACGGAGACGGTTGAGGTGGGACTTGTAAAAATTTCTTTAGCAATAATAGTTAAAATAGGATAAATGGTGGTCCTTTTTAACCACCACTTCAATAAATCAGATGGATGTGCAAATCAATTAATTCAAAAATAGCACTTAAATATGAATCTAATTTGTAATTTGCTTTAGGTTGTTTATGTGTTCTATTATCATAAAAATTGTAAAATTGACTAAGACTACCACCAAAATTAGAAGAACTACTACCTCCTACATTTTGTGCACCTAAATGATCATCATCACTAGAATCACCAAATAATATTTTATATTTTTTAAATAGTTCGACTAATGTTTATTTAGCTCTACCAACAACTTCCATATAGTTAGGAACATATTCAACTTCATCATATTCTCCTAATATAAAATTTGGGAACAATGCATAATAATACATTTTTAACAATTCTCCCAAGTCATCTTCTCTAATTCTAAAATCTAATAATTTAGCACATAAAAACATATCGGGTATTTCATGAAAATATTTTAACTATTTCGATCACAACTATAGTTGTGTCTCCTAAAATAGGATATGTAGAATATTCATTGAAAATAAGAGCAATTTTCACATAATGATCTAGAACTAATGGAGAAGTAGGATAATAATAATCGGATAATTCTCTAGTTTCCTCTTCAAAAAAATTTAAAAGTTGAATCAAATTAATACATGTATCTCACGAATTGTTCATTAACATTATGTCTTCATGTGGATTTTCCATAAAAAATTGACAAAGCAAATCTTTATACACATAAGAATCGTTAAATATGTTATAAGTAGAATTCCAACGATGTTTAACATCAACTACAATTTTTTTAACTTCCATTCCATTATTCTTACAAAATCTAGCCCATTTCTAATGTTATAAGACTGATCCCGCAGTTTCATGAACGGCGGATCTAATTGGTTTAATATATTAATCTAATTGTTTCAAGCCATTTTGAACACATAAATTTAATATATGACACATACAACGACTATGAAAAAATCATCCAATAAAGGTTTACAATATTCAATTAACATGGGTACACTAGCTGTATTAGCACTAGCATTATCATATCCAATAGTAAAAAAAAAATTATACTATACCATAATCATTTAAAACACCAATTATTTTATGTACAATAGTTATAGCCGAATGCTTATCATTGAAGTCAATATATGCAATTAAACGTTTTTGTACATTCCATGCATCATCTATCCAATGAGCCGTAATACTCATATAATTATTTATTTGATAAGAATCATTCAATATATCACTACATATAGATATTTTTTGTTGGGGCATTTTAAACTTCTCAATTAATTTATATTTATATTCTCCTACAATTTTCTCTATATCTCATTTTATTGTATTTCTAGATATTTTTCTATTAGAAGGTTGTAAATAATTTTAATATATTTTTCAAAATCAACATCATATGAAAATTGTAAAGCTAGATGTTTTTTAGCAACAAATTCGGCTACTCTTTTCCTATGTGATAATTGACTAAATTTAAAGAGTAAAGAATTTATATCTTCGACTCCTTGAGAAGAGTCGATAAATCCACAATTTAGGTTTGCGATTGGTCATTACCCAACTTGACGAGATGTTTTTTCAACACATAGTTGTTGAATGTCCCGTAGCCTCCTCCATGCTTGAATTTGTAGTTTTTCCCACAATAGTTGCAAGTAACTATATAATCCACGTCGCTATTCGATATTTTCTCCTTCCTAAAATGAATTGAGAAAATATCACTTCGAAGTGTTGAAAGTGCTCGAGAAGTGGTACGCCTAGTATTACCACTCCCTTAAGTATCTCTCGGCACCTCCTCTTCTTGCTCGACAAAGGCGGCGGCGGTATTAGGGTCTAGACATTCCTCTAAATTCTCACATTCTTGATTCCAATGAGGAGAGTAAGAATCAATGAGATCAATTAGAGGCATATCTGGTGGTGGCATAGGATTTTTTCCTTTTCCATGGGATAAACCGGTGGAAGAAGAACCGACTTTTCGAGACATTTTTTTAAAATTGAAGAAGAATGAAAACTAGAATAACATTGAAATGGAAGAGTAGTAGCTATGAGAATGAGATTATGAGAGTGTAAAATTGAAATGAAATGGAAATAACAATTAACACAAAATGAATGATTTAGCTTGAGAATTGAGAGAGAGATTGAGGAATGATGTGAATTGAAATGAAATGAAATGGAAGTATTTATAGAGAAAAAATTCATAATTTTTAGAAAAAAAAAGGTCGGTCGATTCCAACCGGCGATTTGGAACGGTCGACAGATCGTGACCGTTGATCATCAACGGTCAAAAGATCTCCCCCATACACGTGGAAATTTAAAAAAAAATGCACCGATTTGAACCGGCGGTTCCAACGGTAATTTTGTGTAAACCGTAGATCAGCAACGATCAATTCATCCGAGATGTACACATGGCATCTTCTGAAAATGCAAAAAAAAAACGACAGTTTGAACCGCCGGTTCACGGTTCAGGACCATTCCGAATTGAAATCGAACCACATCACTTCGGTTACGGTCCCGGTTCGGAATCGAAACTAGATCAACGATTTCCGAAACCATTAACTGTCGGTTCGAACCGGTCCGGTTCTGGTTTTTCGAACCGAATGGTCATGTCTAAATTTAACCCATTGTTTGAATGATGATGATGATGATATAATAATAATAATAATAATAATAATAATAATAATAATAATAATAATAATAATAATAATAATAATAATAATAATAATAATAATAATAATAATACATGAATTTTGAAACTTCATGCAACCTGACTCATCTGAAAGTTTTTAATTTCATTGTGTTGACGTGTTTGGATAAAAACTAACACTTTATCTTAAACTTGATTTCATGCATCCATTTACTTATATTGTTATATGAGTTTTAATCTCCATCTATTTAACTTCCTTATATCCATGCATGACATGAGGAGGAAGAAAAAATTAAATCAATTATTTTTTTTGTTATATATATATATATGTATGTATATATAGGAGAGCAATTGCATTATTCTCTTAATCGTGATATTTTTAATTTATTTTACATATTGACAATTGACATGACAAATTGTCTAGATACACTCAAAAATTGTCTGCGGATTCGGGTTGTAAGTAGTACAAAAAATCATGTATTTTTTGGTGAATACTTAAATATTTAAACTTACAATAATATTAATGTCGTGATTTTTTTAACAAATAAAATAACAAAAATAATAGGATTTATTTCTATAATGACAGCTAACATGTCATTTTTTCCAAACACCATGGAAATTATAAAGTCAAAATACACCCTATGCTGAGAATTATACAATGTATCTAATATCATATTTATTTGACCTACAACATTGGTTAAAGTTGTAATCAAATAAATATCGTGATTTTTCCATCAATTGCCCATATTTTATATCATAAGGATTTATTTTCTTATTTGAAATGGTATAAATGAATCGAATATTTTTTGTGCAAATCAAACAATTTCCAATAAATTTTGTAATAAAATTAGTAATACGCTTATGTCATATTTATTCTGAAAAATAATATGAAAACAGATTATAGTCCAAAAAGGTAAAAATGAATAAAGCGCTCACACTTTTACTATGATCCTCTTTCAAAGGTGTTTTTCCCCCCTTTCTAATGAAGTCCGGTAATCTTATTCCAAAACAAATTGACTCATATACATTTACAAAATAAAACATATATGATCATGTAAGCATTTTAAAATTTGATAACTCTAAGACCATGAAATCATATTACAACAAAAAGTAATGTATTTTAATATTTATCATATAATTATGAACTTCATGCTACCATAACATTGAATTTCAAATTTGTATTTGTTTTTTTAATCATGAAGAAGAAACACTATGTTATTGGTTACAACAACAAACAAATTGATATGTATTCTTACTAAATTTTTCGTGGATATATATATGATTTAGGTTATGTATTGAATATAAACATTACATATGAAATATAAGGTAAAAATTGTCATTTACGATTGTTCATAAGTTGTTAACATGATTTTAATACCATATGTACACAAATCGTGCAAATTTATATTATATGGTAAAGGATACAAAAATTTCAATTTTTCCATGTATACAAAATGATTTTCATACCATGGAGAAAAATTCAATATTTTTCATAATTTATGAATTTTAAAATTATAATAATTGTATTCTTAATTTTATAAAAAGGGCAATGGATAAGAAAATAGCTTTATTTCCACTTTGGGGAAGATGCTTGAAATATATACACATATTATATTCATGTATGAGTGAGGCTTGTGTGTAACTGTTGTATGCACAACAAGAAAAACGCACAACGACAACGGTTATTAACCGTTGTCGTAGCCAGATTTCAACCGTTGTGGAAGATGGTGCCTGTCTACGACAACGGTTATTAACCGTTGTGGAAAATGTCTACCACAACGGTTAATAACCGTTGTGGAAGACCTATACCGTTGTGGAAGATGTTGTCGTTGCAATCTGTCACGTCACCTGCCACGCCAGCTCCACATCATCAGGTCAATGCCATGTCATCCGCCACGTCAGCTGCTGTTGCAATATGCCACGTCACCTGCCACGTCAGCGCCACGCCATCCGCCACGTCATCGGGTCAACGCCACGTCACCTGACACGTCATCGGTCAACGCCACATCACTTGCCACATCAGCACGAATAAATTTGCGCTGCTTGAGATTTGAACTCGCGACCCCTTGTTTGAGCTGAAACCACTTGGCCACTAATGTTTATGTGCTAAAATTCGACATGCATTACTTTTATTAACTTCTTTCAAAAATTCTCATTTTTTACAACGGTTTTTTACAACGGTTATTAACCGTTGTCGTAGATGTCTACAACAACGGTTTTTTTTGTACCGTTGTCGTTGTGCGAAAAAATTCGCACAACGACAACGGTTTTTTACAACGGTTATTAACCGTTGTCGTAGACATATACGACAACGGTACAAAAAAACCGTTGTGCCAACCGTTGTCGTAGATGTCTACGACAACGGTTAATAACCGTTGTAAAAAACCGTTGTCGTTGTGCGAATTTTTTCGCACAACGACAACGGTATAAAAAAAAACCGTTGTCTCAACCGTTGTCGTAGACATCTACGACAACGGTACAAAAAAACCGTTGTCGTTGTGCATTTTTTTCGCACAACGACAATGGTTTTTCGGAAAACCGTTGTAAAAGATGTCTACGACAACGGTTTTTCGAAAAACCGTTGTAAAATTGGTGTTGTTGTTTAGCATTTTTCTTGTAGTGATGGATCTTAAATTCATACAACGCGGGTTGGGGCCGAATCCGACCCGGATCCACGCATTTCCTTTTTTTTTTATCCTAACCTTTTTGTAGTGTTAGTCATACATTTATATTATGTTAAGCATACCTTTATATTATGTTAAGCATATCTTTATGTAATATTCTAACTTTTTTAAAAAATTCCTAATTTTGGCAAAAAAAAATCCTAATTTTGACGAAAAAACTATAATTTCAGTACAAAAAATCCTAATTTGTACATATATACCTTTATGTAAATATTACGCATACCTTTAATTAATATTAGTTATACTTTTATATAATACATAAAGGTACAACTAACATAATTAAAAAATATGACTAACATAATATAAAGGTATATTTAACATAATATAAAGGTATATTTAACATAACATTATAACCCTAAAGGTATGCTTAACATAACATTATAACCCTAAAGGTATACTTAATATAACATAAAATCATACAGGTATGCTTAACATAATATAAATGTATGATTAACGTTATATAAAAGTAGGGTTAATTTTACATAAATGTATGTTTAATATAATATAAAAATCCTAATGGTATGCTTAACATAACATAAAACCATAAATGTATGTTTAACAAAACATAAAGGTACGCTTAACGTTTCATAAAGGTATGCTTAATATAATATAAAGGTTTTAAAGGTATAACTAACATAACATAAAGATATATTTAACATAATATAAAGGTCTAGTATCTGAAGTGAATTTGGGTGGGTTTGAGCACACCCACTCAGGCGTATGGGGGCGCGTGCGCGTGCATGGAGGGCATATGGAAGTCGGGTCGGGTGTACGGATTCTAGATCCGTACACCAGTTGTATAAAAGTTTTTGTGTTCATATATATATATAAGTTTCTTTATAACTTGAAATAAGATAAAATGCTGTTATGTTTCTTATTTTTGAATTTGATTCTGACATTGAATAAATTTAATTTATTACGCCCACAATACTTAAATCTCATAAAATTAGAAAATTAGTCGATTTTTATATAGTTAGTAATGAAATTTCATAATTATAAATTTAAAGTACTTAAAATATATATGAACATTTTTCCTTATTGTCTTGTTAATCAGTTATTGTTATTACCAACAACTTTGTGTTCTTCCAAGATGAATGATAAAAATCATTAGAGCTGAACTTGCGTGTAACTGAATTTATATACGTGGGTTGGGTCGGACCGAATCCGATCCGAATCCACATATTTTATTTGATTTTTATATTATTTTATTTATATATTTATATTATATTAGTCATATTTTTAGGTTATACTAGTTATATATATCTTTATATAATACTTTAACTTAAAAATAAACCTTAATTTCATCACAATTTGTACATGTATATCTTTATATGGTATTACTCGTACTTCAAGTGATATTACTCATATCTTTATATAATACATAAAAGGTACAACTAACATAATTAAAAGTTATAATTAATATAACTAAAATTTATTAAAGATTTAATATATGTCCAAAATATATTAAGGTATAGCTAAAAACTCTAAAAGGTATGATTAATATAACATAAATATATGATTAATATAATATAAAGATATAACATCTTGTAGTGAATTTGGGTGAGTTTGAACACACTCATACCCAAATGGGTGGATGACGCATGGATCAGATCGAATTTATTGTACAAATCTAAAATTCATATATCAATTACACAATTTTTTTAATTAAAAATCAATTTAAATAATCTGCATTATGATCAAGTATGCAAAAAGTACGGTAAATTTAATTTATGTTCAGATTTTTTTTTTGTTCAACAATGATTTGACATTCGAGTAGAATGTTGCATTATAATAAAAATTCGAATTGACGTAAATACTTTTTTCTTAAATAGATTCATAATGAAAATTTCAGTGATATTTTTAATCAACAAAATATGATTTGATATCTCCATAATTATAAGTATTTTATTGCATATCAAGATTTCAATGAATAAATAATGAGGGGCTTGTATGCAACAGTTGTATGAATCTTAGATCCATACAATACGGGTCGCATCGGGCCGAATTCAATTTGGATCCACGTATTTTCCCTTTCATTTTTTTTATACCTTGACTTTTATGTTGTGTTAGTCATACAATTATATTATGTTAAACATACATTTATATAATACTTTAACTTAAAAAAAAACTCTAATTTCAATGAAAAAATCCTAATTTCAACATAAAAAATCCTAATTTATATATATATATATATATATATATATATATATATACCTTTATGTAATATTAGACATTCCTTTAAGTAATATTAATTATACTTTTATATAATACATAATGGTACAACTAATATAATTAATAGATATGTTTAACAGAACTTAAAAATATGTTTACCATAATATAAAAACTCTAAAGATATGCTTAACATAACATAAAACCATAAAAGTATGTTTAACATAATATAAAAGTATGTTTAACATTATATAAATGTATGCTTAACATAACATAAAAATATAAAGGTATGTCTAACATAACATAAAGATATGTTTAACGTTACATAAAAGTATATTTAACGTTATATAAAAGTATGCTTAATATAACGTAAAGACCTAAAGGTATGTTTAACATAACATAAATGTATATAACACTTAAAGCGAATTTGGATGGGTTTGAGCGCACTCATCCAACACGTGGGGGTGCGTGCGCGCGTGAATGACGCGTGGATCGGGTCGGATCAGGTACATGGATCTAGATCCGTGCACCAATTATATAAAAGTTTTTGTGATAAATAATTAAGATAAAACTGAATTAACTTTCGTTATTATATATAAATATAGATCTCCATATGCATACGTATTCAATAATTAAACTTTGGCAATTTTGGATAATAGCATTTACAAAATAATACAGTTGAAATACAACAATTTTTTAAATTCGTTGTACAAATTAGTGTAAACGTTCTTTAATGAATATATATATATATATATATATATATATATAATCACTCACAACTAAATGAATTAATCTACGTAAATAAACACTTAATATACTTGTTTCAATTTTTGTGAATAACAAATCAATAAATACTTTTGGGTCAACAAAAAAAACTTAATTGATATTTGATAATGTTGGCTTTGCAAGATCCGTTTTCTATGTATTGTGTTTAAATAATGTATATCAACTAATTGCATTTATTATGATAAAACAAATTAATAAGTCTATAGATATAATTATCGTAAATACAATAATATAAAGCACTCAAATTCAGTAAAAATAGATATTATCATCTTGAGCCATATAATTATATATATATATATAAGGAAATTATTATTTAGATTTGAATGAGACAAAACACAATTATAATATGAATATAAAGTATTTTATTTTTCACACTGTTTAAGTGAAATTAGATTATAACTTGAGTCTATAGATTAAGTTGAAAAATGGAGGAGATCAAGATCTACTGTAATCTTAAGTGAATAACTATTGTAAATAGTAAGCACAACAGTCATTATAAGTAAGATGGAAATACAACAGAACTACACTGCTTACGACATTACAACAAGTGAACTGTAAGTTAAGAAGGACCGAGTTACAAGAACTGCATACAACATTCTCAATAATGAAGAGACAAAGTGTATGGAAATCATGAAACAAAAACATCAATGCAATACGAAGAAGATTAATTGCAGTTCGAGAATCAATCATTTCAACAGAATTAAAACTAGCCAATAGAAACAAGTTGAATGATGTAGTAAGCAGAGCCAGTAAGTAATAGACATGTGGTTTGACAAACTGCACAAATCTAAACCAAATACAGTCTCATTAAAAACCGTGAAGTGCAAGACAAGAAATATTCAATGCAAGTTTGAAGAGCACATTTACTGCGAACTCTACACTATGAAGAAGATTCAAATTCAAAGTATTGTGACTCTCTTCAATGGGTATAATACTTCACCTATGTAATAATTATAGCCTAATTTTTTTCAAAACCAACATAGGATTATCGAAATTTACTAATAAAATCCTCTTATCTCTTAAATTCAAGCAAAATAAATTACCTTAAATTAATGACGAAAATATCTGTTTCAGTGGAAATATAACTTTTTTTTAAAAAGTATGAAAATTTGGTAAAAAAAATTGAAAAATGTATCTAGTAGTTTACATATTATTATAACTAACATTAATACATATATTGAACTTAAAATTTCAAATAAAATGATATATTTACAACAAATATAGAGATAAACTACCATATAAACGTTGTCTGTCATGGTAACCTGACAAATTTTGTACAAAGTTAATACTTGAACTAGTAATAACTTGAACTCCTATGAGATTCAAATGAATAAAATGACATGTCATTTTAATTCACACAATATTGATACCAACTTATGACATTAGACCAATTTTGAGCGTAATTAGGAAGATGCCATTCATATACTCATTTATCTCTTCCAACTCCAATTCCAAGGATCTGATATTATGGATTGACCGAATATGGTTGACTAGGTTGATATATGTTTGAACTTCATGTGACATTTCAGGTAGTGAATACAGGAATATATTTTGACTAATCCAATCAAACCTTGAACTAGTGTTGTGTCTGTCGTGAGGATATATCAATCCATGTGACATTTTAGGTAGTGGATACAAGAATATATATTGGTTCTAAGTGGTGTTCGAGGTTTAGAGGGGGTGCATGAACCTTGGTCGATTTTGCAAATCTCTTAAAAACTTATTGTTCTACAAGTTACTTGCAACCCCAAATAGTTATTGCTTACCGCACTAGGATGCAGTGTTGCATGCTGTAACTTAGAGTTTTTATATGCAGCAGAAAAATAGGTTTTATAACACAAGACTGGTTTTCTCAAATATGATCTTTTTCAAAACGTTTTATGCTTATGATAGAAATAAAAATATAAGATAAAACACAGATAAGAAAGCAATAAAACACTTATGGTTATAGTGGTTCGAAGGTGGTGTAATCCTTTTACGTCCATTTTACTGCTACCTCAAGCAGGAACTTTGTTAAGTAAGATTGGTTTACAGGACACTCCTAACAATCTATCAACTTTACAAAGCAAAACACATACTAGAGTTCAGTGTACACACAGCAACTGCAAACTCTAAAGGCACACCCACACAGGGTTTCAAACTCCCACACAGGGAAGTTGTCTATCTCCTAGACAACTATACAAACAGCAAGGATCTCCTATCAATTGTTCGACACCTAAAGAACCTAAACACACAGCAACAAGGTTAAAAAGTATATGAATTTGTTCTTTAACTGGTGCGGTAAAGTGGGCTTTTGAATCCTTTAAAGGATCTTTCAACTTTGAACTTGCTTCACTTCACAGAAGTTGAGTAACTGAAACTGAGAGTAGACTTGAAAGAGTATGACTTGAATGCTTGAATGTTTTTGCGCAAGTGTTTCAGTAGTCAGTTTGAGGGTTGTGCATCCTCTATTTATACTTGTATAAGAAATATCCGTTGAAGGAGATATCTCTTATTTGAATTTAAGTGTAACTTGATCAAAGGCATGGCTCGCATTTAATGCGAATTGACTTTCTCTTTCGGAGCATTTAATGCGGTAGTTGCGGCTCGCAGCTTTCTGCAGCGTGCCAGTCCACATGACATCTTTGTATTGGCTCCGTGTCTGCAACTTTGATCTTCTTTGGAACGGCTTTATTTATTCTTGCTTGGATCTTCGTTCATCATACTGCATTTATCATTCCTTGGATTACAGGATACTCATTATGTTTGTCATTGGCTCTGTTAACTGTTTGAGTAGTAAGCTTTGCATTATATCCTAGGTCAGCTTGCAGCTGTTCGATGTTTACAGCGCTATTGTAACTCAGACCTTCTTGCAGTATCTTCATACAATACTACTGTTTCTCTTCTTGCGGTACTACTGTAACTTTTTCTTACAGTGATGTTGCATGCCGTTCTTTCTTACTTTGCTGCATTGCTGTAGCTGCCTTCTTACATCTTTGATGTATCTGCTTTCTTATAGCAGCTTCGTTCTTAATTTCTCGATGCAACATAACACTTATATAAACCTCCATCTTTCAGCAGCTATATCTAGACTCAAACCTAATCTATGTTTTCACTTAAACATTGTGAAAAATGGGGTACTCAAAACTTCCTATTACATATTTGGTTTGTCTCATCAAAATCTAAACATCGAAATCCCAACAATATATTCTCACTAATTCAATCAAACGATGAACTAGTGTTGTGTCTGCCGTGAGGATATGACGGTTGATATTATTATAAGGGTCAATGCTCATATTTATTGAGTCAAAACTCATAGAAAGTGATTCAATATTATTGTTTGAGCTTTCATCTTAGTTTCAGTTCCAAGCATGTTTTTTTCCGTAATTCTTTTCAATAGCATCAATCACCGCACCTCCTGCTCTACTTCCATTGTTAGAATTTTGTGTTGCATGTGTGAAATCACGTTTATCGGTAAATAGACTTAAATGCACTTGACCTTCAAATCATAATTTTCTTCATTTCCACCACCACCAATGTTTCCACCAACATTACTTCCACCATCTGTCAAAGTATCCACATATATAACTGTGAAACCAACTTTTTCTTCCATTACTTGATTAACTTCAATGCTATATTCATGAGCTATTGATGCTACTTTTGGATAGAGATTTCCTTCATCATAAAAAAATGAGTGAATCTTCTTGAATATATGTATTGAAGGAGAATTTGTAGATTGTAATTTAAAAAAAGTTGTAGGTTATGATATAGAAGGAGAAATGTTATATTGCATAAAAACACTATCACATTTATAATTAAGAAGATAAAATTTGGAGACAAGAAATTTATGAATGACCAAAGTAAGATAAAAAAAAAGGTATATTATCAATATATTGTTTAATCTCATGAAATTGAGATATTTTCACCGAAAACAAAATAAAAATAATATTTATAGAAATATTGCTAAAATTCAATTTTTTTACGAAAATTAACTATGCCTCATTTTTATTTCAGAATCATGATTTATCGTGATATTTTCATGATTACCTGGGATGCAGAACAAAACATAACATTAAAGTCCGAACATCATAAAAACACTTTTCTCTTGGGATATTTGGTCAAGAATTATCCCCGAAGTTTGACCATCACACTGACACTGGTAGGTAGTAGTGACAAGTAGGCGACCCAGAGAGAGAATGTGGCGACAGCGTAGCCGGCACCTGAACACCTTCACTTCGGCGTCACGTGCCTTGACGGAGAAGGAATGGGACGCGCTTATCATTGGCGGTGGTCACAATGGTCTAACTGCCGCCGCCTACCTCGCCCGGTCCGGTCTCTCAGTTGCCGTCCTTGAGCGCCGCCACGTCATCGGTGGCGCCGCTGTCACCGAGGAACTCATTCCTGGCTTCAAGTTTTCCCGCTGCAGCTACCTCCAAAGCCTCCTTCGCCCCTCCATCATTAAGTCTCTCTCTCTCTCTCTCTCCCTCTTATTCTCGTAACTTTAATTTTACTAATTCGGATTAATTTTCGAGTTACTGATCGTAGGTTTTGTCGTAAATAGGGATTTGGAATTGGGGAGACGTGGATTGAAGTTGTTGAAGAGGAGTCCATCGTCGTTTACTCCATGTCAAGATGGACGTTACTTATTACTTGGTCCTGATAAGGAGCTTAACCAATCTGAGATTTCTAAGTTCTCCAAACGTGATGCCGAGGCGTATCCAAGGTACATTTTATTTAGAGTCAAACGTGATTATTTTCCCTTGCCATTTTATGCGAAGAAAAGGGAAAGGTTTCACAAACTTGGGAGTTTGAAATTAGGCTAAGCTCAAAGAACGAAATCTCTTCACTCTCGAAAAAGATTAGAAATGAACTTGATTAGTGTTACATAATGAGCAATCGTTTGTTTCCCTTGTTAGTAGTTAATTCCTTTCTTTTCTTGGATTGGATTTGGAAACCAGTATATTTGACTCAGAAGCTTACTTTTTGGTCAATTTAAAGCCAAGCGGAGTGCCATTCATTATAGTAGCAATAATTTGAGGTTAATCTTTACTTGTACAGAAATGACAACTGGGAGCATACTCTATGTATAGATTTCGACGGGAAAAGTGTTTTGCTAGTAGTTCAGATGGTGTTGTTACTCCATACTGTATTTTCTATGAACTGTTCCTGTGTCCACACAATGTATTTGACAAAACTTCAATGTGGTTAATACTGCGGCTTTAAGCAAGTCATGCACTCTTGTAATCGTCTAATGGGGTGTTAAAACGTTGAATCATGTATTTTGAAATTGGTGATTCAACGTATCCAAAACCTTAATTTGTTTTATTCTAGTGCATTTATGTACAAATCTTCATATTTCTCTGCTTTTGGGTAGAACGATAGGACATTTTTTGCTCTCACTCAATAATTGTTTACTTTGGTACTAGGTATGAGAATCAATTAGAGAACTTCTGCAAATTTATGGATCCCCTTCTGGATTTGTCTCCTCCTGAAAAATTACCCATGGTTTCATCTTTTAACGCTCGTATGAAAGATAACCTGCACAAGTCAGTCTTTTGGGCTCATTTGTTGCAACGAGCAGTTGGCATGGGGCAAACAGAGCTTCTGTAAGGGTTGCACGCTATTTATTTTTTGTTTTCAATTATATTGTCCTGCTGTCATTCAACTACAAGATCCCTACATTGACTTTAATTTGTGTTCAAATAGAAGCTGACTCATTCTGTATAACTATAGAATCTGATATTTGCCTTATTTTTCCTGGCTTCCGTGGAGCTTTTCAGGGATTTTGTAGACCTCTTGCTATCCCCTGCATCAAAGGTCTTAAATAATTGGTTTGAGGTAATGCACAATATTTAGAATTAGGATGCTCTAATCTTCCCGCATGAGATGTCCATGTTATCATGAAAGACAGTGCTCTTCAGTTTTGCTCATTAACTCGTGAACTCATCCCTAAGAAAATGAGTCTGGAGATATGAGTTCAGAGAGCTTGAAAATCAATAGCACATATAAGAAAATCTTGTTTAATTAGTTTGGTTTTAACCTAATTCTAGATTAATAGTTTTTGAAATACCATGCACACCACTATCAGTGGTTAGTGTAAAGATGAAAATATTTGTGGGTACATGAAAGGATTGATCCATTATAATTTAATCTCACTTAGCTAGTACATCAATATCCTAGCTTGCCGCCTAAGATAGCAAAACTATACATTTAATGTCCATGATACCAAAATATACATTTAATGCCCTGATACCAAAATACTTTTAATGTCCCTGGATTATTGGTACTTCGTTGGATTCTTTATCTTCATCCATGCGCTAATAACAACTTTGTAGATCACCGGATCCACTTGTAGATTCCATGTTTGAAATGTTTTGAGGGGATTTGCAATTGTTATAATGATGCATTTTGGCAATTGGTAATTTCTTTTGTTGACTCGTGAATGACTACTTTTCTTTTTGTTGTTGACTTCATAATTCAGTCTGATGTCCTAAAGGCAACACTTGGAACGGATGCGGTTATAGGGACAACGGTAAGGTTTGTCTTAAATAAGTATCAATACATCTGTGGTGGCATTTTTATCAATAGTATTGTCTCATTGGGGAAATTTTTAATTCAGGTCTTGTCACTCTACGTAATATGACAACTCTTTCAGATAATTCTTTGAGACCTCTTTTGTTCTAAGACACATGCAACTGTTAGCTGCGAATCTAGATAATGTTGCAGTTCTTCTTGCTTTCCTTTTCCTTCTGTGTTTTTAAATGCTTCTCTATATGCTCCTCTGCTCAAGTACATTATTGCATGCTTAACTGGTTTTGTTCCAAACTATATTTTTGTTATCGTCTTGTGGGTCTTATATAGAAAATCTAGAGTAAGAAATACCTACTTAAACTTTGTCTTCCATTTATACTAGTAGTGACGTAGTGATTCTATTCATCCTAATGTAAATATATGGTTTAATTGTAGCTTATCTAAGTATATTATTAGTAGGATATATTCTACAAGTATACACTATATAGGTTCACCTAACGACAGGAAATCTGCTTTGGACTATTGCTTTCATTGGAGGAAATTTTGTGACATGGAGAAGTAAGAAGCAAAAATAGCCGCTAGAGTGAGTGTGTGACAAAGATATTGCAGAGTAAACTTGCATACTTTGTCACTTTTTGTCGTGCCTTATTTTGTTACAGCAACCTTAAATTTAATCTCAAATATTTGGGCTGCATCACGAGCTAGGGAGTCCGTTTGTCGAATAACCTCACAGATCTCTTTTGCAACAGACAAGAACATGAAGGTACCACTGATTACGGGGGTTCATTCAATAACATGACCATTACATGATCGTGGAGTCTACTTCATCCTATGTATCAAATTTTGTTTCCTCCCTCTTTGGTATAAACTGTAGACAAATTGTACTACTTTAGATAATCTTTCCCATACTACATATACACCTCTTGAATACTTCGAGGTCTCTTGATGTTTTCTGTAGAATGACCTTCTCAGAGAACCATCAGCATTCGAAGATGCTGGTGTAAGGAAAACAGGTGTACAGGTTCTGGTGTGAATGAACTTTTCTGGTTTTGAAGGTTAGACCTAATAATGGCTATGCAGGCCAAACATGAAGTAAGAAAAAGTTCCCAAAGCTCAAGGCTCTGATACCATGGTATTTTGAGAAGGGAAACTTTTGTATGTTATCTGAGCCTAAAGGCCCTTTTGTAGTGTACAACAGGAAAAATGGAAATACAATCACATATAAATCAGGGAGAATTATGGACATTTAAATGACCTGCAAATCTGGAAAATTGGGGGAATAAATCTCCTACAAAAATGCACTCATATACCACGCTCAACATCCAATATTAATTTATTATCTTTGCTACCAATATATTGAAATTTGCTTGTGTTGAGCTGATGTCTCTTTTTTGTGTTGCACCCCAGGGATCTGTCACTACACCTGGTAGTGGATATATTTTGCTACATCATGTGATGGGAGAAACTGATGGACATCATGGAATTTGGTCGTAAGTATCTTATTACACACGGGTAAAGGTTGTTGCTCAAGTGCTAACAAGTTATTTCTGCACATGAGCATTTCCTTTTCCTTCTTTTTTCTTATTTCCCATGTCTTTAACATTATTTGTTTCTTTGGGAAATGTGTCTTTCTATCATTATGCTTTCTATATACCAACTTATAATTGATACTTAAGTTATACTACCTAATGGTACAAACCTATATGTTACACTCATTTTTCTCACCATTGGGTTTGTTGACCATTCACTTTGCTCTCACTTCTCAAAAGACAATTTTCAGGTATGTTGAGGGTGGGATGGGTTCTGTGTCCTTGGCCATATCTAGCGCTGCTAGAGAAGCTGGAGCTACCATAGTAACAGAAGCCGAAGTAAGTTTTTGGAGTCTGTTATGTTAGCTAGCATAACTCCCTAAACGCTTCACAAACCTGATACCAGATTTGTAGACTCTGTTGGTTGTTTTGAATTGCATAATTATCTTGCCATTCAGTCACTGCATCTTTCGGAGAAGCCCGACTGGTGATCTCATTAAGATTGGTGCTCTTTCTTTCATCCTATGGCCCACATGTCCATCCCAGTTGAAATCAGTTACATGGCCTACAGAAATAACTGCTTGAGGTTAAACTCTGTGAAATTCCAACTCTTGCGATATTTAAGGACATGTATTAAACCATTTCGAAGATATGGTTTATAAATGTATCAGTATACTAGTAGAAGCGTAGAAGGGTTTGAATGTTGTGTATGAATTAAGCTGAAAGAACCCACATATTTATGGTGGGAGAACTGAAAACACAAGGTTACAATCAATGCCAAAAACAAAAAATCTGCCTAGTATACAAGAAAGATATCAATCAACTTATACAAGGAATATACAATATTCTCAACCCTCCCCCTCAAGCTGGAGCATATTATCAACCATGTCCAGTGTATCACAAAGTTCTAAAAAACATTTGGCTGCAGTGCCTTGGTGAAGACATCATCAACTTGGTCTGATAAAGAGACAAATGGAGTGGCAATTTTCTGATTCATAACACACTCACAAAAGGATCAATATACTGACATATTGAACTGTCTTGCCAAGAAAATTATATTAATCAGCAATGTGTTAATAATGAAGCATTTCCATTCTCGTTCAACAACAAAACAAATATGTGTCATAAAAGCTTAGTTATTTTTGTTTCTAGTTAAGGAAATTAAGGAGATGTTATTTGTGAGTTCTGACTCAGTAACCTTTACCCATGAGGGAGTGATCATACAAGTTCCAGCTGTCTACTTAGGAAGCTGATGGTTATTCACTATTGAAGGGTTATTATCCTGCAGTTTTATTATACTAAGAATGTTCTTCTTGAAGTTCACAAGTTTTCTGTTATGTTTTATAGGTATCAAAATTGATGATTGATGATTCAGGCAGAGTTTCTGGGGTAGGTGTGCTGAATAAGTTTTCCAGTTGATCATTACAAATCAAAAATCTATCAATTCAGATGTTTGGTGCATGGATTGAGCTATTTAGGTTTCGCTGGCTGATGGTACTCAAGTGCGCTCTTCTCTTGTTTTGTCAAATGCAACCCCATACAGAACATTTGTGGTGAAGTTTTAATTCTATTCTTCTGCATATTTTTCATTTTTGAAATTTGATGTATCAGATACAAGCAAATTGTATGATATGTGATTGTGGATAATAATAAGGATGGCCACTTACTGACGCAGGATTTTGTGCCACACAATGTACTTCCTGATGATTTTCTTGGTGCTATCAAGAACTCTGATTACAGCTCTGTAAGTCTACAGTCTACGGGTTAAATTGTAATGATTATCTCATTCACAAAATATACTCTATGCACAAATGGGCACATTCTGTGACTTATCTCTTTTCAAAGTTTTCTAGCATAGTTAAGAAAGCTTCTGTCTTAATATCTTATGAGTGACCCTTTTCTATCTAGTCTCTATCGTAGCTTTATTTCAGCTTCTGAATACTATTTCCCCACTCTCTCTCATCTTTTTATGTTTTCAAGTTCTTGAATATCACCGAAAATTCAAGGGGGTCACTGTTTACTGGGCAGGCAACTACCAAAATCAATTTAGCTGTTGACAGATTGCCACAGTTTCTTTGCTGCAAGTTGAACAGTCCTGATGCTGGCCCGCAGCATATGGGCACTATTCACATTGGTTCTGAGAGGTATATAACTTGTCTGCTTTATATAGAAATATAGATCCAGTTATATATAATTCTATTATGCTTGCAATGTCCTTAAAAAATTGGAGAATTATCCTAAAGGATATTACACCTTGTGAAATTTGATTTAGAATCTAGATAGTAACTCATTAAAAAGTCTTAATTAAAGCAATCTACTAGGACCTATTGATGGACATATTTATGTTCTAACATCTAATGGACCACAAACTTGTGATGTGCCACAGTGGATGGGAAAGACAAGTTTGAATAGTATATTTGTGGGTGCAACGAACTCTTCTAGAAACCTGGGTTTGACCGGTATTGCAAGGTGTGAATATATGTGAAGTTGTTACTCGAAGATCTCATTGTGCTGTTGCTCAGCCCCAACCTTGTGGCCTTGTGGAATTACAGAGCTACTAGTTCCTGAAACCTTTGGAATTGACTTTTTCTAAACATGCCACAGTGGAAAATGACTTAAGAGAATAGCCTAGTGATATGCATCCAATCACTCCTTTTTGCTAAATGCTGTAGATAGTAGCATCCAAACAAAAAATTGAGCAGATGTTTAAAGTTGTCCCTTTTGTTTTTACGATCAGCTAGCTGACAAGTTACTGCAGGTTGCCCCTTTAAG
Source organism: Scutellaria barbata (assembly GCA_028654395.1). Classification (NCBI taxonomy): domain Eukaryota; kingdom Viridiplantae; phylum Streptophyta; class Magnoliopsida; order Lamiales; family Lamiaceae; genus Scutellaria; species Scutellaria barbata. The sequence continues at coordinate 7,747,074 of CM053650.1, forward strand.
AGTACATTCATAAAATCAAACATCTAATTCAATAAATTTTACACTTAAAAGGGGCCACAAAACTTCTGTATATAATATTTAGTCAAATTGGCAAAAAATTTTGTATTCTAGGTTGCATCTACCACTTATTCCGAAACACATATCATTACACTTTCGCCCACCTTTTAGAAAATACAATTACCTCTGGAATTTTTATACGTTACAGTCATTGTTCATCACTAAATTGTCTCTCCTCATGTATGACATGTTATAATGATGGTATGCATATCGCTATCTTGATATGCATGAACATTTTTTATTTTATCATCTTGAAACCAAATTCTTCACATCTTCTGTGTCACTTGCAAACAATTTCAGGTAACTTATACCCAATAGTTACTGTGAACATTTTTGTTGATGTCTTGATATTTTGTCTCAATCAGTATGAAGGAGATTGACTCTGCTTGTAAGGATTCTGTAAATGGTATACCTTCTCTAAGACCTGTAATTGAGATGACAATTCCTTCCGTACTGGACAAGACTATTTCTCCACCTGGTACTTCTATATTCCCTGTGACTTATGCAGATGCATAGCTTTCATATGGGTATACTCCATGCCAACCTTCTTGGTTGTGTACTAACATTGTTGGATGTATGACATGTGTTGTTGAGAAAAAATCCAACAATCTAAATTTCGTTTACCTTTTTAATGGAAACATGTCATGAATCAAATGATGTTAATACACAATAGGAAGGGGTAGCATATAATTTCCCCTTTCAAATCAAATGTTCTCTCCTTTGCTTCCAGCTATCATTATCTAACTTAGCGAGCAAGATAAGTATGTTCCTAGTGCTCCGAGTGGAGTTCAAAACAGTGAAAGCACAAAATGATTGTGCTGATTTGATTAAGTTGTTGAGTGTTCCCACTTGCTTATTAGCAACAGTAGCTTGGTTATTTTTCCGTTGTCTACTAAAAGAAGGAGCTGTTTTTGTCTACAGATTTATGGTAATTAATGCTTTTCAGAGATTCTATGCAGGGAAGCATGTCATCAACCTATTTATTCAGTACACACCTTATAAACCTAATGATGGGAGCTGGGAGGATCCTGTATACAGGGTGAGTTGATTCTGTGATATACGTAATCTTGAGTTTCTACTACTTCATTTGTAACGCTTAGATAATTTCTCTTAGTAATGTGTCTTCTGAACCTCAGTTCTGGTAACATTATGTCTCATAGTACTGGAAATGTCATGCAGAAATCATTTGCCCAAAGATGTTTCGACTTAATTGAGGAATATGCCCCTGGATTTAATTCATCAGTTATTGGTTATGACATGTTGACTCCTCCAGACCTTGAAAGAGAGATTGGTTTGACAGGTAAACTGCAAAGCTAAGTATCAATCCTCCGTACAAAGACAAATATGCATCTACACTAAGTTCAAATTGGCATATAAGCATACAAAGATGAGTTGAATTGGGAAATATGTTTGATGGATTAGAAATGTTTGACAGGAGGAAACATTTATCATGGTGCAATGGGATTGGATTCCTTGTTTTTAATGCGGCCAGTCAAAGGATGGTAATACTTTCCCCTTTACAATACTTTCTTATCCAAAATAAGTGTCATTACAAAGTTTTTATCATAGAACAAAAGTATTCTTAGACAATATCAATCTCTCTTCAACCTATTCTTAAATTAACATGAGATGAAATAATATAAAAGAAAGAAATAAGGGAAAATTGAATCAAATAAAAACCATAGAATCTTACCCTAATAAATTTTAAAAAGATTAAAATAGGTAAGTTCAAAATTAAGAAGTCTTTTATATGTTTGGAAGAGGATTACGACGGGTCAGTGAAATCCTGGATTTTGAAGTAAAGATAAATAGTAAAATGGTATGTTTGTTTTGAGATTTTGTAGGGTGGGTTATGTTGTGGATGTCAAATCAATGTTGAAAAAGGTCGGTTGATATAATATTTTATTGTAAAAAGGTGGATTGGTGTGATATTATATTATACAATGTGTATTTGGTAATTTATTGAATGATTAATGTAGGTAGTGAAGATTGTATTCGGATTTTGTGATTCGGATTTAAATACGAAAACAAACATATTTTAGGATTTTGAAGTCATAAATCCTGTCATGTGAATCTTTTTCCAAACATACTTTAGGGATTGAGATTAGAGCTAAACTTGAAAAAAAAAAAAAAAAAGGTGGCAAAACTAACCCAAACAACACAGGAATCTTTTTCCAAACATACTCTAGGGATTGAGATTAGAGCTAAACTTGAAAAAAAAAAAAAAAAAAAAGGTGGCAAAACTAACCCAAACAACACGTAATTTGAAATGAAACTTAAACTCTATAAGGACACTTATTATTTTAAATTGGAGGAATAATTCTCAACACTGCACACCTAATCATTGTGAGCATATTGTTGATGCACGTTTGACATAACTCTTAATTTTACAAGATTTAAAACGATTTAATTTTTATACATTAATGGTGAACACATGAAGATTGATGATATTGGTTGGTTGCAGGTCAAACTATAGAACTCCATTGCGAGGTTTGTATTTGTGTGGGAGTGGAGCTCATCCCGGAGGCGGGGTAATGGGGGTGCCGGGGCGTAACGCTGCGCATGTCGTTATTCAAGATATCAAGGACCAGATGTAACTCCTGTTTGTGTTCACTAGTAATTGTGGAAGACTAGTGTTACAATCCACTCTCATATTCTCAGTTGTTGCATGAATGTCATCAAGAACCAAAACCACATATTTCGATTACGAATCTCAATAAAATTTGTATTTAATCACATTCTCTTACTTCAAATTCAATAATGAATCTGATGCGACTCATTTTGCTTATTTTTGAATAAATATCAATAGAACGTTTCTCATACAGTACTATCCGATCAAAGAATTTGTTTCTTTCACTTTAATTGGTGCTTTGTTGGATCTCCACCCAATACATGGTACTTCAGTCAAGGTTGCTGTTGGAACAAAATGTTTTATATATATATAAATGAATATATGATATTCTTGTCACTCAAAATTCTAATTTCGTGTATATGATAATCCATCACCTTTACGATTTACTCAGCTTTCTTATCAAAAAGTTGTTTTCAAGCTAATTTGAAGAGATAGAACTAGAAAATCTCATTGTTCAGCAAGTATAAAAAGTTAGTTATTAATATTATTATTATTATTATTAAAATTATTTTGATGTTGAGGTTATTGTCCTTCTACATAATAAACTACCGAAATTCCATGTTATTCCTCTCTATAGATTTTCAAGAATTTTTTTTTTTAACATGTGGTTAAGAGAAAAAATTTATAAGTCTACTTTTTATTTCCTTTTTTCGAATTATCACATGAATATATTCACTGATCTTCGAACATTATTGGAGAGGGTGGTATGAAATTTCTCATACTTACAAATTGACATAATAGACCAATTAGTTAAGTGATGTCCTAAGTTGGAGTCCTTGTTTTCAAGTTTGTTAAAAGAACAATGGTGTAGTTTTGACATTTTATAGTGAATTTCAAAAAAAAAAAAAAAAATTATAGTGGAAAATGAGGATTTAAAATTTTAGGTGAAGTCGTAATATGTGATGGCTCATTTTGAAAATCCAGTAGGAAGTAATGTCACCTCACAAAAGGCGATTTTGAGTATTGTTTGTGCCAATATGTGTGCACCGTTGCCTTCGCTAGCACAATTATTATAGTATGTGCATAATATGTATTGTTGTCTTTATTACAAATAACTAGATTGTGTTGAGAGTAACATTAACGGTATGAACAAATTTTTTTTTATGGAATTGCTCGACTCAAAAATTTTATTATCTGTTAGTGAAAAATGTTTGAAACAACACAAACTAAATGAGATTCTTCTTTTCAGATCAAATAAACACTTTATCATTCTGCATTCTTCTAGTTGGTAACAAGGGTTTTGTGATTCAGCTTGTTTGGAACCATAAAAGTAGGAAAACAGAAATTCATTAACAAAATCATTCCAATCAAATTGATGAAAGGTATGTAGAAATACACAAAAACTTTTATATAACTGGTGTACGAATGTAGGATTCGAACACCTGACCCGGCCTCCACACGCACGTACGCGCCCCCAAGCGCTTGAGTAGGTGCGCTCAAACTCACCCAAATTCACTTCAGGTGCTAGACCTTTATGTTATGATAAACATACTTTTAGGTTATGTTAATCATATATTTAGGACCTTTATATTATATTAAACATATCTTTATGTTATGTTAAACGTACCTTTATGGTTTTATGTTATGTTAAACATACCTTTAGGGTTATAATATTATGTTAAACATACCTTTATATTATGTTAAACATACTTTTATGTTATGTTAGTCATACCTTTTAATTATGTTAGTCATACCTTTATATATTATATAAAAGTATGACTAATATTAATTAAAAGTATGCGTAATATTTTTATAAAGGTATATATGTACAAATTAGGGTTCTTTTGTGCTGAAATTATATTTTTTTGGTCAAAATTAGGGTTTTTTTTAACCAAAATTAGGGTTTTTAAAAAAAAATTAGAATATTACATAAATGTATGCTTAACATAATATAAATGTATGACTAACACAACATAAAGATCAGGATAAAAAAAAAAATATACGGATCCAGATCGAATTCTACCTAACATGACCCGCGGTGTATAGATTTAAGATCCATACAACATTTACACATAAACCTCACTCGTAGAAGTAATGTTTCACGAACTAAATGTTCCAGCCATTTGTTTTGGGCCGAAAGCCCAATACATTAAAAACCCATTTTATTCAAAACCCATTGTTCAAAAGTTACTTTTGGCCCATTATTAACCCAGTGTGGGTTTAAGGCAAAGTTTGATTTTCAGGGTTTTAGCTTCTCCCCAACTAACACCCCGACCATAGTCTGAGAACTCGGCAGAGCTAATGGCTTCGGCGCCGGAGACTTACGCAGCCTCCAGCAATTTGAAGTTGAAAGAGCTGTTAAAGGAGGTTCAGCTAGATTACTCTCCAGAAAACACCGCAATAGTAAACGACGCCGTTTCTGCTATCAGACAAGCGATCGACGATATCCCCGACGGTCTCCTGGTACATTCTCTACAACCCCTTTACCGTTGTTCTTTTTAGGGTTTTTTAAAAATTTGTGGTTTTTTCCCGTAACTTTACTTTTCTGCTTGTTTGAGTTTGCTGATTTTGTGCTTTTATTTTATTGCTGTGAATTTCTGTAGGTTACAGCGGACATTGCGCCAGGGTTTGTTCGAGATGTTGGTTCTGATAAAGTTGAGTTCAAGTTTAAGAAGCCCAGCACTATAGAAATTGGGGGGAGTTATTCATTTCAGTGCATAGCGAGGCCAGATGTGAATGTTGATCTTTTTCTGAGGTTACCCAAGGTGCTATTTAATTTTGCAATAGAAATACACAATTTTTTTTAATCTCTAGCTCAACAGGAATACTTATACGACAGTGCAATTTTTTGTGGTCCAAGATTGTATACAAACTTTGGAAATGAAAGATAAAATCTTTGGATGATAAACTTGTTTATAAACTGTGTGATTTGTTTTAGGTAATCTTGAACGTTATACCACTTTATATTTTATTTTGTTTGGTAAGAATTTTGAGCTGAAGTTCAGCCTCTTGTTTCTTCTTAAGAATCTAGTTTTGCGCATGTGCTGCGTTTTTCTCTCATTAAAATGTATGAAACATTTATGGAGTTTAATATGAGTTTCCATCTTCTATCTTGACGATTTCCACTTCCATTGCCTTCTGAAATTGCATTGCCTTATAGTCTGTTACTATATTTATTCGAGTTCATCATCTCAAGAATGTAAAATCATGTACTGCCTGAAAAAATTGGTGGATATGAAATTTAAGAAGTCCTTTTTTTATGCAGTTAAGGAATAAGGTCGGTTTTGGGAATAATGCTCTCAAATATTGTTCTGTTGGTGCTTCAATTATTATTTTATGCGTACTGTTTAAAGGTGGTGGCGCAAATGTCACAGTTTTTTCCCATGGATGAGATATTTGTGTGTTTTATTATCCTCCATCCTACCATAAGATTGTGATAGATTTCGACATACCTAGGATGACACATTCAGTTAAATCCCTTAAATTGAATTGCTTTTACTTATCTTGATAGGAATGCTTCCATGAAAAAGACTATCTCAATTATCGTTACCATTCAAAAAGATTTCTTTATCTCTGTTTGATCAAGAACCATTTGAAGTCGTCTTCCTTTGTCCAAGATGTAAAATGGTCAACTTTCCATAACGAGGCACGCAAACCTGTACTTGTTGTTTATCCAGGTTTAGTCTCTCCCGAGTATATATTCTTTGTATTTCTATTTTAGTTGATGACTTTCCATTATCAACTAATTAGCTAATTTTCAATTATTCAGCTGCACGGTTATCCAATAATACAGCATTTTCCCTGAAAATTATTCCCACTGCACCTTCTTTGTTCACCTTGTCAAAATTGAACTTTGAGAGGAACAATATACGCTCTCTGAATCAAGGTATTGATTCCCCGTTTCAACTTTATTTAGATGGAAAATTGTAATCCTAAATTTCTAAAATCGTGTCTTTTTTTTGGAAGCTACACCAAAGTACAACAGTAGTATTTTGGAGGACATGTTTATTGAGAAAAATGCAGAGATCATCAACAGAACTTTTGAAGGACGCAAGGAACTGGGCGAGGGATTGTTACTTTTGAAAGTATGATAAGCTGTATCCTGCTTGATTATTATTCTTGTTAACTTGTGACACTCATCTTTTAGCTTAGAAAATTATAATTTGGTGATAATGTTGTAGGTTTGGGCACGGAAAAGTTCTCTATTTGTCCATGACTGCATGAGTGGATTCCTGATTACAGTCATTATGGCATATCTTGCATCAAGGTCTGGTAAAAATCGAATCAATAATTCAATGAATGCAATCCAGATAATGCGCATCACTCTGGACTTTATTGGTATGTCTGACTTTGATTTATGTGCAGTACATGAATTTAGTTTTTAAGTATTGCGAATGTAATTTGCATGAAAATGTTGTTTTCTGGATATCTGGATTGTTCCCTGGCATTCATTTTGTATTTGTAACATCGTAGTTGTGGAATGCTTTCAATTGCTTAGGTTAGGTTATTAAAGTTATACAGTTTTTCCCCCTCAGAAGAGTGTGCTGTTGTATTATCTTCTTAATCTTCTCTATCTTTTTGGCCAAATTATGCCTAATATGTTCTCTAACATTATTTTATACGGTTTTGAGTATAAAAAAAAAATTATTTGGTTGATGGCTTATATTTTGCTTACAAATTCTTCTCGTTGAAATAATAGTTTTTCCAGCAGTGACATTGAATGTCATGAATCATGGTATTTTTGCTTACTATATGTTTAGGAAAAATGTCCTCAATGTCAGTTAGTCATCTGACATACTTAGGGCTATTGTCAGTGATGTTCATTGTTTACCTGTAGAAAATTTCTTGACTGGCTGTTGCAAGAAATATGTCTAGCCATGGTGAATTTATTCTTTTGCATCTGTTCTACATGGTTATTCTCAGTGTACATATTCTGTGGACCTGTGGTGGTTGTGATCCTTCATGATTAGCGTCTTCCAATATTTATGGCTGTAGATGTATTACTGCAATTATGATGCTTAACTATAGAAGTTGTGTTAACTGTTCATTGTTCATGTTACTTGATTTTTTATTCACCCTCTTATTCACGTTGCATGATTTGTAAATTACATTCTTAAGATTTGTAAAATGTGCTTCTATTTTTTCAAGATGCCTCAAAAAAAATTGGCACTACTTAAATTTCATTTATGTGCTCAGGACTTGTGGACCCTTAGATCCTGTTAGTTTTCTGTCAAACATCTTGAAGACCTAACTTTTGGATTACCATCTTTAAGTCACAGTATGAACTTCCAGCCATGAACCTAACCAAACATTATCTGTTTAAAGCATCTTTTCCATTGACTTTGTCTTCATCATTTCTAGCCAATTCGAAGGTATGGGACAGTGGACTCTTCTTTCGACCTGAAGGTGAAAGAAATGTTTCAGATAAGGTATAATACCCAATGCGCATAGTTGCAATTGTCATTATCTCTGCTTCTTTGGTTTCAGTTGGTGTTCACTTATCCTTTTTACTTTGAATGAGCTAGCCTCCTGGCGTTTCACTTAATTATATAGACTCACTAGTTATGGATATGAAGAGTTTCTTTTCCTACACTTATGCTTGCCCTTCGTGTATCACATTGCAACTACTTTCTTCCTGTAGAAGATAGGTTGTTGCTTATCCCTTTAATTTAATTAATATTTCTTTTCCTTTCCTTTTTAGGACTATGAACTTTTATTATGTATAGGATGGCTTCTCTTTTGAAAGTCCTATAGCTTGAGTGCCAGTTATTGAATATGGGTCTTTCTACTGCTGATAATATAAAAACAATATTCTCGTTAGAAATATATTGAATGCTTTATGTTGGCTATTATAATCATCATGTTCACGTCTGGATTTTCAGGATAGGAAGGCACAGTTGCAGTCATTTCCAATAATCATTTGTGCTTCATTTGGCAACTACAATATGGCATTTCGAATGTCACCTAGTGGTTTCCAAGAGGTAGATTCTATGAAAGTTCTGCTTCTTCCTGCATGTGTGGATTGAATCTATGTCTAGCAACCCTGAACTCATGTTTCAGCTAACATGATATTTAATGACTTTGTATTTAGCTACGGGATGAGGCAGCTCTAGCACTTACTTGCATGGATAAATGTAAAGATGGGGGTTTTGAAGAGATTTTTATGACCAAAATCGATTGTCCTGCTAAATATGACTATTGCATAAGGTAAAATATGTCCCTGATCTTCTGAAAACCTTTTCCACTGATACATCGAATAATTTAATAGCTTAATTTTGTCAATTCTAGTCTGATTGTCTATGTATCTTACTGGACTCGTATCATTTTATACCAAAAAGAGAAGAAAAAATAAAGAATATTTAGTTACAACCAATTGTTGTAAATTCTTTCTTGAATGCCCTCCAAGATACAAATCATCTGTTCATGAAAGAGACAAGTTCAGTAATTACCAAGTGAATACAAACTGGAGCATCATATTATACGAATTGTGATCTTATGCATGGGAATGCAAATGGAGGACTGTGCGGATGGCAATATGAGTAAAAATCTGGCATCTTCATTATAGAGTAGATAGGGGGAATTCTCCAAACTTAATTCAAATTGGTTGGGATTTAGTGATATAAGTTTGCCATAAGGATATTACCTATAACTTAATCAGCACCCAATTTCCTTGCTTCTTGTCTCACATATTGGTCTTTTAGGTTGAATTTGAAGGATAACCATGATTTCCATGTTTCTGGATTTTGCTTGGATGATGAATGTTGGAGATCTTATGAGCAGAAGGTGCTGGGTGTCATTGATCAAGCATTGAAAGGAAGAACTAAACTGATTCGAGTTGTCTGGAGAAACACTTCTTCAGATTGCAATTTTGAGAATGTATGGTATTAACTAATACTTAGTTTAGATATTTGAGGAATCATAGGAGGATTTACCTCCCACTTGGTTTAAATTTCTTCAACTCTTAGGGTTTATCTAAGCTGGATGGAGAGGCTTTATTTATTGGGATAACAATTGGATCCATTGAGGAAGCCTTCAAACAGGCTGTGGTAGGTCCAAGTGCTGAAGACAAAAGTAAGGTTGTATACTTTTCCATACCTCATTTGGCCGGTTATCATGCGTATATGTTTGTCTAGCCCCTACTCATCTATGTGGATTCCTGCATTTTTATAGGCTGTGGAATTCAGAAAGTTCTGGGGGGACAAAGCTACACTGAGATGGTTCCGTGATGGTAAAATCGCTGAAGTTGCAGGTGAGGAATATATTCAGATTGCTTGCTGTTTTATGGCACTAATGATAATTATATGGCGTAGCTGACGGTTTACCTTAAATTTAGTATGGGAACATAAGGAATGGGAAAAACATCTTATCATAAAGGAAATATGTGAGCATGTCCTAATGCGCCATCTTTCCCTACCAAAGCAAAGGATTATTTGTATTGCAGATCAACTTGATTTTGTGCTTTGCCATGGAAATACAGGTAAGGTTTTGTGTTTCTCGGTTATGATTATTATTTTTTGTTCTCAGATGCTCGAGGACGAAATATAATTACTGATGGGCTTATGGCTTTTCAGATCCTATATCCTATTCTACAAGTTTGTTGAAGGCATATGATGACCTGTCAAAGCATTTGAGACTTCTTGATGACATTCCTCTGAGGATATCCAGTGTGCAGCCTCTGGATTCAGGTTCTTTTCCAAATGGAATGCCCCCAACCCCCTTCTGTGTGCTCTCAGATGATCATATTCTTGTGTAGAAAGTGGAATCTGCAAATTTCACTAGGTCCTAGTTAGCATTGTCTTTGAGCTGAATTCAAGGTCCATATGTGGCTTCATTTTTCACGCTGGCCCAACTTTATTTAGGGTTTCAATGCTTACGGAGTATTTTTTAATGGAAAGAACCAGCTTAGTTACACAGAATAGTTCCATCTCCTAATAACAGAAACTTAGCCAAAATATTGTGTGAAGAGAATTTTTGAATGGAATTAATGGTGGAGTTTTCTTTTGTAGGATCAAATCTGCCACATCATTTAGATGTTGAAAGGACCGTAATGAACCAAATCTTTTGTGCAAGCATTCTGTAAAGATGTTGTGAAGTAAAGCATTTTAATTTAATCACAAACATTGCCATGTAACACTTGCACTGGTAACAGAAAAGGAAATGAAATAGAAAAGAGATTGAATTGAAGAAAGGAATCTTTACTGTCTATTTCTCATATCTTACCCTCCTCACCGTCTTTACTTTCCATATCTGTTTTTTTTAGCAGTGCTGGGTCACGCAGACAGTACTGCTATTATCCTGCAAATAAATGCTTTATGCTCACAAATACTACAGCTTTTAGGTTGACGTCTGTTTATCCTCCTGCCCCACATCCATTAGCCAATGAAGAAGGCAGTAAAATAAAGCTAGAGAAACACACTGCGACCTGTATACAGCCATTAGAAGTTATGATTCAGGCAAGAATAACTGATTATATATGTTAATGTTTTTTATGCTTCAATATTTATTAAAAACATTTCTTACTTCCTTATAGCTAGAAGGCTCTGGAAACTGGCCTATGGATGAGCTTGCTATGGAGAAGACTAAGACCGCATTCCTCCTTAGAATTGCAGAAAGGTTAGCCTTGATTGGATTTCAGTCAACATACCAGAATATATGGATATGTTACCTGATTGTATTGATTGGCAGCCTTCACAACAAATTGGGGATTATATGTACAGCTACAGAAGATAATGTAGATATTTTCATGTCTGGGTATGCATTTCGTCTTAAAATCTTGCATGAGAGGGGTTTGAGCTTGGTGAAAAGACATGGTAATAGATCTCTTTTCTCCTGGTCGGTTGTCACATGTTTTGCTCCAGCTACTATTAACATCTCAGCCGAAAATACTATATTTTTCCTTGTAGGTGGCTATACAAAGCATGTCATGTCTTCAGATAAAAGACTTTTTCTTCAAGGTCAACAGTCTAGCATGGTCAATGGTTTACGTGGCCGTTATCCAATTTATGGACCTGTTGTTAGGTGAGAGTTTAAGATTGTTTGTTCTGCACCCCCTACCCATCATTAAAACCAAGAAGCACATTTTTCTCCCAGTTATGATTCTATAATTTTTGCCTTTCCTTTTTTTAGGCTTGCAAAACGCTGGGTATCTGCACATCTATTCTCGAACTCATTGTCAGAAGAGGCAATTGAACTTTTGGTTGCACACTTATTTTTGAAGCCTTCACCATTCAGGCCACCATGTTCTCGAATAACTGGATTTCTAAGGTTGATTTTTCTTTTTAGCACACAAGAAATTTTACTTCTTTGTGAAATCAGTTTCACTTCCTTGCCAATTTATAGCTTCCATAAATTTGTTTTGAAATTTTTTTGGGTATTTGACTCGTTTTTATCATTGTTTGTGGCACAACTTTTTTTATGCAGTTTGTTTCCTGCCAAGTTTTGTAGACCTGATATAGTAAAGGGCAGTAAATAAAATAAAAGATATAATATTAATATGATTGAGAGAAAAGGGGCATATGGAAAATGATTTGCATCGGCCGAAACTGCCAATTATCAATCAAAACTCCCAAGCCAAAAAGGCAACTACAAAATGGTTAACTCTAGTTTGTCCTGTACAATGTCTAAATTTCCATTATTCATACACATTATTCCATAATGATTGAGAAATTTTGAAATAGGATGCAACCTTGTTCGACGTGTTCTATACCAAGAAGAACTACAGTTATCCAGCTAATGTTGTTGGTAATATAGAGTTGTTAGTTTGAACTTCTCTGATCCTCCTTTTCTTATTCTTGCTGTGAGATAGTAGTTTTGCCTTTGTTTGGATCAAGAAAAGGAATGATAATTGAACGGGGAGGGGTTATGTAGGGTTAAGAAAAATAAAGTAACATGTAATCCAATCGTCTTTGGCTAGTATGAAAGCATCCATTTAAAGACAGAAGGAGCAAGTTGTTGATCCTTTTCTATCCTCAAATGTACATACAGAATGTTTTCTGGACATCTTTAAGACAAGACACCATTTTTTTTTGTAAGTTGAAATTCAGAGTTGCAAAGAGAGGGTTGAACCTGCTCATTTAGATAAAAATGTGATAACAAAGATACATATTTGGAATTTTCTTGGTAGGGTTTGCAGTCCTTTGGTATGGTTGTTTTAGATTTAAGGTAGATTTTGCAAGTCTCGATTTTGGATTTGAGAGGATTTTTTAAGTTTGGATTTTTAAAAACATATGTTTGAACCTGCATTTGGATAAACTGAGATAATAAAGATACATATTTGGAATTTTCTTGGTAGGGTTTCAGTCCTTTAGGATATGTTTGTTTTGGACTTAAAGGTGGATTATTCTAGAATTGAGATTTGCGTTGTTTATGTAAGTTTAGAATTTTAAAATCCTATGTTTGTTTTGAGATTTTGTAGGGTATACTTATGGTTAAGATGTCATTTTCACATTGAATATTGTAGAAAAAGTAGATGTGGTTTGTTGAGAATTGAGCCCATCCGGACTTCGGTTCTTAAAAGACTGTATTAGGTTCCTAAAACTGTAGACAAGTTGTAAGATATCTAATCTGTAGAATAAAGGCGGAAAGTGGCAACCAACAGATGTTAAGATCTAGGGGAATGTAACTGACTTGATAAACGTTAATGAAAACTTGCACAATCATTAAATAAAACAGATACTAGTGAGCAAGGCATTAATCCAGAAAGATTTATCTGCCTTAATTTGTTCTTCATTGGCATTCAAAAGTAGTTGGAGCTGTGGACAATTGCAGCCAGAATGTTGAAATATTGTCTATTTTTTTCCTCCATTTAAGAACGATATAATATATTTTTATTTTCAGAATTGTTCTTGGCCATTCGATATGATATATTTTGACTTTTGTAGTTTATTTGTTAAATTTCATCTTTAGTTGGTAATACCTTTTCTACAGATTCCTGAGATTATTGTCAGAGTACGAATGGAGTTTTTGTCCTCTAATAGTCGACATCAATGGTGATTTGACTTCTGATGATGACAAAGAAATCAATGTAACTGATGCAACTTGATTTTTAAGTGTTTTTTCTTATTTATAGAGTATCACGTCTGAACATTTTGTTGATGAAGCTCTGTATGTATTTATGTAGGAGAATTTCATGGCAAATAGAAAACAGTATGAAGAGAACCTGCAGAATGTTAAACCTGCTATGTTTTTGGCGACTAGTTACGACAGGGAATCTGAAGCTTGGACCAGGCAATCACCTGCAGCAACAGTGAGTAGATCTAAAATGCCAATTTGTTCAATCACATTTCTCTGCTTGGGTAAAAAATTGTTGTTATGCAAATCTTGTATATTATTTTGCCAGGTTGCTGAGTCTCTAATAAAGGTCATACATGATGTTTAAAGTTGAATCCTCCTTATAAGTCAATCCTTTAGTCGTTACATTTTTTGTTGTTCTGAATGGATTTGGAGATTATGTTTTTAGTTTAATTTTTTTATTTGATGGTCTTTTGAGTTACTATGAGTGATTGATTTATCAGGACCTTAAGAGATTGGCGGCGTATGCGACTAGCAGTGCAAACTTTTTGACTAACATCATTACGAAGAATCAGAATGAGACTTATGGATGGGAAGTGAGTAAAAGTTCCTTTACTTCGCTATTATTTTAGCCTATTGTTCAACATTAAGTTACAATTGTCATTTATTTTCTTGCAGAGCCTTTTCCGTACACCTCTGAACAACTACAATGCTGTCGTTGTTGTGCACAGGGATAAACTTCCGTATCCACATCATCTTCTGTTCCCATCTGAAGTAAAACTAGGTTTGTTGTTGTCCTTATCTGAGTGTGCGTGTGGAGAAGGTTCCATTCTTTTTATGCATTTGTAGAATCTTAGTTTTGGCTTTAATGGAAATCTATTCCATTTGCTTCGTGTGCAGGGAGGCACGTAATTCAAGGGAATCCTAGCAAAACCTTCCGACCTTTGTTATTACCTGAAGATACGAAAGGGAACTTGGAGGAGCTGAAGAATAAGCTGATGGTGGGCTTTGACCCTCTAAAATATTTTGTCACTGATATTGAGGCAAGTAACACTGCATTTGCATAAATATTTGTGGTATAATGTATGTGAAGGATGCTAAAGTTTAATGTTTATTCCAAAACGTCCGTAAAGTATCACAGCTTCCAATGGTCTCTAAAATATCCAGAAGTATTATGTTCACGCCCTGAACTATTAGTATATGTTTTCGAAAAAATCCTTGTAGTATCAATTTGTTTTCTAAGTTCCCCAAAGTATAAAATATGTTCGTGATGGATTCTATTAACTCTCCATTACCAAGGTATTTTAGAGACCTCTAGAAACTATTAGCATTTGTTTCAGAAGATCCGTACCAATTTGTTTTCAGTGTCTCTCCATTACCAAGGTATCTTAGAGACCTCTAGAAACTATTAGCATTTGTTTCAGAAGATCCGTATCAATTTGTTTTCAGTGTCCTTAAAGTATCACAAGTGTCATTTGAGTTCAGGTCCTTGGTGATGTGTTCCATTTATTTCCGTCATCAAGAGACCTGAGCATGGACATTTTAGGTACTTTTTCCGCCGTCAAGAGACCTGAACATATAAACATCTTCTGGGTACTTTATAGGGACTTTTGATTATGAAGTGATACTGCAAGGACCTTTCTATACAAAAATCAATACTTGACGGACCTTCACATGCCTTTTGCCTATATTTTTTTTATTGATGTCATTACCATGTATATATACTGAACTGTGTTCATATATATGTGTGTGTGTATGCGTGCAGAGGGAGTTCCCTGAAATGTTCAAGGTGTGGTATGATTCTTTTGGAGGCGACGCCATTGGTCTTACATGCGGAAATATAAGTTCAAAGGTAAGAAATGATGTTCCTCACTTCCTCATTCCTGAGGCTTTGATAACATGCCGCATTTTGATTTTTTGATTTTTAATCTGTTGACCTACCTCCGACTATGGTTTCAGAAGCGAGGAAGAGACGATGATGCTGGTGAGGAGGGTAGAGATGTAGTTGATGCACTGAGAGCTGTGGGTGAACTCGGCAAAGGATTCGTAAAAAGTGTACATTTCCTCAAAGCTCCAAAAGTAAGCTGTTGAACCATTGAGAAGCATCTTACTGTGGTGGCAACTTTTTTTTTGGGGGGTGTAGTTTAGAAATAGGTTAGAGGTGGCGAGTACAAGTCAATTTTGATTATTTAAAGGGGAACCAAGAAGCTACAGTGTAACATACATTTGTTGATGTAACATTAATCTGGCTACATTTTGTATTGAAACTTATATAAACTTCCTGAAAACAACTTACATGTGTATAATTTACATACATTTGAATCCAGGATGTATGAGATGAAGACATTCAAACATGTAAATCAAGAAATAAAGACAAAAGTGTTACTGGACATCGAGGAACGAATGTAACATTGTTGGATGAGTCAGTTTGTTGGTATATGAATTGGATCATAGTATTTTTTACTACTGAATTAATTAATGTGGTCAACAATCAAACATGCCTAAATATACAGAAAGGAACTAAAGGTATCTCATGGTCTTTTAAGCCCATATCATTTATTTAGGACATCTCAAAAATTAAAAACATATTTTGACATTTTTCTAAGCATATTCCATAATATTCTCACTTTATCCTTTTGGTCAAAAAAATCATTTTCTTCTTCCATTCTCTTCCTCTCTTCTTGTTCGGCCTATTCGATTGAAAAACCTCTAAGTCTTCATTACTTCATCTTCTTCAATCTTATTAGGTTGACCTGTTCGAACACTTCCCATAATGAAATGTTGTCGAAAAGCATTTTGAATGGAATATCTCGAGCAAAATTTTATGAGTAAATTAATTTTTAATGTTTTTGTTTCGATCAAATTTTGATACAAATTTGGTTAGTTATATTTAGGGTTAGTAATGAGTTAGTGAAATAGTAGTTGATTTTCATGAAATTTGTTGAAAAATCGTGAAATTTTGGGAGAAAACTCGGCGAACATGAATAGAACAGGTGACCTTGGTTGACCAATACTACTTGAGGCTGTTCGGTTGCCTCAGCCGAACACATAGGTAGACATCCGACTTTCTTGACCGAACACATAGTTAAGCTTTCGGTTGCCTCGACCCAACACACTAGGAATGATAGTGCTCATCTATTTAACATAAGGACATTTTGGTCTTTATTTATTTAATTTTATATTTATTTAAATGGGTGAGCTTAGAAGAAGGTGAGATACCTTTACTCTCACCCATAGTTAATTTTGACTATATTGATAAATTGAGTACCGAATAAATCAAATTATTAGTGAATTGATGATTTTAGAAAAAAAATAAAATAAAAAAACCAAACAACAGAAAATCTTTTATTTACGAGGGTTTGGGAGAAAAAAAATCAAAGAAATTACAAACGATGGTGACCAAAATGGAAAGTTAAAAAGCGCGGGACACACTAATAACTGCCCTAAAGTAAAGTAATGAACTCAACGACGTCGTATCACTTCCAACTCTCATTTCCCTTCCCTGCAAAAAGTCTCTCTTCGTCATTTTAGACTCTCCAAAAGAAGATGGTACATAGCGCCTATGATTCCTTCCAGCTCGTGAGCAATACCTCCGTCAAAATCGACGCCATCGAATCCGACGGTCACAAGCTACTCCTCTCCTGCTCCGACGGCTCCCTCCGTATCTACTCTCCCGAATCCTCTGCCGGCGACCCCCGATCTCCACCACATGCCTCTGAGTTCTATTCACAATCACTAGAGCTCAAGAAGGAGCCCTACGTTCTCGAACGGACAATCAATGGCTTCTCTAGAAAGCCCATGCTCGCAATGGAAGTCCTCAAGTCGCGTGAGCTCCTCCTGTCGCTTTCTGAATCGATCGCCTTTCATAGGCTTCCCAATATCGAGACTTTGGCCGTGATTACCAAAGCCAAGGGCGCCAATGCCTACTCCTGGGATGAGAGGCGAGGATTTTTGTGCTTCGCGCGGCAGAAGAGGGTTTGCATTTTCAGACACGATGGTAAGCAATCGTATCATTAAAATTAAATTCAGCTGGGTTGTATCTTATTAGTTGACTCTATCATTTTTCCGCTCTATGGTAATAACTGCCTAAGGTCTTTGGTTAAGTACAATCATATTTTATGAGGGCGACAAAATTATTGGATTATAGAAACTGGGTTTTGTACAATATGAAGCTAGTTTCGTTTTTATTTCTTATTTGTTTGTTTTGACTTCAATGATAGGTTTATAGTCATCTATGTTAGGTTTTTTTTCCTTGCCCTTGATATCAAGGCTACAGATGGGCGGGATTGTTATGATCAAGTTTGTCATCAACTCAAGTTAAAGTAGGCAAAATTAAACAAGTTTTACCACATAAATGGACAGATCAAATGGTGGTGATCCCTTGATCATGAAGAACAAGCTTTCTCCCTTTTTTTGCCTTTTCATTTTCTTGGCAAAAATCATAAACTCCTACTTGGTTCTACTTCATGAGCATGGTGAAGAGAGGTCAGTATTGATTTACTGTGTGGGCCCGCTTATGGCTTAAAAACAGATAATTAGTCATTTATTGTTTCCAGATAACATGTGTGCCCGAATAAGGTCCAATACCTTTATCACAATTATTGCTGTATATTTTGGAAATAAATGTTCTTCTAAATGTAAGTACGATTTTCATTGTTTTTGCTGCTTGTTCAGGGGGACGGGGGTTTGTGGAGGTTAAAGATTTTGGAGTTTCAGATACAGTCAAATCAATGTCATGGTGTGGTGAAAATATATGTTTGGGAATTAAAAGGGAGTACATGATATTGAATTCAACAACTGGTGCATTGTCTGAGGTGTTCCCTTCAGGGAGAATTGCTCCACCTCTGGTTGTGTCCCTTCCATCAGGACAGCTTCTTCTAGGGAAGGTAATATATACTGTTTTAATAACTCATTGCATGATAACAGCAATTGCCTTTCACACTAGGAGGTTCAACTTAATGGCATTGTATGCTTAGTGGTGACTTCTAGCTGATAGTCAAGGCTAGAGCTCTACTGATAGAATTTGCTAATAATTAGAACAAGTCTTCCTTTAAAAGTTCAGAATACAAAGCCCGTCCTACATCCCTGTTTTATAAATTTATAATCAACATTGAGTTGGAGTCTTGGAGATTGAGTGAAAAGAAACATTGGGAGGAATCTCATTGATATCGTTTCTTTATGATGTTTTTTCTTGTTCCTTTGTCTATCAACATCTATATCAAATTCTTTTATTTTTGAGATAGATCTAATTATAAGTGGCTAAAATTATTTTTCCAACCATTATATGAATAGGGAAAAGGACCTTTGCTAATTGCCATAAGTTTTTGAACGCAAAAAAAAAAAAAAAAAAAAAAAAGAAGTGTTGTCTGAAAATCCAGAGAACTTCTGACAAGGTAAATGTAATGTTTGGCTTCAGAAAAGAGTCCAACTTGATTTCAAGAATCGCCTTGTTCTCGTTAGCCATATGAATTTAGTGAACTCAATGAAGGAGCAATGGAAACATAAATCTTGTAAGCCTATTAGGTGTCTTATAGACCACCAGAACATGAATTTTGTTTGTATCCATGCCTGAAATACCAGAGAAATGCTCTATGTACCATCCCTAGTTGCTAGAGTTTTTCTTACTATACAATTCTTGTTGTCTTTTGGCTGTTAGTCAGTATATCATTGAAGTTACCAACAAAGTGATTTTGCTCTCCCTCAAATTGTAGAAATACTAGACAGCATATGTAGAATATTCTCCTAAATTGTTCTTGCTCAGTAGTTGTAAATTTATGTGGCCATCACTAGGATTCTCATGGTTGCAGTGCACTTATCTCATTTTTGTTTTCATGTCATGAATGTATTTAAGTTGGGATACTTTGAAAATCTGGAAATGCATGGGAAGATTGGGCACCCCTCAAATGTCTGGTGTAATAAAGCACTGAGTAATTATGTCTTCAGTAAGATCATAGTTGTTAGAGGCGCAGGGGTGCTAGGCTGTGTTCCTTCACAAGCTATAGGTGTGCCTATTGTGCTCAACACGTATTTAAAACTCCTTCATGGTTTTAGCACTTCTATTAAGCAGTCCACACAATTTTTTATAAAGAGGGAAATAAGAAAACTGTCTACCAAGTCCCACCCAGAGGTTCAAAACTAGGGACTTACATTTTCAATGTTGAGATTTGAACGTTGAAATTGAAAATGAAACTTTTTTAGTGTGTTTAATGGCTTATGCATTTGAAATACTAATATTAATTTGCTATATGAGCTTTTGGTAGTCTAATAATGATTTTTTTTTTAATGTTATAGTTTTTTTACTCTTTTTTCGCCTTGGGCACCAGAAACAGGCTTGCGCCTTTGTGCGTCTTGTGGCCCTGAGAACCATGACCAGTAGTAACTCTATAAGAAAGATGGTGTCCCCCCATCCCACCCCCTAATTTTCCATTTTGACAGTTTTGCCATTACAATTCATATTCAAAGATTTAAAGTAGAATATTAGTTCGTTATCTTATCTAAGGAAGGCATCTAAAATCAAATTCCCAGCATGTTGCAGTCAAAACAAATCATGTATAAGTGACCATTCCTGTTTGCTAGTTCTGTAGAGATGAACTTACTCCGTTCTTATTCCATCTGAAATACTCTGCTTCATGAGCAGGTTTTTTTGGAAATATGTTGGTTTATTTGGGCATCAAATGTTTTCTTTGTCTTTGAGATTTTAGTTACATGGTTTTTTTGCTGTGTCATAAAGAGTCACCAATTTTCACACGAATTGTTACACATGGATAAGACCTTTTACTACTGCCAATTTTCGTCTTAGATTAGATTCTTGAATTAACTTCATATATTATCCTTTTCTTTTCAATGAAAGTGAATTTTATTCCTTTTAGCGTGAAAGTTCGTAATAGAATTTATATCTATGACGTGTGTGTATGTAAATCTTCTTTCAACAAACTAATGGTCTTCAGCATCCTTCCTTGAAATACGCCAAAACTAATTGGTTCAATTTTCATCAGGATAATATTGGAGTGTTTGTCGACCAAAATGGGAAACTTCTTCAGGAAGGCAGGATTTGCTGGTCAGAGGCTCCTGCAGCAGTTGTTGTTGAGAATCCATATGCAGTAGGTCTTCTACCAAGACATGTTGAGGTATCTCGACTTATATATAATCATCTACCTTTGTAACTCCTTTTTTAATTAATTAATTGAATAAGTGGCTTAGTTCAAATGGTTTGGATCTGCAGATACGATCTCTTCGTGATCCTTATCCACTGATCCAAACAGTTGTGCTCCGCCATGTTCGCCGGCTCCTCCAGAGCACTCATGTAATAGTTGTTGCACTAGAGAATTCTGTTTATGGCTTGTTTCCTGTTCCTGTTGGGGCGCAGGTATTTATTTCTTCTCTAAAAATTCATGGCTACTTCAGTTTGATTTTGTTTATACATATCTCATTCTATTGATCTTTTCATCTTTCCATTTTTATTTCTTAAGATTTGTTAGGCAATGTACCATAGAGTGGATCAATAAATCAATATTATCGCACACACACACATATATATGTGTGCATTTGTGATTATACAATTGCTGGTTTCTAAGGTGATGCAATTTCTGAAGGAACATTATGAAATAACATAATACTTATACTAGCAAGATTTGGATGTTCAGAGAGAAATATATGCAGAGATTTTCTGTGTTCATTTCCACTTGTTTCTGCATCATTTTGGTATGAAAATAATATTACTTAAGACATTGGAAGGGTACTGTTTTGAATGGCAATCTTAGATTGAAAGACTAGTGGAGAAATATAATTTTGGCATAAATGTTTAACCTAGAGAGGAGATCCACTTTCCTTGTAAAATTTCAATGACTAATTTGTTTCTAATCATCCAGATTGTGCAACTAACAGCTTCAGGCAACTTTGAGGAAGCACTGGCTTTGTGCAAGTTACTTCCTCCAGAAGATTCGAACCTTCGAGCTGCAAAAGAGCAGTCAATTCATATTAGGTAAATAAAATATCCTTGTTCCAATGTAATTTTCCTCACTGCTCTCATCATTAAACAGAGAACATAATGTATTAAGGCTAGGAATTAATTCAGCAATTTGATGATTAAGGCTCTATCTAAATTCCTCCCAAAGTCAATTACCTAGATTCTGTAAAGTGACTCATACATGTATCAATTATTTACTAGACAAATATTTCCAGGTTGCCTTTGCCTTTATTACTGTTTCTCTCATGGAAATTTTGCTAATCTGGATGTCAAACATGGAAATGCATAACAGAAGAGTGCTATTTCATTATGATTCACAAGTATTGAGTTATCTTGATCTCTTGGATATGGTGACCTGCCAACATGTTGATGTCTGGCTAACTGGCCATATAAATTTCACCGATGGCACATAATTGTGGATATCTAGCCTTATGTACCGGACAAAGAAAGCAGAACTGTGGGAAATAGATCAAATGTTTGTAGGGTTGTTTGATTAGAATGAAAAGACTATACTCCCAGTGCCAAAGAAGATGTGGTTACATTGCTCAAAGGAATTGCCCTTTTGGCTTAATTGGAATATGGGAACAGAAGAACTGTGGCCAGTCATCTTTTAAGTGTTGTGAAGTTGAGAATTCGTATTTGATTAGTACTTTTGAAGTAAAATCCTACTTATAGGATTTTTCAGACAATAACTTGATATGCTTTATACCCAATAAAGTAAGATGTTAGTGAGACATGATATCTGAAATCTGCAGAATAAACCACTTTTTGATGGTTTTGATTTTAGAAAGATTGAATTTCTATATACTCTAAAACCTGGCTCTATTGAAAATATTGAAGTTGGTAGCTTTTTTGCTTCTTGTGGTGGTTCATTTCTCAGCCCCACCTCAATAAGTCTTATCAGACAATTGACTTGATGTTGGTCTTGCCTCATTTATGAACTTGATGATCTTTATGTCCTCACTTCTCTGTATGTAAATCAGCACATGGAAATGGCAACCTCAATTTGACCATTAAATATCATCTTGTTTATGAACTTAATGACTTTTAAATCCTCAGTTTTAAGGGAGGAAGTTGAAATGGCGATCTTGAATTGATTACTAAATGATGAGGCTGTACCGTTTAGCTTCATTTTAACAAACTCAGTTTCAAGGCCCTTTAAATTTAGCTGACGCCATAAGTTTAAACTCAGTCTTTCCCCACCATTCATAGGTGTTCCCCCTATTTCAGTTGTATAAGAGATCTTCTACTCAATATTGCAGTTCATTCCATGTAGTTTGTCCTTAATTGTTTCGTTCAACCTCATACAAGGATCGAAAGTTGGAAGATTGATCTTAAAGACTTCACCTTATTGCTTTGGTTCTAGCTATCTGAGCCTGCCTCTACCAGATTATTGGTTCCCCACATACTGTTTCCACTGAAATTGGAGATATTTCTTAACTATTCTAACTATATCTAAGATGATGATACCGAATAATGTCTTCCAATTGGAATTACATTAGGAGAGGTAAAATGCAATTTTGAGCAGAAAATCTCTGCTACAACCTTGGATCATGACATGGTGTTGAGAGATTGCCACCTAAAGAAGCGGAGTGCAGCAGACCTTTTCAATTTTAGTTAAACCTAGATCTCTTAAATGGTGTTTGAGCTACCCCTGCTTCTACCAAATTTCAGAGATCATAGAACTGTAGCATTGTTCTACATTGTAAAAGAAACTGGACATTAATTTTACATTAGTAGTAATAGGTCCTTCAACTTAATGTGACTTAGCTCCTGATTATCCTAGAACAATTATTTTTGTTAACCAACATTTGTGCACGCACTCTGTATTCATATAGTTTATTTGGTACATTGGTGCAGATGAAGGGATTATCCTCTGATTGGAACAAGCAGACGATATGACATGCATTTTGACTAATGTTATCAAGTCTATAGGAGAGTAAATGATATGTCCAGTATATCATTTATTTTTTAGAGTAAAGATGCTAGTATTCATGGTTTTGATTCCATAAAGGGTCACATGATTGCCAGCAATTTAATTACAGATGCAAGTTTTTACTCATTAGCGTTGATTCTCTAACTTAGTTTGAGTTTGCATTAAAATTTTGCTGTTTTGATATGGGAATGAAGTTAAATTTTGATTAAAGCTACATAAAAAGAGAGCTACATAATGCATTGTATACAACTGCTATTCACAACTTATTCCATGTCCAAATTTTGATGTTGAATTGTTATGTATTCAGATATGCTCATTATTTATTTGAAAATGGGGACTATGAGGAGGCCATGGAACACTTTTGGGCATCTCAAGTGGAAATCAGTTATGTGCTTTCTTTGTATCCATCCATCATTCTTCCCAAATCATCTGTTATACCTGAACCAGAGAAATATATGGATATTAGCGGAGATGCTCCAGATCTATCAAGAGGTTCGTCAGGCATGTCAGATGATATGGAATCCCCACTTCCTCATGCCTCAGATTCTGGGGAAAGTGCGGACCTTGAATCCAGGAAAATGAGCCACAATACTCTCATGGCTCTCATTAAGTTCTTGCAGAGAAGGAGGTTTGTTATTGTTGAAAAGGCTGCTGCAGAGGGAACAGAGGAGGCTGTTTCAGATGCCGTAGGACATAATTTTGTTTCTTATGGAAACAGCCGTCAACGAAAACCAATCAAGGTATGGTGTTTGCTTTAGTTAATTTGTGTTCTGTTTGTTGGAGTTTCAGACTTTTATATGGTATTTGGATCAATCATCAACTAAGACGTTTCTATTTTTTCTAATTCTTCATAATGGAAAATGTTGCCCAAACTGAGGTCTCTTATGTGTTGATTAGAGGAATGAGTGAACATGTAGTACCACAAATACACATGACTGTAAGACTTGGAGAAATAACTTTGATAGACTTATATGCATGCTTATATTTTGTTTCTTAGGTGCAATATACATGTCATTACACTCTTGTTAAGCTGCTATGGCAATGAGAGTTTGGCAATATAAAAAAAGAAACACTCAAAATATATTTCCAGGACAAGTAACTTGTGTCCATGCTTGGGTACACAATTGGTAGGTTTACCTCTGGCTTGACTCAATGGGTTTGTATATTTAAAATTTCCAGGGGAGATTAAGTTATAGGCACGTGTTAAAAGTTATATGTTCTATGCTATTCGTTAGAAAGGATAAAGAAACTTCCACTGTATGAATTCTAAAAGTGAATTAAAACCTATAGTTCTTTCTCTAGTGAATTTTTCTCTATTTTGGCTGTTACATGTTTTTTGGGGATCCGTGCATGCAGAATTATAAACTCGCCTGTGTATATGTGTGCAATAAGGATATTACCTATAGCGAATAAGGTATATTTATTTATATGTTCAATGTAACTCTTTTCTCTAGTCGTGGATGTGTGCTATCAAGATTTGGACCCAACGTGCCATGATTACAGAGTTCTTAGTTCTTTAGGTATTGGATACTCCAAGTAATTTGAACGAATAAAATCAGACCTTTTGCTTTTGTGATGATCTATTTTATCGTTGATGATGCCATTTGACATCTAATGGCACCACTGGGTCCAGGATATTGTTTTAATTAGACACTCAATTATCATCTTTCGGTCTTATAGGGTCGAGCCAATATATCTATCAGCTCAATTGCTAGGGACACTGCTGCAATACTTGACACAGCACTACTTCAAGCTCTTCTACTGACAGGACAGCCTTCAGCTGCACTGGAACTACTTAAGGGTCTTAACTACTGTGATGTAAGAATATGTGAGGAGTTTTTGCAGGAAAGAAAACAATATGTTTGTCTGCTAGAACTTTATAAATGCAATGCCATGCATCGTGAAGCACTAAAGCTTCTTCACAAATTAGTTGAAGAGTCAAACACAGACAACCCACCAGCTTTGCTCAGCCAGAAGTTCAAGCCAGAAATGATCATTGATTATCTCAGAGTAAGTCTTCATTATCAAGAAGATACTATTTATGGTCTTATATCGATATTTGAATGTAATATTTTGGAAATGTCTGGAGAGTCTAGGTATATTAAGAAGTTTTCACTGGGTTGCATGGTATTATCTGCTGTAGATTTTGTTGATAATTATTGTAGGATTCTTCATCATTATATCATTATCTCTTAACACAATCCTACCAAAGCCAACCATAAATTATTCTAATTGAAAATAGTATGATGAATTCCTGGTTCATATGCGATCACTGGGTACAGTCTCTTTTGTACTATTGATGTTAGCAATCAATACCAGCATGACATTATAGAATCGCATTTGGATGGTCTTCTTGCTTAGAATTAAATGATCACCTCTCTTGAGAACTGGTGAAATTTGTTGATCATTATTTATTTGCTTGGTATTCAAACAATGTGAGGAACCCTGTCTGAGAAGTACAGCAATTGTATTGATAAATATAGCAGAGTCAGATTTACCTTTGCTGCTGGTGCTGAAGTCTCAGTTTATATTACTCTAGCTAAGGACATGGAAGACCTAAATTTACTAATTTCTTGAGTATTGGTGTCTTTTTCAGCCTCTCTGTGGCACAGATCCGATGCTTGTCCTGGAATTTTCAATGCTTGTTCTTGAAAGTTGTCCCACACAGACTATTGAGCTCTTTTTGTCTGGAAATATTCCAGCTGACTTGGTGAACTCATATCTAAAACAGCATGCTCCAAGTATGCAGACTACATATTTGGAACTTATGCTTGCAATGAATGAAAGCAGTGTCTCAGGGAATCTTCAAAATGAAATGGTAAGAATATTACACATTCTTTAGCATCTATCGAAGGCAGATTTGATGGTCAGGAAGTTTAGGTGTTGGTTCACTTATCAATATCTTCCAACGAGTGTAGCCAGTGGTGTATGTATGCAGACATTTGGTAACTGCTTAAGTCGAAGGAAAAGTTATGTTTCATTTTCTTTCATGATACTTAGATAACTAAAGGAATTTGGTACCTTGTTTTCTTTTACTGAACTATGTTAGGCATTTTGGTGATACTATGGATTGGTCCTCTAAAATATTTTTGTTCCACCACTCATGTCAGGTGCAAATTTACCTGTCGGAAGTGCTTGATTGGTACACAGATCTTAATTCTCAACAAAAGTGGGATGAGAAAGCTTTTTCCCCTACAAGGAAGAAACTGTTGTCTGCTTTGGAGAGTATCTCTGGGTACAATCCTGAGGTTTTGTTGAAACGTCTTCCACCAGATGCCTTGTATGAAGAACGATCAATTCTGTTGGGAAAGATGAACCAACATGAGCTTGCTCTTTCCATATATGTTCATAAGGTACTTTATCAGAGTCCCTTAGTTCCATCATGATCTTTCAAGAAATCATGCATTTGATGAAAGATACGTAGATGACAACTTATTAATATTTTCTGGTATAGCCCAGCCCAAAACTTCCCCATTTTTCTCTATATTGTTAGTATGTTATTTATATTTGAATGTTCCAGGAGTTGTTGTTCAGAGAGTTAATATCAGGTAACTTTCCTAACATTTAAACAGATGATATGCGATTTTATCAGATGATGTGCCTATTCTCTCTAAAGGCCATTCAGTGCCCTATGGATTTTGTTGTTGCTCTAGATGGAAGGATATTATTATCTTAAGCTGTAGTATCTTAGGGTGACCACCAGGGCCAGTTCTTGTATGTTTTGCACATCACTAACATACCTTGTAGATTCAATGTATCTGTTGTGCTCATTAAATGAGTACTTAATGTAGACCAATGTTTCCTCGGCAAGTATAATCTACCGATAAACTTTCTTGCCCTTTTCCTTTTCTGTTTTTCTTTTTTGGTAACATCATTTCAATTGTCTTAATATCCTTCTTTATCTCTGTCATTGTAGCTTAATGTTCCTGAATTGGCACTGTCCTATTGTGATCGGATATATGAATCTGGAATTCAACATTCAGCAAAATCTTATGGCAACATTTACCTTACTTTACTGCAAATATACCTGAATCCTCGGAAGACAACAAAAAACTTTGCAAAGAGAATTAGCAGATTGATATCTTTTCAGAGCCCGATTCTCAAGATTGGTCACGGAACTGGTAAAAGTAAAGTTCGCTTATCTACGAAAATTGCAGAAATTGAGGGTGCTGAGGAGACACGGGTCAGCCAAAGTGGTGCTGACAGTGGAAAAAGTGATGGTGACACTGATGATGCCCTTGAGGCAGGAGCATCTGACATAATGCTTGATAAGGTTCTTGATTTGTTGAGCCGAAGATGGGATCGAATAAATGGAGCACAGGCTTTAAGACTACTTCCTAGGGATACTATGCTGAAGGTTATTCCCTTATTAAACAGAGTACTTATTAAATAAGATGTATGAAAATCTCCAGTCTTAATTAGGGTAATGGAATTTACTCCTACTAACATAGGATGCCTCTGTCCCTCGTTCTGGGCTAATTGCAGAATCTACTTCCTTTTCTTGGACCACTTTTGAGAAAGTCAAGCGAAGGTTACCGCAACTTTCAAGTGATAAAGAGTTTGAGAGAAAGTGAAAACCTACAGGTATGTTTCCTTAGAATTTTTGTGAATAAACTGCAAAAATGTTCTTCCATGCCACTTGAAAATATTATCCTGTGGATTTGTTTTTAGAGTGGGACAATCCACTCCCCATCATTTTCCAAATACACCCCACGATTAAATAAATATGATTAAAAAGATTAAAATACGCTTCTAATTAAATAAAGGATACATTCCCCCCCCCCCCCCCCCCCCCGCGGGTATTCTTTTGCACATCATCTTCATTTAAACTCTTATCTACCATTCTAACCTTGTTAAAAAATCATTGTGGAGCATGTATATATTTGCAATGAATTATATAAGATTTCTCATGGGGGTGGGGGTATTTCATAAGGTTTTTGAAAAATATCCAATCCTTAAAAAAACATGAATTGTACCCAAATTGAATTAGTACCCTTCAATTTGAATTTTGGGAAAATTTAGAATGAAAACATCTTCTCCACCCACCACAACTCCATTTGAGATTCCTACTCACCCACCACATCGAGATCTGACGACGACAGTGGCAACAACAAAGTTTGAAGTGTAGTGGCTTAAAAAAAACGAAAAAATCACAAAAAACGTAAAAATCTATACCAGGAACAGATCATGATGTTCATGAGCATCGTGATCTATAGATCACGATGCTCATACACCACCGTGATCTATTTTTACGTTCTTTCATTTTTTTCCAACAACTTACATCACGATGCTAAGTTTAGATCATGGTGCTAAACTTAGATCACGGTGGTGTTTGTGCATTGTGACCATCGTGATCTAAGCATGAGTTGTTGGGAAAAAACGAAAAACGAAAAAAATTCAAAAATAGATCACTATGCTCAACTTAGATCACGATGCTCATGAGCATCGTGAATGACCATTGTGATCTAAGCTAAGCATGATCAGTTCTTGGTATAGATTTTTGCATTTTTTGCAAATTTTTTTTTTGTTTTTTTAAGCTTCGATTTACATCCAAAAACACCTCTCTTGATTAAAAAATTATAAACTATATTATACTACACTTGAAAATAATGTTTATCTTACCTCTTTTGAGCAACAATTAAGAGATGAAATTTCACTAAATTGATTGTATTTAAGAAATAGAAGGAATGAAAGAGATGAAAGGAAAAAAAAATTCAACCTACATATGAGAGAGAGAGGGGGGGGGGGTGATAATTGTGGTGGGTGGAATCATTAAAGGGGGTAAGGGCATTTATGACATTTTGTCTCAATTTTGGGTACAAAACTTGTTTTCTTATAAAGTGGGTGAAATTCATTTTTTGTTATGCTTATTGGATAGAAAGACATATTTCCACTTTCTCATGTCTTTTTATGGTTTTATGTAGTGTGGTTAAATATTTCGTAATAGAAGTTTAAACCCAAAAAACCCATTGTGAAACATGACGTCGGCCTGTCCATGTCGAACAATACATGATGTGTTCGACTTGAACAAGTCGAACATACTTCAGCACGTTCGACCAGCATGGCCGAACAAGGCTGAAGATGACCATGAGTACGTGCTAAGTATTTCATTCAGGTTGAATGCACTAGTTAATGTTCGACTTAGACAGGTTGACGTCGTATTTCCAGCGAATTTATGCATGTTTAACTACACTATCCAAAACCAGAAAATATGCATGAAAAATCTTTTATATTGTTTGTTGCAAATATATCTTCATGCTCTATTGTATTTTTTTCTTCACAAAACAAAGTTAGAAAGGTAGAGTTTTTTTTTAGGTTAGGGTTTAAATGATGAAGAAGATGTGCAAAGAAATACTAGGGAAGGAAAAACATATCCTTTATTTTACTAGAAGTGTATTCTAGTCGTTTCAACCATATTTACTTTTAATTTTTTTAATTGTGGAGTGTGCTTAGAAATGTTGGGGTATGGACAGTCCCACCCCTTTTTTTATTCTGTCTATGCAATCAATAAGTTTGTCTTGAATATGAAATGTCAATGCTATGTTTATTTCTAGCATTCATTTTGCATATGAACATTCCTCGCTATATGAGTTCCATTTACTTTCTGATGATGGATGAGTCAATCCCGAAAATGCTTGGTTCATCATCCTTGGGCTTTAAATTAGTATAGTATTATCTGTTGTTTCTTGTTTGACATTCCATTAATTTGTTTCCCATTCTTTTTGTTAGAGAGAGTAGAAATTATATTATTGTGTGTATCAACAGGTAAAGAGATCCCATATATATAGGGAGTAGAAACTAGGTTAGAATCTAACAAGGAAGCCTAGACATACAAGGAATCCTAGATATATAAGGAAATATACATATACAAGGAAATAGATATCAAATCTACAACACTTTTAATATTCGAACTGAGTGAATGGAGCTGATAGCGAAACAATACCAAGGTTTCCTGAAACTCTTTTGCATGTTGTTCTCAAATTCTAAGGAAAATATTAAGTTAATGAAACTATCTGGTTTTACAGTTCCAATATTTGAGTTTACCTGGTTTAGTTTTTCTGTCCCCGTAATCTTTTTAGCAATATGAAACAGGTGAAAGATGAACTGTATAGCCAAAGGAAAAATGTAGTGAAGATTACAGTGGATAGCATGTGTTCGCTTTGCAACAAAAAGATAGGGATGAGCGTGTTTGCAGTTTATCCCAATGGAAAGACAATCGTTCACTTTGTTTGCTTCAGAGATTCACAGAATATGAAGGCCGTGGCAAAAGGATCACCGCTACGGAAGAGATGACTATATACTAATAGGAACAGAGGGTATATACATCTCTCTCCTCTGAAGGTGGCAAGTTTCACTGTGTGTGATTTGATTGAGAGAGTCGTCGCCAGAGAGGGCCATTTTCTCATTGATGTTGCTCGTGATCGTGATCGTGAATTCTATTTGCAGAAAAGCATGGGCTGTTCTAAACATGTAAAGAAGGGGCTTGTACATCAATGTTTAATCTGTGTTATTTATTTTTTATTTTTATTTTGCATGAAGTTGATGTGAGTGAGGGTTTTTTTGTGGATGAGTAGGTTTCAATTCAATGTGTTGTAAAATACTTTGGATGAGATAATTACCATTGTAAAAAATTGAGAGAGGTTCTCTCCATTGCTTTTTTTTCCCACTCTGATCTGACGGAATTTATATTGTGAGGAATATTTGATGTCGACACCTTTTCTCATCTCTGGCGAGAATATTTATTTCAGTATTGGAAATAATAAGAATGGATTAAAGCACACGTATGTTGAAATGTAAATACCGACTAAAACAAAGTTATCGAGGTTGGGATTGGGGAAATTGTGTTATTGAAATCTTGTATTTCGCAATAAAGGTAGAATAATGAAAAAATTATATTTGTTCGAGGATTTAATAGGGAATGAATATATTGTAGATGTTAAATCAATATTACAAAAAGGAGGTTGATGTGATATTTTATTGTGTAAATGTGGGTAGATAAGGGGATTGATGTGATATTTTATTGTGTAAATATGGGTACATATAATATTTTATTGTGAAAAAATGCATTTGATAATATGATTAGACGATTGTAAAATATATTGTAATGATAATGAATGATTGTGTTGGAATTTTGTAGTCCAAAATAAAATACCAAAACAAACATATTTAGAGATATTGAAGTCCAAAATCTAGAATATTGAATCCCTAATAAACATACTATTAAGAAATAAATGGTATCAAAGGGGCTGTCTTCATAGAAAGCTGATGAATGTCTTGAAAGACTTAATGCCAGCTTCATACAAATCTTGAGGAGCTGGATGTTTAAAAATAGGATAAATTTCATAATAAAATCTAATTTATAAATTAATTATTAATTCTAAATTTGAATTTTAAAGTTTCTCAATAAATGTTTAATTTAATATTTTTTCTCAATTCAAAACTTGAAATTTAGATTGAGTTCTCAATTCAAGACATTTTTTTCTTTTTATTATATTTATAATTTATTTATATTTTAATATGTAATTATAATTTAGATAAATTAAGACAAGTCCGTGCAATTTTGGAACGATCTTCATCTGACTTGTATTAATATATATATATATATATAATAAATGTAATTAAAAAAATTAAGATTTTTTTATTTTCTTAATTTTATGAATAAAAGTATAGAAAATCGATTTTAATATTTAATATAAATTACATTTTATGAATTAAATTAATTATATATATATATATTTTCATATAAATTAAGATAAGTCGAATGAAAATTGTTCTTAAAGCGCACTAACTTGACTTAATTTATTTAAAATATGAATACATATTAAAATATAAATAAATCTATAAATATAAATAAAAAGAAAATGAAATTTTATCTTAAATTGAGAACTCAATCTAAATTTCAAGCCTTTTGAATTGAGAAAAAAATGTTAAATTGAACCCCTTATTGAGAAACTTTAAAATTCAAATCTAATTGATAACTAATTTATAAATTGGGTCTTGTTATGAAATTTATTCTTAAAAATATATTTATCCGCTATAGGATCAATATAAATCTATATTTATAAAAGAAGAGTTTTGGCTCTCTCAAAGCTTGACACCTCATCATTTTGAAGAAACCTACATGTGCCATGTGTCTCTCCCTCTCAGCCACCACGTGTCTACCTTCTCATATTCCAAATTCCAAAAGAATGAAAGAGAGTAGAACGCCACCTATATTCAAACGCTTCTCTCTCCTTTTATTCACTCCTTTATCTCCCCGCCTCTTCATTATTCAATGGTCCCGTGGTCGTGGTGGTGGAGCGATTGAGAATGCCAAGCAATCGATTGGGGATGCTCCGCCTCTTCATTATTCCATGGTCCCCGTGGCTGTGGTGGCGGAGCGATGCAATCGGTTAGGGATCCTACGAGAAAAATTACTCCGGTAAAAAAATAATAAGAATCAAATCTCGATTCAATGTTATTTGAAAGTATCTTTGATCTTTGCTATATCAGAAATTTGATTTTCTTGGTTTATTTTTTGATGGCAAAGATTCGAAAAATTCTTTTGAATCTGAACTAAAGCCGTAAGTGGAAGAAAGTTTCATCAAAAGAAATCGCCTCCACCGACAGATTGGGTGGTGGGGATTTCTTCAATTTCATATTTCTCAAATCTTTTGAAAACTGTTGTTGTGATCGCTGAAGAGATTTCTTGCAATGTATATGTACTTTTACCCTTAAAAACCAATTTTTTTCTTTCAGTTCCTAATTAATTAGTTTTCAATGACTATGAAGGTGCCGAGTTTAGCAAATTATGTCATTCAGTTTCTTTAATTTCCCTTCCATTTGTTAGATTAGCATTTAGCTTACTAGATTCATTGAATATAAGGTAAGTCTGTCAATTGCTCATGTAGTTTCATACTCTCTACTAGATTATTATACTCATTGGACAATTGTTTAAGTTTGTACATTCTTTTTGGCTGTGTATATAGATATATTTCATGTTGTTCATCCTTTAATTAAGAGTTTGTTCTATGTGTGCTGGCATTAACTTTGTATGTGGACATTTGTAATCAGATATCATGTGTTGGACTTTAGCCACTGCTTTGTTCTTCTCTATATTTTCAAAGGTGGCTATCATTTCAAATAGACTGATTCAATGTTAACAAATTTTTATTACACTTGTGCGGTTGAGTATGGTAGTTGTTATATATTTATGGAAAACTATATTTGTTTATTTTAGAATATGTATATGTAAATCCTGCATCACTTGCCTTTGTACTGCTACAGGTACAATCTTCAAGCTTCCAACAATTACATTTATTTTAAGTTGATTGAGATTGTGGTTATTTTTATATGGAGAATGAAGTGTGGTTATAAATTTTGATTTGATTGGAAGTGGAACTCCATGATCAGTACAATGGAGTATTGGCAGGTGAAGTGGATCAGAAACTGTGTCATTTGATGATCAAACAACAGGAAAGCCAAATAGGTGAGTTAGACAATGTGTTGCATAAAGCACATTCTAAACTCCATCAGAAACAAGCTGAGCTTCAAACGCTCAAAGATTGTGCCAAACGTGTCTTACTGAGTTTTCACTTGCCAATGCTTCAGGTATGAGTACTTTAGTTTCTATCTTAAATTTAGTTTCAATGTACAAGAACTTGTATAGATGAACACGAATGAGAAATTTCGTCATTCAATTAACTTGAGACCTAATTATCTTTTTCAGACTATGAAATCGAGGATTTAGATGAGGTGAAATAGTGACTGATGAAATGAAAGAGAAGCTGGGATTTACGTCCATAATATTAGTGGTATAATGTGTGTTTTCCTATTTCTACAATTTTTTTTGGCATTCTATCAGAAATGTTATAAGATTTATCCTTTTTTCTGGCCAGTTAATGCAAGTCAGATTCTATATCGGGGGATCATGGATTCTGGCGATGGGTTCTCTGCCTTTCATATATATTTAATTTTGAATGATGCCTTTCATTTAAATTTGACCATTTCACAATATCTTTTTTATCATAAAAATCGTAATGGTCATTGATGAAATTCTTCTGTCAATTGCTTTTTAACTTTGCAAAAACACTTTCACTGTCAAAGTTTTTCTCATTTTGTCAATCTGAGGACTCATCACTTGGAAGAAAGTTCAAAAGTCTGCCACTTAATAGTTTTGGGTAATATTTGGAGCAATTTTGAAGTAGTACTGGTAATGTATGTTTGAATTTTTTTGTTACTTCTTCTATAATAAACTTGAAAATGCATACACATATCAAAGTAAGCATGTGGAATGTTTTAAAGGATGGTTATATGTTAGTGTGAACTTCTTTGTTTTGTTTAATATAAGTTATGTTACTTGCTTGATATATAGGTAATTAGGGTTTTTAATTTCCTTGAATACTAAAGTTGGTTAAAATTGTCAAGTTGTTAACCTTAATTAGGGAGTTTAATTTCTCTGTTTTTTTTTTAAGAAAGTTTGTGAAGTGATATCATTTGGAGAGTTTGATTTGATTAGTAGGTTGTTATTTCATCTTTTTTTACTTTAAAATCAGTAAAACAGATAAAGCTCGAGTTTTTTTGACCATCACATCTGCTCAGCGGCACATTTCATGCTACTTCAAATACGATAAAAAAGATGGCATTAATTCGGTTGGATTCCTCCACAATTAATTATTAAAATTAATTGGATAGGTAATATATTGAAGCCTTAGAGTCAAATATTCCTTCCCCAAGAATATTAGACTGAATAGTTGCTAGATTTTGGGGGTCTATCTATTGCAGAATATGGAAATTACATAGTGGATGCTCAAATCATTAATGTAGGATGGTGAAGGAAGTAAAATAGTATTTTTTTCTCTATTCAAAATATTTGGCCCGAGTTTTCCAATTGCTTATCATTATGCTAACTTGTCAGAGGTTGCGAGGCATTTGACGATGTTTCTCGATTCAAGTTTGTCTTTTCATCTTCCTTAAGGTATTTTTGTACTATTTCCTTTTTTATAATATTTTTTTATTTTGGAAAACGATTTATCTTTTTGTTTAAAGTGAAAAGGAGAAGTGAATGTATAAAGGCAAGTGTCAATGAATAACAACTCATGCCCCCTATTGTATACTGGAATCACGGATTACGTTTGCTCAGTCTCCTTCTCTTGGTATAGATTATGACATCTTTCTCTAATTTTTATATGTCCTTTTAATATGATGGCAAAATGATAGTACCATCAACTTTAGGTAGATGAAAATTCATTACTCTTTGGTTAAGAAACCTGGAGCCTGTGTCCTAACCTTAGAACTGCTTCAACCTTCAGTAATTATTATTTCTTGCGTTTTAGATATTGTTTATCCCGTGGTTATCATGTTGCAACTATGATTATTCGTAAACTATACTTGGTTTTTCTAAAGGAAGTTAAATCTAATTTTCATATTTTTCTGGGATGGAGATTGAGCTTAATGATCTCATTTTCTTCACCAAATCATTGTAACGTTGACAACCATTTGGTGTCATACTCTTATGACCACTTCGAATGACTCAAGATCGTTAATCAATACTGTGCTGGTGAGAACAATTCAATTTGTGTACTATATTGTAATGTTAAAGTTTCTAAGCGTTATTCAACTTAATTGGGTTTATTTCACTTCAGAAAGAATGTTGTGATCGTTGTTTTATTCGATGATAACAATCAGAAGTTCGTTCATGTTCAGTTAATAAATTTACTTTTGTTTTTTATAGATTGTAGGTAAATGCACTATATAATTTTATTCCTATTTTTTTTTCAAGTTTTTAATTCAATGCAGTTCGATATTTGACAATTCTTTGATCATATAGTTTTTTAGAGATAGTAAAGACTACAAAGTAATGTTCTCAACTGTCAACACTATACGCAACGACTTATAGATTATGGTCAATTTGAACTTTTATTCATATGCATAGAATTAAAAAAAATATATGTAATAAAACGACGTACAAAATATAAATTAGATGAATCATATAAAACCGGTGCAATGCACGGGTCAAAACCTAGTAAGATAATTTATTTTGATATAGAAGTTCACGTGTCGAGTTTAACGGACACAACAAAATTTCTCCTTAATTGAAATTGCACCATGTATCAATGTCATATTTGTTTTACAATTATTCAAAAATTTACTTAAAATTACAAAATTAAAATAAATATTGTGATTTTTCTAACAATTATACGGAAATATTTG
This sequence comes from Scutellaria barbata, assembly GCA_028654395.1. Taxonomy (NCBI): domain Eukaryota; kingdom Viridiplantae; phylum Streptophyta; class Magnoliopsida; order Lamiales; family Lamiaceae; genus Scutellaria; species Scutellaria barbata. Next base: position 7,783,806 of record CM053650.1, read on the forward strand.
CAACCTTGAATATTTTAACTAATGGATCCTATATGGAAGCCAAAGTTTGATTGTAGTCATCTAGAAAGATATATTTGAAAATTGAGACATTTTGATACTTACATGGAAAATGAATAAATGATAAGTGGAGAACTCCCAAGAGCATATAGTTAATTAGTTTAAGTAGGTTAGCTACTTCTAACAAGAATGCATGCACATGAATCAACTAAATTGGAAATCAACCTATCGTCCTAAAACGGCACCGTCGGGTCAAACCACAATGAATAAAATTCCAAGACATATAAATAAATTAGAAATTAAATAAATGGAGGACAAGAACAACTACTTTCTTGTTATATATTTATTTTTTGGAGGGTAGGCAGTCTGGTTGATCAAAATTCAAACAACCATATCCATCTATGTAGGCGTAATTTTCTTAATTGCTCAATTATCAAAGGATGATTTCGTGCACGAAAATGAAATTGCTGGAGTAACTTTTTTAAATCTCTTTAAATTTCTATTAAAGAAAACCAAATTATATTTCTACTTTTTTTGAAGAATAAGATTAGAATATGATGAAAAGTCATTTTAAAAGTTAATAAAATATGAAAAAATTGTGTAAAAGGATTAAAAAAATGAATCAAATTTGAGGATCTCGTTCGATTCTGGTTGAACATACATAAGTGTGTTCGATCACCGAGCGTCAAATATAATTTGATGTTTGGTGGCTGAATACATCTCTACGTGCTTAATCAATTAAGATTAAATGGAACTACCGAATATTTTTTTTATTTTTACAGTTTCTTAACAATATTTTTTATACTCTTTCCATAAGACTCTCACCTATTTAATTAACAATTTCATTATATTGCTGTTTCATTTCTCAAAATATTTAAGAAAGGAAGTTAAATGAAAGAAAGAAAGGGTGAGAGAGGTAGAATAGACTGAGAGGGAGGGGATATGAGGGTTTTTTTTTTTTTTTTTTATTGTTAAGGGGTAAACTTGAAATTTTTTCATGTTTTTATTTTTTTAATTAAAATACGAAAAATTGTATATTCATAACAAATAAACCTGTGTGCTTTGAGAATTGAGTACGCGTAACCTTTTATTTTCCAATTCTTTTAGGATCAAAGAATACGTCATGTGTATATAGCTTTGTTTTTTCATACCTAAGACGCTTATAAATACACAGTGATCACACGAGAGTGGAGGCAACTGCTAAACTACCCAACACCAACTCTCTCTCTCACACACACAAACACACTCAGTAATGGTGAACCTGGTCGCGGCCCAGAAGCCCCTGCTCCACGGCCTGATGAGGCTGGCCGGAATCACCCACCACACCGTCGAGATCCACCCGGGCACCGTCATGACCATGTGGGTCCCAACGGAGACCATGAACAAGAAAACCAAGACCACCAGCAGGCCCACCAGGCCGGCAGTGGTCCTCATCCACGGCTTCGCGGCGGAGGGGATCGTGACGTGGCAGTTCCAGGTGGGGTCTCTGACGAAGAAGTACAGCGTATACGTGCCGGACCTGCTCTTCTTCGGGGGGTCGAGCACGGAGAGTGGGGACAGGTCGCCGGCGTTCCAGGCTGAGTGTCTGGTGGAGGGGCTGAGGAAGGTGGGGGTGGAGCGGTGCACGGTGGTGGGGTTCAGCTACGGGGGGATGGTGGCCTTCAAGATGGCGGAGAAGTACCCGGAGATGGTGGAGGCGGTGGTCGTGTCGGGGTCCATCCTCGCCATGACGGATTCGATAAGCAGAGAGACGTTGGAAGGGTTAGGGTTCTCGTCGTCGTCGGAGCTGCTCTTGCCGCATTCGGTCAAGGGTTGTAAGGCGCTGCTTAAAGTTGCTGCTCATAAGAAGCTTTGGTTCCCTGATCGCCTCCATAAGGACTTTCTTGAGGTCTCTCTCTTTTTTTAATTAATTAATCAATATTGTCACTTGCTCACTCTCAAAATAAATATTGTTATAGTTATAATTTCTTTTGTTTCCATAATGAGTAGGGATAGCCAAATAAGATAACATAAAATTTATTCTAACCAAATTCATAAGAAACATGGTTTTTTTTTTTAGTCAAGAAAATGTGTTCTGGGCAAAAATATATCTCGTTCTCTTTCTCTTGACTTCATTTTCATTGAAGGTGTACCTCGTTTTTCATTAAGGGTAAAAAATGTCAATTTTGACTACTTTGGAATTTTCCTATTTTTATTGTTGTCTCTAAAATAAGTGTATTTATAAGAATTTAAGAAACATTGTTCAAGTTAAGTAGGCTGATTGTATGAACAGGTGATGTTTAACAACAGAAAGGAAAGAGCAGAGCTTCTCCAAGGCCTTGTGGTTAGCACTAAAGACACTAACATCCCTAAATTTTCCCAGGTATTACATATCATATGTGAGCCTGCAGTATATATATAAGAAAATTAAAGCAGTAGAAAGTATTTAATCTTGAAATATTTTGTGACAGAGAATTCATCTGCTCTGGGGTGAGGAGGATCAGATATTCAAGTTGGAACTTGCTCAAAGGATGAAAGAGTAAGTTCGTTTTCTCTTTCACTTTCATGCATTAATTCAATCATCATCTAATAAACTAAGAGTATTAATTGGTGTTTGTGCAGGCAACTCGGAGACAATGCTACATTCCGAAGTATCAAGAACGCAGGTCATCTGGTTCACCTAGAAAGACCTTGTGTCTACAATAAATGTCTTAAGCAGTTCCTCGATCCCATATTGTTAGCAGATCATCGAGATTGAAAATGAAGCCTTGAAGAAAATTTTATTGCGTTGATCGTAATGTTTTTATTTTCCACGGAAATAGTGGTCTTTGAAATTTGTTCATTTAAGCACAAGACTTGTTCTTCACATGATGATGTTTTGATGAGTGAAATGAATTTTATTATAGTTTTATGAAGAATGAAATGCTTTTTTTCTTTTTTTCAAATGAAGTACTAATTCTTACTAACTAATTAGTTAGAAACCGACTTAGTATTTTTGTTAATTAATTTACATTGATAATGAGAAAAAAATATCCACATAGTGCACATATGAAAACGATTAGTGGAAATGGTCGAATATTTGTAGTTTGTTCTTCATTTCAACATTGAAGTATTAAAATGATGCAAAATTTTCGGTATTTTTTGTGTACTGTTCAAGACGTTTCACGCATTTAGATCTATTTATTTTATGGGTTATAGCGTTGCTGATAAAGTGTATGAGCACCATGATCGATGCTATTCTCAGCAACTTTGGGTTTATCGAAATGTGATATTATTCTTTAACCATCAATATTATTTCCAACAACATATTACTCATTTTGAGCGTGTTGTGCTACCAAGTTTTGATGATCCAAGTCCACAAATTTTGTGTATGTATCAGCAAAGACAGGACAAATTTATTATTGGTTTCTAGTTCGTGTCTATTTGGTCCTGTTTATTTTAAAATTTTAATTTTAGTTTTGTAATTTTAAAATGTGTCCATTTTACTTTTTTTTTTTCATTGGATTTTACAATGTCCCATGGTTTTTAGGCAATTGAGATACATTTGCCTGAATTTTGCAATTTCCGACTAATTTGGATGATGTGACAACTTTATATTTATGTGACATTTCTTTTATATTTATTTTGGCAAAAACATACCAATAATATATCCACTTTTGCCACATCATTATAGAATAAAAAAATAACAAAAATTAATTAAGAAATAAAAAATGTGAAGATACCCTACATTTACTGAAATCACCTAATCCCAAAATTTCACCCCAATGCTAACCCTTTTTTTTTTTTTGGTCATAATTTTATCAATGTCTCCTTATATATATTGTATCTAATTTTACTACTTCTCATATATTGAATATTGAAGTACTCTTTGCTATACAAATCGTCAAAGTTGGTTAGATATTTATATGAGTAAAAGGTCCATTATAAATGTGGTAGTTATATTCCTTATCCATATTTATTACAGTAAAACCTCTATAAATTAATACTCTATAAATTAATAAACTTTCTAAAATAATAAAATCTTCCGGTCCCGACTTGGACCTTTGTAAAAAATCATCAAATTCGATAAGCTAATAAGATAATAATTTTTCAAAAAATCTTTTTATAAATATTAGGTCCCATTAAAACTCTAAATTAATAATTCATAAATATTACAATTATAAATATTATGGTAATTTGCTAAAATATGAATCTATTGTTACTTGATTTTTCTTAAAATTTAAGTGCAACGAATTAATGTAAACATGTATATTTAAGTAATTCCAATAAATTGATACATGCGTTTATGAATATAATAGTTAATTGTGTACAATGAATTGATATTATACATGAATATATTTAATTAGTTACAAAGAATTGGTTGATGTATGAATATAATCAATGAAACATGTATATGAATTCATTTATTTTCAATACATATGTACAAAATTTATTGAATTTAAAAAATCTCTCTTTTAATTAATAAAATATTAATTTATCGATATATTAATATCTCTCTAAATTAATATAATTTCATGGTCCCAAGATTATTAATTTATAGAGGTTTTACTGTATCTCCATCTCATTCTATCTCCAAAACCATATAGTTGGATATATTTATTTTTTTATGTATTATTTACTCCGTTTATTCTAAAATAAATATTGTTTTAATTAAAAAATTAATCTCAAAATGACAATCATGATAGGATTTCCAAGTAAATTAAATTTGTACTCATTTAGTTTGCTCAAATTAAATGACATTTAAATTGATTATTAAAAATTTATCTATAATAATTGTATTTAAATAGCAGTATATTAGTTTTCTTTTTAATCAATTTCTTTTAATCTGTGTTAAAATTTTAAAATGATACTTATTTTGATACAACAAAAATAGTGAAATGAATAATGTCTGAATTTAGAATTAACAGTGACACGAGTAGCACTATATTAATTTGGCAATGATGAACAGGTGATGTTTAACAATAGAAAGGAAAGGGCTGAGCTACTCCAAGGCCTCGTCTTTAGCACCCAAGAAGCTACCATCCCAAAATTTCCCCAGGTATTTTTTACATCAAATAATAATTTACAAAACTTTATAAAGATTTAAAGAATCTAATAAAATGACATATTCATTCTTATGTAATTATAGTTTATTCTTTTCATTCTCAGCGTTTATTTTGAAATATTAAAGAATTTAATTCAAATACTAGACTAAATGAAGGAAAATTTGAACAATATTGAAGGTCATTAATATTTTTTAAGTACATGATGAATTATTCAGGCTGGAACTTGCTCAGACCATAAAAAAGTAAGCTTAATTGCATTCTATTGTATACTAAATAAACTTTAATTAGCATTAGATAGATAAAATGAAAATCAATCATGAATTATATTTTTTCATGCTTCCACGGTAAAGTAAATTAGGTATTGTGTTTTTATAAAAAAACAGACAGCTAGGAGACAAGGCTACGATTGAAGGAATAAAGAAGGCAGGTCATCTGGTTCACCTAGAGAGACCCTGTGTATACAATACATGTCTCAACCACTTTCTTGCTTCTTTGCTAGAAGATGAAGCTACAAAATTATCTAATACTCACAAAAATATTACATAATTTATTATATAATATCCGATCCGATTCGATCTAACCTGCATCACAAAATGGGATTCGTGAGACGGTTTTGCACAAAACCTATTCCTTTGTATTTGGTTTTTATTCTTATATAGGTAAAACATAAAGGGTTGAAATATTGCATTTCACTTGCTTCTGCTTGCATATATATTTTTTAGTTTGAAACAAATTTTAATTATTTCTATTGTTTATATTTTCAATAGAAACATCTAGGACATCGAAAATTCAACATATAATTACTTGATTTCTAGATCTTAACATCATCTCAACCTTTATATTTCTCATATTTATAGAAAATGGAAAAAAGCAACAAAATTTCTAGCTAATGAAACAAAATTTCTCCTAAACGCTCTTTAAATTCTTAATAAGAAGCATTTCTTTGTAAATTCAACACCTCATGTTTGCCTCGTAGGAAATTTCTATATGCTTTGTTAAATTATCTTTGGATGTTTGCTTCAAACATGAAATCTATTTTAATCCTTTATTTGAGGAGTTGCACTTGTGTGTAACTGTTGTATGAATCTAAGATCCATACAACACGGGTCGGGTCGGGTTGAATCCGATCTGAATCAGCACATTTCTTTTTTTTATTTTTTTATATCATGACCTTTATGTTGTGTTAGTCGTACATTTATATTATATTAAAGCATGCCTTTATATAATACTTTAACTTTAAAAAAACCTAATTTTGATAAAAAAATCTTAATTTTGACCAAAAAACTATAATTTCATCACAAAAAAACCCTAATTTGTACATATATACCTTTATGTAAATATTACGCATACCTTTAATTAATATTAGTCATACCTTTATATAATACATAAATGTACAACTAGCATAATTAAAATGTATGACTAACATAATATAAATGTATATTTAACATAATATAAAAGTATGTTTAACATAACATAAAAACTCTAAAAGTATGTTTAACATAACATAAAACCATAAAGGTATGCTTAACATAACATAAATGTATGTTTAACGTTACATAAATGTATGCTTAATATAATATAAATGTATACTTAACATAACATAAAAACCCTAAAGGTATGCTTAATATAATATAAAACCATAAAGTTATGCTTAATATAACATAAATGTATGTTAACGTTATATAAAAATATGCTTAATATAATATAAAAGTCTAGCACTTGCAGCGAATTTGGGTGAGTTTGAGCACACTCACCCAAGCATGTGGAGGGCATGTGCACGTATGTGGAGGATACGTGGGTCGGGTCGAATCAGATGCACGGATTCTAGATCCGTGTATCAATTACATAAAAGTTTTTGTGTTATTTGAGATGATTTTATAACAAAAACCAAAACACATTATAGAATAGAATTTTCATGGATGGAGAAATATGAATTTGATTTTAAGAGTAAACACGATGTAAATTTTGGATTCGAACATCCAAAATCTGTCCATGCAAAGGTTAATCCAAGCGTCGCAGGCTTATGTTTGTTTTTGAGTTTCATGAATCTGGAAAATCTCAAATACTTTTTTGTTAAAAACTACAAATAAATTATGATATCCACTCAAATACTATTATATTTAAAAAAAAAATTAATAATTAACTCTACACTTTAACATTGTAATGATTGAAAACTTCTGCCTCCTTGTATTGATTAATGAAATCATGTTAAAAAAATTCCTAAATTCTACTTATACAATCATCTAATTATTACTATTACATCAACTAACAATATAATATTACACAAATTTAATTTTTCATACATAGATTTAACATTTATAGTAGCAATCATATCCTATAAAATCTCTTAACAAATACAGATTTTAACAATTTACCTTTATATTGAAAATTCAGGATTTTAAGGTCGGATTTCTTCAAACCCACTCCAACCCCAAACAAACATAGCCTTGATGTCTTTACATTGCACACCCTTTAAATTTTTACTAGGGGAAATTACATTTTCTCCTCTAAACCCTGTATTGTTTTTCAGCTTACGATCTGATATATATATATATATATATATATATATATTTTTTTTTTTTTTTTCAACAAATTTATTACAACTTGCCGTCTCGAGATGCCCTAGAACTGATAAGTGTCCCAAAAAATCAGCTGGAGAATAAAATTTAAGATGGCAAAGTTGAATTATCGTAAAGTTAGTTTGATTGGATCCCTTTGTTTAATCTCAAAACTAGTTGATTTACATACTGTGGACTTGTGAAATGAATATTATTGCGTTTAATATCAGTATCCTGTTCTCAATGATGAAACCAAGGGATTTATGATACTGGTGAAGAAGCAATATGCAAAAACTTGCAACAAAAACAATCAAATAGGAGCAAAACCATACTTGAAACAATTATCATCTAAAGGAATTCTGAATTTCTTCTAGTGTTCTTCCTTTGGTTTCAGGAACCCACAAGGCCACAAATGCTACAGTAAAAGCTGATGCAAATGCATATATGAGGAAAGTCCCTGTCAACATTGTAATGCATTAATTAGCATGCTCTAAAACAGAGAGAGAGAGAGAGAGAGAGAGAGAACCTCCACTGCTCCAAGTTAAAAGTAAGTTAGCTGTCATTGTAACCACTGATGCTGAAAGCCAATTTGCCAATGTTGCTACACTGCCAGCAAGACTTTTAATGGTTACAGGAAGAATCTGCAACAATGAAGTGGAACACTTGAGACAGTTTGTAATGGATCATTATAATCATTATCCAGAATATGAGTTTTAGATCACTAGCAATGCACGTGGACATCAATTCAAATTAATACAAATATCTTATATATAAGACTTTTATATTAGAGTTTTAATTCTAATAGAATTCTATAGGACTTTGAATTAGTTATAATTTTAATATAAAATTATTTAAGTATGAAAATACTAAATTACTATTTGAACCTTAAATAATAATCATTAATAAGGATATATTCGGCGACCTATATTTTGTAAGAAACATCTACACTTTTATATAGGTAATAGATATATTGACTAACAACTACACCTTATGATATCTCCTTTAAAAGATTTTTGAGAAATTTATACATGAGGTAAAAGAAAGACTAGGCTTTTTAATTTAGGGGTGAGACTGTAACAACTAATAAGATCTCAAAACTTGTGATGCAACAGCTAATACAAAGCTTAATTGCATTAAAAAAATCATAGTAGCTTCCCAGAATTGCAATTTTAACACGATTTTTCCAATTTAGCAAAATAAATTACGAACCTAACATAGCTTTGCAATTTGAACTTAACAACTAAAATAACTTTGCTAAATTTTTTATTTTATTTTATTTTGCAGTTCAAATTCACCATACTATTAATAACATACTAAGCCTTGTTTAATTGACCATGACACTTCTGTATATTTTCTACATACCTCAGACATTATAACCCACGGTACAGCTCCAAGCCCTATCGAAAAACCAATCACCAGTATCTGCATAAAGAAAATTAGCTAACAAAGTTGGAATGCCAACAAGAAATGTGTATTGTAAGTAGGATGTCACGTGCGAAACATACCAAAAGTCCAACTAATGCTACTGCTTCCATGATGAAATGGGTGTCTTTGGGTAAAACATCCTGCTTTCAGCAAAAAAATGTTGAACTAAAAGGTCAGGATTCTGAGAGATCACGTCAAACAAGTGTACTACCAAATTCGTAATAAAAAACATATATAAGTGATAATGTGGGTTTAACCACTCAAAAAAATATAATTTGCACCCATTTTGAGTCTTTGACCAACTTTAACATATGAAAAAGACTAAAATGTCCTTAATGATTTAAATTCTCTCTCATTTTGTTTTAAATGAACATGGCAGAATACTGATGAATGTGGGCAAGACATTAAGGGCATGCCAGTCTTTATATTGTGACAAAGTGGGTAGATTTCATGTTTCCGGAAGAGTGGATATATAGCATATTCCCTTATGAAAAGTGTGATAAATCTCAGGGACCCACAATGTATACACAGAAAATGAACATGTAAAAGGAAAATAATGTATGCAGAAACCTTTAAATAGAACATAGTTGCAACAAGGAGGTTGCTGGCAGTCATTATCGAGGCAGACAGCTGCACAGATAGAGAAGATCTGTTTACATATCCACAATCGAGTAAATAGCAGAAACATGACCACAGGATTGGTAAAACGTACTATAAGAAGAATTCTGCGACCTGCTCGGTCCACCAAAGTTGTGGATATCCCAGTAACGATGACCTTACAAATAATAGTATTGATAGTCAGCTAGAGTGTAAATGCATGGTAATAAATGTCAAAATGTATATCTAATTGTTTATGTTTACCTGAATAGCCCCAACTCCAAATGTTGCAGCTTTACCAGACGAAATTCCTGGTCAATTTTGACAATAAAAAACAAAAATCAGTCATTGTGAAGTGTTGGTTTCCAAATCATGGTATGCATATATTTTCTTTCACCTTCATCTGTATTTTGATTAAACTTAATAATACAATAGACAGCATTTTCATTTTAGGTAAAGAACAACACATCTTTTTAGCGTTGAGCCTCACCTGCAGATTGAAATATGCTACTGGAATAAAAAAGAACGCCATTGATACCACTGAGTTGCTGGAGCACGAGTAGTCCAATTCCTATCTGTAGAAAAGCAAGAATAAAGAAACTTCTATATTGATATAATCCTTCTGAAGATATTTATTCAGTCAGCAGAGAAACTTGAGATTTCAGATAAATCATTTGTACCATCAAAGGATACCAATAACGTTTTCTCTTGAGTTCCGAAAACCGAATGGCAGATCTCTTAGATGAAGCCACAGATCTCTGGAGAAAACACACAATAAATGGACAAGACATTATTTACCATTACGGATGAAGTAATCCCTCATATGAACCGTTACATATGTTTTTAAATAATTAAGATAAATATTATTATTGCATAAATAATTGTTTGGATCGAAGGATTTGAAATTTATAGTCACAAATCCATTTGTTGTTTGGATTGATATGAATTTGAAATCCATTAGTTGTTTTGATCAATTTTGGAGTAATTTGGGCAGAAAATTCACTCTAATTTGAGTGGATTTTAAATCCATTCCTTCAAATCTTTGCATTTCAAATTCCTCAATCCAAATAAGAACACAAAATCATATTATATATGTACTGATGAAATAATCTCACTAGAAATGTGTGTCAGAGTTTACAAATGACCAAGACAATGGGTATTATTGCATGAAAACCTGAGATACCTTAATTTCATTTACTTCAGTAGTGATGTCTGTGTCAAATCCACGTAAAACTTGCAGAGAAGTTTCAAAATCATCATTCAGACCCATTTTAGCCTAGATTTTAACAACAATTGAGTGAATAAACATAGAACTGGAGTATAATTAATAAGGGCCCAAGCATGTATCTCATACCAACCAACGAGGAGATTCTGGGATAAAAAACAGACCAGGTATCAAGATTGTACATGGCAAAATTCCTGATAGTGAAATTATGATATTAATACACATATAATATAACTTAAGCACTGATAGATCACAGCTTGGTAAAGTGACTTAACAGAAATGCATTTCATAATAACATTCAATATATACATATAATAATTCACCTAAAATTGCAAGCACTCTCCATGGAAGAAAAAGCCCCAACAGGTATACCAGCATTATTCCAATTGTTACTGAAAGCTACGGTAACTAAATGGATTAGCACTTTCCAGCTAACATATTCAAACAACTAAAGTAGGTAAATGCTGGACCAGTACAACAGAAACTAAGTTTACCTGATTTACAGACCCAAGTCTTCCTCTCAGATTTTGAGGTGCTATCTCTGCTATATATACAGGCACCTTGAACATTCAATAAGCAGAAACATCAATTTATTGTTGAGTTCAGTCCATATTTTAGCACTGCATTTATCTAAACTATATTAATGAATTTACCGTGTAGGAGATTATGCCTACACCAAACCCTGCCAGCAATCTTCCCATAAACAAGAATGATGAGTCCTATGTTTGGATATTTACATTATCAATACAATGATGATTAACACCAAAACACACCCATTTTGTAAGGTTGTACAATAAAATACCAAGTCAAAATTTTAACACTCACTTTCGCAAATGAGATAGCAAGCCAGCCAATGATATTGGGAATTGAAGCAATCATTAGCGACTGCATTTTGATTGTCAAAAATATAATGATTAATAACTATATAAATAGAGTTCACTAAATGAAGTGGGAAAAAAAATACAACTTTTTTCCGAATTATAATTTTAACTATAACTTTCTGAAAATTGCAAACTAAATGGCACAACCATTTAGGTTGCCTTGCAAATCGAAGGTGGATTTTTTGACAGTTGGAAGTTCCGACCACCAAAAAATCATTTTCCTTTTTTGGGTATTAATAAAGCATGGAAGTACATATGGCTAGCGGCTGGACATGTTGAACTTCTTAACACCAGAAAACCCACCCATATTTCAATTTGCAACACAACCTTGTGCCTTTTTAAAAAATACTAGTCCCATCGACCTTGATAATTTATGTCTCTGAACCAGCTATAAACAGCAAATGCGATGAAATTACCATAACAATATCATACCCCTTTTCGCCCAATATATTCCGCAATTTGGCCACTTGCTATCGCACCAACCATTGCTCCTACATTTGCTAAGGAACCAAATATCGAAAACTTCCCAACACACACCCAGCAACAAAAAAGAAAGAAATAAGAATAAAAAATCACACTCAAATCTCTAATTAATCATTCATATGAAAAAGTAATCGCAGAATTTAAAAAAAAAAAAAAACTAAAGATACGATACCTCCGAAATGGTGAGATCAAGATCATTAATAATCTCGGATTGCGTAGGATTAGAGTATCCACACTGACACATTATAGCAAATCATCAAAAAAAAAAACAAAACAAAACAAAAAATTCAACAAAAAAGAAACGAAAGACATAAGAAAACGAGTTACAGTATAACCAAATTGGATGGGGCCTAGGGCAACAATGAAGACGCAAAGAAAGACGGAGATAGACTCTCGCATGATTTGGACGGAGGAGCCCATGGCGCTGGTTTGGCGGGAACCCATGCCGGACATGCGATACCAGCTGCCAGTGTGGAGCAGGGGCTTGCGCAGCCCATCCTCTCCGGCGTCGCTACTCATTGACGATCGGGAAGTTGATAATTAGGAGTGTGATTTCGGTTTGGATCGGAGTGTAGATGCATATAGAGTGTGATCGAGTGTTGACGCAGTGGTGGTTGTGATTGAGGAAAAGGCACCCGAGAAAGACGGAGGAGGTGATGATACGCGGAGGAGCACGCATGGCGGCGAATATGGAGGCCGATTGCCGCCACGTTTCATTTTTCGTTGGCATTTGAGAATTTGTTCCGAATTTTTATTTTCCGTTTGGTTTGGGTTTTATGCCACCTGCTTATTATTTACAAGATCTTCTATCATATGAATGCTTCTATTCAGAAAACCATTTCCCATGTAATCTCAATCAACTTGTTGCTTTATTTTCTGAAAAAAGGGTCAAATAACTCTACTAATACCTATAAGACCATCTCCAACAGCTTGCATTAGAGTAGTGCATGTTTTGTACTATTTTAGTGTAGAATCGGTATTTTTTCTTCAATAACTCGCATTACTTTCAGCACTATTTTATTTTTAATATCATTTTTTAAATTTATTAATAAAAAATGTAATTAAAATACAGGATACATGAAATAAAAATACAATAAAAATACATATTACATGAAATAAATATACAATAAAAATACATATTACATGATTAATAAAAGTGTAATTAAATAAATAAACATGATTAGTGGTTTGAATTAGAATATTTTGCCCACAAATGCTCAATTAGTGCATTTCGTAGTGTGAAATGACCTTCTGAAGATCGAATTTGCCTAAATCGAGCCATAAATTTTTAAAAACATGCATTTTCATTTTCAGCTAATTCGACATCTGGAGGTTGTACTTCTCTTACATCTTGAATTGGAGCATCCAGTTCTCGTTCATCCTCAACTATCATGTTATGCATTATTATGCACGCAATCATAATATCTTTCAAATGATGTTTTATTCCATAGACGTGCTAGATTTGCCACAATTGCAAATCGACTTTGTAAGACTCCAAATGCACGTTATACATCCTTCCTGCACGCTTCTTGTTTCATTGCAAAATATTTCTTTTTTGGACCACTTGGTGCATGAATCGATTGCACAAGAGTTGACTATTTGGGGTATATACCGTCAGCCAAATAATACCCCATGTTAAACTCTATTCCTTGAATGAAATAATTTGACAGAGGGGCAATACCTCTAGCAAGGTTAGAGAAAAGGGAAGACATTTCCAACACATTAATATCATTATTTGATCCTGGCATTCCAAAATAAGCATGTCATATCCACAAATCATAATCAGCCACAACTTCAAGAATTATTGTTGGAGATCCACTTGCCCTACCCATCCGATAGGACAATTTTTCCACTTCCAATGCATGCAATCCAAACTTCCCAACATCCCTGGAAAGCCACGTTGCTCACAAATATGAAGTAATCTTGCTACATCATTGACATTTGGTGTTCTTAGATATTCTTCCTGAAATATCTCCACAACAGCACGATTGAATCTTTTGACACACTCAATTGCAGTAGACTCTCCAATTCTAATATACTCATCAGTTGCATCTGCGGGCATTATATACGCCAGTATCTGAAATGCAGCAGTGATTTTTTGAAGAGTAGAAATCCAAGTTTCCCAGTTGCATTTCGACTCTAACGAAAATATGAGTCATGATTTTGTACAGCATCAACAATACGAAGAAATAAACTTTGGGACATTCGATAACGCCGACGAAATTGATCTTTATTAAAGGTAGGATTTTCAGAAAAGTAATCTCTGAAAATATTTGCAGCTCCTGCGGCTCGATCACGAAATATTGTACGATGACCCAAAATAGAGCCTCCATGGGTGGGTTCATCATTTTGACACCTCAAATATTCAACCATCCAGCAATTGTTAGCATACAACTGAGACACAACAGCTTGGTCCTCTGGATCGAGAGTACCACTACGTAATAATTTTTTAAGTTCATCTTCAGATGAACTTGAAGAACCAGAAGAAATAGGAGAAGCTGACATGTGAGCTTATGAGGATTGAAAAAGGGATATCAAAATGTGAAAGATGAAAGGTTGATTGATGTGAAGATATGGTTGGAGCATGTACTCATCATATAGAGGGTTAGAAAAGCACAATCCTTGTGCTTTTAATATGAGCCGTTGATAGCAACTTTCAATCTGAGACTTACACGTGTAAAGCTGAATAAAGCACAATCCTTGTGCTTTCAATATGAGCCGTTGATAGCAACTTTCAATCTGAGCCTTACACGTGTAAAGCTGAATAAAGCACAATCCTTGTGCTTTCAATAATTGAGCCGTTGATAGCAACTTTCAATCTGAGCCTTACACGTGTAAATATGAATAAAGCACAATCCTTGTGCTTTCAATATGAGCAGTTGATAGCAACTTTCAATCTGAGCCTTCAAATTTGCTATAAATATATGACTCCTTGCTTCACTAATTTCACACACTACTACGATTCATCCTTATATTCTATTCTTCATTTTTTGCCTACATACTTCCTTCGAAAAGTATTTGTTTGCTAACATATTTTCTTTCAAATGCCTCCTAAACGCACCACTAATTACACTCCTTCTGAAGATTCACACCTTGTGAGTGTTTATCTTGAAATTTCACAAGATCCAATTATGGGTATCAATCAGTCTCAAACAACTTTTTGGGATCGTATTGTTACAAAATACAATGCAGAGAAACCAAACTCCAGGATGCCAGATCGTAATTCAAGATCGCTATATTGTCAATGGAAAAACATTCTCAAATTTTGTAGAAAATCAACAGATGTGTGCACCAAATAGAAATGACCAATCCAAGTGGTGCAAATTGGGAAACAATTGTAAGTTTTAAGAGTAATTTTTTTTATTTTAAATATTGATTTTAACAATATTATTTAAAATATGTAAAAGAATCGTGCTGAAGAACTGTTGAAAGGAGAGCGAGGATATGAGGGTGAATTCAACTTTGATCATGTGTGGTCTGCTATACAACCGACTTTACAAGTCAAAATGTTGGCTTCATCAAATGAACCACTTCTTTCTCCTGAACCTTCTTTATCTTCATTTTCTATCAATTTAGACAGTGAAAACAACAGTAGCGGTAATGGTAGCAGTGGTACTACATGAAAAAGACTCATGGGTGTGAAAAAATCTAAAATGAAAAAGAAACAAAACGACGCTGACCATAGTAAGTTTCAAGCTATATATGACCAAAATGAACACTTGAGTCAAATATTAAAGAATAGTCACGAGTTGAGAGCTTGTGAACTTCAGCTGCAATAGGATATTCTACGAGTAAAGGAAAATAAGACATTAAGTATCAATTTATCCAGCACCAAGAATCTTCCACAACGTGAGTTTTTACGATTAGAACAATAAAGAATTATGCAGAAGAGGGTCGACGAGGATAAATCAACACCACCAAATTTTAATATGTTTGGAGAATATTTTAGAAATATCGGAGGGTCAGGGTCCGGAGGTGATCTTTCAGATTATTAGGATTTATATTTTGTTTTATTGTTTTATGTATTTCTATGTTTTCATTAATGTAATTTTATGTTTTATGTATTTCTATATTTTTCATTAATGTAATTTTCTGTTTTATGTATTTCTATGTTTTTTATTAATGTAATTATGTGTTTTATGTAACTTGATGTATTTTTCATTATTCTCCAATATTACTCTATATTTATTATATTTTTCACTATTCAATTAATTTAAATTTTCATTAAATAAATTTAACGTAATTAAATTTTAACAAATTGAATTAATTAACACATTAATCAAATTTGAATTGAATTTAATTAATTAAATGAATTAATATCAAGGGGAATAGATGATTCTGTAGTTTTAACTAATTGTTTAAATCCTAATTTTTCGAAAGTACCTATTTGGTATATTTTATTAGGTTTAACTTTAGGAATAGTCCAATTATTCAACAATTCTAAATTTTGTGGAATATCATATTCCTCTATCATACTGTTTTTAACAGTATCTTTTACCTTGAAAGGATTCATTTTAATGAAGATGTGTTAGATAATTACTACTATTTTCTTTTTAACATGGCTCTGATACCATTTTAAACCCAGGATACACGAATACTAAAGGCGTAAGGATATCTTATAAGTATTCACAGTATTTGGTATTGTTAGACCACATCGATCCCTATACAAGTTAAACACAAGTATAGTTATGGATACGCAGGGTTTCCAACCGAATTAATAAAAATTTTTATGTAATAAATTTAATTAAAACCCAAGCCCAAGCCTAATATTAAAAAGAAGGGAAAAAATTTACAGGCCCAAGTATTAACCAAGCCCTAGCCCACTTCTATATAAAAACTGAATAAAAAAAAGAAAAAAAAAAGAAAATAACTAGCGCAGGATTAGAGTTGCGCTGCAAGTAACGCACAGAGGAGGAAGAAAAACTTATGCGCCAGCTTAACTCAACGGATAGCGCATGGTTGGAGATTCAATCCCTGCACTAGAATAACATCTAGCGCAGAGTTGGAGACGCTCTAACTACTCATATTTTTAGTTACAATAATACTGTTTATTTTTATGTACATACAATTTATTAAAAAAATTAATATAATAATACTATTAATATTATAAAATATTTCATATAAACACTTAATTTTTTTTTATTACCTCATTTTTTTTATCATTTGGTAAAACATTGTCTATTAGTGTTGGAACGTTAACTAGCTAGAGAAAAACTATCTTTACAGGGCCCTACTTTCTATCTCACACTCCGGAAAGAAAGACTTTTTCACCTACATAACAGATTGCTTGCTTACCAAAAAAAAATCATATAAAGATAAAATATGACGATTAAATTTTACTTACAAGTTTAAAAACATTACTAACTTACAAGTTACAGCTTCAAAAATTAGAAATTACAATTTAATTACAATGAAAATACCTAAAAATTACAATTTATAATACATATTAAAAATAATAATCAATACAATTTAAAATAAAGAATATAATAGTATAAATATATAAATAAAAAAATAGATTAATTAGCGGTTGAACTATCGATTTCTCGATTTGAAATTACTCCAAAACGTATAATCACAGTTTAGATTTCGATTTTCCGAACCGGATTAAAATATTCCTATATCACTCTAAAAAAAGGGGAAGAATATTTTCTTTTATGTTAATTCTACACCATATGCCTTGTCACCATTTTCTTTCTCTCTCTCTGTTTAGCCTTGCCACCTCACCCCCAAATGATGCATGCCACCTAGCAAGCTTTTTCCCCCACAAGAAATGAAGATATGAAGAGTTGGAAGTGGGATTAGAAAGAAAAGTGTTCTCTCTTTCCTCTCACCTCCCTTTCTCCTCCCTCATCACCGACCACCCTTCACTGTAACCAGTCGATGATTCTTCCGGCAAGATAATCGGACCAAATAATAGATCTCACCGAACCCGTGCCCGTCGCGGGAACGAGCTCGAAACTTCAAACCATCGTATAGGTCGGTAAGGTAATCGGACCAAATAATAGATCTCGCTGAGCCCGTTGGCTCGAAACTTCAAACCGCCATATATGGCTGTGAAAAGAGGAGACCGTCTCTCTCTCTTTTCCTGTCTTCTCCCTTGCTGCTCAGTCGCCTTCGTCCGTGGGTTACCGGCGTAAGGTTGTACCGGCGTGTGGTGTGTGTGGGCCGCCGCCGTAAGTGGCGGCGTGTGTGTTGTTGCATTTCAGTGTGTTGTGTATGCATCGGGGTGTGCTTTTTGTGTTACATATCTGATATGTTGATCACTGTATGGGGCTAGGATTACGGTTAGGTGCGAGCATGAAAACTATTGGAAGCTGATTGAGTGATTGCTGAAATTTGTTGAAGTTTGTTGCTGAGTTGGCTGAGTTGGAAAAGTAGTTATAGAGGGTCGTTTATTACCGTTGGGAAGCTGAAGCAAGAACCAATCCAATTATAACACGTGGCATAGGGAGCTACTTTCTAAAGTGCATCAACTAATAAAGTTGCATTAAGGAGTATTACGTTTTCCTCATTGCAAATGAATTACACATACAAAGTCATCTTCTTCCTTGAGATAATTCTATAAATAGCTCATCATCTGTTCATTCTCGTATGTGAATTGTGTTGTAGTCTTTAGCTGAGTCTTGTGAGTATAAAGGTGTATCTCAGAATTGCTTTCTCTTCCATGTTGATTCCCAAAGAACCTTGTGTAATCTTTCCTGTTGATTGAATCTTTCTTATCAATAAAGCCTACCTTCGTTTTAATGGTGGATTCCGGTGTATTTGTGAATTGAGTATAACATTTGGTATCAGAGTCGTTGATCCTCGGCAGCTTTGAGATCCAGTGTATGTTAGATGACTGAAGGTACCATATCATCAGGTATGAGGAATGAATTGGATGCTATGAAGGAAGGGATGAACAAAATGGAAAACATGTTAGCTTTGATGATGGAGAAAATACAGTCCATTAATGTTGATGCTGGATGAAATTATCAGGCTGGAGATAGTAGCCAAAACGATGCTCGAAGGGAGAATCACGGAATTGAAGGTAATGTCAACACTATACCTACAAAATTCTCCAAAATTGAATTTCCTAGATTCGATAGTTTAGATCTGAGGGGTTGGGTGTATAAATGTGAACAATTCTTTGAAATTGATGATACTCCTCCTAATTCAAAAGTAAGAATAGCTTATGTCCATTTAGAAGGAAAATCACTTCAATGGCATCAAATGTACATTAAGTCTAGAATCACTAGAAAGTTGCCGGATTGGAAAGGTTATGTGAGGGCTCTCAATGATTGATTTGGTACATTATTGTATGAGAACCCTATGGCTGAATTAATGAACCTTAAACAGAAAGGTTCTATCCATGAATACCTAGATAAATTTGATGAATTGGTGAACTGTTTGGAGTTACCTGAGAATTATGCAATTAGTTGTTTCTTTGGGGGATTGAAACCAGAAATATCCATGCATGTACGTATGTTCAAGCCTAAAACTCTTCAGGATGTTATTTGTTTAGCCAAATTACAAGAACATGTCTTAAATTTTAATGGCAGAAGAAGTTTAGCACCTACTCCAGCTACTTCTTTCAACAAAACAGTGTATCCATCACAGAAACTTAACTATGGGAACCAAAGGTCATACAGTGGTAGTACTCCTCTAACTACCAATATGGTTAATAAGTCTTCTTCTAGTAACAATAGACCTGTCACTGCTAATTTTTCTGGAAGGGGTTCCACTAATCCAGTGATTCCTTCAAGGAGGTTATCTACTCAAGAGATGGATGAGAGAAGAGTCAAGGGGCAATGCTTTTGGTGTGATTAGAAGTACAGTAGAGATCATCAATGTGCTAAAAGGAGACAAATATATATTATGGAAATTATGGAAGGTAGTAGTGAAGAGGAAGATGGTGAAGATGATCAAGACAAGGAGTTTGAAGTAGAAGAAGTGCGGGAGACAGAAGAGCTCTACTCACATGTGTCTGTTAGTGCTATGATTGACATACCAAATTTCAAAACCATGAGGATTATTGGAGCTGCAAAAGAAAAGACAATGAATATACTTATAGATTGTGGAAGTACTCATAATTTCATCAATGAAAAGGTGGCTAAATATTTGGGTTGTTCATTGGAGGAGACTGAACCATTTCCTGTGGCAATAGCTGATGGCCATAAAGTTAACAACATGTACATTTGCAGAGGATTTGAATGGAGGATGCAAGGGTGTCAGTTTGTTGCAGACATGATGCTTCTTCCTTTAGGGGGCTGTGATATGGTGTTGGGAGTGCAGTGGTTAGTGACTTTAGGAGATATTAAATGAAATTTCAGTCAGTTAAGAATGTCATTTTAAGTTGCTGGTAGGGAGGTTGTGTTGAGGGGAAAACAATCCAATGCTGTCAAGTTGGTATCAAATAAGAAAATTAATAAGATATTAGAGAAGTCATCTCAAATCACTTCTCAGTTTTTTTGAGTTATACATGAAGGTATGCAGACGAAAATGTGTGACAGTCTTGAAGATACTATACCACAGGGAACAGAAGATAGTATCTGTGCATTGGAAGGTTCATCACATCAGAATTTGGAAGAATTGCTGGACAGGTTTGAGGGATTATTCAAGGAACCAACTACACTTCCACCCAATAGATCATGTGATCGTAAGATTCAGTTGAAAGATGGAGTAGAAGGCCTCAATCTTAGACCCTATAGATATCCAACTATTCAGAAAAATGAAATTGAGAAGATGGTTAATGAAATGTTGGCTACTGGGGTTATAAGGGAAAATAATAGTCCCTTTTCATCTCCTATGGTTTTAGTTAAGAAGAAAGATGGAAGTTGGAGAATGTGTATAGATTATGGAGAGCTTAATAAGAATATAGTGAAAGACAAATTTCCAATCCTTGTCATTGATGAATTATTGGATGAGTTGTATGGGGCTACTGTGTTTTCCAAACTGGATTTGAGGTCTGGATACCATTAAATAAGAATGAAGGAGAGTGATATCATGAAGACAGCCTTTAGAACACATCATGGTCATTTTGAGTTTTTGGTTATACCATTTGGATTAACCGATACTCTATCTAGATTCCAAGGGTTGATGAATAAAGTGTTTAAACCCTATTTGAGGAAATTTATACTTGTCTTCTTTGATGATATCTTGGTATAGAGTGCAGATTGGAATTCTCACATGCAGCATCTTTTACAGACATTGAAAGTTTTACAGATTAATCAGCTCTTTGTGAAGAAAAGTAAGTGTATATTTGGGAGTGAGTCAGTGGACTATTTAGGTCCTATCATCAGTTCTCAAGGAGTTAGTGTTGATCCTACCAAAACTGAGGCAATGAAGGCTTCGCCAATACCTAAAAATATCAAGGAATTAAGGGGTTTTCTTAGTCTCACTGGTTACTACAGAAGATTTGTGAAGAACTATGACAACATAGCTTACCCCTCGAATCAACTTCTTAAGAAAAATAGCTTTTGTTGGAATAAAGCTGCACAAGAGGCCTTTTTACAGTTGAAAGCTGCTATGATGAATACACTAGTTCTGGCATTACCTGAATTTTCAGTGGACTTTGTGATTGAAACAGATGCTTCTGGAAAGGGTATTGGTGCAGTGCTTATGCAGAGAGGGAGGCCTATTACATACATGAGTAAGTCTTTATCCAAGTTACAGGAATCTATATCTACTTATGAGAAAAAGTTGTTGGCTTTGGTGGTTGCTGTACAGAAGTGGAGACCCTATCTGATTGGAAGACATTTCATTATGAAAATTGATCATCAGAGTTTAAAATATCTTTTAGACCAGAGAGTTTCTACACCTGCTCAACACAAGTGGATAGTTAAATTGATGGGGTATGATTTCAGTGTAGAATACAAGAAGGGGAAGGATAATTTGGTTGCTGATGGTTTATCCAGAGTGTCACATGAGATTGAGCCTACTTTTGATATCATTGCTAATCTGCATAGCATTTCTGGTCCTTAATATCAGTTTCTGAATGATGTTCAAACAGCTTATGAACATGATCCAAAAATACAGGAAATAATTGGTTCCTTACAGTTGGGAGAGAATAAGTTTCCTAAGTATGAGTGGAGAAGAGATATTTTGTTTAGGAAGGGTAAGCTGGTTATTGCAACTAATGATGAATTGAAACATAAGATCATTGCTCATTTCCACAGTTCAGCAGAAGGTGAGCATTCTGGTACTAAAAACACCTTGCACAGACTTAAGGGAAGTGTTTTTTGGAAAGAAATGAAGTCTTCAGTCTATAAATTTATTCAAGAGTGTAATGTATGTTAAGCAAATAAAGGGGAGACAGTTGCTAGCCCTGGTCTTTTACAGCCTCTTCCAATTCCAAATAGAGTTTGGGAGGACTTATCATGGATTTCATAATTGGGTTACCTAAATCAATGGGAAAGGAAGCCATTTTTGTGGTGGTTGATAGGTTGAGTAAAATGGCTTATTTTGCTGTTCTTGTTCATCCTTATACAACAAGTATGGTGGCACAACTGTTCATGGATACTGTTTACAAATTGCATGGTATGCCAAGAACCATAGTCAGTGACAGAGACACTATCTTTATGAGTTCATTTTGGAGGGAATTCTTCAAGCTTTAAAAGGTGCAGCTACATACTTCCACAACATATCATCCTCAGTCTGATGGGTAGACTGAAGCAGTAAATAAATGTGTTGAGCAATATCTGAGGTGTATGACGGGGAGCAAGCCTAGGGAATGGACACAATGGCTTCCTCTAGCCGAATGGTAGTACAACACCACCTTCCATTCCACATTAAGGTTAACTCCTTATGAAGTTGTATATGGTCAACCTCCTCCATGTCATACGGCCTATACAACTTTGGATTCTAGATTGGAGTTGGTGGATTGAAGCTTACAACACAGAGAGGCTACCTTGCGGTTGATTAAACATAATTTGATTCAAGCTCAGAATCGCATGAAGGTACAGGCTGACAAACACAGAAGTGAGAGAATTCTTGCTGTTGGTGATTAGGTTTATGTTAAATTGCAACCGTATAAGCAATGTTCAGTGAAGGGTCAAGAGCATCACAAGCTATCTCTTAGATTCTATGGTCCATTTGAGGTGATTTGGATGGTTGGTTCAGTGGCTTATACTTTGCAGTTACCTAGTGATTCCCGGATACATCCGACATTTCATGTGTCTCAGCTAAGAAACATAAGGGCAACCACTTCGCACAACAAAACTTACCTATATCACTTTGCACACATAGCCACGTTTTACTCGAACCATCTTTGATTTTTGATCGCAGGTTATTTCATCGGGGTGACTCACCAGTTGCACAAGTGCTCGTGCAATAGTTTAATGCACCACCTGAGGACTGCTCGTGGGAGGATTATGACGACTTGAAGAAATGATATCCTCACTTCGATCCTTAAGGGCAAGGATCTTTTTAATCGGGAGGAATTGTTACGTACCTAATATGTTGATCGCTATATGAGGCTAGGATTATGTCTAGGTGCGAGCATGGAAACTATTGGAAGCTGATTGAGTGATTGCTGAAATTTGCTGAAGTTTGTTGCTGAGTTGGCTGAGTTGGAAAAATAGTTACAAGGGGTCGTTTATTACCATTGGAGAGCTGAAGCAAGAACCAATCCAATTATAACACGTGGCATAGAGAGCTACTTACTAAAGTGCATCAACTAATAAAGTCGCATTAAGAAGTATTACGTTTTCTTCGTGGCAAATGAATTACACATACAAAGTCATCTTTTTCCTTGAGACAATTCTATAAATAGCTCATTCTCTGTTCATTCTCGTATGCAAATTTTGTTGTAGTCTTTAGCTGAGTCTTGTGAGTGTTAAGGTGTATCTTGGAATTGCTTTCTCTTCCAGTTAATTCCCAGAGAATCTTGTGTAATCTTTCCTGTTGATTGAACCTTTCTTATCAATAAAGCTTACCTTCGTTTTAATGTCGGATTCCGGTGCATTTGTGAATTGAGCATAGCATTTTGCATCGGAGTCGTGAGGCCGGGGGTCTTGGGTGTTGGTGGCTAGCGTGGTAACCGCATTAGTGTATGTCCACGACGATGCTGGTCGTCTTGGGTATGTGTGTGTTTGGTTCTTGGGTGGTCGCCGGCGACATGGTATCGCCGGCAGCGGCGAAACGGAGGTGGACTAGAGGGTGGGTGGCGGCTTTGGGGGTTAGGGTTTGGAGGGGTAATTTCATAATTTTGACATAACTCAGGACTAAGTTGCAAACCCTAGATTTCTGCTGAGATTAAACATTATGGATATTGCATATCATACCCCTAACTTTATGTAATAGGCTTTAAGATCCAAGATTTATGGACAATGACACCCCTCCAGAACATGCTGAAATTACAGAAACACCTCTAAAACTTGTTAAAATTGTAGATTTAACCAGAATTGATTGGACTTATGAAATGGTTCCTAGAAGTTATCAATATTACTTTTGAGACTCAAAGTATAGATGAAATGATGAGTTAGGCTCAAACAAGTGAATTATGTGCAATTTACCCTAGAAATGTTACAACAATGAAATGATGTACGACCTAATTGTTTACCTCAAGTTTAGAGTATAAAACTTAGACTCATGTCTCGTTAGCCCTGTGACCCCAAGTTCAAATCGAACTATCCACACATATGTTTCAAACGTTTCTCTATGAGAGAAGTCTTCAACTTAAATAATTTACTTTAATTCATTAATAGTTCGATTGAGTTTTAAAATGAGTTTTTGTACCTTGTAGGAAACACAAAAGGGGAATCGAATTAAGCTCATATAAGAAGTAGAAGTTTTATAAGCACTGTTTTCGAAAGGTGGAAGTAATTTCTTCAAATTATGTTCTTATAAATTTTATGCTCTTAATATACGTAATCTCTTATGATTACTATTAAACGTAAATGTGTGATGATCGATGGAGATGACTGTTTACAATATTAAATGATTTAAGCCACATAATTGTTTGTGATTAATTATTGATTGGATTGTTTGATTGAGGTCCTTGTGATTGACAAGATAGATTGGGTTTGAACCCCGAGATATAATAGGAGGTCGGGGTAAAATCTCGAGATAGACATGGTTTGAGTCCTGAGACAGATCGGATTAAAGCTCCAAGATAAATGATATGTTGGGTTAAACCCCACACTCATGTGAGACAGGTCTACCAAATGTTTGATTGTTAGTGATTTATGTTTCGTATTTTATCGTCAGTCACCATGTTCCTTATACATGAAGTTCCTTCCACTGAGTGTCCTTCGTGCGCTCACCCCTTTATATGTTTTCTTCTTATAGATCTAAGTTTTGGTAAGAGAAGTTGAAGGGAGATGTCTACCTTTTGATCATAAATAAACATGTTCTTCTAACGCTTCCAAAATCCTAATTTGAATCTTGTAAAGTTTAAGCCCGTGGGGTCAAATATTAAAGTTATTTCCATTGTTTTTGACTAATGTTAAATTTTTCATGTAAATTGACTATATGTATTGAATTTCAGTTATGATAAGTTGATCGATCCTTTAAAATTAAGCTTATTATGAGTTGTTGGACTCCGAAATAAAAATTTAATGTTTTATTACGTTCCGTAAAAGGAGCGTGACAATTCCAATTTTTTTACCACATATCCCATATGTGACATCAAAAAATTAAGTTTTTCTATAAATGTATTGTCATTAAAACCTTCAGTTCGATTTCGATTTGATTTCAATTTTTTGAACAGAATGAACACCTCTAATGAAGCTATATAGCCCACCATCTCTTCAAAAATATTTTTGGCTACAAATTTATGGATGTATATATTAATAAATAATGAAGGCGTAAATAAAAGAGGAAATGACCCCAAATACCCAAAAACATTTAAAGGTGTATCCAAATATCAAAAAACATTTAAGGATGTATTAAATATATCCAAGTCACTATATTTTTACCTCAAACTATCTAAAAGTATATATTTGAGTCAATAGTGTACTAGGGGATGGGATGGACGTCTGAAAAAGTAAATGAATCTGTCTTATTTTTTTCACAAGTTGAATAGTAAAATTATTGTCTATTTAATACACGAATTTCATTCATAAAATTGCACCCACAATAACATACCCTATAATATATTGAAGAGAAAATTTTTAAAGTTCTATGAAATTTCTTACATGAAAACAGAAAGTTGAGGTATGTATTTTGAAAGTATTATTTGGTTTAAATTGTTTATATTTTCATGTACATTATAATATTAGATTATATATACACCAAATTTTAAAATGAGGTAATAACACGATTATTGCATATTAGATTATAATATTTTTGTGTAGTAATGTTAAACCAAACATAATAATATAACTATTGCTATCAATGAATACACGAAAATCAGCTTAAGTTTTAACTTAGGTGCTACATGAAATTTGGATATAGGGCTACAAGAAATTCGTGTAAGGCTACACGAAATTAAAACATAGGGCTACATGAAATTAAGACAGGGCTACACGAAATTCGAACATATAGCTACAAAAAATTCGTGTAAGGCTACACGAAATTCGGACATATGGTTACATGAAATTCGGATATAGAGCTACACGAAATTCATGTAAGGTAAATTAATGGAATTCGAACATAGGACTGAACGAAATTCAGACATAGGGCTACATGAAATTCATATATAGGCTACACGAAATTCATGTACGATTGAAATGAAAATGTTGTAGCCCATTTTTAACCTAATACTACTAAGCATTATTATTAAAAAAATGTAAGAATTCATATTTTTTGGGACACAATTATTTTACACACTTACACACTTTCATGTAGGGTTAGATGAACATAATCATTTCATTATGTCATCAATTCATATTTGACTCATATTTAGTTAGAATAATGAATTTTTTTTTCTTGAAATCGTAAGAGTTAAGTATGAAAAAAGTAACTATTGCATCGTTTGATTTTGTATTAATATATTTAGTTCATTAATTAATATATTGTATGTTGTTTGATTCTATATTTTATATTTTAATATAAATATTCAGGAACTATTTATGTACTTAGGATTAAAATAGTAATTGGTTAAAATTGTAATTTTATTTGTTATAATTAATTTATTGATTATGATGATCTGACATTTTTTGTTTTTTTTTTGGGTACAATATATCCATATTTGAGTGTTATGTCTGTAGTGGTTTGGTTTGGAGGTTATTGGAAAGGTTTAAAGTACAAAAATGATTCTCAAGAGTTGTTTCACCAACAAAGGCTAAAAACATATAAAGATTTATTATTTTCAATTCATGGAGTTGTGTGTGTCGATCCGAATTGTTGGACATATGTGTTCCACTCACTAGTTGACACAAATAGAAGAGTGAGAAAATAAAAATAAAGAATGATTTAGATTTGAAAATTTAATGTCTATGATTGATGAGGTTCTTGTTTGTTTGTTACCCTAAAAATGATAGATGTTGGAGTATCTGCAAGTGTGGAGGGTATTAGAATTATATAGCATGATATCTCGAGCTAATGATATTTCTTCTCTTTGAGTTTTGTTTATATGGCTCAACTATCTCTCCTTTCGTTTCCTACTCTATCGTTGCAATTGGATCGCCTTAATTTCTCTTATTGGCGATCACAGATCCTTGCCGTAGTCACAGCCTATGGCTTTGATGCCTTTCTCCACGGTAATGAGAGTTGCATTCCACCAGAATTTGTCACCACCGATGATGGTGTTCAGTGTAGAAGTTTGCAATTTACAGAGTGGATACGAAATGATCAGCTCCTCAAAAGTTAGTTGCTAGGTTCCATCTCCGAGTCTATGCTTGGATTTGTGAGTAGGTTTACTCATTCCTTTGATGGAGAACTTTGAATCAATTATTTAGACCTTAGTCGAAGGCTCGCTCTCTCCATTTTCGTTTTCAATTACAAACATTTAAGAAAGGGGATTTATCAATTGCTGAGTTTATTATGCAAATGTAAAATCTCACGGATCAATTACGAGCTGTTGGCTAATCGGTCAATGATGATGAACTCATTTTATACATTCTCGATGGTTTGGGCTCTGATTTTGAAAGTGTCGTCGTTAATCTCACTTCTCGGGGTGAAGACTTGACTTTTGCCGAAGTGCAATTTATCCTTCAAACACATGAAATGCGCTTAACTCAACAGGTTTCTTCGAATTCTCATTTAATTGGTGTTCCTCCTACTGCTCAGTACTCTACTCCCTCGCATCCAACTGGTATTCCTCTATCTGCATATTATGGCTCTGTTAGGGGTTCATATGAGCGAGGACGTGGTACCTTCTCTGCTAGGGGTCGTGGCAAGGGCCGATTTCCTGGTGGATGAGGTTACATTGCTTGTCAGATTTGTGGCAAGAGCAACCACACTGCTATTAAGTGTTTCAAGCGGTTTGATATATCCTTCATTGGATTGGAGATCACTGGTTCAGCTCCGCAAGCTAACTTGCTAAATGCTTCTCACACTACCTCTCAGGTTCCTTCCCCTGGATCTTCACTTGCTCAAAACACAGGAGTTCCTTCATTTTCCTCTAACTGAATCCTTGATAGTGGTGCTACCCATCATGTCACCACTGCCTTGGATAACCTTCATCTTCATTCTCCTTATCAAGGTAAGCAAAGGCTCCTTGTTGGTAATGGATCGCCTATCTCAATCTCTCACACTGGTTCCTCCATTATTCCCTCTCTTCTTCTCTCCTCATCTCTTAAGCTTACTAATGTTCTTTATGTTCCTGATATCACGAAAAATTTACTTAGCATATCTCAATTTTTACATGATAATTTTGCGATTATTGAGTTTCACTCTTCTTGTTGTTTTGTCAAGGACCTCCACACCAATCAAATCCTACTGAAAGGGGCACTTAAGGATGAGCTATATCAATTGGATCTTTCTCACCTATCATCTCCTCCATGCTCCCAACCATCATCTATAGTTTCCTTTATTGCCTCTTATAATGAATCTGATATGTATCAACTTTGGCACTATCGTTTAGGCCACCCATGTAATAACACTCTTTCTAGAGTACTTAAATCAATAAAAGTTCATTTTTCCTCTACGTCTTTGTTCTGTAAGGCTTGCAAAATGGGTAAAATACACCAAATGCACTTCTCTTCTATTCATCACACCACATCTAAACCTCTAGAAATAGTTCATGGGGATGTTTGGGGTCCAACTTATTCTGCCACTAATGAAGGATATAAATATTATGTGTTATTTGTGGATGACTATACTAGATACTCTTGGATTTACCCCATGCATGCCAAATCCGATGTCTCTACTCTTTTTAAACTCTTCATTCCTCTTGTTGAACGTCTCTTTAGAACCAAACTCAAATCTCTTCAATGTGATATGGGGGGAGAATTCAAAGCTTTATCTCCCTTTCTTCAAACCTTAGGTATCTCCCTTCGTTTATCTTGTCCATACACTCACCAACAAAATGAATTAGTAGAGCGGAAGCATCAACATGTTACCGAAATAGGGTTGTCTCTTCTTGCTCATGCTTCTATTCCCTTAACCTATTGGTGGCATGCTTTCCAAACCGCAATTTTCCTCATCAACCATCAGCCCACCCCTCTCTTAAAAGACCACTCTCCTTACTCCATACTTTTCCACAAGCCGCTTGATTACTCCTTCCTCAAGTCATTTGGTTGTGCTTGCTATCCTTACCTCCGGCCCTACAATCAACATAAATTGCAGCTTCGTAGCCATAAATATGTATTCCTTGGTTATAGCTCTACACACAAGGGATACAAATGCCTTCACCCTAGTGGTCGAATTTATCTTGCTCGAACTGTGATCTTCCATTAACATGAGTTTTCTTACACTACTCTCTTCCCAGGTTCCCCTATTCCTTCCTCCTCTTCCCTTGCTTCATCATCCCTTCCCATCCTACCTCTCACTTTACCCTTCGCTCCTATGAATTTCAGCCCATTCGAGAGTGTTTCTTCGACAGGTATTCCTCCCCCCTCTTCTCAATCTATTACTCCACCTTCTCCAACTCTCAATACTTCTCCTCCACCTTCTACCTCTCCTACTCCTACTACTTCAATTCATCCTATAGTCACCCGTTCCAAGAGTGGCATCTTCAAGCCTAAACTTTTTCACGTTAATCTTCATCAAACTGAACCCATTTCTGTTTCTCAAGCCCTATCATCTCCTCACTGGAAAGTTGCCATGCAAGAAGAATTCCAGGCCTTGAAATCTAATAACACTTGGTTTTTGGTCCCACACACACCTGATATTACTCATATTTCTAACAAGTGGATATTTCAGGTGAAACACAACCTTGATGGTGGTGTGAGCAAGTATAAGGCTCGGTTAGTAGCCCGGGGTTTTGAACAACATGCTGGTGTTAACTACTTCGATACATATAGTCTAGTGGTAAAGCCTCTTACCATTCGATTGGTTTTTACCATAGCTGTCACCAAGGGTTGGCAAATTCAGTAAATTTATATAAATAATGTTTTTCTTAAAGGTGATCTCAAAGAAACAGTCTACATGCTCCAACCTGAGGGTTTTGTTGATGCTTAGCACACTTCTCATGTTTGCAAACTGGTTAAATCTCTTTATGGGCTCAAACAAGCACCTAAGACTTGGTATGAGAAGCTAAAACAGTTCATTTATCTCCACTGGTTTACATAAATCTACTTTTGATCATTCTCTTTTTTACTCTCATGCTAATAGTCACACTTTTATTGTTCTTGTATATGTCGATGATATCCTTATCACAGGGGATAATCCTCACTTGATTGCAGCCTTGATCAAACAGCTTGACTCCATATTCTCCAACCAACACCTTGGGGAGATTCATTATTTCCTTGGAACTAAAGCTCACAGAAGTGTACATGGTATTCATCTTTCTCAAGCAAAATATATTAGAGATATCCTTGCTTTGGCAGGTCTTTCACATTGCAAGCCAAGTCTCACTCCATATCTCTCTGGACAGAAGCTCTCTCTCAATGATGACCCCTTCTTTGATCAACTTTCTTTGTATAGGAGTATCATTGGTAGTCTTCAATACTTAACTCTCACATGACCGGATATTGCTTTTATGGTGAATCATTTATCTCAATATCTTCATCACCCATCCATCAAACATTGGCATGCCTGCAAACGGGTCCTTCAGTATTTACAAGGTACTCAATCTACTAGTCTTCTCTTCAAACCCTTCCATCGCATGGTTCTTCAGGGATTCGTGGATGCCGATTTTACGAGTTACTTCGACGATCGACGTAGCATAAGTGGGTAGTATATTTTTCTTGGGTCAAACCCTATCACTTGGTGCAGCAAGAAGCAGTCTGTGGTGGCTCGCAGCAGCACGAATGCTGAATATCGTTCTCTCATCATGGCCACTATGGACATTCTATGGCTTCAAGGTTTGTTTACGGAGTTAGGGATACCTCTTGCTCAGTCCACTATTTTATGGTGTGATAATGATGGTGCAATCAAGCTCGCCTTCAATCCGGCTTATCATTCTTGAACGAAGCACATCAAGGTTGATGTTCATTTCCTTCGGGAGAAGGTGCAACAACAAGCTCTCGACATTCGGTTTGTTCCCACTGAGCATCAGGTTACCGACATCTTTACTAAAGGTCTCTCTGCCGGTCGTTTCTCCAGTCTCAGCTAGCAACTCTCTCTTACTCATGATCCTAGGTGATTTTACTTTGGTGCATATTAGAATTATATATGCACTCATATGCATGATCGCACTATATGCATGACCAGAGAAGAAGTAGCTCCCTTTTTCCTTTTTGTTAGTTTGTTATACCACGTCAGCATTAGTGGTTAAATTGTTATTCCTGCTTTCTCTTATCTTTCTGCTCAAGTTTCTGATCATATAAATGGATGTAATCGGATTTTTTCTCATTAATTCCAAATCACATTTTTCTTGCTCTTCTCTATTTTCAGCAGAGGGAATAATGTTCACTAATTTATTTTAGCTACGCCCGCAAGTGTACGGTGTAAATTGTAGGAATGGTGAGCAAGGTCGATCCCACAGAGACTATCTACCTAGGCACTAATTAACTACTCAAATCCGGTTCTCACTTTTATCTAGGTAAATCAAGTTTCATCAATTGCAATAAAAACAACGATAATGTAAATAAGTTAACTTGAAGATAACAGAAATCTGAAACAGGTTCTAGGACATGCTTTCATCTAATTCTCGTCAAGACATCACTTTAACCAATCCAAGTTCATTAATCAATCATCATATATGAGCAATCACACATATCAATTAATAGCTCTCCCGAATCAATTAATCAGTTGATCATTATGCCATCAGAGGTATCCCTACTCAATCTGATAGAAACATAACAACTCCCAAAAGTACCCAAGATCGATATTTCATCACATAAATTCCTTAATCTCCCGATCTAAGTCTTTTATATGTCATATGTTTATTCTTCCATAATTAAATCTCATCTCCCGAATTTTGATTCAATTATTAAAACATGCTCAATTATTGGCCAAATAATCAAACAAACAATCAATTCATAAACACACAAATAAGATGAATGATTATGAACATTGAATTAAATTAAAGATCCATCAAGATTCGAATCAAATTACTAACAAGTCCTAGAAACCCTAGAAAATTAGTTAGACATGATTATCCACAAACTCATAGACAAGAATGAAAACATCATATCAACTAAACTAACAAGAGAGGAAAGATTAAAATCTTAACGACGATGATCTCGCTTTTGCTTCAGTTCTTGAATTCTTGTTCTTCTCTCTCCGTGCTTCTTCTCTTTGCCTCTTTTCGTCAATATCTCCTATTTTTCGCTTTTGGGGTCTTTTATATCAAGTAGAAAGTGAAAATACGCAAACACCATCGAATTCGCGGCGCGCCCGGGTACGGTCGTGCTACACGGCACGGTCATGCCCCATCTTTCAGCCTCGAGTCCTATCGCGTACGGTCAGACCATGCTATGCAGCACGGTCGTGCTCGCCTTTTCAGCCATTTCACTCAAAACTTGCACTTTTCCTCATTAAAATCATGAAATTAAGCATAAACCCGTCAAATGCATCTTATATACGAATAATCTCAATAATCACCATAAAAATGTAGCCAACACATTCAAACGAATACATAAACATACGCAAAAATAGGTAAAAATTGGCACTTATCAAATAACAACTCAAAATACTATCATAGGTACTCGGTCAACAATAATTTTTAATGTTAGATCCTCATATAAAGAAGAAATAATTGTGTTTGATGAAGATATTAGTCGAGGTGCTGGCACCCAACTCAACTTAGGAGATTGAGACACCACATTGACATTATATGCTCAAAATATTCGTAAAAATTTAAAATCGTTTTCGTAGAGAAACTCAGCGAAAGACTTTACTGAAAATATGAGTATTCTTTTTTTTTTTAAAATCGAAAAGCTTAGCATGCAAGAAACTAACTCGTGTTGTATCCACATTTGTACATCAAAACCACGACATATCTAAAACACATGAAAATTTTACTTGAATAGTTTATCCAATATAGAAATTTTCAAAGATTTTATATAATATCAAATTCATACTGATTAGAACAAATTAAAACATATGCTTCAGGGAAGGATTTCGTACAGTCGGCTACACATCTACTTCGTCATAAATTGGACCTAAAAATATTTTAGATAAACATCATGAGACCCTCCGAAGAGGAAGTCCAGTGGGATAACCGTACTTTTCTAATATATTAAATCAATTAAACTATTAAGCACATACTACAACATCATCCTTAGATATACTAACCCTTGGACCATAACATAACATCGAGGAATGTGGGATCGCTCGCCCACTAGACCTCGCTTCATAGACCAGACACTTTCGCCCTCATGGTCGTCGCCCGATAGAAAAACTGCATACCGATTATAGCTACGGTGCTTCTATTCGTAGATTTTCATACATAACTTACTAATTTAATTAACAATATATAGCTAAAGAGTAGAAGTTACCCACTTTTGAGATTTGACTTGAAGCGGGGATAACTACTGAAGTATCTGGTCATCTCGTACTGTACTCGGTACATTCATTAACTTTTAGTCTTTAAATTACATTTCATTTATATCATAAACACACATACATATTCATCTTCACTATTTACTTATTTAACATATTATTCGGTATTTCTTGATATGCTTCAGTTAATTATAATATCACAAAATCACATCATAATCATGTAAATTAACATGCTTATCATACATGTCACATATTGTATATCATAAACACATAACAAAAATTTAGGGAATTTTAAAGCATACTTTAAAACAAACATTAATTATACTTTACAACTTAAACTATTTAATACTTCACACATAAGCACACATTTAATCACATAATATTAGTTTCAAAATATGGTCAAAT
The DNA here is from genome assembly GCA_028654395.1 of Scutellaria barbata. Taxonomy (NCBI): domain Eukaryota; kingdom Viridiplantae; phylum Streptophyta; class Magnoliopsida; order Lamiales; family Lamiaceae; genus Scutellaria; species Scutellaria barbata. The sequence goes on from CM053650.1 coordinate 7,818,313, forward strand.
TGTATTTTTAAATCATAGATAAAATTTTGATCTTGAAGTTAGTAATATATAGGAAGAAAAGATACTCTTTATAAGAACAATTTTCATAATTTAAACGATCATTCAAAATTCATGAAAATAAGAATGCATTTACATAACAACCCTTAGTTATCCATGCTAAAATATTAGGGATAAATTCAAATTAAAAAAGCTTTAGTAAATCATTTACTATAATCAAAAATTTGTTTGGAAATGCTCTAAAACCAATATATGTGATAAAATTCACCGTAAATTGTATATATATACTCAAACCTTCTAAAATTAATAATTTAGGCTTCTAACATCATGTAATTAAACAGTTTTGAAAACTTATAATGGACCGATTTTATATAATTAATTTTCTAAGGTCCAAAACTGCAGAATCTTAAATGCAAAACTGGACTTATTTTGAAAAATCATTATAATTTGTATACTAGTCCAAAAATTTCCAAATTTCAACCATGGACTCAAAACTTCATGTAGCATAACATACTAAAATAGTTTTAAAAAACTCCAAATATACAATTTTATAAAAATCGACAAAGTGAACTGCCGTTACTAATATTTTTTCACAACTTGATTAAACCCACTTATTATCTTAATTAAAATATAGATTCGACTTTAATAACTCAATTAACATCAAATAAACCATCTTGACTCAATTTATCACACGTGCAATGAGCTTAGACAAGATAATCAAATATGCAAAGACTAAATCAATATGCAATTGCACAATCAACTGACATATTTTAAAGATTAACCATATAGAACAAGACTGTAACACCCCGTTTTCAGAAAAACGTGCATTCCATATTTTTATAAACAAATTTGAATTTTATTTTTTAAATAATTCGTTGTTAATGTTGTTTACGACAAACTTTATTTTTTTATCAAGAAGAAAGGAGCTAATGTTTCTTTAAGTTAAAGTCTTGCAGGATAGCTACCCGATGAGATCAAGTTCGATCGTAGTGCACTCGAAAGGGAGATAAGTTACACATAAAATAATTTTAATAATTAATATTTAAAACAAAATGTGACTTATGTGTTTAATTATAGTTAGGTAGATTTTTTATTATATAGTTTTTGTGCAATAAAGTATGTGACTATTACGATGTGTTAAATTAAATATATTTTCAAACATACTTATATGACTTATATGATATAGTAAGTTGAACATACCTATACATACATAATTATGTTATCACAATATTATCAAGACTCTAATTTAAAGATGTGTAAATTAATTTCAAGTCATATCATCTTATTTATGTGTGACACCAATTTGATTAAATTTATATGAATTTAATATGATGTACAATAAATTACACCAATAACAAATTAATTATCATAATCATGATTTTTTTATGTCACATTAGATAAGTTAAGCTACAACTCTCAATGTCACTACATGATACTATATCTTAAATTATATCATTATACAAGTGATCTACATGTATTACACCTTAAATTAATCATCCTACAAGAGATACACATGTATTCTACATGTATGACACCATATATGCTACATATAAAAGAGAGAGACTCCACCATTTAGCCTTTCATTTCTCATTTGATAAGATGCATTTTCTTTCTCTCTAGCCATTTTGCTCCTCCTTCTCTCTAAACCTTTATTTCTCTCAAAAACCTTCATCCTCATCTTCAACCAAGCTGCCATTTTTCAAGATTTAAGTAAAGAATCAAGATCCTTTCAAGACAAGATAAAAAATCAAGCTCAAATTAAAAGGTTCTTCCAAGCAATTTTCAAGAACACATAGTTAGTGCATTCAAGAGGTAATTTTTACAAATCTTCACCATTTTTCTTCCTTAAGAGCATGATTAAGTTCTATTTTTGAGTTGCATGTAAGATCTAAGAGAGATTTCCGTCAAATGCGAGAAATTTGTTGAATACCTTGTTCTAAGTAGTTGATCTTCAAAAGTATGTCAATTTGAGTGTTGATTGAGCAAATAGATGTTGGATTAGGCTTTGCATGTTTGATTTCCTTACCTAAACATATTGCATGTATGATCTAAGGGTGATTTTCTACTAATGTGAAGAAAATGTTCAAAGTCTTGTTTTAAGTAGTTGATCTTTAAAATATGTCTCTTTTAGGAGTTGATTGTACAATTGCATGTTGATTTAGTCTTTGCATGTTTGATTATCTTGTCTAAACTCATTGCATGTGTGATAAATTGAGTCAAGATGATTTATTTGAGGTTAATGGGGTTATTAAAGTTGAATCTACATTTTAATTAAGAAAGTGGATGAGCTTAATCAAGTTGTGAAAAACATTAGTAGTGGCAGTCCACTTTATCGATTTTTATAAAATTGTATACTTGGAATTTTTCAAAACTGTTTTAGTATGTTATGCTACATGACGTTTTGAGCTTATGATAAACAGTTGGTAATTTTTGGAGTGAATTATGAATTATTATGATTTTTCAAAAATAGTCCAGTTTGAGTTGGAATTATGCAGTTTTAGACCTTAGAAAAATAATTTTATAAATTTGGTAAATTACAATTTTTGAAAACTGTTTTGTTATATTATACTAAATGAAGTTTTGAATTTATGGATAAAATTTGGTAATTTTTGGAGTATTTTATGAATAATTATGATTTTTCAAAGATAATCCAGTTTGAGTTGAAATTATGCAGTTTCAGACCTTAGAAAAATAATTTTATAAATTCGGTTAATTATAATTTTTCAAAATTATTTTGGTATGTTATACTACATGAAGTTTTGAGTTTATGGTTGAAATTTGGTAATTTTTGAAGTAGTGTACGAATTATAATGATTTTTCAAATTAAGTCCAGTTTCGAATTTAAGATTCTGCATTTTTGGACCTTAGAAAATTAATTATATAAAATTGGTCCATTGTACGTTTTCAAAACTGTTTAACTATGTTTGAGTACATGATGTTATGAGTCTAAATTATTAATTTCAGAAAGTTTCAGTAAATATACAATTTATAGTGAATTTTATAACACAAACTGGTTTTAGAGCAACTTCGAACAATTTTTGATTATAGTAAATGATTTATTAAAACTTTTGTGATATGAATTTATCCCTAATATTTTAGCATGGATGACTGAGGGTTGTTATGTAAATGTATACTTCATTTCATGAATTTTGGATGATCATTTAAATTATGAAAATTGTTGTAGTAAAGAGTGTCTTTTCTTCCTATATATTACTAACTTCAAGATCAAATTTTATCTATGATTTAAGAATGCAATTTGATCATATTTTGAAACTGAAATTATGTGATTAAATGTGTGCTTATATGTGAAGTGTTAAATAATTTAAGTCTTTAGCATACGAATTAAAGTTTTATGAGTTAAGATGTAAAATACAGTTTTTATTTCCTTCAAGGTACAATTGATGCTTGTTTTAAAGTATGCTATAAAATTCACCTAAATTTATAGATGTATGTTTATGATATAAATGACATGTGATTTAAAGACTAAAAAGTTAATGAATGTGACGAGTGTAGTACGAGACGACCGGATACTTCAGTAGCTATCCCCGCTTCAAGTCGAATCTCAAAAGTGGGTAACTTCTACTCTCTAACTACATGTTGTTAATTGAATTAGTAAGTTATGTATGAAAATCTACGGATAGAAGCGTCGTAGCTATAACCGGTAGGCAGCTTCCCTACCGGGCGTAGACTTTAAAGGCAAAAGTGCCTGGTCTACGATGTGAGGTTTAGTGTGTGAGCAATCCCACTTTCCTCGATGGTCCAAGGGTGAGCGTACCCAAGGATAATGTTATGTCATGGTCCAAGGGTGAGTGTACCCAAGGATAATGTTATGTTATGGTCCAAGGGTCGGCGTACCCAAGGATAATGTTGTAGTATGTGCTTAATAGTTTAATTGCTTCGATGTATTAGAGGAGTACGATTATCCCACTGGGCTTCCTCTCCGGAGGAATCTCATGATGTTATTTAAAATATTTTTCAGGTCCAGCTTACGATGAAGCGGATGTGTAACCGGCTATACGGACTTCTTCCCAAAAGCTTATGTTTTAATTTATTTTAATCTGTATGAATTTGATATTACATAAAGTCTTTGAAAACTTCTATGTTGGATTAACCATTCAAGTAAATTTTTCATGTGTTTTAAATATGTCATGTTTTGATTTACAAATGTGGGTAGAACACGAGTTAGTTTCTTGCATTCTAAGTTTTTCGATTTAAATTAGAAAGAAAAAAAAATATACTTGTGTTTTTAGTAAAGTCTTCCACTGAATTTCTCTATGAAAATGATTTTAAATTATTATTATATATTTTTACAAATATTTTTAGTACATAATGTCAAAGTGGCGTCTTAATCCTCCTAAATTGGGTTGGGGTGCCACAAAGACTGTGAATAAATTTCTTCACATTAGTAGGAAATCACCCTTGGATCATATATGCAATAAGTTTAAGCAAATAAATCAAACATGCAAAGCTTAATTCAACATGTATTTGCTCAATCAATACTCAAAATGACATACTTTTGAAGATCAATTACTTAGAATAAGGTGTTCAATAAATTTATCACATTTGTAGAAAATCTCACTTGGATCTTACATACAACTCAAAATTAGAACTTAATCATGCTCTTAAGGAAGAAGAATGGTGAGAATTTGCAAAAATTACCTCTTGAATGCACAAACTATGTGTTCTTGAAACTTGTTTGGAAGACGCTTTTAATTTGAGCTTAACTTCCTATCTTGTCTTGAAAAGATCTAAATTCTTCACTTAATTCTTGAAAATGGCAGCTTAGTTGAAGATGGGGATGAAGGTTTTTGAGAGAAAGAAAAGTTTAGAGAGAAGAATGAGCAAAATTAGCTAGAGAGAGAGAGAGAAAGTGCATCTTGCCAAATGAGAAATAAAAGACTCAAAAGTGGAGTCTCTCCCTTTTATATGTAGTATATAGTATACAAATCATAATTTAATATATGTAGATCACTTGTATAATGATATAATTTAAAATATAATATCATGTAATGACATTGAGAGTGGTAGCTTAGCTTATCTAATATGATATGAAAGAATTCATGATTACGATAATAAATTTGTCATTGGTGTAATTTATTGCACATCATATTAAATTCATATAAATTTAATCAAATTGGTATCACACAGGAATGTCCTCATAAGCCCATATCTAGACATGATACTAATAATGTTAGTAAGATTTTAATAACAAGTTAATATCTCATGCAACAAGAAGTTCTAAAACACAACTTACAGTAGAGCAATAGAGAATTCATAAAAATGATATGTGTAGGTCTGACTTCCTTGCAAAGGAGGAATAGTATTAGGAAGCTTTTCCATATGCCGCAACAATGTGAGATAAGAGAACTTGCCCTACGGGAAGCTCTCCAATCGCTCCTCCTGCTCCACTAAAGTCAAAATCCAGGGATCTACTTGGGTCTTTCTGTAACGCCCTTTTTTTGTGGTAAACTTTAACCAATGCATTACTTACGTATAAAATTCACTCTTTTAAGACAATAAAAATAAATAAATTCAAGAATTATTATAAATTATACATTTTTTAAATTCATGAAATATAACATTTTAAATTAAAACCTTTTTTGACCTTTGATCATCGACTTCCAACATCCACTGCTTACACTCCATGCCCTAAAATCCTTAAATTGAAAATATTTTAAACATAAAAGGGGTGAACGTACAAAAGACACTCAGTGGGGTTAATCTACAGGTAGGGGAGGAAAAAAAACATAAATACTTGTAATAAAATCATTTAATAACATCATTTTATTTACGGTTCTTAGCCGCCATGAAAATATGAAGCTTAACCGTCGTGAAAATATTTACGAATCTTAATAGTTGTGAAAATATTTACGGATCTTAACCGCCGTGTAAATAATTTACGGATCTTAATCGTCATGCAAACATTTCTTTATCATATAAACATGTATTCACATCAATCAATTTCATATTCAACTATAGCTTTAATAAACTCAGAATACCACTACACACATTTTCAACACAATCTAGTTTGGAGGTAAAAATCACATAGTCAATCGAGCACATATATAACATTATGTAATTTAAACACATAAAATTTATAGGAAGTACTTGATAAAAGATATTACTCCCACCTTTATCACGGTGTTTCAGAAAACTCCAAAGCACTAGTAGACTTATCTCAGTTCCCCTTTGTATACCCTACAAAGCATAAAAGCTCATCTTAGAAACTAATCGAGCTATTCGCAAAAGAAGTACATAGCAAAGGCTCAACAACGGTGAGAGAATGAGAGGAGAGAGAGAAAAGGTTTGTCGCCTCTTTCTACGACCGTACACGGCGGAGATGACGACCGAATCAAAATTCGAGCCCCTATTTGTGATGGGCTCGGCGAGTACTACACATGGGTAGTCCGATTACTTTATCGGAAAAACTTTACCAGCGGCAACGGAGAGATAGCAGCAGTGGCGGTGGTTGTGATTATATTTTTGGAAGAGAAAACTGAGGAGGAAATATGAGGGAGAAAGAGTAATGGTTGTTCTCTTTTTCTTTCCAACCTTGTCATTTATCCCTCTTAACATTCTTTTCTTCCTCTCAATTAATTGTCAAGTGTGTCTAACTTTAGTATAAGGTGTCCTAAAACCATTTAACCAAGGAAAGAGGAAAAGAAATGAGGTAAATTTTGGGGTGTTACACTTTCCAGCATCAACTCCGAATACAATATTAAGATCTTTGCAATCTTAATAGTATCGTTATTGTTCTGACTAAACTCTCCTTCAACAAATCATGAATGAAGAGTTGAAATAGTGATGCAAGTCCAACGGGTAAAAACTCTATGGTAAATTCCACCTTGTGGTGGATGATACACCCTCGATGGGTTGAAATCGGAGTCGTCAAATCGTAGCCCTATGACGATAGCAAACTCCCTCCTCAAAAATCGATATAGTAGATCTCCTATGCCAAACCATTTCTCAAGCACGTGTGAATTGGTCCTATGTCGTACCTCATGAGAAACGAGGATGTGCAAAAAAGCCTTGCACATCTATGGCTCAATCGCCTACAACAAAAAGTGGCCAAATGATGACGATAACATACGACGGTTACAATCTTTACTACACAATTTCATCTCCTCCTTTACATCATCTAATATACTCAATCGTGTATATCTATTAATATATGTCATCCGACCTTGATATTTAGGATGGATCCAAGGCCACTCCAACGACAATTATAATACATGAAAAAATGAATTTTCAATTTTCAATACTAATTTCAACAATTTTTGATGATAATTATATATTATATATAATTAAAATGCTTAATTAATTAATGTCATTACCTATCTAACAATCGTGTATTTGATAAAATTCATGACATTATAATTGTGCTTTGTGTCATCATGGTTGAAGAAATTAATTTGTTCTAATACAAAACTATCATTAAATAAATAATAAAAAAATTCATTTTAATATATGTTAATTATAATTTTTTGTATAATTAATGTTATTACCTTTTTCAAGTTAGGCATGATCACGTCTAACTCCAACTAGTTTCAAAGGTTAAAAAAAAACCTTTTGAAGTTAGGCGTGATCACGCATAACTCCAAATAGTCTTTTAGGTGAAAACAGACAAGAAAATTATTTGAATAAACATTTATAAAATCTCAAGTTCCATAATTTATAAACATTTATTTCTTGTATTTTATTCAATCATTTTTATTTATCATAATTTTATAAATCTTAATTTATTCCATAATTGCATAAAATCTTTATTTATAATTTATAATCTAAATTGTATATAATCGTTATTTTTAAAATATAAATTTAATTAATAAAAATGAAAATAAAAAATAAAAAAAAGGACCAAATAGTCAAAAATGAGAATTTCAGCATATTAATTGGGAAATTCGTATAAGCCTAAATTATGGGATGAAGGTCCAAACCAATAAACTAAATTTGTGTTAGCTAAAAAAAATTCAAAATTCGTGTAAGGCTATAATTTTTCGAATTTTGTGTAACGTTCAATGGTCAACAAATTCGTATAACCCATAGTTCTGAATTTCGTGTAACCTTATAATTATAATTTCGTGTAAGTCTACAATTTGTAATTTCGTGTAGGTCTATAGTTGGGGATTTCGTGTAAGCCTAAAATTAAAAATTCTAACCTAAATTGTGATCGTGTAAGCCTATGTTTCATATAGTTCTAAAATCGTGTACGGAGTATAACAATGCCCATATCCAAAAAGAAATTAACAAACACACATTGCACAAATTCAAGCCGTGTAACATTGAAAAACAATCACAAACATAAACGAAATTCATAAGCCCTATTCACAAACTAATAAATCAAAAGCCCCAAATTCATTTTCATGAGAAATACTAACCTCTTTTTGAGAAAACCCCAAATCATTTTTTGTGTATGTGTTGTGCAACTCCAACCGACAGTCTTTTCAATCGAAGTGAAAAAAAATTAAGGAGGAAGAAGGAAGGGACAACGGCTCGTCAAACGCTACACGAAATTGGGCAGAGACAAAAAGAGGGTGAAAAGTGAGATTTGCCCATTTTCAAAATCGTATACGAATTTCGACAGTCTTAATTACATTTTTGATTTGAATATATATTTAATTGTATTGAGTAATATGAAAGGGGTCAACTTTAAGAGAAGATGATGATTATTCGAAAAAATTAATAATTTAGAATATTTTTATTTCAAATTGAGTAGAATGAACATTATTAAAATAATTTTGGGACATTAATAATATAAATTATTTCAAAGTGGATAGTTTAGGGTGGAGATCGGACGGATCGAATCGGAAATAGGGTGTTTCGGAAAAATTCCAAAAAATTTCGGAAATGAAAAATCAATTCCAATTTCCATCCAAAAAATTTCGGAAATGTGAAATGCAATCCGACTTCGGAAATTTTCGAAATTTCGGAAATTTCGGAATTCCAAAATTTCGGAATTTTCGGAATTTTTTTCGGAAATTTTCGGAATTTTTTTCGAAATTTTCAGAAATTAAAATTTTTTCAAAATTAATTAATTGGTCTATTAGCTATATTACCTTTTCTAATATCCTAAAAAATAATACGACCTAAAATACTACAGTATAAACTATGGTATATAGTATATATTATAAAATAATACTGAAAAACTACAGTATAAACTATAGACTATAGCATATAGTATAAAATAAAACTATAGTATAAACTATATTATATACATATAGTATATAATATATTTATATATTATCATATAGTATAAAGTATGTAAAATATATTATATAGTATATAGTATTATAAAGTATATTATAATATGTATATTTATATTTACACATAGTATAAAGTATATAGTATTATAAAATATACTATACTATAATATGTATATTTATATTTACATATAGTAAATGTATATAAAATATATTATATTATATATTATCAAATCCCCTTCAACCCATAAATGCCTCAAACGCCTTCCTGGCTAAAACGGCTAAAAGGGTGAATATTAGGATTGTATAATACATCGTAGTACTTAAGCCTCAAACCTGAGTGTCTTAACCTTTCATTAGTATTCATGTTTTCATAAATTTAAAAACAAACAGACATGTTTAAAAGATCCAGCAGTATTTATCTAACACATAAATATCTAGCTTATCATTGATAGACCTTTCATAAATATATAAAATAAAAACTTAAAACTGAAATATAAATACTTACAGGGTCTAGAGATCACCAAGAACACAAAAGTTTTATATATTACAATATTACGAGTAGGAAAGATTAGAAAGAGAAACTAGAGAGAAGGGAGAGAGAATGGGCGAGTACTTATATTATATAATATAATTCAAACATTTTATACTATATACTATTTGCTATAGAAGAATACTATATACTATTATTTCGGAAATAAATCGGAAATCGGAATTTCTGAAAATTGAATTTCGGAAATATTTCGGATCGGATTTCGGAATTTCCAAAAATTTTCGAAAAAATCGGAATTCGGATTTTCGGATTTTGGATTTAAAATATTCGTTTCAAAATCGAAAAATTTCAGATCAAATTCAACGGATATCGAAAATTTCCGTTCTAATCTCCACCCCTAGGATAGTTTCATTGTTACCCTAAATAAAACCTGAAATTGACAGTGTGAATTCGTGGCCTTGACTTTTGACAGGCGTGATATATGAAATAAAAACAATCTCCCCAAAAACATCCAACCTCCATTGCTGCTGCTCCCAATCCCAATCCCTAGCCCCCACCACCCTCCCACACCTCCGGCGCCACCACTGCTCAATACCTGTAATTTGGTCTCCGCTCTCATGGGTGAGCAAACCCACACCCAAATTGAAACCCTACCTAAACCAGAATCCCACTCCCAAATCGAAATCCCCAACACCCAACCGGATTCTAAGCCCCAATCTTCCCCCCCCAATTCTGATTCCAATGCCCAGGTTTCTCATCCTCCATCCACCTCTTTAGCTGAGGCGTCCCATGCAATCCCCACTGAGATCTCCCTTAATCCTCAGAATCCCTCCAAAATTCCAATTCGACCTCAAAAAATCCGTAAACTCTCCAATAGCACCACCGTCGCCGATAAGCCCTCTACGCCTCAAGCCATTGTTAACGATTCCTCCGTCTCTGGTTCAGCTCTCACTCCCGCCTCCACCGCCCTTACTCCGGTAACGGCGTCTGCCATCCATACCGCCAAGAACCGGAGGCGCAGCTCCACCCAAGCTTCTAGAGTTCTGCCCCAAGTTATCAAACCCTTGTCCGCTGATGGAGAGATTGAATTAGCCATCCGCCACCTCCGAGCTGCTGATCCTTTACTGGGCCCACTGATTGACACCCTTCCACTGCCTCAATTTGAGTCCCATCAGCTTCCATTTCTTGCCCTCACTAGGAGCATTCTTTATCAGCAGCTTGCATACAAAGCTGGCACTTCGATATATACACGCTTTGTCTCGCTTTGCGGTGGAGAGGACTCCATCTGCCCTGATTCCGTCCTTGCCCTCTCTTCCCAACAGCTAAAGCAAATTGGGGTTTCTGGGCGCAAAGCCAGCTATTTGTACGACCTTGCAAATAAGTATAAATCTGGGATTCTATCGGATGATACGGTTGTGAAAATGGATGATCGATCATTGTTCACAATGCTATCCATGGTGAAGGGGATAGGTTCATGGTCGGTCCATATGTTCATGATATCTTCGCTGCATAGACCAGATGTTCTGCCAGTGAGTGATTTAGGGGTTAGGAAAGGAGTGCAGTTCTTGTACGGTTTGGAGGAGCTGCCTAGGCCTTCACAGATGGAACAATTGTGTGAGAAGTGGAAGCCTTATAGGTCAGTTGGGGCATGGTACATGTGGCGATTTGTTGAAGGGAAGGGAGCCCCAACTGCAGGTTCTGCAGTGCCTCTTGATGCTGGTATTGTACAACCGCTGCAGCAGATTGACCCACATCAAGATGGACATCAGCATCAGCTGCAGTTTGTGGAACCTGTTAATGGCATTGGCAACATGGGGTAATCAATATCTTTCCATTCAACTCTCATTCTGAAAGATTGGTGGAAATATATGCAGTATTTACATGAATGCATTGCCTTATCAGATATTTCCTTTTATATGGCTTTGATGGGTTCAAATAATTGTGCTGAATTGAAAGAACTTGAGGTGATTAGTTATGTTGAATTTTAAACTCTCTTTTCTTGTTTTCCCCCCAAAAATACATTTTCAAGTAGACATGGAATAAATTAAGCTAGAATTATATATCCTTTACTATTTACATATGTTGTTTATGTATTTCATTTGAGTTGTAGATTGTGATGCAGGATTGAATGTGTTTAGATTAGAACATGAAATGTAAAATTTCTGCTGCATGTGCACCTCCTCCTAAAAGATTGTGCAGTTTCTTCCCTACAGTTTTATCCATGGAGCTAGTTACTTGCCAAAAATTTCTCTCTCATTGTTATGTTAATGGGAGCAAAATCTTCCCCAAGTTGAGAGCAGAGAAACTTTAGTATATGATGAATCTCCATGTACTCTATTTGATAATCCTTCATCTACTAGCAGTTACGTAAACCATGAGGGAAGGATTTAGGATGTGAGAAAATTACCATTCCATCTCACTCAATCATTCAGATATCAGGATTTATCATAATGTGTAGAGGTATTAAATATTGTTCAAATCTCAAACTTGCGAGTTTGGCTCTAAAACACATAACAGAATTCAAAGTTCTGATTCATGATTTTGTGTTCAAGTTTTTTATGGGTCATTAATTGCTTGTGGAAAGTGGTTTTGACCGCTAGGCTATTGATGTGATGAATTATTTATTGTGATTTATTTTTTGAGAGATATTTCTATATTTCCTATTCTTCAATTTCTTTTTGGTAAATCTTTTTTTTTTTTTTTGGATAACTATAATGTATTATGGATTCTCATAGAATGCATTTTGGTTTATATTGCATGCTATTTGTACTGATGACCTAAGTAGCTGTTCTTTGAATTAATAGAAAGAAGTATGACTGCTGCCCTGTGTAGGTATGATATATTTGAGCGGCATATTTTGGCTAATAATTTGGGTTATTATGTCACCCAATGCTATTTTTGACAATTAAGTAACTGCTGACAAGGTCCATGTATAGCTTTGGTTTTTTTTGGAGAAAGTCAAGCTTAGTAGAAGATACCCCTGCTCTATTATGTTTTCATGTATGTGAGCATCTACAAAGTACAACTAAAGATTTTCTGGTAAAAACTAATTTAGATTTGAACACTAAGAGATTGTTTGTGTGCTTTTCTGGAGGAAAATATGCCGCCCAGTTGATCTTGATGTTGAGTATAGACTTTGCATACACAACCTGAAACATTTCTTGGTATTGATTCGAGTTCTATCCTGCTCAATTACATTCGACTTCTCTGTTGGTTTAGGCTCTCATATTAATTTATTTATTAGAAGTTCTTGACTGACTAATGATTAACTTAATAGTCTTGAACAAAACAGCTATGGCTTTGAAATTTTAAAGAACTTCTGCTTCAAATGGAACTTAGATGATCAAACTTTTTAAGGAGAAAGAAAAACAGAGTGTGTTAAACTCCACTGAGAGCTAGACTACTTGTAGCTACAGTTGAAGCAAAAATTATTGCTCTAGCACAATTGACTGTAGATTATATCTAACAGTTTAATGCTTCCTGGAAGTTTGATAACAACAGTTTTCCCGGCCTTGTGTTTTCAGATCTGAGTGGTGTTGAAAATGGTGTTACTTTACCTCTCATTTGTCTAGTTTGTTTGGAAGTGTTATCTTCTTCGTAGTATTGAGTGTCCCTGGACTTAACCTCTCGATGGATTATTGTTGTCATATATCAACTCTGCTCAAATACAAAGAATTATATACCCAATTGTAGGTTTAATACGTCAGCTCAGTTTGTCATTTCTTAATGGTGATCATCTAAAGACTCTTCCTAATTTAGGCATCTAAGATTAACTCCTATCTCATGCTGAGTAATGATGCATTACCTGTTTCAATCAATTCATTTGAGTTTTTTTCATTAGTGACATTAAAAGCTAGTGATAAGCGTGGATTAACAAAAGTCCATGCATATGTTGCCCTTGTATCACTGAGCTTTTCTTAAACTATTTTAATTGCTATCAAAAGGATTAGATACATCAGGTTATTATGCCAATGCTTTCCACTTGGCATGACAGTGGAAAGCCAAAATGGAAAAACTGGAGATTCCAAATTTTAAATCCATAGATTTTTGTATAGCTTTTGTCCTACTCTTGTAATTGCTTTGAAATTTTATAAACTGGTTGTTCTATGTCTAAACCTCCAAACAGGCACTGACATGTGCAATTTTTGGTTTGATTTCTTCTCATATTTGATATTGTTTTTGGAAAAAGTATTTTGGTTGGGAGATTGAATCATATGTAAGAATGATTGGGTGTGTTGTATGCAGATGTTTTCTTTGGATTAATGAAATGATGTTTACTTGGGATGAATGTGTGCAGATTTTCTTTAGGATGAATGATGATGTAGTTTAGGGGATTTTTATTTTTATTTATTTTTAAGTTCAAGATGCTTTGTCAATGTTGTTCTTCTATGGAAATTGGTGAGCCAAACACATTTTCCTCTCCAGATAAAGAAAAATGCTAGATTGAAAATATAACTAAATGTTCCACTGGTTTGTGCTGAAATGAAAAGGTGATAATCCGTATTTGGCTTGACTAAAAAGCAATAGGGAGAGCTGCTGTTTTATCAATTGGTTGAATAAAACTGTTGGGGTATGCAAAATGCTAAACCAACTTCCGATCTGTCATCTTTGTATGTCATTATGATATTATTCTTAAATGCATAAATAGGAGACTTTACAGAATGATAAGTGTAGATGGTGGGGGATTGCTATGTGTGGCATATTGGAGCTTTGTGAAAGTATAGGACAACTGTAATTTTGTTAATGTGAAGTGCTTGGTTGTGCATATTAAGGTTTTGTATGTTTAAGGTGTAGAGAGAGAATGACTCATCCAGTCATTACATAGCATCTGTGGATTAGTGGTTGTTGAAGGATCTGACTGGTTCAGTGAGTGCTGTTAGGGGATCAGCTTTACCTTTGAAAGAAGATGATGGAGCTAAAGAGTGACATCCATTTTATTATGAGAATGAGGAAGTAAATATTTAATTATTGACAATACATTTTGGGCTGACTAAAATAGCATCTCAAATTAAGAATGAATCAACTCCTGGATGATAGGAACACTCGCTTCCTTGCCTATTGTCAAATTGGACATTGCAGCAATACATTTTAGACCCCCTTAGAGATGAAAATTCACTCCTTGACTCAGCTACTCTTTTTACTTATTATTATTTTTTAAGTGATTCTGACGAATCTGCAACACTCTGCCGGTTCAAACTTTCAACTTCGAGACTCCAAATATAGCAGTTTGAACTCCTTGTTTTGCTGGTATAGACTTTTTAAGGTTGAGACTCAGTTGGACTCAGCTGACTTCCCTTTTGGTGAGTGACTCAATTTGATAACTCATTATGGTCTCAGCCAACTTCAATTTGCAGTCCACTGGTTGACTTCTGTATTGTAGTAGTCTTCAATACCCAGTTCCTTCTTTCTTGAGTTAGCTGCTACTGCTACTTTACAAAGCTTTCAAAATAAACCTTAAAAGTTTTCTAATTAAAATAGAAAGAAGTTGGGGTTTCTGTTCCTATGCTAAAATCCTAACACTATATACTGTATGGGAAGTGGCAATAAGAATTAGTTTATAATTGGATTCACCAACTTTGTCCAATTATGTTATTTGTACTTGCAACCTCAACTCCCTTGCTTTCTATTATAAGTTTGAGCATTCTTAGTTCTTTTTATGTCAGCTTCATTTTCTCTTTGCTGCTCCATAATCATCGCATCACGTTTCACCAAGTTATGCTGTGTGTATTCGGCTATAATTTATGCTCTTGCTCGCTTTTACTCTAGGGCATGCATTTGGAACCAATGACAAGCAAATTGATGCCATTCATACCAGTCTGCTGCTGACTTAATGATTGAGAAATTTGTTTGCTTCCTCTACCTGATCAGATCCAATTCATCGGACGAATTCCATCAATGGCTGGAGAAGAATTTCCCAAGAATCTTGGCACAGAATTGCAGCATTCGATCCCAGTGTTGATTGTGTAAGCTAGATCTTGTTGAGTTAGTTAAATCGTGATGATATATGCCCTACCAGTGTATAATAGACTTTTATTTAGAGTTGATGGAAGCTAGGAATTCTTGAGGGGTTGAATCAAGAACAAACATACCAGTCATCATTTTGATATGACAACCCAGTATCTATGATGAGCTTAGTGTTACTATTTCTTCAATTGTTGAGAAATCTTCAAATCTTTTTAGTATCGAAATGTACAAGAGGTGGTCTTTAGATTTGTGAGGGATGGTTCTTCCTTTTGTAATTGTACAACTTTATTGTCAAAACCGGACCGGTCAGGCCCTACCGATTCAATTGGGGATTGTCTGGAAGACGGGTTTCTTCGTAGAGAAACAAATCTAGGACGATGTCGAACATACTCTTCACTCTTCAGTTGTGGAATTCTCCAAAAATTCTAACATTTTTACCATTTCCCATTCCACTAATAATTATTGCTTTACTAGATTGACCCCATTGAAAGATATCTCTTCAGATTCGTTAATTCAAGATTCTTCAAACTGGAAGGTGCAGGTTTTGGTTTGCCCAGGTCAATTATGATCCAAGATTCTTCCATGACAGAATTGAGCAAAAAAAAAAGAAGAGAAAGACATTAACTTAAATTAATGTCCACACCTATTCTTTAACGGCAAAGTTTTGGGTAAAACTGTCTCATAAATCCCATGTTGTGAGATGGGTTGGGTCGGGTCGAACATAAGAAATTATGTAATATTTTTGCATGTATTACGTAATATTTTTCTATATATTAGATAATATTTTGTATTATAAGATGTGTTTTGAGTTGAGTTGGACCATACGAAAAATATATAATACTTTTATATGTACTTTTATGTATATGAGGTAATACTTTTGTTTTGAGTTCAGCCAGACTATAAGAAAATATGTAATACTTTTATGTGTATCATGTCATATTTTTGTATTATAGGATATATGACCTGAATTGGGTCGGGTCTTAAAAAACACGCAGATCCTAGGGTTTCCAGGTGTTCTTTTCTTCTCGTGCAACATGTAATACTTTTGTGTATATTATATACTCCCTCCGTCCCGGATTACTTTACACATCAAATTGGGCACAATTTTTAAGAAAAAGTGAATATTTACTTTTTGATTGAGGGTATAATGGTCAAATTTACTTTTTCTAATGGAGTGATTAGTTTAATATTAAATGGCATTGTGTGAGAAAAAGTAATGGCATTGTGTGTAAATAAGTGTGTATTGTGAGGGTAAAAATTATGATAAATTTTACCATTTTTGGGTGTGTAAAGTGTTTGGGGACAAACTAAAAAGGAAAGTGTGCAAAGTGTTAAGGGACGGAGGAAGTAATACTTTTCTATATATCATGTAATACTTTTATATTTTGCATATATACTAAATAATATAATACAAAATATTACCTGAAATATAGAAAATTATTATCTAATACAAACAAAAGTATTACTTAATTATTATATTCGACCCGACCAGACCCGTCTCACGAAATGAGATCCGTGAGACGGTCTCACACAAGACCTACTCGTCTTTAACTATCCACATCCATTCTTTAACTTAATATCCCAGGTTACTAAATACACCATCCAATAATTTTTATAAATCATCATAATTTAAATAGGACTGATTACGTGATCTAGACCACGTAATTTTTTTTAATTCTTTAATTACATGTTGGTAGACGACTCTCGAGCTCCCCAAACACGTCAGTAAAATTTTCCATAGATCGATTTACACAAATATCTTATGCCTATATTTGCTAATATTCAAGATTTAGTTAGAATCGTAAATTAAATAAAGTTAGTGATTTTCTCCACATTTTACCCGCTTTCCTTAAGATCAATAGCCCGATAAGCGCCAGAAATCTTTCTTTAGGAGATTTTTGAAACCCCTAAATATTATTATTATTATTATTATTATTATTATTATTATTATTATTTATTTTTATTTGCTTATGAGGACCGCTTGCTCCCATCTTTCCAAAAGCCCTTCTACTTGAAGTTAGAATTCAAAGAAAGCAAAAGCAAAAATCCATGCACAATTGCCCCACCGGGCCCAGCTCCACCACATGCATCATCGCCTCCTCTAACAAAACCGAATCAACTATTCAAGATTTAAATGTTCAAAGTTGTTCGCCCGCCCGATACTAGTCTAACGTTATTCTTACATTTGTTCTACATTGATTTTTCGACCAAAATTCATGCATGTATGTTTGTTCATCTAATTTTGGTCGAACTGAATCCAAGGTATTTGTTGGAATTTTGCTGCCAATGGAAAAGTCACTATAAAAAGATTTCCATTAAAACTTTTATGTAATTGGTATACGAATCTAGGATCCGTGCATCTAACCCGACCCAATCCAAGCACCGCTTCATGTGCGCGAACGCGCCTCCACACGTCTGGATGTGTGCGTTCAAACCCATCCAAATTCACTCTTGGTGTTATACATTTATGTTATGTTAAACATACATTTATATTATGTTAAACATATATAGTCATACCTTTAGGGCCTTTATATTAAACATACATTTATATAACGTTAAACATATCTTTATGTAACGTTAAACATACATTTATGTTATATTAAACATACTTTTATGATTTTATATTATGTTAAATATACCTTTATGGTTTTATGTTATGTTAAGCATATATTTATGTTATGTTAAACATACTTTTATATTATGTTAGTCATACTTTTTAATTATGTTAGTTGTACCTTTATGTATTATATAAAGATATGACTAATATTATTTAAAGGTATGCGTAATATTTACATAAAGGTATATATATATGTACAAATTAGGATTTTTTGTGCTGAAATTTTAGTTTTTTTGTCGAAATAAAGATTTTTTTACCAAAATTAGAGTTTTTTTTAAAGTTAAAATATTACATAATGTTTAACATAATATAAAAATATGACTAACACAACATAAAAGTCAGGATTAAAAAAAATGCACGGATTCAGGTTGGATTCGACCCGACCTTTATTATATGGATTTAAGATCCATACAACAGTTGCATACAAGTACAACTCAAAGATGTCAATTAGATTAAGAGATGTGAACCAAAAATTATCAATTTTCACAGAAGATTAAACTCAAAGATGTCAATTAGATTAAGAGATGTGAACCAAAAATTATCAATTTTCACAGAAGATTAAATAATAGTCGTTAAATACAATTAGGTGTCCTTTTTAAAATGGACACCTAGAAATCTATAAGTAGACCCTCCCTATTTCACAATTAACATATCGAATAAATATTAAATATACAACGATTATATATGGAAATGTATAGAATTTCCTATGAAATTCTATTTTGACCTTTAATTTCTTGCTCAAAGAGGATTGAAAGTACAATTTGGTTTGTCGTATCTTATGCTACAGTCACAAAGTGTGACTCATTATATCTTAAGGATGATTGTTGGAGATCGTGTATTAGAGCAGGACAATTTTGTCTTGTAGAAAAAATATCTAACTCTTATTTCAAATTTTTATTCCGCGGCTCATCAGTTTTTCATGTGATTAAAAACTACGTTTTTTTTTTCCAACAGTTATTCAATCAAAACTATATGTTTAATTTGCTATTCAAAAATAATTACCATACAATATGTATATTAAATACATCACAAATTAAATAGGATAGATGGTGAGTGTATTTACTAAAAGAAGTATATGTGAATAAACTTACCCTTTATAAGAGGAGATTTGGCATATGCATAATATCAGGACCCCCATAGTGCTGTGTTGTAGACCATCATTTTCACAATCTCTCCCCTCTTTCATTGATTGATCATTAAGCTTATAAGAACCCAAATTAACTTGGCAAAAGTGGGATGAGTTTGGAGCAACCAAGGTTATGTCCTGTCATATTTCACCACCCTATTTCCTAAAAAACACGTGGCTTTTAAGGTTTATGAAAATGTAAGGAAAGAAAATAACAAGTGTATATATAGTGGTGCTAAGATAAAAAGGAAAAGAAAAAAGTAGAAAGAAGGGGTTGCAGGCAGGCAATAATGAAGAAATGGACTTGACTTTGTTTTGTTTGTGATTGCTCAAAATTCTCAACTTATCACCTTTCAATATCATACACACACAACACAATTGACATACTGTAATTCTGAAAGTACACATGGACAAATTATTATTTTTTGTCCCATTGTTATAGGAATCCAACTATGTGAATTATTGAATTATTTTTAACTCAAACGCCCTAATTTGGTTGGATGATGCTTTTGATACATAAATGCATCCCTTCAACTTATAACTAACCTCTGAAATCATTTCACCTAATTTTTTTAAATTTATATAGATTGAGATTACCGGGTTAATCAAATGTCACAGATAAAATTGTTTTGTCCCATATTTGATTCGATCCAATCCGACCTGCTCCATTCGTTCATGACATGTATTACCCTTTTTTTTTTTTCCTTCTAAATTAATGGTGAACTTCTTCTCTTCTTCCTCTTCAATTTTTATCGAAGCATCTTAATGATTTCATCCATCAAATCACGAGTTAACATATCTTAATATAATATGTGGTTGATTTCAAATCTGAAAATTACATATATAATGACCTTGTTATTAGAGTGGTACTCTCATTTGAATACTTGAAGACCACTTCTTTTTCTGTGCTAGCTTCTGAGAGCTCGTCTTTACATGACCTATCCTCAAACATCATTTGCTTCTAGTGCCGGTGCTGCACTGACATCTTCTGTCCTTTACCAAACTAATTCATTATTATTTTATTGCTCCAATGCCATGCTTAACATAATTAAGAAAAAATTAGAAAAAGTTTGTTTTTGAGTTCAGGGATCGAATTTTCATCTTTAAAATAAAATTTGAGATGGATTATGTTTTGTCTTTAATATTCGGTCACTAATTCGTTTCTAGTCAGATGTTAAATAATAATAATTTTTTATGTGACTTTCCGTGATTATTCCATCTCTATTTCATCGCTATTTAGTGATAAATATCATCATCACTAAATTTTGTTTCTAATCCACAAATTCCTTGTAGGAATCATTTGAGATAATGATCTAGTTCTCAAGGACTATGTACTCATATTAATTCCTTATTATACCTTAGGGTTGACAATTAGATATATGAGAGGGAGCTTAACACCACAAAAAAAAAAAAAAGAAAGTCGTAATTATTGAAGAAAGCAAAAGGCAAAGTAGTTTAATCATGGATCCGTGAGTGGATTGTGAAGCTCTTTGCTATGACATTAGCCAAGTGAGACAACACATTCCAAATGTTGTGTTGATTGTTGAAGTAGAATTAATCAATGGAAAGGAGAGTGGAAGAAAGTGATAATATTGGGTTGCCAAATTCATCTTCCCCACAAAGCATTCAAGAATCAGCCATTAACATTAAGCTCCCTCTTGCTCCCATACTCCCCACTCCCCATGACACTCGAGCTTCTGCAATGGCTTCCACCAGCCGCAGAACCTCCATATTCAGCCCCACCGGAACCCTAGATCCTCCGCCGCCCCCGCAAGACCCCACCCCAGATCCAGATCCACCTCCACAGCCAATCAGATACAAAGAATGCCTCAAGAACCACGCTGCAAGCATCGGGGGCCATGTTCTAGATGGATGTGGAGAGTTCATGCCCAATGGAGACGAGGGCACACCGGAAGCCATGAGGTGCGCCGCATGTGATTGCCACCGCAACTTCCACCGCCAACAACTCAACGTCCACCGCCCCCCATTCCACGGCGGCGGAATGATGAGCTTCGGCGGGAACAGCGGCGGCGCCGAGTCGTCCAGCGACGGCGCGGTGCACCCGTCGAAGAAGCGGTTTCGGACAAAGTTCCGGCAAGATCAGAAGGATAGGATGCATGAATTTGCGTCGAAGCTGGGGTGGAGAATACAGAAACAGAACGAGGAAGAAGTGGATAATTTCTGCACTGAGGTTGGAGTGAAGAGACAGGTTTTCAAGGTCTGGATGCACAACAACAAACAGGCTATGAAGAAGAGATCACAAAGTTCTTGAGACTTCTTGTAATGCATAATATTAGTAACCATTTTAGGCCACTAGTATATATCGATCGTTATGTAATGAGAAAAAGGAAATACCTAATCGAACTCATAATTTCCAGTTAGCTCTAACTCTTTCTTATGTTCAAAGCTTCGTCCCACCATGATGGATATGTATGCTATTTTAGTCAATGTATTTGGTTTTTCAATAAATATATATATATGCCCCTAATGAGTGCAGCTTGTTATTACTTCACATAACAATAAAGCAAAAATATCAGCTTTCGTCTCATATCTTAGGCATGTTTTGTTAGGTCATTGCAGTACCTTTTAGGGCAGTGCAGATATGTTTTAATGCATCCAACTGTATATGGTCCTATTAGCACTTGAAACTTTTGTTTTTATTTGACAACTCTGCAACTACATCTATTGACTTTTACTGGAAATCTATTCTCCGAATTAAAATTTCTGTTTCTCTATTTCAATCAAAGGATAAGAGCTCTCAGTATCTTCATAAATGAACACTGAAATCCCCATAATTAATCAAAGAAACCAACACAAAAGTTGTTTACAGTTATTTTAGGGACTACTCAACTTAAGAGAGCTATTTTTTATTTATTTTGTAAGATAAAGCAGGAAAACTACATCTTATACGAAGCAATTGAAACATTTTTAGGAATAGCCTAATTTAAATTGGTTAGCCACAAAACAAATTAAGATGAATAGTAGTGAAAACCTAATTGTCCACATTCATGACTTGCAAAATTAATATTTAAAAGAAAGTGAATAAAATATTGTTATGATATCTTCAATAGTAAAGCAATTTCTTCTTTTTGTCTGGGTTTAGGTTTCTCAAACTTCTTTCTAATAATGAAAATTTATTTAGTTATTTGTTCGGGTACAACTAATTCATTCATATTAATTAACTTGCCAGTTTATTATAAGTAATGCTAAATATATTCATAGAATAATTAGATATCAATATACTATTATTATTTATTTCAAATATTCTCTAACTGAAAGGGAATGAAAGAAAAAGAAGGGTTTCTAATTCCACCAGGCCACATAAAACAACACATATAGCACACACACACACACATATTTATATGTGTGTACATGCAATATGTCATATTGTTCTAATTCACATACATATACACCTGTCATTAAGGTCCATCTCAAACTACAAAACAAATTGGATGAATACCATACCTCATTGTTCTAATCACATAGTAGTACACCTGTCTCCATCTCAAACTACAAAACAAATAAAACCAATAATACAACCAATGTAGGTCTCTACTGCACATTTTTATTACAATCACATATGAAGTTTAGACCTAATTAATAGAAGCCAAAAAAAAACAAAAAACACACCATTATATATCATATATGCAGTTTGCAAGGAGGATTGAATCACAGATTATATACTCCTTATTGATCAGCCCTACCTGCCCTCATTTGTGCTCCCACATCTCCTGTAGCTTGCGACGCTTTCTCTTTCGCGGCTTCATACATTTGCTTCGCCTCTTCGGACATGGAATCCTTAGCCGACGCATAAGTGTCTTGTACCCTTGCTTTGGCATCCTCGTACGCATCAAACACTTTCTCCCCAGCATCACTCGCCATTTTGAAGGCATCCGAGGCTTTGTCTCTCGTCGCTTCTCCTGCTCCGCCGGCCATGCTCTTTGCTTGATCCATTGCTTCATGTGCTTTGTCTTTTGCTGTCTCCATTGCTTCTCCTGTGTGCATTGAATTGTAGGCCTCATATGCTTTGTCTTTGGCCCCGCCTGCCACGTCCGAAGCCTTGTCCATGAATTGGCCTGCTTGATCCGAGGCTGATACATAGACATTTTGTGCCTTGTCCATGCCTACTTCGTTTACTTCCGATGCCATTCTTATTGCTTTGCCGGCTTTCTCCGAAGCATAGGTCTTGGCATTGCCTAGCTTCTCCGATGTAGTGTCCGCCATATCCGTTGCCTTCTCCGAGGCATACTTTGATGTCTCTGTGTATAAATTGGGGTAAGAAATGTATCAACTCACTTGTTGAAATAATATAGAAAATTTCAGTTTTTGTCTTTGTAAATCTTGTTCACTTTTTCCGTCAACAGGATGTAATGTCAATTTTAATTATTTGATTATCAATTTTGATCCGAATTTGCTCAAAATGCCAATTTCAAAGTCAACATGGTATAATGTCAATTTTAATTATCTGCTTAGCAAATTTGATCCAAATTTGCTCTAAATGTCTTATCTCAAAGTCAACAGAATGTAATGTCAATATTATTTTGCCTATCAATTGTGATCCGAATTGAACAATCAATTCCGTTGGTGGAAATCAAAATTCAAAGCAAAATCGGATTAAATTTATTTATAAAAAGACCACATTTGGAATAAGTATAATGAAAAGGTGGAAATAAATAAGTTACGAGACAAAAATTGCAATTTTCTGAATAATGTATTACCATATTAACCTTGTAAAAAGATACATAAAAGAGAAGGAAAAAAAAAAAGATTACCATAAGCAGCGTTGTTGATTGTGTCGGTGGACTTTGAAGCAGCATCTTTGGTTGTATCCACAAATTTCTGAGCCACATTCTTGGTCTTGTCTGAATCCAGTCCAAGTCCCCTAATTATACAACCATGCAAATATTAAAATTAACACCACTATTGGGATTCCATATTGCAAATAGTCATCACTAAAGCCCACTCTCCAAAATAACATCACCATTCAATTTAAATCAGCCAAAATTGCAAATTTTAATAATTTAAAACTGTGATAGCCTTGTTATTAAAGGACCAATCTTGCAATTTTCCCACATATTCAACCCAACTTCCATTATTTCCATTTACAAAACTTGCCTTCTACTCCACTATTTCTCATAAACAACTTGCTCTTATTGTTTCTTAAAAAAAAAAAAAAAAAAAAAAGAAAGAAAAAAGAAAAAAAATCATCAAAATAATGAACCTTGTAATAAAGAAGTAAAAAGAGAAAAGATTGAAGTAAAATAAAATGGGCCGGACTAGTACCCGGAGAATTTGCTCAAGGCCCAATCGGCCCAAGAATCGGCCCGGTCCTTGGCTTCATGCATGCCCTCAGAAGCCTGCTGTTGTGCTTCCTGGGCCCACATCTTGACGTCTTCCTCCGCCTCCGCCCCAGCCCGGCACCGGCCCGCCGCAGACAAACAAACCACCACAAACAAAGCCATCATCATCATCTTCCCCGCCATTGTTAACTTCTTGATTTCTTTCAACTGAATGCAAATAGGATGAGATTAAATGGGAAGTTGAAGATATATACGACAGTTGAGGCGGTTGGGCTCACACGTGGCGGGTTGCATGTACGATGATTCCTGGGGCTTCGCCACGTGGATGTACCGTTGTGTGGGGTCCATTTTCTTGCAAAAGTGCGGGGTTTCCTCTTTGCCAGATGCTATTAAATTTTCAATTTTTTAACACTCAATCACCTTTCTCTATATCTTATCAGTAAAAGGATAAGATTCTTGTGTTTGGATTTCTTTTTCACCATTGATCTAACATTCTACATTTTAGATTAAATTATTAATTTACTTCTTTTGTTGGGTCCAACAAACATTATTATAATTTCATATATAGTGGTGGTTATTATTTGTAAATTGTATTGTTCAAATATTTAAATTTAAAAAGTTTTTTTTTTTTTTTTCAAGTAACCCTGGTTGTTGTACACATCTGAAATTTATAACTTTTCATAATAAGAAATGTTAGTGCAGTTGTTATCCTTGATCGACAAGATAGCAAATACAGTGCAGTATATATATACAATGATAATATAACATAAGCAGCATGATAGGATACACAAAGAAAGGTACTATAGGCAACAAACAACTGAACAAGTAAATAAGATTTAAATACATGGCAAAAATGAATATTATCCATGGGTCATGGTCTAGTGCAGGGACGGACCTATTTCAAGGCCCAGGGTGCCCTTGCCCCCCAACATTTTTAAATTTTTTGTTATATATATATATATATTTTTAATAAGAATTTTTATTTTTATTAAGGAAGTGGCCTTCTTTAGAAGTATCTTAAAATTAAATAAAACCCACTTTTTCTCAATCTCCAAATTAAAATAATAACTTAATTAAGAGAGGGATCCACCAAGGAGCAAGAAGCATATGCAGTCTACAGATATCACTCATCAATACATGTAATTTGTAAGCTTCTTCTTTTTTTGTTTGGACAATAAGTTTTTTATTCATTTTATTATGTGTATTTTTTTGACATTTTGACTTGTGAGGGTGGATGATATCAGGGATGGACCTATTCCAAGGCCCAGGGCGGCCTTGCCCCCAACATTTTTAAATTTTTTATTATATATATATTTTTAGTAAGAATTTTTATTTTTATTAAGGAAGTGGCCTTTCTTAGAAGCTTTTTAAAATTAAATAAAACTCACTTTTCCTCAATCCCCAAATTAAAACAATAACCTAATTAAGAGAGGGATCCACCAAGCAAGGATGAAAATATCGCGATATATTGCGGATACGAATATTGCGATATGGATATTAGGAGATAATGTTTTTTTCTTGGGTATCGCAGATATATCGTGGATATATCGCGAAGTATCGATATTGCTATCGATATCAGTTCAGTGTAAAACGAAATTGGATAGAAATTTGAAAATATCGCAGATATATAGCGAAATATCGCAACAACATAAAAAATCGCAATGTTTGATGAAAAAAAGTTGATTTTGTCATTATTTTCCTAATTTGAAGTATTTATTTTTGTCCCATTGTTGAGGAAATATATTGAACAACTTTCAGTCAGTTTTGATTCAATGAATATGAGTAACAATGATCATAGTGATATGTCTCAAAATTCATATGTTCGTGACATTTATGAAAGTTCACAATTTGGTTGGACTGCTCGAGATGTTTTGATTACCCACATCTTCAAATGTCCTATGAAGACCAAAATGAATATCAACAATATGATTGGATTAATATACACTATCCAATTCATGGTAAAACAGTTGGATGAGATAAAACAATTTATGAATGACATATGTATAACTATATTAATAAGTATTCTAATGTGATGAGTTGGTATCAGTACTGTTTGGATCAAGATGATATTCCATTTATTATGTTTGAACCTCATAGATGTGATGTAATTTTAATAATTTTGTTTTGTATTATATAATATATAGTTAGTTTTCATTCGAAATGCAATGTTTATTATCTATATGTTAGTTTTAAATACATTATTTTAATTTGATTTTGAGTGGAATATATGTGTAATGATGTGTAAAAATAATTTCTAAAATTTTATATTAAATTTCCAAAATTTTAATTAGATTTCCGTTGTTTTTTCAAATTTTTTGCGATATCGATATATCCGTAAAATTAAAGTTGCGATACGACATGCGATATCAATATTTTCATCCTTGCCACCAAGGAGCAAGGACCAAGTATATGCACATATTACAAAAGTATTACAAATTATATAGAAAATATTATATAATATATACAACAATATTACATATTATATGAAAGAAAATAACACCTAAACAACTAAGATCAGCGTGTTTTTTTAACAACCCTATCCGACCCAATTTGGATCATGTATCCTATAGTAAAAAATATTATCTGATATACAGAAAAATATTATCTCATACATATAAAAATACTATCTATTTTTTTTATAGTTCTACTCAACTCAACTCAAAATAAAAGTATTACCTAATATATAAAAAATTGTTACCTAATACATATAAAAGTATTAGATATATTCTTATAATCCAACTCAATTCAAAATCATCTTATATTACAAAGTATTACTTAATATAAAAAAAATTATTACTTAATACACATAAAAATATTATATAATTTTTATATTCAACTCAATACGACCCATCTCGCGAGTCTCATAATTTTTTTATATTCAACCCGATGCTATTTTAAAAAATAGAATCCGTGAGATCTCACCCAAAACTGCCCAAGATAGAATAGCAATATATTATTAGCCCAACCTGTATTGCATCTTTCTACAGAAAGAGAGCCGCCTTCTTCCAGCAATAGTTGACTCTGCCATATATATTCCTTCCCAATATCCTTCAATCCATAATCTCTCTCTCTCTCTCTCTCTCATCCAATCACGTGTTGAATGGCTGAGACTGCAGTGTCGTTTCTACTGGAACAACTCTCAACATGGATCAGGCAAGAGGTACAACTGCTCGGAAGCCTTGGTGATGAATCGGAGTTCATACTCCAAGAGATGGGTCAGATGAGGGCTTTCTTAAGGGTTGCTGATGAGAAGCAAGAAGTCGATCCTCAGCTCAGAGAATGGGTCGATCAAGTTCGAGACATCGCTTTCGATGCCGAAGACGTGATCGACAATTTCATGTTCCGATTCGCTAATCGATCCACAGGTACTGTATTTTTTGCCTGTTTCAAGCAGATCTACACCTCTGTGAAGAACCTGAAAGCTCGGCATAAACTCGCCTCAGATATGCGATCTATTCAGTCTCGAGTAAAACGCGTTTCTGAAGGCCAGCAGAGATATAAAGGCGTTTATGGCGATGAGAGTGAGGAATCGTGTGATCGGACATGGCATGATGGTCGAGGGGACGCGTTGTTGTTGGAAGAAGCAGAAGTTGTGGGTATTGAAAAGCCTAGAAAACAATTTGATGAATGGCTTTCTTACTGTGATGGGCTTGACCTTAAAGTGATTTCAGTTGTGGGCATTGGAGGGTTGGGTAAGACAACCTTGGTGAAAAGGGTTTTTGATGATGCAGGTGTGAAGATGCGTTTTAGTACTCATTTATGGATCAATGTATCAAACTCATTCGATCTCCAAGAGCTTTTGAGGACCATAATTACAAGGCTCGTTGCTGAAATCAAGCAGCCGCCACCTGAGGGAATGGACGCCATGGATGCTGATGAGATGAAGGAATTTGTATACAAGTTTCTCCAGCACAGAAATTACATCATTGTCCTTGATGATATCTGGAGCATCAATGCTTGGGAAGCCATCAGATATGCATTTCCAAGAAGTGGGACTTGTGGATTCATCATCATTACGACACGGTTTCAGAGCGTAGCTCATGCTGCCAGTGTTCAGACTAATGGGCATGTCTACAATCTGGAGCCATTGAATGAGCAAGATTCGAAGACATTGTTTTGCAGAAAGGCGTTTGTTGGGCGCTCGTGTCCGAATTATTTGGAGGAGATTGCTGACATTGTGTTGAAGAGATGTGAAGGTTTGCCTCTAGCCATTGTGGTCATCGGCAGCCTGTTAGCTACCAAGAACAACGATATTCATGAATGGGAGAAGTTCCATAGGAGGCTTGGTGATGAATTACAAGGGGACCATCTAAGGAGAATAAAAAAGTTACTCTCTCTTAGTTACTATGACCTACCTTACCATTTGAAGTCTTGTTTCTTGTACTTTTGCGTTTTTCCAGGGGATCATAGTGTTTATCAAAGTAGGCTGATTCGTCTCTGGATATCTGAAGGATTCATAGCTCCAAATGGAGGGAAAACAAAGGAAGAAATTGCAGAGGATTATGTCAAAGAGCTTGCTGATAGAAGCCTAATCCAAGTAGCAGAGCCGGAAAATTATGATAGGCCATTAGCTATACGAGTTCATGACCTCATTCATGCAATGGTTGTATCCAAATCGAAAGAACAAAGCTTTGTGACGATAGCAAAGGATGGATCAGACACACAGTGGCCATCAACTAAGATCCGACGCCTAGCAATTCATGGTCCCATTGATGATATCAAAGGTTGTCATAATCTCCGGTCTCTGCTAGTATTGGACAATGCTCATCCACCATTTTTGTCTAATCTGCTAGCTACTTGTAGGCTTCTAAAAGTGTTGGAAGTCAGAGGTTTGTTGTTAGAGAAGATCCCAGACGAAGTTTTCAAACTATATCATCTCAAGTACCTTGGCCTAAAGGGTACCAAGGTGAAATCCATTTCAAGAATGATTGGAAAGCTTGCAAATCTTGAGACATTAGATCTTAGAGACACAAGGGTGACAGAATTGCCAGTGGAAGTTCTAGAACTCAGACAACTTCGACATCTCATGGTTTATTGTTACATAAGGGACAGGGCTTTCCGGCCCTTTCTCAATTTCCAAAGCTTTAGAGCTCCATACATGATAGGGTGCTTTTCATACCTTCAGACTCTTTCAGACATTGATGCAGATGACACTAGAATCGTGAAGGAGATAGGTAAGCTAACACAGCTAAGGGAACTCGGGATTATGAAGCTGAGGAAAGAAGATGGAAATGAACTATGCATCTCGTTGGCAAAGCTTACAAGCCTTGAATCACTGCATATTGCATCAAATCACGTAGATGAAGTATTGGATTTGGTGGAGTCGTTCAATCCAACGCCTCCAATTAGATCACTGGAACTGAGAGGGCATTTAATGAAGGTGCCACAGTGGATACCTTCTCTTCATGGCCTAACAAGGATGCATTTGAGATGGAGCAGGATCAATGAGGATGATGATCCTCTTGAACCCATTCAGCATTTGCCTAATCTGAAGTATCTTGAACTCTCTCATGCCTACCAAGGCAAGAGGTTGTGGTTCAAAGCTTCGGGTTTTCAAAGGCTGAAGAAGTTATGGATTGTAAAATTAGAGGGATTGGAAGGGGTGGAGGTGGAGAAGGGTTCCATGCCTTGTCTCCAAGAGTTTTATATGTGGGGCTGCAAAAGGGTGGAGGAGGTGCCATCAGGGATGGAGTATTTGATCAATCTCAAATACGTTGATTTTTCAGATATGGGTGAAGAATTCGTGATGAAGATTGGAAATGAAAAAGAAGAACAAGGGGATAAGTGGAAGTTGGGACACATAGCTAGAGTTGAGATTTATTCTTTAGCTGATGATAGTGAGTGGAAAAGAAGACTCTTGTAGAGATACATTAAACTTTGATATCATACTTTGGTGTTGATTTCATGTATGTTAAATTGTTATGCCTTTGATCAGGAATCCTCAAAATGTTAGCAGCACTTACCTAAATTTGGTGGTGTTTGTGTTTTTGTTGGAGTGGGGAACACTCAAATAATTCTTACAAGAGAAGGAAAATCACTAGTCACAGTTATAATGTCCTAAATGCATATAACAACTCTGAAGTAAGTCTCTTAAATGATATTTGAATGTTTTTGTGAATGAAGGGTTGTAGGTGAGATGAGACAATTCGTGAGTTGTTCCTAATCGACTTTGAAAAAAATTGAATTGGACTCAAAGATAATTGTGTGAAGCACAAGCTCAAGCTACTTGAGCGGCTCTCAATCTCGAACTCAAGCACATTAACACTCAACCCAGAACGCAAGCACATTAACACTCAACCCGGAAGGCTTGCAAGCCTAATCGAGACTATATTAAATTTACTATTGTACCCTTAATAATATATTTATTTACAAATATAATTTTAAATTGTTCATTTTTTTAAGTTTGTTTTTAGGAATTAAGGTTATTTAATAAATATTAGAGTCAAGCTCAAGTTAATCGAGTTATTCCTCGAGCTTGGCAGACTGTAGCCTTAGCAGGTAAACACATTGACGGGGCCTTCGGCCACTTTAAATAAAACTTTTGTTTAAAATCTACATTATCTTGATTTTAGAGATGCAAGATCATTGATAATTATTTCGTAAATAACAGGCATCAGAGAAATACAGAATCAATTAACTAAAATATGCAACATAAAAATTATTAAAATTAACAGAGGTCAATGATGTACATGCGATGACTCGTTTAGTGAAAAAAAAACTCGTAGAATCATAATGCCATACAAGTAAAATCGCAATTTTGAGAACCTTATTAGTACACAGTAAAAAGTATGTAAGAACTAAAAAAATCATACTATTACCAATGCACTCTTCAAAGAATAACTCATCCAAAACCAGGGTAATTAATCTAACCCAACATATCTGATAAATGGAATACATACCAAATAGCCTTCTCAGGCGTCGGCTGCAAGTCTTAACCGCTGGTCATGCTCTGCGACTTTGTAGTCGACGATTTCCTTGAATAGATTTGAGTCCAGAACACAGTCGGGCCTTCCATAAACGGCTGCCTGGACGCTTGCCATCAGTTTTGCAATCTCCCGGCCCGAGAAGCCTTCTGTCTTTCTGGCAGCTTCTCGTAGAACTTCATCAGAGAGATCTTTTACGGTTATTTTTTGTGATTGCTTCTTAATGAAGAATCTCCCCCATTTTGACTCACCATCGCCTTGACCACAGAGATACTTAGTCAAGTAGAGCTTCAACAGTTTGAAGCGCTCGTCTTCCTGAGGAAGTGGGAACTCAAGAACTTCATCAATGCGATCGGTGACAGCACTATCAAGATCCCCTGGCCTGTTCGTGGCAAGAACAAGAACGATATCTCTGGATTGGTCTCCAGTTCGGAATAGCAAGGCATTCAAAGCACTTCTCTGAGCTTCACTCATGTGAGTGCTATTACGCCTACAATGAAGGAAAATTGAAGAATATTACATTGGATCCAAAAGAGAGTAAAATAGTTTTGTTTTAAATGGTAGAACAGGCTTTCAACATTCGGGCCTTAGAATAGCAAGCCATCTGGTTATTGGGAGGTCTATGACAATGTTGCAAGAAGTAGCATGTACAAACAACAAATACTTACTCGCACAGGAAAGCATCAGCCTCGTCTATAAACAGGAGTAGACCTTTCTTTGACTTTTTGGACCAATCAAATATCTCATGTATTTTGGTAACAGCTTGGGGACCCAGTGGTGCAACATCTCCTCCAGTCATCATGGCATAATCTAAACCCTACAAGAATAAATTTCGATTCTTCTATTAGAAGTAACAATAGAGGATAGAGTAAGCTACTACAACAAACACTTGGAAATCAGAGATAAAACAATCACTAGAAAAAATACCAAACACGGGTAATATATGTGTAAAGAAAGTAAGAAGGAAAAAAGAACATCTAAAAAAGGAATAGCAATCATTTACTCTCTTTCTCCTAATGTAAGGAATAAAGAGATGGGTTGAGATACCAGTGATCGCAAGGAATGAGTTTTTACATGCAGGATTTTACTGGTTTGTAATAAAATAACTTCTCATAATATATTGAGGATGACAATATTCAACCATTATCCAAATACTAAAGAAAATGTCTTTACCGATTTTCTAGCTATTTCCCTTGCAACCATAGTTTTTCCAGTACCAGGAGGCCCATAAAACAGCATGTTCCTGAAAGGTGCCTGATGGGTTTTGGTGTTTGATGTAGCCCGAGCAAGATGCTCTATTCTTTTTTGCAGTGAAGGATGCAGGACAATGTCCCCGAGAGCAGATTTACTTTGAGCAGGTGCTGCCGCCCTAGTCGCAGTACTATAGCCGAGCACCTTATTGGCTACTTTAGAACCTGCTCCAGACCATGGAAATTTTGCCATAGATGATTCTCTAATCAGAGAAGGCTGACCAAGAATCCTATTGATATACCCCCACATAACTCGTGCACCTTCCCTGTGAGCACAAAAAGCATGAGGCAATGTGTCACTTCTTCAGAAGAAGTATTAGGAGGTTTTGTGTCACTTTTTCCTCTAATCACAGCCAATATTGTAATATACATACTTCGGACATGATTTAAGACAAAAGACTTAAAGATTTTGAAAAATGAAAGATATGCTACAAACATGGAACTGGTGGCAGAGAAACAAGATTTCATTTATCGGAATATGAAATAGTCCATAGAAATCTCACACAAAATATGAATAAGGTCATTAGAAACTTAATGTGAATTATGGAATAATGCAAACACATGCACCCACACTTCAAACATTTCAAGCATAATCAACCAGTTAAAGAAACCACTTATGTTTATAGGCCAATACAAGATAAGGAACAGCAAAACACAGACCTAGTGGTATAAACTCCAGCAGCCAGTGCAGTAGCTCCTCCAACAGTCATCACCAACTTACTTCTGTCAGTCAATAAAACCCGAACGCCCCCTGCATAACCAAAAAAATAAAAAAGATAAAAGGTTGATAAAAAAAAGAATCATCACATCCTTCGCCACAATTGACAAGATAACCACGAGTTTGGCAGCAAGCATCCAAACAATATTGGTCACGAAACTCATGGGGTCTCCATATTACAAAACAATAGTTCAAGCAGTATCCCTAGCATGCTTAATGGTATCCTAGACTCCTAATGACCTAATGGAGGATTCATCCATTCACCATCAAGATCATTCGTGTTACTTGGCCGCTACAGGCTAAGATTCATAAGCCATATGTTAAAGAAGAAAAGTATTTACAATATAATATTGTGTCTGTCTCCACAAAAAAAGAGAATCCACAAGAAATGTAAAGTCTGCCTGTCATGGTAGTTCATCAACATTAACCAATGATTAGTTCAACTATCCAGTAAATAAACCTCCTTGTGGTATTAGACATTTCTCCATCAAACAACAAGGATAGTATGATATGTAATAGAAAATTACTTCCGCTGGATGAACATATTTTTACACTTTCAGTACTTCCAGCTCAAGCATTCAGATTGAAAGCTTACTTAGCTTAAACCAGTATAGACTTTCTTCTCCGACTCTTCATGGAAGACTTTTGGTTGCTAGGCTTACTGGTATGAACTGGTCTAATCCTCACCAAAGGAGGAGAAAAATACGTAGTAAAGCATCTCCCCAAAATACATAGTATCAACTACTCAAACAACAATTAATATAATTAAAATCGAGAATTTATATATATATTAAAATTATATAATAACGAAAAAAATTGATTTATCTGAATTAATGATACTAAAAAATTACGAAATTATTTTATTAAATAAATACTCTCAAAATCAAAATAATTAATTTGTATTCCAAAAGTTTTTATAGAATGAATATAAATAGAAATATGTATTTATTTGATGTAAAATATGAATAAAAATAGTAAGTGGAATGTGGGTCACAATAAAGTGGGTTATAACCAAGTGAATGAATGTGAGTGTTAATGAGGATAGGTTAAAGTTAGTGACATGATAAGGTCGAGGTGGGGTGAAGGAGAGAGAGGTGCATGCCCTGACCAAACTGCAAAAAGCAGACCCTTAGGTAAAAACATACCTTCAATATGACTGAAAGTTGTATTTATTGCTGCAAGCCACTTGTCTCTTTCACCATTTATCTTCTCCAAAAGCATCCTCCTGTTATGGTCTTCAGTCAATTTTGCTTCATGAGCCCGTCCTTCAGCTTCGGCCATAGCCTTCACTCTAATTGTTTCCCGTTCTATCTCAGCTCTCTCTTTCTCCGTCTGTCGCTGCTGAGCTTGTATCTGTTCTTCGGTTGCTCGTCTTGCCTGTTCTTTTCTTATGGATGACTCCTCTTGCATTTGAACCAGTTCAGCATTATGGCGCCTCTGCGCTTCATGGTCAGTCTGAAATTATGGCAGATAATAAATTAAATTGAGCATTTAATACTGCCAGAACTCCTGTTACCAGTTACCGCGAGGTTACATTTGTGGGTTCAAAAGTAGGAGATTAAAGGCCACGGATAGAGGCATACAGGTGCAAGTCAGTTATCTGACATAAAATACTTAACAATTAAATAGATTTCATCCCATTCTACTTATCAGATTAAAATGAATCACTGAATTAAAAAGAGATTGCTCAAACCTGCATTCTTTTACGAGCCAATTCATCTTCATATCTCATCATTTGTGCCTTAGCCTGAGCTTGCTGCTGATATAAATTCCTCTGGTCTTCTGCCCACTTTTGCTGCTTTTCCTGCACATCCAAGTTGTCATTTACATTTTAACTAGACTGACTAAGTAATAGACAACAAAATCAGCTCCAGATTAGGTAAATTGAGTTAGCTTTCAACAAGCTTCATGACCAAAAGCCAGTCGATATGCTGGTTAATCATGCAGACAAGTTTCAAGCTGGATCTGATGCCTCACATTTCTATATGAGTAAGTTAAAAGGAGACCTTTCAACCATCAGCAGTCATATATGGGTGATTAGAATCTAACTATGCACAAGCAACTTTTAGATTAGTATCTTGAAAACAGCATGCATTAGGCTACATAAATCAAATCATCGACACTAATATCAGCTGCACTGTCTAGGAAAATTTTAAGAAATGTAAATGCAGATGTCAATAACACATCCATACGGTGGGACTGACCCATGACTACGCTGCGGAAGACAATAATAAATGCAGTAATGACATATTTATTTTGGTGAGTAGAACTGAATAACACAGGAACTAAATACTGCAACACCACCAAACTAACCCTTTATTCTACTATGTGGGTCGGCTAGATGGATCATATCTCACAATGTTCGGTCAACAAAGAATGTAAAAAATTTCAAATACCTAAACAACTAAATTCTCTCAAATTCCCGTAGTTATTATTCATAGAAAATATCACCAAATTGCAATTTCAAGTTCATAAACTTATTGAAATTACTGTGTATAAAGAAAGAAGCTCTCCATCTCAAACCCAAAATTGTGAGAAGAAATATATTTAGCATAACTACATGAAATTGATTCAATGAATGAAAAAGGAACAATATTGAATCAATTTAACAATAAATTACCACTTACAATATCAGCATGAGCTTGAATAGCCTCAAAATTTGCCTTCTCAGCGTCCAACTCAGCCAATCGAGTCCGCTCCTGCTTTCTCATCACCTCGAAAACCTTCACCAAAGATCAAATATAAAAATTGTCAAAGTAAGTCAACATCCCACCAAAAAAAGATAGCCCATAAATTACAAACCTGTTTGGCATGAGGAGAGTTATTAATTTCTCTAAGCGCCTTGGCGCCCCTCTCCAACGATTCCGGGTCAAAGGCCCCTTTAGAGACTTCGACGACGGGTTGAGTATCCGGACCCGGGCTGTCCCCCGGCGGAGCCTCTGGTGGAGTCGACGGAGAAGAAGGTTCAGAAGAGGAGAATGGAGAGAACCGGAATGGCGAGTCTGCATATGCGCGGTTGCTGGCTGCGGAATACGACGCCGCCGCGGCAGCCGCCGCTACCAGTGAAGAGAGACGCGAAGCCGCCATTGCAGAACTAATTAATACCAAATCGAAGTAGCAAATTAATTAAATTGAAGTGTGAAATTACAAGACTGGCATTGAGACGAAGAGGTGAATTGGGGAAGGGTTTAAGGGAGTGGCGCCATGGAAATGATTTCTTAAACCCTTTTCGTGTTTTGGGGTATTAGGGCATAAAACACGTAAGTGAAGACGGGGTTATATTGGTAATTGGACTGAGTTTTAACAAATGTGAGGGTGGTGCTATTACTAAAGTTTCTTGCCCAAGGAGTTAAAACTCGCAAATAATTTCAACGTCATTCCAAGGGATTTAAATTTTTGAACAAATTTTATCTTTTTAACTCAAATGACAATAAGTTATCAAGAGGGTTTTAAAGATAAAAAATTATTAATTTGAACTTAAAATATAAAATTATAGCTAAAGATTCATAAAATTAAAATTTTAATCGACACTTGCAACTGTCAATATTGGTCGGTTGGGTAGAATGACCCACAACCCACCATCTATCACTAGTATTACATAAATGTATTCGTTCGATTTATTGTATATGGTGTAAAGATATGAACCTCATAATGTAAAAGTATTACTCCATTTACTTAAAAATGTTACTTAAATAATTAATATTAATAGAAAAATTATTTTATCAAAATAAAATCATGTATTTATAAGAGAAAAAGTAAAATAGATTTTTATACATATAGTATAGGTCCCATATGATGTACAGGAAGATTAGAATAAATTATATGTTTCGATTTATATTATGTATTGTTGATATTATATATATTGTATATAATATATATTTTGTTTAAAAACGTACGAAATATAATATGTATGACCAATATACATTAAATTTATATTCTTAAAATAATGGAATATGAGGTACGCATAATAATATATTTCTTTCGTTGAAGAAGCTAAAACATTATAAAAATTGAAAATACAACCTACAACTATATGATAAATTTATTTATTTTCAAATAATATATCCACAGTTATTTAATAACACATGAAAATAAATCTAAATAAATCAAACAATTGAAATTAAATCTAAATAAGAAGACACAATATATCAAAATCATTCAAAAACCTAAAACTTATTTAATAAAACCGAACATCTAGAATCTAAAATTACTTAAACAAACTAAAATAAAATTCAAAATATAATCTAGGAATTATAAAATAAATCATAAAATTATTTTAACAAAGCTAATAATTATGTAAACAAGTAGACAAAATTGCAGCTTATATCTTGATAATATTATATTAATTAAAAAAAAACAACAATTTGTTACATTAAATTAACTACTTTAAATTTTTCATCTCTCATAAAGTTGATATATATATATATATATATATATATATAGAAAATCAATGAAATCAAATATATAAAATATTTAAGCTCATTCCAAATAAGTAAATTAAACGAACAATTTCTAAAAGATATTAAAAATGTTAAACTTTATATATCAATTGTTGAGAATCTATGAAACATATAGTGATCACGATTCATATATATATATATATATATATATATATATATATATATATATATATATATATATATATATATATATATATATATATATATATTATAAAAGTTTAGGTGCCTCCCTCCCGCTGTGAAATCTGGCGTTTTTAGAGCATCTACATTCGTCATCTGTCTCTTAATATAACCAACTTTATATTATAAACTATTTAGCATTGTTTTATGTTTATTCATATTGTGTAAAAAAAAATTGAAATAAACATTTCTTTTTTTCTTTTTGTATAGGCCACGAACCTTTTCTTATATTAATATTAAAGAAACCAACTTTTATGTTAGTCATTTTTTCTTTTGTTTATATTTTCTATAAAATTTTAAATAAAAATAAATTAAAAGTATATAAAGGACCTAATATGTAGGTATTTTAATAAATTTAAGTTATTTTTAGGAATTTATATTTTATACTAATTTAATTTTTATTTGTTTATATGTTGGTTAGTAATTAATACATAAAAAGAAACATATATTTTTAATCAAGAACAAAACAACAACACATATTTGAAATTAACAATATAAAAAAAATGCAATATAAAAAACACAAATAACCATAGAAATTTTTTAATATAAAAGGTGCACGAACAAACTCATTCATTAAATATTATGTAAAGATAATAAAAACAACAAATATAAAAAAGGTTATGAAACCATTTGAGAGATCTACTAAAAAGATCGTTTGAAGGCAAACCTCGAAGCATATTGGAGGCCTTCCAACCACAAAATAGGACTTACTCAACATTTTCTAAAACAATAAATTACATAATACAACAGTTAAAAGAAAATGTCCGAAACCAGTCATCTTTTAATTTGATAATTTTTGGACAAAAAATAAATCAATTAAGAAATATTCTCTAGACCATCTACATAAGTCAGACCAATAACGCAACAGGTAAGCAACCTTAACAATAAAGACTATCATCTAAAATTAGGCAAATCATGCCCGTGTAACGTACTAGTCCAAATCAAAATCACGTATAAATAAAGAGTGAGATTTTTGAAGATCAAAATTCGTGTAACGATATCAATAAATTAAAAATTAATTTATAATAATTCATATCATAAAATTATATAATAAAATCATCTTACATAATTTTTTGCGAAAAAACTATAAATGGAATTGTAATTGTAATTGACATAGCTTTTATACACCAGGAGCTTCAAGCATTTTTTTAATTTCCCAATAAAACTCAAGTGGACCATCATAGGCCTCTATTATATTGGGCTTTGTGTTTGGTAAACATCTATATGTTCTTATTGGAATCATCAGAATTCAGAGATGGTAGTCTTCAACCAAATTTGGTGCAATAATTAATGATATCTTCAGATTAAGGGGATTAAAATGCCATGGGCAAGCTTGTAAGAAAGAGTCAATCCTTTAAGATTGCTAAGCCTTTGAATCTTTTCCAATCGAAAAGTGCCATTCAATATTTTGAAAACATCGACTTTTAAATTCTCTTCAATAAATGG
The DNA here is from genome assembly GCA_028654395.1 of Scutellaria barbata. Lineage (NCBI taxonomy): Eukaryota > Viridiplantae > Streptophyta > Magnoliopsida > Lamiales > Lamiaceae > Scutellaria > Scutellaria barbata. The sequence goes on from CM053650.1 coordinate 7,857,987, forward strand.
ATATATTTGGGTTTTATACTTTTATTGTAATAAAAATTGATGGATTAGAGAAGTCACTAAATTCTCCGGTGCACCAGATATATAGATTTAAGATCCATGCAATCCAAGTCGATCATATTTGGATCCGTGAGTTTTAGTTTTTTATTTTTATTTTGTATTGACCTTTATGTTATATTAATGTAATTTTTATGCACAAATATCATGACCTTCATGTACTGTAACTTAGAAAAAAAAATCAGTACAATTTGTACATTTATACATTTATGTGATATTTCACCATTATATTATATTAGTGTGACCTTTATGTACAAATATCTTTACTTTTTATGTGTATATAAAGGTCACATAAATATATATATATATATAAAGGTCACATGAATATCACATAAAGGTATATATGTGCAAATTGTGCTGAAATTCTTCTTTTTTCGTAAGTTACATTAATACATAAAAATCAAAATATTTATATATAAAAATCACACGAATACAATATAAAGAACGCACAAATACCACATAAAGATTTTACCTGAAGAGGGGAAAAAAAAAACTTACGGATCCAGATCAACCTAGATCGACTGGAATTGCATATGCACTTGGTACACAGCAAACTTACCCAGATAAATATTATCGAAATAGAAATGTAGCAACGACAAAAATATTACTCATTAGGGAATAAAATTGTCTTGGATTAATCAAGATTAAACGACTTACTAATCTCGCTATTTAATAGTCTATTAAAATAAACAAATGTTACCAATTGAGAAAAAAAAATGCATTGATACATTTACGGAGAAATAAGGAAGATATGCAAAAGTGTGTAAATTAGAGGAATGTTAAACTAACGAGTCATACAATGATATTATTAAAAATAGTAAATAAAAAAAATAGTTAAGATAAGAAACTAATATATTTGATGAACAATTTAGTTTCATGTAATGAAGGTATCCAATAAAAGTAATGCATATATGTAATAAAAAGATCATTTGAGCATTATAAAAAGAGAGAAAAATAGAATTACAAATATTATTTGTTATGTTTATTAGAATAATATGATAAAATTAATCGAGATATAATGTGATAAAAATTGAAAATGAATAAAAACGTCTTGTATAAGAGTTAAAAAAAGATGTATAAAAATATAATATGTATAAGGATACATAATGCTCAAATATAAACTCTCACACTTTTATATTGATAATTAACAAGATTACTGAGTTTAGAAAAGAAATCATTCACAAACAATATTTATTTGCATATAATATGATTTCAATTGAACATGATAAATAATGAAAAATATCTAATTAGAAGTTTGGAGAAAAATGGAAAAATAAAATTATTTTTTTACCATAAATATACTTAAACATGAATATATGATGTCACTTTTGTAATCATAGATGTAACAATGCTATAAATTGGATATCTAGTAATTGTAATGAATTCAATGTATCTTAACTTTTGAAATATTAATGATCTATATTTAAGAAAATGTAGAGATTAGTCAAATGTATTGCACATATATTTAAGTACAATTAAAAAAGAGTAGCGTGTGCTTCAACATTTTATTGGCATAAAATATCGCTAAAATTTAAAGAATGTTTTATACACAATTATAATATGTGATGAATTAGTCTGCAATTCAATTATCCCAATAACCCTACCAAGAATCTACTAAGTATCAGAAAATGAAAAAGAATAACCACAGCTCAAAACCGAGACAATGCAGAACGGAAATGGAAGCAACAAGCCAAGAATTTATGGTGGTTCGGTGAGCCTCCTCAACCTACATCCACCAGGCAAAGAATCAAGGAAATCCACTAAGAAATGGAAGAGAAAATCGAGTTACAAATCGCTCACGCAAATTAGGATTTTCAGAAATTTGAAGAACCCTAATGATCTCTCTAACTTGCTCAATACAAAATGTTATGATCTGAAATTAGAACTGAAGCTAATCATATATATAAGAAAGAAAAACCCTCAACTAATTCTTGAAAACCATTTCTTGATTTCATCAACATTCGCGTTCAAAAATCAGCTGCTGCGCGCTTGCCCTAATTGCAATTGGAACAGTAATAACGAACTTAAGTACGTAGATTCCGATTCAGACACAGACTCGACATTTCCTTCTTCTACTCGGTTCAGGCCTTTTCGATCCGGTTTTCTCCGGTTTAACTCCGGTTCCAAACTCCTTGAATTATTTCCGAGTTAGCCAAGCTATTATATCTCACAAATCTCCACCTTAACTTGGAAATCACTTCGGTCATTTGCCACATTGTGTAGAGTTCTTCTAAGTATTTGTTTCCCAGCTCTGTAAGCTGATAAGGCTCCTATAATGATCAAATTTCCTTCCAGGATGTACCTTAGTCAACATGTCAGCTGGATTATCCTCTATACCTATCTTGTTAGCTTGTATTTCTCATTTTTCAATCATATCTCTAACAAAATGCAGCTTAATGTCAATGTGTTTACATCGTTCATGAAAGGTTTGATGCTTGGATATATGTAGAGCACTCTGATTGTCACAGTAAATTGACACTCTGCTTTGTTTAACACTTAATTCTTTCAGCATCCTTTTTAGCCACATTGATTCTTTCATTGCTTCGGCCATGGCAATGAACTCGGCTTCAGTGGTAGATAGAGCTACCGCAGGCTGTTGTATAGCCTTACAGCTAATTGTTGTTCCAAATAGAGTGTATAAATAGTCAGTAATAGACTTCCTTGTATCCAAATTCCCTACAAAATCTGCATCAATAAAGCCCTCAAGTGTGTTAACTTGGTTAGTATGCTTTTGAAACAATAGTCCTAAGTATGATGTGCCACTTAGATATCTCAGCATCCACTTGACTGCTTCCCAGTGTTGCCTTCCTGGTTCTGCCATATACCTACTTACTACACTCATAGCATAGGCAATATCTGGCCGACTACACACCATGGCATACATCAAGCTTCCTACAGCACTTGCATAAGGCACTCCAAGCATGTGTTTTCTTTCTTCATCTGTCTTAGGCTGATGGCTTGATGACAGCTTGTACTGAACTGCCAATGGAGTGGAAACTGACTTAGCTGTATGCATAAAGAATCGTTTTAACACCTTGAGGATGTAATCAGATTGATGGAGAAATATCTTATCACTATCTCTCATCCTTTGAATGTCCATTCCCAAAATTCTTTTTGCTTCCCCTAAGTCCTTCATCTCAAATTGTGATTTCAGCTTATCCTTTAATTTTTGAATCCTTACTGTGCTCTTACTTGCAATAAGCATGTCATCAACATATAATAACAACATAGTTTGGATGACATTTCCTTCCTTCTCAAGGTATACAAAGCTGTCATAATTGCATCTCAGAAACCCTATACTCAACATAAAGCTATCAAACCTTTTGTACCATTGCCTAGGACTTTGCTTTAGGCCATAAAGTGATCTTTTAAGCAAACAAATTTATCTTCATTTCCTGGAACAATAAATCCCTCAAGTTACTTCATGTAAAGAGTTTCATTCAAATTACCATGTAGGAATGCTATTTTTACATCTAATTCTTGAAGTTCCAAGTTGTCTTGAGCTACCATAGCAAGTAATATTCTTATAGACACATGCTTGACAACTGGAGATAAGATCTCATTGTAATCAACTCCTTCTCTTTGAGTGAACCCTTTTGCTACGAGTGAAAGAAGTTCTTCATTCATGCTTGTAGCCAGTGTTTCTTGTCTGCAGACTTCACAGCATCTTTGAAACTCCTTGGTTCTTCATTGTCAATGTCTTCTGCTATACTAAAGGCATAATGTGCTATATCAGCTTGCCCATATCTGGTTGGAGGTTGTATGGTCCTTCTAACTCTGTCTCTTGCCAAATTATAATTGTTTAAATTCTGGGCTTCTGTACTAGCATACTCATTAGACTGATCCGACTCATTGTCTTCTGATTTCTCTTATTCTTCAACAGCAGTATTCTCTACCTGTTCCTCAGTTTCCTAACCATCAGTCCTTTGTTCTACTTCTTCAAATATTGGCACAGAGTTTGTACTTGAATTGTAAGCCATAACCTCTTCTCTAAATACTACATTTCCGGAGATCAAACACTTCTTCATACCACGTTCAAGGTTCCACATTTTATAGCCTTTTACTCCATTTGGGTAACCAATGAATATGCATTTTATTGCTCTAACTTCAAGTTTATCCTGTGAAGTGTGTGCATATGTTAGACATCTAAAAACTTTTAAATAAGAGTAGTTGGAGGGTCTACTATACCATACCTCATTTGGAGACTTGAACTCTATAGTTGATGATGGAGTTCTATTGATCAAGAAGGCTGCAGTGGCTGCAGCTTCTCCTCAAAAAGCCTTGGGTAATCCAGCATCAAGTAGTAGACATCTTATCTTTTCCAGCAGGGTTCTATTCATATGCTCAGCCAAATCGTTTTGTTGTGGTGTTGAAGCAACAGTTCTGTGTCTAGAGATGCTCTTCAAGCTGCAAAAACTTTGAAACTCCTCTAACAAGTACTCAAGTCCATTATCAGTTCTCAAGCATTTCAGTTTCTTCCCAGTTTGGTTTTCTTGTAAAGTTAACCATTCCTTGAACTTAATAAAGGCATCACTTTTATGCTTCAAAATATAGATCCATACTTTCTTAGAATAATCATCTATGAAGGTGATAAAATACCTACCTCCACCATGAGTTTCCACTCTTGAAGGGCCTCATATATCAGAATGTGCATACTCAAGAATGCCTTTAGTGGTGTGATTGCCTGTTGGAAATTTTATCTTGGTTGACTTGCCTAGAATACACTTTTCACAGGGATCCAGTGTTGCAACTTGGTCTTCACCTAGAAGCTTTTGTCTGGATAATTCTTTTAATCCTGTTTCTCCAATGTGTCCCAATCTCTTATGCCATAGGTTTGTTTGGGCTTGACTCATCACTGAGTGCACCTCTCCAATTGCAGCTGATCCAACTAAGATGTAGAGGTCATTTGACTTTCTCCCTTTCATAACCAGTTGATTCTTTTTGGTTACAAATATCTCCTCATTCTCAGTTTTAAAATCATATCCTGAAGCATTTAACAAGCCAAGGGAGATCAAATTCCTTTTTAGTTTAGGAATATACCTTACTTTGGAGAGTACTTTGACACTTCCATCATGCAGTCTTAGTTTTATGTTTCCTATACCTAAAACCTGGCATGAATGGTCATCTCCCAGCAACACCTTTCTTCCTATTTCCAACATCAAGTTTTCAAACCAAGCTTTTTTAGGGCACATGTGGAATGAGCATCCCGAGTCCAAGACCCACTCATTCTTTATCTCAGAGTTGCTGATACACGACATATCAGCACTATCATATTGTTCTTGTGCAATTGAGGCCTGCTGATTTGTCTCTTCTTTTTGGATAATTCTTCTTGATGTGTCTAGGTTTATGACAAGAAAAACATTTCCTGATTTCAGGTCCATCTTTGTTCTTGTTGTCAGCTGCATCAAATTGCCTGCTTCTTTTCTTATTGTTCTGATTTTGTCTTCTATTATTTTTGAAGCTTGCACTCAGTCCTTCACCCAAGTTTGGAGTCCTTGTATCAGTGACTGCAGATAGAGCCCTAGTTCTAATTGATATCTGTACTTATTCCATATACCAATGCATCCTTAAAGGATTGAAATGATTTTGGAAGTGCATTCAGCAGTAGCAGTACTTTATCTTCCTCTTTCTGCTTCTCATCTATGTTTTCTAGATCATCCAGCAGCTTGTTTGATGTGATCGAGCTGAATGCCTCAAGCCGAACCGAACTGAACACGACTGAATTTATCCAGACCGGATTTCTTACTTAGTTTAGGTCGAACTACACCTGACCTAGCGAACTACTTTAATAGACGAACTACGCCTGTCCCGGCGAACTACGTCAGCTCGGATAAGAATCTACGAGCTGGATGATCAGATGAAAGCGAACTGATCCCAACTGCCCGCTATTTCCACGGGTTTGTTACCCATATCCCTGATTTCTAGGCGGATATCGAGCTAACCCTTGATTTTCGGAAGATTCCCACGCCCAGCACAATTAGGACTCCTATTTCTACTACAACAAGTATCAGAAAGTATATATATCCTTGTTCTTTTACACTTTACACGCACGCAATACACAAAATTTAGAGATTACTTTACTTGAGAGATTTGTGAGTTCTTCGACTGACTTGAGCGTCGGAGTCCCTTCGCCGGGAACCCCTCCCGGCGTCTATTTTGCAGGTTCGTTGGATCCGACCGGCCGAGATTTCGAGTTTTTAGTTCCGAGAAGACGCACGTTGAGCCGGAGCAACATCAATTGGCGCCGTCTGTGGGAAATTTTGAGTGAAGACGTTAAGAGCAAATATGGTAAACACTAGAGGAACGTAGAGAACGGAGGTGGGTGAACCATCGAGGAATCGTGAGGAAGAAGGGGACAGCCAAAACACCGTCCCAGATAACCCTCCTCATACCATTACTTTGACTCCTGAAGAGCTTTCCAGTTTGATATCGGCGGCAGTTCAAAAGGCCTTGACTGCCCATGTCAAAGGACAATCTGAGAATGCGGAGATTGAAATAGAGAAGAATCAGCCAGAAGACAAGTCCCAAGCCAACGAGAGGGAAAGTCGTTCCGATCGGCCCAGGGGTCAAAAAGGGGAACGCACCGATCCATCTGAAGAGGTTGTTGAACGGCGAAGAGAGCCGAGAGAAGCCCATCAGGACGCTCGTCGAGTTCCGCGGAACTTAAGGGGAAACCCTTTTTCTGACCTGATCATGAAGGACAAGCTGCCTGGCTCTTTTCGCTCAGTTAGTTTCGACTATGATGGCACTACTGACCCTTGGGATCATTTATGTCGATTTGAAAATACTGCTCTCTTACACCAGTACTCTGAAGGGATTAAATGTAGGGTGTTCGCTACTACCCTTACCAAAGCTGCTCAGACTTGGTTCAGTCAGATAAGCGACGGGATAATTCACAGTTTCGAACAGCTGTCAGATATGTTTTTACATCAGTTCGCCAGTGTTCGGAAGCAGAAGTGATCCGCTCAGACGTTATTTGGAGTTTGACAAAAGACAGAGGAGACATTGAGGGACTATGTCAAAAAATTTACAGATGCCGTCTTGGAGGCCCCGGAGGCTTCGGGCGATCTGGTGGTCAGCGCCTTTATTCAAGGATTGAAAGAGGGTGATCTGCATACCTCTCTAGTGAAGAAGACCCCCCTGAATTTTGACGATCTATTACAGAGGGCTACCAAGTATATCAATTTGGAAGAAGCAGTTCGGATGAAGAAAGGAGAGAGCTCCAGCCGACCGAACAGAGCACGAGAACAGGAAAACGTGAGGAAGCTACACTTTGGAGAATTCCAAACCAAGTTCGCACCACCGCAGTTAAGAGACAATAGGGGAGGCCGAAGACACTATGAACGATACACGCCATTGACGATTCCGCCCGAACAGGTGTTAATAGAAATCTGGAATCTGCCCCAGTTAAAATGGCCAGCGACCTGGAGTCCGAATCCTAAGAAGCCACCTACCTATGGTAACGGGAAGTTGTGCCGGTTCTATAACGAGTATGGCCACAGCACGGATGAATGTTGGCATCTGCAAGATGAATTGGAGAGATTGATTAGAGAAAACAAACTGGCCCGATATGTTCGGCAATCTCCGCGCGAACACGGAGACAACCGAAACGGTCGGCGAGGGCCAAGAAGAGATAGAAGACGAGAACAGCCCGAACTACCTCCACCTCCACCGAATCTCCAACGTAATGAGCCCGCAAGAGAGGAGAGGCCGACAATACACATGATCATCGGAGGTCCTACTGACAGGGACTCAAATAGAGCTCGCAAGGCCAGGTTGAATTCGGTCCGGCAAAAGAATATCGAGGTTCAAACTATCTTTGATGACGTTGTGATAGAGTTCGGAGCTCGTGATAAGGTGGCCATCCAAAGTCCCCAGTTCGACGCGTTGGTGATTTCTGCGGAAATTGGAGGTTTTGAGGTTAAAAGGATATTCGTGGATACAGGAAGTTCCGTGGATATCATGTTCATGGATTGTTTCAGGAAGATGAGGTCAACGGTGGAAGTAAAGTCAGTAGAAACCTCCCTTTATGGCTTTTCTGGAGAAGCAGTAGCTGTTTTGGGCAAGGTGCAGTTACCTATGGTGTTAGGAGAAGGAGAATGGAAGCAAAACAGGACCATAACCTTCCTATTGGTCGATGCACCCTCTCAGTATAATGTAATATTAGGTCGCCCATCTTTGGATACTTACGCAGCAATCATCTCGCCAGCACACTTGATGATGAAGTTTCCTATCGAGAACGATCAGGGCCGGATCCTGGGTATAGGAAGGGTTCATGGGGACCAACAGACAGCTCGACGATGTTATGTTACTGCAGTTCGTCAGTTGGAGTCCCGAAAGTGAAGTTCAGAACAAAGGGATGATGCTGATCGAGAAAGAGATATTGGTCGTAAAAAAGGACGAGAAGCGAACACGGCTGAGTTCGAAGAAGAAGAGTTGATGAGCGTCGAACTAATTCCAGAGCAACCTGGTCATGCTATTCGCATTGGGCGTTATCTAACTAAGCAGATCGAGGAAGAAATAATAGAAGTATTAAAAGATAACGTGGACTTATTCGAATGGAAACCAGAAGATATGAAAGGAATAGATCCGGAGTTGGCCGTTCACAGATTGAATATCAAACCCGAAGTTCGACCCATCAAGCAAAAGTTAAGACATTTCGGAGAGCAACAGAATGAAATCATTGAGAGAGAAGTCCGGAAGCTGTTGGAAATCGGACATATTGAAAAAATTCTGTACCCACGATGGTTAGCTAACGTTGTTTTGGTACCAAAACTAGGGAACAAGTGGCGAATGTGCATTGATTTTCGCGACCTCAACAAGGCTTGCCCTAAAGATTACTATCCGCTGCCCCGGATCGATAAGCTGGTCGATTCCACTGCGGGGTGCGAACTGCTCAGTATAATGGATGCAGCACAAGGATATCACCAAATTCTCTTACATCCCGAAGATAAACCCAATGTGGCATTTATCACTTCGTTAGGAACATATTGCTACACGGTGATGCCTTTTGGATTAAAAAATGCTGGAGCTACTTATCAGAGGATGGTGGACAGGATGTTTGCCAATCAATTAGGCCGGAACATGGAGGCTTATGTGGATGACATGCTGGTAAAAAGTGTCGAAGCAAACACACATCCTGCGGACTTAAGAGAAACCATGACAACCATTCGGAGAAGTGGAATGCGCTTAAACCCTGCGAAGTGTTCTTTCAGAGTAAAAGCGGGGAGATTCTTGGGTTACATGGTTACTGAAAGGGGAATCGAAGTCAATCCTAGCAAGATCCAAGCTATACAAAACATGACTGCTCCTCGAACTATGAAAAAAGTACAAGTCTTAACCGGTCGTGTGGTCGCCTTGAGTAGATTCATTTCCAGATTGGCGGACAAAGGATTACCTTTCTTTAAAGTTCTCAGGAAAAGTAGCCAGTTCGGCTGGAACGAGCAGTGTCAGAAGGCGTTCGACGATCTGAAGATTTTCCTTGCTACACTTCCCCTGTTGAAACAACCAGTTCAAGGAGAACCGCTGATAATATACCTAGCAGTCGGAGAAGAGTCCGTTAGCTCGGTCCTGGTGAAGGAGATAGGCAAGGACCAGTTCCCAATATACTTCGTCAGCAAGGTCCTTCAAGATGCAGAAATACGCTATACGGAGATTGAGAAAATAGCGTACGCGTTAATAACTGCGGCTAGAAGATTAAGACCCTATTTTTTGAGTCATACGGTTGTCGTGCGAACTGACCATCCGTTGAGCACCATTTTGGGGAAGCCGGAGGCCTCGGGCCGATTGGTTAAGTGGGTCGTCGAGTTAGGCCAGTTCGACATTAGATACGAGCCACGAACGGCGATCAAAGGTCAGGCTTTGGCAGATTTCATACAAGAAACAACCAGAATTCAGGAGAAGAAAGAATGTGAACTCTTTGTTGACGGATCCTCTTCCCGTCATGGAGCCGGAGCTGGTATCTTATTAATTAGCCCAGAAAAGGATGAGCTACAGTTCGCTGTCAAATTCTTGTTTAAAGCCTCCAACAATGAAGCAGAGTACGAAGCCTTCCTACAAGGTTTGAAGATAGCCGAACAAGTTGGAGCTCGACATTTGACGGTCAAGTCTGATTCACAGTTAGTAACTCAATAGCTGCAAAACCGATGTGAAGTCAAAGAAGATCGGATGAATTCGTATGTTGAGAAGATCAGGGAAATAGAGGTCAAGTTCGAGAAACTTGAGATTGAGCAGATCCCCAGAAGCGAGAATCAGAAGGCAGATTTCCTTGCTAAAATAGGCAGTTCGCTGAAAGACTGTTCGCAGAGGACTATAACAGTAATGGGAGTGGAAAGAGAGAAAGAAGTAATGAGCATTGATGACGGGGTGAGTTCGGATTGGAGAACTCCAATTATATGCTTTTTAAAAGGCAAGAAAGAAGGAATAGAAAAGGAGTTAGAAAAGCTGGAATGACAAGCTCGGTTTTATTATCTACTGCAAGAGGCCTTGTACAGAAAAACCTTCCTGACGACAGATGCCCGATGTTTATCCAGAGAAGAAGGAATCAAAGTCTTGGAGGAAGCCCATGAGGGGGGATGTGCCGAACACGCCGGAGCCAAATCTTTGGCTCGAAAAGTAGTACGAGCTAGGTTTTATTGGCCTACAATGAAGAATGACGCGAACGAAATAGTCAGAAGATGCGAAGCTTGTCAGAAACATGGATGGCGAATTCATACACCTGCCGTTGACATGCTAACTATCTGTTCGCCGTGTCCGTTTGCCAGATGGGGAATCGACATCGTTGGCCCCTTTGTAAAAACTCGAGGAAGCAAGCAGTTTGTAGTAGTGGCGGTGGACTATTTCACCAAGTGGGTCGAAGCCGAACCATTAGCCAAGATCACCGAGGCCGAAATGATCCACTTCATTTGGAAAAATATTTGTTGCAGATTTGGTTTACCAAGAATTTTGGTTTCAGACAATGGAGCTCAGTTCCGTGGAAAGAGAATTATCGAGTGGTGCAAAGAGATGAAGATCTTACAAGTATTCACTGCAGTAGCTCATCCTCAAGCAAATGGGCAAGTCGAAGTGGTGAACAGAATCATATTGGACGGACTGAAAAAGCGATTAGAGTCAGAAAAATCCAACTAGGCAGACGAACTACCATCGGTATTATGGGCATATCGAACTACACCACGATGGACGACAGGAGAAAGCCCTTTTAGTTTGGCATTTGGAATGGAAGCTGTCGTGCCAGCATAAATCCAAGGAGAAGCGCTGAGAATCACAAATTTCGAGCCTCTAAAGAACGAGGAACTGATCAAGATCGATTCAGTATTCTTAGACGAGCTTCGAGATAAGACTAGAGTTCGAAGTGAGTTTTACAATAGGCGGGTTCAAGCGGCTTTTAACAAAAAAGTCCAGAAAAGGGAGTTCCAGATCGGCTATATGGTTTTAAGGCAATCAGATGCCTTGGTCAATATTGGAAAACTGGATGCTACTTGGGAAGGACCGTACACCATATCCAAGATTCTTGCAGGAGGATCTTACGAACTGATAGATGGAGAAGGAAAATTACTACCAAGACCTTGGCATGTGAGCCATCTGAAGAAATTTTATGCGTAGTACGCTACTCTTGTACGATTACTTTTTTAAATTTCTGTCAATTTAATAAAATAAGTCGGTATCCGACTCGTGGATGTAGGCTGATTTGGCCTAACCACGTTAAAATGGCTGTGTCTTTATAATTCTGTTTCAAAAAGTCGTATTATCTCTTGAAAGACAAACTAAATGATTTTCTCCTTAGAAGGGTTGATCGATGGAACTGATCAACTGAACCTTCCTTGGATCGAACTAAATGATTTTCTCCTTGGAAGGGTTGATCGATGGAACTGATCAACTGAACCTTCCTTGGATCGAACTAAATGATCTTCTCCTTGGAAGAGTTGATCGATGGAACTGATCAACTGAACCTTCCTTGGATCGAACTAAATGATTTCTCCTTCTCCTTGGAAGGGTTGATCGATGGAACTAATCAACTGAACCTTCCTTGGATCGAACTAAATGATTTTCTCCTTGGAAGGGTTGATCGATGGAACTGATCAACTGAACCTTCCTTGGATCGAACTAAATGATCTTCTCCTTGGAAGGGTTGATCGATGGAACTGATCAACTGAACCTTCCTTGGATCGAACTAAATGATTTCTCCTTCTCCTTGGAAGGGTTGATCGATGGAACTGATCAACTGAACCTTCCTTGGATCGAACTAAATGATCTTCTCCTTGGAAGGGTTGATCGATGGAACTGATCAACTGAACCTTCCTTGGATCGAACTAAATGATTTCTCCTTCTCCTTGGAAGGGTTGATCGATGGAACTGATCAACTGAACCTTCCTTGGATCGAACTAAATGATTTTCTCCTTGAAAGGGTTGATCGATGGAACTGATCAACTGAACCTTCCTTGGATCGAACTAAATGATTTCTCCTTCTCCTTGGAAGGGTTGATCGATGGAACTGATCAATTGAACCTTCCTTGGATTGAACTAAATGATTTTCTCCTTGGAAGGGTCGATCGATGGAACTGATCAATTGAACCTTCCTTGGATCGAACTAAATGATTTTCTCCTTGGAAGGGTTGATCGATGGAACTGATCAACTGAACCTTTCTCGGATCGAACTAAATGATTTCTCCTTGGAAGGGTTGATCGATGGAACTGATCAGATCAAATCGAACCTTCTTCGGATGGAACTAAACAAGATTGATTATTTTAAACTACTTTGTGAAAAGAAACTTGAGAAGAAACACCAAATGATATCCGATAGTATTCAGAAAAATTGATTACATTATGCAAAGTCTTGCTAAAACTAAAGTATTACAAACTTCCGAGGAAAAACTAAGTATCAGAAGGACCCTCGGAGGGAACTGCAGGAGTAGGAGGTTCGCTGACTGAAGGCAGAATAGGCGGAGGGGCAAACATTTCTTCGGGCAGGTCGGCAACCTGGTTCGGAATGGTCTATCCGGACTGAAGGTTAGCCGAACCAACACTCGGAGGAGTAGGAAGAACATCCTTGATTGACTGCTCCAAGTACCCGGCCCACCATTCCGCTGCTGGGTCTTCGTTCGGATCCCCTTGCCAGCCGGGAGGAATAGGAAAAGTCTGAGTTAACTTTTTGAATAGGGAGGAAATGCGGTACCGAAGGACGGGCTCCGGTAATGTCTGCCCAGTCTCCTCCTGGAAACGCCGGACAATCTCCGTTACTTCCTCCTGGCGCAAACGGATTCCCTCCTTAAAATAGGCCTCTGCCATTGGAGCCGCTTTGGAGAGAAAGAGAGTGGAATTCCAGAGTTGATGAAAAAGCCGGTCGTGATATTCTGCAACTATCAGCTCCATCTCTGGACTTTGTGCGAACTGATAGTAGCCCGCAGCAGTCTCAGCCTGGAAACCCTCGGCTCGCATTTCCTCCCCAAAATGAGCTCGCGCATTTCTTTCCTCCTCTAGCTCCTCCTTCAGCCGGCTATTTTCGGCCTCTACCCGAACAAAGGCCTCATGTCTCTCCATGGCGAACTTCTCCTTCGCCAGCAACAGCTCCTCTTTTCGAGCAGATTCCGAGCGAGCCATCGCCAGATCGACCTGGGCCTGCTCCAGCGAGACCGACAACTTATCAGTCTCCTCGGAGCGGACTGAGAGATCACTCTCCAAAGTCTTCTTCTCCTCGATCACCTCTTCCAATCGCACACGGCTCTCCCGCAGCTCGTCTCTCCGACGGAGCGCCTGCCTCGCATAGCCTACGAAATACTTCTGGGCGTTTACTAGGCGGGACATGTTCTTCCGCAGCTCTTTCTCTTCTGCATCTTCCTCCTCTTCACCCCCCGCTGTTTTTCCCTCGGTCTCCGACGGACCCCCCGCGACGGCCTCACCTGTTCGCACCTTTTTCGGTCGGGAGGCTCGCGAACTGGAAGATGCTCTCCTTTTGGACGAAGGAGTTCGAGCCAGTGGTGCTTCGCCAGTTTCCTCAGTCAGGTCGGTTGGTTGAGAGGGAGGAGCTGCGATGAGAAGTGAACCACGAGGAGTGGGAGTCGCAGTGACAGCTGGAGCGGAGGACTCTGGGATGGGGTCCGGAATAGGAGCGATGACGCTCTCCTCTTGAATCATGTCGACAGAGGGGCTAGGAGCCCTACCAGCCAGCTCGGCAAGACGAGCTTCCTTCGCCTATTTGAAAGCAGCAGCTAGAGCAGGATCTACCCCGTGCTGAGCAGGTGAGATCGGAGTTCGCTCCTCGTCAGACACATCTTCCGCAATGGAGAAAAATCGATTCATTGTGAGATCTGAAAAAGAGAACAGACAAGGTCAGATGACAAAACAATCAGTTCGACCTATAGGAGAATGCAGTAACAATGACCTAGGTCAAAGCGAGGAGGGATCTGGCTGTTCGGATAGAACCCCCAAAAAGATAACAGCTCGGTACAGGAGCTCAGCTTGGCAATGTCGAACCAACCCTTTGTAAAAATTTCGTTCAGGGTGGTGATTTGGTGATCTGGGGCAGGTGCAGGGTCGGTTTGACCCGAACGCTGGGCCCAAGGAAGCGAACAAAAAGGCCGATCTATCGGCGCTTTCACGAAGAAATAATGTTTCTCCCAGGAACTGATTTTATCATCCCCGGAAGACAGGAAATAAGCTCGCCTCGCACCACTCCGAGGACTCAAATAGAAATGAAAAGGATTGGAATTTTTTAACATAAAACAAGATCGAAAACGGGTTACAGAGGGCTCGACCCCCATCCATTTACAAACCATGTAAAAAGAAACTATGTAGCTAATGGAGTTCGGGTGGAGTTGGCTTGGACATATCCCGAACTCCGTACTAACATCTAAGAAGAAAGGATGGATGGGAGGAACTAATCCTAGGGTGACCTGTTTTAGAAACCAGGACTGATGCCCAGGTGGTGCGCGATGAGGTCGATCTTCAGGACCCGGGATCACCACTGTATAGCCCCCCGCCATCAGTGAGCTTAAGAACACAGTGTGGGTCGGGGTGACTTTGCTAGAAGAAAAGACATCTTCTACGGATTTTTTCCTTCTAGGTCTTTCCGAAGTGGAAGACGCCATTGATATAATAAAGATTAGAAAAGAGAGGAAGAGATACCTGAGATTGAGAGAAGAAACCTAAATCAAGGAGAGGATTGAAGAATACGAACGTCTACAGCAGAGGAGCACGAAAGTGTTTTAGGATGATGATAATGACATATATATATAGAGAAAGATCTTGATTTTGGGGGGAAGATCCGAAGAGGCGCGATCTGTCCGCCGTTAGATGGAGTGAAATCTAACGGTGGAAAACAAAAAAAAGCTTTGGGCGGGAACAGTCTTTTCGCCACGTGTCGTGCGAACAGAGCGATGGAAGTTGAAAAGACATGGAAAGGACATCTCGCCTCGGGAAGAGGCGTCAGTTCAGTTCGGTCACCACCTTAGCGAACTGCCACCGCCTTAGCAAACCTCCCCAGTGTATTACATACACTGCGAAAATGGGGGGAGTACTGATGTGATCGAGCTGAATGCCTCAAGCCGAACCGAACTGAACACGACTGAATTTATCCAGACCGGATTTCTTACTTAGTTTAGGTCGAACTACACCTGACCTGACAAACTACTTTAATAGGCGAACTACGCCTGTCCCGGCGAACTACGTCAGCTCGGATAAGAATCTACGAGCTGGATGATTAGATGAAAGCGAACTGATCCCAACTGCCCGCTATTTCCACGGGTTTGTTACCCATATCCCTGATTTCTAGGCGGATATCGAGCTAACCCTTGATTTCCGGAAGATTCCCACGCCCAGCACAATTAGGACTCCTATTTCTACTACAACAAGTATCAGGAAGTATATATATCCTTGTTCTTTTACACTTTACACGCACGTAATACACAAAATTTAGAGATTACTTTACTTGAGAGATTTGTGAGTTCTTCGACTGACTTGAGCGTCGGAGTCCCTTCGCCGAGAACCCCTCCCGGCGTCTATTTTGCAGGTTCGTTGGATCCGATCGGCCGAGATTTCGAGTTTTTAGTTCCGAGAAGACGCACGTTGAGCCGGAGCAACATCATTGTTGAATTCATCCAACTTCTCCAAGATTCTCCTATCATCCTGAATTTTGAAGGCATTCAATTTTTGTTTCAAGAACAACCTATTGGCCAGTGTTCTTGTCATGTAAAATGAATCCAGTTTCTTCCAAACTGCACTCGTTGTTACTTCTTTGCAAACCTCTCTTAAAGCCTTTCCACACAAACACAACAAGATTGCACTTCTTACTTTCTTGTCCACTTCCTTCTTCTTCTCTGCAGCTTCAGATGAAGAGATAAGATATTCTTCCTTCAGTGCATCCTCCAAGCCGTGTTGAATTAACAGTGATTCCATGTGAACTTTCCAGAGATTAAACTCTTCCACACCAGAAAACTTCTGCACATCCACATAACGCTCATCTTTCCAGTTGGTGTCTTGAATTTTCCCACAGACGGCGCCAATTGTGATGAATTAGTCTGCAATTCAATTATCCCAACAACCCTACCAAGATCTGCTAAGTATCAGAAAATGAAGAAGAATAACCACAGCTCAAAATCGAGACAATGCAGAACGAAAATGGAAACAACAGGCCAAGAATTTATGGTGATTCGTTGAGCCTTCTCAACCTACATCCACCAAGTAAAGAATCAAGGAAATCCACTAAGAAATGGAAGAGAAAATCGAGTTACAAATCGCTCATGCAAATTAGGGTTTTCAGAAATTTGAAGAACCTTAATGATCTCTCTAACTTGCTCAATACAAAGTGTTATGATCTGAAATTAGAACTGAAGCTAATCATATATATAAGAAAGAAAAACCCTCAACTAATTCTTGAAAACCGTTTCTTGATTTCGTCAACATTCACGTTCAAAAATCAGCTGCTGTGCGCGTGCCCTAATTGCAATTGGAACAGTAATAACGAATTTAACTACTTAGATTCCAGCTCGGACACAGACTCGCCATTTCCTTCTTCTACCCTGTTCAAGCCTTTTCGATCCGGTTTTCTCCGATTTAACTCCAGTTCCAAACCCCTTGAATTATTTCCGAGTTAGCCAAGCAATTATATCTCACATAATATATGTTATACTTATTATAAAATAGAGTAATAGATAGTAAATATGAATATGAATAAAAAATGAAAATGTTAATCACGATGTGAGTAAATACATTATATAAAACAAGAAATAAATGCATTAGATGGAAAGAACATGAGTAGAACCAAAAGAAAAAAAAATTAGAAAAATATGCTAAAAATGATTTCAACAACTGGTTAAAAATCTTTTAGATGTCTTTATTAATTGTTTATGTACATAATTTTAAACTCAAATTAAAATGGGAAAAAAAGACCTAAACATACTCTATATTAAAGTGAAATATTGGTTCACTTTCATATAAATGAAAACATATATCTTGATTGAAAATGATGACGGGTATAAGATTCATATAATCAATGCAACATATTATCAATTAAATGTTTATTTTGATATTAATTGATTATTATTGTTGTATACATCGAATTGTTTTATTTATATCATTATTATATCTTATGTAGTGTTCTTGAGGAGACAAATGATCATTCTTTGTTTATCAAGTCACTTAATTGTGATGTCTTAATTTATTTTTATGTAAAGTGCACTGTTAATTAAAAAAGTTTAATTTTTTTTAGTCTCAAAAGAACATTTAAAATATATTATTAGAAACTAATCATAAGATAAATATTTTGTTTTGTAGGTTTGACTCACGTGGAGAAACTTATAATAAAAAAGGAGAAGTTGAGTTTGTAATAGGTGTAGGATATTACCGATGTAACGACAGAGAAGTAACTAATGTACGTATACATATAATGAGTTAAATATATGTATTTTCTAAAATTAATTTAATGCTTCAAATTGATTTTTACATAATCCAATATTGCATTTATAAAAAAGGGTTAAATGCAAAATTAACTAAAATATTGACTTATTTTATTTTTATGTCTCATTACAATCTTGAAGTTTTGGAGTTTAAAATGCACCTAGCTAACTAAATTACTTTTTTCAATCATTTTCAACTAAGGAGATAATATGACTCACACGTGATTTTCACTTTGCAACCTAATTTTTTTTTATTCAATTACAATTTAAAATTAATGATAAAAGGATGAGAAAAACAAATATACATTGACCTAATGATATATAATAAAGTTAAATGCAATGCAATTGGTTACAACACACTCATTACAATGTTCAGTGAAACTTCAACAACGTATGTTGGATGCAGAGGCGGATACAGACAAAAGTATTCGGTTATTGGGGAAAAATCAATATACTTCTAATGTCGAATCAGGATCAATAATTTTTTTTTATTCAATTACAATTTAAAATTAATGATAAAAGGATGAGAAAAACAAATATACATTGACCTAATGATATATAATAAAGTTAAATGCAATGCAATTGGTTACAACACACTCATTACAATGTTCAGTGAAACTTCAACAACGTATGTTGGATGCAGAGGCGGATACAGGGGGGGCAAGGGGGGGCAACTGCCCCCCCAAAAATTTTTGATAAAAAATATTTATTATATTATATATTATATATTTTTTTATATCCCAAAATATTAGGATAAAAAATATCTATTATATTATATATCATATATTTTCTTATATCATAAAATATTAGGAATGTAGGAGGATATGTATTAGTGATTTAAGGGTGGGAACCATCTCGCCCACTAATTACCACAATCCACATATATTAATTATGATCATTACAAATTTTTATGTTTAGTCTTTTGGAACTTCAATATTTGACGTATTCATGTTCAACCATTCAGGTTAGATGATTTTAACTTTATATTTTATTTTTAAAATCATTTCTAAGTAAAATTATTAAGAGATACATGTGTGTGTTTAAAATTATATTCATATGTACCTATAAGATATTAATTCTTTTTGTTTAGACTTAAAACTTAAAAACATATTCACCTACTCTAATATTCGCCCCCCCAAATGTATAATCCTGGATCCGCCACTGGTTGGATGTACTCTAGATAATTACATTACATCAATTTCGGAGGCAAAACGAAAAGAAATTAAATGCATAATTAATTTATTATTATAATTTTTACTTTATGTTGTTGTTATTATTATTATTAATATATTATTATACTTGATTAAGTAGTCAAATGTATTAACATGTTTTTTTAATATATATAAGACCAAAATTGACGCAGAGAGAAAGTTCAACAACGTAGTACCAAGCATTGAGTTTACATGGATACACAAAAATGTATTTCCTTATATCACTAAATCATAAAACAAAAGTGTTGGAAGCAAAGTTGTATGTTGCTGCGGAATAAGTAGAAAAGATCCAAGAGATACTTGAAAAGCTTCAAAAGAGGATGAAAAAGAACATGAGAAAAACAAAAATGAAGAGACATGAAACTCTCTCACTAAAGAGAGCGGAGATGAGATGAAAATCATATAACTCATAACCAAAACCAAAAATTAACAAACACCTCAAAAAAGAACAACAAAACATACAAAAAACAACAAAGATAGCAGTAAAGAAATAAAGAATGGACATAATTTTTTCCTTTTTTTTTTGTAAAAATTGCTTTCAAGTTTGCTCAATTTAATGGATATCAAACTTTTTTTATATATATAGTAGCATGAACATGATATTTTGAAATATGTTTTACTGGATTTTTCTTTAATGTCTACATTTAAAATATAATAATTGAAGGTTAAATAATCTAAAAAGACACTTTAAAAAAAAAACTAAAGACCAACAAATATTGAAAAAAAAAGCAATATAGAAGAAAGACCACAACATTAAAATGATACTTCAAAAAAACAAATGAGATCTCCACGTGCGTTGCACGTGTTGAAAACTAGTTAAAAATAATTAAAGTTATTATGATTAATTGAAAACATGTTATCAACTTTGAATTTTCTCTATATTTGAAATATTTTTTTATCAAATTTTTTTATTAATTAGAAAACTAAAATAGAAGGTTGAAAACTATATTATGATCTTCGGCAGATTTTACCATTTTGGAAAAACAACAGGTGATCATTTTATTTTATATGTGTGTATATATATATTTATAATATCGTGTACTTAATATATTACAAAACAATTACAAATATTAAGTTTCCAACTATTCTTTGATAAAACTAATCGAAGTATAGAACAATTATAATAGAATAAAAAAAAAGGTAATTCAAGTAATAACGCATAGTGATTTCAACTACTCTCGAAAAGTAAAAAATACATCTTGATTAACTAGAGACTACAATATCAGATGGGTAATTCAAGTTGGAGTGAATTTGGATCTGCTTTATCACCAACGGATATTTGTAGTTCCTATTGTAATATGCCTGTTGAACTCAATAGCAATCTCTTACACTTGAATAACCTGCTGCATATGATTGAAATACAATCATAGAAACATATATATGAAGCATTCATGGCATCAAGAATTTTGGAAAGAAGAAGATTGATGGGATCAGAATCATCTGTTGTACACATCACGTGTTTTGCTGTACATACTATTTCCTGGCTTTCATAAAAAGAATCATATTTCAAAAGCCAAAATTAGTTTTTGTTGAAACTTATATTACTCTAACTTCAAGCCTTACAAATAATGATATATTTTCAAAAATATATGTAATACTTCTCTAATGATGCCAAAAGTTTAGCAAAAGGACAAAGTCAAGTGAGGACAAAGGCTTGAAAGTTAAAAAGCTAGCAAAAGAGTTTGAGAAAGAATTAGGATAGAATATTGAGATTGAAAGAGTATCTTCATGATATGTGAGAACAAGAGGGAGAGTACATATATATATCTCACATGGAAGTAGCTAGGATTTAGTAAGTATATAGCCATTGAAATGTTATCCTTATAAATGGGATCGGATCTCATGTGTGGGCACTTTTGGACTATGACAGCTGGATAAGAAGCTAAATGAAATGTGTGTGTTAAATAAATGATATCTAGCTTGTGTGACATATGCTAAAATTATCATGTGTTTAATTTAATTTGTTATGAAAATTGGTGGAATATTAAAGTGCATTACCTTTGCTTCCCATGTCCCATGCAATGCTCTCCTAATTCTTCCGATTAGTTTGTACGGTACTTTGGGAACGGGACAATACCCGACTCGATATGCTTGAGGTCTTCTACAAGAACCTCGTAGTGTCGTTTAACTTCCTCGGCCGATTTCCCACCCACGGCCCGGGCAATATTTTGCCAGCGCTCCGGGGTTTCCTTGTCATAGACTGCTAGGGCTTTCTCGAATTGTTTGTTCTGCTTGGATGTCCAAGACGACGATGACGAAGAAGAAGAAGAATTTGATGCCATTATAGTACGACTAGTACTATTTCAAATATTTTGGCACGTAAAAATAGTTGGTGAAATATGAATGTAATGGTGGCACTGTTGTTGATGGGAGGTTCATATATATAGGAGAAAGTGGTGGGGCTTTGCCAGTTGGAGAATATATTTTTTGAAAGGGCAGAATGAAGAGTGACTCTTCCACATTAAACACCACACATGGTTTTTACATGATTGTAAAATTGTACTATGAAATTACGACTCGTATTTATTCCTCAATCGTCTCAAACTTTTATCGTTCATCCACATTAAACACCACGTATGGTTTTTACCCGATTTTGTACTATGAAATTATGACTCGTATTTATTCCTCAATCCCCTCAGACTTTTGTCGGTTCTTAGATTAGCTTCGATTTTAATCGGAATATATTAGGCAAAAAGAAGAAGGGAGTGTGCGTGTATCTTGTGATTTCACATCAGCTCAAAATGTACAAGATATTCATAGTGGTGGGAAAGAAAGATCTTAACATATATGCCCACTTTGTTATATTCCTATATAGTGATATTGGTATCAGTTTTCTTATTGAAAAAGCTTGGATTCTCTGCTTAATATATAGTACATGATTGTCAAATCCAAGTAACATGTTTTGGCCATGGAATAAATTGACTGGAAATGGCTCTTTCTCTTCTCTTCTTTATTGTTGGGATTCCATATAGAGATTGGAGTATCAACACCACAAAGCTTTGCTGACAAAAATCACTAATGGTTAATTTCTTCTTTAGTGATAGTGATAGCTACAATTCTATCTCAAAATTTGGTCAAATATACAATTTGCATGTTAATAGTGTACAAATGTGAATGGTATAATTCTAAATTAATTCACTTAGCTTGTGTTTGGATAGAGTGATATGAAATCCAAGATTCGAAATGAATAGATTTTTAATCCACTTAAGTTTGAGTAGATTTAAAATCCATAAAAATGACCCCAAAATTACTTCAAAATAAAAGTGGTGGATTTGAAGTCCACGTCCATCCAAACACCATCGATGAATTTGCTATTACGAAATCTCTACTCAAATTCACTCATCCAAATGGACCCTTACATTACATATAAAAATTCAAAATGGGGGTAAAGGGTGCATGTTTATGCTCTAATTGTTGTTAATTTTTCAAAATATGTCACATATCATATGATATCATTATGGTTATAGCAAGTGGTTATATTGTTGAAAGAGAGTTGCATGTAAATGAGTTATCAGTGATGTACATATGGTGGTCCCTATAGATAGAGATTCATGAATGAATGAAGGTTTTGATAAGTGGAATTATATATGTTTATTTATTTATTTATGATTGAGTGGCCATGGGTACAATCCCCTTTACTATTGTACCTCATCGAACTAATGCTTGCCGACAAAAGTATCCTACTTAATCCTTGCCAATTCACCCTTCCAATACCTCCATCTAACTATCTTCCTCCTATAATTCTCCTTTTTTTTTTTTTTTTTTAATTTATACAGTTTTGAATACAGGCATGATCATGAACCACATATCTCTCTCAATCTGTGTGTAAACTTGCCTCAATGATTCATAACTTGGACCCCGCGGAAAGGCAAATAGATTACGCGAACTAATTAATGATAAAAGAATTTAGATCTCAAGAGTATATATACTTGGATGACAAATGAAGAGATTGTAAATCATATTGAAAATTAGCATTGTGAATTCAAATCTTATGAAAAAAATAACAAAAATAAGGTCATTCGAATCTTGGGAAAAAGAAACAAAAAAAGAAGGTCAATTTCATCTTTCAAAATCGGGTCATTCATACAATTCGCGTTGTACATGATTGCAATTCCCAGATGTGATAGCCAATTCTGTGGTTTGAATGAGAGGAATGAGATATGATAATATGATATATCATATTTTGTGCCAAACCCAAACGTGCCAAAATGTTGGTTTGGAAATTGGAATACTTTAACAACCTCTAAGGTAGGTAGAATATTTAAGTATTAGTATAGGCCTGATGTATTAAAAGGGGTTTAACATAATTAAATTACAAAATTATAAATATTATTTATATTAAAGAAATATTCATGATTTCGTATTCTAGCTATCTATCATGAAGTTTAGTATCACTCGTAATATAATTTGATTAATATATTATATTTAATTATTTATGTTGTTATGTGTATTATAATTCAACCCTCCCGCTAATCTTCTAGTTTTTTTGTATATTTTTTATATAACATTTGCACATTAAAATTTATAGAGAGATTCTTAGATTTTCATTTCAATTATGTGATCAATAACTAAAAATCAAAATTTCTCAATAATATATTATGCAAAATATATTTTCTTTCATTAATTAATAGGTTTTAGACGGTTCACTAATCTTTTAGATCAACCTACTTTCTTTTTAGTTTTTCTTAAACATTTTTTTATTGCACATGGACCAGTATATTTTAATGTATATCCTAATCTATGTTTATCTCTTAGTGATAATAATATATTAAGTGCTTTGACATTAAAAAAACTTATGGATATGATTATATTTCAGGTTCTAAAATAATTTGTATATGTTATAGAATTTACTATAAACCTTTATATACTATGAATCCAAAATGTAAATTAATGGATAAATCTATAAATGAAACTATTCTTATTGAAACAAATTTCAATAGATCTAATATCTCTACTAAAAGAGCTATTAAATGGGAAGAAATAAACTTTTCAGAAAAATGGACAATGGAACAAGAAGTTTATAAAGAACCTCTTATAAATAAAGATTTAAAAAATATAATTCAAACAGAAGAAAGAACTGTCCAAATTCAATTTTCGAATGAACAGAGAAAATTATTACTTCCATCTTCTATATCTAGAAATAATTCTATGTTTAAAACTAGAACAACAGATTCTTATATTTCACCTTTAGATTATTGGGTAGATTTACCACAAACATCTAGAGCCTCTACTTCTTAAATAAGAAAAAAAATAGAATCAGAAAGAAATAAAAAACATTATAATGAAGAAGTTTTTATTGACAGAAACAATATTGTTAGTGTTGGACATCCGACCCGAGCTACACAACACATTGCACCTGGACGGCCTAATGAAGACCATCATTCCATTCGGCCGGCCAGGATGATATATTAACTATCCTCCCTGAGGAACCGTCCAACCCAATTTAGAGGAATCCTCGACAGATTAGTCTCGTCGGCCAGAGCCGATACAGCCGCTCAGGTAGCAGTCAACTACCAAAAGATCGTGGGTAATGAAACCGCTCAATGCCACATAAATAGGTAAAAATCAGGGAGATAGTGGGCTCAACTTCCACAACCTCCACGATCCCCATGATCTCCACCATTTAAGCTGTTTTTGTAGCTATAAATAGATTGAATTTCAACATGTAAAGGGTTCGAATTCTAACTCTATAAACAGCACTAGAGAGCTTATTTCTCTAAGATTAATGTTATAAGATCCTGCCCGATCACATTAACCGTTCAGGATCAGCCGAGCTAAATTACCCGAGTAGGCTCCGGGCCAGTCTTTTTGTACTTTACACTTCATTTCACATATTTTTGGGTGTTAGACTAGGAATTATCCTTTAACAAATTCCGACGTCAACATTTTGGCGCTAGAGGAAGGGGGTTATTTCAAACACCTGAACACTAACTCCGATACACGATGAGCAACAACGAATGCAACACCACCCCAGAATCCCAGGCTCCTGTTTTTCAGCCTGGTGGCTCCAGCCGACCTCGACCGATTACGGCTGAAGAAGTCATTCAGGTGGCTCCTATTACTTTGGAGACCCCTGAAACCCCATGTTCGTAGCCTAGATTCGGGGCATCATGGCCGCACTGACCGAGCGACTAAAAGAGGCTGAATAGAGGGAGAAGACCAGAGCAACCAATGGCCTACTGGAGGACTCAGAGTCCTTAGGCGGACCCAGGTGGAGATGAAATCTGGGAAAGCGAGTAGCCGAAGATGAACTACGAAGAAGTCAGTCCCCTGCACGCGCTCGAGCGGATCACCACCGAGTCCGTCCAAATAGTGCAGGGGAACGGGCAGATAGGCGGTTTGCCCAAAACAACGTAGGACCGGCCCTCACAGTGGAGGCCAGGAGGCTAGACAGGCTTCCTAATGAGAAAAGTGAGGTCTCACCACCTCACGATAAGAGTACCGGCCACAATCTTCGGTACTCAGAACTCCTGGAGGAGCAGGAGCTCCGAAAAAGAACTGGCTGACATTTAGGCCAGGAGAAACATAGGGGGTTGGAAGAGGGCCACCCCCTTCGCAGAACATATTTCCACCTTGGTCCCGGCCAAGTTCAAGATGCCCCCGTCGGTCAGTATAATGGAGAGACCAACCCTAGTACTCACCTGGATAAGTATACGTCCTGGATGGAGTTACAGGGCATAGGAGAGGAGCTGATGTGCAAGGCATTCCCGCTCACTTTGGGAGATCGAGCACAGAGATGGTTTCGTTCCCTTCTCGACTCATCAATTGGAGGGTAGGACGAGCTATCCGAACTATTTCTTACACAGTTCATGGGATCGAGGATGAGGTCGACCCCAAAGGAGAAGTTGGTCAACGTGAGGCAAGACAAGACAGAGCCTTTGAAGTCATATCTGGACCGCTTCAATAAGCTAGTCCTTGGCATGGAGCAGGTGTCAGATGACGTCATTCTCATGGCTGTTATGGCCGGATTAAGGCCCCAGACCAGATTTTGGTGGTCCGTCCATGAAGAGGGGTCGAAAACATATCATGACTTCCTCAACCGGGCAGAGTGGTATATTGGAGTTGATGAGGCCATTCCGGATGACAGATCTTCCGAAAGAGAGAGGAGGCCTAAGCGGTGAGAAAAGAAGAGGGAAGAAAGAAGAAAACTCATGAAGCCGTTCAGGCCGGCCATGAATTTCAGGGCTTTCTAGCCCGGAGGCCACGACCAGGTAACCGAAATCCTCACGGTTACCCAATCACAGGTCCTTACTGAGATTAAGGATAAGAATTTGCTGCCCGAGTCGAAGTCATTGAGAGCAGACCCGGCCCGCTTAAACTAAAACAAGTATTGCAAATACCACAAGGCGAAGGGCCACGATACAGACAAATGCTGGGCACTTTTGGCTGAGTTGATGAAATTGATCGACCAGGATCAGCTGAAAAAATACGTGAAGGGCCAAGGACAGTAGGGTCAGGGGGCGCCACAAGCATTGCCCCCACCACCACCACCAAACGGAGCTGCTTGTGAAATTCATACTCTCATCAATAACAGTTTCGGCGAGCAGCGGGGATCCAAGAGGGCCCGGAAAGAACAAGTTCGGGAGGCCAGGAACGCCTATCAGCAATACGTTCCGCCCAGGGCTGAGCCCCGCCACGCACCTATCCTATTCACTGAGTTGGACAGTGAAGGGATAACCTACCCTCATAGCGATACCTTGGTGGTATCGCTCAATATCTGCAGGACCATGGTGCACAGGGTCATGGTCGACACAGGCGCATACTCCAACGTGCTCTACCTGAGCACTTTCAAATGGATTAGATTTCACGAATCCCAACTCATGCCGTCCTCCGACACAATTCAAGATTTTGAAGGAATGACGACCAGGGTGCTCGGCACTTGTGAGCTCAAGGTTCTGTTCGGATCTGACGATCGGAAAGTCTTCACAACAACAGAGTTCAAGGTGGTGGACTTGAACTCTCAGTACAATGCCATTTGGGGCAGACCGCTTCTTGCAAAATTGAAAGCGGTGGTTTCCATCTATCACCTTGCCCTTAAGTTTCCGGTGGGCGACAATGTGTATGTTGTAAAGGAAAACTGGTTGGCAGCCCGCGAGACAGACATGGGGCTACGTCCGAGGGAGCTTAATCAGCTCGAGCCCACTCAGGCTGGCCCGGATGATGAGCAGATGAAGAACGTCTTTGAGGATTCCGTCCTCGAAGTTGCAGAGCACGGTCAGGCTAATATGGAGGTAGATGACGAACCTCCACAATCGGCAATTGTTCCAGGACTGCCAGCCAGCTCAACCTTCGAGGTTGGGTCCTCCTCTGGCACAGCCGCCCAAAATGGTGGAGGAGAAGTGGCTATGGAAGTAAAAGGGCCCGAGGAAGAATGGGGATCCATCGATCCCAGAAGAGATCACGGCCCACAAAGACGAGCCGTACCTGTTGAGGAGTTAGATCTCGTTAATATGGATTCAGGTAGGCCGGACTTGGAACTGCGGATAGGTCGAGAATTGCAAGAGCCTTTCCGCACGGAGCTAAAAACTTTTTTGCAGGACAACACTGACGTCTTCGCGTGGGCTCACGAAGACATGGAAGGCATCCAGCCAGAAGATGTCTGCCACCACCTTAACATAGATCCTGTCACGCCCCATTTTCGATACAAAAATAAAATATACATTTTTAACATTTTGGGCATCCAGCAATTTAAAACAAACTAACTAACATCGAAGGTTAAAAATATCCATCCAAAAAATACAAGGTTTATATAAAATATTTAAGTTATCAAAGACATCAGCAAAATATATATTTACGGGCCATCAGACTTAATTTACAACCCTTCAAGAATAACCTGTTAAATTACATCAAAAATATATATCTATATGCATCTTTCTTCACATT
This sequence comes from Scutellaria barbata, assembly GCA_028654395.1. NCBI lineage: Eukaryota > Viridiplantae > Streptophyta > Magnoliopsida > Lamiales > Lamiaceae > Scutellaria > Scutellaria barbata. The sequence continues at coordinate 7,886,023 of CM053650.1, forward strand.
TTGCTCCCCACATCCGAATCTATAAAAGAAAACATATAAAGGGGGTGAGCGTATAAAATACACTCAGTGGGATCACACTGTATAGGGGTTCCATTTCATAAATACACCAAATAATAACATTCCATCACCTAACTTATAATTAATTTAAATATACGCATTCTTCACAAATCAAACATCATTCATTTTCAAACATGTCACTTTCATTCCCACATTTACGGTTTTTAACCGTATTGTAAACATATGCGGGTCTTAGCCGCTATGGAAACATATTATCCATCATTCACGTTCAATCATCATTTTTCACATAGTTTACGGTGCTTAGCCGCCATGAAAGCATTTTGGGTTCTTAGCCGCCGTGAAAATATTTTTACGGTTATTAACCGTCATGATACGGTGATCAACCGTCTTTATGCGAGCCATAGCCGCCTTGCATACGCATGCACATACGCACATAGTTTCTTCACATATTCATATATCAAACATACACATAGAAGCACATGTACTGAACAAAACACTAATTTTCCAGTCATCATACGTCATAACACGTTTATTCATAGGCACTTCAATATGTTACATTTCACATAGAATAAGATTCACCTTCATCATATAATAACATTTCATACATTCAGCACATAAACCCAACACATTTCATATAACATAATAAAATTCGTAATTTAAATATTTTGAAAGTAATATAAATACCGACTTAACACTTTTCCCCACCTGAAGAGCAGCTGATCAAAAGCTTTAAAATTTCCAAACTATCTACGGCGCAAACTCCGGCGTATCGCCTACAAACATAAGGGTTCGACTTAAACTCTAATCAAATTATGATCGATTTAAATAAATTAATATTTTTAAGATAAACCCTAATTTTGGAATTAAATATAACCTATTTTGTAATTAAATACATATAATTTATCATCTATAAAGTTGATTCTAAATTAATAATTCGGATGAAAATAGATATGAATTTAGGGTTATTTATCCTTAAATTAGAAATAGTAATTAAATCGTAAAATTAATTTAATTAGCATAATATTTATAAGCTGATAATTTTTAGTCTCAAAAGCAATCTTGCGAAACATATGTTTAACTTATAATTCCAATTAAATCTTTGACTAAATTATACTAAATAACATAATAATATTAAAGTCTAAAAATTCGTCCTGAAACTAGGTTTCCTTAATTAGTTCGATAATAAATCTAGGGTTTTATACCCTAATTGGTGTTATAAGGAGTATAAAATAATATAAATTAATTAAAGTACTTTATCTTTGCAATTTAATTAGAGTCCAAAATTCATACATCAAATTCTATCAATTATAAGATAACATTTATAATTTCCATATACACTAAATTAAATAATAATAATAAATAATGCAATAATACTTAATTCCCAACTCGAGCTTACATTATAGTTTCTTAATTAATTGAATAAAATCTATGAATTTATACCCTATTTAATCATATAATTAGATCCAAGTAACTTAAATTAATTTATATAATCTTTCTTTATCATTTAATTAAAACCCGTTTTCATATTTTAAATTCTAGTAATTATATTATAGCATCTATACTTCCTAATATATTCTAATATTAAATGAAAACATATATCATTAACATAACCTCAATAAATCTAGGAAGAAAATGCATAATATCATCAACAATAGGGAAAGCTATGTAATTTCGATAAATTTAAGGGTTCGTTTATCATTATCCATAATTTGGTGGTCTTCATGCATGTTTTTAAATACTTAAGGTTAATATGCAATTTCATAAACTACTTAGGCTTTATTTCAAATTTCAGCATAGTTGTACTTTGCAAACTAGCCCTTAATTTTATCACATTTGCAGAAGAAAGTCCTTCCCCCCCCAACCAACCTTCCCAGCCAGCTGCAGCTTTTCCCCCCACCCTCGGTCACCGCCCAGCCGCCCCTATAGTCCGCCGATCAGCCACAGTCGGCGACTGGAAGTCGCCGGCGACTCCTCACCACCCCACAACACCCTAGACAACACCCTATATCTACCTGCCCAAGCCCCTGTTGCTGCAGCCGCGGCGGCGGCGTAACAACCACCGACGCATTCAGCTTCGGCCAAACTCACCCCGACCGGCCACACCGACTCACGCACACACCACACACACCAGCAACACTTGACTCACACACGCACACGACAGACAAGAACCAGCAGAACAGAGTAGAGCCGCCCTAGCTCAGCCCCGTACAGCCAGCACAACCGCCGCTCCCAGCGTCGGTCTCGACCCGACGCTCCGACGCGAGCCTCGCACCAGCTCCTACCCGACTCTGTGGCGAACGGCGGCAGTAGCAGCGTCCAGAACAGCAGCCAAGAGAGAGTACAACTACAAGAGAAAACGGCCATGTTTCATAATTCCGAACCCATCCTTACGACGAGCTCGGAGAGGTCTATACTTTTATCCGATTACCTTGCCGGAAAACTGATGATCGACGGTGGGAAATGGTGGTCAACGTGCTGCAATTTGGATGGAAAAGAGAAAGAAAAGAAATGGCTTGGTTGCTTGTTTCGAAAGTGCCTAAGAGAGGGAAAGGAAACTATCTTTATCCCATACCTTTTCCATGATTTAAACTTCTAGAAGAAAATCGTCCTAGCAATTACCTACATGCCTATGCTACAATGTAATCCCATGCCATATAACTTAAGCTATATAATTATATCATGTATATATGTACTTCATGTAATAGCTTAGGTTATATACATAAGTTAATATAATAACTTATGTTATAATCATATCTTAATATCTATAACTTATGTTATAATTATATCATGTATATATATCTTATCTTATGATCTATCTATCTTAATATTATATAATCTATTACTATATAACATATATTGTAAGTTTATATCATATAATTATGTATACATTAAGGTAATATATATTATATAGTTATATGCATGCATTATATAGTTATTTAAAAAAAAAATTCTTAGGTGCTACAGATCCTGCTGCACAGCCAGTAGCTCAAAAGAGGTGAAGGCTTAGCCCAAACAGATATGAAGGGCTAGAGCATGAAGTACAAAGGTTGTTGGGATACCGCTTCATCAGAGAAACCAAGGACGCCACTTGGGTCTCCAACCCCGTACTGGTTAGAAAGCCAAATGGGTTATAGAGGCTTTGTGTAGACTTCACCGACCTAAACAAAGTCTGCCCGAAGGACTGCTTCCCACTGCCAAATATAGACTAGCTCGTCGATACTACCACCGGCCATGAGCTAATGAGCTTTATGGACGCGTACTCGGGTTATCATCAGATACCGATGGCCGAGGATGACCAGGTCCATACAACTTTCATCACCGATCGGGTACAATACTGTTACACTATGATGCCGTTCGGCTTGAAAAATACAGGGGCTACCTACCAACGACTGGTGAACAAAATGTTTGCCGCCCAGATCGGGAAAACGATGGAGGTCTACGTGGATGACATGCTAGTCAAGTCTAAATAAAAAACCGACCACGTAGGCCACCTGACAGAAATGTTCGACATCCTAAAGAGGTACATGATGAAGTTAAACCCCAAAAAGTGCTCCTTCGGGAAAATTGAAAGCGGTGGTTAGCCAAAGAGGAATCGAGGTCAATCCCTAGAAAATTCAAGCTATCGTAAACCTGGCCCCACCGAGGTGGATCAAAGACGTCCAGAGTTTAATCGACAAGGTGGCGGCCCTTAATCGGTTTATCTCCTAGTCTATCGACAAGTGCCGGCCATTCTTCAACCTAATCTGCAAGAATACCCAATTTGAATGGAACGGAGAATGCTAATCCACCTTGAACGACCTTAAGAAAGCACTGATGGAGGCCCCGATTCTGGCCAAACCTCAATTAGGGGAGAAGTTGCAGCTTTACCTAATAGTGTCCGAATATGCAGTAAGTTATGTGCTGGTCCGAGCAGAACAGAAGTGACACCGAAAAATTAGAGAAGTAGGAGGTAATACAAGGAACACTCAAATAGGCTTCTCACTCTAAGGAATCCACCAAAGAGATAGAGAAAGATACAAGAAGATGAAATCTTCTAAACAAGCTTAAAAGCTCAAAATATGATTCATAATCTGGATATATTCTGTTCTTCTTTTGAAAACATTACAATGAGAGACCTTTTATAGGTAAACTTGGAACACCCCCAAGATGAGTAATAAAAGAGAAATTAAATATTAGAAAACTGAAGATATAATCTTAGGACTGATGAAAACTTAATAAATATCATTTACCAAGGTGACTGGATGAAGAGAATCATAAGAAATACCAAAAGTTGGATGAACCCCTTGAATTCCCGAAAGTGATATGCTTCTGCCAGGCTTTAGTCAAAGAGTCATAACTCTTTGTACACTTCATATTTTTTACCACCGTTTTTTTGCTGAAAAATAGACTTCTAGAGCTTTCCAGAGACGTATTGCATGCCTCCTAAATCATTCTCAATCAATATAGAAAAATTTGTGAAGTTACCAGAAAATTCTGTATCAAGAAGGCTCAACAACCTGTCTACTATGTGAGCCAGTCACTGCATGACGCCGAGCTCCGCTACCCAGCAATGGAAAAATTGGCCTACGCACTGGTCATCTCTGCCCGGAAGCTGCGCCCATACTTCCTGGCACATCAAGTTGAGGTATTAACTAATTTTCCTCTGAAGCAGGTACTTGGCCACCCAGATGCTTCCGGAAGATTACTGAAGTGGGCGGTCGAGCTCGGGTAATACGACATCCATTATGCATCCAGAACGGAAATAAAAGGTCAGAATCTTGCTAACTTCATCGCTGAATTTACCCCAACTCTCATCCTTCATGAAGAAAGAATAGAAAAGCCTTGGAGGATGTATGTGGATGGATCGTCCACCGCCTATTGTGCCGGGATTGGAATCGTATTGGTCAGCCTCATCCAGAAATACTTCTGTTCGGTGTTACGTTTCAAATTTCTCGCCACAAACAATGAGGCCGAATATGAAGCACTTCTGGCCGGGCTGGACATGGCAAAGCAGTTTGGAGTGGACGACCTCGAGGTTTTCAGTGACTCCCTCCTGGTAGTCAACCAGATTTCTGGAGAATATGTGGCCAAGGATGAACAAATGGCCAGGTACTTAAGGTTAGTCGAGTTGGTCTCTGCAGAGTTCAGACGAATTCGAGTCGAGTAAATTCCACGCAGTAAGAATGCACAAGCCGACGCTCTCGCTCGATTGGCTACAAGTGAGGGAGCCGAAGATATTGGCTCAATTAATATTGGGACAATGGACAGCTCGGCTCTCGAACAAAAGGAGGTCTATGACATTGAGCTAAAGGTGACTTGAATGACCCCAATCATCCAATACTTAGAAGGGGGGAAGGTGCCCGCCAACCAGGACGAGGTAAGGAAGCTACGAATCCGAGCTGCCCGATACACTATCCAGGACGGCATATTATACAAAAGAGGGTTTTCTCATCCTCTTTTAAAATGTCTGGATGACGATGAAGCCAAGTACGCATTAACAGAGGTCCATGATGGTGTGTGCGCCAATCATTCAGGAGACTAGTCCTTGGCCTTCAAGATTATCAGGCAGGGGTACTTTTGGCCTAGTTTGAAGAAAGATGCTATTAGTTTTGCCAAGAAATGCGATAAATGTCAGAGGTGCGCACCTCTCATCCGAGCACCATCGGAGGATCTGAACTCAATTATGGCCCTGTGGCCTTTCGCAAAATAGGGAATTGATCTGATTGGCCCAATGCCAACTGGCTGAGGAGGGGTGAGATTCGCAATAGTCGCCGTCGACTATTTCACCAAGTGGGTAGAGGCAGAACCTCTAGCACGTATAATCGAGCTAAAAGTCATGAACTTCATATGGAAGTCCACCATTTGTCGGTTAGGAGTCCTACTTTCTATCCTCACAGATAATGGTTGACAGTTCGACGGCGACGATCTAAAGACATTCTGTGAAAATTTGGGCATCAAGAAGCTACTCTCTACTCCATATCATCCTCAGGGAAATGGCCAAGTTGAGGCCATGAACAAAATTATCAAACACACCCTGAAGGCGAGGCTTGAAGAAACAAAGGCGGCTTGGGCCGATGAACTGCCCGAGGTATTGTGGGCATACAGAATGACGGCCAGGACGGCGACGGGAGAAACACCATTCTCCTTAGTATTTGGCTCCGAGGCTGTTATCCCAATTGAACTCGGTGTCCGAACTTGAAGGGTAAATAAATATCAGGACGATCAAAACACAGAGGCCCTGGTAGCCAACCTTAACTTGCTGGAAGAAAGAAGAATTGATACAGATGTGAAAAATTCCATCTACAAGCAACGAAGTGCAAGGTACTACAACTCAAAGGTTAGGGCTCGAAGATTTGAGGTCGGAGATCTCCTTCTTAAGAAAGTCCTACAACCAAGTGGATCCTTGGGACACAGCTAGGTAGGACCGTACAAGATTAGCAGAATCCTGGCCGGAGGCGCCTACGAGATAGCCGATCTGAACGGCCAAGCGGTGTCCAAACCATGGAATATCGAACACCTCAAAAAGTATTATCATTAGCCGGCTAGGACTTCATATGTAAATTCTTTGTAATTTCTTTACACTTGATTAATGAAGTTATTTCCCAGCTTGTATATCACCTAAGGCTACGGCCTCATCCGAGCCGTCCAGGTCGGATGGAACAGTAAGGCTTCGGCCCACCAAGGCTACGGCCTCATCCGAGTCGTCCAGGTCAGATGGAACAGTAAGGCTTCGGCCGACCAAGGCTTCGGTCCACATAAGGCTACGGCCTCATCCGAGCAATCTAGGTCGAATGGAACTGTAAGGCCTCGGCCCACAAAGGCTTCAGCCCACATAAGGCTACGATCTCATTCGAACCGTCCAGACCGGATGGAACAGTAAGGCTTCAGCCCACCAAGGCTTCAGCCACATAAGGCTACGGCCTCATCCGAGCTGTCCAGGCTGGATGGAACAGTAAGGCCTCGGCCCACCAAGGCTTCGGTCCACATAAGGCTACGGCATCACCCGAATCGTCCAGGCCGGATGGAACAGTAAGGCTTCGGCCCACCAAGGCTTCGGTCCACATAAGGCTACGACCTCATCCGAGCCATCCAGGCCGGATGGAACAATAAGGCTATGGCCTCATCCGAACCCAGCACGGTTCCGGCCAAATGTAAAAAATATATAAACTAATTAGCCAGAAAATTTCCAAGAAATAGTAAAACCCGACATACCAAGTCGGGCTGGCCAACAACGCGATCATTCAATTTTAATGAATTTTTACCAAGTATTTTGACTAATATCACAATGCCTAGCTGGTTAGCTGAAATAACTGAGCCGCACAGGTTCCAACTCGATTTAATATCATTACACGGAAATATAAAGATAGAAGCACGGATGAACAAAAAATGGCTTATATTGATATCAAAAACTGGTTTGGAAGCCAGTACCTCTTACAACAAAGAAATATAAAAAAAAAAGTTTACAAGTATTACTGGCCGATATCGACCAGCTCCTCCTCGGCCACCTCGCCCGCCGCTTCGGTAGGCCGCCCAGCCTCAGAAACGGCCCCCATGTTGAAAGATGGATCAGACATAAGCATAATAGGGGGGCTGGAGCGAGCAACTTCTCAGACTTAGCTGGAAGGTACTTTGGCAGGTCGCCCATCAACTCCAGGTAGTAAGCTGGGAGCGGATTTTTCTCTACGTAGCCGGCCAAGGCTGCCACCAGCGGAGGTCGTCCAGCTTCTCCTTACACTCGTCAGAGTCTTTGTACTTGGCAACCACGGCCACCTCCTCAACTTGGGCAGCCCGGGCAGCTCCCAGCTCGGCCTTCAGCTCGTCTACTCCGACCTTGAGCCGGTCGTTCTCCACCAGCAAGTCGGCCACCTTCTACCTGTCCAGCTCGGCGGCCTTGGTGGTCTGCTCCAAGGCTTCTTGGGAAGAAGTCAGCTGAGCCCGCAGCGCCTGCTTCTAATAGCCCGCGGTTTTGAGCTGGCCGACTTTCTCATTCAGGTCGGCCTTGAGAGCCTTTATCTTTTCCACCCACTCTTGGTACTACTGGTGGGCCTGCCAGGAGAATACAGATACCTGCGTCAGAAGGATGTTGGCCCAGGAGCCCATGTCCATGCCGGACATCTGGCGAGAGTACTTATCCAGCTCCTCCGTCCAGGCCTTGACAGGAGCTTCGACGGTCGAGGATACCGCTGCCGAAAGCTTGTCCATAACTTTCTGGGTCAGAGACTGGGCCCGTGAAAAGTTGATCTGGAAGGACGGGCGACGACCAAGGTACTCCTTGGTCTCCTCTACGAGTGTAGGGTCCCACTCGCAGACACTGATCGAGCCGGCCAGGGGCTGTCAGCAGCCCAGACGCCAGGCGCCAAACTGGTAGCTGGAGCTCCAGGAGTTCCTAAGCTTCCTCTTGTAGCTCCTGAGTTGCCCTTGGAGGTTCCCGCGCTGCTGTTGGGGCCTGACCTGGATCGCTTGGCCGGAGGAGCACGTGGGCCGCGTCCTTCGGGACGAGGGCTGATACTGGTGTGGCAGAGACCGGGCGCTCAAGACCCCGGCCCTTGCCTTGGCCTCGACCTTGAGGCCTCCTCGTCTGTCCGACGGCAGCTTGTTGAGCCCGCTGCCTTATGCGTTCGAGCTGCAGGCCTTCGCGGGGGAGGATGGCTGAAAATTAAAAAATACTTAAGTACACTTCAAGGGATAAAAGAAAAAAGTACAAGCTCGAACACCGTACCGAGGTAGTTGTTTGGAGCAGACTGAAACGGGAGGATGAGGCCAGCATGAGCAAGACGCTCCTCGGTGATAAATGTCTTAAAGGTCCGCTGAAATGGGGCAGTGCTGTCCCGAAGAAATACAATCTTCTGCGAGAAAGTATTTTCAGTCGGGAGATCCTCCATGGAAACCTCTGCAAAACAAAAAATAATTAAAATCAGATAACCGAGTAGAAAACAAGGAAAAATGGATATACCATTTGCCGTCCTGAACACACGCTCCGTCCCCTACTCTTCAATCTGGCTGGGGCTCATCCAATCACCCCCAACCCAGAACCATTTCGTCTTCTAACCCTTAATGGAGGATGGAAGCTCGCGAATCAGTTGAGGCCACCTGGATCGGGGGTAAAATAGTACAGGTGATTCTGGACGCCGGGCAAGAGCTTCTGACCCAGCAACCAGGACATCTCCTCCGCGGTCGGGAGACCGAGGTTGAACGTCCAAAATAGGACGAGCAGTCTAAGGACAGAAGACCAGCTATTGGGATGCAGCTGGCCTGGCGCGATCCCAAAAAACCTAAGATAGCTGGTAAGGGGGGCCAAAGGGAATCAAAGACCACCTTCCAGGGATCGAAGGTTGATGGCCACACAATCCCTGGGCGGCTTGTCCATCTGCTCATTTGGCCTCGGGACTTCAAAGAACACCCCCCACGGAATGTTGAAAAGGGCGTGTCATTTATCCAACTCAGCCCAGGTGACTACAGACGGCCAAGACATGGCCTCCGAATCCACCGAGGGCTGCTCAGTCCTATTATATTGCCTAGGCGGCCTAGGCATCCCTATGGGAACATAACGACCTGACCGACCCGACGTCCCTACCTCCTCGACCACCAGAGGACTTGAACCCCTAACCTCCTCTAAGGAAGAGCTAATCTCCATTTCCAACTCCTCTGAGCAATATCCTCGACACCCAGACTCGGATCCAGAAGACGAAGAAGCAGAAGACATGATGAAAGATGAGTAAAATTACCTAAACATTTATCTGGATGGCTGATCGAGCACGGGTTATCCTGAGCAGGGAATACTGGACGGTTAATGTTGGTCGGTGAATATTGGAGATTTCTCTAAGGATCGCAAGTTAGTGAAGGTTAAAATGAAAGAAAGTCGCCCTTATTTATAAGGAGAGAGCGACCCTTCGACTCCCATCTGACAGGGGGCGACGAGTGGCCGATCTGAAGGCCAAAAACTGACGACGCCTTGTCTCCCCTATCACCAGATTACGACACGTGTTGAGCCTAAGAGGCACTTAAAACCCTATCATGCTCCCTATCATGTCAGATTCGCCGAACATGAAGTGGGCCAGACCACTATACCAGGGGCTCGTACCAACCAAGATAAAATAGTGGCTGGTCGCCCAGGAACAATTTCACCATTAGATGGTCGTATACAAGCCGGTCAAGGTGTAATAAGGCAAACCACAAATCAAACAAGTATGATAATATACAACGATCTACTCCAGAATTAAAATATACCAACTGGTTTGGAGGCCAGAACCTCTTCACAGGGGGCCAAACGGCCAATAAAAAAAGCGGAAGTTTACACTAGTCTACTAATCATCTTGAAGTACAATTACATCGTCTTCAGCTCCGGTTGCATCAGCTTCCTCGACCTGCTCGGACCCGGAAGCCCCCAGGTCAAGATTTGACATAAATTGGATGAGAGAAGTTGGCCGCAAAAGATGTTGAGAGTCTGGAGGAAGATAGCCGGACAAATCATCCATCAGATACAAATAGTACTGAGGAAGAGGATTCTTGCACAGATAATCGGCTAAAGCCGCAGTAAATGGATGATCGTCCATTTTTGCTTTCCTAGCCACCTCAATGTTGTCGATAAAAGCAAAGAGGTAGGCTAAAATTCCCTCATACTTTCATTCATCAGAATTTTTATACTTTTGCGCAATGGCGGCCTCGTCCAACCGGCTAGCTCTAGCAACCTCCAGCTCGTCACGTACGGACTTCAGCTCAGCCTGAACCGCTTCGAGTTTACCCTTAAGTCGAGCCTTCTCAATGGCAACTTCAGCCATCTGCTAGTGATCCAGCTCGGCGGCTTTGGTGGTCTGGGTCAATGACTCCTGAGCGGAAGCCAGCTTAGTCTTAAGATCCTTTATCTCATCAGAAGTGGCAGCCAATTCGGCCTTCTTCTCATCAAGCTCCACCCTGCTTGCTATGTATTTATCCTGATGATCAAGATACTCACGATGAGCTCGCCAAGCAAAGACGGACGCTTGAGCATTCAAAATTGCCGAACAAGCCCCCATATCAGCTACCGGCATCCTTTTTGCATAATCCTCCAGCTCTCCCGTCCAGGCTTTTATTGGAGCCTCCATGGCTGGCCTAATTCCAGATGGAAGATTCCTCATTAAATCCGCACTAGGCGCTCGAGCGCGAGAGAATCTGATCTGAAATGGAGGTTGGTGCCCAAGGAACTCCTTGGAGCTCTCAATCAGGTTGGGGTCCCAACCACAAATGCTAATAGAGCCGGCCAGAAGGGACTCGAAGGACCATACTCCAGGGTGAGCTGAAGTGGCAACATTGGAGTTGTCAGCCGGCTGCTCGCTAGAAGTCGGGCATGATCTCTCTTTGTGGGCGGCTCAACAGGATCCTGACTCGGGGCAGGAGTCTCAGCCACCGGGCGTGCAGGACCTCACATTTTCTCAATCGGTTTCTTCTACCTCCCACCTCGCTCGGTTCTGATCCTAACGTGCTCGGTCGGATTCATCTCGGGACGAAGACCGCCTTGAGAAAGGACAGCTGCAAGAAGATAGATCAGTCAACGAATCATCGAGCAAAGGCTTACAACAGCAAAACTTACCGTGGAAATCGGTAGGAGCACGTAAAAAAGGAAAGATAAGGCCGGCTCGGGCAAGCCGATCCTCTATAATCAACTCCCTGAACGTTTGCTGCACTGGGCTAACACTGTCCTGCAGGAAATGGATTTTACGAGAGAAGTCTTCACCAATCTCGAAATCCTCAAGCGACAATTTTGCAAGATAGGATAATATTAAAAACATTAGAAGACCTGATCAAGAGAAGCACAAATGTATACCTTCAGCAGGATTGAAGCCAACTGGGCAGGACATCCTGACCGCGAAGAAATGGTCAAACTCCCCGGGACTCTTCCAATCCCCCTCAACCCAAAACCATTCACTTCTTCAATCTTTAATTGGTAAAGGAAGGTCACAGACTAACTGAGGCCGATGTACCCGAGGAGCGAGGTAATAAAAGTGGTTTTCTACTCCAGGTATAAGTTCAAGTTTGAACAACCAGGACATCTCTTCAAAGTTGGGCTCTCCGAGGTTATAGACATGAAAAAGCACCAATAAACCCAAGAGAGAGGACCAACTGTTTGGACGAAGCTGTCCAGGTGCTATTCCCCAATGCCAAAGGTAGCGAGCCAAACAGGGCGCCATGGGAAATCATAAACCCCCCTCCAGGGCTTGGAGGTTTATGGCAACGTAATCTTTTCGTGGCTTATGCATTCGCTCCTTAGGACGGAGAGCGATGAAGGAGACTCATAAGGGTATATTAAAGCGAGATTGCCATCGATCTAACTCTGATTGAGTGACGACGGAAGGCCAATTCATTGCATCTGAATCCTCAAAAGGTATCTCGACGCGGTGGCCTCACGGCTGCCCAGAAGGGACTCTAGTAGGAACGTGAGACATAGTCACGAAAGAAAAAGAAATTACCTTACAAATAACACTGCTCTTTTCAGGTGGTATAGCACGGAGTATCTTGAACGGTCGATTCTGCTCGGAATATATAACTGGCTCAGAACTTTAAGTTGTTAAAAGACCAAATAAAAAAGAGACGCCACTATATATAGGTGAAACGTGACTCTTCAGCTTATGGCCAACTACATACAGACACGTGGAAAATCGAACGGGCGCAAAATGGTGACCCTCTGACTCCCACTCCATCAGATGATAACACTTGTTTACCCCAAGAAAAATCAACAACTTTCAGCTCAATCTTTTTTCCTGCTCGGCTCGACTTGTCAGGATTGGTTAGGTCTCAACAGAAGTAACTTTCTGCTAAGACCTAAGGGGCTATTGTTAGACATCCGACCCGAGCTGCACAACACATTGCACCTGGACGGCCTAATGAAGGCCATCATTCCATTCGGCCGGCCAGGATGATACATTAACTATTCTCCCTGAGAAACCGTCCAGCCCAGTTGGGAGGAATCCTCGATAGATTAGTCTAGCCAGCCAGAGTCGATACAGCTGCCCAGGCAGCAGTCAACTACCAAGAGATCGTGGGTGATGAAACCGCTTAATGCCGCATAAATAGGCAAAAATCAGGGAAAAAGTGGGCTCAACTTCCACAACCTCCACAATCCCCACGATCTCCACCATTTAAGTTGTTTTTGTAGCTATAAATAAATTGAATTTCAACATGTAAATGGTTCGAATTCTGACTCTGTAAACAGCACTAGAGAGCTTATTTCTCTAAGTTAATGCTATAAGATCCTGTCCGGTCACATTAACCGTCCAGGATCAGCCGAGCTAAATTGCCCAAGTAGGCTCCAGGCCAGTCTTTTTGTACTTTACACTTCATTTCACATATTTTTTGGTGTTAGATTAGGAATTATCCTTTAACAAATTCCGACGTCAACAGTTAGAGATTTTAACTATGGAAATATCCATAAAGAAAGTGACACTATGTCAGATGCCCCATTTAGTCTTTAATGATTAATACGCCAATTAATTTTGAAAAAGGATCACTTGTTAGACAAAAGATTAGTCAAGAATTTAAAAATTCTAAATGGATACTTTTCAGAAAATGGTTTTTTGAAAATCTATCTGAAAATCTTGAACAAATTCAAGAAGAATTTTATAAATATTGTAAAGAAAAGAATACAATAATATTTTTTGTTCCTTGGTTTATAAAAACATATATAATAAACCAGATTTCGGTTTTAGAAAGAACATATAAATTAATTACAGGACAAGAACAAAAATCTTTGTATCCTCCTGATACTTCTTTTCAAATGAAGAAAAATAGTAAAATAATGAATTTTACACTATTTTCAAGATTAATTAAGAATGATACTTTACAGGTTATTATAAACCATATAAATATTTTAATGGAAAAGAAAATTATATTAATTTATATTTAAATATAATAGGAGAAGAATTATGTTCTTTACATAACAAAATAGAAACCATAAACCATAGTCTCTATTATAAAACAAAAGTATATTAAGAATTTTGAAAATCATTCTGCACATATTACATGTGGCCCAGCGGTTGTACTTATACATCTATAGATAAGATATATGTTTTAAGTTTTGTATAGTTAATTAGAACATAATGTATAATAATTTATTATTATTGAATTTACATATTCGTTGATTTTTCATAAATTTAAGTTATATTTCAGATTTAATATTATATATTTATTGTTATATTATTATCATTATTATTATGTATGTCTTAATATTCTGTTGATTTTTTTTATAAAATTAAGTTATTTTATTTTACTATTTTTATGTAATAAGTTACAAAATAAGAATATATTGCAATATATTAATTTCACATCCATGAATAGAATATATATGGTAGAAATGGTGTAAGTATATAATTATTAACAATAATTAACAAATAATATTATTAAAAAGAATGATCGGGAATTTTTTTTAATAAGAGAGCGATACATGTCAGAATTAGTTGTTTCTGTAAGTTCAATGCATGGCATGGATTGACTGTAATGATATATTATATTAACATAAATCTATAATATTTTAAATATTTATATTATCAAAATCTTAGATATTTTAATTTTATATTTATGTTATTCTAAATAATTGTATTTGAGAACATTAGAATTTTTAAATACAAAAAATCTAATATATGAATATAAAAAATAAAATAATATATATATATATATATATAAAAGTTAAACAACGACTTAAAAAGTTTATATTCAAAATATGAGATAGTTAAGTGATTAATTTGACTAATTTTATATCCTATTAATTATATAAACATCATCATAAATTATATTTAATTTATTACCAAAAAAGATTTAATATGTCATAATATTAAACCCGTCATAACCCTCTGCCTCAACCATCAAAATTACAAATACAAAATGAAAACGGTGATTAACAAAATAACAAATAAGAATGATAAATTTGCATCCTAGATGTAATTGAATTATAAATGAAAATGTTACTTTATTTGAAGCCATGATTTGTTAGAAAAAAATCTTGCATCTTCTCCGCAGCCACCTTTATCAATATTACAAATACGGAATAAAAATGATATTAAACAAAATTAAAAATAAAATGATAAATTTTGATACATCATACATTAAAATTGAAATTATAATTTGTTTAACATAATACTCACATTTTTTTCCAACCTCTTATCAAACTTACAAATACAGTATTAAAATAACAATAATCAAAATCACAAATTCAAAGGATATACTGAAAAATCATAGGTAAGGGTAAATATTAAATGAAGAAATATAATTGATTTATGATTTATTAAAAAAAAAAACCCAAACCACCATTATTCCCCAACCGGCCCTTCCCAAGGTAAAAAGTTTTGTATTTTTTTATATTCCTTGATATAAGTAAAAAGTTTTATATTTTTTTATTTTATATTTTCTTACTAATTTCTTTATATTTATAATAATTATTTTTAGGCAAGAAAATTAATTACATTATTTTTTATTGTGGTCTTTATTTATAAATATACTACCATTTCACCCGTATGATGAGCAATTATTATTTATTGTGGTAATATAAATAATTTTTAATAATATAATTAAGTTGTACAAATGAAAATTTCATATAATCTTTCATTATTTCAAAACATGTACAATATACAAATGTGTTTTTCATATTTCTATTTTTTTAAAGTTATATTTAATAATTTTAGAAAATCGTTGTATAAAGTTGAGTTTTGATTGAAATGAGTAGAGTTTTGATTGAATTAAGTTTTATATTACGTATAAGAGTTGAGTATGTAGTGTAGATCATGATGACGATGATAACAACAACAACAACAACAAAAATAATTGTTATTACTTCATATAATTGAATGAAATTAAAAAAAATACATTGTAAAAATGTACAATTTATAATTTATCTATTGATATAATTAAAATTTGATACTATCATAATGTAAGTACCTAACAAAAGTTTATGTTGTAAGCTCAAACTTGTATCGATTTGTAAGGCCAATATATATATATATATATATATATATATATTAACTATTTTCTACACTTGTTAGTCCCAAGTGGTGTCCGAGGTTCAGAGGGGGGGTGAATGAACCTTGCTCGATTTTGCAAATCTTTGAAAAACCTTTCTGCTTTGCAAGTTACTTGAACTTATAGCGTCAGATTGTTACTGCTTACAGCACTAGGATGTAGTGCTGCACGCTGTTACTTGGAGTTTTATACGTAGCGGAAAAATATAAGTTATAACACAAGGCCGATTTTCTCAATATGTTTCTTTCAAAAACGTTTAATGCTTATGAGATATACAAGATCAGAAGGTAAGGGCACAGATAAATAAAGCAATTAAACACGTATGGCTTATAGTGGTTCGAATGTGGTGTAATCCTTCTACGTCCACTCTACTGCTCCTCGAGCAGGAACTTTGTTAAGCAAGATTGAATTACAGGACCCTCCTAACAATCTATCAACTTTACAAAGCAACCACCTACTGAAGTCCAGCGTACACACAGCAACTGCAAACTTTAAAGGCTAACCCACACAGGGTTCAACACTCCCACAGAGGAAAGCTGCCTAACTCTAGACAACTATACAAACAGCAAGGATCTCTCCTATCAACTGTTCGACACCACTAAAACAACCTCAGCACACAGCAACAAGGTTAAAAGTATATTGGTTTTGTTTCTTCAACTGGTGCGACGAAGTGAGCTTTTGAATCCTTCAAGGGATCTTGCAGCTTGAACTTGCTTCACTTCTAAGAGGTTGAGTGACTGAAACTGATAGTAGACTAAAATGTTTTTATCTTGAACGCTCGTAAATTTTACGCAAATGTTTCAATAACCAGTTTTAGTGTTTATCATCCTTTATTTATACTTGTAGGAGAAGATGTCCGTTGAAGGAGACATCTCTCTTTTGAATTTGAAGTAGTCTGATCAAAGGCATGACTTGCATTTAATGCGGCTTGACTTTCTCTTTTGGGGCATTTAACGCGGCAGTTGCGACTCGCAGCTTTCTGCAGCGCGACAGTCCATGTGGCATCTTCGTATTGGCTCCGTGTCTACAACTTTGATCTTGTCTCGAATAGCTCTATTTATTCTTGCTTGAATCTTCGTTCCTCATACTGCATTTATCCTTCCTAGGATTGCAGGATACTTCTTGTTGTAGTTGGCGCTGATTGACTTCTCTGAACTGTAAGCTTTGCGCTGTATCCTAGATCTTTATGCAGCTAATGTTATCATGCAGTACTGCTGTAACTAAGATCTAGTTGCAGTATATTTGAGTAGAGCTGCTGCATCTTTTTCTTGCAGCACTCATGTACGCCATTTCTTCTTACTTAGCTGTAGTGAAGTTCAGTCTTCATACATCGATGATGTATCTGCCTTCTGGCAGTGATGCTGTATCTACCTTCTTGCAGCGATGTTGTATCTGCCTTCTTGCAGCAGCTTCTTTTCTTGAAAGGCTTAGATGCAGTTTTATCCTTGTCAAACCTCCATTTTTCAGCACTTAACACTAGACTCAAACCTAGTCTATATTTTCACTTAAACATTGTGAAAAATGGGGTACTTAACACTGAAATCTAAACATTGAAATCCCAATAATTTCCCCCTTTTTGATGATGACAAAACCTTTACATTATTTCGTTTATGAAGAAAGATTTTTACT
This sequence comes from Scutellaria barbata, assembly GCA_028654395.1. Taxonomy (NCBI): domain Eukaryota; kingdom Viridiplantae; phylum Streptophyta; class Magnoliopsida; order Lamiales; family Lamiaceae; genus Scutellaria; species Scutellaria barbata. Next base: position 7,903,630 of record CM053650.1, read on the forward strand.
TTACAGATTATCATAAGATCAGGGTTACAATTACTTAGACTCGTCCTCGCTCATCCTCTTCCTTGAGCTTTGCTGCTGGCCCTCATACCCTCTCTTTGTATGATGATAAGAGGGAGGTGCTGCATCTTTGCTTGCAGCTCTGCTAGGTGCAGCACCTGCTGCTGATCTTCTTGAGCACCAGCTCCACCAGCTCCTCCATCATCATCTCTTCTCCATCGCTTAGGGGATGGGATGTCAGCCGCAGCAGATGATCCAGACCTCTTTTTTCTCCTACTGAGAGATTGCTGGTTATCATCTTCTTCTTCTTCTTCAGCTCCCCCTGAGCTCCTGTATCTATCTTCAACTTCTTCCTCCTTTTTGGTATCATCAAAAGCCGGGGACTGAGCAGGGGCAACTGGGACCACCTTGGAACGTGGTCTTCAGGTTGGTTCGGGGGCGGCCTCAAGAGCGTCAACATACTGAGGGAAGGCTCGAAACATGATGTTCCTCAGTTCTCCAACAATCAGCTCCAGGTTTCCCAAACGATCGTCCACACTTTTGGTTCGCTGGGATTGATCAGATGTGCGATCCAGAAGTGTTTCCAAGACGAGGAAGTGAGTGTTCAGCCTGTCAGAGGCATTCTCAGCATGGTGCTTGCACAGCCTTATCTCCTAGTGAGTCTGTGCAGCTTCAACTTTCAGCTCTCTCCATCCTGACCCGTTCTATGTAGAGCCTGTGGGAGTGATCATTGAGCGTCCTCTTGATCATCCCAGGCAGGGCTTCAAGGTCCTTCTTGAAACCTGTCATGGTTTCAGCATGGAATTGGGCAGCGACCTTGAGACAGTTGCGTATGGTAGACTCGTGCTCCTGAGGAGCGTGCACCAGATGTCTAACAGCGGCTTCAACTCGGTTAATCGATTCGTCAGGAGTCAACCCCTAATTTCTTCTTGTTGAGGCAGCAGAGGATGCAGCGAATGGTATTACAGCTTGAATAATCGGAGTTGTATCCTGCCTTGGAACCTCAGCAGCAACCTCATCCTCATGATTGCTGGTTTGGGAACTAGTAGAGCTCGAGGATGGGTGCTCTTCTTCTTCTGACTCCTCTTCACCGGATGAGATTTCAACAGGTTCTGCTCCGCCAGATTTCGGCCCATGAATAGCTATGTTGCGCTTCCTCATCATCCTGACGAAGTCGGCATGAGTAACCTCAACATCTTCAGTAACCTCTGCTGCTGTAACCTTGAAAGGTTCTTGAGAATATACAGCAGTTACAACGTCAACCTCCTCTTGAGGTGTCTCTAGCTGCACATGGGTTACCTTAGCTACTCCTTCAGCCTCCTCTATGGGTACTGTCTGAACAGCCTCCCTAGCAGAGGTCTTCTCACCCTCAGAGAGTGTTGTCAGAACAACAGCCTCCCCTGAGGTCTTCTCCAAGGACCCCGTCTCCTCGGCTAGTCCTGTAACTTGGACAGGTTCCGCTGTAAGATTGGGTTCTTGCAGCTCTGGTTGGTTTCTTACAGCGTCCACAGCATTCAGCACTGTACGCTCCTTTGCTGTAAGAATCTCAACTTCCACACTCCTTATCTCTTCAGCTACTTCTTCTTGGGTGGTCGCCTGCTGTACTGTTGTTTCCGCCAGTACAGGGAGTCCAGCCTCGGCAACTTCCTCCGTGGTTGCATCATCGGCGTCTTCAGCAAGATCAGAGATTACTCCCTGAATGATGGCTGACGATTCCCTTTGTGAGTCTGCAGCAGCAGCATTCATGCGTACAGGGGAATCACCATAGTCCAACAGTTGAGATTCTTCCTCCTTCAAAGGATCCAGCGAGACAATGTTGGAGAGGCCCTCAACTACTTGCTCGTATGCAGGGGAGTTCAAGTGATGTTGACTTGAACTTCCTTCTCCCCGCATCCTCCTAGGAGTGTGCTGCATCCTGGTCTCCTTAACACTTTGTTGCAGCGCCTACTGTAGCATAGCTTCCTTGACTTGCTCCACTCCCAGGGTATCGATTTGTTCTTGAGAAAAAACGATGTCATCGTCCCTTCTTACATCCTCCGCAGCCGGGACAAGGAAGACCTGCATATCCTCCAATGCTGATCTCATCGGCAGCTCTGCAGAGTTGGATTCTACAAGAGCTTTTCCATTCCCTTTGTCCTTTGCTCCCTGAGCAACACTGCTTTCACCAAGCTCCTGAACTCTTACTGCATACTCAAGTTGCAGGAGTGCCAGAATGTCTTCTGATTTAGCCCACTCCAGGACAGCTTGCTCGACTGTCAGGAAATCCTTCCACTTCAACAGGATTTCCTCATTAGCCAGCCGTATCTCTCTCCACAAATTGTATTGCAGCTCCATATTTCTAGCCGCTGGGAGGGTAGGATCAAGCACTGAAGCTTCTGTTTGTAGACGAGCTTCTTCAGTTGGCTTGATCCGGGCTAATATGGCTCATAAAGCAGATATGACTCATCCCCAAGATTTTCTACCACCTCAGAAGGTGTAGAGAGTTGGGAATCAAGAGCTCATTCTTGATCCCGGGATTGATGAGACTCATCCTCAACAGCAACTACAGCCAAGCTTGCTGTAGAGAGTTGGGAATCAGCAGCTGTAGTAGCCTTCTTCTTGCTGCGCGAGGCCCTTCTCACCAAGGGTGCATCGTCATCTGAGGAAAAGGATTCAGTTTCAGGTACAGCCTTCCCTGAGCTCCTCTTGATGATGGGAAGAGGGTCTTGAACATCCTCTTCTTCTTCGTCTCTCCCGCTGCATACTGCTTCATCTTGTAGGGCCAGGGTAGCATTCTTTTTGTCTTTGACTTTCTTCCTTGCTGCCCCAGCTTCTGCTGTCTTTAGTTGGGTCTTACCCTTCTTCTTCTCCCCTAGATACTTTCTGATGGGGATGGGGGTCGATGCTGCAAGTTGAAGACCAAGCTTGCAGAGCAGAGAACAAATGGTGATACCGTAGCTTCACCACTCCGTTATCTTCTGTGCTTCCTCCCACAGCCTCTTCATGATGAACCTCGCCCAGTTCACCTTCTCTCTGGCCATGATAGCGGATATGATCTGGAACCGGAGATCTGTGCACCTGTCATAACTCCCTGTTCGGCCTTCAATGGAGTATGCACAGATATCATGAAGGAGTTCAAACTCCGGCTTGAAGAGCTTCTTTGGGGCGCTTCTTTTGATTTCAGCCCCTGCATCCTTTGCTCGAAAGAGATCTCACATCTCTTGAGCAGTACCCTCCCCATAGTTCAACAACTGACTGGGGGACATACCTCTGGTGGAAATGCTAAAGGTGGTGGCGATGTCTTTGACGGTTAGAGACCGTTCTTCCTCGCCTGCATCCATCCTGAACAGGATGCAATTTCTATCGTCCGCCTGCCTAGCTAGGAGTAGAATCTCTGTACTGACTCCACAGAGAAACCGGCGTAAATAGTGGTCAGAAGCCCTAGGACTTGGGTCCGCTGAAGGGCATCGAAGATTCTCTTGACGAGGACATTATCATACAGCCTAGAAGCATAGACATGCTCCTGGTTGATCAAGCATTCTTCCAAGATGATGGTTTGCCTGGCTGCCATGGATTTCTTAGAGAGAAAAGATGAAGAACTTCGAAGATTTGAACTTAGAAAGATTTTCACGAAAAGAAGTTTCTCTCCTTGGTAGATGGTGAAAAATGATTTTGAAAAGCGTGGTTATGGGGGTTATGACGGATCTTAAGGGACGTATAGTAAGATCAACGATTGAGATAATTCAGAGAAAGTTGATCTTACGGTCCAGAAAAAGATGGATATGTTAAATCGTAGCTAATTATTACAAGGCGCGTGGGCTTCTGAGCGTAACCCTTCCACTTCTGACACGTGCAGACTTTGCATTTAATACTGAAAAACATGTCCTTTGCCGCCTAAATAAATGTCTTTTTAAGGTTGCAGCATCCTTGGTACGAGGTTGCAGAGTAATCAATACTCTTTTGAAATAAATGTTGTAACCTGGTGCTGCTTACACTCTCGATTTCTACTGTACTGTAAGAATATATAATGCAACGCTGTTTGAACCCAGCACTGTAAGAAAGCGTAACTTACAGCACTATACTTACTCCTTCTTGCAAGCATGCAGATGTTCCCCTTTGATTTTTGCACCTTCTTTTTCTCCTCATAACTTAAGAATTCCCAGCTCGTTTCTAAGCATAGAAAACCTCGATTCACTCAAAGGTTTAGTGAATATATTTGCAAGCTGGAGATCCGTATGAACTTTCTCAAGCATAATTTCCTTCTTTTCCACATGATCTCTTATAAAATGATGTCGTATGTCAATGTGCTTCGTTCTTGAGTGAAAAACAGGATTATGGGTAATTGCTATAGCACTTGTATTATCACAGAGAATTGGAGTCTCTTTTTCTTTAATCACATAATCTCTAAGTTGCTGTTGTATCCAGAAAATCTATGCACAGCAACTTCCTGCTGCAACATACTCTGCTTCTGCTGTAAAGGTTGCAATCGAAGTTTGCTTCCTGCAGAACCATGAGACAAGTCTATTTCCCAGAAACTGACAAGTCCCACTGGTACTCTTTCGATCAATCTTGCAGCCTGTATAATCTGAGTCAGAGTAGCCTCTGAGCTTGAATCCTCCTTCCTTGGGATACCATAGGCCTACTTCCTGAGTTCCTTTCAGATATTTAATAATCTTTTTGACCGCTGAAAGATGTGATTCATTTGGTGCTGCTTGAAATCTTGCACAGACTCCTACTGTAAACATAATGTCTGGCCTGCTTGCTGTAAGATACAATAAGGATCCGATTAGGCGTCTGTACTTTGTGATATTAACATCTTTACCATCTTCATCTTTGTCAAGGCTTATTGATGTCGACATAGGAACAGATGTTGTTGCACCATTCTCCATGCCAAATTTCTTGATAAGCTCATTCGTATACTTGACTTGACTGATGAAGGTTCATGTAGACAGCTGTTTTATTTGCAGCCCGAGAAAGAAACTTAATTCTCCCATCATACTCATCTCAAACTTTGACTGCATCAGGTTGGAGAACTTCTCACATAACTCTTTGTTGGTGGATCTGAAGATGATGTCGTCCACATATATCTGTACTAACAGTACACTTTCTCTATCTTGTATCCTAAACAGTGTCTTGTCAATTGTTCCTTTCTGGAAACCATTCTCTAGCAGATAGAGAGATAAGGTGTCATACCAAGCTCTTGGTGCTTGCTTAAGTCCATACAGGGCCTTATGTAACCGAAACACCTTCTCTTCTGCTTGATCTTCGAAGCCTGGAGGTTGTTTTACATAAACTTCCTCTATAAGAAGACCATTCAGGAATGCACTCTTAACGTCCATTTGATAGACATTGAAATTCATGTGAGTTGCATAAGCCAGAAAAATCCTTATTGCTTCCAGTCTTGCTACTGGAGCAAAGGTCTCATCAAAATCAATTCCTTCTTTCTGACAATATCTTTTGGCAACTAATCTTGCTTTGTTCCTTACGACGAGTTCAGATTCATCTAATTTGTTCTTGAAGACCCACTTTGTTCCTATTACTCCTTGATGAGTTGTTCTTGCAACTGTCTGTCATACTTGGTTTCTTTCAAACCCGTTTAACTCTTCTTGCATGACCTGTACCCAGTTGCTATCTTGCAGCGCCTCTTCAACATTCTTAGGCTCTATCTGAGATATGAAGCATACAAACATTGCTTCATGAGGGATGGATCTTCTTGATCTTACTCCAATGGATGGATCTCCTATGATAAGATCCCTTGGATGATTCGTTAGCCATGTCCTGTCAGGCTCAAAGATATGTTCTGGTCTAGGTTGCTCCTCTTGTTCCTGTAATGCAGGAGGTTCTACTGCTATAATAATATCTACTTCATCCATAGTTGCAGCTTCATCTTCTTTGTCTTCTTCTGTAGGCAGAACTCCTTCTACATATGGAACCGCATTCTCTTTTCTTGGAGCTATCTCTTCAGGTGGCTCTTCTAACTTCTTGGTGTCATAGTGTGGTTCATCAAACACCACGTGAATAGATTCTTCAACCACCAAGATTCTCTTGTTAAATACCCTGAAGGCTCTACTTACAACAGAGTATCCTAGAAATACTCCTTCATCTGACTTTGCATCAAAAGTCTTCAGATGTTCCTTTCCATTGTTGAGAATATAATACCTGCATCCAAAGATATGCAGATAAGAGATATTTGGAGTATATCCATTTCAGATTTCATAAGGAGTTTTGTCTAGATCTTTGATGATTAGGCATCTGTTCTGTGTGTAGCAAGCATGTTGGTTGCTTCAGCGCAAAATCTCTTGGGTACTTCTGCTTCAGCAATCATTGTCCTTGCTGCTTTCTTGAGGGTTCTGTTTCTCCTTTCAGCTACACCATTCTGTTGAGGTGTTCTTGCAGCAGAGTATTCATGTCGAATACCATTATCAGAACAGAATTTCTCAATGAATTTTTTTGTAAACTCAGTTCCTCTGTCTGATCTTATCTTCACTATACTCAAGCTCTTTTCATTTTGAATTTTCTTCATGAGATCAGGTAGTTTGTCTTGAGTTTCTGACTTCTTTGCAAGGAAGATTATCCATGTATATCTGAAGTAGTCATCCACAACTACAAGAGAGTACTTCTTCCCACTTAAGCTTACTGGTTCTACTGGTCCAAATAGGTCCATATGTAGAAGATCTAAAATCCTGTGTGATGACTTTTGTATCTTGTCTTTGAATGAGCTCTTAACTTGCTTTCCTTTCTAACAAGCTCCATAGATATTCTCCTTCTTGTATGCCACATCTGGCAATCCTCTCACAAGGCCTTTTCTTGCTAGCTTATTGATAGTTTTGAAGTTCAGATGGCTTAACCTCTTGTGCCATAGCCAGCTCAGCTCTGGTGGACTTTTCACAATGAAGCATGTTGGTTGAATAGAAGAGTTCCAATCAACTAGATAGATGTTCCCTCTTCTTGTTCCTGTAAGCTTGACTTTATTTGAGGTGCTGTCCTTGATTAAGCATTTGTTGAGGTTGAATTCCACTGTGTATCCTTTGTCACAGAATTGACTGATGCTTAGAAGGTTGTATCTGAGTCCTTTTACGTAGGATACATCCTTGATCTTTATGTTTCCTTTGACTAGGCATCCACTTCCTTTTGTGCTTCCTTTGGAATCATCTTCAAAGATGACTTTTGGTCATTTGCATTCTTGAAAGTCTTTTAGGGATTCTTTATTGCCTGTCATGTGCCTTGAACAGCCCCTGTCAATGTACTATACATCACCGCTGCAACCTGGCACTGAAACCTGTAACAATTTCAAACAAATTTAGGTACCATACCTGTACAGGTCCTTTGGGGTTAGTTGCTTTAGAAACCCAAATTTTCTTAACAGTCACTGTTTTGCTGTAAGATTTGTTAGTTCTCTGATTATATGCAGTTTTGCTTTTAAACTGCCTGTTATGGGTGTGTGCAGAGATAACATATGTGTTACCAACACTTCTGTAGTGTGGTCTTCCACCATACTTCCCTTGAGTATATCCTCTTTGAGATTTAGACATGTGAGTCTTAGTATAGGTGGGAAAGTTTCTTCTGTGCTGCAACTTAGTGGGTTGCTGCATCCTCTTGCTGCATACAGCAGATGGCTTCTGCTCAGCCAGTTCTTAGATACAGGCTTACTTCCTGCAGTTGAGTATCGGAGTTTCTTTCCTTTATCCATCATTGATGTTTTGTTCAAGATCTTCACAGAGTCACATAGTAACTCTTTCTCCATTGAGGTTTCAGCTTGAACAAAATTTACAGCTTTGGATGTACTTGTTGTAGTCTGAGAGATGTGACTGTTGTAACCTATGCCCGATTTTTTAAAAGGACTTCTGTTTTGGTTTATGCAATCCCTTGCGTCCTTTGATGATTTACTGAACGTGCTTATCGTGGACTGCAAGATTTCCTTCTCAACTTCTAGCTTAGTGATCAGCAGATTTAATCTAGAGACCTCATTTTGCAGCTTGCTGCACCTTGAGCTATCAGACTCACATGCAGCCAGCATTTTGGCAATATCAATGTTCTTGCACTTCAGGATCTCATTGTCGATTCTTAGGTTCTCATTTTCAACCTTCAGTTCCTTATGAATTGAGTTGATCTGCTCGAAATCACTTATGATACTTTTTAAAGAGTGGATTATATTCAGCTCCTCACATTCAGATACGGACAACGGTTGATAGATTACCTCATCTTCTTCGTTGTCCTCGTAGTCGTTAGCCATCAGGCATATCAGGGCTTCTCCATCAGAGGATGAGGTTTCAGTGTCACTGTCAGAGGATTCTGCAGCATTCAGTACTTCCATCGGGACTACTGTATCCTTGACCTTCTCCATCTCTCCTATGAGAGCTCGAAGCTTGTGTCTTTCCTCTCTCCTTTTATCTCTCCTCTGCTCTTTCTCTCCTTCAGGATACTTGTGCACCGTTGGGTATGGACAATTTCTTACATAGTGTCCTGGTTTCCTACAGTTATAACACAAGTTAATATTGCATGTATTTGACTGTGGAGAGGAGGATACCTGAGGAGATGGATGACTTCTTCTGAAGTCATTCTTCTTGTTGAGGTTGGTGTCGCTGCTATTGTTGTTGCTCTTCATGAATCTTCTAAATTTCTTTAGAAGCAGAGTCATCTCCTCTTCAGCAACTTCTGCTGTAACCTTAGTCTGCTTACTGCAACTAGTGGTTGCTATATCCTTGGAGCCTCTGGCAGTTAATGATATAACTTTGGAGCTCGATTCTCCAGACTCCTTTTTCCGTCTGTTGATGTCATATTCGAACGCTTTGAGATCAGAGAATAGGTCGAATGTACTCATGGATTTCAAATCCATAGACACTCTCATGTCAGTGGTCTTGCTGTCCCACTCCGCGGGTAGGGCTCTCAACACTTTCATATTTTTCTCCTTCTGAGTGTAGTGTTTGTCTAGAGCTTCTAGTTCGTTCACTATAGATGTGAATCTCAAGTCTAGTTGCTCAAGAGTCTCTTTATTCTTCATTTCGAAGAGCTCGAATAGTTGGGTAGCGTCGGAGATCTTGTTGTCTTTAGTGAGGTCAGTCCCCTCACATATTTGCTCCAATTTTTCCCATATTTCTTTGGATGTTCTGCAAGTTTTGACTTTGCTGAACATGCATTTATCCAAAGTAATGAATAGAGCATTCTTGGCCACATTGTCTAGATTAGCTCTCTTCCTGTCTTCGTTATTCCATTCAAGTCTTGGCTTGACTAGAAAGGCTGGTGGTGGCTGTGCTTCTTCTTCTAGGTCTCTACCTATCACTGGATTCACCTTCGTGGGCATGATTGGTCCTTCAGTGATGACCGTCCACATTTCGTCATTTATTGCTGAAAGATATGCCTGCATTCTTATCTTCCAATTGTCATATTCCTCTATGGAAAACATAGGTAACTTGTGATTAGAAGAATCCATGATATGTTGCAAGAATGAGTTTTAGATGCAGAGAAAACAACGAGTCTAAGATGGATCTGGGTAGGTAACTAGATAAGTTGGCTTTTAACCCAACTTGCTCTGATACCACTTGTTGGTCCCAAATGGTGTCCGAGGTTCAAAGGGGGGGTGAATGAACCTTGCTCGATTTTGCAAATCTTTGAAAAACCTTTCTGCTCTGCAAGTTACTTGAACTTACAGCGTCAGATTGTTACTGCTTACAGTACTAGGATGCAGTGCTGCACGCTGTAACTTGGAGTTTTATACGCAGCGAAAAAATATAAGTTATAACACAAGGCTGATTTTCTTAATATGCTTCTTTCAAAAACGTTTAATGCTTATGAAATATACAAGATCAGAAGGTAAGGGCACAGATAAATAAAGCAATTAAACACGTATGGCTTATAGTGGTTCGAAGGTGGTGTAATCCTTCTACGTCCACTCTACTGCTCCTCGAGCAGGAACTTTGTTAAGCAAGATTGAATTACAGGACCCTCCTAACAATCTATCAACTTTACAAAGCAACCACCTACTGAAGTCCAGCGTACACACAGCAACTGCAAACTTTAAAGGCTAACCCACACAGGGTTCAACACTCCCACACAGGAAAGCTGTCTAACTCTAGACAACTATACAAACAGCAAGGATCTCTCCTATCAACTGTTCGACACCACTAAAACAACCTAAGTACACAACAACAAGGTTAAAAGTATATTGGTTCTGTTTCTTCAACTGGTGCGACGAAGTGAGCTTCTGAATCCTTCAAGGGATCTTGCAGCTTGAACTTGCTTCACTTCTAAGAGGTTGAGTGATTGAAACTGATAGTAGATTAAAATGTTTGTATCTTGAACGCTCGTGAGTTTTGCGCAAATGTTTCAGTAACCAATTTTAGTGTTTCTCATCCTCTATTTATACTTGTAGGAGAATATGTCCGTTGAATGAGACATCTCTCTTTTCAATTTGAAGTAGTCTGATCAAAGGCATGACTTGCATTTAATGCGACTTGACTTTCTCTTTTAGGGCATTTAATGCGGCAGTTGCGGCTCGCAGCTTCATGCAGCGCGTCAGTCCACGTGGCATCTTCATATTGGCTCTGTGTCTGTAACTTTGATCTTGTCTCAAATGGCTCTATTTATTCTTGCTTGAATCTTCGTTTCTCGTACTGCATTTATCCTTCCTAGGATTGCAGGATACTTCTTGTTGTAGTTGGCGCTGATTGACTTCTCTAAACTGTAAGCTTTGCGCTGTATCCTAGGTTTTCATACAGCTAATGTTATCTTGTAATGCTGTTGTAACTAAGACCTAGTTGCAGTATCTTTGAGTAGAGTTGCTGCATCTTTTTCTTGCAGCACTCCTGTACGTCATTCCTTCTTACTTAGCTGTAGTGAAGTTCTGTCTTCATACAACGATGCTGTATCTGCCTTCTTGCAGTGATGCTGTATCTGCCTTCTTGCAGCAGCTTCTTTTCTTGAAAGGCTTAGATGTAGTTTTATCCTTGTCAAACCTCCATTTTTCAGCACTTAACACTAGACTCAAACCTAGTCTATATTTTCACTTAAACACTGTGAAAAATGGGGTACTTAACACTTCCTATTACAAATACGTTTTGTCTCATCAAAATCTTAATATTGAAATCCCAATAATACTAATAACAATGATAATAATAACAAAAATTAAAAAAAGATAGTAGTAGTAGTAATTTACTTTTATAGAGAAATATTTCTTGCATTCCAGATTACAAATACATACTTCTAATGTAAAATATTTATGTATAAACTTCTAATTTTATTAAACTTCAAACATTTATTTTAAGTACATAAATTTCAAAAAATAGTAATTTTCTTCTATTAAATTCTTTTGTCACAAAATTTATATTAAAATTAAAAAGATGATTTAAAAAAAAGATCCATAAATGGGTCAATACGAAAAAATAGTTTTTTTATAATAAATTATAGGGTTACAAATATTTTTCTATCTGAATTATACGTGATTTTACACTTTATAATAAAAACTTTGAAATGTTTCACTTTGTTATATGGACTTTAAATTTGATGCATTTTACGTTATCAAACAAATCTTAGTCATACACGTGTTTGAAATCAAAGGCTAGGATACGGCAAAGTGAGACAATTTCAAAAAATTTACCAAAAAGTGTAAAATCACTTATTGTTCAGATGAGAAAATATTTTTAACCCTAAATTATATTATGTAGATGCATATAATTAAAAAACTTTTAACTTCAATTTTATACAAGTTATAGTTATTTAAATAATATAGCTATTTAAATAAAATTTAATAATGCATTCCTTATTATGAAAGATATATTTTTTTCTTTTATTTTATATATTTTTATTATGACATTTGATAGCTTATCAAAAAAATCATGCATTTTTTTTAACTCTCTATTAAGACACTTTTAAAAGAGAAAATGAAAAGTTTATAAATTTTGTCAACTTTTTTCTTTTTATATATATAGATATAGATATATAAAATGATTATAGCATTAAATGCATTATGTATACTTCTCACCCCTTTTTTTTTACTATGGAAAGATGATTTAGATTTACAACTGCACCACCCATCACTATTTCTTTCTTTTTTCTTTTTTTTTTATTAGGAAGAAATTAAGAACCTGTCCATTCGAATGACAAACATGACATATATAAAACTTGATGGGGGTAAATCAAATATGCATGCTAAATGGCTAGGAACCGGGTTTAACTGTCCAAGAACCGGTTGAATTTGGCGAAAACCCGTGGTTGGAGTTGGTTGGCGGTTCAGTTCAATTTGGGGGCTAATTTAGGGATTTTCGCAAACCCTAACTACTTGAGCAACGAATTGACGGTTTATTTGTTATCATTTCTTGAAATTTTTTGAGGGCTTTCGTTTCTTATATATAGGAGTGTATCTCAGTAGCTGAATTAGTTCGCATCATCAAGCAATTCGAAGATTCAGAGAATTAGGTTTTCATTCTTGTAGTTTTAGAACCCTAATTTGTAATTCTGGTGTAATTCGTTTCTTTGCTTGAATTGTTGAATAAAATCGCCTTTTGCGCCGTGGATATAGGTGGTGAACAACCCCTAACCATGTAATCTCGCGCGTTGTGTCTTCTTCTTTCAATTCTTGATTGTTTGCCATTGTTGAGGGTTTGAGCTTGCATGCAATTGCATGCATTCTTGCTGTGATTGGGTTTTGTGAGTTTCTTAACAAAACTCATCTATGTTCCTGGAAGCACTTTTCACCCATTCTTTTACATATGATTAGAGATTCTTGTGTAGTGGATGAGGTTTGGATACGATAAATTAATTAATTGTTAGAAAAATCACAATTTTTACTTGAATTGTTATTCTAACCAAACTTTTTATTATTGGTCAAAATAACATAATTTTAAATATATAGATTTTTTTTTACCTCGATCAATTTTGAAAAGATAAAAAAAACATATCCAACTGCTCAGACATGTCAGTTGCTAAATACAATAATTTCACACAGTTCAACTCAAAAACTTCGACATTTATTTATTTTTCGTAAATCGGATGTGCAAGTTTTTTATTATCAAAATTGATCAAGGTAAAAGAAAAAAATACTACATCGATAAGGTTATGTTATTTTGACCAATAATAAAAAGTAAAGTTCGATTAAAGTAAAATTCAAATAAAAATTATGATTAACCTGATTAATTTGATCAAGATTTTGATAAGTCTTTTTTTTGTTTCAATTTTTTTATTGAATATTTCTTCTAATAATTTTCGTTGGTAGTAACCATGAATAAATTATTCATCTTGGTTTATTCTATTTGATTTTAATATTTAAGTATATATATATATATATATATATATATATATATATATAGTTTCAAAGTCATCATTATTTAATCCTTCACATTATAAGATTTCAAGTACTCTTTATTCTTGATATGATCCAATACTTTTTAAAAAGAAATGTATGAAAATTGAATTGAATGAACACATTCCTAAATATGACATTAAATCTACTATCAAATAATAATCTATTAAATATACTTTGAAAATTATCATTAAATGATTTTTAAATAATAAAATATTAAATTTACGGGTTACTTACATATGATTTTCCAAATCTCCTGTAGCCTTAATATAATTTATAAGATATCATTATTAAATCGTTTAAATAAATATTTTAACACTAATTATTCTATTAATACATGAATTGAATGGGCACACTCGAAAATATACTATTAAACAGTATATAGATCATTATTAATTATACTGTAAAATTATTTCTAAAATAAAATATTTAATATATTAATTACATGTGGCGACTCAGAATGCTCTAAAAATCCTATGTGTACTCAAAGCTCTCATTACATATATACTAATATTTATCATGTGTGTTGCATATGAGATGCATGTCATATTTGTAGTTATATTTGAACAACTATATCAAAAATTTGCTTTTAATAGTTCTTCTCAAATAATTTAAACTTGTATTTAAAAGATATTTTCTTACTAATTTGTAATTTTACTTATTGAAGTCTTATTTCATATTTTTAAATTCTAAAATATAACTTTTACTTTGAACACATATTTTTTTAACTTCAATATTTTAGTTTACTATTATCGTCAAAATAATTACATATCAACTAAAAAAATCAAGTGTTCTCAAATTTAAATATTTTAGTTCTGATATTTACTTTTATATATGCAATGAAATGAAAAATAAAAATCATAAAATGATAAATTCGATATTTCATGCATTGAAACAAATTTTTAAAATAAGTTTTAGTTTGACATTATGATTTGTTTAGAAAATTTAAAACCCCTTAAAAATTACAAATACGAAATAAAATGGACTATAATCAAAATTACATATAAGAATAATAAATTTCATACATCATTATAAATATTTTTGTTTTGGTTCTTTATTTTTATATATAGAATGTAAGTAACAAATTAAAAATCATAATAATGATGAATTTGATATGTCATGCATTAAAAATAAATTTTATATGAATAAGTTTTATCTTGAAATCATGATTTGTTTAAAAACTAAGCATCCTCAACTTTCACAAAAACTTACAAATACAAATTAAAAAAACTGACAATATACAAAATTACATATAAGAATGAAAAATCCAATGCATCATGTACTAAAAATGAATTATATATGAAGAAATTATTTAATTTTATACATATGACTTATAAATAAAATTGCAAGTGGTAATAATGAATTTAATACATCATGTATATATTAAAAATAAACTTTAAATGAAATTAATTTGTAATTATGAATTTGTATTTAGTGGGGATGGGGACAGAAGGAATCCTACATAGCTCCCTCCCCTAAAATTTCATAAATATTATATTATTCTATTTTAAAATAAAATAAAAAATAAATATTTAAAAATTAATAGGATAAATTGTAATAGATTTTGATGAGACAAAACGTGTAATAGATTAGAGCATTAGCTATCTTGATAGGTTTCCATATGTAAAAATAGCTAAAGGCAAGGATGTTGGAAAGAGAAGAAGACTTTGCAAAGGAACCTACGCCAAGTCCCTGCTACCTGCATATCATCATGTTGCTGCATCTTCTGAAGAAATCAGTATCCAAGTATCAAAGGATGTTGGGAGGTACCTGAAGATTCTCAAGTCAAGGAAGCTGATTCCTTCACTCAAAAAAGAAACTCCCAGATACATTAAAATCAGTGCATTCTAATTAGCCAGTAGAGACACTCCAGTTCCAACGAATCAGTGAATGCCATTTGGAAAAAGCAGCAAGGACAGAGTACAACAGACTGCAGATTAAGGTCGCGCAGTCAAAGGACAAGGCAGACGCAGAACAGAAGGGAGACGTTGCAGAACAGGTGTCAAAAGATCAGTAGAACCAATCAGATCAAGATACCTCATCAGTGGAACACTGTTTTTTCAACGGGCAAATTTCTCACTGAAGACCTATAAATAGAAGATTGAGTGCACCTGAAAAAAGAGGAGGGAAGAGAATCTGAATTGAAATATCCTACGCAAAGCAGTTTATCAACAAGCTCATATCACCCAAACTTCAGTCACTCAGTCTAAGCAGCAGCAAGCCAGCTACCTTGTGAAATTTAGAAGACTAAGGAGCTTGCTGCATTCAACCATTAAAGAATTCTTTATCTTAAATAGACTGTTTAGGAGTCACTTAGGCAGGAGAGATTTCTGCTAAGTTGTTATCCTCTCTGAAGAAGAGAAAGGACCCTGTGTGGGTCAAGAAATCTGTGTGGAGATCCTGTGTGGGTCGCTTAGTTTGGTCACTGTGCAGCTACTTGTGTGGATAGAGCTGACAGTTTTGTGTAGAGTAAAGTTTGTATTAGCCGGGTCTATTGTAAATCAAATTTTCTTTAACAAAGTTCCTTCTTGAGAAGGAGTAGAAAGGACGTAGAGGGATTACTCCATCCTCGAATCTCTATAAGCTTGCCTGCGTATTTATTGCTTTATATCGTTGTCTGATCTCATAAGCATCCTGCATTAAAGTTGTTCTTCGAAAATCACATTATTTCCGCTGTGCATTTTTAACTTTGTCTAAGTCCTGAGGTCACTATCTGAGCAGCAACCTTTAGTGCAGCAAGGTATCTAGCTACCTGCCCATCAAGAACTTAACATTCTTTGGAGAAAATTTGAAAATTTGATAAGGTTAATTCACCCCCTCTTAACCTTATACCACTTGCGACCAACAAAAGTGATATTGATTAATATTCAATAATTAAATTAAATATTAAGTAAATTTGATCATGAAAAAAAAAATTAATGCTACATGCACAAAAAATAGAAAGAGATTTTGGGCGGAAAAATTGAGCTTTCTATTTTGAACTATGTTCTTATTATTATATACTAGTAGTGTATTTGTGTGTTGCACGGTTTGTCATATAAGATATAATTAATAATTTTATAATTATAATTACATAATGTAAATATATAGATGATTTAAACAAACAAATTGAAAAATCTATATTCGAAATAAGAATGAGATAAATATAAATATTCAGTTTGATCAAATTTGTACAACCATTAAATACTTAAAAATCACATAAATTAAATTTAGTAGCGAAAAAATATTGAATCCTCCAAATATGCTATGTGTATTGAAAACGATATAAATTTAAATTAAGAACTAAGATTAATAAATATTATCTTTTATCAATATTCTTAATTATAGAGATATTTTAATGAAATTTTTGGTCTCATCAATACAAATAACTCGATTATTCTTAATCCAATAAAATATATATCAATTCAACAAATATCCAAAATTCATTGCTATTTGTATAAATAATATTATTAAAAATTGGACTTAATCTAAAATATATTAAACAACCCAAACTAAGATAAATAAACCAAACCATTATACCAAAGATTTTATTTTTGTTGAAATAATCAACATTTTATAATTTGTAATTTTAATTATAGACATTTTCTTTCATATTTGCAATTTTTTTAGGTATAATTTTAATTTTAAACATAATTTTAACTCTCACACTTTAGTTTACAGTATAGTCGTAACTATTACAAATCAATTTTAAAAAAATTCAAATGCACTAGATTTAATAAATTGCAATATAATTATGATTAAAAAATGCACATCCCACCCCACCCCATTGGCCAACATCCATTAAAATTATAAATATGAAATAAAAATGATAACGAACAAAATTTCTAATAAAAAGGATAAATACGATACATATGCATTAAAATAAATTTCAAATGAATGTTTAATTTGAGATTCTTTATTTAATTTAATTATGTATATTTTTATTAAATAATTTTTTTATAATACATATCTATTTTTTTAATTCTAGACTCTAATATAAACTATAATAACTTAAAATTACATAAATGTTGTAACATTTCGATTTTCTCAAAGTCTATAAGCAACTTTTTTTTAAAAATAATTTTCTTTTATTAAAATTTAAAATATACGTGCAGCGAAAATTAAATATATGAATTTTTAAATAGAAGGGTAGACAATAAATTAAAAATCATGAGAGTATTTTAAGAAGACTAAATTAATAATTCAACAACGGTTTCATCAGAAGATCTCACAACCAAAATGATTAAGTCATGTTAATGTAAATTGAAAGGAAAAACATTCAATCTTTCATGAACTAAATAATTTAAATAAAAACAACTAATATGACCCTATCTACTGTGTATCTACTCCACCCCACATCCATGTCATTACTCTGAAATGTTAGATTTTGTATATAGAGTGAGCAAAATACTAGTTTAATAGAGACATGCTCGTCAAGATTAAAACATGTAAATGCATGACAAATATCACAAAACATAAAAACATTTTCCTCGTCTTAGGATTGATCAATTAATTAGCACGATGGGCAAACCCAAAGACTACTTATGACCCATGAACTTTTGATGGTCCCTGGCTAGTTCTGAGTATGTTGTCTACCCATAGACTTTTGATGGTCTCTGGCTAGTTCTGAGTATGGTGTCTACTTATGACCCATGGACTTTTGATGGTTAATTTTAGGCTAGTTCTGAGTATGGTGGGCAAACCATCTTTGATGGTTATTGGCTAATACTCAGTCTCATGCATATATCATAAATTATATAAGTATTTTCATAAATCATTCAAGTATTTTCATAAATCATTTCCTCAAACACATCCCATCAATTCATCGATCACATTCATACAAAAGATTTAATAAAAACAAATAATAATCAAAAATCGTCACCTTAAAAGTTGAAAGTCTTGAGCGAAAAGAAAATAAATGCAAGTCTCGTGAGTCACACCTTCTTTGTCACGTAATCATTAATAATGAAAACGAACAATTAAACTTAATATCTAATGGTTAAAAAAAACTTCAATAATTATTTTAATTAAATTAAAACTCTAAAATAATCTTGAATGAAGATTGGATTGTTCTGAAATTTAAAATAAAATTTTGAAATCGATTTAAAAATTTCTAAAAACTGAAATATTAAATGGGTCAATACAAAATAAAGAAAAATTAGGTGGAAGATGACAAAACACTCTCTCTTCGAACTCTCTTATAGAGTTGTAAGAATCAAACTTTTTTATTCGATTCGATATTCAAATTCGAAAAATACGAATAAGAATCCGAATAAGAATACCTTTTCAATTCAAATATTATCCAAATATGAATACAAATATGATCATATTCGATTCGAGTATTCGTGATATATTTGAATAATTATAACTTTATATAATTTTTTTATTATATATATATCGATAATATCGACAAGTTTTATATGGATTCATGCATATCATAACTAATATGAATATTGATATTTGTTCAATATTGACATAAAAATTTATTCTAAAAAATAATAGATATCACAAATATAATTCATGGTGTAATAAATAATATAATATATATCGTATATATTTCGTATTCGGATAATATTTAAATAATTATAACTATATATAATTTTTTATTTTTTATTTATATATATCCTTCGAATAATTATAACTATATATAACCTTTTAATTATATATATATGTACCGATAATATCGACAAGTTTTATATGAATTCATGCATATCATAACTAATATGAATATTGATATATGTTCAATATCAACATAAAAATATTTCAATTGTTTCACTTATATCAATATTATTTATTCTAAAAAATAATAGATATCACAAATATAATTCATTGTGTAAAAAATAATATAATATATATCGTGTATATATATTATCTCGTAATATTTCTTTTCTTTTTATCTTTAAATAGATTTAATATTGATGATATGTTCTTATATTTTAAAGTGATTTTTGATTAATAAATTTAATATTGATGATATGTTGTTATATTTTAAAGTGATTTTTGAAATCATCATTTTGTTCGTAACTTATTATTTCAATAATAGAAATATGACTTATAAAAAAATGTTAAAAAAATATAATAAATATGTTAAATTGGTTACTAAATTAATTATAATAAGTATGTTAAATTGGTTACTAAATTAATTAGGAATGGATAACGGTGATCTGTTGCTTTGGTATAAAAAGCTTTTAAAACATTCTCATTGCTTTGGTATAAAAAGCTTTTAAAACATTCTCATGGCACGTTTTCAATTGCGGCTGTTGTTAACGAACATTGTGAAGAGCTTTTTAAACATTCTCATGACACGTTTTCAATTGCGGCTGTTAACGAACATTGTGAAGTTTTCAAAAACATTCTCATGACACGTTTTCAATTGCGGCTGTTAACGAACATTACATTGTGAAGTTTTCAAAAACATTCTCATGACACGTTTTCAATTGTGGCTGTTAACGAACATTGTGAAGTTGGTTGTTAACGAACATTGTGAAGTTTTCAAAAACATTCTCACGGCACGTTTTCAATTGCGACTGTTAACGAACATTGTGAAGTTGTCAATTGCAATGGTTCAGGCTAATTGTGAAGTTTTCAATTGCAATGTCAATTGCGGCTGTCAACGAACATTGTGACGTTGTCAATTGCAATGGTTCAGGCTAATGTTGTTAATGTGAAGTAGAGACGGGTCGGCTAATAGGCTAACGTTATGTTAATGTTAAGTAGAGACGGGTCGGCTAATTGTGAAGTTTTCAATTGCAATGGTTGAGGCTAATGTTGTTGATGTGAAGTAGAGACAGGTCGAAAGTAGGGTTGTAAAATGTGAAGTAGAGACGGGTTGTAAAAGAATCATACTTTTTTTATTCGATTTGATATTCGAAGGGTGGTAAAGAATTGAACTTTTCTGATTCGATTCGATATTCGAATTCGAATATAGTGATTCGAATTCGAAAAATATGAATAAGAATTCGAATAAGAATACATTTTCAGATTCGAATATTATCCGAATATGAATACGAATATGACCATATTCGATTCGAGTGTTTGCGAATATATTCGAATAATAATAAGAATACGAATATGACCATATTCGATTCGAGTATTTGCGAATATATTCGAATAATAATAATGTTGTTAAGAACATTCTGAGGTAGACTGGTCAAAAGTAGGGTGCTAAAAGAATGGAACTTTTTTAATTGATTCGATATTCGAATTCGAAAAATACGAATAAGAATGTGAATAAGAATACCTTTTAAAAAAAATTCAAATATAGTAATTCGAATTCGAAAAATATGAATTCTCTATTCAAAATATAATGATTCGAATTTGAAAAATATAAATAAGAATGTGAATCAAAATTCGAATATAATGATTCGAATACGAATAAGAATGCGAATAAGAATACTTTTAAAAAAAATCGAATATAGTGATTCAAATTCTAAAAATACTAATAAGAATGCCAATGAAAATTCAAATATAGTGATTCAAATTCAAAAAATACGAATAAGAATGCGAATAATAGTGATTCGAATTCGAAAAATAGAATAAGAATGCGAATAAGAACATCTTTTTAAAAAAAATGAAAATATAGTGATTTGAATTTGAAAAATACGAATAAGAATGCAAATAAGGATGAGTCAACTTTGTAATGATGAGTTAGAGGTAAAATTCAATAAGGATTCTTGTGAGATGTTTGATAAGTCTAATATTTGCATCATGACAAGTACTAGATCACAAGATAACTATTATCTCGTAGGAGAAACAATCAAGTGCAACAAGACGAATTTTGATGACACGATCTTGTGGCATCAAAAGTTAGGTCATGTGAATTTTCACACTCTTGAAAAATTGAAGAAGTTTGAAGCTGTTAAAGGTTTACCAACTTTAAATCATAAAAGTAAGTTGTGTGTGAAGACTGCTTAAGAGGTAAACAAACGCATGTGCCTCACAATGTTACATCACATCAGAGACATCTTTCAAGTACAGTAAAAACTCCATACATTCTTATCGTTGGGACCGGGAAAAAATATTACTATACAGAGTTATTCTTATATAAAGTTTTACAAAAAAAATAATTTTTTTGTATAAAAAATAATATAAATATAAAAATAACATATACATTGTATATTATCTATCTCACAAGTTCATGTAACTAATTTAATAGTTTTGACTAAGAAATTTAAATACATACACTTGAGTTAAATCAAAAAATGAATCTAGGGACTATAAGCTTTGACAATTAAAATAGATACACTTGAGTTAAATCAAAAATGAATCTAGGGACTATAAACTTTGACCATATATGTGTATAAATTTTGGGTTATACTTCTTGTACTACACATCAAACAAAATGGCATCCAAAGAGAAAAGAACTCAAATTCCTGAAAAAATTAGAGCTGAGTTGTATAAAAAGAAAGATTTGCACCCTAGTTGGAAGCAAAAAGATTTTATGAAGTGGCTCAAAGAGACTCATGGTTTGGAAGTATCACAATCAACAATATCTAAGACGTTCAAGAAGGCAGTCAATCGTGAAAAAGATGTTCCGAACCCGGACACAATACGTATAAAATCGGTAAAGTACCCACTAATGAAGTCTGCACTTTATGAGTGGTTTGTGTGTAATCAAGAGCATGTCAATATTAGTGGTGAATTACTAAAAGAAAAGGGAAACATTTTCTTAAAGCAACTTTATCCAGAAGCAACCTCGTTTGAATTTTCAAATGGGTGGTTAGGAAAATTCAAGCAAAGACATACAATTCAATCACATCGTCGTTTTGGTGAGAGTGGTTCTGTGGATATGGAAAAAATTGAAGCATGCTTGCCTTCAATAAGAGAAGAATTGGACAAATGGGCATGGAAGGACATTTACAACATGGATGAAACCGGTCTATTTTATCGAATGCAAGCTGATAATTCTCTTGTGACAAAGCAGTTGGAGGGCCGAAAACAAAATAAAGAGAGAATTACAATCGTCATTTGTTGCAATGGGGATGGCTCCGACAAACTTCCTCTTTGGATCATTGGTAAATTTCTTAATTCTAGATATTTCAAAAATATTAACTGTCATACTCTCAACTGTACTTATCGAGTGAATTCAAATGCATGGATGACATCCTTACTCTTTTTGGAATGGCTAAAGTGGTTCGATAATCGTTTAGACAGAAATGTCTTGCTCATTTTGGACAATTGTACTGCTCATGAAAAAAAGGATCATCTCCCCTCTCTTCGTCATACAACAGTTATGTATTTGCCACCCAATAGCACATCCAAAATTCAGCCATGTGATGCAGGAATTATAAGGAACTTTAAAGGTTATTATCGTCGTAGGTTCAACCGTCTACTCTTGAAAAGAATTGAAGATCGTGTTTTGGAACCATCAACGATATCTATCCTTGATGGAATTGTAAATGTTGTTGCTTCTTGGTCAATAGACGTGAAGCCAAAAACGATTGAAAATTGCTTTAAACATTGCAAGATTCGGACCTCTAGTGTTGATGAAGTACAAGTTGCAAGTGAAATGGATGAAGAGAGGCTAAAATTACTCACTGAATTGAGCTCTCAAATTAAGGCACTACACTACCACAACGAAATGGATATTGATGTCTTCCTTAATCATCCGGATGAGCGACAAATTACTTATATTTTAACCGATGAAGAAATTATCGTGGGAATCAGGCAAGAAGACGAAGGAGATAATCCGGAAGATGATAGTGCTGAAATACCACAAGTTTCGTGTCATGAAGCTTTAGTTATGTTAGATAAGTTGGAATCATTTTGGCTTCAACATGAGGGATCACATGCAAGCGAGCTATTGAGCACTCGCAAATTGAAGGATCAAGTATCGATCTATAAAATTAAGTCGATGTCACAATCGACTATAGATAAATATTTTCAGTCATCTTAAACATGTTATTGATTTTAATAAACAAAAATATAATTAATAAATATTTTTATAATATATTAATCATTTATTCCTATATAGAGGTATAAATCCTTAAGATGGGACTTGAAAAATGTATGACTTATGACAATGTGGAGTTTATTCTTATTTATAACTAGTCCCAAGTTGGGACTTGAACTTTTTATTACTATAGGGAGTTTATTCCTATATAGAGTATTACTATAGAGAGTTTTTACTGTACTACCCATTATTTTGAACTTTTACATATGGATCTAATGGGTGCAGTAGAGGTTGAAAGTTTTAGATGAAAGAGGTACTCATACATTATTGTTGATGATTTTTCCCGATTTACTTGGATTTATTTCTTGAGTGAAAAATCTGAAACGTTTGCTTGTTTCAAAATATTATATATGAGCATTAAAACCTCTTTTCATTCCAAAATTTTGAGTATTAGGTCTGATCATGGAAGAGAGTTTGAAAATAATATGTTTGTTTCTTTTTGTAAAAAGAAAGACATCTTTCATGAATTTTCAGCCCCTAATACTCTTCAACAAATTGGGATCGCCGAAAGAAAAAATCAAACTTTGCAAGAAATGGCCCGAGTTATGTTAAGTTCAAAACACTTGTCTAAGCGTTTTTGAGCTGAAGCATTAAGTACGACATGTCATATAGGTAATCGTGTATATCTTAGACCCAGAAGTAAAATGATCTCATATGAAATTCTAAAAGGGAGAAAGTCAAATCTGAAATATTTTCATGTTTTTAGGTGTCTTTGTTATGTCCTTAATGATAGAGAATAACTTGCTAAATTTGATTCGAAGAGTGATAAAGTTATCTCCCTTGGATATTCCTCAAACAATCATGCTTATCGATTATATAACTTGAGAAGAAGGAATATTCAAGAATTTGTAAATGTTGGATTTGATGATTTTTTTGATCTCATAGGTAAAACAAACGAAGATGCAGTAACGGACTTCGTGGAAATACCTGTTATTCCAAAGATCGAAAATGTTACCAAACACATTGCCCCAGATGTTGGCACATCAGAAACAAGACTAGCTATTCCTGAGATCGAATCTATTACTACAGATGTGTCTCCAGATGTTTGACACATCAGAGGAAACACCCGTCGCTGAATCTGAATTTGAAGAAAGAGATGACGAAGTACACAATCTAATGAGAAGAGATCCATCTTCTTGTATTAGAAAGAACCACCCTATCACACAGGTGATAGGGGGAATGAATGACGGGATAAGAACTCGTCGAAAAGAATCGGTAAATTACAAAGAAATGGTAAGACATGTGTATATGTCAACCATATTTTCTGAGGTAAAATTTTACTGTTTTGTCTCTCCTATCGAACCTAAGAATGTGTATGACGCTCTTAAAGATAATTTTTGGATTCAAGCAATGCATGAGGAATTAGAACAATTTACTAGAAATGATGATTATGGATTTAACACTAAATTTTTTAGCCTATTTTGTGATAATTCTAGTGTTATAGATATCTCAAAAAATCCCGTTCAGCACTCACGAACTAAGCATATAGATATTAGACATCACTTTATTCGAGATTTAGTAGAGAAAAACATTAAGTCTTGAATATGTATCCATTGAAAATCAAAATGCCGACATTTTTACTAAGGCCCTATATTTTGAGAGATTTTCTTCTCTGAAGAAGTCTCTTGGTTGTGTGTTATTTAAATGCATATACACAGTTTACGGATGTTGCGAGTCATGTTGCTCACATTCTGCATAACATCCATATTTTTTTTTGGTTCTAGGCCTTCCTTCTTTCGCATCATTTGCTTGTCTATATTTTGGAAAATGTGTTCTTTTTAGAGAATATTTGCTTGAGCAATTCAAGGATCTGCTAATAGCTCCTTCATAAAGTGTACTATGCTAATGATTTAATCAAATCACAAAACACTTGGAGCATGACGTTTGCAGCGACGATGCTTTTCAGGCAACCTAGTGATCTTTTCTATAAGGTTTGTGTGACCAAACACTAAGTACTCGAGGCACTACACTAGCTATGACGATGCTTCTTTGTCAAAAAATGTATGGAGATACCACAACCACAATAAAAAATTGATCTCACAATTGAGTAACTAGAAGCACGACGCTCGCTACGACAATGCTCTCTTTTCAAAAGTTTGGTTGAGATTGACATGTGCTAAAATGGATTAAAAGTACATAGTTCTTTTCGAGCCTGTTTTTGTTCCCAAGTTTTGTTGTTACTAATATTCTCAACATTGAAAAACATATTCTGGATAATCTTTTTGTATGTGATTTTCATGGTTACAGTTTCAACATTCCTAGATTTCCGGGATATATTTTCATGGATACAGATTTAGAGTGGATATGTTTGACTATATCTTGAATATTTGAATTAAATGACTCCTTATTTTTAGCATAGTTGTTAATATCTAATCTTGATCTAGTATGCTATTTTTGTGGAGAAAATATCTCTTTTTGTTAGGGCTCAAAATTCAAATTTTTAAATCTATATAAATCACTTTTCTCAAAAAGTTGTGATATTTTTCTCTCAATTGCCGTGATTCTCTCCCACTTTCTAAACTCTCCTCTTATTTCTCATCTTCTTTTTCTCTCCAAATTTCTTCCTTAATTTCTCAATCCTTTCGGCCGCTCATAGCTCATTTTCCACTTTATTGTTGGTTTACTACGAAGAAATTCGTTGTAAGTGGAAATCACATTGCTCTTTGCTTCGTATTGACGAAGTTGTCCTTGTAATGTTGTCCCTAATGTTAAGACATTAGTTTCAACATTTATACTACTAAAATAATTTTGTCTCTATTTTTTCTTTTTATGTAGGTCTCAAACTTGCATAAGAGATAATTTTTTTCCTGGTCTTTCTTCCCAAAAAGAGGGAGAAGATGCTAGTGGGTAGTATATTTTTAAGGGAAGATTCTTTTAAGGGGAAGATTCTTTTGATATGATTGGTTTAAGGAGAAATTGTTTTGTTTATGGGGAGTTTGAAAATTTTTTAAAATGTTTTTCAAAATTGTTTTGTTCAGGGGGAGTTTGAAGATTGTTTGAAAAAATATTTTTTCAAAGTTAATCTTGTTTTGAGAGGAAGTTTGATTTATTTTTGTGTTCTGTGAAGAAAGATAAAAGTAGGAAGATTAATTAATTTAAGGTTTTGAGCAGAAAAAGCAAAAAGGGGAGATTGTTAATGTTGAATTTTTCAACATAATTATTTTTCCTCTTCCTTTTAAATTAAATCAATTATATATATCTAATTTAGAGATATTTTAGGAGAGTAATTATCTATATCTTTGGTAGGATAATCTAGAAGATTTGCTAACTATAATCCTGGAGATTTTTTTAAAAGATATGTTCTCTTTTAATCATGTTATTTTGTAGAATTCAAAAGAGAGAGAGTTTTGACTCATTCAAACACCTTCACCTATTTTATAGAAAACGGTTGTTTGTGTATTTTCACTTCTCTAATATAAACAAGAACATGAATCTTGAGAGAGAAAAAGAACGTGACTTTAAGATCATGGAGCACCAAGATTATGGAGAAGCGTACAAGATCATGGAGTCCTTTGAGGTCTATAAATATGAGTTCCATTCCTGAAGATAACATGAGAGAAAAAAGCAGAGAAAGCACAAACGCATTCGAGTTTAGACTATTATACGTTGTTGTTCTCTATATTTGGCCATATTTGTTTTTAACTAATCTATACGTCTCTATATTTGGCCATATTTGTTTTTAACTAGTCTATCTATTTTCTGTAAAGTTATAGAGTATGTCTACTCCAATGACTTTGTACCAAGATAAATTAGTTACGTGGTCAATTGTTTTTCATATGTTTGTATATGTCCATAGTTTTCATAGATACACATATAGGACGTATTGAGAGTTTTTCAAAGAGAGTCTTTTTCCAAAAATCTCTTTGTGATTTGTACTTATAAGTTCATACAATAAGAAAGATTTATCACTGTAGGCATCCCACAAGTATTTTATACACTTGTGGATATTTTCTCTCGTCTTCTTATTGTTTCAATTTTCCACTGCATGTTATCTGTAGTGTTGTTCAGATTACAGACAGCATTTCATCTCTAATAATTTTTTTTATTTTGCATTGATAAGTAAGAAATAGGTGCATTTTATCGAGGGTATATTTGTGATTTTATAATCTTTTATATGATTGAATGCACCGTTTTTGTACCAATATATGTTTCGTGTCTCCAAATACTTCATATATCATTTTCTGGATTATTTTAGGAGTTTTGAAATATTTTGGAGTCGAGAAAGATGATTATGGGACGGAGAGAAGTCAATTGGACCTAACTTAATTTTCAAGCCCAAGAAAATTAAAGAAGAATAATGTTGGCCTTTTAAGAGATTGGAGGAAGGCCCATAATCCTTGGGTTTTATGAAAAAGAAGCCTCACAGCCGCCAAAAGGGAGAGGATCTTAATTCAGTTTGGCATTTTCCCTAAGAAAAGGACTGGGATATTGGGCATATTGGGGATTGACTAGAGAGGCATTACGCAGAGAGAGGGAGAGTAGAGAGAGAGAGTTGGAGAGAAAAAAACATATTTTAATTTTCTAGTTTAATTTGACAATGGATTATTCAACAACTATTGTGGATTCAATTACAAAGATGATCGGTTAATCTTTTAATTCCGATTAGCAGGGATGTTTGAACTCATATCTCTTTTATGTTTTAATTAATCTCGTTTCCCTTCTTGATGTTTGAATGAAATTGATTATGCTATCTGTGAATATTATTTTCAATTGTTGATACTTAATTTGGATTGACCATCTATGTTAAGTAATTGATAATTTATTGCTAGAATTTTAAATCATGAATCCTAATTGTTGTGATTTAATTTTCATAAGTGGTAAACTAGAAGTCGTGCATCTCTAGGGTAGCATAATTCTAAATTATCGAATCGAGCTTGTGTATTTGGAGTCTAGTTCATCCTAGCGTCTTGGTAATTCATGCATTTAATGAATTAAATCTAGAGAGCTTGTTCTAGGTTATTCAATTAAATAGGGTTAATTAGCGATCTTATTCTAATTTAACTAATCTTAAGAGACGATTCGATTTAATAGAGCTTGTTGTTAGACTATTGGTGATAATTCCATGATAATTTGAGAGAGGGGTGTTACATTGATTAAGGTATAATTGAAATTGGGGGATAACTGAACTGTTAATGGGGATAATTTTTATATTGATTAAGAACATTTTCAATTTCTTAAATTGAATATAAGTGATAGTTTATTCTTCACTTTTCGTGGGATCGACATTTGACTTGCCCTAGCTATTAGTTGGTTAGGTTAGAAAAGAAAATGAATAATTTTATCGCGTTGCGACGTGCGGTCATGCATTTATCTTGCACAAAATCATTCGGACATACTTTCAAGCATGTTCTTGCATTTATTTAGTTTTGACTTATAATGATCAATAAATAAGATCAAAACAAGCAATCTAGCTCCAACCGTTTCATTTTCTATTGGAATTACAAGTTTACACAACGGTAATTGATTCCGTTGGAATTTGAGTGATTCTAGTAGTGGAAGAAGATGAGAGAATGAAAAGAATTAAGAGTCGCTGTAAAAGGGGTGTATTCAATTTGGATTCTATTGGATTTTTTTTTACTTTAAAAAGTTTGTGGATTTAGAAAATTCATAGACTCCATGAAGAGTTTGGCTGACTTTTTTTTATTGATTTACATGGATTTTCATAGATTTGACATGATTGTGGAATACACTTTTTTTATTGATTTACATAGATTTCCATAGACCCCGGTGCTGGAACTATCGATGCAAATGTATATGGAACACACTTGTATATAAAAAAAGTTATCCAAATTATTTAGAAAAAATATCAAAAATACATTAGTTCCAAAAAAATACATTATTATTCATCATTATTATTCTCATCATCTTCATTTCCATCACCGTTATACCACGACCTCATTTCCCACATAGCATTAGTAATACTCGTTCTTCATGCATTAGCTTCCGTTCTTTATTGTAGTTGGCTTTGAGAAAACAATTCCAAATTTTCCTCTTCCATATTGAGATGTGGTGAATCTTGATCTTCTTCATATTCGACTGAAAATTCATCGACTTTCTTTCCGAAGAAAGTTGTGTAATCCAATACAAGCTAATACTAACTCTGCTTGTGTTTGAAATGGGAATGGAGGTGCGGTTTCAAAAATTGTGAATCGCGATTTGAAAATACCAAAAATTCTCTCAATCACATTTCTTAATGATGGATTAAATAACTCACTTGCATTTCTGGGGTGACGACCTTGACCACCAAAATCTTTTAGATGATATCGAACACCATGTAATAGAGCTAAAAATTGACGTCGATTAGCAAATCCACAATCCACGAGAAAATATTTACCTAAAAATACAATTTCGTTAATTAGTTAACTTGTCACTATTTAAAAAATATAAACACAATAAAAAATATGGTACCTTGAGGCACTTGAAGCCCATTTTTTCTTGATAGTGCATCATTTAAAAGTTTTGAGTTATGTGCCGAACCTATCGACCCACTAAGCACATACATGAACTGCAAATCAAAGTTGCAAGCTGCCAAAACATTTTGCGATTGAATACCATGACGGTTACGATAACTGCTTACTTCTCGGCCTGCTACCGTTGTCGGGATATGAGTTCCATCTATAGCTTCGATGCAATCATAAAATAAAGTGAACATTTGATAAAAGAAAACTACAACATTTGATATAGGTTATATATATAATATTACCAAGAGGATTCATACCTTAAAGAAAGGGTTAAACCTTGTACTTTCCTGAATTTTAGCGAGCATCCCTGTAGACGGCTTAACCATCATTTCCGGTGCTATAGTGTTCAATACCTTTAAGGTTTTGTTGAAGTTTCGACAAGTAGTAAAATGCGAACGACCGAACCTTTGGCGAACATCACCATATCAATCGTTGTGTCCTACAATGATCAAGAATGTTGCCACCATTTCTTCACCACATATGTAGCTTGTATCTTCTAGATGAGTTTTCTCTCTAATGATAGTGCATAACTTTAGAAACGCATCCAGATACATTCTATACAATTGTCGAAAACTTTGTGGATCTCCTTCGATCATATTACGTACAAAATGATATCCAATTCTAGTAATTGGTCGTCGCTTCAAAGAAGATTCAATATGCCGAGGCATCATAGTAATCTTTCCTAATAAAACTATCACTACCTTAATTGCCAATATCAAGAGCCTAACCATTACGTAAAGTTCCATCTCCAAATCTTCATCTATTTCTTCTTCCATTTCTTCTTCTTCTATTTCTTCTTCCAATATTTCACGATTTTCTATAGCTCCGATGCAATCCTAAATTCAAGGATTTATATATTTCAATGCATACAACTTAAAGCAACATATGATTCAAATAATAATAAAAATACGGAATTCATTAATTTCAAAGATGTGATCAAAAGAAAGTCTTAAAAAGATATTATACAAAATATAGTATAATATCTAATATATGACTTAAATAATCAATATCCTCTAATCGTGTAAGCTATCCAATTAGCTCTTTCCTCAATAGTCATCTTAAAAAAACCATCCTTTTTTGACTTGGTGTCAAGCAAGTCAAATGCCTTGAGGTGAATGTCTTTATCCAAATTTGGGATCTCTTTGATAGCATCCCAAGTTGTATAAGCTCTTTCTCTTTCTCTTTTCTCTAGTATGATTTCTCTTTTCTCTAAGAGGCTATGAACTCCTTCAAAAGTGCTTGTTAGTTTTTTAATCTCTTCCATAAAACCATTCTGAATGATATTTTCAGTAGAGCTAGAATTTGCTTCATACTGAGCTCTACTTCTTTTGGGTTGACTTCTTCTTTGAGTGGAGACCTCGGACACTTCAGGGAACCCTAAAGGTGGTGTGGAACCAAATGGTGGATCATTTTGAGATAATCCTACAAATATCTCATTTTCAGCATCATAATTCAAATTTTCTATGCGTACATCTCTATTTTCATCATCTCCTAATGTCCTTGCATCAGTAGCACTACCTAACCCAATGGAGCTTTTCCCTATAGCAAAACCATTTCCTATAACAATTTCCAAGTTCTCATAATCAGGACATTCCCTATAGCGTAAGTTTGCGTCTTTTGAGTGAGCCTAAAATAAATAAAGAAAAAAAATTATCAATTCACTATATTCTGAAAATAAAATTATTCTATAATATTATTGTAATATGATGCTTAAGAAGCTTACCTCTAAGTACACATCTCATACTTCATCTGAAGTTGTAAACTTTTTAATAGTTTGGCCATACCCAAAATCAGAGCTAAACCTCATAAGGTTTGAATAAGATAACCAATGATTTTTAAACCATTTGAGGCGGCTTTGGTAATTGTTATAGGTCTTATTACACTCAAGTCTTTTATTAAGAACAGGAAGTATTCTTTCTTTCACCGTTGCTTTGGTAAAAATACCACTATTATCACGTCATCCCCGAGCCGCAGCATCAACCATGAGTTGTAACACTAAGTCGCTTTGTTCCTTAGTCTGTCTTCCTTTTTGTATCTTGTTGTAGATCTTCCATGATAATATTACTTTATTAATCGATCGTGGATGGGTGGAGAGATCGACTTTACCACTATTATCACGTCATCCCCGAGCCGCAGCATCAACCATGAGTTATAACAATAAGTCGCTTTGTTCCTTAGTCTACCTTCCTTTTTGTATCTTGTTGTGGATCTCCTATGATAATATTATTTTATTAATCGATCGTGGGTGGGTGGAGAGATCGATGGCGGTGAGGCGGCTGGTGTGCGGTTGCAGAGGTGTGTACGTCGATGGCGGTGGTGACACATAAAAACCTCAAAGCAAACTATCCATACACATAATCCAATAAAATAATAGCAAAGTAATAGCAAATAGCTTCAACCAATCTATACACAAAATCCAAAATAAAGAGCAGCAAAAGATTTGTGTAGTACCTTTGTTAGAAGAACAACGAAAGTTTTTTTCTACTGTCCTTTCATCTTCAGAGTTCTCTGAGAGAATACGTAGAAATCTCTGGTTGTTAGAAGAGATTTTGGAGGGTGAAATCTATTTATATTTTTGGAAGAGAATCCAAGAAAATCTATAGTGTATTAAAATCGATAGACTGTTGAATATCTAAAGAATTTTTAATACTTTTTAAAATCCGTATTGAATATCTCAGGATTTTTAAAGGCTTTTGAAAATTTGGATTGAATACCCCAAAACTTTGAAAGTCTAAAAAAATCCAACAGACTCCACAACCAATACACCTCCTAGGTCCACAGCAGAGAATTTCAATGGTAAACACAAGCAATTACAGAAAGTCATTTTTCTAATTTTAGGGGGAGAAAACTACCGAGTTTTGGTGCAAGAAAATGAAGACATTAATTATTGGTTTCCTTAGATGTGTGGGAGCTTGTAGAAGATCACAAGCAGCAGCTAATATCATGCATTGTGGCTCAAATGAGGGAGTTGAAGAAGACAAAACAAAGACATCACATCAATGCATTATCGAAGATCCTTTCCTTGTGTGGATCTAGTAGGAAACTACGTCAATGCAAGAACACAATCCAAGACAAGAACACAAACAATTTTAACGTGGAAAACCTTCCCAATGTCAGGAGTAAAAATGGTCCATCAAATTATAAGGTAGCAGTACAGTACACAAATTTTACAATCTATCACAGGACACACCAGATTACAAAACAAAGCAACTCAAGCGACATCAATCTCTACGACAATCTAGAATTGAAATAAATTAACTCACTCAACACCCTAATGTCTAGTTGTTGTTCTCAATACTCGGATAATCCAAAATTAATCTCCATCGTTCTGAACTTGCCTCTATTTAGTCTAAATGTGCTGCCCAATATGCTGCTCGATCCAACAACCTGCAAATTTTCGAAGAAGAGGTAGAATTTTCTATCTTATGACAATGAAAATGTGCACACATAGCTCACATTTTACCATATCTGAAAACTACCCGTTGGTTATAAAAAAATAAGGAAGTTCATACTATATTTACTAATATTTAAAAACTTTGTAAAATTACAAATTAAGTAAGTTCATGATTTTTTCGGTAATTAACCTTTTAATTATACATATTATTTAAACTTATAAAATAATAAAGAGAAATTTTTAATCAATTAACAATATATATATATGACAAATAAAAAACCATATATTGGTAGCGGTTTTTACATTATAAAAGTGATATATATATATATATATTAGTTTACTATATTACTTTACTGTGCTCCAACTACTCTTACATATATGAAACACATAAAAGTATTTATGAAACACATAAAAGTATTGCATGATACCACAAAATATTAATTTATTAGAATAAAAGTATTATTTGTCAAGTTAACAATTTTCCAAATTAATCATTGATTTAGTTGAAACTATGGAACCAATACATATAAAAATATTACCTTATAAAGTATTACATGATACATGCAATAATATTACATGAAGAGGATAAAGTATTACTTGTGAAATTATAATTTTTAAAATTAATGATCATGAGTTTATAATATTGGAACCAAAGGTATTACATTATAGGTATAAAAATATTATTTGATATATACAAAAATATTATACAATATTACTTGTCAAATTATAATTTCTCTAACGTAGTACATCAAATACATAAAAGTATTATAAGATACAAAAATATAACCTAATATATATAAAAATATTATTTTATTTATTCTGGTTAGGTTGACTGCATTGACCAAGTCGTTAACCTACGTTGATCGCATCACACAGTTCCCTCTTATAAAATGAAACCCGTATCACAATGTTGTATACCAGAAATTGTCTTCCATGTTTTGACTGCCTCTTGTATCATTCGTTTGTTTATCACCCAAGTACACATTTTGTATATTACTATCTTTTCAATAAAAAATTATTATGTTACTCAAAGAGGGAAAGATAAACTGGATTTATGAGCAAAATACAATAGTACAAATGTGATTTTATACCCAATTTCATAAGAAAAATGTTCTACATGCACTCAAAAAATATTTAGTTGTTAAAGAGAATATAAATCAAAAGTTTGTTTGAAAGAACAATAATTTAAATATTTATTCTAAAAAAAAAAAAAAGTGGGTATAGAAGAGGCCCAATAAATATTACTGCAGGGCTCCTTGATGGTGTGGTCTAATCTTGCTCATGACAAGAAAACAGATGCAGGTCATATTAGCCCTCAAGTAGGCCCAACCTACAATTTACATTCATCTCCCTTGGACTCCAAATCTAATCCACAATAATTGTTTTTCATCACTTACATAGAAGATCTTCTATTATATATCATGTTACATGTTAGATATCATTAATTAATATATAAAATATTATGAAATATAATACATATGAAATATCAAATATAATAGATGATCCAAATTAATTTCATCCTGTTCATGTGTGTCTATGTTCTTTTTTTTTTTTTCTTTAACTATTATTATATATATATATATATATATACAAATAAAAACCCTCACATGGCTGTAAATTTTAATGCTGCTGACTAAATGTATTAATTAATGGCCCAGGTAGGATCTCTTTTCTTACAACTCCTAGACATGATATTCAGTTTTCAGTAAATTGCCTAATAATTGTTAGTCTTGTCTATAATATATTTTTATTGGAATTATATTCTAGACGCTTTTATCTCACTTACACACACATATATTATAAGATAATTACCCTATATTTTTTAATTTTTACTTAAGTGCCTGCATTAATTAATTATGTTCATGTAGCTTGACCACATAAGTAAATATTTTGATAACTTTTTGATATTAACTTAGACCATTCAAAATGCATAAATTGATTGAGTTATAGTTAGATAACTATAATTATGTTAGAATGATTAGAAATTATGGAGATGGGTTCATAATTGAGAAAGGATGGCTAGTTCATCATGTTGAACCAAAAAAAAAAAAAAGGTAAGTAGCATGTTTCACTTTAACCACCACATAGGCGCGTAGGCAGGTATTTGAACCCATGTGCGTGCAGAAAAACCTTTTTTTTTTTTCTTTTTCCTAATTTTTATTAATTGTTTGTATTTCTTTGACGTGATATTAATTACTTTGTATTTCTTTAGATGATAAAATTATATAACACCACATTATTCTTTTTCCTAATTTTATAAAATTAATTTAGATAATAATAATTTTCAAATTAAAATAGAGTCATTTTATGACCGTTGCCAAAATAGAGCCGTTTATGAGTTATGGCCATTATCAAAATAGATTTGTTTATAACTATTAATAAACGGCTCTATTTTTTTCTATACATATATCAAGTTAATTTTCATTTATTCATATTACAAAATCATTTTTCATCTATATTTATTCAAGCTTTTTATTGGTTCTATATTTTTCATTATCTTTTTTTAATCCACTTCTCCAAATAATCAAAATAATCGAGATTTCTTCAAAAGTTTTGATTATTTACAATTTTCTTCACCTACACATAATCCAACCTATATATGATTATCTTTGATTATTTTATGATTTTTAAATTAGAATTGACATAGAATAAAGTACCGATGATATTTTTTGTTTGAATATATATGAACATACCAACCTATCTTCTCCTATTACTAGCATTACATTTCGTAAATGCACGACAAAATATTTGATAGATATGAGCATCACTTTTTTAACTATTTAACTTAAAATCTGATTTCGTTTAATCTCGAGGGGCTTCCTTTCATTTTCTTTATTATTACTTTATAAGTAGGAAAATGAGTATGCATGTTTTAATTAAGAATGTATTTATATGCATTTGATGGTATTGCACATATTGTTTTTCTTACCACTACATGTGTATTATCGAAATATTCACAATTTTTTTTTTTTTTTTTTTTTTTGTGCTTGGAGAGTTTTTATAGACCAAGGAAAATAACATGAGTTGTTTGATGATTAAGATCTTATAGTCCTAGAACTGGAAGTGCATAGATTGTATTGTTTTCTAAAACTTTATAAAGTTGATTATATGATCATATGCTCCAATTATTTCTTCTGCAGGCTATCTATCTCATTTCCTCATGTAATTCATTTAGCCATTTCTTATTCAAAAACATATTTTTTTCTTCTAGCTTACTAGTGCCCGAATGGAAAATGAATTTAATTCAACCATGTTGGCCCTTCTGCAATATCTTGTTCTTCAATTTTATCTGATGATATATAGAACTTCAACAATTGATAATTATAAGTTATAATATTGAATAACAATTGATTGTTGAACAAGTATATAATAACAATCTCATGATAAATGAATTTATCAGGCACCAAAAAATGCTAAACCTATTCATAGAGGCTCAACTCCAAGTGGTAAAATAATGTCTTGTGATCAAGAAGTAGTAATGGAAAACCTTTTCAACTGATTGTTTCTCTGAAAATTCGACACCCGAAGGACAATTTTTTTGGCAATTGCAAATATCTCAAAGTTATTTCTTATTGTTGATGTTGTAAAAATCATGATTATTACTTTGTACAACAAAGGAATACAACTAGATCTTCAATAATTATTCTTGAAGTTGTAGTTGATTATGATTTATGGATATAAATTTTTTTTTTTTTTTTTGGAGTTAGATATGACATGCATGTTTTGGAATGTCATGATCCAACAATATATTAATGTTGAAGAAGTCTCATCTTTTCTCTAACCTTGCTGAAGGAGTTGATTCTCGTGCACATTATGTCATTTAAGGAAATGATTACAATATGCAACATCATTTAATTAGCTGATATTATATCTCAAATGACCAACTCTTATGCAAACTATTGGAATTAATTTATTGGACCCGGGACAATGGATTGGGTCAATGGGTCGTCCATCAGGGCTAACCCTATTCCATATGTAATTGATATAAGTATTGGGGTTAAATTATAAACACAGAACTTTTCTCTATTCAATATTATAGTACTTGGGTTGTGATTAATATGGTGGATATCCCATGTGATTTTCATCCGAATATAAGAATACGAAGAACATTAAAAACGGATCGTAATTTCAATTGAGTAGAAGATCCAGTGAATCGATTTATTCAGCTGTGAAGATAATCCGTAGAGTAATTCCTTCACTAACTATCCACTCATTACCCTAAAAAGGGATGTTTTTGCGGAGAAAGACGAAGCATGTTGCAAATGATGCAATTGTGGCAAATTCAACATGTTTTTGGAGTAAAATTTGTTTGCAAATTGAAATATACATGCGTAATATTATAATAGATCTAGAGTGGAAAAGGTTTTGATGCTACAATTGAAGAAGTAAGAGAAGTGTCATCCCATATATCTAGTTTATTGAAAATGAACCTACCTAATTTGAAGAATTTCTTGTTTGTTTTAGACAAACTGTTCACACTAAAATGCATCAATAATTGATATTATTATTTTGGATGAATATTCATATTCAGAAAACTAAAAACTATCACTATATAACTTATATTTCTATTGAAATTTTATTATTGTGGTTTGTTATTTTAATATTTTTAACGATTTATTAAATATACATTATTAAACAATTATATTAAATACAATCACATACGTAAATATATTAATCAACTTTAACATAATAAGAATGACAAATAAAAAATAGGTGCATTTTATTGTTGATAAATTTTGTTTTTTATGCACTTTGATATGATTGAATGCATCGATTTCGTACCTATATGTGTTTTTGGTATCAAAATATTTCATATATTATTTTCACAATTATTTCAAAAATTTTGAAATATTTTTGAATCAAAAAACGTGATTATGGGTCAAAAAATAAACTCAAAATGAATTTTGGCCAATTTGAGTCCAAAAGCCCAATGTGACCCATTGCCCATTGTGAAGCCTCCTACGGTCCAGCGAAATTCTGGGTGAGTTTTGGACTTAAAAATGGAAAAAGCTTATCTCGTAAGGGCATCTTTGGATTCGGAGTTTGGATTGGTTAGGGTTAATTAATTCGGATAAACCTGTATTTGTTTTAAAGATTGAAAAATCTGTGTTTTTTTTAGGCCCGGATTAAAAATAACATTTATGGTCTTGTGGGGTTTATTTGGATTAAATAAACCCACCAAAAATGGCTGGTTTATTTGGATTTAATGAATTCACTACATAAACCTAACTCAATAGATATCACAAAATTCAAACCAAACACAAAATTAAGTCAAACCTATCATTAAACATTCAAACCAAACATATCAAAAAAATAACTCAATTTAACTCAAATAGTGTAAAACCACCACAACTCAACTAATCTAAATAACCCAACACACGAACCAAACTTATCTTAAGAGTTTAAAACACGCTTGCATGTCTAGTATGAAGTCATAACACAATTTTGGAGTGTCCCGCAAGGAAAAAAAACACGTTGGAGGGAGATTGAAGACTTGGGGAGCACGATACACCATCTAGATTAGTTTTCTCACGAATTTTTCTTAAATTTTTATTATTTCAATTTTAAGGATGCAAGGGCAGATTATATATTTCGGTTAGAAGAGATGTTTGAACTCGTATATTTATTTATACTTTAATTAATTTTGTAATTTTCTCTTAATATTTTGATTGGAATTAATTATGCTATTAGATTATATTGATTTCTATTATTGATATTTGATTTGAATTGACCACCTAAGTTAAGTGTTTAATTGATTGCTACAATTTTAAATTATAAATCCTAATTATTGAGGTTTAATTATCATTAGTGGTAAATTAGGGGTCGTCTATCTCTAGGGCAGCTTGTATATTTGAAATTTAGTTCATTCTATCGTCTTAATGATTAATGCATTTAATAAATTAAATTTAGAGAGTTTGTTCTAATTTATTTAATTAAATAGAATTAATTAGTGATTTTATCCCAACTTAACTAATTAAGAGACAATTCGATTGAACATAATTTGTTTTTAGGCTAAGGATGATAATTCCAAACTAAACTGAAATAGGGGTGTTATATTGATTAGAGGATAAATATCGAGAAATAATTGAACTGATAATTTGAATACTTTAATTCATTGATTCTCGATATTTATTTTGTTTTCTTTCTGTTCTTTCTCTTCTTTTGGTGATTAATCTTTCCAGAAAAGAAACCAAAAAGCAATGTTCGTGTTTTTTCAACGAGACTAATTGGGTGAATGAACCGATATTATTAGTGCACAATGACAGTGTATGTAGCCTGCTTTTCACAAACTTGTGCATGTATCTTGCATTTAACCCTGTGTGTGTTAACATCAAATATCCATCAGTTTTTTTTTTAATTTTATTCTCCATTTCAATTTGATGTTTATTTTATATTTTGTTATTTTTAATTCACCTGAAGTGTTAATTCACTACAATAAAAAAGTAAAAATAAAAATCTATCAACAACAACAAAATATTATTGCAAAAATATGTGGCAACATTTTATCGCTAAATTATTATCGTAAAAACCTTCCTTCAAGTTGCAAATAATCTTTTTTCGACAATGTTTTTGTCGCTTATGATGTTATTGCAAATAAATAAAAAAATTATTGTTTTTTTTTTGTGACAACTTATTGTCAATTTATATTATCAATTTTTCCAACAATATATTGACGTAAAAAATAGATTTTTCGCGACAACTTTTATTGTCACAAATAATTTCACTATAAATACTAATTTTTTTCATAGTATAGTGATGTTATCTATATATTTGATGTGCGGTCATCTGTAGAGGTTAATTGAAACTCTAGATGAAATATTTAACTGAAATAAAGAATCTTAATTGCTGTTTTTCATCAGCAATTCAAAGTTTACCCAAAAGGTAATTAAAACTTAATTGTACTGTATTACATATATATTTTGGGCAAAATCTTAGGTGAGACCGTCTTATGGATCTCATGTTGTGAGACGGGTCGGATCGAGTCGAATATAAGAAACTATGTAATACTTTAGCGTATATTACGTAATACTTTTCTATATATTAGGTAATACTTTGTATTATAAGATGTGTTTTGAGTTGAGTTGAACCATACGAAAAATATGTAATATTTTTATGTGTATCAGGTAATATTTTTATGTATAGTAGGTAATACTTTTGTTTTGAGTTGAATCAGACTATAAGAAAATATGTAATACTTTTATGTATATCGGGTAATACTTTTATGTGTATCAGGTAATACTTTTGTATTATAGGATATATGACCCGAATTGGGTTGGGTCGGGTCTTAAAAAACACGCGGATCCTAGGGCTTTCAGGTGTTCTCTTCTCCTCATGTAACATGTAATACTTTTGTGTATATTATGTAATATTTTCCTATATATCATGTAATACTTTTATATTTTGCATATATACTAAATAATATAATACAAAGTATTACCTGAAATATAGAAAAGTATTACATAATACACACAAAAGTATTACTTAATTATTATATTCGATCCGACCTGACCCGTCTCACGGAATGGGATCCGTGAGACGGTCTCACACAAGACCTACTCACATTTTATGAAATGAAGTTATA
This sequence comes from Scutellaria barbata, assembly GCA_028654395.1. Classification (NCBI taxonomy): domain Eukaryota; kingdom Viridiplantae; phylum Streptophyta; class Magnoliopsida; order Lamiales; family Lamiaceae; genus Scutellaria; species Scutellaria barbata. Next base: position 7,944,268 of record CM053650.1, read on the forward strand.
TCTCATTCACCTTATCATTAATTACATAGCTGGCTATCTAGATCTAATTTTTTTGCAAATACTCTGTTTACCTCGGACAAAATATGAAGTGACCATCTCATTACAATTCAATTTAACTTTGTTTATCTAACAAGTGAATCACGATAAGACTAAAAAAAGAAGAATACTAAGATATTGAAACTAAGGTATAATACCCTAATATGTAATCATAATTTTATTTTGTTTTTACCACAAAGAAAAGATTGACAAAAGTTGTCCAATCAATTTTCTGTTAGAGCAGACATATATGATCCGAAAAAATATTAAGATTAAACAATAATTATTTTATTATATGATCATATCGTGTAATCATATGAAAATAATTGATGTTAAACGACGTGATCTTATCGTGCAACTTTATGATCAAATCATAGAGTTGTACAATATGTATATTTTATAAGGTTATCGTGTAATTCTATAAAATAACACTAAGGTAAAACGATATGATCATGTTATGTAACATTATGATTTTCATGGGATCACACGACATGTGTTTTTTATAAGGTTACATGATATTATATCATGTAACTCTATGAAAAAGCCACATACTTAAATGATATATATGATCATCATGTAACTTTATGATTTTCATAGGGGTAAACGATGTATGTTTTTTTATAAGATTACACAATAAAATCATATTGTGGAATCATATGAAAAGACACATATCGTGTAAACTCCGATATAGAATTAACTTTTTTTTAATTAAAATAACAATTTTATCAATTTTTTTAAATTATGGTAAAATAATGTACAAAACTATCATTTATAATAAAAAAATAATCTCATTATAGTATTTTAACCATCAAACAACTTGAAACTAACATAGAGGCTGCAATGGGCATATATGTTTGCGATATAAGACTAACATAGTCCATAAAAATGTTGGACTATGTTAGTAATCTCTTCTATGTTAAATACTAACATATATGTTTAAAAAAAATTAAAGTTATTTTCCTCTAAAAATCAACAATAAAATATAGAACTTGATGATAAACCTATTATCTTCAGAAATTCAAAACAAATCTAGCATTGATTTTGATTAATTATAGCATAAATGGCTTCAAAACCATCGGCATCACCACATGAAAGCCTCAAATTTATATCTTTTACATATGATCGTACTTAGTATTTATTACATAGGAATATTTTCATGTAACCAACAAATTATTCTCCATAATAAGAATTCCCCAACTTCTTTCCAATTGTTTTATATAAACATAATATGAAAATGTATTAAAAATTTATCATTTACATACCACCCATTAAAATATATAATTATATATAATGTATAGTGCACGTTGTCCCCCCCCCCCCCAATTAAAAAATAATCACTATTTATGATCATCCAAAAATTCTCCCTATAAAATTTCATGGGACTTCAATTATTGATTACCCATATATTATCTCTAAAGACCCTAAACTAAATGCTCTAACCATTATATCCAAACATGTGGCTCTGAATCAAATAAGAACGTTTAAGAACTAAATTTGTTAAGAAGGAAATGGCGTGGAGGCTATAATAACTAGTGAATATAATCAATCAATTAAAATGAATATGGTAGAGGTTGCAATTGGCCAAAACATTTTTTAGTGGGGTTGCACCAAACTTCAGTGTGATTAATTGTTAGGCCAGTTGTAGGATCTCTTCTTCATTAATAAAGCAAAACAAGGGACTCTAGCTTTAATTTTATCCTATGGTACATTGATTAGGTATATGAAAAATAGAATATTATATATGAATTTCAGAATCTATCCTCGTGAATAAGTTCTATTTATGTTTCATATAATTGTTATTGTTATTCGATATATAATTGTTACTGCATTTGAATTTACTTGGAAAAAGAATCGTTATAAAATCAAAAGGGCAAAACTCAGATGAGTATGCATGATTTTGCTAAGCCCATTTTACAGATCTAATTTTTTTAGATTTGTCAACTCATAAAATGAATATTGTTGACTTGTGAAAATTGATGAGTCACGGATAGTGAAACTCTTTTTTACGAAATTATATTGATGAAACAATCATTCTCGTATAAATAATTGTTATGTAAGTGTTGTTATACATAGAAAAAAATCAATAAAGAGAATAAAAGGCAACATAAGGTGGGAGAAGGGACATAAAACTATTTGAAGGTGAAGAGGACTTGTTTCAACCCTCATTCTTGTGCCTCCCCCTTATCAATATGTCCCCACATCTGGTCAATACCAATCCCATCTGTTACCCACATTTAAATGGGATATGTTGGTTGTATGTATTATTCTCTAAATCATTTTTTTATTTTTTATTTTTATCTTGGTGATAATATGATATATTGTTTTGGGCAGATGGTGGGGCCCTAAATCTTCCCATAGCATCTTTCTCTATCAATAGAAAGTGATCTTGTCTCTCATTTCATCATTATACTTTTTGATGACTACCTCAATTATTCCACAATTATTTAGTACGTAATATATTATTTGAATATTCTTTTCACATAAAATTTTATATTATATAATCTCACGAATATAAATTTTGTAACGAGAGCCCAGTATTTTTTACTCACACCTCAAACTCATTTTCATAAATCAATCTTTATTTTATAATTTATAAGTTACAGCTTGAACTAGTCACGTATGATTAGAGTTTCTTTTCCTAATCTTATAATAAATGAATTTGTCTGAAGCTTTAGTGATTTTCTTATCAAGACTACTTGATTGCCAAGTACAATACTAACTTGATTTGATCGAATATTAGCATCTCTGGTCAAGATATCATAACTACAATCCATCAGTTAATTATTTTGATCTTTCATTAATTCAAGAATGATTGAGGTGGTTAGCTTTTATACCTTATACCTTTCAATTGTAAATGTACTACTGGTATTTAATTTAGATATTAGTTACATATCAAATAATTAAATAATAATAGCTGATATAATGATTTAGCTTCTTAATAAAAAAATGAATTTTAAAATATATAGACCACGTTATACATTTATACTTAATACCTTTGCTTCAACTCCAAGTTTGATTAGAGTTGTTAAAGATATAAATATAACCAAACCAAACCAACCCAACCTTACTAAGGAAATACCCACTTGTTGTCCTAATTGTTTTCTTAATTAATGTAATTTACAGTACTAATCTGTTTCCTTCCTTTCTTTCTTTCTTTCTTGGGGGGGGGGGGGGGGGTTAGGGGTGTAGTCCCACTCTGATTTAAATGCTACCTATGTCAGTTGGGTTATTTTATTTAAGTATTTCCAATTGCACCAAATTGAGAGTAAGAATTTTTCGGATCAAGTTTCTTTACTTACAGATCAAACTTATTTTCACACTCATAAATGAATTATAGCTGTAGATTACAATTTGATTAATCTTGTTAAATTAAATATGTTAGTCCCATAAAAGTCTTACTCTCAAATTAAGGGTATTTGTTTTCCTGAATGAAGTAAAACATCATGCTTAACTACAACTGGAGAAGTGGATTAGAAAATACAATCACTTTATATTAATCGATTGATACAGTAAATATTTATAAATTAATAACCATGGATCGATTCTGAAATATTATTAATTTACAGAGATACTAATAATATCGATAAATTAGTAATTTATAATTTAAAGAGTATTTTTTGACTTCAACAATATATACATTTTAGATAAAGTTAATGTGTACAAACAAGTTGTGCATAATGTTTCAATATATTAAAATTAGGGTTGGATATCAAAAATCAACGTAAAGTGTGACATTTTCTCGCTTTACTATCTAAATTTTTTCTTTTTTCCAATTGCATTTACAATTTTTTTTAAATTACAACCTAGAACAATTTTCAAGTCATCTATATGTATATTGGCTCTCTCATATAGTTTTGTGAACTTGCTTCAATGGCAGGATTGAATAAACATCCAAATAACTACCTATTCAAGAAAGCATGCAAAATTATATAAGATAGCATCAATAAACAAGTAAATAACCTGAAATGTTCATTGGTTGTAATTTGAAAATTCATAATTTATTTACTCATAGCCAAAAAAACTTACGTTAAGATGATTTATTTTTGTGTATTTATTTACTCAAAATGGAAAGACAATTTATAAAATCGCATTGAAAGAAATGTACTTCATTAAATAAAATTAAAATTGGGCATGTAAGAAAAGGGACAATCCTTGTTCTTTTCATCCCATTCTAATATGGATTTTAGAAGTGTTAAGAGTGTTACCACTTGCATGCCCTAATCTTCAACTTGTCAATTTGTTTTCTTGAAAATTGATCATCAATTTGGCCACTTACATATATTTGATGATTAAGTTAAAAGTTGGTAGAAAAGTTTTTCTTTTCTCCAAATTGTCCACTTAAAATGGTTGTGTGGAATACTCTATATTTTCCATAATCTACAAATGATCTTCAAATTGCACAATTTTCATTTTTCCTTGGCGGGATGCTCATCATGTTCGTGCTGATGTGTCTTAAAAGTTTGAGCATGTATTGTATGAGATCGTCGACTTATAGTGTGATGGATTGAATTCATGCGGATCTCATGATTAATTAGTTGTATTAAGTTTTTTTTTTTTTTAAGTGTATCATGTAATGTGTATTTTTATACGTATGAGATAATATTTTTGTATTACTTTTTGGTAATTAAACATAAAAATATTATATGATACAAACAAAAATATTACATGGTTAAAATAACTGTATTACTTGTCAAATTACAATTTCTCAAATTAATCATTTATTTGTAGTCTTGAAAGCAAAAATATTATTTGATACATATAAAAATATTATTCGATGCACACAAAAGTATTACATATTATTACTTGTCAAAATTATAATTTTTCATTAGTACTATTTGATATGTATAAAAGTATTAGTCGATACACACAAAAATATTACAAAGTTATTACAAGTCAAAATTAAAATTTCTCAAAAATATTATCTGATACTCATAAAAGTATTTAATTGTATAACTTATCAAATTATAAATTCTCCAAAATATTATTTGATACACATAAAAATATTATATAATACAAACAAAAATATTATATGTTGAGAACAAAATACTTGTCAAATAACAATTTCTCAAATATTTAATCATGAATTTGGAGTTCTAAAATTGAAATCTTACACGATCATCTTGGATCTGTCAATTATGTTATGACCGCAGTCCTACTCATAACCGCCTGATTGAATTGGAAGAAGTTGTAGGTATTATTACATTATATTATATATTATCCAATATGTATAAATTAATATATTGACTGATACATATAAAAATATTATATAATATTATTTTTTTAAATATTATTTCTCAAAAATATTATCTACAACACATAAAAGTATACTTAATCGTTAATTGAGCGGCATCGACCCAACTTATTGCACGGTGCGGCCGTCTTAACCAAAAAAATGTCCTTTGAGTTTTGGGCAAAGCCGTGCTTATCTTTTAATAAAGAAAATAAAATTGAAATTGATTTTGAGGCAAAAGCAATAAATAGAAAAAAATTATTTATCCCACAAGAAATCAAAATAAATAATAGTGGCATCAAAATAATAAATATGGACAACAGTTTTAAAAAATTATATAAAAATTATTGTTTATCAATAAAAGAATCTCACTATTATATAAAAAGAAACAATTATTGTGTCACATGTTTTAGAAATAAAAAATTTCTCACTCAATTTCAAAACAGTATACGCGAGACTCAAAATCTCGTGCTAAAGAGCGTGGAGGTTCGAGTCCTCTTCAAGGCATAATATTGAGAATGCTCATTGAATAAGCAATTCAATAAGAGAGCTCGGATCGAATCAGTATTGATATACCGACCTGCACCCACCCCAGAGTATATGATTCAACAGGAATCACACAAGGGTAGATTAGAGCACCCACCCCAGAGTATATGATTCAACAGGAATCACACAAGGGTAGATTAGAGACCTCTGGTAAAATGCCCGTTCGTCACCCAGCGGATAAAATACATTTTTTTTATTAATTATAAATATGGATATTAGGCTTGCTGATTTTGCTAAGCTTATTTCTATTGGGTTTTGGAAAAAGTAATGGTATATTGATGCTGAGTGGAGGTTTTTTTGTGAAAAAAATTGGGCTTAAATTACTAAAACATGTTTTGTGTTAGCCTTCAAAGGATGATTGCGGATGGAGCATTAAAAGGGAATCTTGGGCTGGTTGGGGTAGGGGGTTGCGAGAAATGCACAAGGTAAATTTCTTGTTGGTTTTTGTAAATTTTTGGATATAGTTGATACACTAATTGCTAAGTTTGTTGTTGTTTTTGAAGGATTGTTTTTATGTTTCAATTGTGGTTTTCATAAAGTTTAGTTAGAAACTGATTCTTAAGTGATTTTCTATTTGTTTCAAGGATGTTGTTCGGGAGGTGGAAAGTTCAAAAGTTGTTATCTTCCATATTTCAGATTAGGTGGAAAATCGACTTGTGTGTTTTGCACATCCATATAGAGTGAAACAAGACTGTTCATTGTATGACTAATGTAGATGTGGAAAGTAAAAAGGATTACGTGTTTCACAATCTTGATCTTTATAAAAGGTTGAAGGGTTATATTATTATTGATAATTTTGGTCTCCCTAATTTTAGGGTTTAAATAGTTAGTGAACAAGTGATTGTTTTATGGTTTATATTTTTGTAATTGTTTTGGAGTTTTGTGGTTCTTTGTCACTTTCTGGAATTTTGTAAATCTCTCTTTGGATGTGATTAATATATTGATCGAGGATCTGTATTATTCCTCTTATCTTAAATGATTTTAATAAATAAATAAAAAAGAAAAAGAAGATTGCATGTCAGAATCCTTAATCGATTATTATTAATTAATTAGGAATTTGAAGATTATAATTAAATCCTTCACTTCACTGAGTTACTCTATGCTTGAAAACAGGGTTAGATTTACGGAAATTAATTGCTAGGGCACAAAAATAATATAGATTTATAGGCCTAAAAATATTATATATATATATTAAGAATTGGGTATAAAGTATTGATGCGTCTTAGGAAACTGTGTATGCTTGAACCTGGTATTCAACCATGATTGAATTCCCTTTTCCTTGAGCATTAGGCCCTTTCTGCATTTTTATTTTCCTTCATTTTTAAAAACATCAAAATTCCAAAAGAGAAAGAAATTTAAATAAACAAACATTAAATAAAATTTTAGTAGAAGAATACAAAGTTGGAGGAAAGAATAAATGATAAAATAGAAGACCAGTTACACTATAAATTGAAGGATTTTTTTATTTTCAACATCCTAGTCTTACACACAACCATGCATATGACAATAAAAGTGATTTTCATTTGGTATTTTTTAATTATTTTCATAAGCTTGTTGATGGTGATCATTGAAAAAAAAATTGTTTTGTTGCTTACTAGTTTGATTTTTTTAATATACGTGTGCAATAGTCATGAACTCTATCACAAAAACTTTTTATTCTATTAACTTCATGAAACTAAAGAAATATATCCGTAGTCTAAGGTTAACACATTTTTAATATATATGATTTAGAAACGTTTGTTGCTATGAAAAGATCAAATAATCAATTAAAATTATATAGCAAGATGTGAGCATTTGAAATCATATTTTATTAAGTCAATAAATATTATTCAATTATTAGTTTACTCATAAACTTTTTAATTTAAAATATATACTTTAAGACATTACTATATCAAACTTTTATAAAAGTGTACATATATATATGTGAATATATGTAAACACAATAATATTATTTTAAATTTATTCTTACTATAAAATAAATTAAGTTAAAAACTACAAAAGTTGCAAAGTATACATGTCCAATTCCACAATGTCGGAAGCTTAGAAGTGAACTGGTGTTCTATATTATATATATAAAACCGTACTGAAACGAATCAAATAATTGCTTAAAATCGCACATTTAATTTTTATCTAAAAACCACAATTTTAACTTCTCTCTGTGATCCCTCCTACACATAAGCTAGTAAATGTATAAGCATTAACTTCAATAAAAATTCAATATGCAAAAAAGATTCTCATACATATCACTAGATGATGTTGATTATAATAGGTTTTTCTTGCTCACCACTTTTGTATTGATAAGTTAAATATATTATGTTGATCTACTTGAAAAGTTTGCAAAGTATTCATCGATATTAAATCATATCTCAAAAACGAATTATTTTTCCAACATAGAAAATAACTTACTTAAAAATCAAAATATAGTAGTAAATATATGTATACATCTTACCATGTGAAATGCCTTTAAAAAAACGCGTAGAAAGAATAGAACAAATCCTCATATGATTTTAAAGACATGTTTGTAGATAATTGTTAGGTTAAATGATGTTATTTCAAAATTTGTAATGTAACATGGATCTAAAATTCTTTTTATTGGTACCATCAACATGAAATCTAGTCAATCTGAAAGTGATTTATCCTCTTCTGTTTTTTTTTTTTTGTAATCAAATCAAAATGTGACAAGTATACTCATCCTCCAAGAGTACTAGTATAAAAAGGAATCCTCTTCACAATTTAAAAATTACACCACAGGTCAAAAAGTTAACTTTTGTTGAAAGGAATTCAAGTTCGAATTGCATGATTCTTCGTATATATTTTCACGGAATTTGTAATACAATTGTTATCTTATTTGAATATTTATCTCAATGTAGATCATAATAAATTGAGTTTGTGTTTTTTCATCTCATAAAACAACACACTATGTGAAATTTGCAATTCCTTTTGTTTTGTTTTGTTTTCTAAAACTAGCTTGTCCCTATGATGTAGACACACCCCACATCATTTAATCTTTCAATAATTATATGGATTAAATTGTGAGAAAAATAAAGATGCAAGGCTTAGAATCCATCTAAATTTTGCATTACCTCTCGAAATCTTTGCTGTAATAATTGATATTGAATATAATATAAATACGATAAAATAACATTATAAATATACGCATCACATCAGTGATATTAGAATGTAATATCAAATTAATACCAATTCATTTTTAATATATACTATTCTGATTTGTCGTTTAAGGTTAAATATATTTGAGGATGAACCTAGCGATTCTTCTTCTTGTACATTGTTTATGTATAGAACGAAATATTGTATTTCTATGAAGTTAAGTTGTTGATGTGACAATCACATTCAAGTATCAACACAAATTAAAAATAAAATTGAGTTTTAATATAGATGGTGATAGTGTTAGTCATATAATTTAAGGTTATAAATCAGAATTTCCCTCTTACATATATATTTTTTAACCTATTTAAAGTAGAATTGATCTGACATTAAAAGACGTTAGGCTAATGGGCCAATAACTTCTTAAAACGTTTTATAAAATGTTCACGAGCATATAAGCTTCGTAAGAGTGTATGGTTAATATAATATTTGGTTAATTTTAATTTGTGATCTGAACTATTGTATTTATTTTTAGTGGGTGTTTAAATTTAAAAAAAAAATTCAATTACTAGTCATTCTCTCCAAAAAAATTTAATTGCTACTCCAAAAACATATTTTTTGGACAAAATTTATATATCGGAAAACTCGAAAATGCAATTCACCTTCAAATGTTAGTTAAAATATATCATATGTCAAAATGACCTTCTTTCAAAGTCAAATTATAACTCTAAGTTAATATAACAATTCTTGTTTGATTTAAACTTGAATCAAACAAAAATTATTCAAAACTTTAGAATGATTATTGTTGGATTCATGATCGGATCTGATGAGAATCATAATATCGACTTGGGGTTATAATAATTCGTCTTTGAATAAAGGTTATTTTGGCATATGAATCATGCATTTTGTACTGATATTTGAAGGTAAATTGCATTTGCAAATTATCTGACGTATTTTGCTTAAAATATGTCAAAAATTTAGTTTGGGTAGCAATCAGTAAATTTCGAAGGAAATGACTATTGACTTAGTGATCGAAAAAAAATTGAGTTTAAACACCCACTAAATAAAAGTACAATAATTCAGATAGCAAATTGATATTAACCCTATAATATTTTATTTTATTCTAATAAGATATTAGGAGCTCATGAGCTAGTTTTTTTTTTAAGTAAGGAGAACTCATCTTATATCTAAAATATGATCTTTTAAGCTTTTTCATTTAAACTATACAAATATTATTAATTAATAACCTCTTATAAGTTCCATCATTTTATTTATCAAAATAGGGCAACAAAAAATAAAAAAATATTATATAATATGTGAAACCAAAGACATACAAAAACTTATAAAATCTTTCAAATAAGTTAGAACCAAAATCACAATAAACTAAATGGTGAATTTCAAGATAGATGCAAAATAGTTTGACTCCTAAAAACCTCAAAAGTATTAAATAAAAAAAAAATAGAAAGTGAGTGAAACTATATTAATGTAATCTCATAGAAATGGAGGATGATGGTTAAGAGGACAAAGTCACATGGTTTGTTGCACCACTGGCACAATGGACATTGGGCTCCACTCTCCACCCCCTTTCCCTTCCTTTACACTTCCACTCCCACCTTTCTCTTTCTCTCTTTCTTATCTATATATCCATTATCCACACTAACCCTCCCTTATAAATCCACTCCTCTTCCTTCATTTTTGCCGAGCTCCTCAACAATCTCATTCATTCGTCACTACAAGAAAAACGACGTTTAGTAACGCAGTATACGTACATGGAACCAAGCGTGCTCGAGCGACAGAGAGCCATGCTTCAACGTATTTACCAATCGCCACACGATCATCAATTGAACACCCAATGTAATAGTAGCTTGCCAAACAACCCCAACAAGAGAAAAGCAGAGGTATATCAAACTTGCAAAATCGCGTTTATTTTATTATTGTTGTTGTTGTTGTTGTTTAAATGAATGAAATGATCGATGCAGATTGATATTGAGGGAGAGGGCGAGGAGAAATCGGAGATTACGACGAAAACGGAACGAGAAAGTTGTGGAAACATTGAGATTGAAAAGCCAGATTATATTCATGTAAGAGCACGACGAGGTCAAGCTACTGATAGCCACAGCCTAGCTGAAAGAGTATGTGTTTTGCAACTCGGAATTATTAGGAAAAATACTATTGTAATAAAGGAATTGGTGTTTATTTATTTGTATTGTATTGTATTGTATTGTTGGGATGCAGGCAAGAAGGGAAAAGATTAGTAAGAAGATGAAGTGTTTGCAAGATTTAGTGCCAGGGTGTGACAAAGTTACTGGTAAAGCTGGAATGCTTGATGAAATCATTAACTATGTTCAATCCCTACAAAAGCAAGTTGAGGTAAATGTATATTTAATATATATACTAGTGGATGGAAAATTGCAATTTGCAATTTGTATACTCTAACTCTATTTTTTTTTTTTTTTCAATTTCATTTAATTTTATTCGAAATATCAATTTTTGTCTATATGGATGTCTAAATAGTTGACTTGATTTTTTTTAATTTTGATGTTCACATAAACATAAATTGACATTTCGAGCAAAATCGGACCAAAATTAGAAAGAAAAAAAAATGATAGTTGGAGAATCTAAAAACGTAAATTAGTGGTAAAAAAAATGAACAAGACCTATATTAAAAGGGCGAAAATTGGGATTTTCCGATATATACATGTTGTTTTGTATTTTTATTTAATTTATTATTTCTTTGCAATTCTAATTCTTAACCATACCACAAATTCTTGTTGTAACCTTGCAGTTCCTTTCCATGAAACTGTCAACTGTAAATCCAAGGCTCGATGTTGGCATCGATAACATCTTTTCCAAAGAGGTAATAAAAATATCTACATAATTCCATCAAACTGTCTTGCTAAATTTCTTTTTTGTTGCACTTTGCCAACAAATTTTTACAATTTACTATTTAAAAAAAAAAAAAATTCTATGGTAAACTGCAAAACAAAATGTTGAGACAAATTGCAAGCAACACTTTAATTTGTTCATATCACCAAACTTTGACTCATCAGCTTGTATATTAATTCTTTGAAGATTCAGGCATATATTGCACAACTTGAAGAGAGCAATTCAAGCTGCTTCCAGTATAACGAGATGCAAAACTGTGATCCCCATCAAGTAGCCATTGATGAATCTCAGATTATACTTCAAAAAGCTGCAGCATCCTCTAATTCTTTGCCAATCCCAGAAGGGTTTCTAGATTCTTCTTCTATCTCTGTAATTTTCTCAACTCTCATGCTATTATTATTATTATTATTATTCCATTTCATCTTGCAGATTTTATTGGTTAAAATATAACATTATTAATGCATTTGCAGCAATTACAGCAGCTCTCAGGTTGGGAATCAGATTGGCAGACCCTATTCTCTGCTGGCTTTCATTAATTACTTAAACATCATCAATATATGTGGCCTCAAGATAAGGTCAGTAGACCATATTTATTCATCACTTTATTACATTCTAACATGATCCTAAGATTTTGATCCTCGGATTTCGATCCTCTATTGTGCATTTTTTCACATTAATACAAATTACTAGAAATAGCAATTTGTGTACATTTTGTCATATTGTATAAAATGCGCATCTGATGTTGTGTGTTGTGCTTGGAAAAGTTTGTTCGGCTCATAACTATTTGTTTGTCGAAAATCGTCCCCGAAAAATATAATTTTAAATTTAGATCGCTAATTTAAAAAAGTTCCTGCTTATGGTTTCTAATTCGTTGGAAATTGAAAATTGACATGAAATTTGAACATTTTTGTCATTCGACCTTCAAATTTGTAGATTTTCAACTATTTTTAATAATATTTTGACACCTAAGTTGCATGTGAGGCTAGCTAATGTGACATTAGTTGTTCCTCTTCTTTTCCTTCTTGTTTGTAAGATCTAATAGATTTTATCTATGATATGTAATTTTGTGTAATGAATTTGAAAAAAAAAATTACACTTGAAGTCAAGTACCGAATGTGGGACATTACCAAATGTGAACATTGCTTTGACATCTGAGATTCTGAGATCAATTTTGAACAAGTAGATAATTTTGGGACGAAAAATAAAATTAATCTTGTTTTGCATATCAGAATGCCCAAATCCTTATGTATGAATTAGATGATATATCACTAAACATTCACTTTTTCCTTCGACAGCTACCTAGGTATCCTTTCGGCCTCAATCACGTCAGAGACGAGGACTATAAAAGTAATTTAGTATTCATACGAGATCTTCCATTTAGTTCTACCATCAAAACTTCTCAAGATCAGTGCAAGATTTTGGGCAATATATAAGTAATAGCAGCCAGTAGTAGCAGAAGAGGCATTCATTTTTTTTATATATATGGATAGATTGTAAACCATATAGTATTTCTAAATACTTTATATGGTTCATTTTAATTTCCATCTTGTACATACTATATTTGTTATAAATTATGGAACAATAATTTTTACTCAATTTTTTTCCTCGTATGGAAATGCAAAATCGATCCCGTAATTACGAGGTGTGGTGGATTGATCCGATTCATCTTAATATTGGCAATATAGTTCTGTATCTCTTATAAATACAATAACATTTTTAATGTAACTACTTATATTTCAATCTCAATTTTGGTCTCCTCGAAATGGTGGATTAGGACTAAATTCAAAAAATTAACAAAACGTGGGATAAATTGTTGATTTTAAAATGATTAGAATCAATTTTCACCACCATAATGAATCCTCTAGATTTCATTGAAAGAGAGAAAAGAGAGAGATGAGTGAAAATGGTAAAAATTCAAATGAAATTTAGCCACACCCCTATGGTTAGTAGACAGATTTTTGGGAGTATTATTAAAGATATTATTTTAAAGAAAGAAAGTAGATGATAATGAGAAAGCAAGATATGTATATAGAAAGAATGAAATGGAGATGAGAAATGAAAACATGTGGGAAAAGGCAAAAATGAAAAGGAAAAGAAGAGGGATTGTTGCTGTCAAAGTGGTCCTTTTGATGGTTAATTGCATGTTTTAGTATGCTGGTGTTTTCACTTCCAGTCTTGACCACTGAGACAGCAGCCTCTCTATTGGACCACCACTACTACTACCACCATTTGGATCATTATCAATCATTTTATGCCATATCATCTAAGGTGAATAAGTTTTTTGTGTTTTTCATTATTTATCTTTCACCTTTTATTTTATAGGTCAATTATGTTTCAAAAAGTTTAGTTTTAGTTCACTTATCGACTACAATTAGCGACATTAAATAGATTGTCGCTAACAAATTTCGAGTTAAATGAGCTTCAGATTAAATGGTCAGGTTAAACAAGCCTCTAATATTATGAACGGGAGAAAAATTTACTCCTAACCATATTTTTGTTTTCGATTTTCAACGGATTGATTCATCGAACCATGACCAATTAACATCCCTAGCTTACATGTAAATATTTCTTTTTTTTATAACAAGTTGAATCATATATATATGGACATTATAATATCAAAAAATAAAGATTAAATTACATTTACCACTGTTGAGGTTTGGGCAATACATATCTTCAACGATCAACTTTTCAACATATCCTAAAAACTTAAAATATGATAATATAATAGTATATGAAGAAAAATAATGATTGAATTCGAATTAAATTACTCATAGAAACTGGTTAAAACAAGCGTGAGCTTTTAAATATTTTTATAATTAAAGGGGTTTGTTGTAAATTATAATTTTTCAAAAATCTTGTTGCCTATTTGATAATTTGATCAACCATCGAAGATGATAGATGTAATTCACTCAATAAAAGAAATTTATCTATTGTAGCAAGTGAGTGGACAAAATTTTGAACTTTTTAAATAAAAGATGAAAGATAAAGAAAAAAAGTCAAATTTTGCGGACCAAAATAATTTGGTTTTCCCCTCCTAATAATTCCAAACGATTAAAACTGCCAAAAAAAATGATTAAAAAAATAAAATTACAAAAATATTCACTAACTCATAAATATTGTGCACTAGTGTATACCAATAAACAAGGTGAATATGTTGACACCTTTCACTCGGTTGTTTGTCGAAAAAATCTATTCCTACTCAATTTTTTTTTTTTTTTTTTTTTTTGGGTTCATGACAAAAATTGTGACATTTATTCGTATAGAGTCTTCTAATTTATCATTTTATAAATGTGTTTTATTTATTTTATTCATGAAGGCAGACACAAATTGGGGGGTTACACGATTTGTAGGGGACAAAACTTGGAATTGGTATGGCGTAATATTAAATAATTGAGATCCAAGAGTACCATACAAAGTGTTGGGTAGAAAAAGGGTAGAAAAAGGGTTTTGGTACAATACTATAAATGGGGTACGTAGAAAACAATTATCCCTAAAAGAAGTGGACAAAAGCCTATGTCTTGAGTGACTACGACAAACACCTATGTTTCTCCATCACACTCTCTTCACCCCTCAAAATCAGTTACTAAATCCATTTATGTCAATTAAGCTCCCTCTATTTTAATATTGTATTATAATTTGATATTCTAAAATAACTACCATCCTTTATGTATATAATTGTATTACTATTTAACACACAGAGAGAATTCAAAGTAATTAAATATAAGATGTAATATCGAAACTTAGCAGATAATATAATAGCAAGTTAGTGATGGAAGGATGATTCAACGAATATGGTAACAAGATTTTGTAATGGGTGGACCAGTTAGGTATATATATATAAACAAGTTTGTAACATCTTGTAGTGGTATATTCTTATCCACTAGGAGCAATCAATTCATCCATCTACTCGGATGGCGTTCGCCATCAATGTTAATAGGATGGGGATTTCTTGCTCAAATCGGAGAATGAAGCGAGGACGGTGTTTTCCTGTTTAGAAATTACGCGATGGTATGGAAATGGTATTTATGCTCCCTACTTAATCCCCACCTCCGAAACCGGTCCAGCTTATATAAAAGAATATTATTTATTAATATATATATATATATATATAATAAATATACTCAAAATTCCAAAATTTTCCATAACTTCATTTCACATTAATTAATAATTTCATGTTTTTGTTATCATTATTAGATAATTTCATACTCTAAGTTCTTGTTAATTATAAATATGTTACTGTTAGATATTTCATATTTTCAGTTGTATCAAGTTGATTTGTTAGATTCCTTTGAATCATTGTATATTTAAAGAAATTAAGTCTGCATTATCATATTTAACTTTGTATTAGCTCGTACCATCATATTTTACCTCGTATCAGTCTGTACCATCACAGTATACCCCGTACCATAATGATTACGTATTTCATACTTTTGTTTTAAAGACTAGATTTATGATTTCATGATATTAATTTGATATTGGATTGATATTGTTTATGAGTTGTTTTAATTGATTTGATATTTATTTATTGAAAATTGTAAATTTAGAAAAAAGATAAATTTAAACTTTTAAGAAATCAAATTTGGGGAACCCGAATACCCAACGAGAAATCCGTTCTCTGGACCGTGAATCTCCATCCCTGTACCAGATTTCCAAAGTGGGGATGGTATTTGATATAATGATTTGGTATAGGGATGGTATTGTCCGATCCTGCCCATTGTCACCCCTCCATATTTGAATCTATTATAAACATTGCACATATACAAAAACTTTTGTGCACCACTTGCATGACCCATGTAATTCAGGTCAACCCAACCCGGCATGCTCTCACACATATCACGCATCTCCACGCGTCCTTGAGAGTATGCACACACACTTAGTTTATTTTATGTATTTTTTGAAAAAATATTTTTACATTTTAGTTATAACATTCGTACATTTATATTATGACATTCATACTTTTACATTATATTATATAGACATGTAATATCTTTTATACCTTTTACTCATGTTAATTATATATATTAGTCCTCTAATCATACCTTTTAGTTATATTAATTGTATCATTATATATTACATAAAGATATTACTATACTGATATAAATAAAAATTAAGATATTTGTACATAAAAGTCAATACATTAATATAAAAAACAAAAGTCAAAAAAAAAAAAAGTTATACATGTATGTAAGGCCATTTTTGACAATCAAATATAAGTTTTCCAATTTTGATCTCTATATTCTAATTATTTCCAATTTCAATCCGATTTTATTAAGTGTAGCACTTACACGATTGACATTTTAGGGGTTGTGAGTTATGAAGCAATTTATCTTAACTAAAATGAGGCTCAAAGGAGCAAGGTCCTCATCTCTAAGAGGGGGGAGATTATTAGCAAAAACTTAGATGAAATCGACTAATGAATCACATCATATATAATAGTATGAAATGTTATTGATTCATTCTACATTATTATTAAGTCCAAATAAATTATTTACATCCAATCCTTTCAGTAGGATGGTCTCAGAAAAGAGTGTCTCAAGATGGTTTTAGTTTTTAACCCTTTATTGTCTTGTCAATTTATGTTGAAATCTCATTTATTGATCATATGAGCCTACTTTCGGAGCAACACATAATAAAGAAATCAAGCTGAAATTCTTTTGGAGAAGATATGCATGCAATGCATGGAGAATTCTAAAGATTAAAACCACCTGAAGAGTTTCAAGAAAAAAGTCTAAAATTTCAAATGCTATGTCAAACTTTGTCAAGTAATGATATAAATTTCTTCCTGTAAACCCATACATGTCCAAAAAAAGAAATTTAAATGGGTGAATTTAAAATCAATCCTATTAGAATTTTATTGGAATTTCAAATCAATCAAAACAAAAACTGACCAACCATTGTACATAAGAACTCTTATACATTCACATCCTCATTAAAATTCTTAGTATTTTATGATCGGTTCCACTTCGTGTTCCAACATTAATAACATAGAAGAGTTTGATAACATTTACCCGCATGTTCAGAATGAATGCTATTCAACATACAATGAAATTCAATCATACAGACACTAACAGGAAACTACAGCCTCCATAACTATGATTCTTAACTAGAATATTCCAAGCATAATTTATATTGTCATGGTACCAAAACAGGCAAGGGATGATGATTATGATACACACAATGCATGACAACTTCATTCACATGCTGGTTTGGTGTCAAAGCTGCTCAAGCAAATGGCAAAAGCTTGAAATGCAGAGAGTGGGTAGCGGTAATCCATTGTAAAGATATCTTTTCCTATCTTTCCAAACTGCAAAATTACCTTTTCTTGTTCTGCAGCTGGTACGTTAAGCAAAGGATCAACAGCAGCCACGAGCTGGAAATTTTTAACAGAAGCCACTGTGACACGGCCTTTGAAATTGAGGCACCAGCATTGCAACTGTTCATGCCATCTTGGGGCTTTGTTTTTAAGAACAAGTGACGCTTCAGTATTGGGTGTTGATATGGGCGAAGAAGCTGATAGGTTTGGGGAGCTGAAAGATATCACTGGTCCTTTCTCTTTTAAGATAGGTGCAATGGGTGATTTCTCATCCATACATGATGGAAATGATGTAGGTGTAGGGGCAGAGCCCCCCTCCTGAATGGAAGAGACAGGAATCGAGTGCATCACACAATGCATTCTTCTAGGTCCTCTAGTACGGAGAACATTGAGTTCGTACAATATTGTGGCTGTACTGTAGTTATATGCAGGTAACTTTGGAGATACTTGCTTGGCATTAAATCTTCGACTCTGCCGGCTAACATGCTGAACAGCAGCATCATTTGGAGGTTGGCTATCATATATGGTGAACTTGGTCCCCAGAAAATTAGACCTGAATAAAGCTATCAATTCAGTATAAACATAGAAAAGGTGAATTTAGGTATTGAGAGGAATGATATGAGAGAACTTGCCTGAGTTTTCCAACATATGTGTTGCTTGCTCGAGAAAAGTCATCTGCAACCAAAGAAATCACAAAGTCTGTGCTTGTGGCCCTTCTGATCTTTTTGGCTGCCAACAATAATTTATCATTCTCATCCTCAGCTGCCAAGGGATTCAAAAGTTAGAAGCATGCTTTCTATTAGATTATAACTATAATTTACTGCTGACGTGATGCCTCTGATTGAGTTGATCAAGAGAGTGTTTGGAGTTTTTTAGGAAGGAAAAGAAATGAGAGGATCGTAATTCATTTTGAAATAAGATGTTTGGAGCTTATATGCTTTTTTTTTTTTTCAAGGAAGGAAACCTTCTTATATTTATATTAAGACCGTACTTTGACACACTCCTTCAAATGTTATCATCTAAAATCACATGATGGCTATAACTAATATCTTAAAAGCTCCATCCTCTTTTTTTATCCACACACTTGAGCAACTTATGTTTAAAATAAGATCCAACATCTTATAAGTAACATTGAGCTTCTAAATTATTTTGGCATAACATCTGCTTCAATGGTCTGTAGTAGGTGTTTTTGATGGATGATTTTTCATGGATATCAGTATAAGCTATTGATAGAGAGAAAGAGAGAGCAGCTGTAACTTTTCAGAGAAATAATAGTCAAAGTACATCTTGAAATGGTTAATGATAATAAACATGGACCATGTATTTAATTCTTCATCTACCATATATATACTCGACCTTGTGCTAGATGCAAATGATTCATATGCTACCCATCAGCAGATAATCAAGTAACAAGTAACTCCTAAGATGCCATCATCTTCCCTCCATGAGAGATAATGCATTGGAGAAAAGGACATGGAAGAGTATAAATCTTATAGAGCAATGGAGCACTTTTTCTGGCCCAAACCCAACAGCTCTGACATTTTACACCATGTCCATGTGAAGCTTCTATTTTAACCCCTCTTGATATTCCTCTCATAAGAGAACTACAATAGAAACAAGCAGAAATTTCTAGATTTAGGTCAGAGGAAACTAATTTGGCTAAATGCATAAGTTTGTCCATATATGAGGTTGGAGTGTAAGTTCTTGATGTTTATCGGCAGGAAGGAATATCCATAAGAGATGACAACATCCATTTTGATTCACATCCTCTTTTTCCCCAGTAAATGTGTGTGTGTGTGTGTGTGAGTGTGCGTGTGTCTAACTAGAAGTCTTTTCTAGGAAACTACAAAATGACACGCCCAACAGGCCATTGATTTCCTTGTCTCATTTCAGGAAGAATCCTAACTCTTGCCATTTAAAAGTATTTCATGATAATCAATGCTCACATTGCATAAAAATTATCAACTTTGACCGTGCCTAAAAACTTAAGACGAGACAAGCAAAAAGACATTTAAAAGGATCGTTAACAGGATAGTGGGACAAAAATAATGCAAGACAAAAAATAACAGTGAATTGGCAAATAACTCAGGGGATTATTATCCATTTAGAAATGTAAACACACAAGCAGCCACACTCATACAACAGCTTCTAGAATCATATCTAGCTCAGGCAATTATGTTGGATCACCATTGAAGAAAAGATTGTTATACACAAGTCTTTGAGAATAAAATATGACTTACATGGGGTCAGACCATAATACAAGCGGTATGTAGAAGTTGCCCTATCCCTCTTGATATAACATTGTATTGGAGCATCTCGGGGCCCCGGCTAATAGAAATAAGTGAGGGTGAGTCAGGCAATAATCATCCCAAAAACAGCAAAATTACATAAAATCAAAATGGGCAAACAAACTACCTGCTTTAATGAAATGGGGAAGGTGAGCCTTCCACACTCCTCTGGAGTTTTGACAATTTCCTTTGTGATATCCCTCCACGATCTACAAACCGATGCACAAAATACAACAACTGTTCTAGCAGGCCAAGCTGTCTCACTCTGTTCAACCCTACGGATGATGTCCAAAAGCAACTCTGGGGGTAAATCCGCCCACTGACCTTGCCCAATTGGTGCAGAAGGAGCCACATCAGGAGCTACAAACGATCTGGTCCTGCTTCGCCAATGCTTCCCCTCAGCCCCCCTCCTAGACATGCTACCAATGCCATCTTTCAGCTCCTTCAGTTCACGTACAATGCTCTTGAACGACATTTCCATGGATCATTCCACCCAACTGTTATCTTTGGGAAAATGTAATGAAGTTACCAAACATAACAAAATCAGAACAAAAACATGGAGCATGAAAGTTGTAATAAGGTGAGATGAAATCCATGTAGTTCCCCCCTCGTCCTCTTCTTTTTGTCAACAGATCCAACAATTCATATCAAACACAACCGTTTTCTATAGAAAATAGTAGAGAAACTGTATGTTAAAAGGATTAAGATTGCAAAGTTAGATGCACCAACCAAGAAACAAAGAAACAGGAATGTTATTTAATCCATGTTAAAAGTACTAAACTAATTCAACAAAGTTAAATATAAAAACAAAGAAATCTACGGCATTTTCTTGTATAAACCTCAAAGTTCACAATTGCATACATTCATTCAACAAAGGACACTCAACCCCAGAACTTCCAATACTTGGAATTAAAAGCAAAATATACGGTATAAGAATAAATTAATTCATCGCATTTCACAGAAAACTTGAAAAACCCAAAGTGAAAGAATAAAAAACCTTGAAATTGGAGGGATCTAAGAGGCCTGAATCAGATCAGAAGTCCATGGGCAATTTGGGCACCAGATCAGCTACCAAAACCCTAACATTTTCCTCACATGGCCGGGATATTCACCGTCACCAGCGCCGTCTCCGCCGGAGAGCCAACAGCGATCGCGACTCGGAGGCGAAAGGAAAAAATAGCTCCTTTTCTTATGAAGATTTTTACTGACAACAAGCCTGCAAAGTGTGCACGCCTTTAAATCTCTCTCACTCTCTCTCCTACACACACTATGGCAGTAATAATTAATCCGTGTTATCAATTCGATATAGGAAAATGAATTGGAATCATAATATCAAATTGCCTGTATTAGTTCTAAGCTTTTCTCG
Source organism: Scutellaria barbata (assembly GCA_028654395.1). Classification (NCBI taxonomy): domain Eukaryota; kingdom Viridiplantae; phylum Streptophyta; class Magnoliopsida; order Lamiales; family Lamiaceae; genus Scutellaria; species Scutellaria barbata. The sequence continues at coordinate 7,966,038 of CM053650.1, forward strand.
AGAAATTTCATCATCTTTTTAATATAGCTAACTTAATTTTGATTTGGAGTAATATAGCTAATTTAAATTAAGTGATGATAGTTGTTTCACAAATTTAGATTGATAAAATCGTTTCGTGTATTTTTTAATTAATATTTTATTATATGTAAAGTATATATAATATTTTATTTACATCAATGAGAGTTCCCAAGAAAACAGGCGGTGATAGACTGATGGTGATTTATAATCATATGATTAAGTATCCAAGAAATTTGAGAGAATTTTTATGATTTTAAATTTTCTAAAATTTTACTTTCTATTTTTCATCTTTTTTATAGAATTTTATCTTTATTGGGAAACACTATAGAGAACCAAAGAGGAGGGGGGGGGGGGGTGAGAGGCGTTATTTAAATTTAAAAAAAAAATTAAAAATATTAGTTCCCTGAGGCGTTGTATTCAATTGTTTCCTGATTATGATAGTTTTTCCTTAATTTCTATCAGGGGAAATTGCGTTCCCAGCAATGAAAAAATAAAATATAACCATTACTTTTAGTGGGTTTTCATGTGGATTCTAAAAGAATTTACTTTTTTTTTTTTGTTGAACAATTTGAGTACTGGTGTAATATATATAAAGTACCGAAATGAATAATTGAAATATAAATAACGTTTAGAAAGATATAAGAAAAATTAAAAAAAAAAAAACGTACCATGTATGAGATCATTTCACGAATCTTCTTGCATAATATGAATCTTTAGATGGAATCGGTTATAGCCTGATCAACATAGTCAATATGATCAACTCAAATCAATATATAAGTTTAATTGTTAGTTCATAAACGTATTAGTAATATAAGTATAAATATTCATTTTATGGCTAAAATTGTTTTAACCCATGTTTTGGTCGATCTATTGATCGGTGTTGTTCTCATTGACCAATGTGGACCTGTGTTGTTTGGATCATATGATCCATATGAGGCTCTGTCTCAGGTAAAAAGATTCATAAAACAGTCTTATATGAATTATTGAGGAAAAAAAAAGTTGATTTCTTTTTTTTAAATCAAAAAAAGAAACTTTCATTCAAAATAAAATAAAAGAGAGTATCATGAGTACAAGAAGTGCTCATATATCAAGGTTACAGTAACTAAATCAAGATAGAGAATAACTTATCAAATAAACAAGAAACATCAATACTCAAGTATCCTCCTAAGCTCAAGAGTCCAATCTTTGAAGGCAAAATTTCGAAAAGAGATGTACCTTATCAAGTATTAACTCCACAATCTACTTCTAATCTCATCGGCAATATTACCAACATCCCATGTCAAATTTTCAAAAATCACCTAATATTATCAACATCCCATGTCAAATTTTCAAAAATCACCTTATTTCTCCACCTCCAAACATCTCAAACAGTGAAAATCCAAAATCCAATAGCAAATTTCTCCTCATTTTTACAATTAAGAATATGCGAGATTTGTATAAAGCCGAAAAGATACCCAACCAATTGCGTAAGGATGCTCAAATAATGCATGTTGATTTGCAATTAAAAAAAAAAATGGTTAACAGATTCGGTTTCATCCCCACACAAGCTGCACTTGGCATCATTGATTGATAAAACACCCCCTGTGTAGGAGATTAGATTTAGTTGGTAGTCTATTCCATAGCAGCCTCCAAGCATGCTTTGAGCGATGTAATATTATTCCACACCTTGCTAATTAGTTTTCCAACTCCATAAACATTCTCTCCATGATTAAGATTCTCAGACCACCTCATGTAAGCCGAGCTTGAGCTGGAAATGCCACTTGGTGTTGGTTTCCATCGCCATTTGCCCTCCTCATTCTCCTTGAGCTGAAAAGTATTAATAGCAGACAATATTTGGTTAAGCATATTTATGTCTATCAAATAAATTCTTCTCCAACTCCATGACCACACCCACCTCCAGTGATAGATCCAGGATTGTGGTTTAGGGGACCAAGTCAATTAATAAAAAATATAGATACATAAATTCTAAATCAATAACATAAATATATTGTACAATAAAATCAATGTATTACAACATATTTCTTTTATTTTTCATATTCTAAAACCGATGCATAATTGTTTCATTACTAACATTTCTAAATACATCTTTTTCAATGTATACAACAAGACAATCATTCAATAATGTATCACTCATTCGATTGCGAAGAGAACTATTGATTATCTTCATTGTCGAAAAAGTTCTTTCTACTGTGGTAGTGGCAATTGGTAATATCAATGACAATTTAATCAACAAACTAGTAAATCAATGGAAAAACAATGTGCTTCCTGGCAAAGACCATCTTATGAGCAAGTTCTCCTACTCCATGTACTTCAAAGAAGTTTTTATCCAAAGGCACATCAAAAATAAAGTTCTCAAGTTGACTCTCAAGTTCACACAGAGCAATTATAGAAAATTCGGATGAAATTATACAAGGTGAAGCGGCTTGTTTTTGTCAAATGCCGTAAATTAGTCTCTAGGATCAAAACATGTCATACATAGAAGCAACTCAGTGTCCACTTCATCAAAACGGTGATTAAGCTCTTGAGTTTACATGTCAATCACAAAATAAAATAGCTTAACTCTGTAATGGTGAAGATTAGTGAACTTTTCAATTTTACACCTTGATCTTCCTCGAGGTGCATATGTATCATCCATGTTTGATAAACTATCTCATACTTGCTACAAAATTCTGAAACTTCAATCAACAAAGCTTTCCAACCATCATCTCTCAATACTTGCAAATGAACTTTGGATACTTTCACAAGATTCATTATATTAACAATATCTTGATTCTTCCTTTAAAAAACTGGTGAAAGTTCATGTGTGATTTCCAACAAATTTCTCATGAGATGTAAAATAAAAATAAACTCAAAGTTATTCACAATATCCAGCAAATCAATTGCTTCAACCCTGTGTAAATCATTATTACGATTCTCTCCAACATACTCACGAACATCAACAATAGATGAAAATAAATGCATCAAGTTAATAAAAGTATCATAATGAGAACTCCAACAAGTATCTCCTAACCGTTTTAATGTCATTTCTTGATTTAATCTTCTTCCAGTTTTAACTTCATCAGTTGCAATCTGTTCAATGACCTTTTGAATTTGCTTCTCTCGAAACATATCCATACGCTTACAAGAACCTCTAACACATTACATACACGTGCAATAGTATTGAAAAAAGAATCAATACTTTTAAGCTTTTTAGCAATAACGGCAAATGTTAGTTCGAGTTGATAAGTAAAATAATGGACATAGTAAGCAGCGTGATTTTTCTGTAGCAGCAAATTTTTTAGACCATGAAGTTCACCTCTCATATTGCTAGCTTCGTTAGATCCCTAACCCCTCAAACTAGAAATACTCAAGTCATGAGTGGAGAATAATGATTCAATACATTTCTCAAGTGAAGCTCCAGTTGTATCACTAACATACACAAGACCAAGAAAACGTTCAACAATACATTCATTCTTATCCACATAACGAATAACCACTCGCATTTGCTCTTTCATGGACACATCTCTACACTCATCAATTAAAATTGAGAAAAAATCATTTCCAATGTCCTTAATGATTGCATTAGTAGTCTCAATTCCAGCTGCACTTATGATATCCTTTTGAATCTTTGGAGTTGATAGTTTGAGATTTTTAGGAGCATTATACAACACAACATGTTGATTTCTTCATTACACGAAGTAATAACTTTCAAAAATTCGATAAAATTATCTTAATTCAACAATTCCCCAAACTCATCATTTCCTCGAAAAGCTACTCATTGCACAATGCGATAACGCAAGCAAACAATTGATGCATTCAACCTACAACAATAATCAATCTTTGATTTTTCTGATATCTTAGAAAAAAACACTTCAATGTGTTGACCTTAATTTATCAAATCTTGACAAGCCAACCTACATTTGCTACGATCACTATTATGATCTCGAACATAATCTCGCAATCTTTCTTTCTTATGCCAAACATTACATCCTTCAGACACAAAAATATCATACCCTCTTTCACTACGTCCCGTTGAGAAAAGATAACAATATAAACAAAATGTTGCATTTTTTGATACACTATACTCCAACCAATCATTAAATTCATCAAATCAAGATGCAACAAATTTACATTTTTGATTTCCATCTATCTTTTGAGAAAAATTATGCTCATATGGTTGACATGGACCTTTGAGTAAGTAAGCTCTATGAACATGTTCAATTAAATTAGGTGGATAGTTCATTATGTTAGGTCGTAGTCCCGGATCACTCGAAAAAATTTTCATATCAACTTCATTATCATTATTTTGATGTGAGAATGGTTGAAGTTGAACAACGGGTGCATTGAGTGAAGATGATGATGTCTCCACATTAGATCGTATTTTTCCGAAATATCTTTCCATTGTCTATATCTATAAAAAAAAAAGTTAAAGTATTGGAAAATAAATTAAATGTGCAAGAACTTCCTAAATTGAAATAGTATTGATAAAATAAGTTTTCTCATCTCCTACAACAATGAAAATTTTCCATAATTTCAAGCATAGAAAAATTTTAAACAAAATTCAAAAGAAAAATTTATCTTTTTCGATTAATCAATAAATCACATATACAATTTAAAGCACCATAAATTAACAATTATAATGAAATATAATGCAAATAAGAGTAAATAATAATAAAATGTTACCTCAAAATTAGATGGAGAAGCAATTGAGAGAAAAAAAATTAGAAGTGGAAGATAGAGAAAATGATGAAATGATTCTCTTTTATTATCTTGAAAACCCACGCATAGAAGGATTGAGAATGTATAATTTTCTTTTTTTTATTAAAATAATAAAATTACTAAAATACCCCTATTTTGTTTTAAAAATTTCAGAGAACCCAGTACCCCTTGAAGGTAAGTCTGTCACTGCCACATCCTATCTAGGGTTGGGCAAAATACCGAAAATTTTGGTATGTCGTGCATACCATGTTGAAAAATACCGAAAATGTCCAAAATTTTGGTATACCGAAATTTTCGGTACGGTATCGGTATGGGGATTTAGAATTTTTCGATATTTCGATATATATCGAAATATATTAATATTAATAATATATATATATTATTATTATTATTATTATATATATAGATATATTTCGGTATTTTTGGTAATTATTGGTATGGTATAACGGTAAATTTCGGTATATCAAAAAATTCGGTAATTCGATATCAAACAGTATAGGCTATCAATATATCGAAAATTCGGTATACCGAAAATTTCGGTACGATATCGATATTTTTTTTGGCATACCAAAATTTTCGATACGATATACGATATGAATTTTTTTTTTTGGGTATACCGTACCAAACCAACCCTAATCCCATCTACCCAAGACCTCAACGCACTTGTACCAAGGAGAGGTTTCCCCGCCCAAAGGTTGGTTTCATTTATAATCACTTCGGTAAAAATTATTTGTTTGACCACAACTTATACTTCTTCTTTTTCAATCAAAGTTTAACATTCTTACCCCCTCTTCTAGACACGTAAGCTAGTTTGGATCATTAAAATTTGGATACTACCATTCTATCCAATATCAAAAGATTTATATCATTTTATTTAGATCAGTTTGTATCATTTGAAACACAGGTCCTACCACCCCTTTTTATACTAATATAATAAGATCGCTTCACTTTTATTAGTTTATATCATCTAAATTTTGATCGCACCATTCTATTCCATATCAAATATATAATTAACTGAAATAATTAAAAATCAAAGGAAACGCAGATATTTTTTTTCATGGAAGTTCGTTTAAGAATGGGGTTTCCCAAAGTAAAAAAAATACAGGAAATGATAATGAGTGAGGAATATATATATTCATGATATTGTCTACCTCTCATTCAGTAGGTAACATGATGCAAATTCAAAAATAAACAGATTCATATATATATATATATATATATATATATATATATATATATATATATTATAAACCAAGGTTTCATAATTAATCAAGAATCATTACATTTTACACTATTAATTCTTCAAATATGTTATATGTGATTCCTCGTGTTATTTGTATATGTGGATTTTAGAAGATTTAGGATGTGATTTAGTATAAAAAAAAATTCCAAATATCTATAGTAATCACAAAGATATATAAGATAATCGTTTAGTTGATCTTATCAAAAAAACAAAAAAACAAAAGATTTTGTATCGTTGTTTGTATGTGTGTGATTTACAAGTTGGAAATGAAATTTTTGAATAAAAATTAGGCAATATTTTTAAGCATATTATAAATTCATATAAAAGATGAAATACAAGATTAAAAACATCAAAATCATGTATTATTATTATTATTATTATTATTATTATTATTATTATTATTATTATTGTTGTTGTTATTGTTATTATTGTTATTAAGCAATAATATAGAAAAATGCAGGACCATCTATTTTCACCCAATTAGCTACACCTTTTAATGTAGCAGGAATGATTACTAATAATAATAAAAAATTAGAGGCTGATCGGTGATTGGCATGCGTAAATTCTTTAATTTTTAGATTGTGCTTTACACTCTTTCTAAGGTTGTTCTCCTCATTATAATATCCAATATCACATTATTAATGTCTCTTTAGCTTCATCAACAATTAAATAACCAATATATACATACATGATTTATATGTGAATCAGGATCTTATAAAATTATTTTATAAATCTAATTTTATAAAATGATCCAAATTATAACCTTAACTCACAATTTACATATAGATTTTTAAAATAAATTTAATTATAAATTATGGATTTCATCTCAAGAATTTATATCTGCAAATAATTTTATATGAAATTTTATGATATATATATTTGTGTAATTGTGTGTCGTTTATTGAGTCAAACAAGTATGTTAATTTATGTAGAAAAAGATTTTGTGTCCACCCAAGCAGTATATACTCTCACTTCATTATTACTTTGGATACTGTGATCTAAAGAGGTTTTGAACTTTAGATTCTCAACAGTATGTTAATAACATTGATTTTACAGGTTTAAGAAAACTGTTTCGTGTATGGGCTTTTACAGATTTTTTTAAATTATTTTGCTAACTTATATTGAAAATCGTTTTAAATTAGAGTTGTCATGTTTTTAGGGTCAAATGTAAAAAAGCAATCTAAATTTATTATTATTTTTTCATTTTTCAATATCTAACTTCTTTTTTTATCAAATTGCAACTTGAATTATTAAAATTTATCAAATTGTGAATTCCGACTCATTATTCGGTAAAAACGTGAACATATGACCTCCATACTGTGTTTAAATGAAGCTTACCTTAAAATATTTTCATTACAAGAAAACTCTTATATCTTTAACGTGTGGGTCACATGTTCATGTTTAATCGAAAAATGAGTTTGAAGTTGCAATTTGATAAATTTTAATCGAAAAATGAGTTTGAAGTTGCAATTTGATAAATTTTAGTGGTTCAGGTTGTAATTTAATTTAAAAAAATATTAGATTGGAAAATAAAATAAAAACCAATGATTTAGATTTTTTTTTTTTGTATGCAACTCCATTTCGCTCTATTTCTTACAGTTGAAAATATATTTTTGTTGTTCTGTGTGATTTACTTTTGAATTTTTTTTATCAATTTTCCTTGTATGTTAAACGAAAACTCTTAATCAAAATGCCTGTAATTTAACTCAATAGTTTGAGCGCCTAATGTGCATCGAAGGTAGCAGTGATCTATTTTTATTTTTCTTTCTACCTTTTTTTTCTTGAGTTGATAAATTAATTAAGGAATGAAATTATAACTAATTCACTAAAATAATATTTTTTTAATTAAAATTTTGAAATTATTGTTTTTGATTATAATTAAAATTTTAAAATTATTTTTTTTTAGCCAGGAGAACATATGTTTGGACGAATGTATTTTTAATGAAATTAATAACATATCAAGCCGTAGCATCATATTTCACCTCGTATCAATTCATACCACTTTATTTCATCACGTATCAGTCTGTATCATCACAATATATCCTCATATCATAACAATGATGGTTCATATCATCATATTACACTTCCGTACAATTATTAATGTGGTCTGTATCACCATATTACACCTCTGTACCATTAATAATGTAGCTTATAATATCATATTACACTTTAAATGTTAGAAGAGTGTAGTGGATAAAAATCATTTTTCTTGATTAAAAAAAGAAAAATTTTTAATAACTTGATAAAAAAGAATATTTATAAATATAGATAGTTAAGAATGGGGTTTGCACATTAATTAAATTTATTATTCATCAAATGCTTGAAATCTACAATATTTTTTAAATATTAATAAATAAAAACTTTTGAAAACTATTAAATAAATATCCAATTATCTTCAACTAAAATCTAGAATAAAAACATTTTATTGCATCCAAACATTTTATAGGTATATGATATTTAATATGGTTCAAACCTTTATCGAATTTATGTGCATTTTAAAATTAATCTCAATTTCTTCATTTCATTTGTAACATTTTTATGTTTTTATTATATTATTTAACGTTTATATTTATTTATGCAACTTAATATTTTCTTAAATTAACTTTTAAAATACTATCCTTTCGCTGTCATTGTCATCCCCTTTGTTCTATTTTTCTTTCTTCGTTTCTTTCTTTATTTCCTTCTCTTTTCCTTTCATTTTCGTATTCTTTCTTGGAAAAATGATTTTTTTCCCCTTCTTTTACTCATTTCTTTGTATTTTATGCATTTACAAATCAATCATGTATATCAGTCTACATATTTATTGCATGTGATATTGATTTTTTTACAGTTTTTATGATATGATATTTTTTAATGGGAAAGTGTGGTGTCCTGTTGCCGACACCCAAAAATAAGATATTTCTCTTGACAAATCCACTAATATAGTAGAGTAAGTAAAGGGTTGAACCCATAGAGAATAGCTTAATTTAATTGAATAAAGTCGTGTTAGAAAGCAATAAAATTGGGGGATTGGTTTGTTGGGCAATCTTGCAACAAAGTAAAATTTCAATAAGAATATAAATCAGATGATCAAACAATGAATAAAAATAATCTAGCCCTTAAATAGCCTCCCCTAAAATGATTCTTTCAAATTAATCAACAGCCCCATTTAACTATACATTATCCCAAATCTCGTCACTAAACTAGTGGTACGACCAAAGTAGTTCGAATTATTTCTTAAGTATTAATCAGGAAGTACGACCCCCAATTAATCTATCCTATGAACAACCCCAAAATATGTATTCAAGATTCAATTCACAAGGTGCAGTAACGAATTAAAATAATAGGGCAAACTAGATTATAAAAACGAAACGTTTGATGCATACAATCTAGATTTTATTATCCCAAGAGTTACGAACTCAATTGTTACTATGATCACAAAATTATAACAATTACGGATTATAATTTGTAATCTAACTATGGATAATAATTAAACATGCGAATTGATCAAGTTCACACAATCAATAAATTAACCTATGCATAGCATAAAGCAGATAACAAAGAAATCGAAATAGAATAGAAGTACATTACTACTCAATCAACGATCAAATCATTCAAGGTTCTGGCGTTTTCCTAAACTAGAAAATAAGAGTTTAGCTCTAAGCATGATTATCCTTCAAAATTACAAGAAATGAAAAATAAGCAAACATATAAATCTCTTCTTTTTTTCCCAGCCTCTGCCGTCTCTAGAGACCTTTCTGTGTTGTGTGTGATAATTCTTTTAAAACTCAATTAAGAAGGGAAATCATTTCCTCCCTAACTCATGCTACATGGCAAAATCATGACTAATCACTGATAATGGAATTAAAGTCTTGTTTGACTTGTACAATTTCCTTTTTCGTGGTTTGCATAGCTTGCACTTCTCGTATCCCAACTACTCATTTCTCCCACGGTTATAGAATATATAAAATATGACCTGAAATTCATGGAAAACACAAAATCCAAGCCAAATATTAAACCTAATAATAATCGGGTAATTGTAAAAAAATAATGATCAATTAAATGCAATTATTGTCACATTATCAATTTTTTTATTATTATATTAGTATGGATTATTGTGATGTTTTTGGACATATTTATCTAAAACGCTACGTATGCAATATGATTTATAAAATGGAAATGTATATATGATAATATGAATGAGACTTTAGTTGGTATTCTATTAACAATTAATCTAATTCACATCTACGTAGAATAAGCTACATTCAAGGAAGAAAAAAATCGCGATATTTCGGTGATATATCGCCGAAATATCGCGAAATTTGGAGGTTCGATATAAAATCACGCTACAATTTTATATCCACAAAAATATCATGATATATCATCGATATATCGTCAATATATCACGAGTTATTGTCACGCGCTAACAACTGTACCTTTATTTTTTTTCTTTTTTTTTGGCGCTCAGCCTATGTCTGGCCATTTTGTTTTTTTTTTTTCCTTTTTTTTTCCTTTTCATTATGAGACGTTAATTTTTTTTCTTTTTTATTATAATTTATTTATATATATTTAAAGGATATTTTTAAAATTAAACTCTATCTATCTCTCAATATTTATATTTTCATCTATGAGTGGAATAAATAATAATTATAGTTAAATTCTTTAAATAAATTAACACACTAACATTTAGGTTTCTCTTATAATTTAATTAAGTTTAGTTAATTTTTTAAAAATTTAATAAAAGGATTATGATGTATATATTATATATTATATATTAGTAGTTTATCTCTATATTTATTGTAAATATATCATTTGATTTAAAATTTTAAGTTTAATATACGTATTAATGTTAGTTATATGAAGACACTTCTAGAAAAATAAGTTAAAATGCCTTGGTATTGATTAGGTATTAAACATGTGCAAAAATTATTAAATTATTCTATTTATTAGTATCTTTTTATACAAAATTTGTCATGTTATCATAGTAGACAACGTTTATATAGTATTTTATCTATATATTTGTTGAAAATATATCATTTTATTTGAAATTATAAATTCAATATATGTATTAATGTCAGTTATAATGATATTATAACTAGTAGATATATTTTTCTATTTTTTTAGAAAGTTTTTATACTTTTTTAAAAAATATCCGATATTTCCACCGATACCGATATCGATACCGATATATTTGTAAAATTAGGGTACCGATATTTTCACCGATACCGATTTTTTCGTCCTTGGCTACATCTTTCCAATCAAATTCAACTGTCACGAAAGTGATATCAATTTTTAACATATAAAAATATATCGTGAATATTAAAACGAAAAGATATAATGATTTTTTTTCTTTTTTTAAATAGTATTCAATCCACAAATTGTAAATATTTTAATTTGTTCCTCTTTCAATGATAGTGTTTATAACAAAAAAACTTCCTATACTATTTTCAACTTAAGAGATTGTATGATTGAGCTAATTTAGTTGTGAGAGATATAACCTATTTTTTATATTAAACCATATTCAACACTTAAGATTGGAGAATAAAATGTGTTGTCTTCTATCTCCACAATACTAACATATGTTTCAATGGTATGGGAGAGAAAATCTGATTTTTTTTATGGACTCAATTCTATAAATTTTCTCATTCAATTAAAATTATAATTAAAAGAGTAAGTTTTGAATGAAATCATCCCATGAATCTCATTTTGTGAGATGGATTGATCCGATTCAGTCAATATTATGACCCACAAATATTACATGATAACATAAAAATATTACTACTATTTTCATATGTATCTTGTGATACATTTCAAAAGTATTACATGGTACACATAAATACTGGCACTTTTATTTTCATAATATAACATTTTTTAAATCCTCATAATATAATATTTTTATGTGTATCATGAGATACTTTCAAAAAGTATTATATGATATAAATAAAGTATTACATAATATTTTTATATATATTATGTGATACTTTTGAAATGTATTACATAATACATACACATAAAAGTATTACATTAATGAGAATTTATTGTTTGTCATATTACAAATTCTCAAATTAAACATTGATTTATAGTCGTAGAACCAAAAGTAGTACTCATTACATATAAAAGTATTACATTATATAAACAAAAGTATTACATTACATGATGAGAGTAAAAGTATTAACTTCTCAAATTAATCATGAATTTAGAATTTTGGAAGTAAAAATATTACAGGATACGCATGTAAGTATTACATGATACACACTAAAGTATTACAAAATATTAGTTGCCAAATTGTAATTTATCATAATAATGACCTCATATATATAGAAGTATTACCTAATACAACAGGTATTATCAAATATAAAAGTACATATTTCCTTTGATTTTGTTGATATGACGTTGATCGTTGATCGAAGTGTTGATCCTTTACCCGGTCAAACCCACCTAATTTCACAAAATGGTATCTGTGAAACAGTACTACTAAATAATTTATCCTGATATCAACTTTAATAATTATATCTATTATTTATATAAAAGTGTAGATATTTCTTACAAAATATGGATTGTCAAATATATTTCTATCAAAGATTATTATTTAAAATTATAATAGTAATTTAGAATTTTTCATACTTAAATAATTTTATATAAAAATCCTAACTAATTCAAAATCTTATAGAGTCTTATTATAATTAGAACTCTAATATAAGAGTGAGGCTTGTGTGTAACTGTTGTATGGATCTTAGATCCATACAATGCGGGTGGAGATGGGTCGGGCCGACCCAGATCCGCGCATTTCCTTTTTTTTTATCCTGACCTTTGTGTTGTGTGAGTCATACTTTTATATTATGTTAATTAAACATACATTTATATAATACTTTAATTTTTTTTTAAAAACCCTAATTTTGTCAAAAAAAACCTTAATTTTGACGAAAAAACTATAATTTCAGCTCAAAAAAAATCCTAATTTGTACATATATACCTTTATGTAAATATTACGCATACCTTCAATTAATATTAGTCATATTTTTATATAATACATAAAGGTACAACTAACATAATTAAAAGTATGACTAACATAATATAAAGGTATGTTTAACATAATATAAAAACCCTAAAGATATGCTTAACATAACATAAAATCATAAATGTATGCTTAACATAACATAAAGGTATGTTTAACATTACATAAATGTATGGTTAATTTAACATAAAAGTATTCTTAATATAATATAAAAATTCTAAAGGTATGCTTAACATAATATAAAACCATAAAAGTATGCTTAACATAATATAAAGGTATGTTTAACGTTGCATAAATGTATGCTTAATATAATATAAAGGCCCAGAAGGTATGATTAACATAACATAAAAGGTATGTTTAACATAATAAAAAAGTATGCTTAACGTAACATAAAGGTCTAGCACCTGGAGCAAATTTAGGTGGATTTGAACGCATCTGCCCAGACGTGTGGGGGCACGTGCGCACGCGTGGAGATCGAGTCGGGTCAGGTGTATGGATCCTAGATCCGTACACCAGTTATATAAAAGTTTTTGTGCTAATATAAAATGTTATATGTTGTACCCCTAACCCGAGTCTTCCAGAAGGCCAGAAGTTGTCGAGCCGACCGGAAGGCTAGAATCGACTCGGAAGGCCAGAAATGGCCGAGCCGTTCAGAAAGCCAGAAGTGGCCGAGCCGTCCAGAAGGCCAGAAGTGATCGAGCCGACCAGACGAGCTCGATCTAAAAAGGCCAACCAGAAATAAATGAGCCGACCAGAAGAGCTCGATCTAAGGAGGCCGACCAGAAATGAACTAGCCGACCAGACGAGCTCGATCTAAAAAGGCCGGCCAGAAATAAATGAGCCGACCAGAAGAGCTCGATCTAAGGAGACCGACCAGAAATGAACTAGCCGACCAGACGAGCTCGATCTAAAAAGGCCGGCCAGAAATAAATGAGCCGACCAGAAGAGCTCGATCTAAGGAGGCCGGCCAGAAATGAACTAGCCGACCAGACGAGCTCGATCTAAAAAGGCCGACCAAAAATGAACGAGCCGACCAGAAGAGCTCGATCTAAGGAGGCCGGCCAGAAATGGACGAGCCGACCAGACGAGCTCGATCTAAAGAGACCGGCCAGAAATGAACGAGCCGACCAGAAGAGCTCGATCTAAGGAGGTCGGTCAGAAATGGACGAGCCGACCAGACAAGCTCGATCTAAGGAGGTCAGTCAGAAATAAACGAGCCGACCAGAAGAGCTCGATCTAAGGAGGTCGGCCAGAAATGGCAATTACCGATCCGACCAGGATTTGACAAGAAAGCCTAGAAAAAATCAGATGAGCAGGATCAAGCCAACCGTTAAGAAATCGTGGGTGATAAAACCGCCGCTCAACACCGAATAAATAGGCGAAAAACTAGGAGAAGGTGGGAATAACTTCCACGCTCCCCCACGACTTCCACTACTTGTAATTTTTGTCTATAAATATATTGAATTTCAACTTGTAAAAGGATCCGAATCCTCATTCTGTAAACAGCACTAGAGAGCTTATTTCTCTGAATTAATGAGATAAGGTCCTGCTCGGTCATTCTGCCGTCCAGGATCAGCCAAACTAAAATTGCCCGAGTAGGCTCCGGGCACAGTGTTAGCAGCATACACACATTTTATATTCCTTTTATCCTTCAATTCCGCTCCGTTTCATATCAATTTGGGTGTTCGACTAGGAATCGATCAAAAACAAATTCCGACGTCAACATTTTGGCGCTAGAAGGAGGGGGCTTATCATTCAAAGAACAAAACTCTAAATTGTGAAACACTAGCCAGACTGCTAAATATGAGTCAATGGTCGAGGAAGAGCAGAAAAAATAAAAGACAACGGCCTAATTCGAGCCGACCAGTCTCGGATAAAAGAGATGGGGCTACAGCCTAGTCCGAGCCATCCAGACTCAAACGAAAGAAGAGACTACGGCCTAGTTTGAGCAAACCAGGCTCGGGCTAAAGAGATGAGGCTATGGCCTAGTCTGAGCTGACCCAGAAGGCTAGAAATGGCCGAGCTGACTGGAAGCCCAGAAATGGCCGAGCCGACCAGAAGACCAGAAGTGGTCGAGCCGACTAGAAGGCCAGAATCGACTCGGAAGGCCAGAAGTGGCCGAGCTGACCAGAAGACCAGAAATGGTCGAGCCGACCAAAAGGCCAAAAATGGTTGAACCGAAAAGAAGGCTCGGACGAAAAAGATGAGGCTACCGTCCAAAAAGGCTACGGCCTCATCCGAGCCGCCCAGGTAAGATAGAACAGTAAGGCTTTAGCCCACCAAGGCTTCGGCCCAAAAAAGGCTACGGCCTCATCCGAGCCGTCCAGGTAAGATGGAACAGTAAGGCTTCGGCCCAAATCAGGCTACGGCCTCATCCGAGCCATCCAGGCTGGATGAAACAGTAAGGCTTTGGCCCAAATCAGGCTACGGCCTCATCCGAGCCGCCCAGGCCGGATGAAACAGTAAGGCTTCGGCCCACCAAGGCTTCGGCCTAAAAAAGGCTACGGACTCGTTCGAGCCGTCTAGGCTGGACGGAACAGTAAGGCTTCGGCCCAAACTAAGGCTACGGCCCAAAATAGGCTATATCCTCACCCACACCGATCAGATTCGGAAGAAACGGTAAGACAACGATTGGATAAACCGAGCCGATCTGAAAAAAGGGTAAAAATTAATATTATGTTATTATAACCCGAGCTGACCAAATGCTTTGATTATTATTATTATTTTTTTAAGTTAAATATTTCAGTTGAAAAATATACAAGTTATGGCTGGTGGTACAACCGAGCCGAGCACAAAGTATGAAAGTTCATAGCCTAAATGTCCTGAAAATGGTGGACACCAAGTATGAAATTCCTTCACGAAGAGTAAAAATACTCGGGTCAGGTCTTCTGCTATGTCTAGATCCCGGCATATCCTATGTTAGTACCAGGACCTGGGGGGCTATTATTGTACCCCTAACCCGAGTCGTCCAGAAGGCCAGAAGTTGTCGAGCCGACCGGAAGGCTAGAATCGACTCGGAAGGCCAGAAATGGCCGAGCCGTCCAGAAAGCCAGAAGTGGCCGAGCCGTCCAGAAGGCCAGAAGTGATCGAGCCGACCAGACGAGCTCGATCTAAAAAGGCCGGCCAGAAATAAATGAGCCGACCAGAAGAGCTCGATCTAAGGAGGCCGACCAGAAATGAACTAGCCGACCAGACGAGCTCGATCTAAAAAGGCCGGCCAGAAATAAATGAGCCGACCAGAAGAGCTCGATCTAAGGAGGCCGACCAGAAATGAACTAGCCGACCAGACGAGCTCGATCTAAAAAGGCCGGCCAGAAATAAATGAGCCGACCAGAAGAGCTCGATCTAAGGAGGCCGGCCAGAAATGAACTAGCCGACCAGACGAGCTCGATCTAAAAAGGCCGACCAGAAATGAACGAGCCGACCAGAAGAGCTCGATCTAAGGAGGCCGGCCAGAAATGGACGAGCCGACCAGACGAGCTCGATCTAAAGAGATCGGCCAGAAATGAACGAGCCGACCAGAAGAGCTCGATCTAAGGAGGTCGGCCAGAAATGGACGAGCCGACCAGACAAGCTCGATCTAAGGAGGTCAGTCAGAAATAAACAAGCCGACCAGAAGAGCTCGATCTAAGGAGGTCGGCCAGAAATGGCAATTACCGATCCGACCAGGATTTGACAAGAAAGCCTAAAAAAAATCAGATGAGCAGGATCAAGCCAACCGTTAAGAAATCGTGGGTGATAAAACCGCCGCTCAACACCGAATAAATAGGCGAAAAACTAGGAGAAGGTGGGAATAACTTCCACGCTCCCCCACGACTTCCACTACTTGTAATTTTTGTCTATAAATATATTGAATTTCAACTTGTAAAAGGATCCGAATCCTCATTCTGTAAACAGCACTAGAGAGCTTATTTCTCTGAATTAATGAGATAAGGTCCTGCTCGGTCATTCTGCCGTCCAGGATCAGCCAAACTAAAATTGCCCGAGTAGGCTCCGGGCACAGTGTTAGCAGCATACACACATTTTATATTCCTTTTATCCTTCAATTCCGCTCCGTTTCATATCAATTTGGGTGTTCGACTAGGAATCGATCAAAAACAAATTCCGACGTCAACATTTTGGCGCTAGAAGGAGGGGGCTTATCATTCAAAGAACAAAACTCTAAATTGTGTAACACTAGCCAGACTGCTAAATATGAGTCAATAGTCGAAGAAGAGCAGAAAAAATAAAAGGCAATGGCCTAATTCGAGCCGACCAGTCTCGGATAAAAGAGATGGGGCTACAGCCTAGTCCGAGCCATCCAGACTCAAACGAAAGAAGAGACTACGGCCTAGTTTGAGCAAACCAGGCTCGGGCTAAAGAGATGAGGCTATGGCCTAGTCTGAGCTGACCCAGAAGGCTAGAAATGGCCGAGCTGACTGGAAGGCCAGAAATGGCCGAGTCGACCAGAAGACCAGAAGTGGTCGAGCCGACTAGAAGGCCAGAATCGACTCGGAAGGCCAGAAGTGGCCGAGCTGACCAGAAGGCCAGAAATGGTCGAGCCGACCAAAAGGCCAAAAATGGTTGAACCGAAAAGAAGGCTCGGACGAAAAAGATGAGGCTACGGCCCAAAAAGGCTACGGCCTCATCCGAGCCGCCCAGGTAAGATAGAACAGTAAGGCTTTAGCCCACCAAGGCTTCGGCCCAAAAAAGGCTACGGCCTCATCCGAGCCGCCCAGGTAAGATGGAACAGTAAGGCTTCGGCCCAAATCAGGCTACGGCCTCATCCGAGCCGTCCAGGCTGGATGAAACAGTAAGGCTTTGGCCCAAATCAGGCTACGGCCTCATCCGAGCCGCCCAGGCCGGATGAAACAGTAAGGCTTCGGCCCACCAAGGCTTCGGCCTAAAAAAGGCTACGGACTCGTTCGAGCCGTCTAGGCTGGACGGAACAGTAAGGCTTCAGCCCAAACTAAGGCTACGGCCCAAAATAGGCTATATCCTCACCCACACCGATCAGATTCGGAAGAAACGGTAAGACGACGATTGGATAAACCGAGCCAATCTGAAAAAAGGGTAAAAATTAATATTATGTTATTATAACCCGAGCTGACCAAATGCTTTGATTATTATTATTATTTTTTTTAAGTTAAATATTTCAGTTGAAAAATATACAAGTTATGGCTGGTGGTACAACCGAGCCGAGCACAAAGTATGAAAGTTCATAGCCTAAATGTCCTGAAAATGGTGGACACCAAGTATGAAATTCCTTCACGAAGAGTAAAAATACTCGGGTCAGGTCTTCTGCTATGTCTAGATCCCGGCATATCCTATGTTAGTACCAGGACCTGGGGGGCTATTATTGTACCCCTAACCCGAGTCGTCCAGAAGGCCAGAAGTTGTCGAGCCGACCGGAAGGCTAGAATCGACTCGGAAGGCCAGAAATGGCCGAGCCGTCCAGAAAGCCAGAAGTGGCCGAGCCGTCCAGAAGGCCAGAAGTGATCGAGCCGACCAGACGAGCTCGATCTAAAAAGGCCGGCCAGAAATAAATGAGCCGACCAGAAGAGCTCGATCTAAGGAGGCCGACCAGAAATGAACTAGCCGACCAGACGAGCTCGATCTAAAAAGGCCGGCCAGAAATAAATGAGCCGACCAGAAGAGCTCGATCTAAGGAGGCCGACCAGAAATGAACTAGCCGACCAGACGAGCTCGATCTAAAAAGGCCGGCCAGAAATAAATGAGCCGACCAGAAGAGCTCGATCTAAGGAGGCCGGCCAGAAATGAACTAGCCGACCAGACGAGCTCGATCTAAAAAGGCCGACCAGAAATGAACGAGCCGACCAGAAGAGCTCGATCTAAGGAGGCCGGCCAGAAATGGACGAGCCGACCAGACGAGCTCGATCTAAAGAGACCGGCCAGAAATGAACGAGCCGATCAGAAGAGCTCGATCTAAGGAGGTCGGCCAGAAATGGACGAGCCGACCAGACAAGCTCGATCTAAGGAGGTCAGTCAGAAATAAACAAGCCGACCAAAAGAGCTCGATCTAAGGAGGTCGGCCAGAAATGGCAATTACCGATCCGACCAGGATTTGACAAGAAAGCCTAAAAAAAATCAGATGAGCAGGATCAAGCCAACCGTTAAGAAATCGTGGGTGATAAAACCGTCGCTCAACACCGAATAAATAGGCGAAAAACTAGGAGAAGGTGGGAATAACTTCCACGCTCCCCCACGACTTCCACTACTTGTAATTTTTGTCTATAAATATATTGAATTTCAACTTGTAAAAGGATCCGAATCCTCATTCTGTAAACAGCACTAGAGAGCTTATTTCTCTGAATTAATGAGATAAGGTCCTGCTCGGTCATTCTGCCGTCCAGGATCAGCCAAACTAAAATTGCCCGAGTAGGCTCCGGGCACAGTGTTAGCAGCATACACACATTTTATATTCCTTTTATCCTTCAATTCCGCTCCGTTTCATATCAATTTGGGTGTTCGACTAGGAATCGATCAAATACAAATTCCGACGTCAACATTATATATAAGGTATTTATATTATTTCTTTTTTTAATTTAAATTGATCTTCACGTACAACGCACATGATCTAAACCTTATTAATATCATAAATAAGACAATAACTTGTATACCTGAGGGCAGCTGACCTAACCCGCTTGTACCCATCAATGTCCTACATATCTATTGATTTTAATAAAAATGTATTACTTATTTACTCCAGAGGGAGTATGAGTCTTCTTGAAGCTTTGCAGCAGCTCTTCATTGCAACTTGCAGCTGTTAACTTGTTTTCTTTGCAATTTCAACCAAAACTATTCTGTTGATTTAAGTCCTATATGGTTTTACCAAATACACACTATAAGAAATTCGTCATACGATCACGATTTTTTTCCGTCGTTAAATTTATTTTTTAAACGTTGTTGTATCGAGGGTTGTTAAAAGTTTTTACCATTCGACAACACTTTTTTGTGCGTTGCAAAAAAGGGTTGTCTTTTCTTATTTTTTGGAACTATTTTGCAACGCTTAAAAAGCGTTGTCGTATCTGACACGTCATCGAAAAAGTAACACATCATTACTACATCATCAAAAATAATTACGCATTGTCTGAGATTCAAACTCGTGACCTTTGTTGGAAGTTGGGATTCAAAAATAATTTTTTCAAATAATTTATGTTTTTGGTATTAATTTTAAAACCAAACTCATTTATATTTATTTTCTAAAACAATAATATATAATTTTTATATTATTATGTAATACAAATTTTTATAATTTTCAAATTAATATATGTATTGTTTTTTTTTGTTGTAAAATAATTTGTGGTTCAAATTAAAACCAAACTCATTTTATCTTTATTTTCTAAAATAATAATATATAATTTTTATATTATTATGTAATACAATTTTTTGTATTTTTCAAATAAATAAATGTATATTTTTTTATTGTTGTATAATTAAATTTTTTTATATATTCTTAATTAATTGATATGATATATATATATCTTTTTTTTTATGTTTTTTGTATTAATTTTAAAACACAATAATTTTATCTTTATCTTTTTTTAAGAAAAACATTCGTAATTTATGAATTATGAATTATAAAACACAATTTTCGAATTATGTTTTAAAATAATGTACCAATTTTGTATTATTATATAAAAGGATGAGAGTAATATTTTAGGTGTAGTTTCTTAATTAATTCAAAATAGTATTTTAAAAAAATACATCTCACTTTTTTTAAATTATGAGTTTGTTCATATAAGATAATATTAATGCAAATAATATAATATAAGATAACATTATAAATTCATTAAATTTAATAAATTTAAGTTAATTAAAAAATAATTATTTTATAATTAACACATGCAACACAAAAAAAAGGTTGCATAATGGGTTGTAAATTTATAAAAAAGTACTAAGAAAAGACAACACATAAGAAAAGGGTTGTCAGAAAAATTTCGCTATACGATAACCCTTTGAAAAAGCGTTGCACAAAAGCATTGTCTTTTAAAAAAATGCCATTTAACAATCCTATAAAAAAAGCGTTGTCGTTTCCATTTTTTGCGATGTCGTATAGCTAATTTTTTGAAAAAAGACAACACATAAAAGCGTTGCATAAAAGGGTTGTCGTTTGCTGGAAAAAATTCGCTATACGACAACCCTTTCAAAAAGCGTTGTAAAAAAGCATTGTCTTTTTAAAAAAAATGTCATTTAACAACCCTACGAAAAAAGCGTTGTCGTTTCCATTTTTGGCGTTGTTGTATGACGAAATTTTTGAAAAAAGACAATGCTTTTCGTCCAAAGGGTTGTAAATTCTCAAAAGACAATACAAATTCATAAAAAGGGTTGTTAAATGGACGTTATTGTAGGCCAAATTTCTTGTAATGACAAATTGAAAAAATTTGGAATTTAAATCTTATTACAAATGAAATTTTGTCTAATCAAAATTTCTTAAACATTGATTTCCTAACAAAGTTAATGTAAATACTATTGACGTCGGAATTTGTAAGCGAATAATTTCTAGTCTAACACCCAAATGTGCATGAAATAAAGTGTAAAGTATGAAAGAGATTTGCCCGGAGCCTACTCGGGCAATTTAGCTCGGCTGATCCTGGACGGTTAAATGACCGGGCAGGACCTTATAGCATTAAGTTAGAAAAATCAGCTCTCTAGGACTGTTTACAGAATTAGGATTAAGATCCTTTTACAAGTTAAAGTTACATTTATTTATAGCTGAAAGATAATCTAGGTAGTGGAGACCGTGGGGATCGTGGAGGTCGTGGGAGTTGAGCCCATCTTCTTCTTGATTTTCGCCTATTTATGTGGCATTTGACGGTTTTGTTACCCACGATCCCTTGGAGGTTGGCTGTATCCTGGACGGCCATATGGGTCCTGGCCGGCCCAACTAATCCGTCGAGGAGCCCTCCCAATTAACTGGGACGGTCTGTTTGAGAGGACGCCGCCGTCGTGGCCGACCACGTGGAGCCCTACCCTTTATTCTGTCGTCCAGGTGTGATAAGCTGTGCAGCTCGGGTCGGACGCCCAACAAATACATTATAAGATAATGTGTATGTAGAATCATATAAAGCACAAATAATATATAGTGGTTTGAAGATTGAGTGATCCTTCTAATCTAATCTAACAAAATACAATCAGTTTATCTAGCTTTCACACAAGATGCTTAATTAACTTCTAAGCTCACACAGAACTTCTATAAACTCCTGACATAAGTCTAATTTATAATCTAAAGACCCCTAAAACACCTCATACATAAGTAAGAAGTATAACAAAGTTTTTCTTCAACTAAAACCACCTCTAAACTTGATGTTGAAAAGTTCAAATTAATATGTGCTCGCTTCTGAGATGATGAATAACTTGGAACTTAATGGACTTGCTTTTTAAGTTTGTCTCAGATCTAGTTGTGAATGATCTATATATATATATATTTCATCAGATGCACTTCTCCTCTAGTTATGGTAAAAATTTTGCCCATTGAAGATAATTACAAAATGTATTTTTACAGCATCCCATGTTGTTTTGTTGCATGTTGCAATCTTGCAGATGAGGATCAATACTTTGTTGCAGAACGATGAAGTGTGTCACTCAAGTGTCATCACTTGATTCATTTTTTGTATATGAGACTTGCAACTTGTCTCTACTGAATAGATATACGAAAGACCTACTCAATAAATATATCCTGAAAATAAGAAAAAAATTAATGCTTCTTAAATAAATTATAGTGTGTACCCATGAATTTAGCTTAACAAAAGATACATTTTTCAACTCCAACGTCATCTTCGATAGTCCCCCACCCCATTTGTAACTAAAAAAATAAAATGAAAAAGAAAAAGGAAGAAAAGGGAAAACCACAGAAAAAATGTAAAAAATAATAAAAAATACTGATAAAACTAAAATTAAAATAAAACAAGAAAGGAAAAGGAAAAGGAAAAGGAAAAGGAAATAGTACCACCAAGAAATAAGAATATATATCATTTTTGCTAAAGATATAAAACGAATAAGAATATCCAAATATGCTACAGAGGCATAAACTTTTTGGTCTGTCCACAAAAGAATATCACGAATTTGTCAAAACCGAAGATGGTGGCAATACCGATGGCGTGGTCTTTCTCTCTCACCACCTCCACCGCCAAACCTCACCGAGCCACTCGGTGAGTTCATATTCAGGCAACAATGGCGGACACTGCAATTTTATTATTTGTGTGGGTAAAAGAAGAGGAGATTTTAAAAAATGGCCATGTAATTTTGCTTTGCTATGCAGATTTTCTGGTGTGGCAATGGCGTCCTCAAGCGCTAGTGTTGAAAATGTGAAAGTTACCAAGGGTTTGGGTGACTTACCTAAGGTTATTTTGACTTCTGTCCATGGAAGGTATTTTAATGGCTTCCCCTGCAATTTTTAGTTCTTTTGTTATCATGTGAAAGTGAAAATCTGCTTGTTTTATTGAATTATCGATCGGATTACTGAGTGGGTTAAAGTACAAATTAGCGTTAGAAGAAGATAGGTAGTACCTACTTTTCACTTGTTTCATTCGGTAATAGGGTATGACCCAACAAAGAAATTGTTTTTAGTTTTGGAGAATAACATATATATTTTGCTAGGGTTGGGGAAAATGAATATTTTTTCTACAAAGACTGGTATAGTTTATCAGTCAGAACTAGAGGGGAAAAGATTATGTATTGAACTATTGGAGGTAATGCAGTCCTTATCATCTGAATATGCTTGTGATGAAACCCCAAAAGTTGTTGTTTTAGAAGGTTTTCGTCTTGTTTCCAGGTTGAGTTTCGGTCATTGTCCATTTATGTTACTATATATGGTTAGATGATTAGTTTCTTGATAGCAGTTGTAAGCATAGGGGTTAAAACTCTGCAAATGTAAACATAGTTTCTTGTGGAGTTGATATGTGTTTCTCCCTATGTTTTATGAAAGCCTATCTTCCTGTATGATGTAATTTCCTTGACGGGAAATATATATATCTGTTCTCATGTCCTGTATTTCTTGAATGATTCTTTTCAGTGGACATGCTCATTCATCATTCAAGGTTATTCAGCCTTGTGTTTATACCTGGGGGAGAGAGAGATTTTCTTTTCTATTATATTTTTTTCTTTTTTTTGGAAGAATCACTTGGTATAGCCAATAAACTGATACTTTTGAAATGAATATTAATTGGAAGAATCACTTGTTATTAGTTCGGTTATTTTTAAATTTTTACCAAACACTTTTGAGGAACTTATGATCTCTTAAATATTTTATAAGATGTTTTAAGGAGCTTATAAGCTCACCCAAACACCCTACTAATCTGAAAATGTCTATTTAATCTTCTTGAGTATGTGAGCTGTAATTCATTAGCTATACTTTTACAGCGAGGCAGAGCTATACTTATATGGAGGCTGTGTAACATCCTGGAAAGTTGCAAGTAAAGACCTCCTTTTTGTTCGGCCAGATGCTGTATTTACGGGGCAAAAGCCCATTAGGTATGCTCTTCTTATTTCTGTGTGAAGGAATCAGTACTCGAGAGTTTACATTTTTGTAAAATAATCTGTAGGGTTAGTTTAATCATTACTTTGTTCTGGCCAAAGGCCTTTCTTCTGCATCTCTCTTCTTGTCTTTATTATTTTTATGGCCGCATTCGAGTTATATGCTCTAGTAGCCTGATCCAGCAAATTCTCCATACAGCTGCACTTGTATAGTTTTTGCAGATTTATTAATTCGTGTGCTCCTTTTCAATCATAAATTAGAGATTAACTAATCAAAACTGTGCTTTTGTGTCTTTTTTCTGGAAATAGTGGAGGAATACCACACTGTTTTCCTCAGTTTGGACCTGGCCCAATTCAGCAGGTAATTCCTCCACTTGACAACAACATTTGATAAAATACTTTTTTTCCTGGCTCTTGAATATAACTTGTGCTGCATTCGGATGGATTTGAAATACATACTAGCAAATCTATTGTTTTTTTTTTTGGAACTTTGGATGGAAATATTTGAAGAATGGATTTCAAATTCATCAACCTCATTTTGAACTATTTTTTTGAGTGGATTCAGTGGTTTCGAAAACCACTCTAATGGGGTTGGATTGAAAACGACCTATTTTAAGTCTTTGAATCTTACAATGCACTCAATCCAAACGCAACCTCAATGTTTGCTGCTATCTCAATTGTGTATAAACTAAAGAATAGAAGACTTATATGTTAGCAATTAGCATTGATCTGGTTGTTGACAGTCTAAACTTAACATGCATTTAACTTCCGCTCCATAAAATTGTCCTACTTGAATCTTGATGTGTTTTCCAGTTTCAGTGTTAAAATATGTCTAGCTTAAGGATGTTACATGATTCACAGCATGGATTTGCTAGAAACATGAACTGGTCTGTTGTTAGTTCTGAAACTGTGCAAGGAAATCCTTCTGTCACTCTTGAGCTAAAAGATGGTCCATACAGTCGTGCTATGTGGGATTACAGTTTCCAAGCTCTATTTAAGGTTAGTGTTATAAGTTTCTTTATGCTGTTTGTGGTGTTAAATTTTTTATTCACATGTCTGTTAATTGGTTGCTCTACCTTAATAATTATTATTTTTAACAACTCAGGATATATGCTTCAATTCAGTTTTATTCTTCTTGTCGCTTTTTTACAGGTCACTCTGGACAGTAATACCCTCTCAACAGAGTTAAAAGTAACAAATACTGATGAAAAGCCATTTTCATTTACTACTGCTCTGCATACATACTTTAGGGTAAGTATTTTCCTAAATTATCATCATTATTTTAGAGATTGGTTATGGAAATTTTAAGGATTACTGGAGGAAAGTGGAACTATGACAAGTAAAATCGTATTTGAGTTGCTTAATTTTGAAATTAATGTAGTTAAAATAACAGTAGTGTAAGTAAATCTTCAAATTTCCATTGTTCGATTGCTTATGTGCAGGCTTTGGTAACAGGGGCATCTGTTAGAGGTTTAAAAGGCTGCAAAACATTAAACAAAGATCCCGATCCTAAAAATCCAGTGGAGGGCAAGGAAGAAAGGTCTATATCAATTTATGTGACAGTAATTAAAAGCTGCTGTGTATTTAGACGTTTTTGACATTGAGTCAAAAATAGTTGTACAGTTATGGTATATGTATATGCTACAGTGACATTCAAACATAACCAAAAGGAACATTGGTATGTCATAAATAGAGTATACAACTTTTCCAAGTACTTTATTTCTCATATAACCAACTTGTACAATATTGAAATAGGATCTCCAAGTTGCAAGAGAAGAAACAACTCTCTGTGACTTGTTTGAATGGCTTGATACAGGGACTTGTTTTTTACTTTTTTTGTTTTGTTTTTCCATAGGGATGTTGTCACATTTCCTGGATTTGTGGATTGCGTTTATCTTGAAGCTCCCGAGGAGGTACAGCTGGACAATGGTTTTGGTGACGTGATTACCATCAAGAACACAAAGTAATGGAAATTCTTTGTCTAATTATCTTGTTTATTTCATTTAATGATTGCACTATCGTCAATGTCCATTTTCATTCTTTCATTGCAGTTGGGCAGATGCCGTTTTGTGGAACCCACATCTGACGATGGAATCGTGTTATAAAGATTTTGTTTGCGTTGAGAATGCCAAGGTATGACTATAAGAGACCTCAGTTTTTACATACCCCACTCGCCCTTCCTTCATGTGTCTTCTTAACCACCTATGATGTTTCTTCACTTGCAAATTTGTTCTATAATGTTCAGATTACTTTGAATGATCTTGCACAGATCTCTTACCACTCTTAACTTTGTTGACTTCTCTTTTCAATTGATGTCTCAGATTGGTCAGGTCCAGCTAGAGCCTACTGAATCTTGGACCGCAACGCAACATCTAAGCCTAGCTTGAAATGCTGCAGATTTTTTTTTTCCCCTTCTATTGGTTCTTTTGTTGAGAGCTATATGGTGAATAAGTCATCGTCAGGCAGCCAAGAAAACAGGCAGATCTTTATGTATTAAATAATTCATATCTGTATACATATCTGGGTATTGAAGATGATGAGAGAATTATTACTTACAATCTCTCTTCAACTTTGGTTCATGAAATGACATATCCTTATTTACATTTTTACTTTGCACGTTATTAATAGGGTACAAAATGTCCCAGATAAGTTTTTATTTCGATTCTAATATCCTCTATATCTCTATTTAAATATTTTATTGTAAAGTTAGGAGGAAGATGAGAGAAAATAGAAAGTGGGTGAACAAAATAATAACAAAGATGAAAAAAGGACCTTAATTCTTCTTTATAATTGACAATAAAATTGAAACGAGGGAGTACCTAATAACCATGTACAATAGTTTCAACCAACAAAACTCAGCAAAAGTTCACAAAACCAAAACATTAACATAAACAAATTGCTCACTGAGCCTCCTAAAAATAACTATCAACTCAACTAGTGAGCATAGCAACCAAGCAAACCAAGAAGATAACAAATCCCACAGCCCAGATCCAACACATCCACTTCTTGCTCTCCTTCTTCATCTGCTTTGCATAGAAAAGACTGTTAGTTCCACCACTGACAAAACTCCCTGCAGCGGCGACGTTTCGCTCGATATCCTGCAGCTGCTCCCCCTGAGTCTCCACCATAACAGCCATGTCAAGAAACACCTGATGAAGCTTGTTCAAACTCCTCCAAATATCCATTACAGCCTCATGTCTCTCCTTGCAATTCTCCAAACCCTTGTCTAGTTTTCTCTCTTCCAACAATACCCCTTGTCCTAACACCATGCTCTCTATCACCTCCTCACTTGCATGCTCACCAGTGGCATTATAGTACCTCCTCTTCAGCCCCTCTTTGTAATCCGCCATTATCTTCTCTCTCAGAGCTTGGAACCCATTCATGATCTCCTTCAGCTTTGCTCTTAGCCCGTTTGTAGTCGAAACCCGGGCCCGATCCACTGCACTTCCTTCCTTGTAATTCTTCCTGTTCGCCACGTTGGATTTTTCGAGCAGTTCAAGCCTTGTCTTTACTGTCTTCGTTTTTCTGAGTACACTGACCATGTTTGAGTCCATTCGGTCTCTCAATCCGCGCAGGATTTTGGCGCTGTAAGTGGACTTGGTGTCGTCGTTTAGTGTCTGGAGATCGTGCAGGAGATCAGTGATCTCTTGCATGGTGTTCTTGATTGCCTCCACTTGTTGGAAGAATTGAGAGAGGTTTTGGTCTTCTGCGTGGCTTAGTTGCCCCATTTCTATGTCTCTCTCTTCTTCAACGTCCTTCTGGGCTTGCTTCTTCAACTCAACGTAACTTAGAAATGACTTCGTCATTAGATCATTCATCTGAGATTCAGATCAAGAAAGATGATAGAGTTAGAGAAAGGGTTCAAGAAAATCATGTGATGGAAATGGGTTGTGATCGAATTAACCTTTCAAGATGGTGATGATGATGATGATGATGATCACTGCTATAATCTTCTTCTTCCTTCCGTTGCACTCTCCTCACTGTGTGTGTGAAGTAAGCAATGATTGAAGAAATTCTATGAGATTTAGAATTGATTACAGTGAGAGAGAGAGAGATGAAGAGAGAAGATCATTGCGATTGTTCAGTTTTGAATATTTGAAATGTTGGGGGATAGCCGTTGGATTATCAAATCCCGCTAAAGTCGGTTATTTACAGTTAGTAGTCAATAACGTATTTGGGCTTTCAATTCACAGATAGATATGCTGAAATCAAAAATGTATTCATACTTTCCGATTTCAATTTTTTTTTTTTTTGAACGATGAAATATTAATTTATAGTCGGCAAGATTCACGATTAATGCGTTTTTTTTTCCCTGAATTCTTCCGTTCAATAAGTAGAGGAAAAAGAAATGAAAGGAAATTCAGATATATTTATTTGTGAAAATGTAGTTACTGATGATAAAAAAAAAAAAAAATCATAAAATACGAACGATGGATGACAGAATTTTGATGATAATGATAAATCAAACTTCGGAAAGAAAGAATTACAATACAAAATATTTGAAAAAAAATTATCTTGAAACTAAAGCATAAGGTATGCCATATAAATTATAAAACAGATTTTGTAGCAATCATATTAATTCCTTAAATAAAGTTTGAAAGGTGGCAAAAAAAAAATTTATTTTCGGGTTACTCCAATTTGCAAAGTGTATTATAATATTTTTGCATATTGTAATTGAAAAAAAATAAAATTCTAACTCCGATTACATAGATTATGTTATATTCAGTTTGCAACCTCCAATAAACATTTCGACTAGTTTTTTGCGTGAACTCCGATTATAAGGATTTCTATATATTTTTTCAACCTAAAATCGATATTTTTTTTTATTTTTTACTTAAAAAATACATATAGATTGTAGAAATTCTGATCTTGAAGATGGGAAGAAATTGGCAAACAAGAAATTGTACATTAGGAACTTGAAGGAAGTAAATTTCTGAGTTCCACTCAATACAATGTAGAGTTTAAGACTATGAACAAGAGCTTGAGTTGAAACCCGGGTAATCACACAGGTATCTGACTCGATTTTTTCAGACCTGACAATCCAAAATTCCAAGTGCGTGTGATACATACAATAATGCAGATGATGGATTCAAAGATGAACAACTTCACTGTGTTGAAGTATTCACTATCTCTGCACATCTGTATTTAAAAGACGAAGATGAAGAATGAACTCCAATTATCGGAATAAAAGAATTCAATAGAGCCATTTGGATCAAAACTGACCTTCCAATTGAAGCTTCCTCTGCTTCTCGGCTTCACTTCTTCTTAACGCTGTCGAACTCATTTTGTCTCCACTAAATTCTTCTGGGACTAAATCAACAACTTCAATCTGCACAAATTATTAATTTTTTCTTTTTTTTTGATATTTTCACAAGAAAGTAAGTCATGCAGATTGGAGAGTTGGAAACCTTTAGTTGTAAAAGTCCTCTTTCAGCCCTCTTCTTGTTAACAGATAGTCCCCCAGGAAATGTTTCCTTACTGTTACAAAACCAATTTGGGTTAGCTATTCACGAAAAATTCGAATGAGCAATATGACTGTTTTAGCAACTCTTGTTTACATAACGAAAAATTAATCACAGTAATGCTGGTATCAAGCATGTTTTCTATCATTACCTGATGCATGATGCATCAATATAGCTCGCAATGAACTGGTTATCATTTGTAACTTTTTCACCATTTTCAATATGTAAAGACGATATTTCAGTTTTCCTTGAATTATACGGCAGAACACTGAACGTCACATTAGAAAAATTATCTTTAAGGCAAAAAGTTATATAAAGTAATACTAATTACTAGAAAAGATGAAGGTACAGAATCTAACCAAAGATGATAACAATTCAATTCATATATTTATAGTCATAAGTGTTTCCTGTAACTACGCTACTACATTTTTTGTCATGCTAACCTTTTAAAATAACTCTCACATGAATTCTTTAAGGGTTCATTTGGATGAGTGGATTTGAGAAGGTATTTGAAATTCATGGTAGCAAATTCATCGATGGTGTTTGGATGAACGTGGATTTCAAATCCATCACTTTCATTTTGAACTAATTTTGAAGTCATTTTGATGGATTTTAAATCTACTCCAACTTGAGTGGATTTGAAATTCATTCATTTCAAATCCTGGATTTTAAATCACTCTATCCAAACACAACCTAAGTGTCCATATGGATAGGTGAATTTGAGAAGGGATTTGAAATCCATGGTAGCAAATCCACCGGTGGAGTTTGGATGAATATGGATTTGAAATCCATGATTTTCATTTTGAACTAATTTTGGAGCCATTCTGGCGGATTTCAAATCCACTCCAACTCATTTCAAATTTTGGATTTTAAATCACTCTATCCAAATGAAGCCTAAATTTAAATTGGCAAGTAACGTTTTTTTCCTTTTCTGTGAACAGTATTGTCTAATTATATTTTTACAGGATATAAAGAGTGTCTTTACAACAGAATTTACAAATTCTTAGCCATGGGCTCTCTAAAGAAGTCCAAACTTCTTGACCTTTGCATATTTGGAGATAATATAACTTAACACACAGGTCTTTTGAAATTAATTCCGGATCAGAGGATGATGTTCTAATCCCTATGAAACAAGTGGATTTACATACAGTAATCAAATAAAAAGAAGCAGATAATACCAAAAGTACAATTTGCAGCATATGTATGCACCTGACAATGATAGCCTCCAAATTATCATCGACGATTGAAGGACCGTAAGGATCCACAATTGGTTCAACTTGCACAATCAGCTCCGGTTTAATAGACTGGAGATATAATTTCCAGGAAAGAAACAAGAGTTATTTCCATGACAATAAATTATCAAAATTTCAGCAATTAGAACCAAAGATCTTACAAGGCATCAATACCATACCTGCCTATATTGCATATATCAATAGTATGTCTTTACAATGTAGGACACTCGATTTTTCTCATGAAATATGATGGTAAATTATTGATTGTAGGAAGGGTAAGAATCTAGCAAACTAATCATAAACTACCAAGTTGTTATCTCGCTTACTTATATCATAATATACGTGCAGTCTAAGTACAAGATCCTTGTAGAGGAATGTAGACCCAACAATAGATAACATCAGTTGAGATAAAAAAAAAAAAAAAGACAATTAAATTAAGAACAAAGGATATGAATACAGTAAGGATCTTCTTTGCATGTATCAAATACCTTGATATAGTCTTCAACATTTTTCATTCTATGTTCAATTGGCTCTATCAGATCAGAATACTGCAAAATAAAGTTGAAATACATTATAATTTTTGTTCCACTTTGATAGTAGAATGACGGAACATAAATGACATCATAAGAAAAGCTATTATATAGGAGTTGACAGCGTATAAGGAATGAGGTATGTTATATCCACTGTCTTTGAAATGATCACATCTCTAAATAGGAATTTCGGAAAGGACCAAGAAAAATTCGTACTTGAATCACTGTACTCTAAAAGGTATGTATAAAGGCAAGAAGCATGAAACTTTCGATGTAGACACTCATCAATAGTCTCATTTATCCCCCAAAAAGTAAAAATAGACAAATAAATACACATATGAATTGACTTTGCAAGTACATTGAAATGATCATATCTTGAGTGTATCAACCACTACATAGTCAGGTGAACTTGAATTGATTCCCACTACATCATACATCTGGTAAGGAGAGACAAATGTCTGTTTAAGTTCAGACAAGATGATTCATGAGACTAGAAATTTTTGAAGTTTCTGGACAGGAACTTGTTGCATGATCAGACCAATCAAGCTTCAAGAATATTATAAATTCAAATGATTCTTGTGTTTATTTTTTTTCTATTCCAAAGTCTTAGTTGCTTCTGTTCTAGTACTACTCATTTTGCTCTAAAATCTTAATAATTATATAATCAACATATATAAATCAGTTAGCATTTCATGAAATCTACATCATCAATTGTTGACCAAACAAGTCTTGTTCTGCAACACGAAAAAGACGGATAGCTATTGGCATCGAGAAATGAACAATTCCGAGCAGAAAAAGACCCGTCTGAATATTAAGTGTTCAACTTATACTCATCTAAGTTTTGCCACAAAAAAAAAAAAAATAGTAAAACATTTGAAGCAATCATACCTGTTTATTAATGAGCATAGGGCCATTGCAAACACCAATAACAATTCGATCCCTAGCCAATAGGGCGGCAGCCTGGCGAATCAAAATAATAAACCCAGAAATGATATCATAAAAAAAATACAAGAAATAAAGCCAGAACTCAAGGAATAGGCGATGGGCAGACCTTAAGGAATTGGCGATGGCCGTCGTGCAACCGGTCGAAGGTGCCACCGAGAACCACCGCACCGTACGAATCGGGAGGTGAAATGCTAGAATTGGGGCCTGAATCCTTATCCAAAGCCGCCATAGGTAGACACAACAGATGAAGTTTTCCTTGACTTTGAACACACACACACACTGATAACCGCACCAGAAGGAAACAGTTTTGAGGTTAGTTGAATGAGACGATGAATATGATGTGTTGTTTCTTTTTCTTTTTAACCATGGTAAACAATTTAGTCAATTTTTGTAAAAATTACTAGTAATATAAAATTATTTTGTGGTTGAGGCTATTTTTGTCAATTTGTACTAAACCTACCAAAAATACTTGAACACGAATTGTACTTCTCTGCAACATCAACTGTTGTATGAATCTTAAATTCATATAAGGATAAAAATATCGGTGTTGGTATAAATATTGATATCTTAATTTTACAGAAATATTGATGTCGGTATTGGTTTCGATGGAAATATCGAATATTTTTTTAAAAATATGAAAACTTTCTAAAAAAATTAAAAAATTATATCTATTAGTTTATAAATTATTATAACTGATATTAATACATATATTGAACTTATAATTTTAAATAAAATGATATATTTTCAACAGATATATAGATAAAATACTATATAAACGTTGTCTTCTATGATAACAAGATAAATTTTGTACAAAGTTAATATGTAGATTAGTAGTAACTTGAACTCCTATAAGGTTCAAATGAATAAGATGACATGTCATCTAGATTCACACAAATCAACTCATGATATTAGACCAATTTAGAGTATAGTCACGAAAATGCAATTCATATGTACTTACAAAAAATTGTATTATACAAAATTAATATTCATCTATCCCATAAAAACAGTATAATATATATTTCTATCTATCCAATATTATAGTTATTTTCTTTATTTGTAGAATTAATTTCTCTAAAATATCCTTAATTAATATTAGAAACATATGTAATTAGAAACATATGTAATGATATACAAATGTTGGTGGTTGTTTTTCTTCACATTTTCTTCAATAAAATCTCTTAATTATTTACACATTCTATGTACTATAAAATAAATAAATAAACATAATATCAATGAAGGAGAATTGATTAGAAACAGACTCCAAAATATTACAAGTAACAAAAAGAGGCAAAAAAATAAAAAAAATAGAAAAAAATCACATTTCCACCGATTTTTTACCGACAACGACATTATACCGATATTTTCCGACATTTTGCCGATATATCGATGACACGGTACGATATTTGCCCATTTTTTACCGACAACAACATCGACACCGATATTTCCGACATTTCGCCAACATTTTATCGACATTTTGCCCAAAAAAATTGCACCCGTATATAATGTCGGAATACTCAAAATACCGAAATTTGGACGATAATTTCCGAAATTTCGGCGACATTTTCATTTATGGATTCATACAACACGGGTTGGGTCGGATCAAATCCAACCCTCATTCGCGTATTTTCTTTTTTTTTTTTTTACCCTAACTTTTATATTGTGTTAGTTATACATTTATATTATGTTAAGCATACTTTTATATTATGTTAAACATATTTTTATGGAATACTTTGATTTTAAAAAGACCTAAATTTTTTAGTAAAAAAATCCTAATTTCTTCGAAATAATCCTAATTTCAACATAAAAGACCCTAATTTGTACATATATACTTTTATGTAATATTACGTATACCTTTTAAGTTATAAGTAATATTAGTCATACATTTATATAATACATAAAGGTACAACTAATATAGTTAAAAGGTATGATTAACATAATATAAAAATCTTAAAGGTATGCTTAACATAACATAAAATCATAAATGTATGTTTAACATAATATAAATGTATGTTTAACGTTACATAAAAGTATGTCTAATATAACACAAATATATGCTTAACATAATATAAAATCATAAATGTATACTTAACATAATATAAAAGTATGGTTAACATTATATAAAAATATGCTTAATATAACATAAAAGCTTTAAAGGTATGAGTAGCATAAAGGTATAACATTTGGAGGGAAGTTGGGTGGGTTTGAAGGCAGACACCCAAACACATGGGGATGTGTGCACGCGTGGAGGGTGCATGAGTTAGATCGGGTCAATTGCACGGATCCTAAATTCGTGCATCAATTACCTAAAAGTTTTTGTGCTTGAGCGTTTTGATGAACTAATCAATTTCAAAAGGTACAACACATTGATTAATTCAAACACAATAGTAATCTTCAATTTAAACATATTAATTTGGGAAATTTGGTAAAAATGATACGTAAGTTTGCCAACTCTAGGAAAATGACATCTAAATATTGATATTTTTAAATTTCCGGTTACCCGCTAGAGCCGATCAAATGATGTTTTTACCAACATTTTGTAAGTTACGGATTAATTTTAAAAATGTCAATATTTAAGGGTTATTTTCCTAAAATTGACAAACTTAAAGATCATTTTTATCAATTTTCTCAATTAATTTTCTAACTCAATTTATCATCAACAAACAAAAAAATACACTAACACATCAAACTTAACAAACCCAACCAGTTCAGATTGATTTTAAACTAGTTTAAAGGATGAAAATATTGCCCCACTCCAAAAACCATGCAACTCTTCTTCTCCAAAATTTCTAACTTATTGGGTGGGACTAAAGACACCCTATAAATTACTAAGCACGTCCCAATTTATATGTTTTTAAATTAAAAAAATAAAATGAATAAAATATATCAATTTTACTCTTTAAAAAATTAAAACAAAACTATTAGTTTCGTTTGGCAACATCATCCGAACAAATAGAAGAGTGTTCGGTCACTCTGGTCGAACGTACTTCTATATATTCAGCCCGAGTGGTCGAACATACTTTTACGTGTTCAGTCAACCAAGACTGAACGGAACAAGTCGGATTTTGATCAATTATTTTCGTTTTTTGTATGATTTTCATAAATTTAATGAAACCGTCAAATATTCATTATTATGTTGGTACTTTTTCATCAACAATTCAAAAAAAGAACCTAAAAAAAATCAAAAAAGTTGAAAAAGAGAGAAAGTGAAGGAGAAAAAAAAGGATGTGGCTTAAATTTTTATTTATTTTTTATTTCCTAAAGATAACGTTGGTATTTTTTTAATTTTATTTTTTTTAATTGGAATTTATATAATTGGATGTGCTAAGTAAATGATGGAGTGTGTTTAGTCCCACTTGCAATTTTAAAGCTTCTATTTTGTTGAATTGCTTGTTTTTTTAAGTGCCTCACGTGTTGAGTTGGTGGAGCAAACAGTGCCTTTGAATATTGTTTCATATGTACTCGTACCCAAATTTTGCATACCAATTTTCGATACGTTATGCAATATGAGATTTTTCAATACATTATATGGTATGTTGATTTTTGATACGGAGCCCAAACAAATTTCTTTTACCATTTATTCTACCTCCATTCCAATTGATAATTTTTATTGGGATTTAGGTCAATAATTTTTATTGGGATTTAGTTCAATTTTACCCGTAAACGATAGAGGTGGAAAGCGATGCAGCTGAAGGGGATGTCGAAGGACGATTGCGCATAACAAATATACTAGTAATTTGTGTTGATTTTGGTCAGATTGAAAATCCAATATTTGATTCTATAGCATTGTTCTCTCTATATATTTGAAATATAGCCAAGAACCTTGTGCATAGTGAAAGAAAAAAAATTAATAGCCAAACTTAACATATGATATGATTGATGCTTAGTGATTATTAAAGCAAAACTATACCATTTCTTAATCAACTGTAAAACAAGAAGCAAATATTGTGGTTCGCGCATTTGAACCTTTCTACAATTTCCCTACCATGATCAAACATTCCTTCAAAAAATTGTCGAGCTGGGAAGAATATAAGTCAGGAAATGTACGATAATGATCAACATGAGGAGACAAACCAAAATTGAAAGACAACACTTTTTTTCCCACCCTCTTCTGCTCCTCAATAAACGATTCCACCCTTTGAGACGGAATTACCTTGTCTCCGCTGCTATATAGATAAAGCTGGGGGCATGAAGGTTGATTCTCTGAAAGGACAGAAATGACCTTTGCCAACCTCCTGTTACAGATGAACAACAAATACCCTTCATAAGTGATATTTTCTCTTTTGTTAGCCATACAGAATGAAAATAAAGGGTACCATTGTTTAGATTTTAGCCATTTTGTAGGGTTAGGCAATTACTCAAGTTGCATTTGGATTCGAGGATTTGAGGATGGATTGGAAATCCAAAACTTCGATTTTAAATTTTTTTTTTTTTTTAGTCAAGGAACTCTGATTTGGGTGGATTTAGAATCCAGCATTTAAAATTCTTGCATTTCAAAATTCTCAATTCAAATGCAACCTTAGGACATAACAGGAGAACTTAAGAGATCGAATGGATGCCTACCGGTTTACATCAGGCAAGTTGAGAAGAAAGGAGAATAGCTTCTCAAATGCAAATAACAGCATGCTTTCAACTAAAAATGGTTTCTTCTGTTCTATCTTTGATCCGTTGTTTCCGCTTACTGATTCAGTTCCTCCTCCTGTTTCAGGTGAAGGATAGGTAGCCGAGCTGCTTTTCTTTAACATAGCTGTGGTAAATCCAGCAGCCCAAACCTGAGACAGTTGAATAATAATTTGGCCATGCACTTATTTGCACCAATCAACATCTCCAAATAGATATTGATTTGTCATAGACATCAATAAAAATAAAATGTTTATACTGCATGGCACGGGTTTAATAGATGTTTCAACTAAAAATGCACAGTGTGTCACTGAAAGGTGCAAGGGATCTTTGCTTTGAGAGATCATGCTTAGAATTTTTAGCCTTTCTTTGTTTGATGAAACACTGACCAGAATCACCACTTTTCAGCAGGACCATTAACAATAATCAAGTCACGTGTAGAAGGGAAACAGACTTCTGATATAACTTCTAAACAAAGGGTGGGTTGTTTTTAGTGCTTTGTCATTAATATCCAAGGTCCTGACTTTAGCATAAGAAAAACCAACAAAAGAAAATAGGAAAAAACAAAGCACCCATGAATCATGTAAAGTCTACGCTTCAGCAGAGCATGGAACTGTTACACTTAAAAGTTATAATTTACACAAAAACAGACAATTAAAAGCTGAAGATAATTGTTTTCCACCAAGCTAAAGCAATTACTTAGCAAGAGATTCATTCAAAAACACAAGATACCCCGCATTCAGAAGAATTATAAGTGATAAAACATTTTTCCTAGTCGACATTGTTTCAGAGAAGTATGTGAATGCAATCAGTAATCAACCTTTAGCACAAACCTTAGGATCTATAACAGGGTCTCCTCCCGAGTCTACTACACATCCTTTTATCTTCTCCAATAAATCGTGTCTATCTTTCAAATGGTCAAGAATCGCACCATACCTGCATCATAATAGAAAGCTGAAGGTGTTAATGGGTCATAGTAAAACTCATCCCCAAAAAGCAAGCTCCAAATTCATATATTATATGACCCCATTACAATGGCAATATGAGACAAAACACATCAGCACTTTTTAACAAAAGGCAGAACATCTAAACACCATTGGGTCTCAACTCTCAATCAACCACACAACCATGGATCATAGTCTACTTATCAATGTTAACAAGAGCATTCCATACACCCCAGTAAACAGTATACGAACATGAACACAATATTACGATAAATGGCTACACACAATTTGTAGCGTGATCAAAGAGTGAACCTACGTTAGCCAACCCGTATTGCTAAAGGTATGGAAGATCAAGAAGCGATCATGAGGGCCCTCAATGGACAACCACGACGTAAGCTCAAATGCCAGCTTGTGAATCCTCTCCTCCAGATTCTTCCCCAAATCAAAGGACAACACATCGGCAATTGAAGACACATAAGAAACAGAATGAATGCCCCTTTCGTGGTACCACTGAGCGTACCTCTTCAGGTGCTTGGACTTCGCCCCCAACCACCCTAACAACACCACCGCAACCTCCGGCCCTTCGTCGACAACAACCCCATTGCTTTTACCGGTGACACTCGCGCCTCCGGCGAAATTCCAGCGGCGGAATGAGTCGTCCTTCGGTCCAAATAGTAGGCGATCGAGAAAATTGGCGGAGACGGAGAAATTGGCAGAGCTGGAAACGGGGAAAGAGGCGAAAGAGGAGCTGTGGTAGAGTTTGGAGGAGTGGTTGTGGGAGGCGAGCGAGAGGACAGGGAATCGGAATTGGGAATGCAGGCGATGAGCTGTACGATAAGGGAGATGGAAATTGGGGGGAGTTTTGAGAAGAAGCAAATTGGGAGGATTGCGATAATGGAAAATGCGGGTCGCCATTGATAGGAATTAGAGTTGGGACGAAGAATCCAACGTCATATTTGAAATGTGGGCAATGTCTGAAATTACAATGCTGATTTATTAATTATATCTAACCACCGCTATATTTAGAGATTAAAAACACATAAAACCCTAACCTCAACCATCACTAGCCTTTTGCAATCAATTTGAGATTAGAGTAGTTAAGGAGATACTTGGTGGAGAAAGGTGTGCAGGTGTAAAATGTTAGGTAAAATCAAGAATGAAAATATCGTTATCGCATATCGTATCGCAACTTTGATTTTACGGATATATCGATGGATATATCGATATCGCAAAAAATTTGAAAAAACAACAGAAATCATATTAAAATTTTGGAAATTTAATATGAAATTTTAGGGATTATTTTTACACATCATTACACAAATATTCCACTCAAAATCACATTAAAATAATATATTGAAAACTAACATATAGATAATAAGCATTATAAATACTGTATTTCGAATGAAAACTGACAATATATTATATAATTCAAGATAAAATTACTAAAATTACATCACACAATACATTAGTACCAAAAGGATGACCTATGAGGTTCAAGTATAGTAGATGGAATGTCATCTTGATCCAAACAGTAGTGATACTAAGTATTGATACTAACTCATCACATTAGAGTACATATTAGGGAAAATGTTCAAATAAGTCACTAATGTTTACTCTCAAGTTCATATATCCCACTAAATTATGTTTAGGTACAAAAATACCATTAATGTTTATTCTCAGGTTCATAAATCTCATTGAAATATTTTAAGGTACAAAAACACAACTAATGTTTACCTCTAAATACATATAACTCACTTAAGATTTATTTATAATATAATACACCAATAATATTGTAAAATTAAAATATATATTTATACATTTTAATTTTTATTTCTTATTTGGACCTCATATTTTTTTACATATTTTAGAACAAAAATCTATTCATGAAAACATAATATAATAGCTTATTATATATATGTGTGAATATAAATATTATTAATAATAATTATTATTATTTACACGTTTTTAATTTTGAAGACTAAAACTATTAAACAACTAGATTTATTTGAAATAATAATTTCACTATGATATTATTTTTTAATTTAAATACAACTTAACCTCTATATTTTATGAAATGTCATGTGAAAGAAAATATCATAGTCAATTTTTTTTATTTCAAATCAACCTAATTGTTTATTTAGTCTTTAAAAGTAAAAAAAAGTATAATTAATAATAATATAATAATAATAATTAATGGTAATAATAATAATAATAACAATAATATATTTACATATATATAATAAGTTATTATATTAATGTTTTCAGGACTAGTTTTTTGTTATAAAATATGTAAAAGATATGATGTCTAAATAAAAAATAAAAATAAAAATGTGTAAATAAATATTTTAATTTTACAATATTATTGGTGTATTATATTATAAATAAACCTTAATTGAGTTATATGTATTTAGAGGTAAACATTAGTGGTGTTTTTGTAGCTTAAAATAATTTAGTGGGATTTTTTAACTTGAAAATAAACATTAATAGTGTTTTTGTACCTAAACATATTTTAGTGGGATATATGAACTTGAAAGTAAACATCAGTGACTTATTTGAACGTTTTCCCTACTTATTAATATAGTTATGCACATGTCATTCATAAGTTGTTCTATCTCGTTCAACTGCTTCATCATGAATTGGATAGTGTATATTAATCCAATCATATTGTTGATATTCATTTTGACCTTCATAGGATATTTAAGGATGTGGGTGATCAAAAACATCTCGAGTAGTCCAATCAAATTGTGAACTTTTATAAATATCAAGAACATATGAATTTTGAGACATATCACTATGATTATTGCTACTCAAATTATGAAAAAAATGATAAAATCAACTTTTTTCATCAAAAATGCGATTTTTAATGTTGTTGCGATATTTCGCGATATTTCGCGATTTCCATCCAATTTTGTTCTACACCGAACCAATATCGATAGCGATATCGATACTCTGCGATATATCCACGATACCCGGGAAAAAAAACATTACCCCCAATATTCATATCGTAATATCCATACCCACAATATATCCACGATATATCGCGATATTTTCATCACTGGGTAAAATATCCTCTACTATCGTCAAACTAAATAGTTTGTACTTTTCTCTCATAAAATATAAATTTATCAGTTTTCTACCATAATTTTGGTAAATTATTTAAACTAACTCTTGCGCTTTAATGTGGTTCACGTCTATCAGATGAGTCAAACATTTTATGTCTTATTAAAATTGTCATTTTCAATAGATTATACTAATAAATAACAGGACAGTTGGGAATAATTACAAGAATGTCATTTTTCCGCCCAAACTGTCCTACAATAAATATTATATATATATTTTTTATTAATTGTTTTGTTAATTAATTTCCAAAAATAATTATTACATATAATATAAAAGATATTTTTTATTGCATGAATGCTTACTTTTGAGGATTTCAAGACATTTTTTTATTGTATCAATACTTACTTTTGAGGATTCCAAAATATTTTTATTGTATCAATACTTACTTTTGAGATTTCCAAGACATTTTTTATTATATTAATGTTTACTTTTGAGAATTCCAAAACATTTTTTATTATATCAATGCATACTTTTGATGATTTCAAGACATTTTTATTGTATCAATGTTTACTTTTGAGGATTTCAAGATATTTTTTATTGTATCAATGCTTACTTTTGAGAATTTCAAGACATTTTTTATTGTATTAATGCTTATTTTGAGGATTTCAAGACATTTTTATTGTATCAATGGATTTCAAGACATTTTTATTGTATCAATGCTTACTTTTGAAGATTTCAAGACATTTTTTATTATATTAATACTTACTTTTGAGAATTCCAAGATATTTTTTATTATATCAATGCTTACTTTTAAGGATTCCAAGACATTTTTATTGTATCAATGTTTACTTTTGAGGATTTCAAGACATTTTCTATTATATCAATGCTTACTATTGAGAATTCTAAGACATTTTTTATTGTATCAATTCTTACTTTTAAGAATTTCAAGATATTTTTATTATATTAATGCTTACTATTGAGAATTCCAATACATTTTTTATTGCATTAATGCTTACTTTTGAGAATTTCAAGGCATTTTCAATGTTTACTTTTGAGAATTCCAATATATTACATATTAATTATCCAATAAAAAATTGATTTGATAAAAAATATTTTAATAAATTAAATGTGTGTTCTTGATTTTTGAATTTGGCTTTTTATTCAATCCACTTTTGTTGCTTCTTCTTCAAGATATTGATGTGTATATATATAAGCAAAACTCATTTTAAGAAAACTTGAGAAACCCAAAATTAGAATACAATTTTAAATAATTTCTCTAATTTTTAAATAGTACAAAGTTGAATACAATCTTATTCGATAAGATTGGAAGAGGCATATAAGCTTTGTTAAATAAAGATGTTTTGTTGAGGAGACATAGAAAGGGAAAAAAAAAGAGAAAAAAGAAAGAAAGAAAACTGTCGATCTCTTAAAAGGAGAAGGGAGAAAGAAAAACAATAAGAAAAAATACGCAAACTTAAAATATGGAGATGAAAAAACATCCACCACACTCTAATCTATATCTTTATATCTCTTTCAATATATATTTTCATCTATCTCTTTATATATCTTTAAATATATATATGTATGAAATAATATAAATTTTTTCAAGAGAAGATAACAGAAAGAAGAAATGAAAGGAAAAGAAAAGAAGAAGGGGAAGACGGTTTGAGCTGACGGATCAGACCTGGAGAGTGGGCGAGACTGAAGGTAGAGATAGTGGTTTCGCGATTCATATGAAAGTGATTGCGCTGAAAATGAGTAAAGATGATTAGAAATGATGACGGATGATATATTATTTATAATACTACCATAAATGTTGTTTATAAAGAAGTTTTTAATAATTTGTAGTATGTTGTGAAATTTATTATGTTACATCTTTTGATGGATGTGATGTATGATTTGGAAATACTGATTTAATTTAGTTGTTTTATGTTATTATTTAATAGTGTATATATATACATTAATGTTTAATAGTTGTATTCAATATTGATGTGTTGTGTATTTATAAATTTAATTTAATTATATTAAAATTATTTCGTTATATAATAATACGCGCAACGCGCGGGTACACTGCTAGTATATATAAATTACATAGAGTTAGAGATGCCCCACCGATTCCGGTTTGTCGGTTTGGAACCGGCAGTTTTTGGAACCCCGAGCATCAAACCGGAACCGAACCGTGGGGGGTTCGGTTCTGGTTCAAGTTTGAAAACCGGCGGTTCAAACCGCCGGTTTCCCAGTTTTTTTCTTTTTTTTAATTTTTTTAATTTTTTTTAATTTTTTGCTATGGTTTGATCGGTTTTGAAATATAGTTCTTTTTTTTTTTTGCAAAAAATTGCACAAGATAGATTAAAATTAAAATGAAATGAGGGAAAAAAATAACAAGTCACAAGTTCAAAAATAAAACTCAATAGTTATTACAAATTTACAATTGAATATATTACAATTACAATGATGAATGAAAAAATGAATTACAAGTTATAACTTTCAATATATTACAATCATACATCAATATTGAAGTTAAAAAAAATTACAAGTTACAACTAAGTATAAATAAATGAAAGAAGAGGAAAAAAAAAATTGAAAGAACTTGAATTTCATTTTAAGTTTGAAAGTGAAATTAAAATTACACTTCCAAACTTTGAATGAAATTACCTACGTATCCTTAGTAAAATTAAGGAACCAAAGTTCACGTAGTTTTCTTACCTAAACTTACCTTCATTAGTCAATGTTGGTTCCGACGGAGGAGAATGTGTTTAAATCGTAGTCATAGATGTCATCAGAATCTTCATCTAGATATGAGAAATCTAGATGTTGTTGACAGTTTTTGCCTCTCACAAAATCTTCAAGAAGAATAATGTTTTGTACATTCTCTTTAATCAATTCGATCT
Source organism: Scutellaria barbata (assembly GCA_028654395.1). Lineage (NCBI taxonomy): Eukaryota > Viridiplantae > Streptophyta > Magnoliopsida > Lamiales > Lamiaceae > Scutellaria > Scutellaria barbata. The sequence continues at coordinate 8,010,147 of CM053650.1, forward strand.
TTTTGGATTCAATATGTGACCTCCTTTGAAAAATGTTTGTTCAACGGAGACGATTGAGGCGGGACTTGCAAAAATTTCCTTATCAATAATTGTTAGAATAAGATAAATGGTGGTCCTTTTTTACCATAATTTCAAAAGAACAGATGGATGTGTAAAATCAATTGATTCGAAAGTAGCACTTAAATATGGACAAAACTTATATGCACCAGGGGCATGGATCTAAGATCCGTGCTCCCAATCCGAACCGGCGCGTGGGCCGCTTTTACGCGCATCCACGCGCCCCCACGCGCGGCCACACCATAGCTGGTGTGCGCCGCGTACCACCTGAATTTTGTACTTTAAGGTATCACTCATTTACTCTTAAGGTATCACACATTTACTCTTAAGATATCACACTATTACCCTTCAGGTATTAATATAAAAACAGCGCTGCTTTCTTCTTTTTCCTCTTTTTTTTTCTTTTCTCTCATTTTTCTTCTTAATCTCTTTTCTTATCAATTTGTTATTCTTCTTATTTGTTTTGTACATTATTCTTCTTCTCTATTTTCTTGCTCTTATTCTTCTTTTCTATATTTTTGTTCTTAATCTTCATCAAATCTTCATAAAGTCATTTATGGAGTTTTTTCTTCTTTCTCTTCTCTTTTACTCATTTTCATAAATTTAGATAATTGATTTCAAATCACAATTTATTATAATAATTTTAAAACATTGAAAATCAATTATTTCAAACAATATGAAATTATGATTTGTATTACTCATGTTCTTTCAAGTATTAATAAATACCTTACAGATATTACACATGTTCCTTTCAAGTATTATACTTACCTTATAAGTATTACACATGTAATTTTATAATACCTGAAGAGTATATATCTAGTACTTATAGATCATATCAGTAATACCTTAAAAGTATCACTGGTCATGAGCAATCATATATCAATGTTTTAGGGTAATTATGATTTATAAAATCATGAACACTTAGAATTTTTGTAATACCTGTAGAACATATATGTAATACCTATAGAATACGTTAAACTCAATCACCATAATACCTTAAACTGTATGTCCTGTTAATACTTGTAGACCAAATGTCTAATACCTGTAGAACAAATCAGTAATATCTGAAAAGTATTTTCATAATATCTTAAAAATATTTTTGTTATACCTATAGACCATATATCTAATACCTATAGTATAAATCAGTAATACTAACTAATATCTTAAATAGTTATATTTGGAGCATAACTTAAACTCAATCACCATTAAGTGACAATAACTACTCATATATTTGCATTGGCCATGCTGCCCTGCTTGAACCACTAATCTTAAATGCTCAAAGTGAATGTAGAGGAGGACTGCAATTGTGGAATCCCAATTCTTAAATTAAACATAACCAGAATTCCTGCTTTGTACAGCTGCCCTAGGGAATTTACATGAACAAATTTTTGAAATCGTTTTCAGCGAAATATTTTACCTTACTCATTGTTCAAATCTCCTCCATTGTTGATTGAGTATTTTTGATAGTAAGAAAAAAGGAATCATAATCACATGAAGAAATTAAAAAGGAAGAGAGAAAAAAAGAAAAAAAAAGAAGAAGAAGGAATAAAACAGCGCATAGGAAAAAAGAACAGAAAAGAAAAAATAGAAGAAGGAAGAAGAAGAAAGGCGCTAGAAAAAAGAAGAGAGAAGAAAAAATAGAAGAAGGAAGAAGAAGAAAGGTGCTGGAGAGAGAAAAAAAATAAAAAAATAATAAGGTGGGTCATTGGTTGGTGGAGCGGGTTGGGGGCACAGAAGTCCTTCTCCTTAAATATGAATTTAATTCATGATTTGCTCTAGGTCGTTTATGTGTTCGATTATCATAAAAATTGTAAAATTGACTAAGACTACCAGCAAAACTAGAAGAACTACTACCTCCTACATTTTGTGCACCTACATGATCATCATCATTAGAAGAATCACCAAAAGTAATTTTATATTCTTTAAATAGTTCGATTAATGATTGTTTAGCTCTATCAACAACTTTCATATAATTAGACACATAATCAACTTCATCATATTCTCCTAAAATAAAGTTTGGGAACAATGCATAATAATACATTTTTAATAATTCTCCTAAGCCATCTTCTCTAATCCTAGAATCTAATAATTTAGCACATAAAAATACATCAGGAATTTCATAAAAATATTTTAACCATTTTGATCTCATAACTATAATTGTATCTCCTAAAATAGGACATGTAGAATATTCATTGAAAATAAGAGCAATTTTCACACAATGGTCTAAAGCTAGTGGAGAAGTAGGATAATAACAACTGGATAATTCTCTAGTTGCCTCTTCAAAAAAATTTAAAAGTTGAATCAAATTAATACATGTTTCTCATGCATTGTTCATTAATATTATGTTATCATGTGGATTTTCCATAAAAATTTGACAAAACAAATCTTTATATGCAAAAGAATCGTTAAGCATATGATAAGTTGAATTTCAACGATGTTTAACATCAACTACAAATTTCTTAACTTACATTCCATTATTTTCTTACAAAATCTAGCCAATTTCTTATGTCATAACGTTGATTTTGCAATTTCATGAACGGCGGATCTAATAGGTGCAATATATTTATCTAATTGTTTTAAACCATTTTGAATACATAAATTTAATGTATGACACATAAACGGGTATGAAAAAATTTATCATCTAATGGAGGTTTACAATATTCAATTAAAAATGGTACACTAGCCGTATTAGCACTAACATTATCAAATCCAATTGTAAATTTTTTTTGTACTATACCATAATCATTTAAAACACCAATTATTTTACGTGCAATATTCATAGCCGAATGTCTATCATTAAAGTCAATATATGCAATTAAATATTTGTGTACATTCCATGCATCATCTATCCAATGAGTCGTAATTCCCATATAATTATTTATTTGATAAGGATCATTCTAAATATCACTACAAATAGAAGTTTTTTGTTGAGACATTTTAAACTCCTCAATTAATTTATATTTATATTCTCCTACGATTTTATCTATATCTCTAGTTACGGTATTTCTAGATATTTTTGTACTAGAAGGTTGTAAATAATTTCTAATATATTTTTCAAAATCATCATCACATGAAAATCCTAAAGGTAGATTTTTTTAGCAATAAATTCGGCTACTCCTTTCCTATGTGATAATTGACTAAATTTATAGAGTAAAGAATCCATATCTTTGACTCCAGTTGTAGAGTCGGTATTTCCACGAAGCTGGGTTTACGATCGATTATTACCCAACTTGTCCGGATGCTTCTTCAAGACGTGGTTGTTGAATGTCCTGTAGCCTCCTCCATGATTGAATTTGTAGTTCTTCCCACAATAGTTGCACGTCACTATGTAATCCAATTCGCTATTCGATACTTTCTCCTTTCTAAAATGAACGGAGAAAATATCACTTCAAAGAGTCGAAGGTGCTCGAGAAGTGGTACGCCTAATATTACCACTTCCTTGAGTATCTCTGGCACCTCCTCCTCTTCTTACTCGGTACTAAAGGCGGCGACGGTATAAGGGTCTAGACATATCGTGTGGTGGTGGCATAAGACTTTTTCCTTTTCCACGGGATGATTCGGTGGAAGAAGAACCGACTTTTCGAGACATTTTTTGAAGATGAAGGAGAAAGAAAAATTGAAACTAGAATAAGAAGTGAATGAAATTGAAGTAGAAGAGTAGTAGCTAACTAGAATTGAGAGAGAGATTGAAACTTGAGAATTGAATGATTTGGAGTTTGAAATTGAAAATATGAAATTGAAACTACAATTAGCATAAATTGAGAGAGAGATTGAAACTTGAGAATTGAGAGAGAAGATTGAGGAATGGTGTGGTTTGAAGTGAAATGGAATGAGGTATTTATAGAGCACAATACACAATTTTTGCAAAAAAAAAAAAAGAGGGCGGTTCGATTAATCCGTCGGTTCGAGGGCGGTTTAACCGTCGGTTTGCAACGATCCTTTCATTGATCAACGGTCAATTAATCTGGTGCGTACACGTGGCATTGTCCAAGAAAAAAAAATTAAACGCACCGGTTCGTACTGGCGGTTCTAGGAACCGTTGTCTGCCGGTTCGAACCGGCCCGATTCTGATTTTTCGAACCGGTTGAGCAAGTCTACATAGAACAATAAAAAATAAGGCACTATATTAAGAGTTGCACTTATGTACAACTTTTGTATGGATCTTAAATCTATACAACGCGGATTGAATCGGGCCGAATCAGACGCGGATCCGCACACTTTCCTTTTTTTTTCCCTTGACTCTTATATTGTTTTAGTCATACATTTATATTATATTAAGTATACTTTTATGTAAAACTTTAACTTAAAAAAATAAACCCTAATTTGTACATATATACCTTTATGTGATACTACGCATAACTTTAAGTAATATCAGTCATACAGTTATATAATATATAAAAGTACAACTAACATAATTAAAAGGTATGACTATCATAATATAAAGAGGAAAGTATTCATTTTAGCATAAAAAATATAATCATATATTCAAATTACCATAACATATAATAGTATGCCACTTTCTACCACAAAATATAATAGTATGCCACTTTCTACCACATTTTTTGTCAAAGTCAACTTAGATGATTGGACAATTAATATATTTTATTAATTGGTCAATGGTGACAAATATGTTCTCATTAATTATTGTTCAATTTTTTTAAAATTATGGATATGAGGCACGTGTACTAATAGGGTTGCAACAATTAATTAATTTGGCCATGACTATTACACCAAATTTTTTATTTTCTTTTGTTCTCATTATTCATAATTGTGTTCATTGAATTTGGCCATGCACGTCAATTAACTCGATTGATGACAGTGCACCAATTTTTTTTGTTTTTTCCTTCTCATTATTTAGTGTGAATTCACTTTATACTGTGAAATCACATGTAATTTTCCTCCGTTTGTTCTTCTATATAGGTTGATAATTTCAGTACGAAATTATCATACAACATTTTGAAAAACAAATTATTCGATATTTTTTTCCGACATTTTGGCTCTTGGAAGAGTGGAAGAATTATTGCTGAAATAAGAAAGGTATGTTTACTAGTTAATAATCCTCATTTAACCCTATTTTTTGAGGGATTAGGTTTAATTTGTTTTCATATATGCTTGAATTGATGTTTGGAATGGTTAAACGTGTTTAATTTTGCATTTTTTAGGGTTAATTTGTTTGAATATATGCTTGAATTGATGTTTGAAAGGGTTAAACGAGAATAATCGACGTTTGGAATGCAATAAATTTCGATTTTATAGTGATTGTAGGGAATAATTACGTTTAACACTTTAATGATAGTGTTAAACGTGAATAAATTGAAAATTCATGTTTAACCCTATAATTGAAGTGTTTTAAGATTGAGGGGTATTTTGATAATTTGGTCAAAAGGTTGACTTTGACCGGGACTCACGACCCCCGATCAACGGTATGTTGTTGGTGACGAGTCGATGATAAAATATGATGAAAAGAAACGGGATAGAAAACGAATCGAAAATTCACGGTTGGGATTTTTTCCCCGCGATGGGGGAAAAATCCCCGTCGTCTCCCGACAGCTGCCGAGAAATCTCGGCAGCTGGGGCATCCGTGATCGGCAGCTGTTGAGTTTTCTCGATAGTGGGGACCAGGACTCCAGGCAGCTGCCGAGAAAACTCGACAGCTCCCGTCCCCCGTTCCCCGTCGGGCGTGCGCCTCCTCCATCCCCCGTCTCCCGTAGAGCGCACCCGCGCACCTCGACCCGTTTTTTAAAATCCCGTTTAAAAAATTTAATAATTTTAATCGAACAATTAAATATCATATTTCATTAATTCCCCTCTAATAATTTTTTTTAATCTACATTCAATAATCAGCACGTAATAAAAATAATTTCTTAATCCGCCTTACATAATAGATACATAATTTGAATTTAAAAATTAATAATCCCAATATCATAATTAAAGTAACATAATATCGTAATAATTAAAAATATTCTGACTAATTTTTTTAATATCCGTTTATTAATGAACACTTAAGCTTGAAATAATTCCTAATCCTTCCCAAATATTATATACATACTGAAAATTTATCCTCTTTAATATTTCTCATTTCATAATTATAACAATTTCCTCGATACGTTACGAATTTTGTTTTTCCAATTTTTTTTGTCTCCTTTCAATATTCAACTCCTCACTCGGGGATTTTTTTTCTACAATCCTGTTTCAAAATTTTAATAATTATAATTTGACAATTAAATATCATATTTGATTAATTCCCCTTTAATAAATTTATTAAACCTCCGTTTAATAATCAACACGTAGTAAAAATAATTTCTTAATTCGTCTTACATAATAGATACATAATTTGAATTTAAAAATTATTAATCCCAATTAAGTAGTTAAAGTAACATAATATCGTAATAATTAAAAATATTTTTCCTAATTTTTTTAATATCAGTTTATTAATCAACACTTAATTTTGAAATAATTCATAGTCCTTCCCAAATATTATCTACATGCTCAAAAATGTTCCTCTTTAATAATCCTCATTTCATAATTATAACAACATAGTTTCCTCGACCCGTTACGGTTTTTTTGATCCAATTTTTGTAGTCTCCTTTCAATATTCAACTCCTCACTCAGGGATTTTTTTTTGTAAAATCCCGTTTACAAAATTTAATAATTATAATTGGACAATCAAATATCATATTTCATTAATTCCCCATTAATAAATTTTTTTAATCTCCGTTTAATAATCAGCACGTGATAAAAATAATTTCTTCATCCGTTTTTTCTCCATTTTTTTTAGTCTCCTTTCAATATTCAACTCTTCACTCGGGAATTTTTTTCTACAATCCTCTTAAATAATACGTAGATAATTTTAATAATCCACTTTCGTAATCCCCATTTCACAATTAAACTTTGTGATTATTTTAACGTTAGTTTCTAAGTTAAACCAACATTAGTTGTTGATATTTGATTTATGACTTACATAATTAATTATCTTTGGTGTTTAGAATCGGCTATAGTTGTTGTTTTATTTTATTTGTTACCTATTACGTGTTTCATAATTCTCACCAATTTTTTTTGCAGTAACCAAAAAAAATGACTATTGAAGTTATTGTATGGTACGGTGACTATTGGGAAGGTTTAGAATACACCAACGGTTTTGAAGAGGTCATTCACCTTCAGGAACGAACCCTATTTGATTTAATGATATCCATTCATGAAGTTGTGGGTGCCGATATGACGCGGTGGGGTTATACGATTCACTCACTACTCGATTCTGCAGGAACATTGAGGAAGATAAAAATAAAGAATACAGAAGTTTTACAGCGAATTTTGTCACAAATCGATGGGGCTCTTGTTGTATTACTCTGACGAGGTTGAACGTTGGACAATCTGATGTTGTCGTGTCCCCCGAGCCGGAAAATACACTCCCTAGTGTTGGATCGTCTTATTCCGACTATCTAGAACACCATGTCACGACAGATGAGTACAGTCAACGGAGCTGGGAAATTAGTGAACCGTTTTCTTCAAGTCGAGCGGACCAACCATGCATAAACTCCATTGATTTCAGACATGAGTTAAAACAATGTGAAATGGGGTACTCGGTAAAAGATTTTGTAATAACAATACGAACCTGAAAGTGGACGTCCACACCCGGGGCCACGAATGTACTGAAATTCTGGCTTCTCTGTGTAGCCGGTCCCCACATTCAGCCTGAAATATGAACATGCACATTAGTATATCATTCATTAGTAATAAGATAATATCGAGTGATGAAATAAGAAAGGGGACTAACTCTTCGACGTTCCGTCCGCTGGCCATGTATCTCTCGAACTCCTCCTCCTTTGCGTTCCTTCTTGGTCGTCTTTCACCCTTTACGAACGGGTTGAGGACATATTTGCTCGGAGCTCTCAGCCTAACATTATGGATGTCGGCACTTGTATGAGGCATAACTAATGAAGAGCTGGCATTCTCTAACCCCTCATCCTCATTTCTCGCAATCGATGTGGTCTCTATGAGGGTCCCTCCTGCTGTAGAAGTCCCCAAATCAAAATGAATAGGGGATATGTGTCCCTGAGTGTCAACAGTGGCAGCAGGTACGACGGGAGTTAACTCATAGGGTACGTCGATATGCGTGGAGAAACCCTGTCCAGGACACTGCTCCTGAGGAGGGTAGAAAGACTCATGTCATCCGGATGTAGACTGGGTAGGATAATACTGCTCGTCCGATGGGTAGAATTGCTCGTGGTAGTAGGGCACATTATTGTAGTACTCCGCGATCCCAGCCTGGATTAGGTTTGAAATCTCCAGCTCTAAACGTTCGAACTCCTCACGTCTTCGATCATCCACCTCACTGAGCCTACCATCGACGTATGATCGCATCTCAGAGAACTGGTCACCGACATAATCTCATAGCCCCATCATATTTGCATTCATTGAATCGAAGCCTGAGCTAAACATGTTCCTCAGCTCGTCAAACATCGTACCAACAGCAGGTGCAGATGGATCTCTATATCTCGTGTTTGAGGGACCTGGCTCGTCGCCGACAGGCGATATGTGTGGGGGATACGATGGCGACTGAAAACCACCAAAATCGTGAAACTGCTCCTGATATGGTGGACAACCCTCCGACGGGTGGGGAGGTAGGCCGTAGCTACTCTGCAACGGAATGTCATACAGGTCCAGAGATACAGGGACATCAACATAAGCCGGTGCTCGATCCTCATCCTCCTCATGTATTTGCAAAAATTCATCGGACGACACGTGTCGCTGCCCACCTCGTCGAGAACTCTCACATGTAGTCAATGTGGGCTAGCGAGACCGCGTAGTCCTCGATGCTTGGGGGGCAGCAGTCAAGCCTTCAGACAAGACGGCGGTGGGCCTCCGTGGACGACCCCATCTTGACTAGGTAGGCATCTGAACACCGTCTGTGAGATCCTGATCAAGGTACTGCAAGTACGGCTGGCGGGCCTCACGACGCTCGACCCGAAGGTTCTCATAACACTCGAGACCCTGCAGTAGAGATTGTCACAATTCAATTTGTGAGTAAGAGAATTATAAATGCATGTAAAGAATTAGAAACTTTGAATTTAAGTAACCCTGGTCTGAACAAACCTCATTATCAAGCTCCCTCGACACGTCGTCTTCTGGCCTCTTTGTCGACCACCTCAAAAGCCTCGGTAACACCTTGTGAGACTTCGAAAGGCGCTTCCCGACATATACACCGGTGTATGGAATCGCCTCAAAAGCTCATATCTGAAAAGTTCGAAGAACAATTAAAGATAATTGTCAAGTTGAATTATTCAATCATAATATGAAGCAATACCAAAGTATGATGTTAAAACTAACCATTACGGCTAACGAGAATCCATAGAAGTGGTACGACGGGGGGCCTGGTTGCAGTTGGCGGGGGCAGCGAAGCTGGTAGTTGATTGATTTTGTTGAGAAGATGGTGATAAGAAATCTTACCCTAGGGAAAGGTCTCCCACCGATCATCATCCTCGACCAAATCCCAAACCCAAGGGTCAGCTGAAGTGGTGAGTGGGTTAACTCCAAGCAAAATGCTGTAGAGGAGGATAATCTTAGCAATCTTCATCGTGTCATCAGCATATGCTACGAACTCCTCCGCTCTAAACCGCTTAAGAAGATCCGCCACAGATATTCTATCATCGCCTTCAAAAATTCGATAAAACACGCCATCCAACAGCTGTGGCCTCGACAGAACAATCGGCCTAAATGCAGAGTCACCAAACCGTAATCCTGTCACCAGGGCGAACTCAGTCCGAGAGAATCGACAAAGCCGACGGTCTCCACCAATATGAAACCAGACCTCATCCGTCGGAGTATGGGGCCCATGCACCTCACGTGACATAAGAACGTGTAAAAAGCTCTTGCAACTGTCAGTCTCAGTTGCCCAGCGCAAGAAATACCCGAAGCAGCTCGCCTCAAAATCGGTCATACAATCGGAGTTAGTTTTTTGAAGGATTTGCCTTATGTTGCCTAGTACTTTGACACGTGTGTACGAGTTAATGTATGCTTGTGTAGTCTGATACTCCAAACGCACCCAATCGACCTGAAAAGGAGAAAAAAATGGGGACATTAATTCATACATTAATATACAAAATGATTATCTTACATATGCGAATTAATATCATACGATAGACATGAAAAATAAAGATATGAAACTTATAAAGGTTGGAGTTTTGCTTATGCAAATTAGTAGAGCTGGATAAAACGTAGATTTATAAATTACAAAAATTAAGAAAAACTAACCGACCATTATTAGAAATGTAAAAGGTTTAAATGATCCATCAATTATGGAAATTCTGAAATTGGGATTATTAAACTGGTAATTCAAATTATGTATGTATTATGTAAGACGGATGAAGAAATTATTTTTTATTACGTGCTGATCATTAAACGGTAGTAAAAAAAACTTATTCAAGGGGAATTAATCAAATATGATATTTAATTGTCCAATTATAATAATTAAAATTTTGAAACGGGATTTTAGAAAAAAATTCCCGAGTGAAGAGTTGAATATTGAAAGGAGACTAAAAAAAATGGAGAAAAAAATTTCGTAACAGGTCGAGGAAACTATGTTGTTATAATTATGAAATGAGGATTATTTTTGAGTATGTACAACCAATTTGCGAAGGATTAGGAAATTATTTCAAAATTAAGTGTTCATTAATAAACGGATATTAAAAAAACTAGTAAAAATATTTAAGTTCGAGAAGGATATTATGTTACTTTAATTCTGAAATTGGGATTATTAAATTGGTAATTCAAATTATGTATGTATTATGCAAGACGGATGAAGAAATTATTTTTATTACGTGCTGATTATTAAACGGAGATTAACTAAAAAAATTAAAGGAGAATTAATGAAATATTTGATTTAATTGTCCAATTATAATTATTAAATTTTGAAAACGGGATTTTCGAAAAAATAATTACCGAGTGCAGAGTTGAATATTGAAAGGAGACTAAAAAATTTGGAAAATAAATATTCGTAACGGGTCGAGAAAACTATGTTGTTATAATTATGGAATGGGGATTATTAAAGAGGATTATTTTTGAGTATGTACATAATATTTGCGAAGGATTAGGAAATTATTTCAAAATTAAGTGTTGATTAATAAACGAATATTAAAAAAATTAGTACAAATATTTAAGTTCGATTAGGATATTATGTTACTTTAATTTTGAAATTGGGATTATTAAATTTTAAATTCAAATTATGTATGTATTATCCGAGACGGATTAAGAAATTATTTTATTTACGTGCTGATTATTAAACGGGAATTAAATAAATTTATTAAAGGGGAAATAATCAAATATGATATTTAATTATCCAATTTTAATTATTAAATTTTTTAAACGGGATTTTTAAAAACGAGGCGCGGTGCTGGGGCGCGCGCGACGGGGGACGGGTGAAGGGAGCGCGCGCGATAGGAGACGGGTGACGGGAGCACGCACCCGATGGGAGACGGGTGACGGGAGCGTGCCCGCCCGACGGGTGACGGGAGCGCGCGCCCGACGAGAGATAGGTGACGGGAGCATGCGCTCCCGACGGGAGACAGGTGACGGGAGCTGCCGAGAAATCTCGGCAGCGGGGACGGGCGTGATCGGCAGCTGCCGGGAGACGACGGGGATTTTTGCTCCCGTCGCCGGAAATGCGCGACGACCTTTTTTTTCCGATTCATTTTCTATCCAAATCTCGTTTTTTTTCATCATACTTTATCATCGAGTTGTCGCCAACGAGATACAGTTGATCGGGGGTCGTGGATCCCGGTCAAAGTCAACCATTTCACCTAATTACCAAAATACCCCTAAATCTTAAACCAATTAAATTATAGGGAGAATAATTCACGTTTAACACTATAATTACAGTGTTAAACTTGAATTATTCCCTATAATTATACATGATTAAACATGCATTTTTTCGATTAAATGTGATTATTTTCGATTATGACCATTTAACCCTTTCAAACATTAATTCAAGCACATATTCAAACAAATTAACCCTATCAAATTCAAATTTAAACTCAATTAACCATTCCAAACATGAATTCAAGCATATATGAAAAGAAATTAAATCTAATCCCCAAATAATTGAGGGTTCAATTGGAATTGAAATCCAAGTTTAGCCTTCCGTTTGTTCAACTAATACTCAACAAATTCGAAGTATTAAGACATATTTCCAACAAATTCAGGAAAATTTTAACAAATTCTCAAGAAATTTCAACAAATTTCAACCTTAATTTCAACAATTTTCTGAAAAAACGAGGGATAAATCACTAACCTCTCCTTCTTGGTTTGACATCTTCGTCTTACACGTGAATTTTCACCAAAAAATCTAAACTTTACACGTGAATTTGAGGTGAATTTTTGAGCTAAAAAATGGGTGAAAATGGAGGTGAGGAGCGGCTGTAAGTTGCGAGAGGTGAGAGGGAAGGATTTGGGGGTGGGGGAGGTGAGAGAAAGTGTTTTTTTTTTTACTAAAAGATTCTTTTGACCAATTATTATTGGGTAATAATTTTGTCATCAAAGTCAATCAAAAAATGTGCTATTTTTGGCCCTACTTTTAAATTTGATGGTATAAACTATCTCACTTTTATTTTTGATGGTAAAAAAAGGTCAATTTTATTTTTGGTGCTATTTTGGGTCATATTTAATAGTAATTGTGGTAAATTGGGTTGCTATCCCTAATATAAATGTATGATTAACATAACATAAAAACCCCAAATGTATGCTTAATATAATATAAATGTATTAACATAAAGATATATTTAATATAATATAAAAACCCTAAAGGTATGACTAAAGATATAGCATTTGGAGCAAATTTGGATGCGTTCGCACCCATCCAGGCCTGTAGAGACGCGTGTGAGTACACGGACAATATATCAACCGGATTGGTTAGTTGTACGGATTTAGAATCCGTGCATCAATCATAAAAAAAAAGTGCTATATTAGTTGTAGTAGTTTGGATTGTTATCCCACTAATATTGTGTAGATCGTTTTTTTTTTACATCATATTGTTTCATTTCACATTGTGATCACTGTGGGGTTTCAATACTTTTTAATTAAATAGTTTTTAAATTAACTCTCCAAAAAATAAGTTTTTTTGATTAAATTTATATCTGAGGATTTAGTATGGTTCAATTTATATAAGTTATCTAATTTTTATAGCTCATGAATTTGTAAATCCTCCGATTATAAATTCGACTATTAAACTCGTGAGCTATAAATCCTCCGATTATATCTAATCTAACCACTATATTATATCCTCCAATTATAGTTTGATGAGAATTTAGTATTGGTCCAATTTATAATCAGAGGATTTACAAACTCGTGAGCTACAATTTACACGTTTATTTATTCATTTACTGCTCTCGATTCTCTTTCCTCTCCCATTTTAATTTTCTTCTCTTTTTTCCTTGTTTTATTTTTCTCTCCTCCAAATTTCTCTTGATTCGAAGACTCTTAAACCTCTGAGACCACACTTCAATGAGTAAGCGTTTGTAAACCAAAATTAAAGCGCAATTTTATGTGGTTTTAGTGTGGCTTGATGTAGTTTTGGTTTTAGCGTGGTTTGATGCAATGTTTTCATAATCGAATCGGTGGCCAAACCGGCCTGACCATTGATTGACGGTTTAACCGGGTGGTTCAACTGATAAAATGATTTTTGTCTTTTTTTTTTCAATATTATTTATATTATATTAAAAAAGTGATATACTTATATGATTCATATTAAAATAAATATAATAAAATTATAAAATGTCAAACTACAAAAATGTTTAGATTGAGTAAGAAAATTATATTTGCAGAAGTGTATCTTCTCTCTTCTCCACTACTCCCCCTCTCTGTTTTTATTCCGCTGCGTGTTTATCTCTCTATATTATTCATTCGATCCAACACATAAAAGATCGTCGTTTTCTTTACTTCTTTTAGTTTCTTTTTTAACTTTTGAAGCCCAATTTGGAAGTCCAAAGATGAAAGATCATTATTTTATAGTCCAAAACAAGAAATGAATGTAATTAAAAAAAAAACTGATTTTCCGATTTTTTGGTTTCCGGTTATAACCGGTTCTTTTCGATTTAACCGAAAAAAAAAAGGTTAATTGGGTGTATTTGAACCGATTTCCGTGCTGATTCCCGGTTGAACCGACCGATCCGGTCCGATTATAAAAATACTGATTACATGTCCTTACATCAAAGTTTGATGTAGGGACATGTAATACACAAAATTTAAAAAAAAAACACACACACACTTACAGAGTAAAATTATAAAAAAAAAATTAATGAGCTTGAGATAGAAGAAAGAGGAACAATAAAGATTATAAAACTTGTGTGACCTGAATTCAACTCTAATCATCACAATCTATATTTTTATAGTAGTGGAATACCACTTAAATTACAAGACACATGGTATAAAAGTTTAAATATTTACTTATATTGTAAAAATATTTATAATTTTATGTTTTACTTATAATCAAGATTAATATCAACGATAATATAGTTTAATTAATATATTATGAAATTATATATGTTGCATAAAGGAATAACATAAATATTTTTAAATTTATTATATTAATGTTAAACAGACTGGCATTAATGATTTCAAGCAGAACCTAGCGGGTCGGATTAAGCGAGCCAGTTTAGACAGACTTTTAATATTGTAATTTGTGAAACTAATCCTATCGAATTATTATCGAGCTATTAATAAAAATAATTACATTTATATTTTTTAAAAGTAAAATTTGAATTAAAATATGCATAACATTCAAATTTCACTTATAAATTAAATGAGTCATAATAATAAAGTTATACATAGTTTATATTTTTGATAGTTCGGCTGTTTTTCCATGTGACCTAATTGAAAATTTTCAAAAAATTGCAGGTTTTTTCGAATTTTGAAAAAAAAATTAAAAAAAATACAACCATTATTAACTGTTACAATTCGAAAACTATGCCCAACCTTTTTGGATTGAATTTTCTTAATGTGTAAACATAATAATATGACGCCTTTGTTTGTGGGTCCTCAGAAGGAGTATAAAACTAGTAATGAACAAAATTTCATAACAAATATTATCTATGTTGCATTTTGTGAAATTTTAATTAACTTTATCGAAACAAAAAATACACAAAATCAAATACAAGATCCATACACAGTATCATTGCCAGAATAGGGAGAAAAAAAAAAAAAAAAAAGCACTGGTGATTACAAAAGAAATGAGGTTAGAAATTACAAAGAAATCAAACCAAAAAAATATATATCAGAATAAAATCAAACAAACAGGCAATAGTAACTAAACCAACAGCACGAAGAAGAACAGAGTTCCTTTAAGATATACCTGAACGAGCATATTTATCTCCGAAAAAGATATGCAACTTCTGTAATGAACTCAGAAAATGAACAAAGATGCAGATCATATGAAAGTGAAAAGTCTGCATGTTTTTATCACCAAGAAAAATAAAATAAAATTATAGCTGCACAATTTGAAGTTTCTAAGACTCTCAATACCTTTTTTTTTTTTTTTTAGGTTTTTTCGAATGTCCGCATCACAACAATGTAATTTGTAAATAGCTAACACATCTACATGCACTCTCTACTGGTATATGCTTCAAGATCTTGTTCACCCACTCTTTAACTCTGACCCTCTTACCTTAAGCGACAACATCTGAACCACATTTTTCCGTTCAAGTTTGAGTTCTCACCATTAGTAACTGGATGCTTCATTTCGGATAGCAATGTATCAGAATGCTTTGTCAAGTCACACGTTTTGTATCACGAGCTGCAGCAAGATGATCCTGCAATAGCAACAAAGGTTACCATATATTACACCATGAACTCTCAAATAGATATAACATGGTGACTGATAACAAGATTTTCTATGGTCCTAGTCTTGATTTAAAATACCTACAGTTCTACACAGTGGGATCCCAACATTTTAATCTCTAAGAAGCAAAAAAAAACATGAACTGTAAATAGTTAGTAATATAATGAATTATGGTCTGAAACTGAAGGCATGAGACTGGTTCATATAACTAATGGTATCTCAGCACACCATTTGATAATCCCCAACAGATTTACCATATGAAATATAAGTTTTTTCCTCATCAACCATGGATATACTAGAGGGGTTGCAATTATTCCACCTAACAGGAAAACCAGTCTCTATTAGATTGGTTTTTCCTTTTGTTTTTCTTCCATTCCGTCTTTTTTCCTAAAGTAGTCTTTCAAGAAGTGGGTTTTCACAAAAGAAGATGGGATTTAAGCTCAATGTTATGCAGTCATTACACTACACCTGGTGCAAACTGATTGAGCCAGCTCCGAATCTTTTCTAGCTTTTCTCAAGTTGTACGCAAATTACAGTTTTGAGTAATGCATAATCAGCCACCTCAAGCAGGTAAGTAAATTTTTTGAGTGATTGAATCCAACTATATCTCTTAACGTCACCTCAAGGCTCCATATAATGCTCTCCTGTCATCTCACTTGTATATCTTTACGTTTAACATTATCATTTAGACAATATACTTCATCTGATAGCTTGTACACAACATTTTCAGGCTAAGGGCTCTAGCCTTGCTTAATCACAAAGTTTCTAAATTAAGCTTGAGATTCATGAAAGAAGGCTCATGCTAGTGCAAGCCACTCAACCTAACCCCAGTAACACACCAAGAACAGATACATAGCCAAATAATCTTGTTCCCATCTTTTCTTGTTAAAATTCAAAATAAAAATAAACATTAACATGTCACAGAAGTTGAGTCCAACCAAATTCCATATGCATGCTCATTCTTGCAACTAGGCTTCCAAAATTGCTTCTTTATGCATTGAAATTTTTTGATAGCACCAGAATACAGCAGCTATAAAGCATATAAACTTTGAAAAAGTCATCAAAATGAAGGCATGCAATTTCTACATCATTTAGATCCCTATAAGACACACCCTTGGCAAAGCAAGCGACGACTCCAAAAGATAGCAGTACAATACTAAAATCAACGGTAACAAACTGGTTTTTAAAGCATTGATAAACCCCCAACAGAATCAGAAACCCGAAGTGCATCTAGGAATAGCATACTGGAATGGAAGCATGCAGAATATGAACTTACCGATATAAAATCAAATGCTTTGGTATCCTCTCTCTTCGAGTCATTCATTAGTGAAGTGGGAGGCTGCGTAGCAATTACTGGATTAAAAATATCAGGGAAGGCTGAAGAATTTCCTCCATTAGATCCAGCAGCATTAAAATGTGCATTTGATTGCAGATTCCCTAGTTGCTGAAAGTTTGACATTGTGGCAAGGAACTGCTGTTGAGCAAGGAGACTGCCCATGGGAATATTATTCATTGCGTGAGAAGCAAATGCTGGATTGAACATCAATCCAGATGGTAAATTATATCCAGTGGCACCCAAAGGAAACATGGGAGTTGCAGTCATCCCTGCAGCTTCAGAAGAGAATTCCCTATTCAAGACAGTGTTATGGATGTTATTTTCTTGCTGTATAGTGGATGTTGAATACACATGTTCTGGGCCCTTCTCAACACTGCTTCCATTTTGGTTTTTAAATGGATCATTTTCATTTATTGACAGACCAACCATCAGGTCATTAACATCTCTTCCAGAATTTCCATGCTCCTGGGAGACAGCAGAACTTGAATTGAAAAAGTCAAACAGTTCAGGTTCAGTTTTGGCTGCTAGATAGGTTTCTGAAATCCCTGACTTATCAACAGCCATGCCAGAAAAGAAATCGGAAGCATGATCATTTTTTTGACCCATATGAAAAGAGACATCTGCAAAAGGATCATCATCAACTTTGTGTTCATTAGTGTGGTCACCACCACCAAAACTGTCCCCGAATAAATCATCAATCAGTGGAGCAGTAGGAGGTGTCACATTTATAATTCTTGGTTCACTCTCTGCATTTTTAGAATTTTCCTCTCCAAAATGCTCATGTGAATCACCAGTGTCTAGTAAGTCTGGTATCATCAAAGGCTCAGGCGTCTTTGCTGATTTTTCAACATGATTTATCCCTCCACTTTTTTCACCACCCAGTAGACTCAACACCTATAAGGATCATCACTTGATTAATTGTTGTAACTAATAACTAGACAATAAATCACTGAAAGAAAAAAGTATGCGCGCAGTATCTCATCATACAACACGAGTGCATTTTTTCTTCATCTGAAGTTTTTATTTCAAGAAATGGCACAGCGATACTAACAGTGCAACCGTGTGATGCATTGTGTCCTAAGGCTTTTGAGCAGATTGACATCATGTTACTGTTTCTTTTAACTTGGCAGCAGTTGTTGGAGCAACCACCATTCCTGTGCAGCTGCTATGTTAATTCTCAGAACCCTGAAAGAGACTGGGATGAATTTTAAATTGAGGACCTGGCAAGAAAAGCAGTGGTACTAGGCACATTGCCTCATAAACATGAATGACGTTTACTTCTTTTCATCTCTGCTTCTGTTTATATTTAGTAAGGCCGTTTAATGAAATCTACCATATCTCTTGCCCACCTTGTTTTTCTCATCAAATCAGCATTTCAGTGAAATTCAATAGACAAAGAAGAAGACTAAGACCTCTCATAAATTCTATGAAACTTCCACCTATTCTTTCCATCTAGCAAGGGAAATAAATATTTTAAACATATAACAAAATAAAAGCACCTGAACAGAAACTAAAATCTTACCTTATTTGCTTTCTCCCTCAGAGATGCTTGGGGAGATTCAGAACATTGGACCACCACATCTCTGTTATCGCTAAAATATGATGATATAATAGAAAAATTCTCGTCATCTTTCTTCCTCAATACTGCCTCAAGGACACAGATAGCTTTCATGCGAACCTAAAGAAGTAACATCATTACATTAGTAAGTTCGAAACTTATCACAATATTGCATTACTTCATGTTATTTTACCAAAAAACTGCCACAAAAAATAGCAGAATATTGAGTCGGCATTTCTACACCTATGATGATGACCACACTTGTACTGCAATCTAAATAAAAAACAATGATACAGAAGAACAAACCTGCCACATAGGGGATCTAAGTTTTGTTTCAATGGCATGCCCTAATGAGACTGCATTTAGTTTTGAGGCTTCTACCAGGAAAGCATGAAGTGCATCCCGGGTAGGCTGTAAACGGACACCACCAGATGTTACAATGGTCTCTAACAGTTTCTCCTCGCGAGTCTTCTGACTGTAAGTTGACTCAGAGTCTCCATTACTTGTTTCTGCCTGGGATCCATTGACATCTTCACCCCAATTTCCAGAACCAGCATTTTTCGAGAATCGAGAAGAGTTATTTGTTTCAGCATGAAAATCATTCCCTTCATATTGGTCAGAGTAATCACTTTCCCTAGTTAAAGATCGCCGAAGATTTGGGCTTTTGTAACTCCCAGTATTATTGTTTTTCCTCAGGGATGGAGACTGGCTAAAACTACTTAGTCCCTGTTTGATGGTGGCACTTCCAATGTCGACAACCTCGCTGATGAATGACTTTTTATCTCCTGATGGCAATTCGTAGTTGGTACTCCCAAATCCTTGAATTCGACTGCCAAGACTACTTTCCGTAGGTGCAGCCTTGCTCTCATCTGATGAGAATAAAGCAGATAGTGTTTCCTGTGCTGTTTCACGCACAGCCTTGTTCAGTGCATCACCCTTCAAAGGATCTGGCTGGCCCCTGTAGTGGATTAATTGGCGTACAGCAACCGAATTCCTTTGCATCTCCCTTCTGAACTCAGCACCTGACTTTCCCACTGCATACTTGATGACTCTTAATGCCTGAAAAAACAATATGTATAAAAGACACCAAGATTATTGAAATGTCCTAACATACAGAAAAATCATAATACACACTCATCCAATAAGATGCAGCTAGAGTTTACATGGAATTCAACATCAAGTCAAAGATACTTATGAATGAAGTTCGACTGAGTTGAGCAACCCCACAATTATGAAAATTTGTTTAAGACCAGAACAGTGTTTCATCAATTTGGCTCATATTTTGCATCTGTATGTTTCATAAAAAATGGATTACCAGAAATTCATTGTCAAGAGCAAAATGTAGGAGGGAAACATACATCTTTTCCAAGTCAAATAGATGCACTGGAAGCAGGCAAAAGTCCACCAGGTTTAATGAAAGTTTAGATAAAGATCATGCATGAACATGTGTAGTGATCCAGTGGATATGCAAAAGAATCTGGTGCTCAATGTTCAGTTCTCAAAATAATTCTTATATTTCATTTGATTCACTTTATCAGAAATACATCTTTTATCATAATTTGCAAGAACTGATGAAAAGTTAAGGCAAGACCAAAACATGCTATATTCAATTTTTACAAAATCCTCTAACTCCAAACTCAATCAGAGAGTTTGTATGGACTAAAAATCAACCATATTGCCTCCACCTCTACAACTACGCCTACAGAGGAACTCTAAATCATCGGGAGAATTATAATGCAATAAACAAAAATTAAAAATAACCAAAACAACAATGACATGAAATATACATCCTAGCAATCAAATCTCACAATAAAGTTCAGCTTACTTTACCAGAGCACGAACACCCAACATCAAGAGAAGATCAAAACAACCGTGAGAGAGAGGGAAAGAGTAAATGAAGAACCTTTTGCTTAACAATAGGCGATTTGTGGTCGAGGCGTTTAAGGATAAATTCAGAGACTTCCTTGACGATGGATACATGGGATGACCTTAGCAAGTCGCAGATTTCTTCCAATTTGTAAACGGGGGTAACCTTATCCTCATCGGACGTCGCAGAGTCCACCATTCTCGACCTCCAGTACGACTCCACCGCCCTCCTGCTCTGATCCATTCTTCTGAAAATCCCCCCTTTTCACTACGCCGATCAAAACTCAGATTGACTCCAATGATCGATCAATTAATTGTCAATGGATCGACCAAACGAACTGGAGATGGGAAATTGTGGCGCAATTTGGGGTAGAATTTCTTCTTCTTCTTCTTCCAAATTGAACGAATCAATATTGGGAAGGGATTTTTCAAAGGGTTTTTTGTTCTCTTTCTGAGAGAGAAATGCAATTATAAAAAATAAATAAATATATTTTATAATTTTTACTTTCTTTTTTCTGTTTTGGATTATATTGATGCAAAATTATTATAACAATTAAGACATTTCAGTTGCGGTGGTCGGTAAGTGGACGGGGCTGATGGCTCCAACAGCTCACACATTCGCACATAAGCGACACCATCTACGGCTGTAAATGAGTACAATGAAATGAAAGATAATTTTTCATGTTCACTCGTTTATTTTAAAAGATTGTTAGTATTTATTTATTTAATAATCAAACATATTTATGAATGTTAACGAACGGTTTGAGAATATTTATTAATTATTGAAAAGGTTGAATAAAATCATTTAGAAACTAAAAATATATGTTCATGAAATTATATTATAAATTCTTTGAGATAAAATTTAAGAATACACTATAACAATTTGACTACGGTTTAAAGAGTTCACATAATACATGTCAAAGTATCATCTGAAGCCAAAATCACTTGACATTTTAGCTCCATATGATACTACTTGAAGAACAAGAGATTCAATTTTTACAAAAACTTTATGTAATTTGTATATGAATCTAGATTCTATGTAACTGATTCGATTCGATTCACACTTCTTTTCATGCGTCCTCCATGTGCACGCACGCGCCCCACACATCTGGATGAGTGTGCTCAAACTCACCCAAATTCGCTTCAAGTATTATACATTTATATTATGTTAAACATACCCTTAAGGTTTTTATGTTATGTTAGGCATATTTTTATCTTATGTTATTCATACCTTTTAATCATGTTAATTGTGTCACACCCCATTTTCGAAACGAGTTAAAAATATTAAATTTTCACTTTAGGCTTCCAGCAACTCATAATATGCTTAAATTTTAAAAGATCGATCATCTGGTTATAATAAAAAGTTTTCACAAGCACTTTATATAAAATGTTGAGAGTTTAACAAAAACAGTGGAAATTTACATCAATGTATGGCCCTAGGGCTTTAACTTTACAAATCTTAAAATTTATGTTTTCGAAGCATCAGAAGAACATACTATTTACGACCAAAAGATAAGGCATATCTCCCTTCAACTTCTCTTGTCAAAATCTGGATCTATAAAAGGAAACATAAAAAGGGGTGAGTACACAAAAGCTACCCAGTGGGGTCCAACTGTAAAAAGAATGAAGAAAATAAAGTAGACATAACACTCAAATAAGCAAATAATCCACATTCAATCACATCACTTTCTTTTACGGTTTCCACCGCCATAAAATACGAAACTTAGCCGTCATAAATACAGTTTTCACCGCCATGAAATACGGCACTTAGCCACCATAAATACTGTTTTACCGTCATGAAATACGACACTTAGCCGCTATAAATACGGTTTTCACCGTCATAAAATTCGGCACATAGCCATCATAAATACGGTTTTCACCGTCATGAAATATGGCACATAGCCGTCATAAATACAGTTTTTACCACTATGATATACGACACTTAGCCACCATTGCTTGCAGGCGCATACACACACATTCACTTCACACATAAACATACCAAACATACATATGAAAGCACATCCGTTTAGCAAAACACTTAGTTGCGGTTCTTAACTGTCATGAAAACACATTTTATTTGCACATATGCAAATATTAACTTCACATCATTCTCCACCTTTGCATTTCGATAACAATCACATTGTTATATAAAATAAACATTAATTTATTCATTTCGTACGAAAATAAGATTTCATAATTTGAAATAATCGGGAAAAAACATATTTGCATAAAAGAATTTTATCCCCACCTTATCACATCATTTAAAGAGCTTCAAAAGTACTAGGCACATTTATTTCGATCTCCTTCTGCGTACCCTATAAAGCATAAAAACTTATTTTAGAAAATAAAAAGGAGTGTCTTTTTAATTTAATTTAAAAAAATTTCTAATAATGGAAAACTAATAAAAGTTAAGTTATATAATGATAACCCGATTTGGGCTCATTTGCCATTCTATCCAATATTGGGCTAAAAAGGTAATATTAACAACTTCTAGGGTCAACTTTAATAATTTCAGCAATCTAAGGGAGTCAAATCCAAAATTCTCCAAGTTATAGGGTCCAAGAGTCATCTGTTCAAAGTTTAGGGGTAAATCTATAATTCTAGAAATTCTATTCACAATTTCAGTTTGTTCTGGGGTCCAAATGTCATTGTCCAAAAGTTTAGGGATCAAACTGCATACTCCATAAAGTTAGGAGGTTAATCTGTAAATCATAAAAAATTAGGGACTAATCATTAATTTCAATAAAAACTAGGGTTTGCACATAAGTCCCTACATTAAATCAAATTCTGAAAATTCACCCCCAAACCCTAATCTTGTCGCCCCCTACCACTGCCGCTGCCGGCGACTTCATGTCTTTGGTGACACTCACACACACGCAACCCAACACACACAGCAATATATACACATGCATGCACACAAAGACGGCGGCACCACTGCTCCTCGTGGCAGCGTGACTAACTCCAGCCGCCGGCGCCACCCACGCGGGCCACACACACACCCTAGCCCGGCGCCGCCACTCACGACGGTGCCACCACACATATACACAGATATATATACACACGTGTAGATATATACACATATGCAGAAAAATACAGTCACGCCGCTGCTCCTTGTGGTGACTCACAACCCAACACGTCAGTGTAACTCCGGCCTCCCCATCCACCAGACTCGTCAACGTGAACCACGCGTTGGCTCTAAATCACCTACAACAGCGGCAGCTAGGAAAAAAAACAGAAAATGAAAAAAAACTACGGGGCTGCAGCCTCTCTTTCATAGTCGTACGCGATGGAGACGGCGATTGGGTTAAAATCCAAACTCATATTTGTGATGGGCTCGATGAGTACTCGTGTGATAGAGTGGGGAAGAAGATAGCAGAGGAATTAGAGAGAATTTGGAGAGAGAAATTAGACTGAATTTTGTTATGCCCTCAAAATGCATACACATGGTTAGTATAATCCCATACAACGATTACAAGTCTTAGACTCCAAAACGACGATGCTGCAACTAAAAAAAACGACACCGTTTTACATAATATGCATAACAAAATAAAACACAATATAAAAGAGAAACGCGACTTTTTAACAAACAAAACATAGATCAAATAGCTTGGCCCAATCCTAACATTACTCCCCTTCTTTTTTGCAAGTCTTATCCTCAAGACAACAAGCCTGGAAATCTTGCCACAATCTCATCATAGAATTCCTAACCTCGGCTTCAGAAAAATGAACCCAACTGATCAGAAGTTGTATAGCAGGCAGGTTGTCTCTCTTCACCAATTGACGAGCAAGGATTTTCACAGGCTTAAGCAAAACCTTACCATCACTATCAAACTCTGGCAAAGTAATAGTGACAGAGGGAACAGGTCGCACTTTTTCTTTAAGCAAACAAACATGGAAAATCGGGTGGATTCTAGCAGTAGATAATAACAGAAGCTTATAAGCAATTGAGCCAACCTTGGCAAGGACTTGGAAAGGCCCCACATACAAATATGTAAATATGGACCACCAGATAAAAAGAACATGTTTGAAACTATACAAAACTTTGAAAGAGTTGATCCCTAAGGAAGTGTGATAGGATGTGTTATAGCATAATTCAGCCATTGGCAACCAAGCAAGCCATCTTTTGGGATTAGCTCCACATATGCACCTAAGATAAGATTCTAGGCATTGATTCACCCTCTCAATTTGACCATCTGCTCCACTACTATCAGTTTCAAAAATTTGTTGCCAAAATTGGCTAGTGAACACCTTATCCCTATCTGATATTATGCCATAAAGTAGGCCATACAGCTTATACATTGAATCCAGAAAGAGAGAGGCTAATGTAGAGGCTAAGAATGGATGAGCCAAAGAGATGAAATGACTAAACTTGGTGAATTTGTCCACAACAACCCAGATGGTATATTTTCCCTCGGAAAGTGGAAGTTGCTCAATGAAATCCATAGAAATTTAAGTCCAAGCTTGAGTAGGAATCTGAAGTGACTGTAATAAACCTGGATTGTGTGTATTTTTATGCTTACTAATCTGACAAATGTGGCACTCTTTGATAAATTGTTGTACTTGATGTCTAACCCCAGGCCACCAAAAGACAGTAGTTAAACTTTGGTAAGTAGTTGTATACCTAGAGTGCCCTCTAATGCTCGAGTTATGCATATAAGCTATAATCCGGATCCTGAATGTAGTGTCATTCCCAACTAATAGCATCCATTTGTATCTGAGCAACCCATTTGTGTAACTGTAAAAGGAAACATTATAGGGAGTATTGACACACTTAGCTATAATAGCTTGATTCTCAAAGTCTCCTTGATAGCTTCTGATTATTTGCCCCTCCCAAGCAGGCTGCACAGTAGTGAGCATGGAGTAATTCATGCCTGCTGTGTCTCTTCTGGAAAAGGCATCAACTTTGTTCTCTATCCCTTTCTTATATTCAATCATATAATCAAATCCCAAAAGCTTTGTGAGGTACTTGTGTTGGAGAAGAGTGGAAATTTTCTGTTTAATAAGGTATTTGAGACTTCTCATTTGATGATGAAGGGTACATGCAATAGATATGCTCTCCACTTTTTCACCGCTAAAATTATAGCTAGAAACTCTTTCTCATAAATGGACAACCCCAAATTCCTTACTCCTAAAGCGTTGCTGATAAAGGTTAAAGGGTATTGATCTTGCATTATGATGACTCCCAATCCTTGGTAACATGCATCAGTTTCCACTACAAATGATTCACTGAAATCTGGCAATTGTAGAACATGTGCAGTAGTCATTGCTTGTTTCAGAGCCTGGAAGGCTTCCTCAGTTTCAAGAGACCACTGGAATTTCTCTTTCTTCGTGAGATTAGTCAATGGCTTAATAATACCATAATTCCTATTAAATTTCCTACAATAGCCAGTGAGACCCAAAAATCCCCTCAAAGCTTTCACTGATTTAGGTTGAGGCCAGATGCTCATAGCTTTGATTTTTTCTGCATCTGCTCTCACCCCTTGATGGTCAATCGCATGGCCTAAGTACTTTACCTCCTCTTGCCCAAAGATGCATTTAGATCTTTTGGCAAATAAGTTGTTTTTCGAAAGAGTGTCAAACACAGTTCTCAAATGCTCCAAATGTTCACCCATACTCTTACTGTACGTAGACTAAGATGTCATCAAAGAATACAAGAACAAAGTCTCTTAAGAATGCACAAAAGATATGATTCATCACTGATTGAAATGTGGCAAGAGCATTAGTCAGACCAAAAGGCATCACCACAAATTCATATAACCCCGAAGAGGTAATGAAAGCAGTTTTGTATATATCGACCTCTTCCACCCTTATCTGATGATACCCAACTCTAAGATCTATCTTAGAAAACACCTGTGCACCATGAAGCTCATCCAACAAATCATCAATAAGGGGGATAAGATAGCTATCCTTAATAGTAATGGTGTTGAGCTTCCTATAATTTATACAAAACCTCCGGCTGTCATCTTTCTTCTTGACTAATAATACAGGAGATGAAAAAGGGCTACTGCTAGGCCTTACAACTCCAATGTCTAACATCTCCCTGATTAACTTTTCAATCTTTTGTCTTTAAACAAGAGTATATCTGTAACCTTGCTGCTTGATAGGAGTTGTACCAGATTTAAGTGGTATTTTATGATCCATGCTTCTTTTAGGAGGTATTCCTTTAGGCACTTCAAATATTTGCTCAAACTCATTTGTAAGAGAAAGAACCCCCGGTGGTTCCACCCTGGTTTTGGCCTTTTTTTGAATAGATATAACATAAAGATAAGCCTCTACTAACTCCCTTTCCTTCTAAACTTCTTTGCTAATCTGCTCAGCTGAGATCATACTCAGTTTCAACTCAGGTTGAATACCTTGCAACCTGATCATCTTCCCATTCACATTAAATTGGACAGTGTGTTCCTTGAAATCCAATAGAATCTGACCCAATTGACTTAACAAATCCACTCCAATTATCATATCACATCCACCAAGCTTCAATAGCCTCACAGAGGTAATAAATTTACACTCCCCCATTTCCCACTCAAACTGTGGACATTTGGAATTACACTCCATTTTGTTCCCATTTGCTACTATGACACTCAAAAGAGTTGTATATTCTATTGCACACCCTAACCTTTCAGCAGTAAGTGGATGCAAGAAACTATAAGTACTACTAGAGTCCAAAAGGATGATTAGTTCTTGATTAGTTGATCTGCCCAAAAGCTTAATGGTATCAGCATGAGAATAACCAACAACAACATTCAATAACACATATGGCTCCTTATGATCAATTATAACTTCCTCCAACTCCAAGTTTTCAACAGGAGAGTCATCTCTATCCACTGAAAGTATGAGATACAATTTTTTTACACTTATGTCCAATGTGAAATATTTCATCACAGTTGAAGCACAACTTCTTCTCCTTCTTTGCTCTCTTATTTCCTTAGGAGTAAGCCTCTTGATTGATGGGTATTTAGGCTTGGAGACAGCAGATTCTATCTTATTATTTACTGGGTGTTAGGTACAAATCTGATAGAGTTTCTTTATACCTTGGTGAGAAGATTAACTATCTCTTCATGCTGAATGGCCAACCGAGTCGCTACCAACAAAGTTGCAGGTTTCTGGATAGCAACCATCTTGCCAATCTCCTCCTTAAGCCCTCTAATAACTCCACAAAATATTCACTAATAAACCCTCTGTTATGTTCTTTCATCAATGCCTTCATCTCCTCAATTTCCTGAATGTATGATTGTACAGATCCATTTTGCCTCAATTTATTGAACTGAGCAATCAAGCTACCTCCTGAAGGGCTAAAAAATCTATCAATCACCATTCTTGCAAACTCATCACATGTCATATTATTCCTCTCATCCACATATTCCACAAACCAATGATCAGCTACTCCTTTGTGATTCATAGCCACTAGACTCAATTTATCGTAATCTGTCATATCATAGTAAGAGAAATATCGATAGTATTTTCTCAACCACATTCTAGGATTATCCCCATTGAACTTAGGAAACTCCAACTTAGGCAATTTACCACTCAATTGCCCTTGGTTCCCACCCATCCTATTCATTGGAATTAGGGATAATACACCAGCTTCATTTTATTTTGCAGTTGATATTAACATCATTTCCCGAACTAAAACTCGATATATTAGACGGAATAGAAGAGTTAGCAGCTTCCTTATCTCTATTCGCAGTTGTATTCAGTTACTTTTTCATCACATGAATAATCTGATCTCGAAGCATTTTTCCTATACTTTCCAGTTTGGATTCAAGTCGAGTCTCTACCTGAGTTTGCGCCTATAAGATCGCCGATTATCCAGACAATAGCTTTGATACTTGTTGTTCCACAACATCAATTCGTTGACCATGATTTTTAACAACCATAGTGTGAAATGCGCAGCACTGGCTCTAAGGTCACTTGTTATGAACACAACCGAGTAAATCAGTGAGTGCTCATGGGATGGAGTGGGGAATAAGATAACAGAGGAATTAGAGAGAAATTGGAGAGAGAAATTAGACTGGATTCTGTTATGCCGTCACAATGCATGCACATGGGTAGTATAATCCCCCATACAATGATTACAAGTCCTAAACTCCAAATGACGACGCTACGACTAAAAGAAACGACATCGTTTTACATAATGCATAACAAAATAAAACGAGATATAAAAGAGAAACATGACTTTTTAACAAACAAAATAAAGATCAAATAGCTTGGCCCAATCCTAACAGCCCGATTACCTTGTCGAAAAATGCTAGTCGATGGTATTGGAGAAGCGGCGGTGGTGGAGGTGACAGAGAGAGAAAGCAGAGAGAAAATGGAGAGAGAAATATTGTGTCTTGCCATTTCTTCAATTCTATCCTAATTAACCTTTACACTTTCAAAAGAATGCCAAGTACACAAGCATTAGCATGAGGTGTCAATCTTAGAATTTAACTAACTAGCAGTGTACCCGCGCGTTACACGTATTGTTATATAAGGAAATAATTTTAATATAATTAAATTAAATTTATAAATACACAACATATCAATATTGAATACAACTATTAAACATTAATGTGTATATATACACTATTAAA
The DNA here is from genome assembly GCA_028654395.1 of Scutellaria barbata. Lineage (NCBI taxonomy): Eukaryota > Viridiplantae > Streptophyta > Magnoliopsida > Lamiales > Lamiaceae > Scutellaria > Scutellaria barbata. Next base: position 8,039,363 of record CM053650.1, read on the forward strand.
TAACAATATAAACAATAAAAATTAAATCATTATTTCTAAATCATACATCAGATCCATCAAAAGATGTAACATAATAAATTTCACAATATACTACAAATTATTAAAAACTTATTTATAAAAACCATTTATGATAGTATTATAAACAATATACCATCCGTCATCATCTTTAATCATTTTCAGCGCGCCATCACTTTCATATGAATCGCGAAACCACTATCTCTACCTTCAGTCTCGCCCACTCTCCAGATCTGATCCGTCAGCTGAAACCGTCTTCCCCTTATTCTTTCCTTTTCCTTTCATTTCTTCTTCCTGTTGTCTTCTCTTGAAAAAAATTATATTATTTCATACATGTACATATATATATATATATATTTAAAGATATATAAAAAGATAGATGAGAATATATATTGAAAGAGATATAAAGATATAGATTAGAGTGTGGTGGATGTTTTCTCATCTCCATATTTTAAGTTTGCGTATTTTTTTCTTATTGTTTTTCTTTCTCCCTTCTCCTTTCAACAGATCTACAGTTTTCTTTATTTATTTATTTATTTATTTTCCTTTCTATGTCTCCTCAACAAAATATCTTTGTTTAACAAAGCTTATATGCCTCTTCCAATTTCTTTTTTCTCTTTTTTTTTTCCTTTCTATGTCTCCTCAACAAAACATCTTTATTTAACAAAGCTTATATGCCTCTTCCAATTTCTTTTTTTCTCTTTTTTTCTTTTCTATGTCTCCTTAACAAAACATCTTTGTTTAACAAAGCTTATATGTCTCTTCCAATCTTATCTAATAAAATTGCATTCAACTTTGTACTATCTAAAAATTAAAGAAATTATTTAAAATTGTATTCTAATTTGGGTTTCTCAAGTTTTAAGGTCTTAAAAATGAGTTTTGCTTATATATATATATATACACATCAATATCTTGAAGAAGAAGCAACAAAAGTGGATTGAATAGGAAGCCAAATTCAAAAATCAAGAACATACATTTAATTTATTAAAATATTTTTTATCAAATCAATTTTTTATTGGTTAATTCATATGTAATATATTGGAATTCTCAAAAGTAAACATTGATGCAATAAAAAATGCCTTGGAATTCTCAAAAGTAAGCATTAATGCAATAAAAAATGTCTTGAAATTCTCAATAGTAAGCATTAATAAAATAAAAATGTCTTGGAATTCTCAAAAGTAAGAATTGATAGAATAAAAAATGTCTTAAAATTCTCAATAGTAAGCATTGATACAATAGAAGATGTCTTGAAATCCTTAAAAGTAAACATTGATACAATAAAAATGTCTTGGAATCCTCAAAAGTAAGCATTGATATAATAAAAAATGTCTTGGAATTCTCAAAAGTAAGCATTAATATAATAAAAAATATTTTGAAATCTTCAAAAGTAAGCATTAATACAATAAAAATGTTTTAAAATTCTCAAAAGTAAGCATTGATACAATAAAAAATGTCTTGAAATCCTCAAAAGTAAGCATTAATACAATAAAAATGTCTTGGAATTCTCAAAAGTAAGTATTGATATAATAAAAAATATCTTGAAATCCTCAAAAGTAAACATTGATACAATAAAAATGTCTTGAAATCCTCAAAAGTAAGTATTGATATAATAAAAAATGTTTTGGAATTCTCCAAAGTAAGCATTAATATAATAAAAAATGTTTTGAAATTCTCAAAATAAACATTGATACAGTAAAAATATTTTAGAATTTTCAAAAGTAAGCATTGATACAATAAAAAAATGTCTTGAAATCCTCAAAAGTAAGCATTCATGCAATAAAATATCTTTTATATTATATGTAATAATTATTCTTGGAAATTAATTAACAAAAAAATTAATAAAAAAATATATATAACATTTATTGCATGACAGTTTGGGCGGGAAAATGACATTCTTGTAATTATTCCCAACTGTCCTGTTATTAGTATAGTATAGATGATGATAATAATACTTTATATAATATTTTTTTATATATATAGGGGTATTACAAGTTGTACCTTTATATATTATATAAATGTATTACTAATATTACTTAAAAATATGCATAATATTACTTAAAAGGTATGTATACAAATTAGGGTTTTTATGCTAAAATTAGGGTTTTTTGTGTTGAAATTAAGGTTTTTTGACCAAAATTAGGGTTTATTTTTTAAGTTAAAGTATTACTTAAAAGTATGATTAACATAATATAAAGGTATACTTTAGATAATATAAATGTATGACTAACACAATATAAAAGTCAGGATAAAAAAAAAGGAAATGCGCAGATTCGGATCGGATTCGGCCTAACTAGACCCACGTTGTATCCATACAACAGTTGCACACAAATGCAACTTTTCAATTTTTTTAGCTTATGTATATAAATGACATACCTCTTAATCTATAAATCCAAATTGAAAGCAACTTTTTTTTAAAGCTAAGAAGAAGATCTACAATTTTTGTGTTCATCACTTTTTTTATCCTCCAAAAAAGTAGAAAAGTATGAGAAAACGTATGCTGTGCAATGATGTTCAGATTTTCATCATGATAAAATTCTAGTATTTTGAACATAACACAATGTAAATTTGTGCATTGCAAAACTAACTAAAAGGTATAGAACTTTTATGAAGAACACGTGAAAGTTGGACAAGAAATTTTTCAAAATAAGGTTGGAAGTAGGCTCACAATCAGACCGTGCTATGTAGCATGATTGTGCTCTTGTTAATGTACTTCTTTTTATTTTTCAACAGAAAGCTACAAAATTGGATTGTGCCTAAAGAGTCCAGATCATCTAGAGGTTGAATTATTATACATTTTTGACTTGATTGGGAAACGAACTTAGACCCTCACAGGTACCAAAAAAATATTTTCAAATTAAAACATTCCGTTGAGGAGTCAAGAGTTCAAAGATCGAATGATCAAAAGTGTTTGTAGATTTCTTCATTTCTTATATTCTTTTATTCTTATTTTCTACTTTAGATGTGATATTTTTCAGCTGGTTTATGTTTTATTTTTAGGGTTTCTAATGATATTAGTAAATTAATCCAACTTTTGATGGATTTTTTATTTGTTAATTCCATGATTTTGAACTTTATTCATGTATTTAGGTTTTGCTTGATTGTTCAATTATTTGGTATCGTAGTTGAACATGCTTTAGTAACTGAATCAAAAGTTGGGAGATGAGGTTTGATTATGGAATGATAAATACATGACACATTTGTGAATTAATATATTAGAAGATTAATGAACTTATGTAATGAGAATTCGATCTTAAGTTGTTGAGATTTAATTATTTATCCTTGAATAGAGATATTTCTTATGCATTTTAATCAATTGATTAACTGTCTAAATAATGTTTAATTCAATATTAGTGGTTAGCGGTAATTATTATTAAACTTGGGTTGGTAAATATGATATATTAAGAAGAATTAGATCAAAATAATTCCTAAAAGCCGGTTTGATAGGATAAATTGTAATAGATTTTGATGAGACAAAACATGTAATAGACTAGAGCATTAGCTATCTGGATAGGTTTCTATATGTAAAATAGCTAAGGCAAGGATGCTGGAAAAGACATGGAGATTCTGCCAAGGAACCTTAGAGCCAAGTCCCTGCTACCTGGATACTGCCATAAGGAACCAATAACCAAGCTTCGAAGGATGCTACAAGGAGCCTGGAGATGGTCAAGGAAGCTGACTCACTTGCTCTGAGAGGATACTACCAGATACATCAAAATTAGTGCAACCTGACTAGCCAGTAGAGTCACTCCAATTTCAGCAAATCAGAAGCTGCCATGTGTGAAAAAGCAGCAAGGACAAGGTACAACAGACTGCAGAGTAAAGTTGCACAGCAAAAAGGACAAGGCAGTGGCAGAACAGAATGAAGGCATTTCAGAGCAGGTGTCAGGAGATCAACAGAACCAATTAAAGCAAGACACCTCATCATGCAAAGGACTGTCCTTCCAACGGGCAGAATACTCACTGATGCCTATAAATAGAAGACTGAATGTACAAGAGAAAGGGGGACACAAGAGAATTAAAAGAGATCATACGCGAAGCAAATCACCCTCAAGCTCAAGCTTTCATATCCAAGTTATTTAGTCTTAGCAGCAGCAAGCCAGATACCTTTGTGATCTTCAGAAGTTTAAGGAGCTTGCTGCACTCGATCGTTTAGAAATTCATATCTTATTCAAAGACTGTTTAGGAGTCGCTTAGGCAGGAGTTTACTCTGCTAAGTTGTAATCTCTCTGAAGAAGAGAAAGGATCCTGTGTGGGTCGGATAATCTGTGTGGAGATCCTGTGTGGTTGCTTAGTTGGTCACTGTGCAGCTACCTGTGTGGATAGAGCTGACAGTTTTGTGTAGAGTATAGTTTGTATTGGCAGAGTCTATTGTAAATCAAACTTGTTTTAACAAAGTTCCTCCTTGAGAAGGAGTAGAGAGGACGTAGAGGGATTACTCCACCCTTGAACCTCTATAAGCTTGCTTGTGTCTTACTGCTTTATATTTCTCTATCTGCATCTTGAGCATTTTGCATTAAAGCCTATTTCGAAAATCACATTATTTCCGCTGTGCATTATAGTCTCTGACTAAGTCCTGAGGTCACTGCCCAAGCAGCAACCTATCGAGTAGCAAGCTTACTAGCTACCTGTTCATCAAGGACTTAACATCTTGGAGCAAAAGTTAAAAATTTGATAAGGTTAATTCACCCCCCTCTTAACCTTATACCACTGGGACCAACACGGTTTTTCTCATCTTGTTTTTATCCTTTGTTTTTGGTTATTTCTTGTTTTAATTGCACTTTAGTTAGAATTTACTCAATTTCTATAATTTAGATAAAATAAAAAATTACTATATTCAAAATACTTAGTGCTCTGTATTGGTGGGATCAACTAGGAAAAGCTCTACAGGTCATGGAATTCGGTTCAACAGTGCATTGCAAAGTCTTTGCAAATCCGGTTCAGGGTAGTTATGGCAGTTATGCTCATTTCTGCAGAATTAAAGCATGCGCATAGAATTCATTTTTTAAAGCTGAAATTCGTTCGATCCTTCAACCGTTTCTTGAAATTACTTGAGGGCTATTGTTCTATATATAGTAGAGAATATCCAGTTGTAATCAATCACTTCGATTATTGAGAAATCAGAAAGATTGTGAGGATTAGAGTGCTAGGTTAGCTAGTGGAAATCCTAAATTGCGCTCTCACTTTTGTTGGTCGATTTTTCACTTGACTCTGAATGAAATCATCTGATTCTTTTTTTCAGTGGACGTAGGCTTCAATTTGAAGTTGAACCACTTAATTCTTTGTGTTTTGGTATTCGTTTCATGCTTTAATTTGTTTGATTCTTGAGGCGGTTCTGCATAAAATCGTAAATTGCATCTTGGTGTGTTGGGATTGGTTCTTGAGCTAATTCCTTACACTCTGTAATCATCAGTCATTGTGTTGGGATTGGTTCTTGAGCTAATTCCTTACTCTCTGTAATTATCAGTCATTGTGGGATATAATTTTACTCACTTACGGTTATAACTAAAGAAGTTTAGTGATCTAGAACCTCGAAGCTTCAGACAACTAAACTTGAAGATATAACTCATGAAGACTTAGCTCTCGTGATGAAGAATTAGAATAGGCAAAAGTCTATGACTATTCATCAAAGGGATTATTTTATATCTCCTTAGGAACACAAGATCAAGGTACATTCAACAGTGCAGTCATAAATCAAGTGTACTAATGTTTCTTATATAAAAAAAAAAAAAAAAAAAAAAAATATATATATATATATTGTGTAGTTAAAAATATATTGTATTATTATCATAATTGTTATTTGTTATTTGTTAATTTTACAAAATTTAAGTTATTTTGAGATTTTGTATTTTATATATATTAATTATTTTAAAAAATTTATTTGTTGATTTTAAAATTTTATAACATTAATATTATTATTACTACTAAACAATCTTATATTTTACTGTTGATTTTTAGATTATTAAAAATAACTTATAGGTTTTTTAAGCATTATTGCCAAACTTTTAGTTTATATTTTATATATTAGGATATATTTTGTAATTAAATTTATCTTAAATTTTAAAAATATTGATCAAATTTGTTATAATCAAGACTACTCATCTTTCTTATATTTAACGTTATTTTTATAGCTATTGTATTTTCAATATATTTTGTTTTGTAAATTTCTATGTTTGAAAACAAGATCTTTTTTGTTGGTTTTGGGCAGTGTTTGTGTGTATTAAGTGCATACGTCATGATTCATACAATTGGGCGCGCGAGTCGGGTTCAATTTAACCCGAATCCTCGCCCAGATTTTTAAATTTTTTTTTTTAATTTATGTCATAATCTTTATGTTGTAATTATATAACTTTTATGTTGTAATAGTATAACCTTTATATATAGATTTCATAACATTTTCAGTGCATAACTTATACTTTTTTCACTATAAAAATTCATGTTATATAGCCGAAACCTTTATGTTGTAATGATATAACTTTTATGTTGTCTTATAACCTTTATGTATAGATTTTATAACCTTTTCAGTGAATAACTTATACTTTTCCACTATAAAAAAATCATGTAATATAGTCGAACTCTTTAAATTGTAATAATATAACTTTTATATTATAATAGTATAACCTTTATGTACATATTTCATAAACTTTTTAGTGAATAACTTATATTTTTTTTACGATAAAAATTCAATATAGCTGAAACCTTTATGTTGTAATGATATAATTTTTATGTTGTAATAGTATAACCTTTATGTACAAATTTCATAATTTTTTTATTGAATAACTTATACTTTTTTCACTACATGCACTGCAAAAGATTATGTGCATAATTAAAAGATTATGATGACAAAACTAAAAGATTAAGTTCGCTAAACTAAAATGTTATGCTAATATAACTGCAGAATTAGGGTTTGAGTTAGGGTTTGAGCGCATGTGGAACGCGTGAAATACACTCTCGAGTCGGGTCGATCCAATTGCACTGATCTTGGATCGGTGCATTGTGTGTAGAAATAATTGTGTGTTTTTTAAGTTTGAGAAATTTGTAGGATTGCTCATGTTCCTAGCAGCCACCATCTTCTAATATATCTAAATAATTCTTTTGTAAATTTATCTCAAATTTAAAATAATTTAGTATACTTGATTACATTTTTTACAATCAAGCCTACATGTTTATTGTATTTGTTATATTTAAAGTCATCTAATAGCCCACAATTTTTACAGCTATTGCATTTTCTAAATTTTACTTTTCTAAAATTTTATATTTAAAAAAAATAAAATTAAATATGAAACATTTTTGGCTTTTTATCCAAACATGAAAATGAAGTCTGCACAATAATTTATAGACTATATTTATTTGAGATAAAATAATAGTAGTATATAGATTATCATTATTACTATTTTTATTTATTTTTTCTATTAAGCTTGCTTTTTATCCCAAAGATGGCCGAAAAAACAGGCGGGATTCCTACAAAACCATTGGCAAGTTCTTAGGAGTGTCTGAGAGAGCATCACGTACGGCCAGCTTAGATTTCAAAACAAGAAAAAGAAGAACGAAGTACCCTGGTAGAAGGAAAGCAACAGTTACCCGGTGATATCAAGGATCTTTGTACTGAAGATACGAACCAACAAAGGTGTTGGAGAAAGAACAAGAGAATCGGCAGAGAAATTCCCAGGAGAAGCAGGGAATCAGAAGGGTTCATTTCTATCCAGGAAATCTGTTGAAGGCCAGGGAAAGAAGAAAAAGATAAGTCTTGGAAGTGGGTTTTTCTTGTAACTAAGAACAAAGTAACATGGATTTGAATTTTCCGGCACAGGAAAATGAGGGTTTAGGTGTAGTGAAGGAGGGCTTAGTGACACTGGAAAAAAATATGGAGGGTGCGCCGAAGTTTATGGATTATGTAATGAGAGAAGAGGAGGGGGGTGTAGAAGAAGAAGGTAAACTTGATAGTGGAGAAGAAATGGAGGTTAATAAAGAAGAGGAAAATGGAAGTTTTTGTGGAATGGTAGAGGGGAAGGGAAAAGGGGTGAGTGATGTGGAGGAGGTTAGTGCTGGTGCTCTAATCAAGAGGGCGTCGAGGAGGAAATCTTGTCAGTTGGCGAAAGAGAAGATTGGGAAATTGAATGAGTCTTATGAGTGGGAAGATAAGAGGAGGATGAGAAGTGGTCGAAAGAGAGAGAGGAATGTAGTGGAAAGTGAGGAGATAGGAGGTGAGGCTGGTGTGGAAGAGGAAAACGGGCAGGGAAGCTTGAAAAAAACGAGGAGGAGAAAACAACGGAACATTGGGGCAGAACAAGAAGTTGATGGGGGGGCAAATTTGGGGGAGATTGGAGAAAGTAGAGGGAGTTTATCACTTAAGACTAGTAGGCATAAACAGGATGAAATGGCAAAGCCCAAGGGCAGGAAAAAGACTGAGGAAAATGTAAATGGTTTTCGAACTCTTGCATTGTTTTTGATATCATTTTCATCTGTTTACTTTTTGCATTATCTGAGTTATGTGGCTAATTGATTTTATTGCTTGTGACTTGCTTTGTGTTGCTGAATTTATAGGGGGAAGAGACTGAGCGCAACACATGTCACCAGTGCAAGAGGAACGATAAAGGGAGAGTTGTACGCTGCACCAAGTGTGGCAGAAAGCGATATTGTGTCCCTTGCATGACTAAATGGTGTGGACTAATTGATGCACACATTCATTTAAATGAATCTGAGCTGTCACTGTTCTTGTTTTATTATAGATTTTATTATTGAATGAGTGGTGCTTCTGATTTGTAGTTGCCGAAAGCAACTGACCTTAAAATGTCTTAAGTTGTTGAACAATACTTATAGATGTTTTGAGGTCTGGATGAATGGGTAACAGTATTACTTTTAAACTGAAAGAGTTGGAGTAAAACTAGGTTCACAATGTACAGCTCTTCCTCAGTTTATGTGCCCAATCTTTCTGTCTCTCTCTCAACATGGATATATAGTAACTTCATACATCAGGGATTTTTCAGCTATGGATGTTAATTGGGGGCTTTTATGTCTTTCATGGAGATGCACATAGACACCCATTCATACTTTTTCATTAGGTTTGTTATTATATTTCAGACTCTGTATTGTCTGAAGCGAGCTGTTTTCAGGTATCCTAAAATGCCAGAAGAGGCTTTTGCCAAAGCTTGCCCTGTTTGTTGTGACAACTGCAATTGCAAGAATTGCTTGAGGCTGGATGGGCCAATTAGGGTTGGTTTTTGTATATGCTTCTCTTGCTTTTTTTCCCCCTGTTCTCTCTCTCTCTCTCTCTCTCTCTCTCTCTCTCTCTCCCCCTCCCCCCCCACACATGAAATTCTTTGTTCTTCTGATTGTATCTTTTTGTAATTTGCATGCAGCACTTGAAGGAATTGCCTTTGAAGTTTAGTGATGAGGAGAAGATACAGTACTCTAAGTACATGCTTCAAATGCTTCTGCCCTTTCTTAAACAATTCCATGCAAAGCAACTGGTTGAGAAGGAAATAGAGGCCAAGATACAAGGTATGTTCTTTTGGAGCTGAGGTAATTTAGGTGGGCATTTTTTTATGTAGTTGGCAGTAAGTTTGGGTTTATCAGTATAGACTTCTATGTAAAGTACAACTATGTGATTGATAACCAATCACAGGTTTTTACCGTGAACTGGTTATATAACACACTAAACACTTCCATGCTGGCTGGGAAGATTGAGATACATAGTTTCTTTTTGAGACTGAGGGGTGGGAATTTTTATTTGTTATAGTTGAGTTAGTGTGCATTTAAGTATGCATATCCTATTTAATATTATGTGATGATAAACAAATCATGTGTTTTTTAACATGGACTAATAGTGCATATCTCACTAGAATCATGTGCATAAGTTTCTTTCTAATTAATTGTTTGTGTAAATCTGAAACCGAGAAAAAGGTACTGTAAAACACTAGAAAACAGAAATGGATATCTCAATATAAAGGGTTAAAAGAGACATGTTTGTGGGAGAAGAGACACAGAGAAAATAATAGCATATGAGAGAAATGAAGGAGAAGTGGGAGTTGGAGCCAGAAAGGAAATAGAATTATATTTGGCCTTGTACAGTGTATTGAGTATAAATTTTGACGAGTGCTGTGTGGACTGTCAAAGTGATTTCTAGAATCTATTCTTTGGAATATAAATAATAGGTTGTTTTTAGATTGGTACTAACTAAACTACGAGCAGCTGGGTTGATTTAATACAGGATTTCCTAAGAGATACATTGGCTGAGTTCATGATAGCAGCTGAGAACACTTTGTTATTGTGAAAACATTTGCTTATTAAGTGCACAAATAATAAAGTGGAATAACAGGTATACTGCCCAGTTGTACATATTCCTTATCTACAGTTTGTTTGGGCAGGGCTTCCAGTTTCAGAATTAAAGCCACAACAATCAAACTTTGATGACGATGATCGAATTTACTGGTAAATCTAATTACGTCTCTGTTTCTCTATGATGAGTTCTCTTAGTGGGTAAAAGAGTCATTATTTTATGAAATCATGCAGTGACAACTGTAGAACATCGATCACTGATTTTCATCGAAGCTGCCCAAAGTGTTCCTTTGACTTGTGTCTCACTTGTTGTCAAGAGCTTCGTGAGGGACGTCTTAAGGTGGGTGATAAGGAAGTTGTCATACAATATTCTGAATACAGTCTAGAGTACTTGCATGGCTTTAAGAGTGATGCTGCTGCTTCAGTCAATAATGAACCTTCTTGTATGGGTGAAGCAATCACCACTGATCCTGTGGACATAACATCCGAATGGAGATCTGGAGAACGGGGTATCATTTCATGCCCTCCGCAGCAGTTAGGTGGTTGTGGTGAAGGTGTTTTGGAATTGAAATGCATCTTTTCAAATGATTGGGTCTTTAACTTGTTGCTGAGAACAGAAGAATTGGCCCAGAAACTAGATTTTGAGAATTTTCCTGTAAAAGTTGAGGAGTGCTTGTGTTTGAAGTACTTGACTGAAAATGCAATTGGCAGTGATAAATTGCGTAAAGCAGCTTCTAGGCAAAATTCACATGACAACTTTTTGTACTCTCCGACAGCTAAAGACCTTCAGCATGATGATTTGAAGCATTTTCAATGGCATTGGTCCAGAGGCGAGCCTGTGATCGTTAGCAATGTACTTGAAACCACATTTGGTTTGAGCTGGGAGCCCATGGTTATGTGGCGTGCCTTTCGGCAGAAAACAAGCAGTAAACATGAAGTTTTACTTGATGTAAATGCAATAAATTGCTTGGACTGGTCTCAGGTCTGTTTACCTCTATCAAATTTTCTTTTTTTATTTCTTCAAACAACAAAAATAAGCAGTCCTTTACTCTTTAGGAAACAGAAGTTAATTGAACTACTAGAACCTTATATGAAAGATCTTTTAAATAATTTGCTCTTTGGGAATAGCTGAATGATATATTAACGTATATGTCTTATTGTCTCTGTATTAATAGCTCTAAATGGATGTATTACTGGCAATCTTTTATGTGCATGCTGAGGATTGCATGCATCCTATTTTGACATATACGTGTCTGCTTGCTTCATCTTATATGTGATGGTTTATGTAACAGATTGCTGAGCATTAGTTATGGATTTCTTATTAGTGTCGTTAAGTAGTGATTGCTTATGGAAAAGTTTTTTCCTTTCCTTGTCTTCATAAAAATATCCCGCCTAAACTTGTGAATCCTTATTAGACATTTCTCCCCCTTTTCCTCCAACTGTTTTCTTCAGCTGCCTCGTATAGTATTTTTTGTGAATGATGAGAAAAGAAAATCCTTTTTAGACAATTGGATTACGATTTGATGACAGTCAACACATACAATTATTACTTATTCAAAGCTCATTCATTCTTAATAGGGTTCACTTCATTTTGCCTCCTTATACAAATGAGTTGGTCTCAGTGACCCACTTGTAGGATTCAAATATGCATTTCCCTCCTTCATCTTACAAGAATAGGATGGATCATGGATGAATGAGAATATCCTAATGCCTTCATAAAATGGTTAGTTCACTTTACCATTAATGTAGTCTTATATATACCATTATGTCCCCTCAACAGTTAAGATATCAACTAAATTCTACCAATGTTTGGTAAGATTTCATGCTATGACAATGAATGTGGTTTTGTTCATGTGAGATTGTTACATGCTTTAAAACACTGGTAATATTTTTGTGTGGAAAAGTCTAATGGAGGCAGTTATTCATTTTACTTATTACTGTTCGTCAATTTGCCTACAGAATGCTACCCTTGCTTTATGTATAAGTTTTCCTTTACTATTCTCTCGTTTTCTTAACCACTTAACTGGTTGTTATTTTTGTCATGCTTTTTTCCCAATATTACCAAAATATTGTAGATTGCATGCTTTATGTGATGGTGTAGGTGCCAATGATAAAAAAGTCATAGTTTTCAATGACAAGCAGGTTGATATAAATGTCCACAAGTTTTTTGATGGCTATTCCAAAGGCCAATTTGATGTCTACGGTTGGCCTCAGATACTCAAGTTGAAAGACTGGCCTCCATCTAACTTATTTGAGGAGCGGTTACCTCGTCATGGCGCTGAATTTATCAGTTGCTTGCCTTTCAAAGAGTACACACATCCTCGCTTTGGGTACTTAAACCTTGCTGTTAAACTGCCCGAGCAGTCTTTGAAACCAGATATGGGGCCAAAAACATATATTGCTTATGGAGTTGCTCCGGAATTGGGACGGGGAGACTCTGTGACCAAATTACACTGTGATATGTCTGATGCAGTATGTCCTTTTCCTTAAGTTTGTGTTATTTGCTACCCTTTCATACTTGTTAGGAGATGATTGGACTACATGAACTTTTTTTTCCCTTGGTAGGCCAGGTTGTTGGTTGTACTTCTAGAATATTCTTAATTTTTCACTGTCATCTAGGTGAATGTGTTGACACATGTAGAGACGGTGGCCCTCAAACCCGAGAAGCTTTTAAAAATAAAGGAACTGCAAAGGCAACATGCCAGCCAGGATGAAAGGGAATTGTCTGGCAATAATCAGATATTAACTGAAATGGAAGGAGAGCAGAAAAACAGTGAAAATGGAATATCCTGGTTGAACAAGAGAGATTCTCCACTGGATTCAAATGGATCAGAGTTAAGGAATGAAAGCGATGAACTAAAGGCTTGTCGTCTTGCAACTGGAAATACACTAAATGACAAATCAACAGAAAAAGCAACCATGGATAATCTGGCATTGGAACAGAATGGTGGTGATGTGGGGGAACGATTACATTTTAGCATGGTAGAGAGTAAAGCTGATACCTCGGATGAGCAGCATTTAATTATTGAGGCAAACTCCACTAAATGTAGTGGAGAGTCTTGTCTCCAAGTGGATATGGTGCAGAATAATGACTCTAAGATATCAAGTGGTGATCAACAGAATTTGTTGAAATCTCCTGAAGCAGGTGATAGTCGCCATAAGGAAGAGTATGACAAAGAGGAAAGTAACAGTACATGCATTTCTGGAGTTGTGTCGGAAATATCTCAAGAGTCTGAAGGTGCTGCACTCTGGGATATTTTTAGAAGGCAAGACGTCCCTAAACTAGACGAATACGTGAGGAAGCACTTCAAGGAATTCAGGCACACCTGTGGTAAACTGTTATCACAGGTAATGATTCGTTCGATAAAATTTTTGTGTTTGTAGGTCAAAGAAAACCTAAACTCTGTCTGCTTGTTTCTTTTCTTTTCGTTTTTTTTTTTTTTTTTGGTTTCAGGAACTTACATTCACACACACACACACATATGTATATATATATATACGAGTTGTAGATCACGTGCGTTGCATGTGGAGATAAATTCAAATTAAGAAAAGAAATAATACAAATACCTTATATATAACATTTTAATATTAGAGTTATAATTATAATGAGATTCCATAAAATTTTGAATTAGCTAAGATTCTAATATAAAATCTTTAAATATGAAAATCCTAAATTACTATTATAACCTTAAATAATAATTTTTAATAGAGATATATTCGGCAATCCATATTTTGTAAAAAACATCCACACTTTTATATAGATAATATATATATATATATATATATATATATTTCTATGAGTACAGTTTTCTAGGTTGAGCCATTTAATTTGTTGTTTTTTTGGATGTGTCAATGCCTGGTATCCTATTCCAAGAGTTGCTTGATAGTTATATCTGATATTACCAAGAGTCCTCTTGCATGCATAACCTTGTATTACCCATTGTTAGCAACTGTTTTCCTGCAGGTTGTCCATCCTATTCATGATCAAACAGTTTACTTGACTATGGAGCACAAAAGGAAACTCAAGGAGGAATATGGTTGGTCTTCCCTCTTAATGTAGTTAATTTATGTGCCTATGTGGTTGAATAATGATGCATTTCAGTTTACTTTGTTTATTGTTTGTCTTCATAGGAATCGAACCGTGGACTTTCCTCCAGAAATTAGGAGATGCTGTTTTTATACCTGCAGGCTGCCCCCATCAAGTTAGAAATTTAAAGGTACATTGGTTTGTTTAAGTATTGTTATGTTACTTTTTGAAAGTTTGTATGTTCACTTGTTTGTTGGATTTTAATTTCTACCAAGTTTCACATATAGAGTATCCAGATTTTCATTGTTCAATTGACCTAATTGCCTTGACTTGGTAACTTGTTCATATTTTGTGTTTCCTTGTAGGAAAGTTAGGTAATCCAATCCTATAAATTCAGGAAGTTCTTTTCTTTCCATCTCATCTCCTTAATTCTAGGAGTCATGTTTTATGATCTTGTCAATTTAAGGACTTGTGTAATTCAAAATAAAATAAAATAATAATAATATAAGAAAAGTGGTTCTCTCCTACTCTCTACTCTCCACTTTCTCCTTTCAAATTCTTTTTCATATTTCTTGTTCTGTGAATACGGTTACTTATCTAATTCTCTATCTGTTTGGGTTTTCTTTGTATCTTTTATGGTTCTACAACATTATTTCATTTTTGATTTTCAGAAAATTTGCATAAATCATACATATTCATACTTTTAAATGTTTGTTTTGAGACTTATTCAATCACTGTCTTTTTCTGTACCAGTCATGCATAAAGGTTGCGCTTGATTTCGTCTCACCAGAAAACATCCATGAGTGCGTTCGATTGACAGAAGAATTCCGTGTTCTTCCACAAAATCATAGGGCTAAGGAAGACAAGTTAGAGGTATGATTTTGTCATTTCATGCGTAATATCCCTAGCCATGGGTTTCCTCTAGTTAATGCTTTGCAGCCTTATATGAACTTAAAGTATTGTGTGTTTTCTTGAATGTGTACATAAGTGGATATGCACTTGTTTCATTATGAACTTTAAATATTGTGTGTTTTCTTGTATGTGTGTACATGTGTATGTGCACTTGCTTCAGTCGGTGAAATAGCATTCATGTGATATCCCATATCTGATGGGAAAAGAAACTTTACGTAGTTTATTAGTGGGTGCAATGGACTCTTCTAGCAACTTAGTTTAACCATTGTGCAAAGTGAGGACGTATGCCAAGTAGGTGCTAGTGGAACCTGACCGCCATTTTGCTTCTGGCCCATCTTATGGACTTTGGACATTACAGATTGTAATAGAGTTGACCTTGAGTATTATTGGCACAGGCAAGTCAGCTTGATGTGCACTGAGATTGGTCTCCTTAAGGAGTGCGATAGAATAAGGACGTCATGTGTCCAATGGGGATGACTTGATATCCCATGATTGGAAAAAAAAAGTTTAAATAGTTTATTAGTGAGTGTTATAATTCCTTTTAGCAACTTAGGCTAACCATTTTTGCAGTGAGGATGCATGTGAAGTAGTTGCTAGTGCAGCCCATTGTGCTCTCGTTTCACTTCTGTCTTGCTAGGGCGTCACAATTTGTGTGAGAAGTAGTTGCTAGTGCAGCCCATTGTGCTTTCGTTTCACTTCTGTATTGCTAGGGCGTCACAATTTGTGTAAGATATGGTTGTATAATGGTAAAATTTAGAAAAATGACGTAAACTGTGTAAACAAGAGAAATTGGACATGATATTTCACATACTATTATAACTAAACTTAATACATACATTTAACTTTAAATTTGAAACATAATGACATACTTACAACAAATATAGAGACATTAAACTATATAAACATTGTCCGACATCATAAACCCAAATTCAAAATATTTGGATAATATCAATACTAATATTAAATTACACTCATATGAGGTTCCAATGAATAGGATGACATGCCATTTTGATCTAAACAATATTGGAGTATACATGTGTAGGACAATTATTTCAAATTTGATAAACTAATTTTGATCTTATACACGTTACAATTATTATGTGTTAATTATATTATTATTCGGGTGTAAAATAAATTAATTTTCCTTAAAAAATATTCATTATAAAATTCTATTGCAAAATAAACGATTTATTTTCCAAAAAAATATTTTTTTACCAAAATTGATATTCACCTATATTTGATATTGCAACAATTTTCCAACAATTTGTATTGTGAAGCCACAGATGTTGAAGTTGATACTGCTATTCTGGCAAAATTCCATGACATCCCGTTTCGATGTCGACTGTGAAAAAATTGAAATTTTGTTGAAATATGGTGATATTTCCAGATTTTTTCATCTATTGTGGTAATGATCCTTGCGGGTGAAAAAAAAAGATTCCTTTTCTCTTGCCATGTTTCAAATTCTAGTGTAGGCGGCTTGATACCACGATGATGTGTGTGAACTTTCCATCAAGTCGATACAAACTTTTTTTTTTTAATGTTTTTTTTGTCCAAATTTGATGTTCAGGCACATGCCTTTGTCTGGCATCCTTATCGAACTTCAAGCAGTGCTCTTACTTATTGCTAAAATTAATTATGTAACAACATTGTCTTAATCTCATCGATATGTGGACAAAGACTCAAAAATCTTGACCTTTGTGTAGGTGAAGAAAATGACTCTTCATGCAATTGAACAAGCTGTGAAGGATTTGGAGGGTTTGTCAAGTCTCGATTAGAAAGGGTTTGCTTTCTTACTCAAACCTGTTTCCAACTTCTGCTGCAAGTAAAGTGAATTGATCTCTTCTTTGTTCCAATCCAAGAAAACTTGATTGTGGAAGTTCTTGTGCATGCTTAACGAAAATTATGTTTTTGAGTCATTTCCTATGCTATAACAATTGATAGGGATCATGACATGGATTTACGAATGCAACGAACCTAGATAGAAATCAGCATGTTTTCAAGAGGATCTTAAGTTTATACTCAGCCTAAATGCCTAATCTGTTGTGCATGCTTTCTGCATTGATTGTAATCAGCTCCATTTTAAGCAATACACAGAAATGGCACTTTACTATTTGTTTTAGCTGTATTGTGATTGGCATAATGTAACACCACTCTCCATCAACTTAATACAATATACATACATTTACACGAAAAGGTGGCACACTTGTGATTATTATTTTTGAGTTATCCAATGCTTTACAGAAAGATAGAATGCTCTTTAACACTCTTAAATTAAAAGACATTGCAAAACCTGCACAATATATATTTTAATAACAAATCTACTAGCAGAACTCCCAAAATCTGGAGAAACTACAACCATGAGCAAAGTGAGACTCGAGGATCATCGGGCTCACCTACAATGTTTAAGCTGGTGAATTAAATATCAGAAATCATGCATGGTAGGATCTTTTGAGCTAATCTTGACAGTACAGTCTCATGCATGTACAATCCTATCATATGCTCACATATCTTTCAAAAACTCTTAGTTTTTATTAAGAGTATAGTCCCGTACTTGCAGTCTTGAAATTCCAACATCATGCATTTGAACATTTTATCAATTGTCAATCTTTAATGGATTTCGGCCTTGCACTGCGTGTAATATAAAACATCATCATTCATAAATCATCTTATGACCAGTCATGAGCTGACACCACATATGGCTTTTCATGTTATGATCATTAGGGACATGTTTGTTTTGGACTTTGCCCATCTGGATTTTGGATGGGCTTTGTCCAGATCCATGTTGGGAATACTTGGGATTGACATCTACAAAATTCTATAATCCTACCCTACTTTTTCTATAATTCCCAACATCATCTACTTTTTAAAAAAATTTCCAACATCTACTTTTTCTAAAATTCTCAATGTGAAAGTGACATCTTAACTATAATTTTACCCTTTGAAATCCCAAATCAAACACAAGATTTTCAAAATCCTCAAATATCCCAAATTCAGACTTGCAAAATCCATTTTATGTCCTGAACAAACATAACAATATAGCATAGAGGTTTGGCTCTTGCCTGCCCAGTGACCAACACATGAAGTAATACCCTTCAATTACCTCTTAAACATTTTGATGCATAGGTGGTTGTTGCCGACATTATTGTCAGCCCTAAGGTGGAAATACACCCCATATCATTTAAGGCGCACACAATATAAGCGCACACCGAAGAAAAGTCGGGTGCATAAATGTAAAACATTTAATATACCTATAATAAGACACAAATAAATATGCATACCTATTCTTCCGTTAAGAGTACAAAAAGACATTTTCCAACAAAAAGCAATACTTCAAACCTGGATCTATCTCTTTCTCTTGAGCCAATAATCTGCCTGTGTTGCTTCTCCGTTATTTCCATCTCCAGCCATTATTTTGGGAATCCTAATTTATGCAACCATTGGAGAGATGGAGAAGAAAATGGATGGAGAATTGTATTTTACGACTAGAAGATGGAGAAGATGGACAAGCAAGATCTGCTGTGTGTACTCTGGTGCGATATCCCACTCATGTATGCTTAGATCTTATGATTATTAAGTGAAATAGGCTTTTTCCTGTTCGGTTTTTTAATAATTCATAATCCATTAGTTGAGTAAATGATAAAACCCCAATTATAATTATAAATATATTAAGGTTACATGGAATCACTAAGCGCCTAGCACCCAATTATCGCCTAGCCGCCCCCATGACAGATGTGGTCGCCAAATCCAAATATTACTCTTAATTTCAATTCATGCATTATTGCATGCAAAACTTTGACAGCTTTTATGTGTTCCGCATGTGCATAATGCTCGTATATATTTTATTGTTATTATTATTATTATTTTTATTATTATTATTATTATTATTATTTATTTTTTTCCTTTTGAACCTAATAGAGGCTGAGGTATCACCCAATAGACACATAAATAACATATTCTATATTTCCTAAAACTTCCACATATATTCATATTTCTATGGTTACCACGTGCAACATAGTGATATTTAGTTTTGGGATTTTCTTTTCCTTATTTTGATAATTTATCTGCCAATTAGGCTAAGGGATTCGACAATTATTACTGAATGAAGGCTTCAGGTTTAGTGTGAAAGGAAATGTGTTACACCATGTCGAATATGGATGCAAGTAACTTGTAACTAATATAAAATACATGAATTATATAAGCCATTGATGAATGTGAGGCTTCAATATCACACATGATTTACTCTTTCTTTTTTAACTGAGAAATAAATACAAAATGTTGAGTTTCTCTAAGAACCCAACTAGTAATGGTTTACGAACTTTTGTTTTCTCTTGTCAAATAAGTGATGCACAGCTGCAGGTCTTTTCAGTAGTGTCCAAGGTTTCAAGCTTACTTAAGAAAACCTCGATCAAAATATAGACTGAAATCACTACTTCTAGTGTTTCTTCTTTTATGGGGCCTATCCGAGCTATCTTAATTTACTTTTTTGGCAGGTACTTTGCAGGTCCAACTATTGGCATTTCGTTTCGTTTTATTTAACACACTGATAAACTGGTTGGAGTCTCATGGAGCTCACCTACTAAATATCTGTGTAGGCAATGCTAG
Organism: Scutellaria barbata; assembly: GCA_028654395.1. Classification (NCBI taxonomy): domain Eukaryota; kingdom Viridiplantae; phylum Streptophyta; class Magnoliopsida; order Lamiales; family Lamiaceae; genus Scutellaria; species Scutellaria barbata. The sequence goes on from CM053650.1 coordinate 8,059,194, forward strand.
TATGTAACTGAGTGTGTTGCTAATGAGGAGACTCTGCTTTCTTCATTGGTTTAGTTGGTGAAGCTGTAGGAATAAAACTAACTGCATTCTGATTTTGAGACCTCAAAGGGTTCCCAAGTTCAATCTTGGTTGTATTATCTAAATTCTAATTAGTGAAGCATTTTTTCTCTTAAGCGTTGGTGGTCAATTTAGTACTCTGCTTCTTTTGCAATTTCTGCAACATTTAATCTATGAGTTGTTTTCTGGTTGTGACTTGTGACTTGTGAGGGACTTTTGTTTTTGTTTATTAATAAATTCAACACACCATGGTAGTGATAAAAGGCAAATTGCATTGAAATGTCTCTCTAAAGTGTTGATGTTTGTTTTGAAAGGTTCCTTAAGTGTTTCACTTTGTTTTTAAGGTTTTTCACCTATGAAATAGTGTTATGTTTAGGTTCTCTGGTTACGAAGTTAACTGAATACGTTGTCACCAAGAGATCTAAAATACTATTTGCTACCTCATGAACTTTTGAAAACGATTTGATACTTTAGTGACCTTTCGAAACTATAACAATAATAGTTTCAAAATGACTTCAGGTCTTTTGTTGATGGAATTCATTAAAGATCTGAACATATCAATTTGAAAACATTAGGAATTCATGAAAGTAAAAAGATCGCTTTATGATTCTTTCAAAATAAACATTATTAAGAGTGAGACTATCTGCACATCACTCAATCCTTAACACATTTCATAAGTAAACGAACAAGAATCGTAAAAACATAAAAAAATGGAGTGTGTTAAGTATCAAGTGATGTGTGAATTGAAAGACTATGAGCAATTTAGAAAAGCAGGCATATTGGAGAGATGAGCATCAAAATATAATTTATTTCAATGAAGATTTACCTCATAAAAATAAAATAAAAATAAAGGGTTTCATCTTCCCTGGAAACTCATAATATGATTTTCATGGGATTTTGGATGTGATCAGGATTCAGCATAATCAAGGGTGGAGCAGCAAAGCCACCTTCTGCTGGTGGATGTCTTGGTCAAATGCACATTGTTGTCATGGTGTTTGTTGCTGAGTCGGGGCGAGTCGCGGCGTTCGTTTTCGGCCCGTTTCTCATTGCGGGCCCTGTCGAAGATGACCGAGTACTGGCCCGCTGCAGCAGGGTTATTTACGTCCCATGATCCAAACTTAGGCAATGCTACATTCTCCTTGTCCGTCATCCTCGAAGTAGATTTGAGTTGTGAATAATGAGGTGGAAGAGGCTTAGAGTTTTGTTGTTGAATTTCTCAGACATAAAACTCTTGCCCACCCTTTCCTTAATGTTAAAATGTTGTCTCCTTTGATCTGTGGGACCGCCCCCTTCGCTCCTCTTACAATATGCACTCATGCTTTTTTATCTACCTATCTAAATATAGTCTTGTTTATCCGTGTTTGCCTGCACCATGGTTTTAGGGAAGCAAACTCATTTTATTTTAATTAGTTTTGTATATTGGCCCCACAAAAGAATATATTAGTTTGTGTCCTTTCTCATTTTGACAACAAATTTAAATGTTGGGTCTTTAGTAATATGTTGTGACTAGGAGTCTAGGAAGGATTCTAATGGAGATCAATCTTGGGTTCAAATCCATGTTGATGTGTTAGTGTTTGTATATGTTGGCTTGTCATGTATGGTTTATGTTTTTTGCATAAGTTAAGATATTGCAGGTGTGACAAAAAATGTTACAATATCTCTGGTGAAGAACTTTCGAAATTTTCTGTTAATTTTTTTTTTATACTGTGCATAGTTTATAAATACAAAAATTATATTAATCACAATATATTATTTTTGAATGAAAACATTGGAATGTTATGTTATTTTTGATAATATTCAAAAGAGTTAGTCCCCTATGCATTAATTGTATGAATCTAAATCCATGCAACTGGGTTGACCCGATTTGGATTCACGCGCTTTTGAGTTTTTAATTATTTATTTATTTATGTATTATCTTTATATTATATTCATGCGACCTTTATGTTATATAATATGACATTTATGTACAAATATCCTTACCTAATATGTACTATAACTTAGAAAAAGAAAAAGAATTTTAACACAATTTATATATATATACATTCATATAATATTACTTATACTTTTATATTAATATAGTTATACCTTTACGTAATATATAAATGTGCACCTAAAATAACTAAAAAGTATGACTAATATAACTAAGAAGTATAAAATAGAATTACATAAATATATGATTATATTGATATAAAAGTATACGTAATATTACATAAATGTATGAATAATATCACATAAAAGTATGTTGATCCAAAAATGCACTACATTTTGTTTTAAGTTCCAATATATAAAGATTATGATATTTATACATAAAAGTCGAACTAATAAAATATAAAAGTCATACTAATATAACATAAATTAAAAAAAAAATTAAAAGTGGGTGGATCTAGATTGGATTGATCCAATTGCCAAATCCATACAATTGGTGTATAAGAGAATTTGTGTCTCCAAAATATAAAAAGAGTTTGATTAGGAAAGAAATTTTTATCTAGGATTTCTTCTATCCTTTCATAATCAAATCTTTTCTTAATTTTATTTTTAGATATATTTTAATCATTCCATGTGTCCATCTCTTTTCTACTAAATTTTTTGACAAATTCTCCTGTGCACCTGGTGCACGGCTATGCAATCTGGGTAGACCCGACCCGAATCTGCGATTTTTTATAAAATTTTATGTCTTGATTTTTATGTACAAATTTAGTGATCTTTATATATAAATATTGTGATTTTTATATATAAATACTGTGACCTTCATGTATTAAGAAAGAATACATAGCTTTAATCTTTTTTTATGATTCCATGAAAAGTGCAGGAACGAAAATAAATCATATTGAAAGAAATTATGATAACTGTAAGTTGTTTGATGGTTAATGAAGGAACAATAATCTAACTTAAGGTTATTCGAATAGGTCAATTAAACACTTATAGGACAATGACAATTAAGATACTGGTAATGATTGATGACGAGATACCTACTATTTCAAACTTCACTAAATACTAAGAAAATCAATAATATAATAGATTAATTATGGATTCAAAAAATCAAATATGAGCATAGAGCCCCTATTGGAGTTCAAACATTGAATGATGACAACAATCAATATATAGACAAAATAGAATGAATAAGACATATATATGATAAAATGCAGCACTAAAAAAAGATCAGCCCATAATTTGCAAGTTCCCACCCGAAAAAATGAATTGATCCTCAATCAAGAAGTTTTGTGGAAGAGACAAGCATGAAATCTACATAAATATTATCTATAATTTTGTGTAGTTGAGAGACCTCGAATGCAAACGCAAACTAGGCAAGAAAGAAGGATTTAGTACTAACATTAATTTAAAAAGATAAAATAAGAATATATTAGATTCAAACATAATTTAATTCCTTCAAAAAAACATTCTTTACAGACATTTGTGACATGTTGATAAAGGTTAATGGGTGCAGAAAGATATTGGTGAACAAACAAATCCTCAAATCAATACGAGAGATCACACATCATGAACAAATAGTATGTAACGTCGCCCAATTGTTTCCTTCATATGCAAATAATTATTGTAACTCATGACTTATCAAACATATTATTCTACAATCTGGATTTCCAATGCCTCGGCAACTGGTTGAGATAGATGACAGCACTATCTTTCAAAAAAATGCAAGTATACTAACTCTGTTGTTAGATTTAGCGAAAATAAAATGACACGTTTTAGAACAAAGTTTGGAAAGAAAATCAATTATAGCAATTACCAAGGTTCTTGTAAAAATAGTACGTGAGTAAGATAAAAAAACTTAAAAAAAAGATCAATAATGTGTGCAAAGAAAACTACAACTTAACTAAAAAAAATAATAGATGAGAGCATTAGCCTACATACTTCACATAAAACTAGCCGGTGAAGAATTTGAGGATATGTATCGATGATAAAAATAAATAGATGCATGTTTGATTATGTAATACCCCTCTTCTTAAGGTAGTTATTTCTACTAAATCAACATAATTTTCTTACTTATAAAAATCATCATAAGGATTCTTCTTTTTTTTTTTTTTAGAAAGTAACGGAATCAAACTTTGTAAGAAACATGCTAGAGTTTTAAAACGGCCTAAAACATCTCATAAGAAATTAAATCGTTTGAGTAAATTTTTGTCAAAAGAAATCAACAACAAAAGTCTGTTTAGCATGAATGCTTAAGAAAAATAAAATAATCTTAAAACCAATTCGAGGCCGTCACCACCAATCACGCTTCAGCGCTGCTACCCCCTTGCATCACATCTTACCTTTGCCGCTATCTGAAGTATGAGGTAAATACTATAAACAAAAGTTTATTAAGTACATTGTCTAATCTCACAAAAATATTTTCTTAGCAACTTTTGAAAAATGCAAGAATCGGCTATTAAAATAATATATATTCTCTTATACTTGAAAATAATATACTATGGGCTCAGAGATGGTACCAATGCGTGCAACTCCGAAGGACCAGGGGTAGCTAGCCACTGAATCCAAACAGAGCAATTCAATACTCATAAGACGGTTTTAGAGCCCTTAAATTCTTCTAGTGGGCGATCTCGGTGCCTAGTACCAATCTTTAAAAATATAAAATAAAACTATATGCATATAATTTCTCAAAAATATACTTCTCACTTTTCATAAAACAAGATTAACTAACATCTTGTACTTAATCAAAACACATGGATTTACATCACTTAATATGATGAATTGGAGATTAAACATTGTAGATGGGATTTCTGGAGATTAAACAACTGTATATGTTTTTTATATCAATTTAATATTTTTCAATTACTTTGGAAGAATACATATAGAGTAAAAACAACTTATTTATGGAAACTAATCTAAACTTGGAACTAATCTCGTGGGATCTGATTTTGCAGGATTTATGGAGCTATTCTCGGACGTCTATTGACTGGGATTTAGATTGCTGACACTCCCCCTCAAGTTGAGTAGTAGGGTCTCCAATACTCAACTTGTCTAGTACATTTGCAAAACTTTTTGAATTCACGGCTTTGGTTAGAATATCTGCAAGCTGATCCTCAGATCAGATGAATGGTAGTTCAACAACTCCAACCACTATCTTCTCTTTGATAAAATGTCGGTCCACCTCAACATGTTTTGTTCGATCATGCTGGACTGGGTTTTCAGATATGCTGATAGCTGCTTTATTATCACAAAACAGCTGACATGTTTGATTTGAGAGAAAACCAATTTCTTTTAACAATTTCTGCAGCCACAGAACTTCTGTCAATCCATTCTTAATACCTCTAAATTCCGTTGCGGCACTAGAGAGAGCCACCACTTTTTGCTTTTTGCTTTTTCAAGTAATCGGATTACCACCAACAAAGGTGAAGTATCCTGCAGTAGACCTTCTATCCATAGGATTGCGGTGTACCCATGTATTTTTGAGTGTCCATGCTTTCCAAATAACAACCTATATCTAAAAGTACCCTTAAGATATCGCACGATTCTGAGAGCAGCTTCCATATGATCTGGTTGAGGTTTGTGCATGAACTGGCTTACCATCCCGACGGCATAAGCAATATCAGGTCTGGTGTGAGAAAGGTAAATGAGTTTCCCTACCAGACGTTGATACTGTTCTCGGTCCGTTGTTTTGGTACCCTCTATGATCTGCAATCTATGATTTACTGCAATAGGAGTATCGACTGGTTTGCAGTCTAACATTCCAGTTTCAGTAAGGAGGTCTAGAGTATATTTCTTCTGGCATATGAAGATTCCTGTGGCTGATCTAAGGACTTTAATGCCAAGGAAGTACTTAAGAGCTCCTAAATCCTTCATCTCAAATTCAAGAAACAGTTTTTTCTTCAAGTTTTCAATTTCCTCTGTGTCACTACCCGTGATGATCATGTCATCAACATATATGATCAAACAGGTAATGAGACCTCCTCGTCTCTTCAAGAACAATGTATGGTCTGAGTTACTCTGCCGGAAACCATAACTCTTCATAGCACTGGTAAATCTCCCAAACCAGGTCCTTGGAGATTGTTTAAGCCCATAAAGCGTCTTCTTCAACTTGTATACTTCTCTGTCTCCAAATTTAGACTCAAAACCCGGTGGTGCCTCCATATATACTTCTTTGTTCAACTCCCCATGTAAGAACACATTGGTGACATCAAATTGGTGGAGAGACCAATCCTGGTTTGCTGCAATTAAGAGTAACACTCTTCCTGTATTCATTTTGGCTATTGGGAAAAGGTTTCAGAGTAGTCCACTCCATAAGTCTGAGTGTACCTTTTTGCAACCAACCTAGCCTTGTACCTTTCAATCGATCCGTCAGGTCTCCGTTTGATGGTAAAGACCCATCTGCACCCGACTGGTTTTTTTTCTTGTGGTAGTTTGCATATTTCCCATGTGTTATTTCGGGCTATGGCATCCATTTCTTTCTCATTGTATCTGTCCAATGTTTTGACTGGAAGGCTTCTTCAGTTGTTCTTGAAAGGTTTTCATCTTCATACAAGGCAACTTGAAAAGTTGCTACAAGTACTATGAGATTTCCCTTGGCGATGTTTCCAATTGAGTATCTGGATTTCTTGACAATTTTCTCTGGAGAATATCTTTTTGGTGGAACACCTCTGTTGCTGCGTGGGCGTAAAACATATTGCCCTGTATCTTGTTTTGTGGTTTCTGGTATCTCATGGTTAGTTAATTCAGGAATGACAGATAAGGAAGGCTCAGAATCTCGTACCTCATGTATCAGGTTTGGAAGAGCATCATGGTCCGATTGACTAAGTTCCAGGGACTGCACAGCTGTTTCAGGAATCTTCTCAGCGGCATAGTTGATTATCTCTGTTGGAAGAGCATCCAGTGGACTGTTTGGACTTGGCAACCAACTTAGTGGATCAAGTTTACTCTCCCCCTGACCACTAAGGTGGTGATGATAAAAGAATTCGGTTTCAAGGAAATCACAGTTCATGGTAGTGAACATACGACGAGACTTAGGATCATAGCAACGATAACCTTTTTGGTGAATGCCATAACCCACAAAGACGTATTTCACTGCACAGGGTCCAGCTTTGTGCGTGAATGTTTGGGTATATGGACGAACACAGAGCACCCGAAGATACGGGGTTTTAGGGTAAGGGGTAAGGGTATTTGTGCAAGTTTTGAAAGACATTGAATAGGAGTTTGGAGGGTAAGACTTTTTGTGGGTAATCTGATTAGGAGATATACAGCTGTTGCGATGGCTTCCGGCCAAAAATGGAAAGGTACGTAAGATTCAATGAGCAGGGCTCGAGTGATTTCAATAATGATACGATTTTTCCTTTCCGCCACCCCATTCTGTTCGGGTGTATGTGGACAAGTTGTTTGATGAATTAACCCGTTATCGTGGAAGAATTTGGTTATGAATGCATTCACAAATTCCCCCCAGTTATCAGATCTCAACACCTGGATATTGGTCTTAAACTGATTTTGAATCATGGTATAGAACTGGGAAAATTTTGAGAAAACTTCTGATTTTTGACGCAAAAAATAAACCCAAGTCATACGAGTGTGATCATCTATAAATAATAAAAAATACTTGAATCCCTGACCACCTATGATAGGTGTAGAGCCCCAAACATTAGAATGAACTAATGAAAACATAGATGGCACACGAGTATTAGTTGATTTAAAAGTCTGTCTATGGCTCTTTACCAAAACACAAGTCTCACAGTACAAATTTGAAGAATGAAATAACTTAGGAAATAAAAGTTTGAGATAACTTGCAGAAGGATGCCCAAGTCGGCGGTGCCAAAGCCAAGCAGCATGGGTTGCAGTTCCGGTAGCCAGCATCACTGTACCTTTTTGAGCAATCTTATCTACATAGTACAGTCCACGACGCTCAGTGCCACGTCCAATGATCTCCCCCGTCTTGATATCCTGTAGAAGACAGAAAGTAGGATGCATCAGCACAGTGCAATTAAGTTCCTTTGTGACGTGGCTTATTGACAGTAATTCGTGGGACAAGGCAGGAACATATAAACAGTTGGATATTTTGAGTGTAGGAGAGATTGCTACAGTTCCAGCTCCATTAACAGGGGTGATTTCACCACTAGCAGTTTGAACATGTGTTTTTTGAGGCTGTGATGGTGTACAGATATCAGATGCATCATACGTCATTGTGTATGTAGCACCACAATCAAAGATCCACGCATCATTTTTATTTTGTCCTCTACACATATCACTAGTAACATTGACATGAACCAAAAAACAGGCATGAATATTTGTTGTATTTAAAGAGTAGGAAATAAGTGGATTGGGTGTTAAAACATCCGACCTGATACCTTCAAAGTCCATACCCCTTTTTGATCCTTCACAATTCACGCCCCCTGCTTCACCACTCAAAACCCTTGCTGCTGTGGCAATTTTTTCAGATCCCTCGCCACTGCTCTCTCTGGTGTCGGTGATCTTCGGATCGCTTATCATGACGGCAGCTTTGCCTTCTTGGCCGCAGATGTCCCGTGGTAGTTTGTGATTATCTTCCCACCACTCTGGGTACCCTACCAATCGAAAGCATGTCTTCTTCGTATGCTTTGTCATACCGCAGTGGGAACATTTCAGTTTACTTTTGTCGATTTTCTCCGGGGATGATGAGCCGTCATTCTTGGACGGTCTTGACCGGTTAGGTGGTCGGAACCCTCTTGTTGCCAATCCATTCCCGATCTCGCCATTAGTGGTACCGTCTATTGTCTCGGATCCCCAAATACCTCTCCGAGCCGCTCCTCTCCGGATGAGAGCATAGACAGCTTCCACCGTCGGTAAAGGGTCCATCTTAAGGATATCTCGCCGTTCAGGTTCGTACTTCTCACTTACCCCGGCAAGAAGTTGAAACAAGCGGGTTTTGGATTGGATTCGATTATAGGCACGAATATCTATTTCACACTCCATTGGGTTTGATTGATTTTCGGTAATTTCTGCCCACAATCGTTATAAGCTGCTGTAGAAATTTTCAATTGTACCTTGTCCCTGTTTGCGGCTATTGGCTTGTACTGTGAGTTCGAAAATTTGAGCTGAGTCTTTGCCGATACTATACGTAGTTGCGAGCCCTTTCCATAGACCTTTGGCTGTCTTGTATTGAACATAGTTGTTGGTTAACATTGGTTCCATATTTTGTATGATCCAGGAAATGACCGTGAGGTCGTTTTGGTACCACTTGTGGTATGTTGGATCTGTGGAATCAGGGGAGGAGGATGGCCGGTGATGTGGTTGAGGCAACCCCTCCCTTCGATGGCGAGGTGCATCATTCGAGACCATAACGAGTAGTTGAACTCGTTTAACTTGACGCTGACTGTAACAACTTGGCTTTGGTTGCTTTCTGTGTTTCGATTTTCGGTTGGGGTTTTGTTATACTGCCTTAGCAGGGTAGCCAATTGTTGTGTGAGGGCTTCTGCTCCGGGCAGTGGTGTCTGTGCGCTCGATAGACTTTCCTCTTCTTCAGCCATCGGATTTGCAGGTTTGTATAGGTAAATGATGATGCTGAATAGCAAGGCTTCGTTTAGGATCGCTACTGTTCTGATACCATGATGAATTGGAGATTAAACATTGTAGATGGGATTTCTGGAGATTAAACAACTGTATATGTTTTTTATATCAATTCAATATTTTTCAATTACTTTGGAAGAATACATATAGAGTAAAAACAACTTATTTATGGAAACTAATTTAAACTTGGAACTAATCTCGTGGGATTCGATTTTGCAGGATTTATGGAGCTATTCTCGGATGGCTATTGACTGGGATTTAGATTGCTAACATAATAAATCATCACTTTATATCCATAGAGAACATAAGTAAAACTCATCAAGCACATAATTTGGCAACTTATTAAAACATACTCACAGAACGTAAATAAGCATTTATGAAATTTTACATCAACATTAAACTAATAAAACAAAACTACTCATACTCTAGGTGAGAGATGTACTTACCTGAAATTTTCAAAACTTATAATATCTCAAGCCTTTTAATCACGTTCTAAGCTTTCTCAATAAAATCTATGACATAATTAATTGATAGCTTAAAATTTATCAAATCTACTAAATCTATAATCGTCTAACTTCTTGTGATTACAACATAGAATTCTTAAATAAACCATTTAATGACATAACTAAAGATTAGACCACTCTGTAAAAACCTAAATGAGACTATTAATTTTAATTTATAGAATTCTAGTAAACCCATCAACAATGTTACGATACTAATTTAACGTTTAAGGGTTTAACTAATATGAAATCTACATGCACTTTTATCCACATAAATTAAAAAAATGATGAAATGTTAAAAAAAATCTTAAAATAATAATAATAATAATAATAATAATAATAATAATAATAATGCCACAATGTTCAATATAAAATTTAAAATAACAAAATATTTTAATATATATAAAATGTTAAATCTCAAAATAACTTAAATTTTACAAAATCAACAAAAAGATAAGAAAAACAAATAAAAAATTACAATAATAATAATAATAATAATAATAATAATACAATATATATTATACAATAATTTTATAATATAATTGATACTATATTTCTTAAAAAAACATAAAACTCATAGGAATAAACAATTTGATGAAGATTAACATGAAAAAAATTAATTCACAATTTGCTAAAATATCTTTTAGGATCAATTATTTTCTTGTTATAGTTGACATAACTATTTATTTTTGGAAAATAAATTTGAATAATTGGAAGTTCTTGAAAATATTTTTTTGTTTTTTATTTAATTCTAAAAAGTGGTTTTCATTAGATGATAAGAGATTGTATGATTGTTATATTAATTTTCAAGTTGATCTTACACATAATGACAAATCTGATATTCATGGTGACGGTTTATTTTCTAAATTACGAGTGTTATAAACATACTTACTTATAGAAACAAAATCAGTTATTGATATTCTTGAGTTTGTAAAAACTTAAGATTGTTTTTATACTATTTTCATTCCTCGTAGAGTTATGCTAACTCTACCATCTATTATGGTATCAGCATAAATAAGTTTTTCAAAACTAAATGTTGGTCCCAAGTGATATAAGGTTGGAGGGGGTGAATTAACGTTATCAAATTTTACAAACTTTTCTTCAAAGGAATGTAAGTCCTTCGAATAGCAGGTAGCTTAGGGAGCTTACTGCGCTGATGAAGTTACTGCTTGAGCAGAGAGACCTAAGGACTTTAAAAGAGTTTAAAATACACATCGGAAATACAGTGTTTTTCTAGGAATGCTTGTATACAAAATGCTTGATGGATAAGATAGACAGATATAAATGCAAAGCAATAAACACACGTGTAAATAAATATATAGAGGTTCAAGGGTGGAGTAATCCCTCTACGTCCTCTCTATTCCTTCTCGAAGGAGGAACTTTGTTAAAGTAAGCTTGATTTACAAAGACCCAACTAATACAAACTCTATTTCTAACAAGACTGCCAGCTCTATCCACCTAGGTAGCTGCACAGTGACCAAACATTTCGACCCACACAGGATCTCCACACAGGTTCTTGACCCACACATGATCCTTTCTCTTTTTACAGAAAGAATAAATACTTAGGAGGAACAACCTCTGCTAAGCAACTCTTAAAACAATCTATGTAAGAATAAAGATTTCTTCAACGATTAGGGATGACAAGCTCCTTGATCTTCAGAGAACAAAAGGTAGCTGACTTGCTGCTTAATAGATTGAGTGACTGAAACACGTAGGCTTGAGAGATTGGAAACTTGAAAGTTAGCTCGTGAGATGATAGTTTCAGTGGTTGTTCCAAGTACACTCAACTTCTATTTATAGGCATCAGTGAAAATCTGCCCGTTGAAGAGGTAGTTTCTCCGTGATGAGGTGTCATGCTCTGATTGGTTCGTATGCGATCTTCTGACACCTTTCATGCTGCGCCTCCTTGTCCTGTTCTGCGCCTGCTTTACGTACCCTGCAGCGCATTGTACTTTGTCCTTACTTTTTCCAGATGGCACTTTCTAATTGATTTAAACTCGAGTGTCTCTACCGGCTCTTTAGAGTGCACTGACTTTAATGTATTTGAAAGTTGACTTGCTGCTTTGTCGTCTGATGAGACTAGCTTCCTCTGGCTTGGGATGCTTTGAGCTAGCTTCCAGTATCCTTCTATACTTAGACAAATTCTTCACTTGAAGACGCAGTGACTCGACTTTATGCAAAGAGCAATGACTAGCGCAGACTCCTTCCACTATGCAGTATCTTCTCCATCCTCTTTCAGCATCTTTGCCTTAGCTAAACTTTTACATATCAAAGCCTAAACAGATTGCTAAGAACTAGCTATTACATGTTTTGTCTCATCAAAATCTAAAACAAAATCATCCTATCAATAAAATTCATAAAATCTTATTTGTGTTCAACTAAAAATCAAGAAAAATTAATTGGATTAGCAATTTATGCATAGAAAACGAGGTGTTGGAAAAACTTCATCTTAAAGACTTTATTGCTAAAGATGCTAGAAGATGTAGTCTGAATTTTTTTTTTTATTATTTATAGGTGTTGCATTTTTTCAATGGATAAATTTCATAACAAGACCCAATTTATAAATTAGTTCTCAATTTTGGACCCAAATATTAAGTTTCTTAATAAGAGGCTTAAATTAACATTTTTTCTCAATTTAAGGCTTGAAATTTAGATTGAGTTCTCAATTCAAGACAAAATTTCGTATTCTTTTTATTTAGATTTATAGATTTATTTATATTTCAATATATATTCTTAGTTTGGATAAATTAAGACAAGTTAGTGTGCTTTAAGAACAATTTTCATCCAATTTATCTTAATTTATATGAAAAAAAGAAAGAAAATAATATAATTAATTCAATTCATAAAATATAATTTATATTAAACTAATTAATATTAAAATCGATTTTCTATACTTTTATTCATAAAATTAAGAAAATAAAAGAATATTAATTTTTTGAATTGGATTTATTTTATATATATACAATACAAGTCGGATGAAGATCGTTCCCAAATTACATGAACTTATCTTAATCTATCTAAACTATATATACATATTAAAATATAAATGAAAAGAAAAAAAATGAAAATGAAATTTGTCTTGAATTGAAAACTCAATTTAATTTTCAAGTCTTAAATTGAGAAAAAATTATAAAATTGAGCCCCTTATTAAGAAACTTTAAAATTTAGGTTTAAAATTGAGAACTAATTTATTAATTAAATCTTTTTATGAAATTTATCATTTTTTCAATATTCTAAATGAACAAATGAACATATTGCATGTTAATCTATGTGAACAACCTTTTAAACGAGAGAGTATTTTTTTCTCCTTATTTTCAAGTTTTTAAGTTATGTAATTATATCTATTGTTTAAGTAAAAAAAAAAAAAATCATAAGACATTTTTTAATTTCGTCATAGTCCCAAAATGTCAGGACCGGTCTTGACAAACAAGATTACTGTGTATAGGATACAGATCTTCTAATAATGTAATTTAGAGGTGTCCAATTCAGGTTTCACCAAATGAATATGACAGATTAACAGTTACGGAATAAAATTCAAATCAATTAAGCGTGCTTTCATACTTGACTGTTAAAGCCTTTACAAAATTCTTTTCCTGCTACAGAAAACAAAGATAATATAAAGTTCTAACAAATTAGGTAGCATTTATAATATCTTATATCTAGATGGTCATTTAAACAGTTAAAGATGCATGCATGCTCTGTATTACATTTATTGAAGGATTTAATATGCTAAATATAATACGTGGTGAAAAACTCATTGATTTGCAAAAATACTAGATTTAATAATATCTTGTTCATTTCGCAATATGCATATAGTAATATCATCACATATTAAAAATACTAATTTTTCAATGTAATAATTGTCACATTTCAGTTATGTTATATATATATTGGCAAATTCAAATTGTGCATATTCACACTCCAATTTCAGTGTTTACATCACAGATCCCGAACTTGTGATTGTTAATCAATTGTTCATCCTACGAACATAACCCTCAACGTGAGAATAAGGTGACCTACTTTCTTCCCCATTTGATTAAGTCGATCTAAAAGTTTTGGACTTGAGATGATTGACAGGAACATGTTATATTTTGATAAATTGATGTAATTTGAGAACCAGTAGAATATGATTATTATCATTTTTTTAGTTTTGTATTATTTGTTTTCATCAAGAAATGTATATAATTTGTATAAATAAATTTGTTAATTGCATAATATCAATTTTGATGTTAAGATATTTTATTTCACATATTCACAAAACTCTACTCACTCGTATCGAGATGGAAAAATAGAAGTTTTAATTATTAATATTAATCTAAACATGTTAGATGAAGAACAACTTTTTTTGGTGTTAAAATCAAAAAAAAAAAAAAAAAAAAAAAAAAAAAAAAAAATATATATATATATATATATATATATATATATATATATATATATATATATATATATATATATATATATAAAGGATTTTATTGATCCAAGTTTCAAAAGATAAGTTAACTATTGTATGAAGGATAAATCTTATCAATCTAAGGTTTGAAAGATTTGAAACTATCAAATTAAAATTTCAAAATGAAATGATGTTAACTTTTCACTATTTGATGTTTTTAGGATTTGATATATATTATTGGAATATATATATATATATATATATATATATATATATATATATATATATATATATATATATAAAGGTATAAAAAAAATATATTATCATGCAAATATTTGTATGATATATATTATTGGACAAACATCAATAATAGGTAAGATTTTCCCACCCAAATCTCATTTCTATTTCTGGTAAGTTGAATTTTTTTTTCATTTAATTGCATTTATTTATTATTCCATTATCAATTTTACCATTTAATTAATTTACGTATGACTAATTAATGCAATATTTAAATTCTCTATCCATAATTTGATTTTGAATTGGAAAACTTAATATTTATGAAAATTTTATGGGTAGGAGCTATGTAACTTTTTCCCCCTTTTTACAAAATGATGATTCCAAATTAAGTTTATTTAAATTCATTTTTAATATATGTATGATGTTTCAAATTTATCATAATTATTAGTAATTTCATTTATACGTTGAGGGTTTAAAATTAAATATATTCTTCATTTAAAATTCATTTTTAATGTATGATGTGTGAAATTCATCAACCTTATTAATTTGTCTTTTTTTGGGGTGTGGGTGATAATATTTTTAAACAAATCATAATTTCAAATAAAAAATTTTTCATTTAAAATTCATTTTCAATGCATGACATATCAAATTCATTATTTTTATAATTTTAAATTATTTTTTTACATACATTGCATATATAAAGCAAAATATAAAAATTAAAATGTTTAAATTTTGATTCACTTGAGTTTTTTTTATTGATTTGTAGAAGTTTTGGCTATAATAATAAATTATATTATTGGATTTTAAATATATATGCTCTAAGTAAAAATTATATTTTAACAATTTACGAATATAGAATAAAATGACAATAAATAAAAAATATAATTTAGAAATTATGAAAATAATTATTTTTAAATAAATTTTGAAATTATTTATAAACAAACTTTTGGTTTAATGGTTTACAACAATAAATATGACAATCCGGTTAATCTGTGCAATGCACGGAAGAAAAGCTAGTTGTAATTAAAAAAAAAAACGTAACCCGCTATTGCAGGTAAAATGACTAAAAAAATGATATTTTTCAAATATGAAAACCTGAAAATCAAAAGGTAAAAGATATATGACTAAAAAAAAAATTCTTCCCTTATTATTATTTTGCCCCATAATTATAAGGTTTGGTGAAATAAAGATACTATATTTGGGTTGTTATAGGATATCAATTTTAAAAAAAATTGTGCATTAAGGACATTTCAACTTAAATATCCAAATTGAACAAATATTGGTAACGTGTATTAGTTTAGAATTTTTGGAGCAATGACGACATTCGGAACGATTCAAGACCAAATCTCCTCAATGTGCAAAATCTATAATTTTTTATCCTAAATTACTATCTTGAATATATAATGTTCTTGATTAGTTAGACAGCGGTGGTTATAGTACAAATAAAATATATTTAATTTTCTCTTCTCTATTCAAAGAAAAAAAGACTATTTACTAATAAAGTAGGAGTGGAAGAAAATCATAAAACTGTATCAATTGTAAGAAAGCAGTAGCCAAGTCTGTGTTGTAGACTTTACCAAGTCTTGGTAAAATAATATTACAATATAATAAACGTGAAAGAAAGGGAGATGAATATTTCAGACAATACCATGTATAAATAGCCACCACTTTGCAGCTAGATTTATCAACTCTCAAACTCAAAATACATATATCCAATAATAAATATTAGCTAAAATAGAATGAGGATGTCTCTTTTATTTCTCACAGCCCTTCTTATTGCCTCTTTTGCAACATTCTCAGATGCATCAGATCCCAGCCCTCTCCAGGATTTCTGTGTTGCTGTTAACGATTCTGAGGCTGCTGGTAATAACATTTACATACAAGTATTTATATAAATATAGTTGTTTGTAGTTATATATATACGTACGTATATATATACGAGTTTTAGATCACGTGCATTTCACGTGAAGATCAATTCAAATTAATACAAATACTTTATATATAATACTTTTATATTAAAATTTTAATTATAATAGAATTTTATAAGATTTTGAATTAATTAAAATTCTAATATAAAATTATTTAAGTATGAAAATTTTAAATTACTATAATCTTAAATAATAATCTGTAATAGAGATATATTCGGCAATTCATATTTTGTAAGAAACATCCACACTTTTATATAGCTAATATATATATCATCTCGCAAAATCTCAATTGTCTAACGTAAGCTTTGTCCTCTTTTTACTGCCAATTGTACATATTTTAATTATAGTTTTCACTATTTTTCAATTTTTTTGCAATTTTGCACGACATCAATTAAGTTCAGCGTCCATGTAGGCAAACTTCAAAATTTCAAGCAAAATAGGATGAAGATTTGAAAAAAGTGATAATTAGAGAACTAAAACTGTAATACATAAAATTGATTGTAAAAGATATGGATATTATTACAATAGAAGACGAAAATTGCAATTTTTACTATTTCATGTTGAGATAACTTTGACATCGACTTTATGTGTAGTTTTCGTGAATGGGAAGATATGCAAGAACCCGAACATGGTTGTTGCGGAGGATTTCTTCTATTCTGGGCTGAACAAGGCTGGTGATACATCAAATGCAGTTGGATCGAAGGTGACTCCTGTGAATGTTAACCAAATACCGGGTCTCAACACTCTAGGCGTCTCATTGGTCCGTGTAGACTATGCACCATACGGCCTGAATCCCCCACACACGCACCCTCGTGCAACTGAGATTCTTGTAGTGATTGAAGGCACTCTCTATGTTGGATTCGTCACTTCCAATCCTGCAAACCCCGACCAGAAAAACAAGCTTTTCACCAAAACATTGTACGCAGGAGACGTGTTTGTGTTCCCAGAAGGCCTCATTCACTTCCAGTTTAATACTGGAAACACCAACGCGGTTGCGTTCGCAGGTCTAGGCAGCCAAAATCCAGGAGTTATCACAATTGCAAATGCTGTGTTTGGTTCGGATCCACCAATCAATCAAGATGTATTGACAAAGGCATTCCAGGTTGAGAAGAACACGATTGAGTATCTTCAATCTCGATTCTGGCCTGACAACAACTAAATGTGAAGCTAATATATATATATATATATACACACACACACACAAAATAACGTGTTCTCTTGGCCCCTAAAAATAAGTGATACTATTTTCAGTACTCTAAGCATTCAGTTGCAACTGGGTTTGGAGTCAGTTATATTACACATTTTGTACTCCCACAATAATGTATTACAGTACGTTATCATTAATATATGGGCTTCTTGGTTTCTCTCTTTTCTTGAAATAATTAAATCTGCTTTTTGCAATTGAACTAGTTGGTCAACCTATCATGCGTATTATTTAATTAAGTATATATTATTTTCACTAATTCAATCGTGAAAAGTAAAGGATATAAATCGGAATATTCTTATTTGCAATTTTTATCATGACAACGAAAAGTCCAGGAGATGGTATATGAAATTGTCTCCGAAAATGTGAAAAATAAGTACAAGGTAGTACAGGAGGATAAAACTCACTAGGGAATTCCACTGAAGAGTTTTAATTTATAGCAATTGTTGCTCTGTAATGGTTAATAGGATCTTTATGAATTAATATTTAATCAATTAGTTTCCTCTATTAAATAATGGTTTTTCATGATTCCATCGTCCCAACTAATATGATAAAACTATAATTATGATAAAATAACGAAATAATGATTTTCTAGAATAATCTATAATATCATTATCATAACATAATTAATATATTAAATTAAGATTTTTGTAATATGATGACCTACATGAGGTTGCAATATGGTTGAGATTTTTGTAGAACATGATAAGGGAATTTAATGTGACGGTCAAGTTGAGATTCATATATGTCAGGAAGATTTATTATTATATACACATATACAATAAATATTTATATATGAATTAGTCCATGTATGAACCTTCTAATTCGCATTCATTAAATTAATATAGTAAGTGATATATATAAAGCTTAATTTTCAGCAGCTTTTAATATATTATAATATAATAGTAACAATGATAATAATAATTAAAAGGAAAAAAAAAAGTTGGTTGAGAAGTAACTGAGAGGCGGTGGATTTTAAGATAAAAGAAGCCCACACTACAAAATATCATTCAAAAAGAACTATAAAAAAATGGAAAAATAAAACGGGAGAAGAAAGAAGGATCAAACGAGAAAAAAGAGAAGCTGTTTCAACCTTTTATTGTGAGCAAGGAAAATCTTAAAAGAAATGAGAAAAGAGGCTTTATCGATAATTACTCGATCATTTATGAACAGACATTCTAGCTTTTTTAAGATGAGATAATATCTTTTACTCACGTGTTTATTAATTTATGTGCTCTTCAATTTCGAATTGTTTTTTAATACGTGCTCGTTGAATGTGAACTATGGTCTTGAAATGAAATCGTTCTTATTATATTTTATCATTGCTAAATTGCAAACGATGTACTATAAGTTTATCAATGTAAATGTGAAGAATGTTGTGGTTAAAGGTGTTATTGATTGCAAAGTAAACATATGTGTTTCTATGACAAATGTATCTATGTTACGACAGCTCAGAACCGCAATTATATTAAGATGGGTTAATTCCAGCACTACAGTGGCTCAGAACAACAACTACGATGACTAAGAACCGCAATTTTAGGCTGCTAAAAACCGCAAACAGCTAAGAATCCCAATTAAGTGATTTGTTTAATTACTATGTTTATGGGTATTCATATCAAGGAAACATGGTAAGACTTTTTGAATTTCTTTAAGTGATGATGAATCAGATGATGAAGAGATTGAAAAGAGTTCAACAACAATGATAGCCACAATACATGAGCAATCTTTGTCGGACAGTGAAGATGTTGGCACATATCCTCCAACATCTGCTACTGCCGAATCTAAAAGGTACGTGTTTTTTGATTATTCAGATGTAAACTGTTTTCATGGGTCCATTGGTGTTGATGCAGATAATCAAGACGTGGAAGACTTGGAGAATGATGATTTACTTGGAGAAATGCAAGAACTCTATACAGCCTTGCTAAAAGAATGGAAAAAGGAGAAGAAGAGTGTAGAGAAATTATCCAAGGAGAACAATGAACTTAAAGACACTCTTACCAGACTTGAGGTAATGCTTACTAAGAAAGATGTTGAAATTTCTAATCTCATCTCTAAGATAGAGTCGGCCGAAGCCATTTTTTCAAAGTTAAACAAATGACTTGCTAAACTGAATGAAGTTCTTAACTTGAATCAAACTGGTACTTTTGGTTTAGGTTACCAAAGCTTTGTAAACAAATTTGTGCCGACTTGTGATAAACCTTTGGATTCTAGCACTTCAAAAGATAAAGAATGTTCTAAAGAATCTTTAAAAAAAGAGTTTATCTGTGATTTTTGTTCTAAGTCTGGTCACATTAAGCCTTACTGTTTTAGGTATAAAAGAAATCTGTTAAAGCAACGGATGTTGCCCAAAGTGTTGTCAAACACTTCGGACAACATCTTAGATCTGAAAAGAACTAAGGCTCTCTGCAAAGAATCCTGGGTGCCTAAATCTGATGAAACCTGTTTTGTGGTATATACTGTTTTAAAAACTAACGTTTCAGGTTCATGGTACTTTGATAGTGGATGTTCACGTCACATGACGGGAACAAAGCCTGATGTTGATGATCTGATTATGGGGTAAAACCTTTCTCTTCCAAATTCTTTACAAAAGATAACAAAACAATGTGGACATATGTTCTAAATAGATATTGTAGAAATGAAAAAAGGGATTGATGTGAATAATCTGAAAGCTTATGGTATTTATCAATTTTTGGAAGATAGAAACTTCTTAGGTACTGTGATTTCTGTGAGTCCCTTCTCTACTGTTGTGGTGAAAGAATTTTATCCAAATCTGTCTAAAAAGGTGTTTGATCCTATGTCTAAGAAGTTTGACAAAGTATTTCTGAGGTCTAAGGTGTATGATTTTAATCCTACTCTTATTAACTCTGTGTTGAACATGTCTGATGAAATAGAAGAGGGTTATTTTGATGATAAGCATGAGTTAGCCCAATTTATTACTCAAGGAAAAATTCAGAATTAGCCTACTCATCCTTAGAAGTTAGTTGCTTTTTCTTTGTCTTCACTATATGCTGTCTTGCATAAATTGGCCATTCATAATTGGTTGCCTACTAGGAATAAGAATGTTGTAACGTTGGATCAGACTGTGTTGCTATATAAGCTCGATTCTAAGTGCAAGATTAATTTTGTACAATTAGTATTTGGTCAGATTGCAAAAGAAGTTGAGAAAGTTCACAAGCTTTGTTTGCCTTACCATTCTCTGATATATTTGGTTCTGAGGCATCAAGGTCTCACTCCTTCTAGGTCAGATCATACTGGTCCTGTTCCTGAGCTCTTCACTGTGAACAAGAATCTGCTATTTGGTGATAGAGTGATGGATCTACCTTGGGGTTCTGCTACTGATATGCCAGATGTTGCCCATCCTATTGGCAACATCTCAAGCAACACTCTTAGTTCTGTGTTTACTCCTTCATTTTTGAGGTCACAAGTCCAGACGCTCAATGCTCAAATCAAGGAGCTGACCACTTTAAGGGATGTCTTTCAGAATCTTCTTTCTTCACAAAAAGGGGAAAAAGATGATGAAAATCAAGGTGATGATGGTGATGGTGATGATGAAGATGAGGATAATGAAGATGAAGAGGATGTTGCAGGATTGGCTGCTGCTGTAGGATTGGTTGATTTGAGGAAGAATGCTGCAAGCACTTCTGGATCAAGGCTTGATGATGAAGAAGGCTGATTTGCTGTTGCTACTGAATATTTTTGCTACATTTTTTTAAGTTCAAATTTTAATTGTTCATTTCAAACTTGGTTTGAATATTTATTTGACTTATTTTTGGCATTGATTTCAGATTTGTAATTTTATAGGGGGAGTTAGTTATTTTAACACTGATTGCTTGTTTGATGTTTTCAGGGGAATTTTTTCTTAATCTATTTTTACTCATCTGCACTTAAGTATATTTTTTGACTTACAAATGCTGATTTTCATAGGTTTTGTGAACAAAGACAAAAAGAAGGAGATTGTTAGATGGACTTTAGTTGACTAAATAGTCAACATTTTTAATTAACAATTTTGTTAATTATATTGCTGTCCAGAAACCAAATTTTAGTTGGAATGTTGCCCGACATCCATTGTTTGACTATTTTGTCTTTCTTCATAATTCTCCACGTCTTTTGCATTTGTATCTTGTTTATACTGTTTTGCAGGTCATAGACTAAGTAAACAAAGAGTATGGACTAAATCAAGAGAACAAGCAACAACTTTGTAACTAACTAGAGATAAAAGCTCAAGGATTGCGTGAGTGGACCATGTCAACCTAGCTGGAACAATAAAGTAACAATCTGCAGAAAAGTGCTCGTGCATTTAGTAAGACCTTGTTGAGCATGGATCCATGTTTTTGTGAGGCTATAATTTAGGAAAGTAGTTTAGTTAGTTATCTTGGAAGGAGTCTATAAATAAGAGAGTTACTTTGTCTTGTAACTTATCCTTGGAATCCTAACGAGCTTGTAATATTCTAAGTATTCAAGAATCCTTCCAAGAGTAGTTTGAGTGAGCTGAGTGATATAGTATACTCAAAGAGTTTTTCTTTTGAGTTTTTCGATCTTTAGTGAGTTCTAGTTTTGTAGGTTTTTCCTATTTTTTGGAATTCACTTGTATTCACTTTTCTTATGAATAATATTTTGCTTAAGGCTCTCAAGATATATATATATATATATCTTGAAAAGTTATATCTTTGAGTATCTTTTAATTTCCGCTGCAAACTCTTTTTAAAGTGAGTGTTGCATCAAGTGTTGTGGCAATATCTTCGATATCTTATGCCACTGTTCTTTTACTTTTATTTTAAACCAGATCCCACTTTCTAACAAGTGGTATCAGAGCTAACGCTCGATACATAACTACAATTGATAGGAAATTAGAAATTTGTGGGCGTCTATATTTCACTCAGCCAAAAATCCATCGAAGGCATGCAATTTTTTTCATATTTCGGTGAAAAAATAGACTTAAATGAATTGAACAACATTTTCAATTAGAGGGACAAAATTGAAATTTCGAAACAAGTAGGAGTGAAATTGAAAACGAGTCCTAAGGGTATTGTGCTTTTGGAAAATGCATCATTATCCACCAAGTAATATTTTTTACACAAAATTAATTATATATATTTTGGGGTATTAACTCTTTATTGTGGTTAAAAAAAGAGTATTTTATACGTTTGTACCTTAATTATTCACTTAATATCTTTAACATATATAGACACAGACCCATTTAAAAAAAATTAATCAATACAACTGATAGAACTGAATTAATCAAAATAAGTAAACTCACAAGAAAAAATGCAAAAGTACTTATAGATCTCAAAAAATAATTTCTTGAAATAAATTTTTTTACAACTCCAAATTTAGGATAATAATGTTTTGCGCTGTCAATTTGGACAATAATTTACCAATTTCAAGAACTTAGGTCAATTTCAGCCCTACAACACCAAATTGGTCCAAATTGCACGAGCTTTCATGCTTGTCCAATTTCAGCCTTTTGGACTAATTCACTCATAATGTAGATTGAAATCCTGACGCGCAACTTAAATGGATCATATTGTCACATGTGCCAAATATGTTTTCATTTAAAACATGCATAATAGTTGGCTAATTTAAAAAAAAAAAAAATCCTCTAAAAATAACTTAGAATAGTTATTAAACCGAATTTTAGGGTGAAATAAGACCTACTTTGGGTGATTGATATGTAGAAGAATGTGTATAATTTGATTTGTCTAGATTGCTTTTTAAATTCATTCCATATATTTGCACTTGTTATTCTTTTCAACAGATCTTTATTTCATACCCAAAAACTCAAATCTCTATTTTTTCTTGATTTATCTAGTGATTTTGGAGCATTTTTGGAGATGAATGACGAACTTGACTAGCAAATAAAGTGAGGAAGTGAATGTTTGAAGTTCAAAGAGACACATTGGATAAACAGACTACTAACATATGATAATCCAATGTGTCCCAAAACCCAACGACAACCTAACCAATTGTGTTGGTCCCAAGTGGTGTCCGAGATTTAGAGGGGGGTGAACCTTGGTAGTTTTTAAAAAATTCTTTTAAACTTATAGTTCTGCAAGTTACTTGAACTTACAGCACCAGCAGTTACTGCTTATAGTACTAGTATGCAGTGCTGCATGCTGTAACTTGAGTTTTACGCAGCGGAAATTTATCTTTTACACAAAGCTGATTTCTCAAATATGCTCTTTCTTTTTAAAAGATGTTTTTATACTTATGACAAGATAGATATATATATATAATGCATCACAAAGATATAGTGGTTCGAAAATGGTGTAATCCTTCTACGTCCACTCTACCGCTACCTCGAGCAGGAACTTCGTTAAGCAAGATTGATCTACAGGACACTTCTAACAATGTATTAACTCAACAAGTTAACACCTATTAGAACCCAACATATACACATCAATTACAAGTCTTAAAGGCAAACCCACACAGGCAAATTGTCTATCACCTAGACAACTTATACAAACAATAAGGATAAAAAAAGACCTATTATTTAAACACGTTGTTTTTGACAATATACATTTATAACTTCTCGAAATGATGTAGATATTCTTAATTTGTTTCTATTATTTAAGAATTTTTTTTGTAAAAAAAAAAAAAAGACCATTTACATCCACTTATGAAAATTTCTCCTTACTCAAAAGATTACGATATAAACTAATTCAGACAAATGACAATTTAATAAATTAATTCATACAACAATGATAAAATTAATTCACCCGGCACCAAAATTAATTCATACGACAACGATGAATTAATTCACCTCGGCACCAAATGCCACCAATTACTTTAAAATTTAATAGTTAAATAAAAAAATATATAAATATTTAATTACTTTATTATCCTTAAAATTTAATATCTATATGGTTATTTTAGGCATTAAAAAAATTGGTCGAAACTAAGACACTTTTATAATAGTATTGGATAGATAGATATTTTCTCAGTTATTAATTTTTTCCACTAAATGATAATAATCGTTCTTCTCTGCATGAAGTGTGAATTTTATTTAGAAGAAGATATTCTTTTACTTGCGGATAGATATAGGGAGCGTAGTATGAAACAGTCAATACAACCTATATATTAATTATTAATTATATACTAGTTTATGTTCTGTTTATTTTATATATCTTTCAAGCTAGTGAGTTTCTTCCTATCCTTTTAGTAGTAGTTTTTCTTGCACGATGAAGTAGAGTTTTTCCAGAATAAAATATGACCCTTTCCAGGTGATAATGAATTTTTAGTACAAACATTTGACTTGGGCGTATCGTCGTATCTTCAAACTTCTAAAATTATTGGGGAAAATAATAATAATTGGGAACTAACAATATAATAGTTGTTGAAATATAATTGGTCTTCTGACTGAGGAGGTAACTTTAGTCTTAACCTTTGGTTTTCACAAGTAATTTGCCCATATTCAAAGAAGTTGTTAAAGAAAGCTTCTGTAGGAACACAAGAAAAAAATTGACAGTTTCTTCAAATATTTTAAGTGGGGACGAGAAAACTTGAAATTGCAAGCATTTTCTTCTTATAAAAATAGAATGGCAAAGCATCAAAGACTTGGCAAGAGTTATATATATATATAATATGCACGTCAAAGAACGAGAAGACAATTTCAAATTATTAACATTAGGTGTTTGATTTCATCAAATAAATTTCAGTATATATATGCTCAGTTTCGAAGCTTTGCATATCATCTCTCACCTAAGCAACAATTAATTTAGAATCTCATCGAAATCAGGTATATAAATAATTAGTTAATTAACATGGCTAATATTGGCTTCTTCATTGTAGCAGTTGTTGCAATAGCTTCTTCATTAGCTTATGCTTCGGATCCTAGCCCTCTTCAGGATTTCTGTGTCGCTGTTAATGATTCCAAGGCTTCGGGTAACTGCTACCTGCTGCATCTTATATATACAAGATAGAATTATATTAAATTCTCTAGCTTATTATTAATTCATGAATGAATGAATGTTAATTATTTTGAATTGCAGTATTTGTGAATGGGAAGATATGCAAGGACCCAAAGATGGTGACAGCTGATGATTTCTTCCTTTCCGGGCTGAACAAGGCTGGCAATACATCAAACGCAGTTGGATCGAAGGTGACTCCTGTGAATGTTAACCAAATACCGGGTCTCAACACTCTAGGCATCTCATTGGTCCGTATAGACTATGCGCCATACGGCCTGAATCCCCCACACACCCACCCTCGTGCAACTGAGATTCTTGTAGTGGTTGAAGGCACTCTCTACGTTGGATTCGTCACTTCCAATCCTGCAAACCAAGACCAGAAAAACAAGCTCTTCACCAAAACATTGCATGCAGGAGATGTGTTTGTGTTCCCAGAAGGACTCATTCACTTCCAGTTTAACACTGGAAAGACCAACGCTGTTGCCTTCGCAGGTCTAAGCAGCCAAAATCCAGGAGTTATTACCATTGCAAATGCAGTCTTTGGCTCTCAACCTCCCATCTCAGTTGATGTTCTCACTAAAGCATTCCAAGTTGATGCCAATGTCGTTAAATATCTTCAGGGACAGTTCTGGACCGACAATAACTAAATATATTACAAAAGATATAAAGATACATCCATTTTGATCCACGTTCATCTGTTTTCATCATTTCCTTAGTTAAATAAAGCTATGTAAAAGCACTGCCATTTAATAATAATTAGCATTCATTTGGGTTCAGTTTGTAATAAAGTTCATTAAATAATAAGCAATATTCATTTGGCTTCAGTGTGTAATATTGTAAGGATACATATTTTCGATTAAGTTTTATGATGATAAGCGTCTATTCCACGCATTTATTGTCTGATATAATCAATAAAACACATGAATTAAAACCTTTGAATTATTTCACAAGTCAATTAAAGAATTCAAATTTCTTCACCAGCGGCAATGATGGTTAAGAATTAAACCTTGGTTCATATTGTTCAACTAGTGTTCGATGGAAAAAAATTCAACTTTGACCTTGTAAGAATGAGCCTTGTCGACTTTTAACTCGTAGGTACGAATAAGGTCAACAGTTGATTTTTTTTGCCCTCTCCGTTAGTTATCCTAATGGAAATCGCCAGAGTAGCCCACATTGGCCCATAAAAGTCTGCACCCTTTGCCACACTTGAAATCACAAGTTTTGGTGGGACATCAGAAATCAAACTTCTTATAAACAATTCATCCTTTTTTTTCTCCTCCATTTTTCTCTTTTTTATTTTTAGCTTATTTTGTATATACATAGACGATGATGATTTCTTGTCTTACGTTTTTTTTTGGATGAGGTTGGTAGCTCCACACCACTCTTAGCTTAGTCCATGAATTTCTATGAATTTTATTCACATTTTGACTTTTTATATCTTTGGACTCCTTAGAGCAGACAACTGATTACACATTCTATCATCTTTTCACTTCTTAATCTTTTTTTTGACTTAACACATTTTTTACCAACCACATCAATTTTTTTTTCAACCAAGAGGTTTATCGAAAGGGATACAACATTCACAAGTTCCAATCTAAACTACTTCCATCAACGAATTAAATGCACATCTCAATACAAATCAACTCAAAGTCATAGATTAATTCTTAAATCAATACTATCCTTTCTAACAATAATTTCCCAAGATGACATTCAACAATTTTAACCAACAGAAAGCATTGCTCAGCAACATATTTTCCAACACATAAATGAATTCCCAATTATCAAAATAAACAGATCATCATTGCGAGCTCCCTTACTCAACACTTTCAATTTTTTTCCAATTTTTGTTATATATGCATATGCAAACAGAAATTAAACATGCTAAAACAAGTAAACGTACAAACTAGTTACGAGAAAATAAAAACAATCTACATGCAACTATATGAGCCGAAATGCAACTACATGCAAGACATATGATCTACTCCACACTTCATCAATTATGCAACATCAATCTTGCCCTTAAA
Source organism: Scutellaria barbata (assembly GCA_028654395.1). Lineage (NCBI taxonomy): Eukaryota > Viridiplantae > Streptophyta > Magnoliopsida > Lamiales > Lamiaceae > Scutellaria > Scutellaria barbata. Next base: position 8,086,927 of record CM053650.1, read on the forward strand.
CTACTCATCATCAAAACACAACAAAAGATGTAGACAAGACAAGATCTAAGCATGGAAGAAAACTAGAGCAATAAAAGAAGTGTGTAATAGAAGTCAGGAAAAATTCATTTTTAGTCCTGTCCCCAGAGGCACTGTCCGTTTTTAGTCCTATTAAAATTCGATTTCAATTTTAGTCCTGTAATTGAAAAAATTGTCCAATTTAAATTATAGGACTAAAATTAAAAATCAAATTTTAACAAGACTAAAAACGGACGATGTCTCTAGGACAGGACTAAAAATGAATTTCTCCCAATAGAAGTCACCAGGTCATCAATAAAAGAGGTGAGGATTCTAGACACCAAGGAGGTTTTGAAATTAGTGTAAGATAAGACACATCAGAAACTACAATGTTCATTACTGCATTGAGCTCTATCCTTTTTATTGCTTTGAACTTTGAGAATTTGGTGAGAGAAGGTGTATGGATTCCATCCAATATGGATACTTCTTTAACATGTTTTCTTTTGTCCTCCAAAATTGAATTCTTCTCCTACAAGAAAGATAAAGATGATCATATATTAAACTGAACAGAAATTGGTTGTTTTACCATGTTCTCGCAGGCTGACAGTTTGACACTGGATGTCAGTTCCACACTAGATGATCCAATGTCTGAATGCAAGTTTTTCTTCCTCCTCGTTGTTTTTCACTGTATACTCGAACGTTTTATGCTCTCCAAGCTGTATATCACTCCTTGAAGTTATTGCATTATCATTCCATGAATTTATTAATGGATGAGAAGGATGATTTTCCATTGCTTTGAGCCTTTAGATAACTAATGACCATCTTCAGCTCACTCACTTGTGTCTCAAGTTTTCTTATACTTGATTGAGTATAATTTTGAAACTGGTTAGAGTTGGAAGTCAGCATTTTCAGCATATTCTCCAAAGATCCTAACGATTTCTGTTGATAGTTCTGCTCTGATCTTGATTGATGTGGTGGACTATCATTCTCCTCATATTGTGCTTCATGTTGTTTTTCCCATGGACAATTGCTCCATTTCGAACAAGATTTCACTTGTGGAACATCTGCAGCAAGTTGACGAACAAAAGAGGTTAATGCAACTAATTTAGAGGTCGTAACTACTTGGTTGTTTTATTGAACAGAGTTGATTAAATAACTTATTTTAGTAGACCAAGCAATTTGGGTTAGTAGAGCCTGTTGCTAATCTAGGGACGGGGGTTTGAGAGAAAGATTAAGTGAAATATTATTAATCAATCCACTCGATTAAGAATGGAAGAGGATGCTGAACTGAGAACTGATGTTTAGTCTATTGAATTATTGTTGTTTATTTATTTGCTTTCGTTTTTAATTACTACTTAGTAGCTAAATTATTTTTTGTAGTTCTGATTAGATAATTCCCAACCATCCTCTTGTTAATTGTTGATTAATTAGCACTAGTGAAAATTAATTAATTAGTCAGTTCCTTGTGGGATGGACCCTTCCTAATTGCCACTTCTACAAATTAATAGTGGATGATAAGGTTATATTATTTTGCATGCCTCAACAGCATGTTGAGAGACCAAACCTGATATTTTACTTTAAAAAAGAAAAGAAAAGAAGATTCATTACTGAGAAGAAGGTTACAACAAATGCTTGGGCGAAATTAAAGATACAATATCTTTCAAATATCTTTCAAAGTTATGAAGAAAAACTTCAAGACACTTGACATGTTCATCTTTCGATATCTTGCTGCAGTACTTTTGGCCAAATACTTATAATTAGTTGCGTGTTATGACTATATATTAATTATTCCTTTATTATAATAGAAATTAAAGTAAAAGAACAATTAATTAAGTTGCTGAAATAGTTCTCTAGATCTAAAAAAAAAAACAAAGAAATCAACTTGAATTTTTCCAATAAATTGAGAGTTTAAGTTTAATTTAATATTGTATACATGGTCATCGAAGAGCAGGTAAACCATTTCGTTATATATCGAGACCTAGCTACTAATAAGAAAAAGAAATTAGATGACCAATTCATACCTCATCTATAAAAAATGAATAAAAAAACAGCGGACTAGTTCAAGTGGGATTAAGTATAAATAGACATCTTAATTGCATGCTTTTGCAACTCATCTCTCACCTACAACTACTATACAACAATATAAGTATATATACTTCATTCTCTTCTCTAGCTAGAGTTCTGTTTTCAAGTTGATAAACAATGTCGATTCGGTTGGTTATAAGTATTGGTATTCTGGCTTTGGCTTCTTCATTAGCTTATGCTTCGGATCCTAGCCCTCTTCAGGATTTCTGTGTCGCTGTTAATGATTCCAAGGCTTCTGGTAACTGCTACCTGCTGCATCTTATATATACAAGATAGAATTATATAATTCTCTAGCTTATTATTAATTCATGAATGAATGAATGTTAATTATTTTGAATTGCAGTATTTGTGAATGGGAAGATATGCAAGGACCCAAAGATGGTGACAGCTGATGATTTCTTCCTTTCCGGGCTGAACAAGGCTGGCAATACATCAAACGCAGTTGGATCGAAGGTGACTCCTGTGAATGTTAACCAAATACCGGGTCTCAACACTCTAGGCATCTCATTGGTCCGTATAGACTATGCGCCATACGGCCTGAATCCCCCACACACCCACCCTCGTGCAACTGAGATTCTTGTAGTGGTTGAAGGCACTCTCTACGTTGGATTCGTCACTTCCAATCCTGCAAACCCCGACCAGAAAAACAAGCTCTTCACCAAAACATTGTATGCAGGAGATGTGTTTGTGTTCCCAGAAGGCCTCATTCATTTCCAGTTTAATACCGGAAAGACCAACGCTGTTGCCTTCGCAGGTCTAAGCAGCCAAAATCCAGGAGTTATTACCATTGCAAATGCAGTCTTTGGCTCTCAACCTCCCATCTCAGTTGATGTTCTCACTAAAGCATTCCAAGTTGATGCCAATGTCGTTAAATATCTTCAGGGACAGTTCTGGACCGACAATAACTAAATATATTACAAAAGATATAAAGATACATCCATTTTGATCCACGTTCATCTGTTTTCATCATTTCCTTAGTTAAATAAAGCTATGTAAAAGCACTGCCATTTAATAATAATTAGCATTCATTTGGGTTCAGTTTGTAATAAAGTTCATTAAATAATAAGCAATATTCATTTGGCTTCAGTGTGTAATATTGTAAGGATACATATTTTCGATTAAGTTTTATGATGATAAGCGTCTATTCCACGCATTTATTGTCTGATATAATCAATAAAACACATGAATTAAAACCTTTGAATTATTTCACAAGTCAATTAAAGAATTCAAATTTCTTCACCAGCGGCAATGATGGTTAAGAATTAAACCTTGGTTCATATTGTTCAACTAGTGTTCGATGGAAAAAATTCAACTTTGACCTTGTAAGAATGAGCCTTGTCGACTTTTAACTCGTAGGTACGAATAAGGTCAAGAGTCGATTTATTTTTTGCCCTCTCCATTAATTATCCTAATGGAAATCGCCAGAGTAGCCCACATTGGCCCATAAATGACACTGTGAAGTCTGCACCCCTTTAACTGCCACACTTGAAATCACAAATTTTGGTAGGACATCAGAAATCAAACTTTTTATAGACAATTCATCAACTCACTCTACCATCTATATATCAATCAACACGCTCCAATTCCTTTTACAATATCCTTCATCTAGATCAAACCTCATTACGACTTTACACCTAATGAATTACCCTTTTTTTCTCTTTTTTTATTTTTTGCTTATTTTGTATATATATAGACTATGTTGGTTTCTTGTCTTACATTTTTTTTTGGATGAGGTTGGTAGCTGCACTCCACTCTTAACTTAGTCCATGAATTTCTATGAATTTTATTCGCATTTAGATTTGTACATCTTTGAACTCCTAAGAGCAGACAACTAATTACACATTCTATCATCTTTTCACTTCTTAATCTTTTTTTTACACATTTTTATCCAACCACATCAATTTTTTTTTTCAACCAAGGGGTTCATTGAAAAGGATCCAACATTCATAAGTTCCAATCTAAACTACTTCCATCAACGAATTAAATGCACATCTCAATACAAATCAACTAAAAGTTATAGATCAATTCTCAAACCAATACTATCTTTCCTAACAATAATTTTCCAAGATGACATTCAACAATTTTAACCAACAAGAAAGCATTGTTCAACAAAATATTTTGTTAGAACTTAATTGTATAGATTTTGATGAGACAAAACATATAATAGATAGGATGTAGCAACCTTGTATATAGGTCTTAATTTGTAAAAATTTAGATAGGACAAGATTGTCGTAAAGAGGATGAAGAGGCTACTGCAAACTGGAAAAGTAAAATTCGCAAGTCACTGCAGCACACTACAAAGGTCGCTGTAGAGCAATGGTGAGAAAAATCGACTAAATATGGAAGACTACAACAAGTTAGCCATAGCATACTGTGCAACAGAAAGCTAGCCACCAGATGACAAAGCGGCAACTTGACCCCAACTAACAGTTACCTCAAAAAAAAGTGCACTTTGAGTTGCCGATAGAAACACTCAAATATAAATCAATCAGAGATCGCCAACTAGAGGAATCAAAAAGATGAAGAACGAGTGTTGTAAAGGAACAGAGGCGTAGTGGCAACGATGTACTAGAATTGTCCGAAGATCATATACGAACCAATCACTGGAAGACACCTCACTGCCAAGGAAGCTGTCTCTTTCAACTAGTAAATTTTCCATGTCTATAATAGAAGTTGAGTGCATCTGAAATGATACTGGAACATACTGATCACGAACTAATATTCTAAGTCTCCATATATTCGACACTCTCAAGCTACATGTTTCAGTCAATCAATCTATTGAGCAGCAAGCCAACTACCTACTGAATTTCAAGTTTAATCCCCCCCACCAGTTGAAGAAATCTTTCTATAATTTAATAGACTATTTAGGAGTCATTTAGTGGAGGCTGTTTCGGCTAAGTGTAGTTCGCTCATTTTAGAAAGAGCAAGAACCCTGTGTCGGTTATTATTTTGGTTACTGTACAGCTACCTGTGTGAGTTAGAACTGACAATTCTTGTTAGGATTCAGTTTGTATTAGCAGAGTCTTTGTAAATCAAACCTTCTTAATAAAGTTTCTACTTGCGAAGGAGTAAAGAGAACGTAGAGGGATTACTCCATCCTTGAACCTCTATATATCCTGCTCTCTGTTTATAAGCTTTCTACATATCTTTCTGTCATTCTAACATACCGCATTCAAACCAGCTTTTCAAAAAACATATTTGTTTAAGTATTTCCACTGTGCATTAACTCGCTTTTCAAAGTCCCAAGGTCATTGTTAAAAAACAATAACCTCATGTCATTGCAGTAAACTTATTAGCTATCTGCTACCCGAGGGACTTATACTCTTTGAAGTAAAAAATTTGTAAAATTTGATAAGGTTATGTTAGTCCCAAGTGGTATAAGGTTAAGTGGGGGGTGAATTAACCTTATCAAATTTTTAATTTTTTCTCCAAAAGATGTTAAGTCCTTGATGAACAGGTAGCTAGTAAGCTTGCTGCTCGATAGGTTGCTGCTCGGGCAGAGACCTCAGGACTTAGTCAGAGATAATAATGCACATCGGAAATAATGTGATTTTCGAAGATAGACTTTAATGCAGTATGCTCAAGGAGATCAGATAGATATATAAAACAATAAGAACACAAGCAAGCTTATAGAGGTTCGAGGGTGGAGTAATCCTTCTACGTCCTCTCTACTCTTTCTCAAGGAGGAACTTTGTTAAAGCAAGTTTGATTTACAATAGACTCAGCTAATACAAACTCTACTTTACACAAAACTATCAGCTCTATCCACACAGGTAGCTGCACAGTGACCAACTAAGCGACCCACACAGGATCTCCACACAGGTTCCTTGATCCACACAGGATCCTTTTTCTTTTTCAGAGAGAATAACAACTTAGCAGAGTAAACTCCTGCCTAAGTGACTCCTAAACAGACTGCTTGTATAAGATATGGAAATCTTTAAACGGTCGAGTGCAGCAAGCTCTTTAAACTTTTGAAAAACATAATGGTAGCTGGCTTGCTGCTGTTTTGACTGAATAACTTAGATGTGAAGGTTTCTAGCTTGTAGATGAGTTGCTTCGCGTAGGATATTTCAATTCTCAGCATCCAGTCTTCTATTTATAGGCATCAGTGGGAATTCTGCCCGTTGGGAGGGTAGTCCTTTACTTGGTGAGGTGTCTTGCTCTGATTGGTTCTGCTGATCTTCTGACACCTGCTCTAAAATGCCTTCATTCTGTTCTGCCATTGTTTTGTCCTTCTACTGCGCGGCTTAAGCTTGCAGTCTGCTGTACTCTGTCCTTGCTCCTTTTTCACACATGGCAATCATTGATTCGCTGAAACTGGAATGACTCTACTGGCTAGTCAGGTTGCACTGATTTTAATGTATCTGGTAGTTTCCTCTTGAGCAAGTAAGTCAGTTTCCTTGGCCATCTACAGATTCCTTGCAGCATCCTTTGAAGCTTGGTTACTGGTTCCTTGTGGCAGCATGCAGGTAGCAGGGACTTGGCGTAGGTTCCTTCGCAGAGTCTTCTTCTCTTTCCAACATCCTTGCCTTAGCTATTATACATATGGAAAACCTATCTGTATAGCTAATGTTCTAGTTTATTACACGTTTTGTCTCATCAAAATCTATTACAATTTATCCTATCAATTTTCCCATTTTTGATGATGACAAAACTCCTTAACAGGATCAAAGAATCATATTTCATTAACTTGGAACAAAAATGCAGAAGAATATAAACATTCATAAACATGCATTAAGTTCACAAGGTGTGAGCTTTCATTAATCAGAATCATCGTAGATTTCATTGATCAGTTTCAGGTACAGAGAGCATAAGAGAAAATAAGATGAATAGAAAGATAAACAGACAGAATCTAAAACAGACTGATAGACAGATACAGAGAGCATGACACTAAAACTTTAACCAGCTGACTTTCTTCTTTCTTTCGAACTTTGTACCTTTCCACCAGTTGGCTATGGAGTCTTGGTAGCTGGGTTCCATCCTCTTCACAACTTTCTCAGATTCCTCAAACCTGAGCCAGAAGTCTTCACAGTATGGTATGAACTCCTTTCTCAGTCTCTGCTTTAGCTTGACTTGGATTGGAAGTCTACCTTTCTTGGTTAGCTCCAGAAACCTCTGCAAAGCCTCCTTGTTAGTTTGGAATCCTCTGAAGAGAGCAGATTCCTTGCAGAGTGTAGTGAAGTACTTCATCAGCTCCATTCTCTTGAACCCTTCAATTTGGAAGAAGGATGGATTGATATCAGTGGGGAGAGTGACTTCCGGAATCTTTGGGGTGATGAACTTGTCGCTCCTGGGATCCGGGCTGGCTTCCAGAAAGGTCTTGAGAGATGCACTGGCTGCGCTGTCAGGATTCTGCATGTTCTTCTCCAGCTCAGTCATATCAGGCAGCTTATGAGGTGGGAAGATTTTATCAAGAGCAATCCTTGGATCTTTTGAGAACACGGCATCCAGGTTGCTTTTCAGCTCTGCCTCAGTCCTCCTCCTCTTCTCTTCTCTCATATCAGCACCTTTTTTGAAGCCTGGATGGATTGACCTTGAGACAGCTTCTGATTTCCTCTTTGTGCTACTGTCTAAAGGGCCCCTTGGTCCAGCTCCCCTATGTCCACCATCTCCAGCATCATCCCTCATTCTGCTCACCACCATCTGCTTGCAGGTAGTAGGATCCTGTCCACTTTTCTGCCGGCCTTCTAACCTTTTTTCCCCATTTTTGTCATCATCAGCACGTCCAACCGCAAAGCTGACCATAGAGTGAATCTCGGACAAGGTGCCTGAGTGTTCTCTCAAGGTTTGCGAATGGTTGAACTGCTCCTCATCCATTCGTCCTACTGCAGTGACAAGAGCTTTCTGGTTGGTTTCAAGAGAGATCATCCTCTCCTCTTATCTGTTCAGCTTTTCCATCACACTCTTGACCACTTCCACAGCAGCATCCTCCTTAGGAGGTCGGTAAGCAATGATCATCTGAGAGAGTCTTGATAGAGTTACGTTGAGGGAGTCCATGAAGGAATACGTCTTGACTGAGTGTGAGCGGGTTTCCTTGTGGAGTTTCTTGCTCGCTTTCACCTGAGACTTCCCCATCTGTTCAATGGCTGTCAGAACCTCATTATTCGACCTGGCAGATTCCTAGCCTTCTCCTGCTGGTACCTGTTGAGATGAAGCAGAGGTTAGAGCCTTGGATTTTTCGGCTTCAGTATCACCCTGTTCACTGGGTGACCCATCATCGCTGTTGGAAGGGCTACTGGATCCTCCATCTCCTGATCCAGAGTCCTTAGCTGGTGTCTCCTCTCTAGCATCTTCTTCTTCATCATTGTTCTCCTTATCCTCCTCAGCTTCCTTACCCTTGCCAGTCTCCTTATCAGCCTCCTTATCCGTCTCTTTCTCCTTTTCAGCCTCTTGCACTTCAGCCTCCTTTTCACCTTCTTTTTCTCCTTCCAAGACTTCTCCTGCCTCCTGTGTTTCTTCCACCTGTTCTACCGCAGCTACTTCCCCCTCAGTGACTATCTCTCCACGGTCCACTGGCTTAGCAGGTGTTGTCTCCTCCACCTCCATTGGAACAGCTGCTGCAGATTGTTCCTTTTCCATCGAGACAGGTTCCTCCAACACTTCAATAGAAACAGGTGCCTCCTTCTCCTGCACTTGTTCCCCCTCAGCCTCTACCTCCATTGGTGTTGTAGTCTCATCGGCGGCTGCTGCTGCGGTTGATTCAGTAAGCTCTAGGACAGCGTCCAGGGATGCCACAACAGCGAGGGTTTCCAACTCTTTTGTCTTGGGAAAGTCAGTTGGCGTCAAGCTCCACTCCTTCATCGGCGTCTGCATAGGGACCTCAGGTAGAATAATCAGGTCAGTAAGATAAGAGAATTCCTCACCATTTTTCTCTGTTGGTGATGGTGACCTCCTGCTGATAGGTTCGATCATAAGAGCTGAGCAGGAGGATCCTTCACCTATTTGGGGCTCTCTTACTGGCCTTCTCATCCTTGTCTCTGTCAGGCTTATGTCAGCAGCCTGCTTCAGCATCCTCTCCAAGGCTTCATCATCTCCAAACCTTTCTATCTGGGTTGCAGCAAAGCCCATGTCATCGCCTGCCCTGACCTGATCAGCGGCAGCATCCAGAATTACCTCCTCCCTGTAGAAGTCTGGTTGCTCAATGGCTGCTTTCCCTTTCAGGCTCCTGGTGCCAGGTAGCTGTTTAGCAGCTTCCTTCTGATTCCTGGCCTCAATCTCAGCGGCGATTTCAGCATTTTCAAGGTACTCAGGCCACTTCTTCTTCCTGAGATCTTTGAGAAATTTCTTTTGAAGGACCTCCTCCAAATCATCCATGGCAGCCCAGTTCAAAGCCCACTCATCCTCCTTCTCCCAGTCAGCCCACTGGATAAGTTCCTCTCTGGGTAGGTACTTGTACTGCCACCAGATGGTGAACCTCTCCATCATCTTACCGAATTCTTACTCCAACTTCGGTATGCTGATAACATACTCCATCACATCCTCCTCATCTTCTTCTTCTTCATCACCTTCTTCATCATGAACAGCAGCATCCCCTGCCTGTTCATCCCTCAGTGGAGAATCAATCTCCACTTCCACTGCAGGCTTTTAACAGCCTGAGTGGTGGTGTCTTCTAGTTCATCATCAGAAATGACCAGTTTCCTCTGCACATCCTGCTTGTGCTTAATCTTCTTTGGCACTTCAGGAGCTGGTGAGGGTTCTTCCATCCTCGAGCTGCTTTTCGGCGAAGATGAGTCACTGTTGGTCCGACGGAATACCTTTCTTTTCCTGGGAGCGCCCTTGGAACCCTCAGAGACCTCCCTGGTTACTAGGGATGACCGAGCAGCAGTCTTCTTGGCAAAGACTCTACCCGCACCGATGAACTTTCCTTTTTGAATAGGCTTCCCCTGGGACAGATCTATCTTCAAGTGACCCAGGAGGGTGTTCACGATAAGTCCATAGGTATGCTTACCCACCTTCTTCTCCACCTCCTCAACCAGCCTAGAGAGCAGGTAGCTGGCCCAGTCCACCTTCTCCTTCTTCACGATGGCCATCATTATCCTGTACTTGAAGTTGGTACACTTATCAAAGGAACCAGAGCGGTTCTCTATGATATGGCAGTAGATGTCATGCAGTATCTCAAACTCAAGAAGGAAGAACTTCTTACTACAACTCCGAGACATCCCCACCGTGTCCTCCCTGCCGGTGAAGATCTTCCAGTATTCCTCCAGTTCGTCTTCTCCATATGTGGAGAGATCACTGGCGTCCATGCCATCAGTGGGAAGAGAGAACACCTCTTCCAGCAGCCCGATGTCCACAGTCACTGTTACTCCACAACTTTTGATCGGATCTCTGACCGATCTTTAGAGACCTTCGCCCGCTTCTAGAATTTTTCCACCTGCTCCTCTGCATAGGGTGCCTTGTGGTAGGAACAGAGTCTTAGGAGGCCTGAGATGCGAAGACATCTCAGAATGTCTATCATCAACTCTTTGGTGTTTCCTTCTTCTTCCACCATGTTAAGAAGAATCTTACGATCCACCAGCCCGCCGTCAACGACCAGAGTCTGTTTTGGTGCCATTTCTGAGAGGGAGAGAGTAGTCTGGTAACGGAAAACTTAGGAGAGAAATCGAAGAGTTAGGGTTTGCAGAATGTGGAAAAGTTTAAGTGTGAGAGAAGAGTGAAGAGAAACTCTCTTATATTTGAATTTTGATGAGTTTTGATCGAGCGGTCCAGATTTGTCTTGAATTTGAAAAGACTCTTGATCTATTGGCTGAAATTTTTGGCGTGGTGTACGTGTGCTGAAGTACTTGATGTGATATTTTGTGGATATCGAGGAGTTTTCTGTAAAAATGGTTGCATGATGCGCGGTAACCGTTCCTTTTTTCACGCGCTTCAGTTTTTGGTTCCTGCAGGTAGCTTGGTGACCAGTATCGTAATATCCAGTAACTGTCCAGGAACCTTGAGTAGTGACCTTAAGTCGCTGTTTTAGCCTTGTCCTGCTTGGAGTTCCCCCTAGGATGTATAGTCATTTAAACAGAAAAGATAGAGTTATATGGATGATTAGCTCAGGTTTATTATTCCTAGCTCGTTTCTTAAAAAAGAGAATCTTGATTCACAAAGTGGCTTCGTGAAAATGTCAGCTAGTTGTAGGTCAGTATGCACTTTTTCCAGAGATATATCTTTCTTCTCAACATGATCGTTTATGAAGTGGTGCCTGATATCTATGTGTTTGGTTCTTGAATGAAGAACTGGATTGTGTGTGATAGCTATTGCGCGGATGGGTGTTCCTTTCTCTTCAATTCTATAGTCCTTTAGTTGCTGTTGAATCCATAGAAGTTTTGCACAGCAGCTTCCTGCAGCAACATATTCGGCCTCAGCTGTTGAGGTTGCTATTGAGGTTTTCTTTCTGCAGAACCAGGATACTAGCTTGTTTCCTAGTAGCTAGCAGGTACCACTGGTGCTCTTCCTGTCAATTTTGCAACCTGCAAAATCAGAGTCAGTATAGTTAATAAGTTTAAGTTCACCTTCTTTTGGGTACCATAAGCCAACTTCCTGGGTTCCTTTGAGGTATCTGATGATTCGTTTGACTGCAGTCATGTGTGATTCTTTTGGTGCTGCTTGGTATCTGGCACACATTCCTACTGAGAACATGATATCTGGTCTGCTAGCTGTTAGGTAGAGCAGTAACCCAATGAGTCTTCTGTATTTTGTGATGTCTACTGTTTTACCATCACTATCTTTGTCTAGGCTGCCTGAGGTTGTCATTGGTATGCTTACTATACTTGCATTCTCTAGTCCAAATCTTTTTATCAGTTTTTTGGTGTACTTTACTTGATTGATGAAGGTTCTATTGCTCAATTGTTTGACTTGAAGACCGAGAAAGAAACTTAGTTCTCCCATCATGCTCATTTGAAACTTGGATTGCATGAGACTTGAGAACTTCTGGCATAGTTCCTTGTTTGTTGATCCGAAGATAATATCATCAACATAGATTTGAACGAGTAGTATGCTTTCTCCATCTTGGATTCTGAAGAGTGTCTTGTCTACCTTGCCTTTCTTGAATCCATTGTTAAGTAGATACTTCGAGAGGGTGTCATACCAGGCTCTAGGTGCCTGCTTGAGTCCATAGAGAGCTTTCTTTAATTTGAACACCATATTTTTTGGATTGTCTTCAAAACCTGGGGGTTGCTCTACATATACCTCTTCAGCGAGTAGCCCATTGAGAAATGCACTCTTTACATCCATTTGATAAACGATGAGATTGTTGTGAGCAGCGTAGGCTAGAAAGATTTTGATTGCTTCTAGTCTTGCTACTGGTGCAAATGTTTTCTCAAAATCTATTCCCTCTTCCTGACAGTAATCTTTTGCTACTAGTCTTGCCTTGTTTCTGACTATTTGTCCTTCTTCATCAAGCTTGTTCTTAAATACCCATTTTGTGCCTATTACTCCCTGGTGAGTAGGTCTTGGAACTAGATGCCACACCTGGTTCCTTTCAAATCCATTGAGCTCTTCCTGCATTGCTTGAATCCAGTTGGTGTCTGTTAGAGCATCTTCTATGCAGTTCGGTTCTGTTTGAGAAATAAAGCACGCAAACATTACTTCATGGGGGTTGCTTCTTCTTGTTCTTACTCCAGATGTAGAATCTCCTATGATCTGATTTCTTGGGTGATTCCTTAGCCACTTTCTTCTAGCTTCTTCAGCTTGTTGTTCATTTTGCTCTTCAACAGGTTGCTCTTGATCAATCTGTGCAGCTTGCTGATTTGGGTCAAGCTGTATTTCTAAGCGGACTTCCAGTTGAATTCCTTCAGGATGATGTATCTCTTTTTAAATCACTGGTGCTTGCTGGTTTGGGGTAGGTTCCTTTTCTCCAGGTTGTTGTGTAGGTACAGGTTGCTGATTCTGAGTTGATTTAATATTTTGGAGACTTGGTAACTCCGCATCAATATATTCAACACGAGTGTTGGTGATGTGAGTTTTCCCAAGGTCTTCATTGAGTTCATCTATATCAGCCTTAGTGCAATGTGGTTCATCAAAGTCCACATGTACTGTTTCTTCTACAACAAGTGTTCTCTTGTTGAAGATTCTGAAGGTTTTGCTTACCGAAAAGTATCCTAAGAATACTCCTTCATCTGACTTCGAGTCAAATGCCTTCAGATAATCCTTTCCATTGTTGAGTACATAGCACCTGCAACCAAAAATATGGAAATGTTCAATATTTGGAGTGTAACCAAACCATAGTTCATAAGGAGTTTTATCAAGATCCTTTCGGTCTGCAGCTTCTTCAATAACTCCGGTAACCTCCGCTGAGTATCAGACTTCTTTGTTAAGAATAGGGTCCATGTGAATCTTGAGTAGTCGTCCACCACTACAAGTGTATATTTTCTTCCACTCATGCTTACTGGATCTACTGGTCCGAATAAATCCATGTGGAGTAGATCTAGCACCCTTTCAGTTGATCTTCGAACTTTGTTTTTGAAGGAGCTTTTAGTTTGTTTTCCCTTTTGACATGATTCACACAGAATCTCTTTCTTGTATACCAGGTCAGGTAATCCTCTGACCAGTTCTTTTCTGGCTAACTTGTTGATTGATTTGAAGTTTAGATGACTCATCCTTTTATGCCATAGCCAGCTAGCTTCTGATGATCCTTTTGCAATGAAGCAGGTAGCTGTGGTTACTGAGCTCCAGTCAGCTACATAGATATTTCCTTTTCTGGTTCCTGATAGTTTTACTACTTTTGATTGACTATCTCTTATCAGGTATTTGTCGTGATTGAATTCCACTGAGTAACTTTTGTCACAGAATTGGCTTATGCTGAGCAAGTTGTACTTCAGGCCTTTCACATATGACACTTCCTTTATGTGAGTGTTTCCTTTGATGAGAGTTCCAATTCCTCTAGTGCTACCCTTAGAATCATCTCCAAAGATTACTTTGGGTTCTTTGCATGGTTGTAGATCACTGAGCATTCCTTTGTTTCCAGTCATATGTGTTGAACACCCGCTATCAATGTACCATACTTCCTTGCCGTTTTCCGCTGTAGGTACCTGCAAAATAAAGATCACTGGTTTTTAGGTACCCATACATATGTGGGTCCTTCTTTGTTAGTACCTTTTGGAATCCAGACTTGTCTCACAATAATTGCTTTGTTGTAGACTTGGTGGCTTCATCTATAAGCGGTATCCTTAGGATATTGTTTTGTGTGTGTAAACTGTGTGTACCCATCACTTTTGAAGTGAGGTCCTCCACCATACTTCCCTTGAGCATGAGCTCTTTTAGGTTTAGACATTACGGTCTTAGTATGTGTGGAGTGGAGGTTTCTGTACAGCATCCTTGTAGGTTGCTGTTTTCCTTTGTATCTACCAGCAGATTGATTCCGCTGTAGCCAGCTTTTGAAAACAGGCTTACTCCCTGTGGATGTGTACATGGGTGTCTTGTCGTTGTCTATTATTTTCTCCAAACTTTCCGTTGAGTTATCATATAACTCTTTTGCCATTGAGGTTTCTGCTTGAATGAAAACGACAGTTTTAGATGAGCTTGCTATTTCTTCAGAGGTTCCGGTGTGGTAACCTAGACCTGTCCTATCAAAGGGACTTCTAGCCGACATAAGGCATTCTTTGGCTTCTTTAACGGATTTGCTAAAGGTTCCCACAATTGTTTGAAGGTCATTTTTCTCACTCTCAAGTTTGGCGATTCTCAGATTAAGCTTAGATGCCTGTTCCTGGAGGTCACTGCACCTTGAGCTACCGAGCTCATGTGCAGATAGCTTTTCAGCTAACTATTTGTTTTCCTTCCTGAGCATCTCATTTTCAAGTTTCAGCTCCTCATGAATTGAGTTTATCTGTTCGAAATCGCTCATGATTTGTTTTAGGGAGAGGCTTTTGTTTAGCTTTTCTTCTTCCTGTAAGGATTGGATTGGGTACATTACCTCATCATCCTCGTTGTCCTCTACTTCTTGTGCCATCAGGCAGATGAGTGCTTCGTCTTCTGATGAAGAGGAGTCACTATCGTCGTCAGAGGAGTCTGCATCCTGCTGGGTTTCCTTAGAAGGTTCCTTTCCTTTCTCCATCTCACTGAGGAAGGCTTTGATTCTTCTTCTTTTTTCTCTTCGTTTCTCCCTTTTTTGGGAAGACTCTCCATTGGGATATCGATTGACCATAGGGTGAGGACACTCTCTGGCATAGTGTCCTGGCTTTCGACAATTATAGCATAGATCGGAAGTATCCTGGTTTGGTTGCTGGTGGCTGGGCTGTTGGGGAGGTGCCTGGTTTTTCTTGAAGTCACCTCTCCTGTTGTACCTGATGAACTTCTTGAAGTTCCTTAGAAGAATGGCCATTTCTTCATCAGTGTTTTCAACAAATAGCTCTCCTTGCTTACTGCAGGTAGCTCCAGTCTCCCCTGTGCTTCTGGCTATCAAGGCAGTAACCTTTGTGCTGGATTCTTCCGCCTCTTTCTTCCTTCTGTTGATATCATACTCGAAGGCTTTTATGTCAGAGAAGAGATCAGAAGTACTCATTGATTTTAAGTTCATGGAGACCCTCATGGCAGTAGTCTTGCTATCCCATTCCGCAGGTAGTGCTCTTAGCACCTTCATATTTTTCTCCTTTTGGGTATAGAACTTGTCCAGAGATTCAAGCTCATTTACAATATTCGTGAACCTCAGATCCATCTGCTCCAAGGTTTCTTCAGGAAGCATTTTGAACAGTTCGAACTTTTGAGTTGTAGTAAACACCTTGTTTTCCTTTGTAAGCTCGGTTCCTTCACAAATTTGTTGGTCCCAAAGTGGTATAAGGTTAAGGGGGGGTGAATTAACCTTATCAAATTTTTAAATTTTTCTCCAAAAGATGTTAAGTCCTTGATGAATAAGTAGCTAGTAAGCTTGCTACTCGATAGGTTGTTGCTCGGACAGAGACCTCAGGACTTAGTCAGAGATAATAATGCACAGCGGAAATAATATGATTTTCGAAGATAGACTTTAATGCAGTATGCTCAAGGAGATCAGATAGATATATAAAACAGTAAGAATACAAGCAAGCTTATAGAGGTTCGAGGGTGGAGTAATCCCTCTACGTCCTCTCTACTCCTTCTCAAGGAGGAACTTTGTTAAAGCAAGTTTGATTTACAATAGACTCAGCTAATACAAACTCTACTTTACACAAAACTGTCAGCTCTATCCACACAGGTAGCTGCACAGTGACCAACTAAGCGACCCACACAGGATCTCCACACAGGTTCCTTGACCCACACAGGATCCTTTCTCTTCTTCAGAGAGAATAACAACTTACCAGAGTAAACTCCTGCCTAAGTGACTCCTAAACAGACTGCTTGTATAAGATATGAAAATCTTTAAACGGTCGAGTGCAGCAAGCTCTTTAAACTTCTGAAAAACACAATGGTAGCTGGCTTGCTGCTGTTTTGACTGAATGACTTAGATATGAAGGTTTCTAGCTTGTAGATGAGTTGCTTCGCATAGGATATTTCAATTCTCAGCATTCAGTCTTCTATTTATAGGCATCAGTGGGAATTCTGCCCGTTGGGAGGGCAGTCCTTTACTTGGTGAGGTGTCTTGCTCTGATTGGTTCTGCTGATCTTCTGACACCTGCTCTGAAATGCCTTCATTCTGTTCTGCCATTGCTTTGTCCTTCTGCTACGCGGCTTAAGCTTGCAGTCTGCTGTATTCTGTCCTTACTCCTTTTTCATATATGGCAATCATTAATTCGCTGAAACTGGAATGACTTTACTGGCTAGTCAGGTTGCATTGATTTTAATGTATCTGGTAGTTTCCTCTTGAGCAAGTAAGTCAGCTTCCTTGGCCATCTACAGATTCCTTGCAGCATCCTTTGAAGCTTGATTACTGGTTCCTTGTGGCAGCATGCAGGTAGCAGGGACTTGGCGTAGGTTCCTTCGCAGAGTTTTCTTCTCTTTCCAGCATCTTTGCCTTAGCTATTTTACATATGGAAAACTTATCTGTATAGCTAATGTTCCAGTCTATTACACGTTTTGTCTCATCAAAATCTATTACAATTTATTCTATCAGGTTAATTCACCCTCTTTTAACCTTATACCACTTAGGACCAATACATTTCCCAACACATAAACAAATTCCCAATTATCAAAATAAACAACACTCAAATCATCAATATGAGCTCCCTTACTCAACACTTTCATTTTTGTTCTATATGCGTATGCAAACAGAAATTAAACTTGCTAAAATAAGAAAATGTGCAAACTAGCTAAGAGAAAATAAAAACAATTTACATGCAACTATATGAGCCTAAATGCAACTACATGCATGCAAGACATATGATCTACTCCACACTTCATCAATTATGCAACATCTCCCCATCTCCCCATACTTAAATCTTTCTTGCCCTTCAACAACTCATCATCAAAACACAACAAAAGATGCAGACAAGACAAGATCTAAGCATGGAAGAAAACTAGAACAATAAAAGAAGTATGTAATAGAAGTTGGGAAAAATTCATTTTTAGTCCTGCCCCAAAGGCACTATCCGTTTTTAATCCTGTTAAAATTTGATTTTCAGTTTTAGTCCTGTAATTGAAAAAAAATCTAATTTAAGTCATTTTTTCGTTAGATTTTCAATTTTTCGATCAGATTCCGGTGAATGTGCTACACCCGCCCTCAATTTGAATATTTCAGTCGACATATGCTGACATGACTCTTTTTTCACACGCGAAATTTCTTTTTGATATTATTTTTATTTCATTATTTACACTTAATTGCCACATCATATTTTCACTAAAAATTAAAAATAAAATATAAATCTCAATCAAACAAAAATTAGGAGACAAAAATCGTGCACGCTAATAACCTTAATCCAAAAACACCAAACACCATATAATTTTGTTTGATTAAAATTTATATTTTGTATTTAATTTTTAGTGAAAATATGATGTGGCAATTAAGTGAAAATGAAATAATATCAAAAAGAAATTTCACGTATGAAAAGAGGACCATATCAACATAAGTTGACTGAAATGCCCAAATTGGGGGGTGAGTGAATCAGACAAAAAAAGGACTTAAATTGGACAATTTTTTAATTACAAGACTAAAATTGAAAATCAAATTTTAACAAGACTAAAAGTGGATAGTGTCTCTAGGATAGGATTAAAAATGAATTTCTCTCAATAGAAGTCACCAGGTCATCAATAAAAGAGGTGAGGATTCTAGATATCAAGGAGGTTTTGAAATTGGTGTCAGGGAAGACACATCAGAAACTGCAATGTCCATTGCTTCATTGAGCTTTATCTTTTTTATTGCTTTAAACTTTGAAAATTTGGTGAAAGAAGATGTATGGATTCCATCCAATATGAATACTTCTTTAACATGTTTTCTTTTGTCCTCCAAAATTGAGTTATTCCCCTACAAGAAAGATGAAGACAATCAATATTAACCTGAACATAAATTGGTTGTTTTACCATGTTCTCGCAGGCTGACAGTTTGACACTGGATGTCGGATCCACACTGGATAATCCAGTGTCTGACTGCAGGTTTTTCTTCATTCTCATTGTTTTTCACTGAATAATCGGACTTTTTATACTCTCCTAACTGCATATCACTCCTTGAAGTTATTGCATTATCATTCCATGAATATATTAATGGACGAGAGGATAATTTTCCACTACTTTGAGCCTTTAAATAACTAATGACCATCTTCGGTTGACTCTCTTATGTCTCAAGTTTTCTTATACTTGATTGAGTATAATTTTGAAACTGAATGGAGTTGGAAGTCAGCATTTTCAACATATCCTCCATAGATCCTATCGATTTTCGTTGATAGTTCTGCTATCTCGATTGATATGGTGGACTGTGATTCTCCTCATATTGTGCTTCATGTTGTTTTTCCCATGGAAAATTGCTCCATTTCGAACATGATTTCCTTTGTAGAACACCTGCAGCAAGTTGACGAACAAAAGAGGTTAATGCAATTAATTTAGAGGTCGTAACTACTAGGTTGTTTTATTGAACGAAGTTGATTAAATAACTTATTTTAGTAGACCAAACGATTCGGGTTAGTAGAGCCTGTTGCTAATTTAGGGACGGGGTTTGAGAGAAAAATTAAGAGAAATATTATTAATTAATCCACTCGGTTAAGAATAGAAAAGGAGCTGAACTGAGAATTGGTGTTTAGTTTATTGATTTATTATTGTTTATTTATTTTCTTTCGTGTTTAATTACTACTTAGTAGCTAAATTACTTTTTGCAGTTCTGATTAGATAATTCCCAACCATCCTCTTGTTAATTGTTGAGTAATTAGCAATAGTGAAAATTAATTAATTAGTCATTTTCTTGTGGGATTGACCCTTACTAATTGCCACGTCTAGAAATTAATAGTGGATGATAAGGTTATATTTATTTTGCATGCCTCGACGACATGTTGAGAGACCAAACCTGATATTTTACTAAAAAAAAAAAAAAAAGAAGATTCATTACTGAGAACAAGGTTACAGCAAATGCTTGGGCGAAATTAAAGATACAATATCTTTCAAATATCTTTCAAAGTTATGAAGAAAAATTTCAAGACACTTGACATGTTCATCTTTGGATATCTTGCTGCAGTACTTTTGGCCAAATACTTATAATTAGTTGCGTGTTATGACTATATATTAATTATTCCTTTATTATAATAGAAATTAAAGTAAAAGAACAATTAATTAAGTTGCTGAAATTAATAGTTCTCTAGATCTAAAAAAAAAAAAAAGAAATCAACTTGAATGTTTCCAATAAATTGAGGGTTTAAGTTTAATTTAATATTGTATACATGGTCATCGAAGAGCAGGTAAACCATTTCGTTTGTTGAAATTAGACATATATCGAGACCTAGCTGCTAATAAGAAAAAGAAATTAGATGACCAATTCATACCTTATCTTTAAAAAATGAATAAAAAAACAGCGGACTAGTTCAAGTGGGATTAAGTATAAATAGACATCTTAATTGCATGCTTTTGCAACTCATCTCTCACCTACAACTACTATACAACAATATATATATATAATTCATTCTCTTCTCTAGCTAGAGATCTGCTTTCAAGTTGATAAACAATGGCAATTCGGTTGGTTATAAGTATTGGTATTCTGGCTTTGGCTTCATCGTTAGTTTATTCTTCGGATCCTAGCCCTCTTCAGGATTTCTGTGTCGCTGTTAATGATTCCAAGGCTTCTGGTAACTGCTACCTGCTGCATCTTATATATACAAGATAGAATTATATAATTCTCTAGCTTATTATTAATTCATGAATGAATGAATGTTAATTATTTTGAATTGCAGTATTTGTGAATGGGAAGATATGCAAGGACCCAAAGATGGTGACAGCTGATGATTTCTTCCTTTCCGGGCTGAACAAGGCTGGCAATACATCAAACGCAGTTGGATCGAAGGTGACTCCTGTGAATGTTAACCAAATACCGGGTCTCAACACTCTAGGCATCTCATTGGTCCGTATAGACTATGCGGCCTGAATCCCCCACACACCCACCCTCGTGCAACTGAGATTCTTGTAGTGGTTGAAGGCACTCTCTACGTTGGATTCGTCACTTCCAATCCTGCAAACCCCGAACAGAGAAACAAGCTCTTCACCAAAACATTGCATGCAGGAGATGTGTTTGTGTTCCCAGAAGGACTCATTCACTTCCAGTTTAACACTGGAAAGACCAACGCTGTTGCCTTCGCAGGTCTAAGCAGCCAAAATCCAGGAGTTATTACCATTGCAAATGCAGTCTTTGGCTCTCAACCTCCCATCTCAGTTGATGTTCTCACTAAAGCATTCCAAGTTGATGCCAATGTCGTTAAATATCTTCAGGGACAGTTCTGGACTGATAATAACTAAAAATATTACTAAAGATATATATATATATATATATATATATATATATATATAAAATTTATTGTTGTTAAGTATACTTGTGTAGTATGAAAAACTTTGCAATTGATATTGTTGTAATGTATCCAGTGGCAACCAAAAAAAAAACAAATGATATAGTGACAATTAACGATCATGTTGTTGAAACAATTTAATGAATAAATGTAGTAAAGGGGCAAAATTTTAAATAACCAACTTTACAATAAAACATTCTTTTTTGTCAATGTTTTGTAAATTGTTCTTTTTTAGCCAAGAGAATAGTTTTTTTGACCACAATACCCTTAGGCTGCGTTTACTTGAAGTGATAACATAGGATAAGACTAAATTATCCTGCAACATCCCATGTTTACTTTGTTATACACCAAAAGTGAGGCCCGTCCCTTGGCCCGAGATAAGGAGAAAAAATTGGATAAAGAGAGGGATAGTAATCCCACTATCCACCCCAGGATAATTCTTATCCCTCAAAACATTAAAATTTATATACCAATTATGCCCTTATTTACATATGAAATAACCAAAAATTTGACAAATTGAAATGAGATGGCTATCGTGAGGAACAGACTCACCAAGAACAAACCCAATCCCAAAACATGAAGAACAAACCCTAGTTCAAATTTTCACTAGTAAGTCCAGAAGAAGTTTGTAGAAGTGCGAAACCTCATCACCAGTGGTGCAAACCCAGAAGAAATGTGAGCAAGTGAGAAACCTCATCGTCAGTGGTGTGGGCGAACAAGGAGGCTTCTATCAAGATATAGCAGCATCAAAATATTTATAAGAGAAGTAGGTAAAATTTTCGGAGTATTTGTTCTTTACCTACTCTGTTTTTTAACATTTGCAACTGAGATGAAAGATGAAGAAGGTTTCTCGCTACTGCTGTTAAACTCTTGAACCCTGATGCTGCATATCAGTTGGAATTAGCAATTTTTCTGTATACAATTTATTTCTTTATCTTAATGAAATTGCTTGATCTTCATTTCTGGTCTTCTATTTTGTTCACATTCCTCTTTAGTGACAAATGAAATCATGTCTTTGTTTCCCTTTTTTCTTTCAGGTGGAATTGAAGATTTTCATAGAAGATTCAAGTTCAACCAATTAGAGCTTGCCTTGTAAGAGACAATACTCTTACCTCACACTTTCTCACGTAGGTTGCTTTATTTCTCTTTCATTTAGCTACTCATTGTATGCTGATGGCATGTTTAATAACCTTGTTTATGGCCTCTCCAATGTAATGGCATTCACCACGGATTCTCATAGATGCGAATATATCTATCATCTATATACATACAAGATAGAGGTAAAATGGGCTCTTGTTTTGCATATCAGTTGAATTGCAAAATTGAGTGTTGATTTAATTTGTGTTGGGAGTTAATGTGAAATTACGCAAGATAAACGACTAGACAATATTGGGAAAAATTATAATTAATTCCTGTATAAACTGAGGACATTTGTTTAGTTGGATTCTTCTCATCTCAGCTTTATTGTCTTTATAGTCTCAACCCAATTAATTATAATAGCTTATATAAAGTGTAGTATTTCTTATTATTTAATTCAATTACTTTGATTGTGTAGGATGGATGTTGACGAAACATATCAAAGTTTGAGGGATGATGAAACTTTTATTGTGTTACAAGAAATAATGAATGTTTATGTATCTTTCTTGACAATGGTCAATATTTTTTTCCTTCACCATAGACGTCAAATATCATCTGATATGCATGTAAACCTTCGACAACGTTATAGTTTGATTCGTAGAATCCCAAAACAACTAAATTATTTACGTTTTGTCATTGGAATATCCGATGAGGAATGTATCAATCATTTAAGGATGAGTAGAAGTGCATTCTTTCAATTGTTACATCTTTTGGAGACGGCTGGTGGTCTTAAAACTAGTAGGAACAGCACAACGGCAGAGCAATTAGCTACATTCTTGTCTGTGCTTGCCCATCACACAAAAATACGTATTTTAAAATCAAACTACAAAAGATCCAGCCGAACAGTTAGCAAACACTTCCACAAAGTTTTAAATGCCATCATTAGGCTAAACCGCATACTGCTAGTAAAGCCGACTGCGATTGAAGAAGATTGCAACAATGAATGCTGGAAATGGTTCAAGGTAATATCTTGAATTTAGTTGAAGACTATTTACTGTTAACATTTCTTTAACATTTAATACTTATGTTTTTTTTTTCATATTCAGGGTTGTTTGGGTGCATTAGATGGAACTTATGTCAATGTAACAGTACAAAAATCAGATAGTGGCCGTTATCGAAATAGAAAAGGACAAATCTCGGTTAATGTGTTAGCTATTTGTGATTTTAATATGAACTTCTCATATATATTGTCTGGTTGGGAAGGAAGTGCAGCAGATTTAAGGGTTTTACGAGATGCTGTATCAAGAAATAATGGATTACGTATCCTTAGAGGTAGTAATTGTTATTATATCATTTTCCTGCATATAACCTACTTCTATTCAAGCATTATATATGTTCAATGGACTATATGTTATTGGTTTGTCCTAGCATTCACCAATTTTAGCTGATCTATTTGTTTCTTATTTGTGCATCTTCAATTGAAGATGATTTTGTCGTTAACAATCGTGTGACAAAATGACAGTATTTTTGTGCCAATATCAGTGAAACTCTATTAGTAGGTTAATCACTGCAACCTACTTTTGACAATTACTAAGATTCTGAGTATCACTCGATACAATGACAGAGGTGGTTAAGAATTTTTGTTTTATGCATAATACATAGATGAAAACTATATTAATTACTCAATTAACATATGAATACAAACTATCTTATTGTGCAAGTAAAATTATATATGTTATGGCTAGTGATGAGCATGACTGTAATTTCTTTCTTATAAGCTCTAATGTCTAGTTATGCATGCTAAAGTTTCTAATAACTATATTTTATTTGTGGGCAGGTAAATATTATTTATGTGATAATGGGTATACAAACGGCGATGGTTTCTTAACCCCTTATTGAGGTGTACGCTATCATTTGAATGATTGGGGTGTGGGGAGTTCTGCACCACGTAATAAAGAAGAGTTTTTCAATATGAAGCATACAAAGGCACGCAATGTGATTGAGAGGGCATTTGGTTTGCTTAAAAAATGTTTCGCTATTCTTCGAAGTGCTAGCTTTTACCCAATAAAAGTGCAAAATCGTATGATTATGGCTTGTTGTCTAGTCCATAATTTTATTCGGAAAACTATGCCCGTGGACCCAATGGAAGCTGAGCTAGCTCAATTTGTGATGAACGAAGATTCTGATGATTGTATAGATGTGATCAAGAGCACCCCACAGTGGAATAATTGCAGAGATGACTTGGCAAGATCAATGTATAATGAGTGGAGATGATAGTTTTAGTTAATCCTCCGCAAAGCTTCTAGATTAACACTTTTGTGATTGTCGTTGTTCTCTCTTGTTTTGATATATGTATATGACTATATATATATATATTGAATTCAAGTAGAGATAAAGAATAATCTTGTTGTGGATGGCTGAATTTTATCATGGTATTCTATTTGTTTTTAATATCATCTACTAGTTGTGGTGAATATATGTATATCTTACTTATTTTATAAATATTTATCAATTTGATATTGGGTTTATGTATATGTAGGATTGATGGATGTCACGAGCAATAGCCATGTTGGGAGTAAGCGTAAAAGTTCCACCGCTGCCCGACGTCGTGTTTGGTCTGAAACAGAGGAAAAATGTCTACTCCAGGCATTGAAAGAGATTGTTCTTGAAGGGTGGAAATGTGAGAATGGTTTTCGAGCTGGTTACCTGCAAGCTCTTGAGAGGGTGATGCGGAGACTACTTCCTGATAGTAACCTTCGTGCAGAACCACATATAAGTTCTAAAATTCATGTATGGAAGAAAAATCATGGGAGTCTTCAATGCATGTTAAGCCGCTCTGGATTTAATTGGAATGAATCTAATAATATGGTTATAGTAGAAAGTGACGGCGTATGGGATGACTACATAAAGGTGATTTGATTGAGTTATTATTTGGTATTAGATGGACTATATATTCAGCTTTTAACGAATATTCTCTCTTGTGAATTTATAGACTGATTCTACTGCCAAGGGCATGCGATTGAAACCATGGCCAATGCATTCGGATTGGTGTGAGATCTTTGGGAAAGATAGGGCCACAGGTGAACATGCAGAGGACCTGAACACCGCTGATCAAGACCAGCTGGTTGATGAAGATAATGCAGATGCTAGTGAGTTTTTTATCAACTTATCTGAGGATAATGAGATAAATTCCCCTTCACTGCATGCGGGTAGCTCATCTGCCAAAAAAAGAAAACGTGTCACTGGAAAACAACATGATACAATAACAGAGCAGATGGTGAACTTAATGGGTAGGTTTTGCGATCGAACTGATGAAAAGTTTGGAGAAATAGCAGAATCTATTGGATATGAGTTTGCAATGTCCAAGAAGAGGGCAGCTGTATATGAAGCATTGGGGAAGCTAGATGTCTTAACTGTGGAACAACAAATTATCGTTGCGAAAACATTGGTGAACAACAACAAAGATCTCGAACTGTTTTTTAGTCTTCCTATTGAGGATCAAGGTCGGATGGTGCTGATGATGATTGCTGGTCGTATCTAAGCGATCTAGTAAGACGATCTTCTAGCTTTCTTATTCGTGGTCCTTGAAAGCTACATTTTGCAGAGCAAGAAATGAATTGTCCTTTTGATATTAGACTAGTACACTATCGAATGTACTAGAATCGGGCAATTATTTTGCAGATAATGTATGAAACTTATTTGTAATGTCATTGACTTATTAGATGTTTGACTATATAAACTTTTGCAGTGTAATTAACTTACTATAAAAGTTGGAATGCATTATGAAATTAATTATGCTATATTATAACTCATTTATATGATGACTCGTTTCTGAAACCATGGCCAAATATTGCCTGAATAGATTTTTAAATGTGATTGACCATAGTTTTGGAGAAGGTAGATATGGTCCTGTGCGTAAGTGTTACCTTGAAAGGTACAACTGCTGCTGTTAAAGTCTTGAACTATGATTATGCTCAAGGAAGATCACAGTTTCAGAAAGAGGATAAAGGTCAACATGTAATTTGTAATCATGGTTTTAATAATTAAACTTACACCGATTGACCATAGAAGATTTAAGCCCACAGTTGCATTACATACCAACAAAGTACATAATAGTAGAAAATACATAATAAGAAAGCCTAATTTTGGGACAGACACAAACCAATCCACACACTATAATCATTACAAATTACAACAATCTCAATATTTCTTAAATGGAGACCATGAAGCACATGAGCTACGGCAATCCCCCTTCGGTGGATGACTTGATTCACCAACTTTTTTCTTTCCTTTTGCATTAGTAGGTGGCTTATGTTGCGCACTCGACATAACATTAGTTTGCGGCGTGTTACATATTGAATTTTCACTAGTACTATCATGATTATACCAAGCTAACTCATTCCAAAATGAATTGTCTGTGTTGAGAGAACTGTAGTCAGAGGAATGAAGTGAGGAGATATCAGTATCATTATCATGCACGAGCTCTACAACTGATGAGTCATCATTTGACAGTTGCTCAGTATCACTTGAAATTTGAATGACCTCATTTCCCATGTGTGCCATGACGGGCGGTTCTTCTTCAAATAGGATTTTGAGTGCACCAAAAGATAGTTCACCTTCTTTTTTGTAGGCAGCCACCAATCGCTTCTCCTGCAGTATTGTAGGATTTTTTAATAAAGAGGATAAAGGAATATTAGTAAACTATAGTGCAAACGAGATAAATTTTGTACAAAATCATGATAATTGAAGAGATCACATTGTATAATTGATTCCAAGTGTCCGGCGAGCAATAAACACGCTGGGTAGTTGGGTGGTAGACAACACCATCATAATTAACAAGCCAATTAAAAACCTTGTACCGCTTACAAAGCTTACGAACTCTATCTACACACCACCGTTGATCAAAATCAAGACCGAAATGTAGATTAACCATCGTTGCTGCTCTTGAGATAGAGTGGTAGTTATCTTCTCCAACAACCCATTTGTTAACTCTTTTATCTTCAAGAAGGTGGTGAATGAATATCCTATCAACCTGCCTAGTCCATTTCTCCGTAAAGAAGACTTTATCTTGATAGTAAGCGTGGGTGGGCATAGCTTTGGGAGGCATAGTTATTTCTATGATGCAAACCGAAGGGTCACTGGTTTATATATATTGCAAAAGATAGAATCAATATAATGGTATATACATGCACTTTTATTTAAGACTATCTTATTGTGCACATTCATTTGCCACTACACTTGACAACCACTTGCCATAATATTATGAGCAGACTTCTTTAAATAGCTGTTGGTCCCAAGTGGTGTCCGAGGTTCAGAGGGGGGGTTAATGAACCTTGGTCGATTTTTCAGAATCTTTAAAAAAACCGTTCTTCACTGCAAGTTACTTGAGCTTGCAGCGATAGATGGTTACTGCTTGCAGCGCTAGAATGCAGTGTTGCATGCTGTAACCTGGAGTTTTGTACGCAGCGGAAATATACTTTTAAACACAAGGCTGTTTTATACAAAAATGCTTCTTTCAAACGTTTTATGATGAGAAGAGATAGATATATGTAGAAAATAAGCACAGATAAATAAAGCGATAAAAACACTTATGGCTTATAGTGGTTCGAAGGTGGTGTAATCCTTCTACGTCCACTCTACTGCTCCTCGAGCAGGAACTTTGTTAAGCAAGATTGATTTACAGGACTCTCCTAACAATCTATCAACTTACAAAGCTAACCACCTACTGAAGTCCAGCGTACACACAGCAACTGCAAACTTCAAAGGCTAACCCACACAGAGTTCTATACTCCCACACAGGGAAGCTGCCTAACTCTAGACAACTAACACAAACAGCAAGGATCTCTCCTATCAATTGCTTGACACCACTAAAACAACCTAAGCACACAGCAACAAGGTTAAAAGGATAAAAGGTTTTCTTCAACTTGTGCTTCGAAGTGAGCTTCTGAATCCGTAAGGAATCTTTCAGCTTGAACTCTGCTTCACTTCGATAGGTTGAGTGACTGAAACTGTTGGCTTGAAATTTTGTAAGCTTGAAACTTTTCGCGTAGATGCTTTACTAATAGTGACAGTATCAGTTTTCAGTAACCAGCTTCAGTTCTCCTCGAGCTCTATTTATACTTGTAGGAGAAGATGTCCGTTGAAGGAGACATCCCTCTTTTGAATTTGAAATAGCCTGGCCAAAGTATGGTTCGCATTTAATGCGACTGACCTTTCTTTTCGGAGCATTTAATGCGGCAGTTGCGGCTCGCAGCTTTCTGCGGCGCGTCAGTCCATGTGGCATCTTCTAATTGGCTCCGAGTCTGCTACTTTGACTTTTTCTTGAACGGCTCTTTTGTCCCTACTTGGATCTCCATTCCTCGTACTGCATTTATCCTTCCTGGGATTGCAGGATACTTCGTCTTGTAGTTGGCGCTGTATTTATTTAACTGTTCTGTGAGTCTGCGCTGTATCCTTGGTCTTTGTGCAGCTGATGCATTCTTTCAGTGCTGCTGTATTTTAGACCTGCTTGCAGTATCATCTGGCAGTGCTGCTGTAATCATATTTCTAGCAGTACTCCTGTATCCTTTTCCATGCAGCGATGCTACACGCCGTTCTTCCTTGTTTTGCTGTATT
The DNA here is from genome assembly GCA_028654395.1 of Scutellaria barbata. NCBI lineage: Eukaryota > Viridiplantae > Streptophyta > Magnoliopsida > Lamiales > Lamiaceae > Scutellaria > Scutellaria barbata. The sequence continues at coordinate 8,115,567 of CM053650.1, forward strand.
GAAGTACAGCCTTATATATGCTTTGCTGTTCCTTTCTTCTTCCAGCAATGCTGTATCCTGCCTTTGTGCAGCGATACTGTATCCTGCCTTCTTGCAGCGATATCTTCCTTTAAAGCTTAGATGCAGCTTTATCCTCTTTTAACCTCCATTTCAATTCTTGACTCAAGACTCAATTCTAGTCTATTTATTCACTTAAACAATGTGAAAATGGGGTACTCAAAACTTCCTATTACATGGTCGGTTTGTCTCATCAAAATCTAAACAATGAAATCCCAACAATTTCCCCTTTTTTGATGATGACAAAACCTTTACAATATTTCGTTCATGAAGAAGTTTAGTTTTACTTTAACACATATGGTTTATCCAGATTACATGCTTGCACAACTTTGAATAAATAAATCTAATCCTGGATTTATCAGAGATGCATCATGCTATTCCTTTCAACAAACTCAACAGGAAAACATAAACAACATGCATGAGTTCATTAGAGTTGAACTTGGTCAGAGCAGAAAGAAAAAGTTCTTCATTTAAGAGATAGAAATTTTTACAACATCAAAAATACAACAATAAGGATCATAAGAGGGTATATGAATACAGCTTAGTAAAACGAAGACCTTTTGCTTGCAGATTCGTCTGATCTTCTTTCAAACATTTCAAGGCCTTCCCTTCCTCTTGATCCTTTCCACCAGTCCCTGATGGACTCTTGGTAGGATTCTTCCAGCTTATGTCTGATCACAGGAATCTGAATCCATCTCAGCCAGAAGTCCTCGCAGAATGGTACAATCAGCCCTTTCTTGACTCGATCGATGTATAGCTGTTAAATGTCAAGGTTTCCTTCGCGAACGAGCTGTTCATACCTTCTCAATGCAGTCTTGCAGGTATGATACTTGCTGAATTTGTCTTGCCTGCATAGATCTCTGAAGTGTCTGAGGTACTCTGATCGTTTGAAAATGGTGATCGCCTCAAATGTTGGATTCCGATCAAAAGACAGTCTGACTTCTTTGAAGATGTCGAATCTCCAAGCCATGTTTTCTCCTTCAGGCCTTTGATCCATCAACACGGACACTTCAGCAGAGATGTTCTCAGTGTCAAGGCGAGGGATTTCTTGAAGAGGGAATTGGTAGAAGTTGTTTGAAAATATTTTTCTTGCACCAATTACACCGAGTCTTTGAATCCAGGCATTAGGATCTGCAGCTTCTTCGTACTGGCGCCTTTGATTCTCAGACTCGTCCCCGCTCATCCTCTTCCTTGAGCCTTGCTGCTGGCTATCATCCCTTCTCTAATGATGATAGCTGGGCGGTGCTGCATCCTTGCTTGCAGCTCTGCTGTGTGCAGAACCTGCAGCAGATCTTCTTTCAGCAGCTGCACCAGCTCCACCAGCTCCATCATCATCTCTTCTCCATCTCTTCGGAGAAGGGATATCAGCCGCAGCGGATGATCCAGACCTCCTTCTCCTCCTGCTGAGAGGTTGCTGGTCATCATCTTCTTCCTCTTCTTCAGGTTCAGCCGCCCCTTTGCTCCTGTATTTATCTTCAAATCCTTCAAACCTTTCCCCCTTTTTGGCATCATCAAAAGCCGGGGGCTGAGCAGGGGCAGCTGGGACCGCCCTAGATCGCGGGCGTCGGGTCGGTTCAGGGGCGGGCTCCGGAGCATCAACATGCTGAGGGAAAGCACGAAGCATGATATCCCTCAATTCTCCTACAATCAGCTCCAGATTCCCCAACCTGTCATCCACACTTCTGGTTTTCTGAGATTGATCGAAGATACGATCCAGAAGTGTTTCCAGGACTCTGGAGTGTGAGTTGAGTCTGTTAGAGGCAGTCTCAGCATGCAGCTTGCATTGCCTGACCTCTTGGCGCATCAAAGCAGCTTCGACCTTCAACTCCTTCTCCATCCTGACCCGCTCGTAGTACAGTCTGTTTGAATGATCATTGAGAGTTGACTTAATCATATCAGACAGCACTTCGAGGTCCTTCTTGAAACCCGTCATGGTTTCAGCATGGAATTGGGCACTGACCCTGAGACTGTTGCGCATGGTAGACTCATGCTCCTGGAGAGCATGCAGCAGATGTCTAACAACGGTCTCGACTTTGTTGATGGATTCATCAGGAGTCAGCCCTGAATTCCTTCTTGTTGAGGCAGCAGCGGATGCAGCAAATGGGATAACCTCCTTGCATACTCGTGCTGCATCCTGCCTCGGTACTTCAGAAGCAACCTCATCCTCATCCTTGCTAGTATGAGAGCTTGTAGAGCTTGAGGATGGGTGCTCATCTCCTTCTTCTTCTTCTGCCTCCTTTTCGCTGGATAGGACTGGAACAGGAATTGCTCCGCCAGATTTTGGTCCATGAACAGCAATATTGCGATCCTTCATCCATCTTGCGAATTCGGCATCTGACATGTTAGCGTCAACAGTATCCTTTGCTGCAGTAACCTTTGAAGGTTCTTGAGAGCATGCAGCAGCTGCAGCATCAACCTCCTCACGAGGTGTCTCTAGCTACACTGGGGATACCTCGGCTTCAACTCCAGCATCCTCAGTGGGTACTGTCTGAACAGCCTCCTCACCTGAGGTCTTCTCACACTCAGGGAGTGTTGTCAGAACAACATCCTCCACTGAGGTCTTCTCAACGGACCCCGTCTCCTCGGCCGGTCCAGAAACAGCTTCGACAGCCTCTGCTGCAAGAATGGGTTCTTGCAGCTCTGCATGGTTTCCTGCAGCGGTCACAGCTTTCAGCACTGTATCCTCTATTGCTGCTAGGATCTCAACTTCCATCCTGCTCTTCTCTGCAGCTCCTTCTTCTTGTTGAAGGGTGGTTGCTGGCTGCACTGCTGTCGCGTCCAGTGCAGGTAGTACCGCCTCTGCAACTCCCTCCGTAGATGCTTCATCGGCAAGCTTAGAAATGTCTGAGATGACATTCCTGATTATGGTAGATGGTTCCCCCTCAGAGTCTGCTTGGGCAGCATCTTCATCTTCGCGCACTGGGAAATCACCATAATCCAGTAGTTGGGCTTCCTCCTCCTCCAAGCGATCCAACGTGACAATGTTGGAGAGGCCCTCAACTACTTGCTCGTATGCAGGGGAGTTCATCTGATTTGAACTTGAACTGCCTTCTCCCCGCATCCTCCTTGGAGTGTGCTGCATCCTGGTTTCCTTCAGGCTCTGTAGCGCAAGATGCAGCATGGCTTCTTCAGCCTGCTGTACTCCTAAGGTATCGATTTACTCTTGAACAAATGCGACATCATCGCCCCTTCTTACCGTCTCTGCAGCCGGGGCTAAGAAGACCTGCACATCTTCCACTGCTGCTTTCATCGGCAGCTCTGCAGAGTCGGATTTTGCAAGAGCCTTGCTCTTTCCTTTGTTCTTTGCTCTCTGTGCAGCGCTGCAGCCATCAAGCTCTTGAACCCTTGCTGCAAAGTCAGGTTGCAAGAGTGCCAGAATATCCTCTGATTTGGCCCACTCCAGGACAGCTTGCTCGACTGTCAGGAAATCCTTCCACTTCAACAGGATTTCTCCCTTTGACAGCCGCATCTCTCTCCAAAGAGAGTACTCTGCCGGCATATTTCTAGCCGTTGGAAAGGTAGGATCGAGCACTGAAGCTTCTGTTTGTAGACGAGTTTCTTCTTCAGTTGGCTCGACCCGGTGCTGATATAGCTCTTGAGGCTGATGTGACTCATCCCCAAGGTCAACTACAACCATATCGGGCTGATGTGACACATCCCGAACAGCAGCAGCAGCTCTCTTGCTGCATGGAGCCCTTCTCACCAAGGGTGCGTCATCATCTGGGGAAGAGGATTCAAGTTCAGGTACAGCCTTCCCTGAACTCCTCTTGATAACAAGAAGAAGACTCAAAGGATCCTCTTCTTCAGCATCTTCCCCGCTGCCTGCAGCTTCATCATGCAGAGCAAGAGTTGCATTCTTTTTGTCTTTGGTTTTCTTCCTCGCAACTCCTGCTCCTGCAGCCTTCGGCTGGGTCTTACCCTTCTTCTTCTTCTTCTTCTTCCCGAGATACTTTCCAGGATGAATGGGGGCGGGTGCTGCAAGTTGAAGGCCAAGCTTGCAGAGCAGAGAGCAGATGGTGATACCGTAGCTCCGACGCTCCGTTATCTTCTCTGCTTCCTCCCACAGCCTCTTCATGATGAACCTTACCCAGTTCACCTTTTCTCCAACCATGATGGCAGACATGATCCGGAACCGGAGATCTGTGCACTTGTCATAACTCCCTGTCCTCCCTTCGATGGAGTATGCACAGATGTCGTTGAGAAGTTCAAACTCCGGTTTGAAGAGCTTCTTGGGGGCGCTTCTCTTGATTTCAGCCCCTGCATCCCTTGCTCGAAAGAGATCCCACATCTCTTGAGCCGATGCCTCCCCATACGTTGCCAACTGGCTGGGGGTCAAACCTGCAGCCGAAATGCTGAAGGTGGTAGAGATATCCCTAACGGTCAGCGACCGTTCCTCTCCATCTGCATCCATCCTGAACAGGATGCAGTTCCTTTCCTCCGCTTGCCTAGCGTAGACATAGAACCTCTGTACTGACTCCGTGGAGAAGCCAGCATATACGGTGGTCAACAGCCCTAGGACTTGGGTCTGTTGTAGAGCATCAAAAATCCTCTTGATTAGGGTATTATCATACAGCCCTGACTCCAAGATGTTCTCCCTGTTGATCATTCTTCCATCAAGAAAGATAGTCTTTCTGGCAGCCATTGAAGTCTTTGTGAGATAGAGAGAGAAGAGATAAGGGTTTTGCACTTAGAAAATTCTCAGCGATCAAAGCGTTTCTCTCTCTGAAGATGGTGAAAAGTGAATTTCAAATGGCACGTTTTGGTCTTTATGGCGGTTCTCAAGAGACGTGCGAGATTGACGGTTGAGATAAATCAGGGAAATGATCTAGTGGCTCAGGAAAAAGTGGAGATGTCAAATCGATGCTAATAATTACCTGGCGCGTGAGCTCTGTCAGCGCCCTTTCCACTTCCTGACACCCGCAGTCATGCATTTAATGCTGAAAGACATGCCCTTTTGCCACCTAAATAAATGCCTTTTTAAGGTTGCAGCAACTCTAGTACGAGGTTGCAGAGCAATCAATACTCCTTTTGAAATTAATGCTGTAACCTGGTGCTGCTTGATTTCTTCGATAACTGCTGTACTGTAAGAGTGTAGGTTGCAGCGCTGTCTAAACCCAGTGCTGTATTGACGCGTAGCTTACAGTACCATTTTTACTGCTTCCTGCAAGCATACAGAGGTTCCCCCTGCGATCTTGCATTTTCTTTTTCTTCACAACTTAAGGATTCCCAGCTCGTTTCGAAGCATAGAAAACCTAGATTCACTCAAAGGTTTTGTAAGGATATCTGCAAGTTGTAGATCCGTGTGAACCTTTTCAAGCACGACATCTTTCTTCTCAACATGATCTCTTATAAAATGATGACGAATGTCAATGTGCTTTGTTCTTGAGTGAAAGACAGGATTATGGGTAATTGCAATAGCGCTCGTATTGTCACAGAGAATTGGCGTCTCTTTTTCTTCTATCCCATAATCTCTAAGTTGCTGCTGTATCCAGAGAATCTGCGCACAGCAACTTCCTGCTGCAACATACTCTGCTTCTGCTGTAGAGGTTGCAATTGAGGTCTGCTTCCTGCAGAACCACGAGACAAGTCTATTTCCCAGAAATTGACACGTCCCACTTGTACTCTTCCTATCAATCTTGCAGCCTGCATAATCTGAGTCGGAGTAGCCTTTAAGCTTGAATCCTCCTTCCTTAGGATACCATAGGCCGACTTCCTGAGTTCCTTTCAGATACTTGATCACTCTTTTTACTGCTAAAAGATGTGATTCCTTCGGTGCTGCTTGGAATCTAGCACAGACTCCTACTGCAAACATAATATCAGGCCTACTTGCTGTGAGATACAGCAACGATCCAATGAGGCGTCTGTACTTGGTAATGTCTACATCTTTACCATCTTCATCTTTGTCAAGACTTATTGATGTGGACATGGGAACGAACGTTGCTGCTCCATTCTCCATGCCAAATTTCTTGATAAGCTCCTTCGTATACTTGACTTGGTTGATGAAGGTTCCTGTAGGTAGCTGTTTTACTTGCAGTCCGAGAAAGAAACTTAATTCTCCCATCATACTCATCTCGAACTTTGACTGCATAAGGTTGGAGAATTTCTCACATAGCTCTTTGTTTGTGGATCCGAAGATAATATCATCCACATAGATTTGTACAAGAAGTACACTTTCTCCATCCTGTATCCTAAACAGTGTTTTGTCGATCGTTCCTTTCTGAAAACCATTTTCCAGAAGATAGAGAGATAAGGTGTCATACCAAGCTCTTGGTGCTTGCTTCAGTCCATATAGGGCCTTTTGTAGACGAAACACCTTCTCTTGTGCTTGATCCTCGAAACCAGGAGGTTGCTCAACATATACTTCCTCTGTAAGGAGACCATTCAGGAATGCGCTTTTAACATCCATTTGATAGACGCTGAAGTTCATATGTGCTGCATAGGCTAAGAAAATTCTTATTGCTTCTAGCCTTGCCACTGGTGTAAAAGTCTCATCAAAATCAATTCCTTCTTCCTGACAGTATCCTTTAGCAACTAATCTTGCTTTGTTTCTTACAACGACTCCTGATTCATCTAGCTTGTTCTTGAACACCCATTTTGTTCCAATTACACCTTGATGGGTTGGTCTAGCGACTGTTTGCCATACTTGATTTCTCTCAAATCCATTTAATTCTTCTTGCATGGCCTGTACCCAGTTGCTATCTTGTAGCGCCTCTTCAACATTCTTAGGCTCTGATTGTGATATGAAGCACGCAAACATTGATTTATGTGGGATGGATCTTCTTGTCCTTATACCAATGGATGGATCTCCTATAATGAGATCTCTTGGATGATTTCTAAGCCACGTCCTATCAGGCTCAAAGACATGTGTTGGTGTATTTTGCTCATCTTGTTGCTGTAATGCAGGAGGTTCTGCTGCTGTAAGAATGTCTGCTGCATCCAAGGTTGCAGCTTCTTCATTTTTTTCCTCTTCTGTAGGCAGAACTCCTTCTATGTATGGTACAGCATTCATTTTTCTAGGAGAGGTTTCTTCAGGTGGTTTTTCCAGCTTCTTTGTGTCACAATGTGGTTCATCAAACACCACATGTACAGATTCTTCTACCACCAGGGTTCTCTTATTAAACACTCTGAAGGCTTTACTTACAGTAGAGTATCCTAGAAATACTCCTTCGTCTGATTTAGCATCAAAAGTCTTCAGATGTTCCTTTCCATTGTTGAGAACATAACACCTGCATCCAAAGATATGCAGATAGGAAATGTTTGGTGTATGACCGTTCCATATTTCATACGGTGTCTTGTCAAGATCCTTGATGATTAGACATCTGTTCTGCGTGTAGCATGCAGTGTTGGTTGCCTCAGCCTAAAATCTCTTGGGTATTTCTGCTTCTGCTATCATTGTCCTTGCTGCTTCCTTGAGGGTTCTATTCCTTCTTTCAGCAACCCCGTTTTGTTGAGGTGTTCTTGCAGCAGAGTATTCATGACGAATACCATTGTCAGAACAGAATTTCTCTATAAACTTATTTGTGAACTCGGTTCCTCTGTCTGATCTTATCTTCACTATACTCAAGCTCTTTTCATTCTAAATTTTCTTCATGAGACCAGGTAGCTTTTCTTGAGTTTCCGACTTCTTTGCTAGAAAGATCGTCCATGTGTATCTAGAGTAGTCATCCACTACTACTAGGGAGTACTTCTTTCCACTCAAGCTTACTGGCTCTACTGGTCCAAAGAGGTCCATGTGTAGAAGATCTAGAATCCTGTGAGACGATTTCTGAATCTTATCCTTGAAAGAGCTTTTAACTTGCTTTCCTTTTTAACACGCTCCACAGACATTCTCTTTCTTGTATGCTACATCTGGTAATCCTCTCACGAAGCCTTTTCTTGCTAGCTTGTTGATAGTCTTGAAGTTCAGGTGACTTAATCGTTTGTGCCATAACCTGCTCAGCTCCGGTGGACTTTTCACTATGAAGCATGTTGATTGAGTGGAGGAATTCCAATCTGCTAGGTAGATATTTCCTCTTCTTGTTCCTGTAAGCTTTACTTCATTTGTGGTGTTGTCCTTGATTAAGCACTTGTTGAGGTTGAATTCCACTGTATATCCTTTGTCACAGAATTGACTGATGCTTAGAAGATTGTATCTAAGCCCCTTTACGTAGGATACATCCTTGATCTTTATGTTCCCCTTGACTAGGCATCCGCTTCCTTTTGTGCTTTCTTTGGAATCATCTCCAAATATGAACTTAGGTCCTTTACATTCTTGGAAGTCTTTCAGCGTTTCCTTATTGCCTGTCATGTGCCTTGAGCAGCCGCTGTCGATATACCATACATCACTGCTGCATCCTGGCACTGTAACCTGTAACAAACTTAAACAGATTTAGGTACCCATTTCCATATGAGTCCTTTGGGGTTAGTTACTTTGGGAACCCAAACTTTCTTAACAGTAATTGATCTACTGTAAGATTTGTTAGTTCTCGAGCTGTATGCAGTTATCTTAGAAAATTGCTTATGAAAAGTGTGTGCTCGACAAACATGTGTGTTACCAACACCCTTGTAGTGTGGTCATCCACCATACTTCCCTGGAGTATATCCTCCTTGAGGTTTAGACATGTAGGTCTTAGTATCGGTGGGAAAGTTTCTTCTATGCTGCAACTTTGTTGGTTGCTGCATCCTTTTGCTGCATGCAGCAGATGACTTCTGCTGCAGCCAAGTCTTAGATGCAGACTTATTCCCTGCAGTTGAGCATTGGGGTTTCTTCCCTTTATCCGTCATTGTTGTTTTGTTCACTATCTTTTCAGAGTCACAGAGTAACTCTTTCTCCATTGGAGTTTTAGCTTGAACAAAATTCACAGCTTCGGATGTGCTTGCTGTATTCTGAGAGCCTTAATTGCTGTAACCTATGCCTGAAATCACAAAAGGATCTCTGACACTATTTATGCAATCTCTTGCGTCCTTTGAAGATTTGGTGAACGTTCTCATCTTGAACTGCAAGATTTCCTTCTCAGATCTTAGCTCTGTGATCAGCAGATTCAATCTAGAGACCTCTTGTTGCAGCTTACTACACTTTGAGTTATCAAATTCTCGTGCAGCGAGCATTTTGGCAATGTCGATATTTTTGCTCTTGAGGATCTCATTATCGATTCTAAGGTTTTCATTCTCAACCTTAAGCTCCTCATGAATTGAGTTGATCTGCTCGAAATCACTCATGATCCTTTTCAAGGAGTGGATCATGTTCAGCTCCTCATCAGCTTGTATGGACAACGGTTGGTAGATTACCTCATCTTCTTCGCTGTCCTCGCTATCTTTAGCCATCAGGCATATGAGTGCTTCTTCGTCAGAGGATGAGGTTTCAGCATCGCTGTCAGAGGATTCTGCAGCTTTTAGTACTTTCTTCGGAACTACTGCATCCTTGGCTTTCTCCATCTCTCCTATGAGAGCTCGAAGCTTGTGTCTTTCCTCTCGTCTTTTATCTCTCCTCTGTTCTCTTTCTCCTTCAGGATACTTGTGCACTGTTGGATAAGGACAATTCCTTGCGTAGTGTCCAGGCTTCCTGCAATTATAGCACAAGTCAACATTCCCTGTATTTGACTGAGGAGAAGAAGATACCTGAGGGGTTGAGTGACTTCTTCTGAAGTCATTCATTTTGTTGAGGTTGATGTTGCTGCTATTGTTGTTGCTCTTGATGAATCTCCTGAATTTCTTTAGAAGAAGCGCCATATCCTCTTCAGCAACTTCTGCTGTATCCTCACTCTGCTTACTGCAACTGGCGGTTGCTGTATCCTTTGTTCCTCTGGCGGTTAGCGATGTAACTTTGGAGACTGACTCCTCTGACTCTTTTCTCCTTCTATTGATGTCATACTCGAATGCTTTCAAATCGGAGAATAAGTCAAATGTGCTCATGGACTTCAGGTCCATAGACACTCTCATGGCAGTGGTCTTGCTATCCCACTCCGCTGGTAGGGCTCTTAACACCTTCATGTTCTTTTCTTTCTGTGTGTAGTGTTTGCCCAGAGCTTCTAGTTCATTCACTATGGATGTGAATCTCAGATCTAGTTGCTCAAGAGTCTCTTCATTCTTCATTTCGAAGAGCTCGAATAATTGGGTAGCGTTGGAGATTTTGTTGTCCTTGGTGAGCTCAGTTCCTTCACAAATTTGCTCCAGCTTTTCCCATATTTCTTTGGATGTTAAGCAAGTCTTGACTTTGCTAAAGGTGTCTTTATCCAAAGTAATAAATAGAGCGTTCTTTGCCACATTATCCAGGTTGGCTCTTTTCCTGTTTTCGTTTCCCCACTCTTGTCGTGGTTTGATCAGGAAGTTTGGTGGTGGCTGCTCTCCTTCTGCGTGGTCTCTTCCATACATTGGATTTACCTTCATGGGGATTATCGGTCCTTCAGTTATGACGGTCCACATCTCATCATTCATGGCAGAAAGGTGTGCCTGCATTCTAATCTTCCAGTCGTCATATTCCTCTATGGAAAACATAGGTAGCTTGTGATTGGAGGAATCCATGATATGCTTTAAAAATAATTTTTATGCAAAGAAAACAGCGAGACAAAGGTGGATCTGGGTAGGTGACCAGATAAGTTGTCTTTTAACCCAACTTGCTTTGATACCACTTGTTGGTCCCAAGTGGTGTCCGAGGTTCAGAGGGGGGGTGAATGAACCTTGGTCGATTTTTCAGAATCTTTAAAACAACCGTTCTGCACTGCAAGTTACTTGAGCTTGCAGCGATAGATGGTTACTGCTTGCAGCGCTAGAATGCAGTGCTGCACGCTGTAACCTGGAGTTTTGTACACAGCGGAAATATACTTTTAAACACAAGGCTGTTTTATACAAAAATGCTTCTTTCAAACGTTTTATGATGAGAAGAGATAGATATATGCAGAAAATAAGCACAGATAAATAAAGCGATAAAAACACTTATGGCTTATAGTGGTTCGAAGGTGGTGTAATCCTTCTACGTCCACTCTACTGCTCCTCGAGCAAGAACTTTGTTAACCAAGATTGATTTACAGGACTCTCCTAACAATCTATCAACTTACAAAGCTAACCACCTACTGAAGTCCAGCGTACACACAGCAACTGCAAACTTCAAAGGCTAACCCACATAGGGTTCTATACTCCTACACAGGGAAGCTGCCTAACTCTAGACAACTAACACAAACAGCAAGGATCTCTCCTATCAATTGCTTGACACCACTAAAACAACCTAAGCACACAGCAACAAGGTTAAAAGGATAAAAGGTTTTCTTCAACTTGTGCTTCGAAGTGAGCTTCTGAATCCGTAAGGAATCTTTCAGCTTGAACTCTGCTTCACTTCGATAGGTTGAGTGACTGAAACTGTTGGCTTGAAATTTTGTAAGCTTGAAACTTTTCGCGTAGATGCTTTACTAATAGTGACAGTATCAGTTTTCAGTAACCAGCTTCAGTTCTCCTCGAGCTCTATTTATACTTGTAGGAGAAGATGTCCGTTGAAGGAGACATCCCTCTTTTGAATTTGAAATAGCCTGGCCAAAGTATGGTTCGCATTTAATGCGACTGACCTTTCTTTTCGGAGCATTTAATGCGGCAGTTGCGGCTCGCAGCTTTCTGCGGCGCGTCAGTCCATGTGACATCTTCTAATTGGCTCCGAGTCTGCTACTTTGACTTTTTCTTGAACGGCTCTTTTGTCCCTACTTGGATCTCCGTTCCTCGTACTGCATTTATCCTTCCTGGGATTGCAGGATACTTCGTCTTGTAGTTGGCGCTATATTTATTTAACTGTTCTGTGAGTCTGCGCTGTATCCTTGGTCTTTGTGCAGCTGATGCATTCTTTCAGTGCTGCTGTATTTTAGACCTGCTTACAGTATCATCTGGCAGTGCTGCTGTAATCATATTTCTAGCAGTACTCATGTATCATTTTCCATGCAGCGATGCTGCACGCCGTTCTTCCTTGTTTTGCTGTATTGAAGTACAGCCTTATATATGCTTTGCTGTTCCTTTCTTCTTCCAGCAATGCTGTATCCTGCCTTTGTACAGCGATACTGTATCCTGCCTTCTTGCAGCGATATCTTCCTTTAAAGCTTAGATGCAGCTTTATCCTCTTTTAACCTCCATTTCAATTCTTGACTCAAGACTCAATTCTAGTCTATTTATTCACTTAAACAATGTGAAAATGGGGTACTCAAAACTTCCTATTACATGGTCGGTTTGTCTCATCAAAATCTAAACAATGAAATCCCAACAATAGCATTCGTACAATGCCCAGCAGAGGATAAAAAAAGCTACAAGCTTTCATACATGTGATCAATTAATTTCTCTTGCTTTTAAGTGGCCCCCATACAAATATCATCCACAGCAAGATTTTTGGATTGTCAGAAGTCTGCTCAGTATCAAAAATCTTGCTATAAATTTATTTTTGGAAACACAACTTCCTCTCTTATTGAATTGCAAAGATTTGTCCGATATGTATAAAAGTAGTGGCCCCAGCCAGATTTTATTGTCTCTTCTCTGTCAAAATATTTGATTTTCTCTGCCAAAATATTTGATAGTATGATGTTATTGTCTTTTCTCTGTGTTTCTATCAGATTTTATGAGGAAAAATATTTATCTTGATATAGGGTCAAACATTATTTTCTTAACTGTGATGGTTCTCAATGAAACAATTATACACAAACTCATCAATTTTCTTACTACAAAGCTATTGCAACAAACCAAACTTTATTTTCGTAGAAGATTGCATTAGATTTGTCCTATATATAAAATTATTGGATTTAATAAGATTTTATTGTCCTTCAACGGGCTAAAAAAATTGAATTGCTATAGGGTGAAATATTATATTTGTTGTTACGATGACTCTAATGACTCTAAGAGAAACAAGGCCACAACCAATTGCATACCAATCAATATTTTATTGAATTCTAATGACTCTAATGACTCTGATGCTCAAACTTTAATTGTGGTGTATTAGTAGGTGAATAGTTGCGCAGGCTTCTTAATTTCAAACCCCCACATAATTTAATGGGTAGTATACTTTCATCTTGTTCTTCACATTTTTCTTCGATCTATCCACGCGTCCCAACAATATACAATGATCATCCATGTAGCATCCGCTCGTTAGAATGAGAATTTGTAGACCATAATAGAAAAATGAACTGCAAGAAGGACAAACCTCATAATTTTACAATCAGTTCCGTAAAAAAATTCGAAAATGAATGAATGAAGTATCTTCTATAATTAGCAAATATTAACACAAGTAAATATGAAACTCCATCAAAATAAGGCCGAGAAAAACATAGAAGCAAAATAATAGTTAAACACTGAGGGACTTCGTCCAAACGACAACACATTTCAAATATGTAAAGGCTCTCATTCTAGTTCAATAACAGCCATTGACCTCAAATCTTCGAAGTTTCAACAACGCATGCATACTTTTATTCACCTTATCCTCTACAAAGCAGTATAATCCAATCCCTCTACAAACACAAATCTGAGGACATAACATAGAACATATTGCAAAAGTTTGTTTTTCTTAACACAACATATATATAGCTAAGGGGCTAATTCAAATAAGGAGGTTGCATTACGGGTTGACTTTTTCCCCACACATAAAAACATCAAACATATAAAGAAAAATACCATAAATCTCTTCCTAAGACTTGTTTCTCGCTGAAGAGACGCACACAAGGAAACCTCACGAAGCCTCAACACTTCAATTGTAGCACGATAATGTTTCCCCTCCTCTTTCAACTCTCCCACAGTTGTTTCATAGATTGCATCCCTACTTCGAAGAACTTCAATTATGATCTTTTGTTCTTCAATTAGCTTCAACAATTCCGGAATTTTCTTGGTGCATCGTGTGCATATTGGGGGGTCAACCCAATCCCAAAACTTGCATTTCATACCCTGCATCAATGAATTCAGTTTTATGCAATCTAATTACAAAAAGTAATTTAATTCAAAAAGGATGGAATAAATGAATTTACCGATGTTACTGCACACTTTACAAACCTGCGACCATGGTTGTCTGGTGTCTTAGAAGTAAACACGACGGCAGGTATACGACAATAACATAGTGGCAGTTGTCCGCAAGATATGTTTGAAGAGACACTTGAAGGAGATTGTGAATTGTCCACTAAAATAAACATATTAATTCAATTAAATCCCTTATGTTTGATCTCCACCACATCTTAGAGTCGTTACCATATCTTACCAACAATTTAACAAAAATTAAGAATAATTGGGTAATTGTAGAAGGAAAATGTACATAATTAAAGACCAAACTATTCTTATATCATCTTATGAAATTATGAAAATTTGATCTATCATCTACTCAATTTCGGAGTATTTTTCTATGTTAATCCATCACTCTCTCCCTCTCTTAAACATGTGATTGAAAGTAAGACCTACAAATCCTATAGAAATAAGAACTAAAATAAAGATTGAATAAAATACATTAATTTACAACACTAGCAAAATCATATATAAATCTACACAATGCTATAACTAAGTGATGACAACATATATATCACTTCAAACTATAATCGAGCAACAAATATATGACTATAGCTAATTGTGTTATGAGCTTCATCTATTGAATATACCTCTTTCTTGTGTAAACAGAAATAAATGTGAGTATATATTCATTTCTTGTGTAAAGATAGTTCAACCATTTCTTGTGTAAATAGAAACTGCAAATCAAGATTTAACAAAACAAAATATTAGTTAAACATAGTTTGGATGCAAAGAATTTAAATGACTTCACCATAGACCCACAATAATAGGGTGAATTTTACATTCAAACATAGAATACAAACAATTCAAATTCAAATTTCCTAAATTAGGAGTACTCTGATAAGTAATTAAAGGAAATAAGAAAATCTTACTTGAAATTGAAATTCCTAAAGCCCAGGACGTTTTTCCCCACACATCAAATTACTCAAACATCATCTTCCAACCCTTGTGCTTATCTTCGATTTTCGGAGTGGAAACTGTTTGTATTCACCTACTTCAGTTGCATCTTTCCATCGTTCCAGTCATTAGCAAACTCTAGCACTTCTTTCCACCTCCTTCCAAGGGCTCAAATTCAGTCAGTGTTTAGTTACTTCGAGATCTACCAAAGCAATAGAGAGTGCCCTACGCGGATCTGTGGCCTATTGGATAGTGCAGATTCTCCAAAAACAAAAGTATTTCTATTTTCTTTGGATTACTAGATCTGTGACCAGTAAAGGCGATAAGAAGGAAGAAGCATGAAAAAACCTAGCTCTCTGTCGATCCTTAGCTCCGAAGTAAGCATAAGTTCATAATTTGAGGTAAACCCTTGTACTAGTCAAAAATGGTGAAGCTGTAGATGAAAAATTTCTGCGCAACTACATTGCACACAAATGAGATATGAATTTTTTTATTTTTCATCTAGGGGTAATTATGTAATTTAAACTCTTATCACCTTTGATAGCTTTCTAAGTAAACACTTGATTGGATTTAGAACAATCATATCATAGAAAATAACAAGAAAAGTAAAAACATGACAAACCTTTTTAATTTATCCATATCCCAAACATATCACCTTCTTATCCCA
Source organism: Scutellaria barbata (assembly GCA_028654395.1). Lineage (NCBI taxonomy): Eukaryota > Viridiplantae > Streptophyta > Magnoliopsida > Lamiales > Lamiaceae > Scutellaria > Scutellaria barbata. The sequence goes on from CM053650.1 coordinate 8,131,171, forward strand.
TCCAAAGTTAATCCTAAACATGAGAAGTAAACGTAGCCTTAATGAAATAAAAAAAAACAAAAACAAAAACAAAATACAACAATTGCAATCCCTAATTTTGAATCCCTAATTCCAAATACTTTTCATTCCAAAAAATCCACCCACCGTCGCCGTCGCCCTTCCGTCGTGTCTGCTGATCTTTGCCTTCTGATGCTGTTCTGCCCATCGTGTCTCATCTTCCACATCAATTGCGGGTAAAATTAGTCCCCTAATACATTTTTTATTTCTATTTGTATTTGAAGAATGATGGAGGAATTTCATTTTTCTAATATACATTGAATGAAGAAATTATTGGTGTAGTTGTGGAGCTAGAAATTTTGATGTCTGATTCAGTTCTCATATCCTTCTAGCATATTTTATCATTCAGACACCTTTGCTGTGATGGTGTGCTTGAACACAACTTATCATTACAAAATTATTTGTAATTGTTCGATATTTTGAATGTGGATAAGCCCAATAAGTACAAAAGACATCTTTCGTTCATTTGTAGAAGATTATTAATTCCACAAATATATTTATATCCTCTTTGAGTTATGCAAATAACAGAAACATGAATTCAGACACCATCACTGTAAGATGTCCTTCTAGCATCCTGATTCCATTCGAGTATTTGCAAAATTGTTTTATAAATATTATCGAACCTTTGAGTCTTTTTTTTAAGAAAATGAGTTACGCGAAGTTAATTAGCTTAATCATGGTGAAGACTTGTTAAATTTGTCTTTAAAAAGGTTTATCGATTGGAAATGGGAGTGATGATATGTTAATGAGAATGAGGAAACATAATCAACGTTATGATGGTGATGTGCTTTCATTATAGTCCTTGTAGCTACAGATGGATTCTGCGCCACACATATAGGCCACACTCTGTTTATTAATTATTTTACCAGAAAGGGCATTAATTCTTGTCTACATAATATGGTTGGTCCAGATTCATTTTCATGGTAACAGATCAATCTCCGATTTCCCAATTATTCATTGTGGAATCATTTCATTGGATCTGGTTTACCCTTTTAGCATTGTAAAGTCTTTTTTCTTAGGGACAAAGATTCAGTCTTTCTAAGTGAAGATCACATCCAGAAATAAAAAACCTAGTATATAGTTGTTATGCTCATATGCGTCATTTTGCCATTTTGCAAACCAAGTTTGTCTTGTGCTCATTTCGAATTTGGCAGCTGTGTAGTGGAATGGATGAAAATGCAGTCTGCACATCTGCAGAACTCATATTTGCACCAATTGATGCCTCTTTTGCTGAAGAAACTCCTTTATTGCTCTCTGGTTTTCGCATAACTCCTTTATTGATCTCATGTAACTCTAATTCTTTTTGTTTGTATATTCCCTTTCTGGCTTGGAGCTGTTGGATATTCGAGATGAATAATGACAATGTGATATATGATTGAAACAATGATACCGAATCTCAGATGATTATGTTCAATATTCCAGTATGTCAAACCTTGATGTGATTTTCTGAGTCTGCTGTACACATCCTTGAAATCCATAAAATATTGGTGTGTAAAGGCTAAATAACTGTGGATTCCATGAAATAGTTTACTAATTCGGAAACAAACATTGACAAATAGAATGTACTTTTTGGGTCATGAAATTTAAAAATGTGTTTTTAAGTTTTTTATCAGAATGACATGCTTATTTGTTTGTTATCATTTAGGTTGAAGGAATTCAATTGTTAAATCTTTGAAATGGCTGACACTGGACTCGGTGTCTCATCTTCCACATCAATTGCTAATATTGTAAGTTTATAATACTTTCTATATTTGTTATTTTATTAAATAATAATTATTGATTACTGATTTACCTTGTTCAGAATGAGTTTATTTGGAAGCGTAAAACTGCACAGCTATACAAAGGAAAGATACAAAATCATTCAAAATTGAAGGTTTTAGGTGATGTGAAGAAGATATTAGAAGACATCGGGGATGATACATTGAGGAATTTCCAACAGTCGTGTTTTGGTCATTTATTAGATATTAAGTCAAACGACAGACTGAATGGAATTGTCCTACATCAAATTATAGCAAGACAAGTGACCTTTGAAGGTATGGATAAAAATGAAGCTTGGTTTCGCATTGGAGAACAGTTTATTCGGTGGTCCAAAATGGAGTTTTGTCTAACCATGGGTCTAAAATTTGGAACATCAGAATTTGATCCAAATGACTTTCACGATGTCATTGAAGATGGGGTTTGGAATAAGTACTTTGAAGGTCGTGGTGTTGCAGTTGAGGATTTGTGGATTGATTTTAAGGCACACAAGTTTGATCAAGATCCGGATGTTGCAGTTAAAGTTGCATTAATAGTTATCACGGAGTTGGTATTGTTCGGTCATGATGAGAGACACTGTATAAGGCCTTGGATCTGGACCCTTGTGGAGGATAGACAAAAGTGGGATGATTTCCCATGGGGAAAGTTCACATATCTCAACACTTTGAATTATTTAGATAAAATCAGTTCACCTACCAGTCCTCCTAAAACCAACAACGAAAAACACACTTATCATTTCTTTGGTTTTCCCATGGCATTACAGGTTTGCCCCTAATTTTTTTTCCCTTTAGTTGTAATTGTGTCAATAAATTGAGGTTGTAATGTGTTTAATTTCTTTCAGATATGGGCATTTGAGGCTATTCCTGACTTGGGCAATACATTTGGCGATCGAAAATCGAGTACTGAAATGCAAAATGTAAGTAATTTTTAAGGTGTTTTTAGAGTAATTATTTACGATGAATGCTACAATGTTTCTTTGTTATGCATATTTGTTGTAGGTCATACTTATTTGCAATGTTGATGAACATTGGATTACATGCAAGATACGGATGAGGGATTGGTTCATCGACATATATGATTCGCTTTTGTACAACAAGGACGTTGAGTTGATACGGCTTCAAAATCGACAATTGATACCCCTCAGACGATTACTACCTTTATTGCTAGAAAAGGTTGGATTTTGGGAAACGAGAAAAGCTTATAGGCACCGTGGAAAAATGTTGAGCGTGAATGTGCCTTCATCTCAATTCCAACAGAAAGATATTCATAGTTGTGGGGCATTTGCTTTGATGTATATTGAAGCATTGATATCAGGGAGTAAAATTAGTAAAACTGTAGCACAAGATGAAAGTAAAGTATTTGTATTTAGAAAAGAGGCAGCATTTCATATTTTTGTAAATAGTGAGGACAATGTTTCATTTGACATTGATATGGACAGACATTGTTGATTGTACGGGTTGCAATTGGAATGACTTTATTATCTTTATTGAATTGCATTATATTAATTGTTGATACAAGTCGAATTAGTTGGTATGGGCTATAGTATTTGTTGGTATGGATTGAATTATTTGTTGGTACGGGCAATTCTATTTGTTGGTACGGGCAATTCTTTTTGTTGGTACGGGCTATTCTATTTGTTGGTACAAGTTATTCTTTTTGTTGGTACGGGCTATTCTATTTGTTGGTACAGACTATTCTATTTGTTGGTACGGCCTATTCTTTTTGTTGGTACGGACTATTCTTTTTGTTGGTACGGACTATTCTATTTGATGGTAAGGGCTATTCTATTTGTTGGTACGAGCTATTCTATTTGTTGTTACGGGCTATTCTTTTTGTTGGTACGAGCTATTCTATTTGTTGGTACATGCTATAGTATTTATTGATACAGGTTGTATTATTGTTGGTACGAGCTATATTATTAGTTAATACGAGCTAAAATTTTGAAAACTTATAAAGAATAACACACTCCAATCCAATTGTCTAACATTTAAAATAACAAAAAATTACAATTGGTTTCCAAAAATTTGCTCCATAGTCACTAAATGACACAATTTCAATCTTTGAACAAATCAAACTGCAACAAATTTAATAATCTAGACCCAAGTATTCGATAAACATGCTTCATCATGAAGATCCTCAGTTCGGGGTGTTGGAAAACATTTCTTATTGTGTCCTGTTTTTCCACATACGCTGCAATGTTTTACTCCCTTTGTCTTACGTGGAGTAACAGATGATTCGCCAACATGATCATTTGTAGACGTACTAGGACCTCCAATGCTGTTTGTACAAGTAATCCTCTTATGCCCTGGTTGCTTGCATCTTGAGCATACTTGTAATTGACGATGTCCATTTTGTCTTTCCCCAGCAGAAGGAACTCTCTTACCTTTTGGTGCCCCAGGTGGTACTCGGGTGATTGGAGGCAAAACAACTTTACTTTTTACTTTAACAGGAATTGACCAATCATCTGGATGACCAACAGGGTAGATGCAACCAGAATACAATTGACGAAGATTTTCTATCTTATAATAATCAGCACAAAAACCTTGTACATCTAACTTCAGCTTCCTGCATCACACAAAAAAAAGATAAATATATATATATATATATATATATATATATATATACGTAAAAAATATATGATCAACAATTCCAAAGGCTAGAGGATATATTTGTTCATTACCATCCAATGTTAAAGCAACAAACATAGTTTCTTTCATCCTTCCTTTCAAGAAAGTTGCATTGATCACAACAACAGGCCTAGCATAACATTGAAATCCATTAATAGATGGACCAAGTGCCATGAATAAATACTCAAACCTGTTTGAATCATCAGTTCACAAACTCACAATTGATCCAGGATTCTCTTTTTTAAGCATGTATAAATATGATGGGAGAAGTTGATATGATGTTTCTGCATCTCCAAGAATGTTCCGTTGTGCTAGTTCTTTGGCTCTCCAAGCTTTAGTGTATAAAATATCAAACCCATAATTTCTTTTACGATTTTTCATAAGATCACATGGACGAATCAACCTTCCATTATCCAAAACAGATGGTCCTATGAGTTCAGCAATGATCTTACTCTGAACCTGACGACCTTCAGAACTAGCAACATCCAACTGACAAGTATGTTCTTTCACAAATTTCTTAACTTTCCAATAACCTAATCCACTGATGCCATCTGCCCTTAATTCAAATTTACAATCTTTAACTTTACAACGTGCAACATAACGGGTTGTGGATGATCTTTGCACACGAAATTCAAATTTCTCTTTCAATGCATACATCCCCAAACTCATAATTAAGTCATTCTTACTCATGAACAACGCACCAACATGTAAATCATGATCTGTACTTAAAGATCGGACTGTGGTAATTTCTGACAATGAGTAGTTTGAGAAGTCTGGAAATGTTAAAGGCAACTGTTTTGAGTCTTTTTCACCATAACAATTATCTTTAACATCATTTACCTCTTCAATCTGGTGATCATTTATCTCTTCGATATGATCATGGATAATTACCTCAAAATTATCCTTTGGATGTTGTTCGGTCTCTATCACTGGACCATCCTTCTCAACATCAATCCATCTATCATTCAGTGGGAACAAATCACCATCTGAGTCATCTTCACTGGTCTGCTCTATATGTTACCCATCTAGTCCCTCGTTACTAGAAGGAATTGATTTCTCTTGTAAATCATGCGAACATGCTTCTACAGTCTTTTCTACCGTCTGCTCATTAACCCTCGTACATCTCATTCTTTTATCAATCATGAATGATGGCTGATGAATATCGGTTGCAACCGGATCTAGAATATTTTGCTGATTTAATAACTGGACAAAACTTTGATTCATTGGAAGAAGTGCATTACTCTGTTGACCTAAGTATGTAGGTTGAAAAGTTGCATGATTCGAATGGGGATTCTGGTAAGAGAGTGGTGGGTAAAATGATTGAGCTTGAAAGCCAAATGTTGGGTAAACTATTGGTGGAGCAAACGACTGAATTGAATGATGTTGATCCATACTTACAAAAACATTAACCTCTTCATCATCAGAGTTTATACTCAACAAATGCTTCCACTCTCTTTCACTTGTAATTGGAAATCTAACATTTTTCCCTCTTTTTGTTACAATAAGACTACGTAACTCGAACTTGAAGTTATCTGATTCTTTCTTTGCAATTAGTCCACCAACCAAATTTTCTAAGTCATCATAAGTGAAATTTGATGACAATATGATATAATCTGACACACCACCTTTATATTCTGTTGGTCCCAGTGGTATAAGGTTAAGAGGGGGGGTGAATTAACCTTATCAAATTTTTAACTTTCACTCCAAAGGATGTTAAGTCCCTGATGGGCAGGTAGCTAGTAAGCTTACTGCTCGATAGGTTCCTGCTTAGGCAGTAACCTCAGGACTTAGTCAGAGAATGTAATGCACAGCGGAAATACTTATGTTTTTCGAAACGTGCTTTTTAATGCAGTATGCTTAGATGCAGGTAGATAGATATAAGAGGCACAAGCAAGCTTATAGAGGTTCAAGGGTGGAGTAATCCCTCTACGTCCTCTCTACTCCTTCACAAGGAGGAACTTTGTTAAAGCTAGTTTGATTTACAATAGACTCAGCTAACACAAACTAAACTCTAAACAAAACTGTCAGCTCTATCCACACAGGTAGCTGCACAGTGACCAACTATCGACCCACACAGGATCTCCACACAGGTTAACCGACCCACATAGGATCCTTTCTCTTCTTCAGAGAGATTACAACTTAGCAGTTTCAACACCTGACTAAGTGACTCCTATCAGACTTAATGAATAAAAGATTTAAGGCACAATCAAATGCAGCAGGCTCCTTGAACTTCAGAAGAACATAAAGGTAGCTGGCTTGCTGCTTGCTTAGTCTGAATAACTTGAGGGTATAAGCTTGTGCGTCTATTTGCTTCTCAGTTCTCTTGATTGTATATTATCGTTATCTCTTATTTCCTTTGAAAATCAGACTTCTATTTATAGGCATCAGGTGGTTTTCTGCCCGTTGAAAATGCAGTCTTTTGTATGATGAGGTGTCTCTTTTTTATTGGTTCTGCTGATCTTCTGACACCTGTTCTGAAATGCCTTCATTCTGTTCTACAACTGCTTGTCCTTTGTCTGCGTAATTACATTCTGCAGACTGTTTGTACTGTGTCCTTGCTGCTTTATCACACATGGCAGATTCTGATTTGTTGGAACTGGAGTGACTCTACTGGCTAGTCAGGTTGCATTGACTCTGATATATCTGGTAGTATCCTCATTGAGTCAGTCAGCTTCCTTGATTATCTCCAGGTTCCTTGTAGCATCCTTCTAGAACTTTGTTTGCTGGTTGCTCGATACAGTATGCAGGTAGCAGGGACTTTGGCTTCCTGGCTACTTGGCAGAATCTTCAAGTCCTTCCAGCATCCTTACCTTAGCAAATTTACATTAAAAACTTATCCAGACAGCTAAGGTTCTAATCTATTACACGTTTTGTCTCATCAAAATCTATTACATTTCATCCTATCATATTCATCTCCTTCCCAATAATCACATGTCCAGATAATCATACCCCTATTATCCATCCCTGCAAATAATCAAATAATGAATGAGAAATAATATCACCAAATAAAAAAACAACTCAGATACATAATAAAGCTCGTACCAATATATAGTTTAGCTCGCACCAACATATACTTAAGTCTATACCAACAAATATTTAGTTTATACCAGCTTTTAATTAATCCATACGATCATATAATTAAGCTTGTACCAACCTATAGTTTAGCTCGTACCATGATACAATTAAGTTTGTACCAACCCTAAACCATTGTATACTTCACCTCGTATCACCATATAATAAAGCTCGTACCAACCTTAAATTTAACATGTACCATCATATAATTAACCCCGTACCAACGTACAATTTATCTCGTACCATCATACAATTAAGCTTGTACCAATCTATAGTTCACCCCGTACCACCATAAAATTAAACACGTACCACTATATAATTAAGCACGTACCGATCTTATGTTTAGCCCATACTACTATATAATTAAGCATATACAAATAATTAATTTAACCCGTACCACCATATAATTAAACCCGTACCAACCACCAATTCACTCCAAACACCATGAAATTAAGTCTATACGACCGTATAATTTAGCTCGTACCAAGATAAACTTCACCTCGTACCACCATGAAATTAAATTCGTATCAATATATACTTCAACTCATACTAAAAATTAACAATTAGTACCAACAAATACTTACTAACTAATATTTCAGTTCCTACCAATCTTAAATCATTAATTTATGAGTATCTCGTAGCATTATATTTTAGCTCGTACCACTATGTAATGATCCGTACCAAATTATTAAAATTATCATGAAAACCCGTACCACTAAAAACCCTAACTTTATTTGAGCAATGAACATTTAAATAAAAGAATGAATTGAATGAAATTGTACCTTCAATTTTTTAGATGAAGTAATAAATGGAAGATGAATGGAGTATAAAATTGGTCCGACTACATTAAAATAAGAAAAAAATACAAACCAAAGTTGGTCAGAATTGAATTGAAGATTAGTAATGAATCTTGTGAAAATTAAAGTTTCTTCTATCCACGTCGATCAAGAATAACAGCCGTCATAAGAGAAAAAAACAAAAACAAGCCGCCATAAACAAGCCGCCAAATGAAAAATGCTCTTAAATTAAATGAGAGAAATTTCACAGATCAAGACTTACAATTGTTGTATTGTTAAATGATCTCGATTCCCTAATTGCCGATAAACTCTTTAATTTGCAGATCAAGATGTGAGAAAAATATGATTAAGATGTGAGAAAAATATTGCCGATCAAGACGTAAATTCCAGAGATCAATATTGTGTTTTGTTAAATGAGAGATTAGATGTGAGAATAATTAAAAATAAAATAAAAATAATAATCTCAAGGGTATAATGGGGTAAAAAAGATTTCTCTTGGCTAAAAAAGAACAATTTATAAAATCTTAACAAAAAAGAATATTTTTAAATACAAGTGGTTACAAATGGGGGTTTCCACATAAATGTATCCCTTGCTCTCTTTATTGCTAGCTTCTAGATGGAAAGTGGCCTTGTTTATTTTGATCTGTATTTTTATGATTAATGTCGTGTTTTTTTTTAATATATATATAACAGAAACAACTATGTTATATTAAGCAATTAATACAATTAAAGGACATAATAAGAACAACACAACAAAATTGATATGGCTTTTTTAGTTGTAAAAGAAATGAAAATTGAATTGCCTCGTTAGCACAAATTTGCTACATAACCACAATTGATAGGAAATTGGAAATTTGTGGGCGTCTATATTACACTCAACCAAAAATCCATTAAGACATGCAATTTTTTTCATATTTCGGTGGGAAAAAAAAGACTTAAATGAATTGAACAAAATTTTCAATTACAGGAATAAAATTGAAATTTTGAAACTAAGTAGGAGTGAAATTGAAAACGAGTCCTAAGAGTATTGTGCTTTTGGAAAATGTGTCGTTATCCACCAAGTAATATTTTTTACACAAAATTAATTATATATACTTTTGGGGTATTAACTCTTTATTGTGTTAAAAAAAAAGAGTATTTTGTATGATTGTACCTTAATTATTCACTTAATATCTTTAAAATATATAGACACAGACCCATTTAAAAAAAAATTAATTAATACAACTTACTGCACTGATAGGTTGCTGCTTAAGCAGTTACTTCCAAACTTAATCAGAGTTAAAATTGCACAGTGAAAATTATGTGTTTTTCGAAAAATGTTTCTCAACAGGACGTTATGATGAAAAAGATAGGCAGATATTAAGATAAAGCTATAAAAACACAGACAAGCAAGCTTATAGAGATTCAAGGGTGGAGTAATCCCTCTACATCCTCTCTATTCCTTCTCAAGGAGGAACTTTGTTAAAGCAAGTTTGATTTACAAAGACTCTGCTAATACAAACTTCACTCTACACAAAACTGTCAGCTCTATCCACACAGGTAGCTGCATAGGTAGCTACACAGTGACCAACTGTTCGACCCATAGAGGATCTCCACACAGGTTCCTTGACCCACATAGGATCATTTCTCTTCTCCAGAGAGTACAAATACTTAGCAGAATTATCCTCTACTTAAGCAACTCCTAAACAATCTACTTTAAGAAAATAAGGTTATCTTCAACATTTGAATACAACAAACTCTTTTGAACTTCAAAATCTCAAAGGGTAGCTAGCTTGCTGCTTTTGTAGATTGAGTGACTGAAACGAGAGAGCTTTTAGAAGATGTTAATCCTTAGAAAAAGTTGCTTCGCGAGATGAATGTTTCAGTTGTTGTTCCAGGTGCACTCAATCTTCTATTTAGCCTTCAGTGAAAATCTGCCCGTTGAAGAGGCAGTTTCTTTGTGATGAGGTGTTAAGCAGCCGTTGGGTCGTACAAGAGCTCTTGACAGTGTTTCTGCTACATCCTTTACCTTTGCACTGCGGCGCCCGCCTTACTCTGCACTGTCCAGTACTTAGTCCTTGTCTTTTTCAGATGGCACTTCCTAATTGGTTTGAACTTGAGTGTCTCTATCGGCTCTTCAGAGTGCACTGAAATAGATGTATTTAGGAGTTGACTTGTTGTTCTTTATTGGGATATTTCCCAGCATCCTGCCTTGGGTCGGAGCTTAAATAGGTGCGGGGCACGGCTCTTACAGATTCGAATCCGTGAGCGCAAAGCTACATAAGTATAAGACATTAAAGTTGCGCCCTATATCCATTGGATATCCTTTTGGTGTAGCGGTAATGCTCTTGATGGTCCAACACTTGGTATCAGAGCAGGTCACGGATTCGAATCCCCCCGGGAGCACTTTACAGTGGGAGCTGTTAGGGCCTTTGGAGGTGAGGATGCTAGCCGCAGTCGAGGTTGCTTGGCGTGTTGTCTTGTGTGGATGGCCTGTGTGGCGGTGGCGCAAGACGAGACGTCGAGTCATGGTGGTGGCATGAAGTGAGACGTCGAGTCACGATGACATCGAGGAGTGGCGAGAAGACATGTCGGTGCCGAGTCATGGAAGATGTCGAGAGGGTCCAAGGTTGCTGAAGTGGAGAGGCTCCTCTTCAAGCATCCTTGCCTTAGCTATACTTTTACATATGGAAACCTAACCAGATAGCTAAGTCCTATCTATTACATGTTTTGTCTTATCAAAATCTATTACAATATCATCCTATCAATTTCCCCCTTTTTGATGATGACAAAACTCCTTAAAATGATCAAAGACTCACTTTTCATTTATAAAAGAACATAATGCATGAAATCAGAACAAAACATAAGCATGCATTAAGTTCACAAGAAGTGAGCTTTCAAGATACCAAACAGAGTGTATTTCATTGATGAATTATCAACAACAATAGAGATCACAGATATAATGAAGACAAATAAACAAAAACATACAAAAAGATAAATGAAAAACAGAGAGCATGCTACCAAGTCTTCAACCAACTGGCTTTCTTCTTCTTTTCATACTTTGAGTCTTTCCACCAGTTGATTATAGACTCTTGATAGCTCGGCTCTAGCAGCTTCCTTACCTCCTCATCTTCTTTGATTCTCAACCAGAAATCTTCACAGAAAGGTATGAACTCCTTTCGAAGTCTCTGCTTCAGCTTTACTTGGATTGGAAGTCCTCCCTTCTTAGCAAGATCCAAGAATCTCTCCAGGGCTTTTCTGTTGGACCAGTATCCTTTGAAAAGAGTAGATTCCTTGCAGAGGGTTGTGAAGTACTTCATTAACTCCTCTTGAAGGCTTCTATCTGGGAGAATGATGGTTGGAGTCTGTAGGGAGAGTGAGCTCCGGAATCAATGGAGTGGTAAACCTTTTGCTTTTGGGGTCCGGGCTCGCTTTCAGAAAGCTTTTAAGACTTGAGCTAACAGGATTGTGCATGTTTTTCTCCAGGAAGATAATGTCAGGAAGCTAATGTTTTGGATATAGTTTGGAAAAAGCTTTCTCTGTTTGTTTTTCAAGCACAGTGCTTAAGCTTCCTGCCAGATCAGCTTCCACCTTCCTTCTCTTCTTTTCCCTACCTTCAGCTCCCTTTCTGAATCTTGGATGAATAGGCCCTGAGACAGCTTTTAATGATCTTTTGAGGCTGCTGTCTGGAAGGCCTTTCGATCCAGCTCCCTTGCTGCCACCATCACCAGTATCATCCCTCCTTCTATTCACTACCATCTGCCTGCAGGTAGAAGGATCCTATCTACTCTTCTGCTGCCCTTCCGGCCTCCCTTCTCCGTTTTTGTCATCATCAGCTCTCCCAACTGCAAAGCTCACCATTGAGTGAATATCTGACAAGGTGCCAGAATGCTCTCTTAGGACTTGCGATTGGTTGAACTGCTCTTCATACATGTGGCCTATTGTGGAGATAAAAGCTTTCTGATCAGTTTCAAGAAGAATCATCTTCAGCTCCTACTTGTTCAGTTTCTCCATCACTGTCTTGACCACTTCCACAGTAGCATCCTCCTTGGGGGGTCGGTGGGCATCAATCGCCTGACAAAGTTTTGCTAAGGTTACATTGAGGGAGTATAGGAAAGATTAGGTTTTGATGGTGCTGCAACGAGTTTCCTTATGGAGCTTCCTACTCGCTTTCACCAGTAACTTTCCCATCTGCTCAATTACAGTCAAAACTTCATCATTTGATCTAACAGTCTCCTTTGCTTCAGCAGTATCAACAACAGGTACTTGTTGAAAAGAAGATGCGGGGGTTAGAGTTTTGGATTTTTCGACTCCGGTATCACCTTGTTCACTGGGTAATCCATCATCGCTGTTGGAAGTGCTACTGGATCCTCCATCACCTGATCCAGCTTCCTCCTTCTCTGAAGATTCTTCTCCAGTCTTCTTCTCTCCTTCCTCCTTGTCAACCTTCTCAAACTTCTTTCTCCTTCTCAGCCTTCTTATCCGCCTTCTTATCATCCTCCATATCTTCCTCAGCGTCCTTTTCAGCTTCTTTGTCCACCCCCATTGCATCCGCCGCCTCCTGCTCAGCATCTGCTTCCTTCTCACCAGCTTTTTCTTCCTCAGTGACCATCTCGCCATGGTCCACTGCTTTGACAGAGGCTGTTTTCTCCACTTCTATTGGAGCAGCCTCCTCCACCACTTTTACTGCTTCCCCCTAAACCTCTACCTCCATTGGTGTATGATATGTTGGCTCAGCGGTTTCATTGGTTGCTGCTATGGATGGTGCATTGGTTAATTCCAGAAAGGATTCGAACGTAGCAGCAGCAGCGAGGGTGTCCAACTCTTGTGTCTTGAGAGGGTCAGTTGGAGTAAGGTTACTCTCCTTCATCGGCGTCTGCCTAGGGACCTCTGGCAGTATGATCAAGTATGTCAAGTAAGAGAACTCTTCATCATTCTTCTTCGATAGTGAAGATGACCTTCTGCTGATAGGTTCGATCATCAGCGGTGTGTAGGAGGAACCTTCACCTACTTATGGCTCTCTTACTAGCCTTCTCATCTTTGTGTCATCAGGCTCACATCAGTAACCTGCTTGATCATCCTTTCCAGGGCCTCATCAGCTCCATACTTCACCTAGGCTTCAGCAAAGCTCACGTCATCGCCTGCTCTGACTCGGTCAGTAGCAGCATCCAAAATCACCTCCTCCCGATAGAAGTCTGGTTGCTCGATGGGTGTCTTCCTCTTCAGGCTCCTTGGGATAGACTGAAGTAGCTGCTTAGCAGCTTTCTTTTGCCTTCTGGCCTTAAGCTCAGCATCAACTTCTGTATTCTCCAGGAACTCGGGCCACTTCTTCTTTTTGAGCTGTTTCAGGAACTTCTTCTCCAGAATTTCCTCAAGATCGTCTATTATAGCCCAGTTCAGAGCCCATTCCTCATCTGTCTTCCAGTCAGCCCATTGGATCAGGTCCTCTCTGGGGAGGTATCTGTATTGCCACAAAGTGAGGAATTTGTCCATCAGCTTTGCGAATTCAGCTTCGACCTTGGGAAGGCTGATGACATACTCCACCACATCCTCCTCATCAGCCACTTCTTCTTCAGCTTCTTCAATTTGAGTAGCAGCTTTCCCCTCAGCTGTCTGGTCACCCCTTAGTGGAGAATCAATCTCCACTTCCACTGCTGGAGCCTTAGAAGACTGGACAGCAGTGTCTTCTGATTCGTCATCAGAAACCACCAGCTTCCTTTGCACCACCTTCTTGTGCTTAATCTTTTTTAGCTCTGCAGCAGCCGGCGAGAGTTTGTCCATCCTCAAGCTGCTTTCCGACGAAGATGAGTCGCTGCTAGTCCGGTGGAATGTCTTTCTTATCTTGGAAGCGCCCTTGGAACCCTCGGAGACCTCTCTAATTACTGGGGATGGTCGACCAGTGGTCATCTTGGCAAAGACCCTACCTGCACCGATGAACTTTCCTTTCTGGATGGATTTCCCCTAGGACAGATCCACCTTCAAGTGTTCCAGGAGGGTGTTCACCACAAGCTCATAAGTAGGCTTACCTACCTTCTTCTCCACTTTCTCCACCAGCCTAGAGAACAGGTAGCTGGCCTAGTCTACCTTCTTCTTCTTCATAATCGCCATCATCATTCTGTACCTAAAGTTGGTACACTTATCAAAGGAACCAGAGCGGTTCTCAATGATGTGGCAGCAGATGTCATGCAACATCTCAAACTCAAGAAGGAAAAACTTCTTGCTGCAGCTCCTGGACACCCCTTCATGTCTATCCTCCTAGTAAATATCTTCCAGTACTTCTTCAACTCGTCTTATCCATACGAGGAGAGGTCACTAGCGTCCATTTCCTCGGTGGGAAGAGAGAACACTTCCATCAGAAGCTCGGCGTCAACAGTGAGCTCCACGCCACCCATCTTTGATCGGATCTTTGACCGATCATCAAAGACCCTCACCCGTCTGTAAATCTGACCACTTGTTCTTCGGCATAGGGGGTCTTGAAGTAGGAACAGAACCTCAAGAGGCCAGAAATGTGAAGGCTTCTCAGGATGTCCTTCATCAAGTCCTTGGTGTTTCCCTCCTCCAACACCATCTTCACCATAATGCTATCATCCACTAGCCTGTCATTGACAACTAGGTTCTGTTTGGGTGCCATTTGTGAGAGAGAAGCAAAGAGAATGAAGTACAAGAGGTTAGAGTATGCAAAAGAGAGTTAGGGTTTTCAGGAAACTTGAGAATAAAAGTTGGTGAATGTAGATTAAGAGATACTCCCTTATATTTGAATTTGGGAGATCTTTGATCTAACGGTCCAGATTCAATTTGGAGTTGAAGAGACTCTTGATCCTGTGGCTGTGATTTTTAACGCGATGTTTGTTGATGTACTGATGTGACATTTTTGAGGAGATTGAGGGGTGGTTTTCTACAAAAATGGCTACTGGCGCGGGGTAACTGTTCTGTATTCCACGCGCCCAAGTCTCTGGTTTCTGCAGATTGCTTGCTGTAACCTTTGTCCAGCATTCTAGCTTCAGGAACTATCTAGGGACCTTTAGCAGTGACCTTTAGGTTACTGTTTTTGACATTTGAACTCTTCATCGTCTGGAGCTCCTCCTAAGTTGTATAACCATATACATAGGATCAATAGAAATATTTAGCTCAGGTTAATTATGTCTAGCTCATTTTTAAGAAATGAAAATCTTGATTCACAGAGAGGTTTTGTGAAAATGTTAGCCAACTGTAGATCAGTATGCACTTTCTCCAAAGATATATCTTTCTTTTCAATGTGGTCTCTTATGAAGTGGTATCTGAAATCAATGTGTTTTGTTTTGGAATGAATGATAGGGTTATGTGTGATTGCTATAGCACTTGTATTATCACATAGGATAGGACTTTTCTTTTCAACAATTTCATAGTCCTTTAGTTGCTATTTGATCCAAAGAATCTGGGCACAGCAGCTTCATACAACAACATATTCAGCTTCAACAGTTGAGGTTGCTATTGAGGTTTGCTTTCTGCAGAACCATGATACCACCTTGTTTCCTAAGAGTTGGCAGATACCACTTGTTTTTCATGTCGATCTTACAACCTGCAAAATCAAAATCAATATAACAAATATGCTTAATTCCACCTTCCTTAGGATACCATAATCCAACTTTCTGTGTTCTTTTGAGGTATCTGATGATTCTGTTGGCCGCTGTAAGATGAGATTCCTTGGGTGCTGCTTGATATCTAGCGCACATTCCCACTAAGAACATTATGTCTGGTCGGCTTACTGTTAGGTAGAGTAATGACCCAATAAGTCTTCTATACTTTGTGACATCTACTATTTTTCCATTGTTATCCTTGTCCAAGCTTCCTGAAGTTACCATTAGGATGCTTACTGTACATGCATTTTCTAGTCCAAACTTTTTTATCAACTCTTTGGTGTACTTCATTTGATTGATGAAGGTTCCATTGCTCATTTGTTTCACTTGAAGCCCAAGAAAGAAGCTTAGTTCTCTCATCATGCTCATTTCAAACTTGGATTGCATAAGATTTGAGAATTTCTTGCACAACTCCTTGTTTGTTGTACCAAAGATGATATCATCAACATAGATTTGAACTAGCAGGATGCTATCTCCATCTTGGATTCTGAAGAGTGTCTTGTCCACATTTCCCTTTTTGAAACCATTGTCAAGTAGGTATTTTGATAGGGTATCATACCAGGCTCTAGGTGTCTGTTTAAGTCCATAGAGAGCCTTCTTTAATCTAAATATCATCCCTTCTGAATTGTCTTCAAATCCAGGAGGTTGCTCCACATAGACTTCTTCAGCTAGCAAATTATTTAGGAATGCACTTTTCACGTCCATCTGATATACAGTGAGATCATTGTGAGCTGTATAGGCTAGAAAGATTCTGATTGCTTCCAATCCGGCTACTGGTGCAAAGGTTTCTTCAAAATCTATTCCTTCTTCCTAACAGTATCCTTTAGTCACCAGTCTTACTTTGTTTCTAACAACTTGACCTTCTTCATCCAGTTTGTTCTTGAATACCCACTTAGTGCCGATTACTCCTTGGTGAGTAGGTCTGGGAACTAGATGTCATACTTAATTTCATTCGAATCCATTCAATTCTTCCTACATGGCTTGAATCCAGTAAGTGTCTGCAAGTGCTTTCTCTATACAGCTTGGTTCAGTTTGAGAGATAAAGCACGCGAACATGGCTTCATGGGGGTTGGTTCTTCTTATTCTCACCCCATATGTGAAATCTCTTATGATCTGATCTCTTGAATGGTTCCTTAGCCATTTTTTCCTAACTTCTTCAGCTTGCTGCTCATTCTGTTCTTCAACAGGTTGCTCTGGATCATGTTGTTGATGTGCGTTGGCCTGTTGACTTGAGTCAGGTTGAATGTCTAGCATAATCTCCAGCTGTATTCCATCAGGGTGATGAACTTCTTCTTGAATGATTAGTTCTGGTTGCTCTGCTGGAGGTTTCTGGTTATTTCTAGGTTTTTACTCTATTCTTAATTGCTGTGTAAGAGTAAGTTGCTGATTGTGATTTGAAAGGTTTTCTTCCATATTTTAGATTTTTGGCAACTGCGCATCAATATATTCAACACAAGTGTCGGTGATATGAGTGTTCCCAAAATCTTCATTAAGTTCATCTATATCAGCTTTTGTGCAGTGTGGCTCATCAAAGACCACATGCACTGATTCTTCCATAACAAATGTTCTCTTATTAAGGATCTTAAAGGCTTTGCTTACCGAGGAGTATCCTAAGAACACTCCTTCATCTGACTTAGAGTCAAAAGCCTTCAAGTAATCCTTTCCATTGTTTAGCATATAGCACCTGCAACCAAAGATATGAAAATAATCAATGTTTGGTGTATAGCTATACCATAGTTCATAAGGAAATTTAATTTAATCTCTATTGATAAGGCATCTATTTTGGGTATAGCATGCTGTGTTGATTGCTTCTACCCAAAATCTCTTTAGAAGCATTGCTTCAGCTAGTATGGTCCTTGCAGCTTCCTTAAAGGTCCTGTTCTTCCTTTCTACAACTCCATTATGTTGAGGTGTCCTTGTCGCTGAGTATTCGTGCTTGATTCTATTATCCGAGCAGTATCTTTCGATGAATTTATTTGTGAATTCGGTTTCTCTGTCTGTTCTGATTTTCACCACACTTAGGTTTTTCTCCATTTGTAACTTCTTCAGGAACTTCGGTAACCTTTACTGGGTATCTGATTTCTTAGTTAGGAATAGGGTCCATGCAAATCTTGAGTAGTCATCAACTACTACTAGGGTGTACTTCTTTCCGCTCATGTTTACTGGTTCCACTAGTCCAAACAAGTCCATATGGAGTAGATCGAGTATCCTTTCAGTTGATCTTTGAACTTTGTTCTCGAATGAGCTTTTGGTTTGTTTTCCCTTTTGACATGCTTTACACAGACTTTCTTTCTTATAGACCAAGTCAGGTAGCCCTCTAACTAGCCTTTTTCTTGCTAGCTTGTTGATTGATTTGAAGTTTAGATGACTCATCCTTTTGTACCATAACCAACTAGCTTCTGATGATCCTTTTGCTATGAAGCAGATAGTTGTGGTCACTGAGCACTAGTCAGCTATGTAGATGTTTTCTCTTCTGGTTCCAATTAGCTTGACTTCCTTGGTTTGGCTGTCTCTGATCAGACATTTGTTGTGATTGAATTCTACTGAGTATCTTTTGTCATAGAATTGACTTATGTTAAGCAAATTGTACTTTAGCCCTTTCACATATGAGACTTTCTTTATGTGAGTGTTTCCTTTGATGAGATCTTCAATTCCTCTAGTGTTTCCTTTAGAGTCGTCTTCAAAGATGACTTAGGGTCCTTTGCAAGGTTGTAGATTCTTTAGGATTTCCTTATTTCCAGTCATGTGCCTTGAGCAGCCACTATCGATATACCAAACTTCCTTGCTGCTTCTTGGCACAGGTACTTGTAAATAAAGATCACTGGTTTTTAGGTACCCATACATGTACTGATCCTTCAATGTTAGTCCTTTTGGGAATCCAAACTTATCTCACAACAATTGATTTGTTGAGAGCTCAGTAGATTCATTTATAAGCGGTAACCTTAGGATACTGTTGTGTGTGTAGAGCGTGTAGAATCACCACTTTTAAAGTGTGGTCTTCCACCATACTTCCCTTAAGCATGAGCTCTTTTAGGTTTAGACATTAAGGTCTTAGTATGTGTGGGGTAGAAAGTTTTGTGCAGCATTCTCGTAGGTTGATGTTTCTTCTTACTGCTTACAGCAGATTGATTCCGCTGCAGCCAACTTTTGAAGACAGGCTTACTCTCTGTGGATGTGTACATGGGTTTCTTGCCCTTGTCTATAATGGTTGGTTTGTCCAAGCTTTATTTTGAGTTATTAGATAACTCATTCGCCATAGAGGTTTCTGCTTGAACGAAAACAACAACTTTAAACGTGCTTGCTGTTTCTTGAGAAGTTCCAGCATAGTATCCTAGGCCAGTCCTGTCAAAGGGACTTTTGGCCATCATGAGACACTCCTTGGCATCTTTTATAGACTTACTAAAGATCCTGATTGTTGCTTGGAGATTGCACTTCTCATCCTCAAGTTTAGCGATCGTCAGATTGAGCTTTGATACTTCTTCTTCGAGGTTACTTCACTGTGAGTTACTGAACTCATATGTAGATAGCTTTTCAGCTAAGTGTTTGTTTTTCCTCTTGAACATCTCATTTTTGATTTTTAGCTCCTCAAAAATTAAGTTTATCTGCTCGAAATCGTTCACGATTTGCGTTAGAGAGAGGTTTTTGTTCAGTTTTTTCTCTTCCTGTATGGGGTAGGGTGGGTATATTACCTCGTCATCTTCGCTATCCTCTACTCCATGTGCCATTAGGCAGATGAGTGATTCGTTCTCTGATAAAGAGGAGTCACTATCACTGTCTGAGAAATCTGCTTCCTGTTGAGCTTCCTTTGATGTCTCGTTCCCTTTTTCCATCTCGCTGAAGAAGGTTTTAATCTTTCTTCTTTTCTCTCTTCATTTTTCCTTTTTCTGAGATAACTCTCTTTCGGGATATCGATTGACCTTAGGGTAAGGACACTTCTAACATAGTGTCCTGGTTTCCAGCAGTTGTAGCATAAGTCTGAGGTGTCGGGATTAGGTTGCTGGAAATTGGAAGGTTGAGGGGTTGGTTGATTCTTCTTAAAATCACTCATCCTGTTATATCTGATAAATTTCTTGAAGTTTCTCAAGAGAAGGGTCATTTCCTCGTCAGTGCTTTCTGCAGGTAGCTCCCCTTGCTTGCTGCAGGTAGCTCCAATATCTCTCACACCTCTTGTTGTCAGGGCAGTTATCTTTGTGTTTGATTCTTCTGCCTCCTTCTTTCTTCTATTGATGTCATATTTGAAGACTTTTAAATTTGAGAAGAGATCAAACGTGCTCATCGACTTCAGGTCCATGGAGACTCTCATGGCTATTGTTTTGTTGTCTCATTCTGCAGGTAAGACCATTAACACATTCATGTTCTTTTCCTTTTGAGTGTAGAATTTATCCTGGGACTCCAGCTCATTGACAATATTTGTGAATCTTAGGTCCATCTGCTCTAGGGTCTCCTCATGCAGCATCTTGAACAGCTCAAATTTCTGAGCTGCGGTTGACACTTTATTCTCCTTTGTAAGCTCCATTCCTTCGCATGTCTGTTTGAGTTTGTTCCATATGTCCATTGTCGTTTTGTAGGTCTTGACCTTACTGAAGATACCTTTATCTAGGGTGACAAATAGGGTATTCTTGGCCACGTTGTGTAAGTTTACTCGTCTTCTGTCGTCAGCTGTCCACTCCTCCCTTGATTTATCGATAACTGCTTGATGAGGAATGACTGCTGCATCACTGGTATCTGCAGCTCTAGCAAATATAAGATTAGCTTTGGTAATCCTTGGGGGTCCGTCAGTAATGACCATCCACATCTCGTCGTGCATGGCTGATAAATGTGCCTGCATTCTAATTTTCCAGTCATCATATTCTTCAATAGAGAACATAGGTAGCTTATGCGTATCCATGATGCAATAAATTTTGATGAATGCGATTTTTTGAAAAACAGGAATCAGGGATTAACCAGATAGATTGGGTTTTTAATCCAACCTGCTCTAATGCCACTTGTTGGTCCCAAGTGGTATAAGGTTAAGAGAGGGTTGAATTAACCTTATCAAATTTTCAAACTTTTCTCCAAAAAATGTTAAGTCCTTCAAGGAGCAGGTAGCTAGAGAGCTTACTGCACTGATAAGTTGCTGCTTAGGCAATTACTTCCAGACTTAATCAGAGTTAAAAATGCACAGTGGAAATTATGTGTTTTTCGAAGAATGCTTCTCAGCAAGATACTATGATGACAAGATAGACAGATATTAAGATAAAGCTATAAAAACACAGACAAGCAAGTTTATAGAGGTTCGAGGGTGGAGTAATTTCTCTACATCCTCTCTACTCCTTCTTAAAGAGGAACTTTGTTAAAGTAAATTTGATTTACAAAGACTCTGCTAACACAAACTTCACTCTACACAAAACTGTCAACTCTATCCACATAGATAGTTGCATAGTGACTAACTGTTCGACCCATACAGGATCTCCACACAGGTTTCTTGACCCACACATGATCTTTTCTCTTCTTCAGAGAGTACAAATACTTAGTAGGATTATCCTCTGCTCAAGCAACACCTAAACAATCTACTTTAAGAAAATAAGGTTATCTTCAACGTTCGAATGTAGTAAGCTCTTTTGAACTTCAGAATCTCGAAGGGTAGCTGGCTTGTTGCTTTTGTAGATTGAGTGACTGAAACGAGAGAGCTTTTGAAAGATGTTAATCTTTAGAAAAAATTGCTTCGTGAGATGAATGTTTCAGTTGTTGTTCTAGGTGCACTCAATCTTCTATTTATAGCCTTCAGTGAAAATCTGCCTGTTGAAGAGGTAGTTTCTTTATGATGAGGTGTCAAGCAGCCGTTGGGTCGTACAAGATCTCCTGACACTGTTCCTACTGCATCCCTTCACCTGTGCACTACGGCGCCCGCCTTACTCTGCACTGTCCACTACTTAGTCCTTAACTTTTCCAAATAGCACTTCTTAATTGGCTTGAACTTGAGTATCTCTACCGGCTCTTCAGAGTGCACTGAAATAGATGTATCTAGGAGTTGACTTGTTGTTATTCCTTCTAATGAGATAGCTTCCTCTGACTTGAAAAGACTGAGCTAGCTCTTAGTGTCCTTCTATACTTAGACAATATTCCTTACTGAAGATGCAGTATCCTAACCTCATGCAGGTAGCAGTGACTTGGCAGACTCCTTCCAATATCTTCTTCCTCTACCAGCATCCTTGTCTTAACTAAACTTTTACATATGAAAACCTAACCAGATAACTAAGTCATATCTATTACATGTTTTGTCTCATCAAAATCTATTACAATATCATCCTATCAGACCCATTTAAAAAAATTAATTAATACAACTTATAGAACTAAATTAATCAAAATACAAGAAAAAATGCAAAAGTACTTATAGATCTCAAAAAATAATTTCCTGAAATAAATTTTTTTACAACTCAAAATTTAGGATAATAATCTTTTGGGCGGAAATTCGGACAATAATTTACTAATTTCACGAACTTAGGTCAATTTCAGCCCTATAACACCAAATGGGTTCAAATTGAACGAGCTTTCATGCTTGTCCAATTTGGGGTTTTGGACTAATTCACTCATAATGTAGATTGAAATCCTCACACGTAACTTAAATGGATCATATTGTCACATGTGCCAAATATATGTTCATTTAAAACATGCATATTAGTTGCCAAATTATAAAAGAAATCCTTTAAAAATAACTTAGAATACTTATTAGACCGAATTTTAGGGTGAAATTAGACCTACTTTGGGTGATTGATATGTAGAGGAATGTGTATAATTTGATTTGTCTAGATTGCTTTTTAAATTCATTTCATATATTTGCACTTGTTATTCTTTTCAACATATCTTTATTTCATACCCGAAAACTCAAATTTCTATTTTTTCTTAATTTATCTAGTGATTTTGGAGCATTTTTGGAGATGAATGACGAACTTGACCAGCGAATAAACTGAGGAAGTGAACGTTTGAAATTCAAAGAGACACATTGGATAAGCAGACTACTGGCATATGATAATCCAATGTGTGTGGCAAAACCCAACGGCAACCGAACCAATTGCCAACGACATCCCAACAAATTGAGAAGGAAATCCTTGGGCCATGCACTTAATAATCAAAAGTATATCTATTCTAACGGGGAGGATGAGAAAGGGATTATTTAGCGGCTGAACACACAGGGCAGATAATTGATCCTAAAAGATATTTTAACAAATTGTGAATTACTTTTTTTCATGTTAATCTTCATCAAATTGTTTATTCCTATGAATTTTATGTTTTTTTAAGAAATATAGTATCAATTATATTATATAATTATTGTATAATATATATTGTAGTTTTATTATAATTTTTTACTTGTTTTTCTTATCTTTTTGTTGATTTTGTAAAATTTAAGTTATTTTGAGATTTAACATTTTATATATATTAAAATATTTTTTATTTTAAATTTTATATTGAACATTGTGATATTATTATTATTATTATTATTATTATTATTATTATTATTATTATGTTAAGATTTTTTTTAACATTTCATCATTTTTTTAGTTTATGTAGATAAAAGTGCATGTAGATTTCGCATTAGTTAAACCCTTACACATTAAATTAGTATCGTAACATTGTTGATGGGTTTAATAGAATTCTATAAATTAAAATTAATAGTCTGATTTAGGTTTTTACAGAGTGGCCTAATCTTTAGTTATGACATTAAATGGTTTATTTAAGAATTCTATGTTGTAATCACAAGAAGTTAGAAGATTATAGATTTAGTATGTGTAGATTTGATAAATTTTAAGCTATCAATTAATTATGTTATAGATTTTATTGAGAAAGCTTAGAACGCGATTAAAAGGCTTGAGATATTATAAGCTTTGACAATTTTAGGTAAGTACATCTCTCACCTGCAGTATAAGTTGTTTTGTTTTATTAGTTTAATGTTGATGTAAAATTTCATAAATGCTTATTTACGTTTTGTGAGTATGCTTTAATGAGTTGACAAATTATGTGCTTGGTGAGTTTTACTTATGTTCTCGATGGATATAAAGTGATGATTTATTAAGTGATGTAAATCCTTATGCTTTGATTAAGTACAAGATGTTAGTTAATCTTGTTTTATGTAAAGTGAGAAGTATATTTTTGAGAAATTATATACATAAAATTTTATTTTATATTTTTAAACATTGGTACTAAGCACCAAGATGGCCCACTAGAAGAATTTAAGCGCTTCGAGACCGCCTTATGAGTATTGAATTGCTCTGTTTGGATTCGGTGGCTAGCTACCCCGGGTTCTTCGGAGTTGCACGCATTGGTACCATGTCTGAACCCATAGTATATTATTTTCAAGTATAAGAGAATATATATTGTTTTATTAGCCGATTCTTGCATTTTTCAAAAGTCGCTAAGAGAATGTTTTTGTGAGATTAGACGATTTACTTACTAAACTTTTGTTTATAGTATTTACCTCATACTTCAGATAGAGGCAAATGTAAGATGTGATGCAAGGGGATAAGAGGTAGCAGCGCTGAAGCGTGATAGGTGGTGACGGCCTCAAAATTGGTTTTAAGATTATTTTATTTTTCTTAAGTATTCATGCTAAACAGATTTTTTTTGTTGATTTCTTTTGATGAAAATTTTACTCAAACGATTTAATTCCTTATAAGATGTTTTAGGCCGTTTTAAAACTCTACCATGTTTCTTACAAAGTTTGATTCCGTTACTTTCTAAAAAAAAAAAACATAATCCTTATGATGATTTTTATATATAAGAAAGAAAATTATGCTGATTTAGTAGAAGTAACTGCCTTAAGAAGAGGGGTGTTATACAATCAAACATGCATGTATTTATTTTTATCATCAATACATATCCTCAAATTCTTCACAGGCTAGTTTTATGTGAAGTATGTAGGCTAATGCTCTCATCTATTAATTTTTTTTTAGTTAAGTTGTAGTTTTCTTTGCACATATTATTGGTTTTTTTTTTTTAATTTTTTTATCTTACTCACGTACTATTTTTACAAGAACCTTGGTAATTGCTATAATTGATTTTCTTTCCAAACTTTGTTCTAAAACGTGTCATTTTATTTTCGCTAAATCTAACAACAGAGTTAGTACAGTTACATTTTTTTGAAAGATAGTGTTGTCATCTATCTCGACCAGTTTCCCGAGGCATTGGAAATCCAGATTGTAGAATAAAATGTTTGATAAGTCATGAGTTACAATAACTATTTGCATATGAAGGAAACAATTGGGCGACGTTACTTACTATTTGTTCATGATGTGTGATCTCTCGTATTGATTTGAGGATTTGTTTGTTCACTAATATCTTTCTGCACCCATTAACCTTTATCAACATGTCACAAATGTCTGTAAAGAATGTTTTTTGAAGGAAATTATGTTTGAATCTAATATACTCTTGTTTTATCTTTTTAAATTAATGTTAGTACCAAATCCTTCTTTCTTGCCTAGTTTGCATTTGAGGTCTCTCAACTCCACAAAATTATAGATATTATTTATGTAGATTTCATGCTTGTCTCTTCCACAAAACTTCTTGATTGAGGATCAATTCATTTTTCCGGGTGGGAACTTGCAAATTCTGGGCTGATCTTTTTTTAGTGCTGCATTTTATCATATATATGTCTTATTCATTCTATTTTGACTATATATTGATTGTTGTCATCATTCAATGTTTGAACTCCAACAGGGGCTCTATGCTCATATTTGATTTTTTGAATCCATAACTAATCTATTATATTATTGATTTTCTTAGTATTTAATGAAGTTTGAAATAGTATGTATCTCGTCATCGATCATTACCAATTTCTTAATTGTCATTATCCTATAAGTGTTTAATTGACCTATTCGAATAACCTTAAGTTAGATCATTGTTCCTTCATTGACCATCAAACAACTTACAGTTATCATAATTTCTTTCAATATGATTTATTTTCGTTCCTGCACTTAAAATACTCACTAATTTCATGGAATCATAAAAAAAAGATTAAAGCTGTGTATTCTTTCTTATATTTTTTACCGAAGAAAACTTACAAAGAGATGGACTGAAGTCCATTTTCGCAACAAAAAAGTTGATATTCTATACACAAACCCCACCGAGCTACCATAAATGCAATTGTACATTTTTTTACAATACATGTATATATCTGAGGAGATATATTCACAAATTTAAAAAGCTAAAGACAAAAAGAAACAAGATTAAACTTTTGTAACTAATAATTTCTATAATCTACTAAGAATTAAAGTTACTCACCATTTGTGTCATGTAGTTTTTCTTAATCTTTTTGTGGACTGGATCTCTGTATTCTTGCTAACGTTGTTTTTATATTTATAACTTCTCGATATGATGTAGATATTCTTAATTTGTTTCTATTATTTAAGATTAAAAAAAAAAAAAAAAGACCATTTACATCCACTTATGAAACTTTCTCTTTACTCAAAAGTTTACGATATAAACTAATTCAGACAAATGACAATTTAATAAATTAATTCACACAACAATGATAAAATTAATTCACCTCGGCACCAAAATTAATTCATACAACGATGAATTAATTCACCTCGGCACCAAATGCCACCAATTACTTTAAAATTTAATAGTTAAATAAAAAAAATATAAATATTTAATTACTTTATTATCCTTAAAATTTAATATTTATATGGTTATTTTAGGCATTAAAAAAATTGGCCGAAACTAAGACACTTTTATAATAGTATTAGATATTATAATAGTATTAGATAGATAGATAGATATTTTCTCAGTTATTAATTTTTTCCACTAAATAATAATAATCGTTCTTCTCTGCATGAAGTGTGAATTTTATTTAGAAGAAAGATATTCTTTTACTTGCAGATAGATATAGGGAGCGTAGTATGAAACAGTCAATACAACCTATATATTAATTATTAATTATATACTGGTTTATGTTCTGTTTATTTTATATATCTTTCAAGCTAGTGAGTTTCTTCCTATCCTTTTTGTAGTAGTTTTTCTTGCACGATGAAGTAGAGTTTTTCCAGAAGAAAATATGACCCTTTCCAGGTGATAATGAATTTTTAGTCCAAATATTTTACTTGGGCGCAACCTCATATCTTCAAACTTCTAAAATTATTGGGGAAAATAATAATAATTGGGAACTAACAATTAATATAATAGTTGTTGAAATATAATTGGTCTTCTGACTGAGGAGGTAACTTTAGTCTTAACCTTTGGTTTTCACAAGTAATTTGCCCATATTCAAAGAAGTTGTTAAAGAAAGCTTCTGTAGGAACACAAGACAAAAATTGACAGTTTCTTCAAATATTTTAAGTGGGGAAGAGAAAACTTGAAATTGCAAGCATTTTCTTCTTATAAAAATAGAATAGCAAAGCATCAAAGACTTGGTAAGAGTATATATATATATAATATGCACGTCAAAGAAGGAGAAGACAATTTCAAATTATTAACATTAGGTGTTTGATTGCATCAAATAAATTTCAGTATATATATGCTGAGTTTCGAAGCTCTGCATATCATCTCTCACCTAAGCAACAATTAATTTAGAGTCTCATCGAAATCAGTTATATAAATAATTAGTTAATTAACATGGCTAATATTGGCTTCTTCATTGTAGCAGTTGTTGCAATAGCTTCTTCATTAGCTTATGCTTCGGATCCTAGCCCTCTTCAGGATTTCTGTGTCGCTGTTAATGATTCCAAGGCTTCTGGTAACTGCTACCTACTGCATCTTATATATACAAGATAGAATTATATTAAATTCTCTAGCTTATTATTAATTCATGAATGAATGAATGTTAATTATTTTGAATTGCAGTATTTGTGAATGGGAAGATATGCAAGGACCCAAAGATGGTGACAGCTGATGATTTCTTCCTTTCTGGGCTGAACAAGGCTGGCAATACATCAAACGCAGTTGGATCGAAGGTGACTCCTGTGAATGTTAACCAAATACCGGGTCTCAACACTCTAGGCATCTCATTGGTCCGTATAGACTATGCGCCATACGGCCTGAATCCCCCACACACCCACCCTCGTGCAACTGAGATTCTTGTAGTGGTTGAAGGCACTCTCTACGTTGGATTCGTCACTTCCAATCCTGCAAACCCCGACCAGAAAAACAAGCTCTTCACCAAAACATTGTATGCAGGAGATGTGTTTGTGTTCCCAGAAGGCCTCATTCATTTCCAGTTTAATACCGGAAAGACCAACGCTGTTGCCTTCGCAGGTCTAAGCAGCCAAAATCCAGGAGTTATTACCATTGCAAATGCAGTCTTTGGCTCTCAACCTCCCATCTCAGTTGATGTTCTCACTAAAGCATTCCAAGTTGATGCCAATGTTGTTAAATATCTTCAGGGACAGTTCTGGACCGACAATAACTAAATATATTACAAAAAGATATAAAGATACATCCATTTTGATCTACTTGCACTATTTGTTCTTTATCTTCTTTTTAAGTTATATATATATTTCTTTTTATTGTTGTTAAGTATACTTGTGTAGTATGAAAAACTTTGTTTGATATGTGTTCCCAATTGATGAGAAATGGAGTATCATTTACAATTTTCCATATAAATTTAATGTGTTGAGTCATTGAATCTTATAAGTATCATTAACCTTAGTGTTTATGGCCCATAAATTGTTTGTCTGTACCAAGGCATGATACTTACGCCAGACTACAGCTAAATGAGCATTTTATATTAATTATCACAATTTATAAGTCTTTTTATTGTTTTCAGTAAATGAAGTTATACCATCCATAATAAAATATCCCAATTAATTTGGTTGAGAAGAAGCTTCAATCACATGCATAATCACATAGTTATTATGTTTAGTTGGAATGAAAATTTATTTTTAATTTTTTTATTATTTTGGGAATATGTACGATAATATTTTGCTGTAATAGTTGAATATATGCTACAAATATATACACATAAGCTATGTGGTATGATTTAATAATTATATTATAATTTATTACATAAAAAATAAATATGTTCAAACCGAACTATGAAGGAATGACAAGTGAAAGTGGAGCTGGTGGTGTCGGTGGTAGAGATCCTGCATGGAAATATTGCACAGCCATCCCTGGTAATAAATATAGCACCTCTTTGTAGTTTTTGTAACCATGCTATTATGTGTGGATGTATTACATGTTTCAAATATCACTTAAGTTACTACTAATCCATATATTAACTTTGTACAAAATTTATCATGTTATCATAGCAGACAACATTTATATAGTATTTTATCTATATATTTGTTGAAAATATATTATTTTATTTAAAATTATAAGTTCAATATATGTATTAATGTCAGTTATAATAATTTATAAACTAATAGATATAATTTTTCAATTTCTTTAGAAAGTTTTTATATTTTTTAAAAAATGTCTGATATTTCCATCAAAATCGATACTGACACCAATATTTTCGTAAAATCAAGGTACAGATATTTACATCGAAACCGATATTTTCATCCTTCATTCTAACGAGGAGGATGAGAAAGAAATCATTTAGCGGGTGAACACACAGTGCGGCGGATGAGTGAATTTTAGGAATTACTTTATATCGACTTTATGAACACTATAATATGTGACTAAGTTTCTTATGCCATTTTAAATGGTTGTGGGTTGTTATCGTAATGGATTTGTAATTGAAGTTATTTATTTTTATGTGAATATATTCTTATTATTTACTAATAATTCATTTAGAAAGTGAGGAATTATACCAAAAAAGAAAAATTTCAAGACAACGAGAAAACAACTCAATCTCTGATAAAATATATTTAAAAAAAAAAAATTTTGATGAATGTTTTGTTTGTAAAAATGAAGACTCGACTGAATAAACTTTAGTTGAATTGTACCTTTTACTTGATTCTTTTGTGATATGTTACGTATTTACATATTTTCTTTCTACGTCTTTAAATGTCAGTTAAACAATGTTCATATGTGAATTTTTTCCTATTACCTTATGAACATTTGTTTGTACCCCAATTTCCAAATTTTGGGTCCACCACTTATAATGATACATCCATTTTGATCTACTTACAATATCTGTTTTTATCATTTTCTTTAATATATATATATATATATATATATATATATATATAATTTTTTTTTTGTTATTGTTGTTAAGTATACTTGTCTAGTAAAAAAAACTTTGCAATTGATATTGTTGTAATGTATCTATTGTCGAAGCTAAAAAAAACCAAATGATATAGAGACTATTTAACAATCATGTTGTTGAAACAAATTAATGAATAAAAGTATCTCTTGCTCTTTTTAATTGCTAGCTTCTAAATGCAAAGTGGCCTTGTTTATATAGATCTGTATTTTTATGATTAATGTCGTCCACATTTAGCACTTTACTATATCATTTATAAATATTTACATTTTATATATTCATAAATTTTACAGGAAACAATATTTTCGACTACCACGAAATAAATTTCCATCGAAGGTTGCTCACATTCATCCCACGTGCATTTCTGAGGAGTAATTTTGTCATTTCAATTTTAATTTATTTCTGATTATAATTTCTAATTTTCATTCCCACCATCCTCTTTCTTGGTCATCTTCAATTTCTAAAATTCTTCACGGGAAAAAATCAAAACCCATAATCCTTTGATTCTTGCGACGAACTCGAACCACATGTCTGAATCAACTTCAATTACCTCCAATTTCTTCCGTTTCCATGAACCCTTACCGACATCCAATTTATTATACATAACAGCAGCTCCAAAGCTCCGCGGGGTTGATACCAGGTGATGAGGATGGTAGCCAAGTGTTGTGGAGAATTATGTGTAAATAATTCTAACACGAAAATCGCAAAAAATCTTAAGTCTTATTAGCTTCATTGAGAAAACCCTAGGAAATTTTGAAAAGAAAAATTCTCAAAGTTCAAATTAGTTGATTACAGGAACTTGAGAGTTATGTGCGCTTCTCTTGGGTCAGTGGCGGAGAATACACAGCAACACCTTCACCAAAAACAAATCCAAACAGAGTAAATCAAATTTAACGAAATTTTAGCACCGTGTTTTTTGAAGTAATACTTGAGATGTTGGCGGTGCAATAGAGAAGTGTTGGGATTTTTAGATGCGGAAGTGTGGTGTTAAGAGAAGAACACCAAACTATTGGTGTAGAGATTTTTGATTAAAAAAAAAAACTTAAGAACAAGAGAGATTTTTAATGCTGGAAATTCTTAGTTTTTATTTGCTTACAAAACTGATCAAGAAACTCTTATTTATATGCATATGGCCATACAAATAATTTATTGTAGTGCAAATCCCAATTCTACGGAAAATAGAGAAGCTCTTGGTTCTCCACAAAATACTCCTCTTTTTCTTCAAAGTCAAGTCTTCATCTTGAAACTAAATGTGATGTTCCAAATGCTTTCTTTGAAAATAAGAATTATTATTTTCAACACCCCCTCTTAATTCGTAATTTTCAACATCTTCTTGAACTTCTCAAACTTCTCGATTGTCACCGCCTTGGTAAGAAAATCAGCTGCTTGATTATTGGTGTTAACAAACTCCATTGAGATTTCACCTTTGCTAACAAGATCACGTATGAAGTGATGTCATAGCTCGATATGCTTGGACCTTGCATGAAAGACTGGATTTTTAGTCATTGCAATGGTCGACATGTTGTCACAAAAGATTGGGAAATTTTCATTTTTGGCCCTGTAGGAATGGGCTCGGGCCGATTTTGACCCTGAGGTACGAAAGTGGCCCAAATTTAATCAAAGTTAGCCCTGTCCGTTAGTTCCGTTAATCAAAGTTAGCCCTGTCCATCAGATTTTCATTTTTAGCGCGAAAACCAGTTTGATTACAATTTTCTCGGTTTTTTTCGAAACAAAAGCTAGTTTACAGCCTTTAAAACAGTTGAAAAAGCATTTCCATACATATCTACATAAATCTAGAGCACAAAAGAAGAAAGATAAAGTTGAAGGAAAAGAGATGTCTTCCTCCAGCCATTCATACGTTTCAGCGACGAAACGGTGCGACTGTGGCAAGTTTGCCAAGGTTCGAGTCTCCGGACAACCTGGTAGTGAAGGATGCCAATTCCAAAATTGCGCAGACTCCTTGATCGGGAAAAGATGCAGTTTTTTCGAATGGATTGACGAACCAAGCAAACCCGCCATGCCTACAACTAATCTCGAGCACAAGTTTGCTAAATTGAAAGGAGAGTTTTCACAGCTAAAAGGTGAAACAATGCAACTGCAGGCCGAATTGCAAATGAGTTCCATTAAATTGAACAAAATGGAGGAAAGAATTGCAAATCTGGAAAAGAAGAAAAATCTGATA
The DNA here is from genome assembly GCA_028654395.1 of Scutellaria barbata. NCBI lineage: Eukaryota > Viridiplantae > Streptophyta > Magnoliopsida > Lamiales > Lamiaceae > Scutellaria > Scutellaria barbata. Next base: position 8,163,375 of record CM053650.1, read on the forward strand.
TTGTGCATGGTGTTACTCATATGCATATATGTAGTGCACAAATGGGTGTTTTCAGTATCTCTGTAATAGCCTAGAAGATGTATGGTTTACTTTTCTGCAATATTATGTAATCACCTACTGAACATGTAATAGCCAATGGGCAAATTTTCATATATCTAGTAGAAATATTATTATGACATGACTTGCACCACCAAAATACATAAATAACACTTGCACAATATAACATAGATACTGACTTGCATAATATTGTAATCACAATTACAAAAAGATGACTTATAACCCCACATCATGTGCAAAAAGCCAAAACAGAGAGTGGCTGGAACTTCAATGTTCAGAAACGAAAGCAAAATATCAGTGTATGTTCAATACAAAAGCTAAACATCAATGTATGTTCAATATAGAAGCTAATTATCCTTAGCTTTGTCCTTAGCCTTATCCTTACTCTTGCTAGTCAACAGATTATCTAAACTTGATAGATTGATGAACTTCATACCTCATTGCTTAATAACTGGAATAACATCTTTTAAGGATGAAGGCCTAGGTAACATCATTCTTGGTGGAACCTGATTGAAATGATTGAACTGAACTATTGGTGGTGGTCCTCTGATATTCACTCTTCTAGGGAGAATAGGTGGTGGAACCTAAGAAACAGGATGTATTAACTTGAAGAACTTTTATGTATTTTACCATGCACAGGTTATATAAACACATATACTTACCCTAGCACAAGTTTGTTGCATGAGGGACTCTGATGCATGGACTATATTAACTGTCTCCACATGTGTGTCCTTCTGCATAAAAATTACTTATTAATAATCTTGATATTATGTTATAGAGTAAAAATTGGAAATCTTACATGAACATTGAATTCATCATCTTGAGTGTGTGGTGGTGGGCTGGGATAACCATTTCCTTGAGTTAACTCATCTGACATTGGACACATTGGGTTATGTCCATGTTCATTTACCTAATTGACAGAAATAGATTATTAGTTAAAACATGAATGATTGCTGACAAGGATTTCAAATAAACAAACAAAGTTTACTACCTCATTTTCTTGGTTGTTTTGTCCAAGTGACACTCTTTCATCATCAATAGGAAAAGAGGATGCACATTGCTTCAAAGGACATGAAGTTTTGTTGTGTCCTACAGCTTGGCAGATGCTGCAATGAACTATTGGTCTTTGTCTTCAAAGTGTCATGACCTTCTTCTTGCCACTTGTTTCTTCTTCAGCACCCTTTCTTCTTACTTTTGTTGGTCTACCTCTTTTTCTACCAAAGTTTGGAGGAATGGGTGGAATGTAGCCTGTTGAGGTCTATAGGTCTGGTCCATCCATAGGATGCAAAGCTGATTCATACACCTTATTGTATCTCTCCACAGAATAGTAGTCATTAACAAAGTCCTCCGGATCTAGTGCTTGTGCAAGGATAGCACTTAGTGCATGTTTGCAAGGAATGCCTTCCAATTCCCACCTTCTACATGAACATGTGTGTGTCTTCAAATTAACATCAAATCTGCCCCCATCACAAACTGATATCTCATAACTCCAATCATTGGACTTAATTGGAATGCAATCTGTGGCCTTTTCCCTTCTTCTATAAATGATTTTTCTGATTCTTGGGCACAACTTTCTGCCTTCCCAACAACTTTCTGCCCTATCTCTGTTCTCTTGGAGCCTCCTCATGAGATACTCTCTAATCCACTCCAACATGGTAAGAATAGGCTTTGCCCTAGCTTCTAAAATTGTACTGTTGAATGACTCAGACATGTTGTTTGTGAGTATATCACATTTGGAGTAAGGTGAGAAGTGAGACCTACTCCATTGTGTTGGTGGTCTCTCTTGCAACCAAGATAAACACCTATCATCTAACTCACCCACCCTCTTCATTACCATATCAAACTCACCTATAGTACTGGCCCTAGCAGCCTTCCACAACATAGTCTTGAAAGCAGTCCCTCTGAAACCAGCAACCTTCATATTGCCATGCATATGTCTCACATAGAATCTGTTATCTATCCCAGGGAGAACCTGCTCAAATGCAGGGATCAATCCCTTCTGCCTATCAGACATAAAAGTCCACAAGTTTTCCCTGGTAATTTGCAAATCTTCCTTCAACAGCTGCAGAAACCACACCCAATTTTCTTTTGTTTCACTGCCCACCACTGCATAAGCTATATGGTATATCTGGTTGTTAGGATCCATCCCAACAGCAGTGAGCATTACACCACCATGTGGACCCTTGAGGTGACACCCATCTACCCCTACACAAGGTCTACAATATAGGAAACCCATCTTTACAGCTTGAAAACAAAGATACAACCTCTTAAACTGATTTCCACTTGAGCCTAATGTTTCCTCAACCCCCATTATGATAGTACAACCAGGATTTTTTTGCCTTAGTTGAGCTGCATAATCCCAGAGTTGGGCATATTGTGCCTCATTACTGCCCTCAACTACCTCTAAGGCTTTCATCTTTGCCCTATAAGCTTGCTGTTTTGAGATATTACAATTGAACTCTTTCATTGCAGCTATTCTAAAGCTCTTAGTACTCTTATTAGGATCATCCCTCCAAGACTCAAGATAGTACTTAGATAACCATGATGAAGTCATGTTTTTCAAGTGATAACTAGTACCACAAGTATGGTTAGGGTTGTATGTCCTAATCTGCCATGATTCTTCACCCATTACCTTAAGACAGTTGATATGCCACTCACAGCCCTCCCCCAAACATCTAGCATATATTCTTTTGGCCTCATTTTTGGTAATTTTAACATTTGTTCTTGCCCTAATACCATGAGATTTTACAGCCTCCTTAAACAATTTTTTATCAGTGAACTTCATTCTAATTGCAAATTCAGGTTTATAAGTTTTTGAAGACTTGAACTCGGGTCATGTTTATCTATGTCTGAGCCTAACTCACTGTCAAGTTCTGCCTCGGAGTCTTCTACTTCTGATTCAGAATCTTGCACCCTATTATTCACCTCAACATTTGGTTTATCTATGCCTACCCACTCCACTTCTCTATCTATATTATCCTCAAACAAAATATCATCAAAATCATCATCATCATCAACATTAGCAATTTTTTCAGGGTCAAAATCATTATCACTAGAATCAGTCCCTACATCATTCAAATTCTCATTTTGACCAACCCCATACTCTTCAGGATCAACACCATCCAAAGACCAATCACAATAATGATCAATAGTTTTATTCACACCACTACCACCCTCTACAAGATTATCAAATTCCACAAGCATATCAGAGACATCAAGACAGGTCCACAACAACTTAATAATAAATAATAAAGCCTCCAATGAATGATAAATAATAAACATAGGCCCACAATAAACAATAACCATTCATCGAAATCAACACAGGTCCACATAGCAGGACCACAATTAAACAATACCATCTCATTCACGGACCCACTAAGCATTAAACTACAAACATGAATTTTTAGAACTATGAAAAGCACAAAATCACATATTTTCATGTAAAACCCTAAAAACTCTCCAAGAACAAGAAAAAACCCTCCCTAAACGCAAAAAAACTTGCATTACTAACTAACCGTTTATATTTGTCGAACCATCGATTTCCACAGAGAGGGCATTCACCTGCGATTTCTGCCTCACCATAGCTCTTCTCAGCGATTTCAGTTTGGGAAATAGGCTTTGAGATTTGGAGAAGATTTGGGGAAGATTTGGGGGATGATTTGGGGATGATTTGGGGATTAGGTTAGCAATTAACCTGATTTGGGAATTAGGGCTTGTTGTAATAGGGAGAAGATATTGTGTTCCCGCGACAAATTTGAAGACTTAACGGGCACGTGCCTTCCACGTGGTATCTCTGTTAAATTTTTAACGAAAATTTGTGGAGGGTCAAAAAATAGTGAATTTGATCCAAAATCGGCCCGAGCCCATTCCTACAGGGCCAAAAATGAAATTTTCCCCAAAAGATTGTAGTTGCATGTGCTTGTTCTTCTTGCAAATCAGAGAGAATTCTTTTAAGCTAAACAGCTTCATAAACGGCATCCGCAGCTGCAATATATTCGGCTTCGCTTGAGGATAAATCAACCGTTTTTTGCTTCTTAGAACTCCATGCAATCACCTTCGAACCAAGCGAGAAAACATAACCCGAAGTGCTTTTTCTATCATCCAATGAACCAGCCCAATCGCTATCCGTAAAGCCAATCAAAACATTATTTTCTTCTTTTTCATACTTCAAGTCTTGCTTCTTTGTTCCTTGGAGGTATCGAAGGATCCTCTTTGCTATAGCAAAATGAAGCTTGCTAGGCTCACTCATAATCCGTGAAACATAGCTAACAGAATGTACTATGTCGGGTCTTGTGTTTGTGAGATAAATCAGCGAACCAACAAGACTTTTATATATTTTTGAATCCATTTTTTCAGCACCATCATCTTGTTTCAACTTCTCATTCATCGCCAAAGGAGTGGCCACAGATTCACAATTTTCTATGTGGAATTTTTTCAGCAAATCATCCACATACTTTTCTTGTGAGATAAAAATCTCCCCCACGAATTGCTTCACTTGAATACTAAGAAAATATTTCATTAGTTCCAAATCGGACATCTCAAATTCTTGCATCATATTCTTCTTGAAGTCCTCCACCATTTTCGGGTTAGTACCAAGATAAATAAGATCATCGACATGTAAGCAAATGATCAAAAAATCTTTTGTACCTTCCTTTTTGATGTAAAGAGAGGGCTCACTTGGACTTTTCAAAAAACCGTTCTTGCAAAAATATCCATCAATCTTGCTATTCCAAGCTCGGGGTGCCTGTTTTAATCTGTAGAGAGCTTTTTTCAACCGATACACTTTTTCTTCCTTTTCAGCAACTTCATAGCCTTGAGGTTAATGGACATAAACTTCTTCTTCAAGCTCTCCATTTAGGAATGCGGATTTGACATCTAATTGGTAGATATTCAGCCCCATTTGAGCTCCAATTGCAAGAACACAACGAATTGTCTCCATTCGTGCTACTGGTGCAAATGTTTCATTAAAGTCTATCCCGGGCTGCTGCGAACAACCTTTCGCAACCAATCTCGCCTTGTGTTTTTGGATAGAACCGTCTTCATTGAGCTTAGTTTTGAAGACTCATTTGATCAAGCCAATCACTTCTTTTCCTTCCGACAAGTCCACAAGCTCCCAAGTTTTATTTCTTTTTATGGTTTCAATTTCAGCATCCATAGCTTTCCTCCAAACTTCTTCTTTTGTTGCTTCTTCAAAGTTCTGAGGTTCACAGCCAAAGAAAGCAACATCACAATTTTCATAAATATCTCTCAAAGATCGTACCTTTCTTGGAGGTGATTCGGAGTCCGAATTTGAAGAACGTGGGGAACTTCTTTGAGGACTTGTTAATGGAGTTTCACTCCTATTTTGCTGCTGCTCATTTGGTACAAATGATGTCTCCAAAAGTTTATTTGACACCAGTTTTTGAGAAGACTTCTCCTCCAAATTCCATGAAGTCATTTCATCAAAAATCACATCTCTTGAGATGATGAGTTTATTAGTTTCCGGGTTATAAAGTCTGTAACCCTTTGACTCATCACTATACCCAATAAAGATCAGTTTCTCGCCTTTTTTTATCATACTTATCACGGTTTGGAGTTGAAATATGAAAGTAAGCAACTCAGCCAAAAACTCTCAAGTAATCCACTGTTGGTTTCTTCTCATGCCAATCCTCAAAAGGTGTTTTATTTTGCACCCCCTTTGTCGGGGATAGATTGAGTATGTAAATAGTCGTGTGAATGGCTTCAGCCCAGAATTTCTTATCCATCTTTTTGCCTTGAAGCACGCTCTTTGCCATCTCGACAATGGTTCTATTCTTTCTCTCGGCTACACCATTATGTTGTGGACTTCTACGAAATGAGCGCTGCCTTTGAATCCCATTTTCCTTGCAATACTCCATGAATGGGGTGTAAAGAAACTCACCACCACGATCGGTCCTCAACACCTTGATTTTTAATCCACTTTGGTTCTCTACAAGAACTTTAAATTGGAGAAAAACAGAAAAAGGTTCCGATTTTCATGCAAAAAATATAACCACATCATTCTTGTAAAGTCATCGACAAAAATAATGAAATATCTTTTGTTACCGAGGGATGGAGTCCATGTAGGTCCACAAATATCCGAGTGCACCAGCTCAAGTGGACTTTTGGCCCTCCAAGAAGTTTTAGGAAATGGTAGTCGATGCATTTTTTCAAAAATACATCATTCACAAACTTGCTCCTTTCTTTCGATTGATGGAAGACCAACAACCATATTCTTTTGTTTGAGTAGTTGCAGCCCATTGTTGTGCAGATGACCATATCTCAAATGCCACAACTAAAATTTATCAACACTCTCTCCACTGAAAGCAACTTCCCTTTCAAAAGGCATAACAAAGGGAAAAACTTTATTTGATGTCATTTGGATTGTAACCACCTGAGTGCTGTTCTTTTTGTCAAAGATTCTACACTTTTCATCATCAAAAGACACTGAATATCCTCTTTGCAAGAGTTGTCCGACGCTCAATAAATTTTGAGTGAGATTCGGAACATAAAGAACATCACTTATGAGCTTTTTGTTACCTCCTTTTGTGTTGACTGCAATAACGTCTTTTCCTTTAGCCTCTTGAATCTTCCCATCTCCAAGTTTCACTTGAGAAGAGTGGCTAGTATCCAACTACATAAAGATACTACGATCTCCACACATGTGGTTGTTGCAGCCGCTATCAACATACCATACGTTTTCAAACTCCTTTTGTTCATTTATGCAGCAAAAGAGTTGGTCACCTTCATGCTTGGTGAAGTTGGCTTCTTCCTTGTCGTTTCTGCTCTTCTTTGGACACCTAGAGTAGGAATGATCCGAATCCTTACAGTTCTTGCATCTAAAGAAGTAATCTTTAGTTTCATGGTTGGTTTTCTTACAAATACGGCAACCTGAATTTTCAGATTGTTGTTGTTTTCCTCTAAAAAAATTTCCTTGTTTTTTTTCCTTTGAAGCCTCCCTTTCCTCCTTGCTACCAATTTGAGTTTTTCTTGTCCGAAATTTGAAGTTTGGACTGAAAAGCTTGATCAACGGGCTGTTTTGCAGACCTATTCAACCTTTCCTCATGAACTTGAAGTGAACTCATCAATTCATTGAAAGTGTAGGTGGAAAGGTTCTTAGACTCCTCGATGGCTGCGACGACATAATCATACTTAGTTGGAAAACTCCTTAGAACCTTTTGGACAATTCTTTTTTCTTCAATAACATCTCCTAGGCTGCGAATTTGGTTCACAATTTCAACAACTCTAGAAAGAAAAGATTGCATCCTTCACCTTCTTTCATTCCCATGTTGTCAAAATCTCTCCAAAAAGCTTGTAGTTTCAAAGAGGTGACTTTCTCATCTCCTTCGAAACCTTCCTTTAGAATATCCCATGCTTCTTTTACCTTTTTTGCTCCAAAGATTCTTGGAAAGATGGTTTTACTTACGCCTTGTTGAATATATCTCAAGGCACTTGCATCTCTACGAACATTCTCCTTGTATAGCTTTTGTTTTGGGTCACTCCATGTTGCACTCGCTCCTTCTTTCGGTGGCTCCTCGTACGAACTCTCCACTATATCCCAAAGATCCATTGAGATATATAATGTTTGTATTTGACTACTCCAATAGTCGTAGTGTTCTAGATCAAAGATGGGTACTTGGTTAGGGGTAAGAGCAAATATGGTAGCAATAAATTTTGGTGATAAAATAAAGGTTTGGGTAGAAAAAATAGTAGAGACACCAGCCACAAAGCTGGCTCTGATGTCAAATTTGTTGGGATTTTTAGATGCGGAAGTGTGGTGTTAAGAGAAGAACACCAAAGTATTGGTGTAGAGATTTTTGATTAAAAAAAAACTTAAAAACAAGAGAGATTTTTAGTGCTGGAAATTCTTAGTTTTTATTGAGGTTTTTACTTGCTTATAAAACTGATCAAGAAACATTTATTTATAGACATAAGGCCATACAAATAATTTATTGTAGTGCAAATCCCAATTCTACAGAAAATAGAGAAGCTCTTGGTTCTCCACAAAATACTCCTCTTTTTCTTCAAAGTCAAGTCTTCATCTTGAAACTAAATGTGATGTTCCAAATGCTTTCTTTGAAAATACGAATTATTATTTTCAACAAGAAGATCATGTCGGCCAAAAGCCCAGGCGATGCTGATCGAGGAGGCCAACATCATCGTATTGGTCGTCTCCATCAAGCTTCTTGTGACTAATTACAGTGGTGACGGTGACGCAGAGGAAGAGGACGGTGATATTGAAAATCAAAAATTAAAAAAAAATTAAAATGACAAAATTACCCGTCAAATGCACACATGGGATGCAAGTGATGGAGCTTCGATGAAAATTAATGACATGGCAATTGGAAATATTAATTGTTCCTGCAAAATTCGTGAACATGATATAATAAATTGGAAGAACATTTATAAGAGATATAACAAAGTGCTAAATGTGGTATACTTGAGGTCTACTGAGTTGAAGGGTGTTGCATGGGGGACAACGGGGCAGTAGGTGTATGTGTGAGTTTGGATAGTGTTGGGTTGGGTTGGGTTTGATTGTGTGTGGGTGAGTTGCCGGCGATGAACTGTCTTCGGCCATGATGGATGAGCAGTGGGCTGGGCATGAGGAGCGTGCTTTGTGCGTGTTGCTCCGTGTTTGGGAACTGTGTGGGGTGGTTGCTGGCAATGGGAGGTCGTCTATATATGGAGGATGGGTAACGGGGGCGTGGTGTAGCCGGTGATCGAAGTCGTCGGCCATGGTGAAACGGGGCGGCAGTAGTGAAGGGAATCACAGCTAAGGTTTGAGAAGGTTTAGGGTTTCCTTTGTAAATTTAATTAAATTTAAGGATCTGTGCACTTAATTGCGTTTCTGAAAGAAAAACAAAAGTAGAGAATGTTATAGACATATTATATATTATGTATACATAGCAATTTGTTGCAGCATAAATAATTGTACAATTGATATCATAACATGTAAAACCACATCAGGGAATTCACTGATAACAACAACAATATTATCTTCCAAAAAAATATAATTATGACACATTAATAGCAAACATGATATTGTGGAGTAGCAGAAAGCAGTAATGTTATATTCTTATATGTGAATTATATTGAAAACATAAATGAAAAGTATTAAAATAACATATATGTCCTAAAATGTTAATCTTTGATGAGGTGGCATATACATAAATTTAGCCTAATTATGATATGCTGAAACTAAATTTAAGCCTTTCTAAAGAAATTTAGCCTAATTAAGATTCTTTTCTTATCGAAATTTAGTAAACATATTTTTATTATAAAAATTATCGAAATTCTATATTTACCTTAAAAATATTTCTTTTATTCTTTTAACCACAACGTACGTCATTGGAAAACCGTTTAATCTCTCTAACTCGTAATCAAGGAAAACCTAAAGGTTGATTTTAATATTACTATAATCTTAAATTACAGATCTATAACTAGGCAAGGTACTAAGACCTTCTTAATGCTTGATGTATGAAACGAGAAAATATGGATCATCTAGCTTGCTCGACAACTTATGAATAGACGCTCATGCAACTCCCAAGGTGGGGGTAACCTCTTGTGTTGCATTATGAATTCCGTACTCTTGAATATGAGATCTTTTATAAATATGTGAAATAAGATTACTCTTATTATATGTCAATGTGATTATTACCAAAATGTAACTGTTGTACTATGAAGCTATCAATGCAAATGTATAGTTAATTGTGTTATTAATGAGTGTAATGTGAACATGTGTGTATGTAATAATGTGAATCTATGCTATGACGGCTAAGAAATGTATCAATGACGGATAAGAATCATAATCTATGACGGCTAAGAAAAGTATCTATGGTAGCTAAGAATCGTAATCTACGGCGGCTAAGAATCACAACTAAGTGTATTATTTGATTGCTATGGTTAAGTATGTCTACTATGTTCTTCCTTGTTTGCAGGTTAGATTGAGTGTATTTCAAATATCTACCCCTTTATGTTACAAATGTTTTCAATGTAAAGAACTTTTAAGCGTGGTACGCGAGTGGTGGAAGCTGGTAGTCGATATTCAAAAGGTTGCAAAAGAATTTATTTAAAGAGTTTTAAATTCATATATTTTAGAAATGTGTATTTCACACTTATTCTTGATTTTATTTAACTTTATTATTCTTAAAAAAAGTGGATTTTGTACGTAAGTAACATCTTATCCAAACATGATTTTTAAATAGAATGGGATGTTACAATTATTATTCTAATAATTATGTGACATATATATATATATGAGGATGATAATTAAGTCGTGAACTATTGATTAAACTAATACATACATTATGATTATATATAAAGAGGAAGTTTAGATGGATATCCTCAATTAATAAATGAAACTCTTATAAACATCGTATATTTTATTATTTATGTGGTTTAAATGATTTTACATATATGTATTGGATGGGACTATACACATAGGTGAGATTATCTACATCCCATAATTTTCTTAACACACCTTAATTCTTTTGGTTTTTAATTAAAAAAATACAGAATTACAAAAATATCTAAATTACCCTTTAAAATTTGAAAAACAAAAACCTCCCCCTTTACTTCTCTCTTCATCCACTGTTTTCTCTTTCTTTCTTTTTTTTTTTTTTTTTTTTTATCTCCTTCAAATTTTTTAGGACAATATTAGAATGAAAATCATCACGGGTTCACTAAATACATAAATATCATGTAAAAATTATGCAGAAATCATGGAAAAAAACCTTGAAAAAATCGATAAAACGGAACAACTTTCTTCAATCCTGGTAGGCCGAACACATAACAAATGTTGAACATATCATAGTGTGTTTAACCATTAGATGCCGAACACACTATGACTTGTTCGATTTCTAGTGGCCACACACTTTTATATGTTCGGCCCACAAGAATCGAATAGAGTTGTTCTGTTTTATTGATTTTTTTTATATAATTTTACATGATTTTTATATGCATCTTTCACATGATATTTATGTATTTAGTCAACCTATAAAATTATATTATTGTGTTATTTCTCAAAATTTTAACAAAAAAAGGAAAAAAAAAGGGGGGGGAGTATAGACTGACGGGAGGAAGAAAGTGGAAGGGAGGGTTTTTCAATTTTTTTTAATTTAAGGATACAATTGGTATTAATCATTTTTATAATTTTTTTAATTAAAATATTTAAATTTTGGGTTGTGGATAGTTCCACCCATATGAAAATGATTGTAGCTTTAGTAAAAGTTGTGTTAATTATCATCATCAAATCACCGAGAAAATTGAATAAATATTATAACTTTGTAAATATAATTCAGAATGTGGTATTGAAATAATTTCAGAAATAAAATATTACAAAAATAAGGGTTAAAAACATTTATCCATCCAAACTATACGTGATTTTACACTTTTTGGTATAAACTTTTAAATGTTGCACTTTGCCATATCAACTTTAAATTTGTTGCATTTTACGGTATTGAACAAATCATAGCCATTGATTTAGGACATCAATGACTATGATTTGTTCAATACCGTAAAATGCAACAAATTAAGTTCATATGTTAAAGTGCAACATTTAAAAGTTTATACCAAAAAGTGTAAAATCACATATAATTCGGATTGAAAAATGTTATTAACCCTAAAAAAAATTTGAAAATCATCTGCGGACTTTATCGGTTGTATATTGTTGAAGTCCCCACTGTTCCACAAAGATAGAGTTGATTATTGTAAACCTTATTAACACACCCCATTTCACTATAAACCTTAATGGCATGATTGGTATGGTGGAATGGAATAAGGTGTGAATGGAATGAACCTAAGAATGGAATGGTGATAAGAATGGAATGATATTAAAATGTTTATTTCTATTATTGGTATCGTAGAGAAATAGGAAATGAATGAAATAATCATTATAATTATATTTCATAATTGATAACTACAAATAAAATATTAAATTAATTTTTATTTGATCAAATTATCATTCACTATAATTTTATTTTAATATTCTTATTCCATTTAATTTAAATAATATGATATATTTAATTAATTAAAAATTATAAAAAAATTAATAATTGCACTAATTATAGGTTATACCTACCTTCAAATTTTACTATAAAACGTATATTTATTTCACTTTTAAAATGAATAATTTCTAATGACCATTTATGAGATGTAGATTAAAAAGATTTTGAAAAATAAAATTTGAAAAAAACTTGAATGTAATTTATTATTTTCGAGGAAAGACGACTACTTTAGTAAATTATCCAATTTATTTTATTAGTTTATGAATTATTTGAACAAATATTTATTTTATATTATAAAGTTTTGAATTTCCAAAATTTGAATTGATCCAATCCGTAATACCTAAATCTCTGAAGGAACCGAACTGATGTGACGGAGTAAGTCTGGAGATTATTTTTTGCAATTTTCCAAAAATCTTCGAACTTTGAAGCAAATTCAGAGATTATCTTATCCTCAACTTGCTCTGAACCGTGCTCACCCTTATCACTAATATTAAGGTATATCATATTTAGATATTTTATTTTATTATTAATATATTAATTTTTTATTATATAGTAGTTAATTATATTATATTTTATGATAATTTTATTAATTATTTTATATGATTTTATGCTATTAAAATAATACTTTATATTATTTAAAAAATATTTTAATTAGTTATAATTTATTTATATATTTTTATATAAACTAAACTACACTTATTTGTATTAATATTATATTCATATTATTTCTATATTTTTTTTAAAAATTATATTCATTTTTATTTTTATTCTATTTATCTACTTAATTTTATTATTTATTTGATATTTTTATTTTTTTATTTTATATTAATTTTATATATTATATTTTTTATAAATAATTTTATATTATTATACAATTTTACATATTAATTTAATTTTGGAAAGTCAACTTGTAAAAAATTAAACTAAATAATGATAAATAATCGAATTAATAAATATAGTTCATTCATTTGTAGGTGAGGAATACATAATACCATGAGGATAGAAAGGAATGATCATTCCCTTATCCATGGTAATGACAATTCCTAAAGAAATGTTGATTCCCACTTATAAACCATACCAATCAAAGAAATGAGAATGAAGGTATGAATAGTGATTCCATTCCCAACTCATTCCATCATACAAATCATGCCATAAATACTATATCTGTCCAATAAAGATATACTTAATTATTATTTTTGTTTATCCCATAAGGAAAAGGTTGATTACTATAAACCTTAGAAACACACCCCACTTCATTTTTGGATAGACTTACTTATTATTTTCTTCTGTCACACAAAGATAAAGTTATTATTATATTATTATATTGATATATTTTTTAATTTTTAATTCCAAATATGCTCTTAATTAATATACATTAATATCAACTCATTTCAACTTCCTATATTAGTTTCGAAAATATGATTCAATGTGTTTTCATTTAGTGGAACTCAAGGGTATAAATGAAATTTCAAATATATAAATTATATAAACTTTTTTTTTTTTAAATTTGTGTGAAAATAACTATAGATCTACTTTTATAGGACAGAAGAAGTAAATAATAAATAACAAGGTATTTATGTCTTTTAATATATATTTATATTTAATTTATTTTAATGGTATATGTTTAGTTTGGAGTCATAGATGATAGACCCACCCATATTCAAATCCTTCCAAAGCAAGTTTTTCCCAAATAAATTCTCTACTCTTCTGGTTTTGCCACCACATTGAAACTGTTCTTCCACTTATTACATAAACCCCCCTTGACCTTTGCAGTTGGCGGCACGTTTCACAATCAAGATTGTGTACTGCAGAAGAAAGAACAAATGGAAAGAGGGGAAAGCTCCGGCTCCAATTCTTCCGGCGATGATATCTGGGCTAAACTAGGTAACTGGTGAAAAAAGGAAAAAAAAAAAAAAAAAAAAACAGTGAACATTTCTTTGATTTCTTTAACCAAAATTATTTGAATTTGCTTTCTCATTTTCTTATGTCATTGTTGTTCTAAATCTTAATGAGTGAATTATTTAGTGGCCTTGTTTCTTTCTTTCTCTCTCTTTTGCGTCACAATTTCAAATTGGGGTATATGAGTTTCTCTCTTGCTTCTTGATTATGTTTCTGTGGCCCTTTAGAAATCTGATTATTCATTGGTGTCTATTGTTTTGTATATTTAATAAAAACTTGATCTTGGGGATCTTTGCGACTGAATGTCGGTGGATAGTGAACGTAATCTAAAGGGACTTTTTATTTTTCAACCACTCCATGAGGAGGACAAGAAAAATGAAAAGTAAAGAAGACAATAGTCAAATAGTTATAAATTTCATTTTGTGGCGTTGCTTAAAATGGCCCTTGTGAGTTTCAATGCCTAGTTTTTCTCTGCCTCAACTGAAGATTTGTCTGTATAGGTTTTTTTCTTTAACCTCGTGTTTCCTAATTTTTGATGTTTATTTGGATTGTTATTAGTGTACTATCTGTCATGGCTTGACTATTTTATGCAAATGAAAATGAGTGTGATATTCATATATCTGGAGTTTGGATTTTGAGCAAGCCTATTTACTGCCATCTTTTTTGTAGTGCCATTGGACTCGAGCCGTTCTGATATTGAGTTGAGGTTGGATGAGGCGACAATTTGCTCAGAGATAAAAAGTACTCCGTGTGAAAAGCAAGAATGGTGCAAGATTACTAAGGAAAAGGATCAAAGTTCTGCCTTATTTAGAAACAAGTGGTACGCTGTATTTCTTCCCTCTTGTTTAGTAAGGAATTTTTTATGTTTTATAAGTATACTATAAGTTTCAAATAATATTTGAAATGACTGATATCATAGAGTTTGTTTGGCTTGATCAGAACATCTTCTATTTAACTTGTTAACCAGTCGTGTAAAAGTTTCTACAAAAGACAAAGCTGGTATCTTCATTTCACATGGTATGGCTGTATTTACTAAATGATTTCAAAAGATAGTATTGATTGTACCAATAACAATGTTTTCGTGTGTTCCTAAGGAATGAATAGTGATACGTGAATGCTGGCAATCATAGTGTCAGTTGGGGTTGCACTTCCTGAGTCTTGATATTCTTCAGTGTAGCATGATTATTATTCTTCTGTCACACAATAATATGATCAGATCGACCTACATAATTGCCTTCTGTAGAGATAGAAATGTAGAATGAGTCCTATTAAAAAGTTTAACATGAAATGTAGCTTGCTGCCAATCTTACAGGTAAGCATTAAATATTGGCCAATGATCTTATGGTAGTTGGTGCAAGATAGTGGGATGCTGATTGTTGTTTATGACCTTGAACTGAATGATAAGGGGCATTTCTAAATTTGTAAGATTATATGGCAGAAGGACAAATTCTTCTCTTTTTCCTTAATTGCACAACAAGAAAGTATCTTGCCTGATAATGGAGATATTTTTCAGGTTTTAAGTACTATTTTTCACTTCTAAACATTAATGTTTTACCTTTTTTTTTTCTCTGGGCATTGTGAGTCCTATGTTCTTTTTTTTGTGGGCACAACTATCTAGATATAAAGCAACAGTTTTGAATTCTATTGAATATGGACATTAATCGAACTATGTTTGTTAGTATGATATATTCCTGACTTAAAATCAGTGCATTCGTCATTATCCTTTGTCCTCAGCCACATGCAATTTCACACCTGCTGATGAATTGCTCTTTTAGTGGGACTTTTTATTTGTATTTGGAATTTCATTTGTGGTTTTTCTTCTGTTCTAATTCATTTATTGTCTTCCTGGGCCACTTTCCTTCCTTTGTTGTCTTACTGTTATCCTAATAATTCTAAGCAGAACTTACCTAATTGGTATTATGTGGTCAGTTTTTGAGTAGCATAATCTAAATACTAACTTATTGTTTGATTAAATTAATGGAACCACTAACTACTAGTCATGGAGTTTTTCAATTTCATATTAAAGATTTTGAACTTTACACCTACTTTTTTGGAAACTAGTTCTAGTTCGATCCTTGTTGATGGCACAGTTGTACGAGAAGATGATACGGCAATCGTCAGATGTGGCAGTGAAATAATTCTGGGACCTGAGGCTGATGGTGAGAATTGATACTGGCTATTTCTATTAAATACCGCAGCATGTTGATGTCAAGTATTATGGCTAGTCTCTGTGAATATAAAGGTTGTGTCCTTCAATCTCGAGTAGTGAAGACTTTTTCCTAAACTTTTTTATTCAGCAGAGTTTATGTTGAACAGTTTCAATAAGAAAAACTGTACCTATAGGAATTAGTTGTCTGAGAAATATAAAAAGAAGCACAAGTAGAATGATTCAGGGTAGCATACTTTTTTAATGTTGAGCTTAAACTTTTGCAGCAAAATAGAAATAACTTCTGATATCAAAGAAAGGACGAGTATGCAAAGAACATTTAAGTTTTTGGGATAATGATAGATATTTGTCGAATGGAAATATAATTTCTAAGCAAGCATGTCCTGTGCTGCAATCAGTTTTTTCTTTTCGTCTTCTGTAAAGCCATTCAAAAAGTAGATTGTCAACATCCTCAAGGTTCATTTACTGCAATGCATGATTAATTAGTAAGATGAAGTGTCGATCTACTTAGTTTCATAAAAAAGATTGATTTGTAAGATGAAGTGAGTTGTAATCATGGTAAATTGGTCCCTTTGATTTTTTTGTCTCTTCATCCATGTGTCCAGAAACCAGAGTTCACAAGTTCATCAACTTAAATATTGATGTATTTCTGCAATTATTATTAGAGTCTAATTTATCTTAGAACATTGCCTTTGGTATATGCATCCCCTATGTAACAACCCTATAAGCGATCTAGACTTTCTTATGGTTTCAGGTTTTATGAGGTATGTATTCAAAGTGATGCCTGCCAAAGAAATTTCCCAGAAACAATTGAAGGTAGGCAGCAGCTGGCGTAGCACTTGGTTTTCGGTACATGAGTATTTGTATTTTGCTCTTTCTATTTCTGCTAATGGCAGGTATCAACTTGGATTGTTTTGTGGTAGATAACTCTCGATCCTGAACATGCAAAATGCTCTATATGTCTCAATGTTTGGCATGATGTTGTAACCGTTGCACCATGCCTTCACAATTTCTGGTATGTTACTCCAATCTCTTCTTGTCGTTACGTTTTTTATTTGATCTTTTTAATATGTAACAAGTCTTGTCTCATTTGCAGCAACGGATGCTTCTCAGAGTGGCTGAAAAGGTGTCAGCAGAAACATTCTAGCGTTTTATGTCCTCAGTGTAGGGCAGTTGTGCAATTTGTTGGACGAAACCATTTTTTGCATAGTATTGAAGAGGTATGGGCCTTTTCCTCTGTTTATTTTCCTTTCCTTGAAATCCGTATAGTATGCCTAGCTTGTCTACTTTTCAAGAGTAATGGGTTTTAATCCCATAGTTGAGAGTCTTTATGAATGGTATTTATATTTGTTGTACCTAATTTGTTAATGTTTTTAGCTTTTAGATAGCTGGAATTGGAGAATACATTACGCCATCTGTATATTGTTTACATGAATAGCATATAATTTAAGATTTGAAAACTTTGTAACTGAAAATTATATGTCAACAATTATGATTAAGTTTTTATGTTTTCCTCTGCTATTTCAATTTGTTTTGTTCGCAACAGCTCTCATGCTTTTAAAGTTAACTACTTCTGTCTATATGCAGGATATACTGCAATCTGACTCTTCTCTAAGGCGTTCAAATGAAGACATTGCACTTTTGGACTCCTATTCATCAATTAAGTCACCCCTTGTAAGTATAATATGTTCCTTTTTCATGAACTTTATGGTGCAAGTAACACCTCTTATCCTCTTATGAACTTGCTGGAGATTTTGTGACTACAAATAAGTTTATAAGTAACTACTCCCTCAGCGAACAAGAAAATACGCTCTCCTCTTAAGATTTATTTTGAAAGTTTGCCTTATATTGGAGGGCACATCTGGATCTTTGGATAACAATTATGTTCATAATAATATACTTATAGTCTTCGCTTAAGAGTTCTGCACCATTCTCCTGCTTTTCTTAACTTTAGTTGCTTTGTTACAGCGTTTATGACTACTGTTGTCTTATAATAGGTTGTTACCAGTGGAAGAAAATTAAGTCGGAAGAGGGCTCGTGCTCAACCTGGTGAGGAGATCGGAAGGGATTTTCCATGCCCTCAATGTGGTAACCATTCATTTCTTTGAGTTATGGCTTGTATATTCTAGCTAGGGAGTTGCACAAACATATATTATTAAAATGTTTATATTACAAATGTTTTACTTAGTATAAATAACTTATGTATGTTCCTACCCTGGTGAATTAGTTCTTGAGTTATAAAAATAAAATATCAAGAAGAGCCGATAAGATAGAAATAATGAATCATAATGTAACTAGAGTTCAGGCTCGAGTTCCATAGCATATTTATATAAAATAGATGGGATTGTCTATAATGATAGACAAATGAAAAACTCTCAAGCATCGACTTCAAATTTTCAAAATTTTCAAGATAGCTTGGTCGATTCCGATAACATTTCTTTGAGTTTGTGGAAGTCTTGGTGACTGAACATAATTGCAATCTCTTTCTCATAATTTTGACATCATTTTTGCATTTTTCGATGCATGATGTGTGTCTCAGGCACAGAATATACTGGTTTCCAGTGTAATGAAAGCACAGTTCACCTTCAATGCCAAACATGTGGTGGAATGATGCCTTCCAGATCAAACGCTCCTGTGCCACAGCACTGTAATTTCTCCTCGATTTTCTTTCCTGCTACTTTTACTATACAATAAGGTTTTTATGGCTAGACGAGGGCAAAGGTTTACAAGGCCTGTGTGGTGCACTTAGAACTTTGGGTTGGTGAATGTTAGATTTTTGAGCAAACATAGAATGAACAAAATATAAACAATTTATATTCTTTAAAAAGAAAAAAAGAATTCTGAGAATATCCACAAGTGTAAAAGAGGATTTAAACGAAAATTTCCTTACGTTTCTCTCTTTGTAGGTTTAGGATGTGATCGAGCATTTTGTGGTGCCTACTGGCATGCTATGGGGGTCCGTGGGTTTGGTGCCTATCCTGTGTGTGGTCATGAAACTCTAAAAACTGTAAGTTCATCTTTTTCTTTCATGAAACTCCTTATGCGACAGTAATGCATAAGGAGTATATGAAAGGAGTATGTTTTTGACAGTTGAGTAATGCATGGTCTTTGAACCATGGTCCACCTTATTTTTCTTGCTAGTCTTGTGTTTCTTTGGTTCTCTTCAACATAACAAGTACATGCTATCCTGGAATGGGTTATATGTTTAAACTAAACAGAAAAGGCCAATATATTTTAAGATGGAGACAGTTGTCCATGAATATAGTTTTTCAGTGCCATTGTATTTTACTTTACTTTTGTCACTGATATTTGGTTTATCATTATGCAGATTGAAGGCCATTCTGTCACTAGAATACCATTTTTGGCACATGAAAAGAATAGACATGAACAAGATGTATGGAACTTCTCATATTCTTTTTCATTTTTTTTTCCCCTTTATTCTTATTTTAGCTTTGCATCTCCTGTTATTCTCTGCAGATAACGGAAAAATGTATTCGGCAGATGGAAAGATCACTGCAAGATGTGATTTCAGAATGGTTAAGAAAATTGAGTAACAGGGAAGTAGGTAATACTGATCATATTCCCATTGAATTCAAGTAACTATGAAATAACCGCAGTTTCTGTATTTCTAATCAAACATTCTGATGTTACTAACATTAAGATTTAGAAGGATTTACATGACACGTCGTCTATATTGAGCATTCGAGTTTAAGAATATTTGTTTCTCCCTTTCAGATAGGACAAGGCTTCCATTGAATCACTCTGAAATGATTACTCCTCAGACATACGTTTGCTGGTTAGTTTTTCTTGACATCTATCCATTTATATTTAATTTGCTTCAACAAATTGTCTTAGTAATGGGTACATGGTTCATGCTCTTATTTTTTGTTATGGTAATAACTAGTCAAAAAGTTTTTTTCTACGAAGTGTAAGAGTTGATTGTTTCTGAATTGGGTCCATATTGAATGCGTAAAACAAGTATTTGGTTCTGCAATTATACTTTTATTTTCAACATTCAACTTCTATCCTGATTTCAGAGTGTGATCATTTAATTGGGAAACAAACGAAGCTACAAAACTTCTGAGACATGCTTTTCAAAACTTCAAACCTTTTTGCAATATCCTATAAACCTTTGCAGCATCCAATAAACATTGATTTCTTAGATCTTTTTAGACTAGTTCAAGTTGGTTGTGCTGGTTGTAGATTGTGGTCGGCTATAAATTGCATGTATGGCGTTGATTACAGTCAATCTAATTTGATAACAGAATAGCTAAATGTTCCCCAAAAGGTTAATGATATTTTTCAACTGCAGTTGTTGCTATGACAAATTGGTCTCATTTCTCTTGTACTGGTTTCGGATCACATTGCCAAAACATGTAAGCTGCTACTTTTTTATTAAGTTTTCATGGTTTCCTGGTTTTAGTATCATGCAAGGATATTATCCGTTTTTTGAGGGGTGTGATATGGATATGGGGTTATTTTTTTATTGCACAATATCTTAAAATATCGATATTTATTTCAATTATCGGTTGGTTAAACCATAGGATGAAAATATCCCGATATATATGTGATCTTCGCTGCACAATATCACAAATTATCGGTATCTTGGTTGGGTTGTAATACAAAATTGGACAAATATCGGCAAATATAGCAATTAGATATAAAATACTAGTGAATTATTGTTGGAGATGATTGAGTCCATCCACAATCTCATTCATGGTCAAACAAAAAAAAACATAGGAATTGGAAGGGATTGAAAAACATATCAATGCATAAACTATATTCAGAATTATTATGGAGAAACATTTCGCCTGCTATTTTTGATTTAAAGTTTATCATCTATATGCTTCTTGTAAATGTATCATTTTTTTGGGATTGCAAGATAATTTACGCATTTTTGTTAGTTATAATAATCCTTCAAGTCTATTTTCAATTTTTTATAAAATTTCAGTCTTGTTTTAATTTTTTTCTGCAATATCGATATTCAATATCATATATATCCATGGATATTTCAAGGTTGTGATATTTCCATTGATATTTATATTTTCATCTTTGGTATCATGAAGACACATTGCATTATGAAAATATAACCTATCGAAAAATCCTGATATGCATGCAATAGAAATGGTTAATACGGGTCATGAAGGTACTTCTTTCCGGTTGGAACAAGCAAGTAATGTAATATTCATGTATGCGTGAGTAATTTTTTCATATTAATTGCATATTTATATCTATAGTTCCTTAAATGTATTGGTGCAGTCTCTACCTCTCGAAGCTCAGCAGCGGGAGGACTGCTGGTACGGATATTCATGTCGGACGCAGCACCATAGTGAAGAGCATGCTCGTAGGAGGAACCACGTTTGTCGTCCCACCAGGGGTACTCGTACGCCTTAATGCCTTCACTATGGTTGAGATTTACTGGTTTTCATCCCAAACTAGGTTATATTTTTTAGACATGGCATGGTATCATGTTTCAGATGCAAATGGTTGAATGTTTATCTTCTGTGGTTGAATGCTATATTATAGATGTTTATGTGTGGTAAAGTTTATTATCTTAATTGCCTAGTAAATCAAGGAGTCTGACAATTTAGGATTTTAACTTTTCAAATCAAGAAAATTTTGCCAACTTTTAGGTGGAATCACTTAATTTGGCTGAATTTGCACGTGAATTGTAAGTGAATCCTTAATTTCGAGCTTTTCTGACCAATTTCTCATAATGTAATTATGCAAGTGACAATCCTTATTTTGACATTAAAATTCACATATCATGTGCCACATAAGATTAGAATATTGAGAGAGAAAATATAAATATAATAATATTGAAATTTCTGGGAAGAGTATTATAATATCATTTTTACTATAAAAATGATAAACATCTTGTGGGAAGAGTATTATAATTCAGAAAATTAAGAAACTACCACGCTATAACATTTATTTTCCTTGCAATAATAATATATTATGTTTTTATTGTTTATTTTACATTAAGATTCATTCCATTAGTCATATGATTTTATTTATTCTTAAATTTAAAATATTAAAAGTAAAAGTTTTATTAAATAATGCTTATGATATTAATGTTAATCAATCATTCTAGCAAAAGTTTAAAAATATAATTAAATAAATAAATAATAAAGAATATCATGGAATAAATATTTATTTTTAATGTAAAATTTAATGTAAATTGTTGGAGATAAAATATTATTTTTGCACTAAAATAGAGTTATTGTTTATGTGTTGGGTGGTGTTTGTATACACCAATGCAACTGGATGTACGGATCGGGTCGGGTTCAATTCAGTCTAGATTCGCGCACATATTTTTTTTATTTACTTATGTTATTGTCTTTATGTTATAATAATATAACATTTATATTATAATATTATGTAACGCCTCCTTTTCCTTTTAAGGTAAACCTATTTTATACATGATAATATGATTCTTTACCACTCCTTTTCATGCATTCCTTTTTTGGGATCACCTATTTCACTTATAACACTCCACACTCACCTAATTCATTTCTAATATATTTAGTGCACACATCACCTTGGGTTATATCCCGACATGAATTTCGTCACATAGCACCATATAATTCCGCTCACAAAGCACCACGTGTACACAACATCATATAATTCCTCCCACAAAGTACTACGTGCACACAGTATCATATAATTCCGTACACAAAACGTGCACACAACACCATATGATTCCATGCACAAAGCACCACGTGCACACAACACCATATAATTTCTTGTACAAAGCACCACATGCTCCATATATAGATAACCCATTTTCTTGTCACCAAAATACCACTTAATAAAATTTACAACTTCAAACCTCAATAACCATCCAACTCGCAGATTCATTTATTTCGCCACAATAATTGAATAATAAATCAAATCTCATGAAACTCGAAATTTTCACACATTTTCACATTTGTCTTGTATAAAATAAACATTCAGTCATCTCATTCACTATATCATAACATTATAGCTCATAACATCTTATTTAAATAACATGTATACATGCCTCATTTCATTCAATATAATATTTCATATTTAACCACATCATTCTTCACCTTTGCATTAATAAGCTCATAGTACAACGTTCACATTTCGATAACAATCACGTTGTCACTTAGAAAGAGCCAGTTCATATCATATATTCATAGAGATCACATATTCCAAAGAGTTCACATATTTTACACTTGCTTCGTATAAAATAAACATTTAATCACTTCATATAACTCATCATTCGTTCAATATGATAAACATACTTCACTTCATATAAATATAAGATTTCATGATTTGAAATAATCAGGAATAAACGTATTTGCAGAAAAAACATTTTACCCCACCTTTACAGCTTCGATCACAAGCACATATGCATGCCTGCTCGACAATTCCGTTAACCACAATAACGTACATCCACAACGTGACATACTATTGCAATAAAAAAGAAAAAAAACAGTGCACGATGTGGTGAGGAGAAAGAGAAGAGAGTGACTTGAAGGTGAGAGAATAGATGGAGAAATGAATTTGCGCAGAAGAAATATCAGAAAAAGGAGAGATATGAGGATGTGAGGGAGGTGTGTCTGTAGGAACCGTCGGATCGCCGACCTTATACGATTATCTGATTCGGGGTCCATGCAAATATGATTAACACGCAGCGGATAAACGAATCATACCTTTTGCACCGATATTAGTTCTAAGGTTAGAACTGTAGATCGAGGAATCCCGAATCATACATTTTGCACCTAGAACTGTAGATCGAGGAATCGATGGAGCCTGGACCTCAAAATCTTCTGCTGTATTCCTCGCCTTTTTCTCGAACGTTGTATGGGCAACGAATTATCGAGACTTTCAGTCGCCTTCTACTAAATCGTATCTCAGATTTTGTGTGTTTAGAAACGGCTGACTTGAAGCTTATTTATAGGCTACAACAGGACCTTGAGGAGGATTAGGAATCAGTCTCCTGATAGGCTTAAGAGTCCTAAATTCAATCTGAATATACTTCTTAAGCCTATCAATAATATCTCAATCCACTAAAAAAATATTATTGAACTACCGTCCCTTATCCATATCAAATATGGACTCTTATTTATTATGTGCGCGTTTATCTCCCCGTGTTTAAGATATCGAATGTCCGTTAATTAAATGAATTACTGACAATTCAATTAATTAACATTTAATTCCAAGAGTAGTACCACTCAATTTTATTATCATGCCGGAATAAATCCACCTGCAGGGTTTACATGATAATCTTTATGAGCTCCTCAAGGGACATCATCATCCTAAATAATTAGAACACAATTTCATTATATAATCAACAGCACACCATATAAATAATATTGTATCCCAATTTACCGAACTTATTGATTTAATAAATAAATCTCACCCATTGGTAAATTAAAGAAACATATATCGAGTATACATGCCCATTATCATACAATGATTACGAGGACGCACATCCATAATAACAGGGGTCTTGTTTTATTTACGTAGTCAGTATAAATAAAACAACCTCAATTGGTCCTGCTCAATACATACAAAATGTACTAGTGTAATTTTATAATTAAGATAGATTAATACCAAATTACACTACAACCATTCTGATAATTTGTCCAAAATTATCTCGGTTGTGAGCTACCATTTATAATCTATAAGGAACTGATAACATGATCTTCTGTGTGGCACCACACACCATGTTATCTATAATATAAATTAATTAGACAATTGCAATAACATATATAACAAATATATAAAATGCAAACATTTGATCATAAAAAATTCTCATATCATAAAAAAATATTTATACAAAAGCTAGATTTATAGTATACATCCTAACAGTGTCTATATCTCCACATACACCACCCTTTCCAATTTTCTTGGCTAAGCTTTTCTTTCGTTTTATTATTGTTAATATTATAATAGATGTAGCTGCTAGGTGTCTAATCTTAATGGCCTTCTTAGGCCACTCACCCATATGTCTATATTGATATATTTTATATTTACTATTAGAATATAACTTTCTTTAACATATATACATTTATATTTATATATTGTAACATTAACTAATCTTGGGTTATATATATATATTCACACATACAACATTGCATAAATATATATATATATTATAATATTACATACATATATATAAATTAATCGTGTGAAATTTATTAATTTCTTCCATAATTTATACATAATTTATATTACCCTTAATTAAATAATTTACATCGTACAAGTATGCATTGTTTATGTATAATGAATTTTATGTTAATTTTCTTTTCATGATTTTATATCCATTTTATTCTACTATTGATCGAATAAATAATGTCATCACCTTGATCTGGTTATGAAATTTTCATCTTTTTTTTTCATAGTTAAAATTTTATTTGGGATGTTGTATTTTTCCCTCCTTCAAAGAAATTTCGTCCTCAAAATTTAGAAACATACCAAAACTCGATAAATTTAGAAATTTTGCAAGAATTCCTTCTTCTTTCCAAGTCGCTTCCTTGACATCGTGATGACTCTACTGAACTTTTACTAAAGCCACTTCTGATTTATACATGTCATCCTTGCGCGGGGATCATACTAATCTTCTTTATATCATTCCAATATTATTGGATGTCCCTTTTTATCCAAAATAGCCACATGAGCTTCTTCATATGATAAGTCATTCTCAAGCCTGATATGTTTTTTGATTGCTAACATGGGTCGAGTCGAAAACGTACTACTTTAGTATAGACACATTAAAGACGTTATGTCTACCAGTGTAGTATGGTGATAAAGCTAACTTATCCTGGATCGGTCCAATATACCTTGGCTTTAACTTGCCTCTTTTCCCAAAGCGTTAAACTTCCTTAGTGGGTGATACTTTCACAAAGAAGACCCCGGCTCTTACTTCGAAATACAGTTCTCCACGTCTTTCATCCGCATAGGACTTTTGTCGATTCTAGGCTGCCCTGATTCTCTCTTGAACCCTTTTTATTATTTCTTATTGCCTGCTCCACCAATTAATTCGATTCTAAAACTCATTACTTCCTTATATCATAAATTCTCTTGTTGATTTAAATAATCACATGACCTTCTCGTACCGATATAATAATAATAATTATTATTATTATATATATATATATATATACATATATTTTTAATCTCTTTTCATGATCATCCATCTTATAATATACAAACTTTATGTCTCATATTAAAACCTAATCTTCAGACATTGTCCAAATATCCAACGTCTCATCTTCAAGTATGATGACTTTTAACACTTGATCTTTACGAGTATGGTGTTGATGCCATTAATATGAAAATTCTTTCTTAATTGATGTTCTTCTATTCTCTAAGTATGCTCATTGGCGATATTATTTCAATGATATCTTAGTCATGTCTCTATATTTTAGCATTTTCTTATATTTCTCATTTAATTATGTGTTCTAATTTTCCCAAGTTAATTTAAAATTTTCAATCGCACCTAACTTACCTTAGTAGTCCTTTATAAACCTAAAAACTATTTTTATTCTAACAGCTCTCCATTCACCTTTTTAAAACAATTTTTCATGGAGTAGACCTATATCATTCTCTCTATTTTTATATTGTCTAGCCCCAAAGATAGTTTGATTAAAATAAAGTGTCTCATAATCATCTGATATGCTATTCAACCATTTGTTACCCTTCATACTTAAAGCATTGTCCACTATATTTGTCTCTCCCTATAAGATAACTCTAATAATTCATCCATTCCATCTTTCAATCTTATGGTTAATTCTTTTACACATAAAGATACTTCGACTCACCTAAAGATTATCTTACTTGCCCGTCACAAAAATGCATTCGGATTTTTTTTATATACATTGTTATAATAGATATCGAGTTATGATTCGGATCTTACTCATGAGTTTAGCTTTACTCAAAAACTTCAAGTTGGAGAATATGTTAAGAATAAGTTTAAGGAAGAAGAGTATTTAGCGTGTGACGTTCGATTCACGACAAAAAGAAAAGCCAAGTAGTGTGTATTTTCGATTCAATCTAGTTTATCATGATTGTAGTTGTCGTTTTTCCTCCAAGATCAACTTGCCCGTGGTTGATCAATGGTGTGGCCAAAATATGTTATTGTTATGAACGTAAGCCTAGAGATTTTATCACAAGCACACACGCATACCCGCTCCACAACTCCACTAATTACGATAACGTACGTCCACGACATGATATACTGTCGCGATAAAAAAGAAAAAAAAAGTGTACGAAGTGGAGAGGAGAAAGAGAAGAGACAAGAGAGTGACTTGAAGATGAGAGAATAGATGGAGAAGTACTGAATCTGCGCAGAAGAAATACCAGAAAAGGAGAGATATGACTTATGAGGATGTGAGGGAGGTGTGTCTATATCTCCACATACACCGCCCTTTCCAGTTTTCTTGGCAAAGCTTTTCTTTCATTTTATTATTGTTAATATTATAATAGATGTTTCTGCTAGGTGTCTAATCTTAATGGCCTTCTTATATATCCACTCACCCATATGTATATATTGATATATTTTAATATTGATATATTTTATATTTACTATTAGAATATAACTTTCTTAACATATACACATTTATATTTATATATTGTAACATTAACTAATCTTGGGTTATATATATATATATATATATATATTCACACATACAACATTGCATATATATATATATATATATTATAATATTACATAATATATAAATTAGTAGTGTGGAGTTTATTAATTTCTTCCATAATTTATACATAATTTATATTATCCTTAATTAAATAAGAGTTTATTATATTTTTTGCCCCGTAACTTAGGGGGTTTGGCAAATTCGGACCTTAACTTTTCGGGCTGGCAATTTTGCCCCGTAATTTGTCGGGCTTCGCGAATTTTGCCCAAATTAAGCCCGAATAACTTAATTTGGACCGAATTGGCACGTGAACCGCACGTGAGCGGCTAATTCGGACTATTTTTGCTGATATGTCAAAATTTAACCTGCGTGGCATTTCTTTTTTCATTCTTTCCACTCCATCTGAACGAATTCAACTAAAAGGGAGGAAATTAACACTCAAATCCCCAATTCCCATTTGAGAACCCTAATTTCCCCCCAATTTGGGGGTGAGCAAGGCAAAGTAAATCTGCCTGGGAATTAGCCATGTGACCGACTGCAGAAAACTCCGCCTCCTTAATAAAAGACCAAAGCATGCTCTTGATGGCATCAACTTTCACCTGCTTAGCCTCAAAAGCCACAAGGTTCCTAGAGTACCAAATGCACCAAACCAAAGATATGATAGCCACCTTCCACAGATGCCCAACTTGCGAGCTAAATGAAAGAGAAAGGGCCCGCAGCAAAATCTGCAATATACCATCATCCAAATCAAGCTGCACTCCAAACATCGAAAGCAGCCAAACCCATAGCTGCTGTGAAAACCGACACTGCACAAAGAGATGGTCGAGCGACTCCGAGGCGGCCAAGCAAAGATAACAGGCGGATGGGGTGATGATGCCTTCTCGCTGCAGTGTGTCCAAGACGGGAAGACGGCGCTGGATCAGGCGCCAAGCAACAGCAGACCGACGGCCAGGGATGTTAGCATCCCAAATCCACCGACCCCAAGAAGTCACCGGGAAAGAGGCACGGCAGTGCTGGTAGGCAATGGCTGAAGAGACCGCACCACTCGCAGACATAGGCCCCAAATTGGGGGGGGGGAAATTAGGGTTCTCAAATGGGAATTGGGGATTTGAGTGTTAATTTCCTCCCTTTTAGTTGAATTCGTCCAGGTGGAGTGGAAAGAATGAAAAAAGAAATGCCACGCAGGTTAAATTTTGACACATCAGCAAAAATAGCCCGAATTAGTTGCTCACGTGCTGTTCACGTGCCAATTCGGCCCAAATTAAGCTATTCGGGCTTAATTTGGGCAAAATTCGCGAAGCCCGACAAATTACGGGGCAAAATTGCCAGCCCGAAAAGTTAAGGTCTGAATTTGCCAGACCCCCTAAGTTACGGGGCAAAAAATATAATAAACTCATTAAATAATTTACATCGTACAAATATGCATTGTTTATGTATAATGAATTTTATGTTAATTTTCCTTTCATGATTTATATTCATTTTATTCTACTATCGATTAAATAAATAATATCATTACCTTGATCTGGTTATGAAATTTTCATTACTTTTTTTTTCGTAGTTAATTTTTTATTTGGGATGTTATATATTATAATCTTTATATACAGATTTCATAACATTTTCAATGAATAACTTATACTTTTTTCACTATAAAAATTCTTTTAATATAGCCGAAACCTTTATGTTGTAATGATATAACCTTTATGTATAGATTTCATAACCTTTTTAGTGAATAGCTTATACTTATTTCACTATAAAAATTCATATAATATAATTGAAATCTTTATGTTATAATATTTTAACCTTTATGTTATATTAGTATCTTTTATGTACAAATATCATAACCTTTATGTACTTAAAGAATACCATAATATTATATTATTACAATATAAATGTTATATTATTACAGCATAAAAGTTATGTTATTAATATAAGAGTTTATTATCTTTTTTGCCCCGTAATTTAGGGGGTCTGACAATTTCAGACTTTAAGTTTTCGGGCTGGCAATTTAGGACTTTAACTTGTCGGGCTTCGCGAATTTTGCCCAAATTAAGCCCGAATTACTTAATTGGGCCCAAATTGCACGTGAATCGTACGTGAAGTCACGAAATTGGGCAATTCGGGCCAACTTTACTGAGTTGATATTTCTTTATCCCTTTTAACATTTCGATTTTTTTTTTATCTACACTCCACGTGGATTTTAATTGCTCTATTTTAGGAAATTGTTTTTTTTTTTTTAAAGATTTTTAAGCAAAATTTGTTATATTGACCGTATGTTACATTAAAATTAAAATTAAAATCTGTTGAATAGTTAGACATAAAATCTGAATAAACTTAAAGTAAGATCATATATATTTATTATTTGGCAGGCCACAATTAATCAACCAAAATAATTCTTGAAAATTATCTTGAAATATTATAACATTATGATATTTTTAAAGCATAGAGTACACTCAGACAAAATTCACATGGCCCGGCTCCACCGACATCAATTGCAGGATTATTCCGCCGAATCGCCGCCTGTTCCGCCGCATTCACAAACCTCCGATGAAGCGAAAAACAAGGTCGCATAGCTCTCACTCTAGGGCTCTGCCCTTAACAAAGAAGCACAATAATTCCTCTGCTTTTACCAAAACCTCGAGGCCCCGACACTCAATTTCAATCCCGCCCCTAAACAACCTTCATCGAATCTCGATTTGTCCGCCCTCCCCTTTGACGTTTTGGCTAAAATCACGACGTCATTCACGGTGCCGAACCTGAGGGCAGCGTCGCTGGTGTGCAGGGTGTGGAGGGACGCGCTGAAACCCTTGGGTGAGGCGATGGTATTGTACAATTTGGATGTAGAGCAATTTAGGGCTCTCGAGCAATTTGGGGATTTGGATGTATTTATGTTTAAGACACATAAAATCCACGAGGAGTGCAAATAAAAAAAAATTGAAATACCAAGTGGGATAAAGAAATGTCGACTTAGTAAAATTGGCCCGAATTGTCCAATTTCGCGACCTCACATGTAATTTGGGCCCAATTAAGCAATTTGGGCTTAATTTGGGCAAAATTCGTGAAGCCCGACAAATTAAAATCCTTAATTGCCAGTCCGAAAACTTAAAGTCCGAAATTGCCAGACCTCTTAAATTACGGGACAAAAAAGGTAATAAACTCTTAATATAATATAAAGGTTTTGAAAGGTATTATATATCTGTCATGCACTGCAAAAAGTTATGTGCATATAACTAAAAGGTTATGCGAATAGAAGTAAAAAGTTAAATTTGCTAAACTAAAAGATTATGCTAATATAATTGTAGAATTAGGGTTTGAATTAGAGTTTGAGTGCGTATAGACACACGTGGAACGTGCGAAATATACTCTCGAATTGGATCGACTCAGTAAATCCATACACTTGGTGTATGAAAATTATTGTGTTTAGTGTTTGGCTGTTGTAGGGATCCTCTTAGTATTGGATCACTTATTGATGCATTCCTTACTGTTTGATTTGGGCATTATAGTCCATATATTTCTATCAAACTTATCGAGAAACTGTTGTAATGCTGCTTGATTCAAACATACAATAAATTTATTTTGCAATATGGTACAATCATTTGGTTCTAACATCCGAATAACCCTTCCATTCTTTGTCATCCCTACATTGCCTCATAGTGCCCACACACGTAAATATGAATTAACAGAAAATCCAACAAAAATACATGTCTACTTATCCTGTGGTCCAAAATCTAGAGTCCTTACAACTTGTCATTATTACTTTGTATAAATAGACACTAGTAGCTTATTTTTAATTAAACTTTTCTAAAAGAGAAAAAAAGTTAGCTAAATCTTTTTGTTTGATTCCTCTTACTAAAAGAAAGTAAAAAAAACATATGATATACCATAATTCCATGAACTAGTTTAAATCAAGGAGAGTCATCGAAAGACAAATCTTTCATTGAATTAAAATTTTCTCATGAAATCAATTTGATATCCCAAGAAAACATTAGCTGAATTTTAAAGGTATAAATTGAGTCGAGCTATGCAGATGTGTTTTTGTTGTATTAAATTTCAAACTTTTTTACAAACTAAAAGTAGATTATGAAGAATTTGAATCTTGACTCAAGCTACCGAGTAAACTGGATATTAAACTTTATTAGATCATCTCCAGCACTTCACGTTAGTTTAATTACCGTAAATTTTGCATTATTTAATGATCTCCAACACTACTATTTTTTAAACTAAAAAAATGAAGGCATAATACATTCTAATTAATATTAATTAATTATTTATTTATTTATTTATCATATATTTATTTATATTCATTATTTATGACACATTTTTGAATGAAAAATATCATAAATTTTTAACATGTAATAACACTTAAAATAACTAAAAATAGAAAAGAAAATGAATTAAGAAAGAGGAAAAAGAAGTAGCACAAGAATCGACTTGATGTGAATGTATATAACGGACTGAAAGTGGTTGTGAGATGATTTGGTGCAGTCCTCTAACGCACTGCAGGAGAAAAAAAAAAAACTATCAAATTCAGATAAAATACTAATATGGAGATGATCTTAATAATTACAGTTTTAAAAGAAATTGAGATCACTATACCACATTCATGTGTTCCATCTCTATAAATAGGCACCAATATGAGTAAGCCAAATTCATCACCTCTCATACTACATATATAAGCAAATATTACAAAATTAATAGTATAGTGGCAGAAAAATGAAGATTGCTCTTGACTTGTTGATTGTCATTTATATTTGGTATTTAGCAACATTCTCAATGGCCTCAGATCCCAGCCCCCTACAAGATTTCTGCGTTGCTGTTAATGATTCCGTTGCATCTGGTAACTAATTAACTATAAATCCTTTGTTCAAGAAATAAACTTTGTCATCATTTCATGTATTCATCTACATTCTTTATGTTTATCTTATGTACTTCAATGTCACTTTGTCATGATCTACTATTTACCATGTAGTTTTTGTGAACGGAAAGATATGCAAGAACCCGAACATGGTTGTTGCAGAGGATTTCTTCTTCTCAGGTCTGAACAAGCCTGGTAATACGAAGTCAAACCCTACTGGATCAAAGGCGACTCGAGTGAGTGTTGATGAACTACCAGGCCTCAACACTCTAGGCATCTCAGTGGTCCGTATAGACTTTGCACCATACGGCCTCCATACCCTTCACACGCACCCTCGTGCAACTGAGGTTTTTCGTGTAGTTGAAGACACTCTCTACGTTGGATTCGTAACATCAAGCATGGGTGGGAAATACAGGCTCTTTACTAAAATATTGTATCCAGGAGATGTGTTTGTGTTTCCACAAGGCCTCATTCATTTCCAGTTTAATATTGGAAACACCAACGCTGTTGCGTTCTCCAGTCTAAGCAGCCAAAAACCAGGATTTATCAGCATTGCAAATGGGATCTTTGGTTCAGATCCACCAATCAATCCAGATGTTTTGACTAAGGCTTTCCAGCTTGATGAGATCAAAGTGATCAAGTACCTTCAAGATCGGTTCTCGTCGGACAACATTTAAATACAAAGTTCATAATCGCAATTAAATAAACTTGCACTTGCGACTGCGTGCCTCATTAATCTGAACAAATTAATGGTTCCCATTTACGTTTATGATAAAGATAATCGTTCCTCCTTAGGTTTCGATTGGAAATGGATTACTCGTTTGTGTTCTCCAATAATTATTTCTATGATAATAATTCAAGTGTTGTATGATCTGTATTAGCACTGTCCTGTAATTATGCACAAAGTAACACTTTAGCCATTAAAATAAAAAAGAAGAAAAAATCTATTCAACATCATCTGTCACAAAAATTGGAATAAGAGCTTAACTATAATTAATTGTATAATTTGCACCGATAATCACACAATCAGTGCGAAATCAGGTTGCGGGAAAGTACATAATTTTTCGGACTACACCTGTTATATTATGTTTAATTAAATATAAGTATAGATACACTGCCAAGAAAAAAAAAAAAGTGGAAAAGAAGTATTTGAACACAAACAATAATTGACTTTTTTGTAAATCTTTTGTAACAACATTGCAAACCTTAAAGGCCATTTAAAAACAGAAGGTCAAATTGGAGGTGTTTTCATAATCATAGTCTACTTACCAAACATATTTACAGCTGACCTCTTGTATTATGTTTAATTAAACATTAATATATACCATACACAACCCCAGAATTTTTTTCATATGGGTTTAAATAGTTGCAACCAAACTCAATTTTTTGACTTATTTCAGCTGCTAGAAAACGTTATTAAGCTTAATAAAAGGGTTTCATTTTGAAATTTTAAACGATATTTATTCGTTTTGGGCTCCAATCGAATAAGAATCACGAAATTGATGAATGAATATAATTAGGATATATTTGGGGATAAGTTCTCGCAATATGTAACTCATGCAATTTGGTTGTCTTGGAATCGAATGCATTTTCTAATTTTTCGATAGTTGTTAAGTGGATTTTTTTTTTTAACTTTCCATAGTCAAAATGATGTCGTTTTGTTATACTACATTAATAGGGCAAACCAAAACAATGTCATTTTTGTTGCATAAACGATCAAAATGACATCGTCTCGATGTAGAATTACCAACTTGTAAAATGACGTCGTTTGTTTTAACTGCCAACAGAATATTCAGTCGGTAATCCTTATTGTCGTCATTTTTTCTCACCTTATTTTTTGGCCAAACTGATAAAAGCCAAGTCGTTTTATGACAAAAATTATCCCAACGACGTTATTCACATTTTCATTGCCAACGCGCAGTTCCATCTGTAATTCTGTTGGCAACTTTGGGTTTTCTACAAATTGGGATTATCTCCCCCTCTCTCTCTCTCCCTATGTGAAAGTCCATTAGAAATCAAAGTAAGCAGGAATATATAATGTTACTGAGAATTAAAAATAAGCATAAATTTATGCAACCGTAATAAGCACGATCAATTAATAAAAGTGCAGAACAAATTAATTTCTTCAGGTGCATGCAGTGGATTTATGTAAGCAAATAGGTAAAAAATTACGTGTTTGTCAAGCCCCAGCATACCATGCTCCAGAAGATGAATTACATCAACTTTAATTAATAGATATCAAAAATAATTTTCTGAAATTCAATTGTGGATTGAATTCTAAAAGATCTACAACGCAGGAGTAGGTCCTCACAAAATCTTCCAAGTTTTGGCTTTTATTTGTTTTATATTTCTACATCTTTTTCTTTCTCCCCATAAATTCGTCTCACTTATCTTTGAAAGAATTCTTTTTGCTAAATATCAACTAATTGTAATCATTAATACATGATGAATTCGATATAGTTGAATTGATTGTGTTTTCAATTAAAGGCGTTTGAGGCATTTGTGGGTTGAAGGGGATTTGATAATACATATAAGTCTTAAATGCTCAGTAAATTCCTAAGAGTTTAAATGTCTGGTAAAAATATATCGGATATAATTATTTAAGTATTTTGGTTGGAAACCCTGCGTATCCAATGCTATACTTGTGTATAGGGGATCGATATGGTCTAACAATACCAAATACTGTGAATACTTATATGATATCCTTACACCTTTAGTATTCGTGTATTCTGATAGAAAAATATTTCATATCAATTTTTTAAAAGAAGAAATTAATTCTCTTACTATTGAAGAGAAATTGAAAAATCCTAAATTACAGGATAAAATAAAACTTATTAATAATAAGTTTTCTTTAGAAATATGTGATGATCATCCAAAAGCTTTTTGGGATAGAAAGAAACATGTTATTTCTCTTTCATATGAAGAAGATTTTAATGAAAGGAATATTCCTACAAAATCTAGACCATGTCAAATGAATTCTGAATATTTAGAATTATGTAAAAAATAGAATCTTTACTGTTTGCTTTTATAAAGCAATTATTGTAATAGTATTCCCTTTTCCTCTATAAATAGTTTTAGTTTTCTTTTGTAAGGGCATGCTGGAGTAAGTACTCGCCCATTCTCTCTCCCTTCTCTCTAAACCTTTTCTCTAAGTTTTTCTTTTGCAATCATTTGTATAATATAAATATTTTGTGTTCTGCCAAGTTAAATTGATTTATTAAACTCACTTATGCGAATCAAATTATTATATTGTAATTTTTTTTACTTAATTTGACTTAAGCGAAGGTTTCGCATGTGTATGATGCCACTGCATCGTATATTATTATGTTGTTTTGTATGATTTTTTGATTCTTGAGTTTGCCTTATTAATCATAATAATATCCTAATATTTTATACCATTATTCTTTAGGTTTACTAACTGGGGTGGTAAAGATCCATTTAAAACAATTGAAGATGTCACACTCGCTTACAAATGGTTTTACCTTAGTGCTAACAAACTTATTGAGAAACTGTCGGAGAAAGAGCTTATAATCGTGCTTAATTAAAACATTAACAGTACTGTTACACAACTCACTACAAACACGTTAATATATGCACACAAAATATATCAAAGATCTAAGATATTTATTAATTTAACATTTTATAATATAAAGTGGTGAGATCATTAATTATATATCATTGGTAACCATATTAAAAGATGTCCATATTGAACATTTTAACATTTTCTATCAAAACATATAATAATTTATTTTGCAATATGATAAAATCATTTGGATCCAATTAAATATGACGTGTCCATCTGTATTGGATCTAACATCCGAATAACTCATCCATTCTTTGTCATCCCTAAATTACCTCATATAGTGCCACGCACGTAAATATGAATTAACAGAAAATCCAACAAAAATAAATGCTTATATGCATACTAGAGTTCGTACAACTTGTGATTATTATTTGTAATAAATAGACACTTGTAGCATATTTTTAATTAAACTTTTCCAAAAAAAAAAAAAAAAAGTTAATTAAATCATTTTTGTTTGATTCCTCTCACTAAAAGAAAAGAAAAAAAACATCCGATATACCATAGTTCGATGAACTAGTTTAAATCAAGGAGAGCTAGTCATCACAAGCATATCTTTTGTTGAATTGAAAATTTCTCATGAAATCAATTTGATATCCATAGTGAACATTTGCTGAATTTAAAACGTATAAATTGAGTTCTTTATGAGTCGAGCTATGCAGATGTGTTTTTGTTATATTAAATTTCAAACTTTTTACAAACTAAAAGTATGATGAAGATCCTAAACTCAAATTTTACTGAGTAAATGGGATATTGACCTCTATTAGATCATCTCTAGCACTGCACACTAGTTTATCGTAAATTTGCATTATTTTAGTTTAGAAACGTTTACAGATCCAACGATATGCACTACTCTTTAAACTAAAAATGAATATTATACAATATTTCTTATTATTAATTTTTTTTTGTTTTCGATTTATCATATATTTATGACACGATTTTCGAATGAATATATCATAAATTTATAACATGTAAAAATACTCAAAATATAAGGAAAAGAAAAACAAACAAGAAAAGAAAACGAATAAAGAAAGAAAAGTAGTGCAAGGTTTGACTTGATGTAAATGTAGCGGAAAGAGAGCGATTAAGACGATTTCGCGTAATCACTTACCGTACTGTTAGAGAACAAAAAAACCATCCAATCCAGATAAATTACTGTAGAGCTAGAGATGGTCTTAATAATTACAATGTTGAAAGAAATTGAAATCGTCAAACTACACTGATGTGTTCCATCTCTATAAATAGGCACCAATATCTATAAGCCAAAATCATCACCTTACACACTACATATATAAGCTATTTATTAAAAATTAATATTAGCAGAAAAATGAAGATTGCTCCTCACTTGTTGATTGTCATTTATATTTGGTATTTAGCAACATTCTCACAGGCCACTGATCCCAACCAACTACAAGATTTCTGCATTGCTGTTAATGACCCATGCCAGCTGGCAGTGACGGAACCAGGATTATAAATTGAGTGGGGCCAATAGTAGTATTAAAAATTTTTACACTAAATAAAAAAAAAAATTCTTAAAGGTGTAAAAAAAAAATTTTTTTTTTGATAAGTTGGGGGGGCCAGGGCCACCCTCCCCTTCCATTTAGGTCCGTCCCTGCCAGCTGGTAACTAATTAACTATAAATGCTTTGTTGAAGGAATAACGTTGTCATCATTTCGTGTATTCATCTACATTCTTTCTATTTGTCTTTGTGTTATGTACTTCAACTTTTTCACTTTGACATGATGTAGTTTTCGTGAATGGGAGGATCTGCAAGGACCCAAATATGGTGACAGCTGACGACACAAGCCTGCTAATTATTCAGACACTCTCGGCCATTCGGTGACTCTTGTGGAACCTAATCAACTTCCAGGCCTCAACACTCTCGGCATCTCATTACACCGTGTAGACATTGCGTCATACGGCCTTGATACCCCTCACACACACCCTCGTGCGTCTGAGGTTTTTCATGTAGTTGAAGGCATTCTCTACGTTGGATCCGTGACATCAAACGTGGGTGGGAAATACAGGCTCCTCACTAAAACATTGTATCCAGGAGATGTGTTTGTGTTCCCACAAGGCCTCGTTCATTTCCAGCTTAATATCGGAAAGACCAACGCTGTTGCGTCCTCAAGTCTAAGCAGCCAATATCCAGGATATAATCTCAGCATTACAAATGACATCTTTGGTTCAAATCCACCAATCAATCCAGATGTTTTGACTAAGGCTTTCCAGCTTGACGAGAAGGTGATCGACTACCTTCAAGCTCGGTTCTCCTCGGACAACAATTAAATACAAAGTTCATAATCGCAATTAAATAAAGTAACACTTACGTCTGTGTGCCTCATTAATTAATCTTAATAAATTGATGATTACTTTTTAGGTTTATGATAAAGATAATCATAGTCTACTTACCAAACATTTTTACAGCTGACCTCGTGTATTATGTTTCATCAAACACGGATATACGATATACAGCCACAATAGAAACAAAGAAAAGCAATATTTAAGCACAAAGAAAAGCAATATTTAAGCACAAACAATATATAATTGTCGAACATGTTGATCCAAAGTGGTATAAGGTTAAGAGGGGGTGAATTAATCTTATCAAAATTTTTAAACTTTGACTCTAAAGAGTATAAGTCCCTCGGGTAGCAGATAACTAGAGAGTTTACTGCAGAGAGATGATATTACTTTTTAGCAGTGACCTTGGGACTTTAAAAGAGTTAATGCACAACGGAAATAATATAGAGAATGTGTTTTCTAAAAAATTTGTTTGAATGCAGTAATGTTAATATAATAGATAGATATACAGAAAGCTTGTAAACAAAGATAGCACGACATATAGAGGTTCAAGGATGGAGTAATCCCTCTACGTCTTCTCTACTTCTGGTCCTCTCTACTCCTTTTGAAGGAGAAACTTTGTTAAGATGATTTGATTTACAAAGACTCAGCTAAGACAAACTTGATCCTAACAAGAACTGTCAGCTCTAGCCCACAAAGATAGCTGCACAGTGACCAAAACAAACCCACACTGGATTCTTGTTCTTTGTAGAGAGAGCGAACTATATAGAAACAGTCTCTGCTAAGTGACTCTTATAACAATCTATTAAAAAAGATTTCTTTAACTGTTGGAGGCAGCAAACTCTTTGAACTTTAGAAATCAGTAGGTAGCTGGCTTGCTGCTTGATAGATTGAGTGACTGAAACAGGTAGTTTGAGAGAGTTTGAATATTTGAAGTCTTGAGAGAGTGAGCTCATGATCAAAATGTTTCAATAGTTCTTTCAGGTGCACTCATCTTCTATTTATAGGCATGAGAAATATGTCCGTTGAAAAGAGACAGTTTCCTCGACAATAAGGTGTCATGCAGTGATTGGCTCGTACAAGATCTTCTGACATTCTAGCACATCGTTGCCACTGCGCCTCTGTTCTTCAGCAGCACTTGTCCTTTATCCTTTCGATTCCTCCAGCTGGCGATCTCTGATTGACTTACATTTGAATGTTTCTACCGGTTACTCAGAGTATACTAACTTTGAGGTAATTGTAAGTCGAAGTCAAGTTGCTACTTTGTCGTCTGATGTGGCCAGCTTCCTTTAGCTTAGGATTCTTTTAGTTAGCTCATTGTATCCTTCCATACTTAAACGATTTTCCCTTCAATTGTTCTGCAGTGACTTTTGTAGTATGCAGTGACTTGCGAATTCTCCTTACATCATGCAATAATCCCTTCATCTTGTTCTAGCGACCTTATCCTATCTAAACATTTTACATATCAAGACCTGGTTACTAAGCCCTATCTATCACATATTTTATCTCATCAAAATTTATAAATAATCCTAACAAAATATAAGAAATTTAAACATTTAATAATACTCAAAATATAATTAAAAAAACAAAAAAGAAAAGAAAAACACTTAAAATTAAAAGAAAAACAAATAAAATGAATAAAGAAAAAGAAAAGAGAAAAAAAAAAAAAAAGTAGAGCGTGATTTGAATGGCAAGAGAGATGATTTGACGCAGTTAGTATTGTTGGAGAAGAAAAACCATCAAATCCAAATATACACTAATGTATTGCTGGAGATGGTCTTAATATTACAATTTTGATTTTTTTTTTTGATATTATCATACCACATTGATGTATTTCATCTCTATAAACAGACACCAATGTCCATAGGCCAAAATCTCACACGCTACATACATAAGCAGTTTTTACAAAATTAATAGCAGAAAAATGAAGATTGCTCTTCATTTGTTCATTATGATTTATATTTGGTATTTCGCAACATTCTCACAAGCCTCAGATCCCAGCCCCCTACAAGATTTCTGCGTTGCTGTTAATGACCCCATGCCATATGGTAACTAATTAATCCTGTCTCCACGAGCGCTTCTATATTTCCTAGACTAATAAACTAAATTTACTAAGGCAAAGTCTTGGGTGAGACCGTCTCATGGATTCCATGTTGTGAGACGGGTCGGGTCGAACATAAGAAATTATGTAATACTTTTGCGTATATTACGTAATACTTTTCTATATATTAGATAATATTTTGTATTATAAGATGTGTTTTGAGTTGAGTTGGACCATACAAAAAATATGCAGTACTTTTATGTATATCAAGTAATACTTTTGTTTTGAGTTGAGTCAGATTATAAGAAAATATGTAATACTTTTATGTGTATCGGGTAATACTTTTGTATTATAGGATATATGACCCGAATTGAATCGGGTCGGGTCTTAAAAAACACGCGGATCCTAGGATTTCCAGGTGCTCTGTTCTCCTCGTGCAACATTTAATATTTTTATGTATATTATGTAATATTTTTCTATATATCATGTAATATTTTTGTATTTTGCACATATACTAAATAGTATAATACAAAATTTTACCTGAAATATAGAAAAGTATTATTTAATACACACAAAAGTATTACTTAATTATTATGTTCGATCCGACCCGAACCGTCTCACGGATTGAGATCCGTGAGACGGTCTCACGCAAGACCTACTCATCTACTAATATTTAATTCTATTTAGCTTAAATTCATTTTTTAATCACTGAAACAAGTTATCAACTCGTTTGATATTTGATCATAACATCAATTCTTTATTTTATTTTTTCATAAGTCTTGTTTGTGCTTGTATGTAAGGAAAAAATTCATTTTTAGTCTTGCCCCAAAGGCTTTATCCGTTTTTAGTTTGATTTTTAATTTTAGTTCTGTAATTGAAAAAATTGACCAATTTAAATCCTTTTTTCGTCGAATTTTCGATTTTCCGATAAAATTCCGGCGAGTGTGCTACACTCGCCCCCAAT
Source organism: Scutellaria barbata (assembly GCA_028654395.1). NCBI lineage: Eukaryota > Viridiplantae > Streptophyta > Magnoliopsida > Lamiales > Lamiaceae > Scutellaria > Scutellaria barbata. The sequence continues at coordinate 8,204,868 of CM053650.1, forward strand.
CCGAATTTTCCAACTAACTTATGCTGACATGGCTGTTTTTTCACATGTGGATTTTCTTTGTGGTATTTTTCAATATAATTATTTTGCCACATCATATTTGTGAATTAAATTAAAAAGAAAGCTAAATCTCAACTTAAACAAAAAATAAGAGAAAAAAAGTGTCAAACACCAATATCCAAAAACACCAAATTTCCCAAATTCAAGAACCCTAATTTCTCAAACTCAAGAACTCTAATTCCCCAACAACCCTAAGCCTAAAATCTTCAAGCTTTCAACAATGTTTGATCTTTCCGAAGTCTCAACACCGCATGAGTGCCTATGTGGAAGACACGCCGTCCTCCGAACTTCAAAGACCACAACAAATAGAGGGAAGAGAATTTGGGGTTGTTTGAGATATAACGTAAGTTTCTTAATTTTATGGTTGAAAGTATGTTTACAGTCGTCTTATGGTTGAGATATAACGTTGTTCTTTTTGGTTTTTTTTGTTTAATCATTTTCTGTTCCAGTCGAATGCCTATAAAAGTTTTATGTTTTGCTGTTTTTTTTTCTTAAGAACATCAAAGTTTGATTTTTCTATTTTTTCTTTCTTAAGACCATTAAAGTTTGATTTTTTTTCTATTTTTTGTTTTGCATGATTTTTTGCAACAAAATTTTTACTCACTTGTAGAATTTTTGTACTCCTTTTTTGTCTTTTCATCCTCACTTCTTAAACAACTGTGTCTTTTCTCTTCCTGCCTCCTTGAGAAGGTTCATCTGTTTCTCTTCTTCTTGCTACCACTGCCTACCTCTCTTTTTCCTTGTAAAGTTTGGAGGTAAGGGAAGAATAAATAATGAATCCCCCCACAGTTGTTCATAGTTGATCCCCTTAATCGTTGGTTCATATACCTTGATATAAGTTTCCACATAGTAGTACCTATTCACAAAGTCTTACAAAGACTGTTGTTGACTAAGTATAGCACATGTGGCATGTCTACAAGGTATACCGGTAAGCTGCCAAGATCTACAAGTGCATTTCCATTTCTCCAAAGTAACTGTGTATTGAGATCCATCATAGCATGAGATTTGATAATGCATGTTATTAGACTTCACAGGTATGTAATCTCCAACACTCTTTGTATCGATCAAGTATCTTCTTTATCTGTGGACATAATTTATCTCTCCACTTAGGAACTGCTTTATCTCTATTCTTTTGCCACTTAGTCATTATATAAACTCTAATCCACTCAAGCATTGTGATGATAGGCTTATCCCTAGCCTCTAAGATGCAACTATTAAATGATTCACAAGCATTATTCAAAAGCATATCACATTTTGTCCTCTCCTTGAAAAATGCCTTAGACCACTGAGTTGGAGGCTTGTCATTAAACCACTCCCACACATTTACATTGTACTCTTTCAATTTTCTCATCCCAACTCTAAACTCACCAGGTGTTGTAGCTTGAGTACAATTCCAAAGCATAGTTTTAAAGGACATTCCTCTATACCCAACTGTTTTCATGTTGTTATGTAAGTGTCTGACACAAAACCTATGCTCTGATCCTGGAAAAACAATCAAACAGGCTTGTATCAATCCTTTTTGTTTATCAGATATGATGGTATATTCTTCGATATTGCTTATCTCAAGATCTTGTTTTAAGACAACTAGAAACCACTCCCATGTGTCCTTATTTTCTGTCTTCACAATAGCATATGTTATGGGGTAATTATTGTTGTTAGGATCTACCCGAACAGCACTAAGAAGAACACCACCATAATTTCCTTTCAACCAACAACCATCAATACCAATTAAAGGCCTACATCCATCCAAAACCCCCTCCTCAATGCATCAAAACATACATAAAATCTGTTAAACCTTTGCTCATCATCAGTACCTAAAAAAACTGTAGATCCAGAATTGGATCTCCTAAGTTCATCAACATAAGACCAGAGTTTTGAGTATTGATCATTAGGATTGCCTTAGATAAGATGCATTGTCTTTTTTTTTTTTTTGCTCTACATGACTGTTGCCTAGAAATCATGCACTTTAAATTTTTGATCACATCCATCCTAAACCCAGTTAACTTCCTATTTGGATCAAATTGAAATCTCTGAATAAATCTTTCACCAAGCCATGTAGATTTCAGGTTTTTCACATTTGGACTTGCAGTACACTCATGTTTGTCATAATACTTTCTTAGTTGCCAAGTTGTAGTATTATTCATCCTCAGTAAATGCATCCTCCACTTACAATTTTTTCCATCACACTTCACATAAACCCTGATTTTATCATTCTTCACAGTTTTCAAGCTTCTTTTAGTGTTGATAGCATGCGATTATACAGCTTTCGTAAATTCAGCTTTAGAACTAAATATCATCTTCAGAACAAATGAGGAGTTAAACAATGTTTTAGGATTGAAAATTGGATATTTCTCTTCTTTGTTTTCATCATCAGAAATCCTACCCTCATCAAAATCATCATTAACAGTTTCAACTACATCTTCCTTACTAGATGCACTATCATCAGAATTGTTATTATCAGAATTATCCTCTAAATAAGCTTCATGAATCAGATCCTCATCAGTTTCTAAATTCTGAAAAAGCAATTCATCATTATCACTCATATCATCCCCAATAACAAAATCACTATCCTCAGACAACTCATCATCATCATAGAGTTCATGTGCTTCATTTTCAGTTTCTACATTGCTATTCTCTACAACATCAGCCTCTTTTTGTTTGTGCATTTTTTTTTTCAAATCTAACATATACAACTGCTTCAAACCTATGCTCTGTAGATACAGCTTCTTCAATTCTTCAAATTTTCAAAACCAACACATGTCATTGTCGAGATAGATTAGTAAAAGAAAACTCACCAAAATGCGGATTCGCTTTATCATTTTCAGACCCTCACTCCCTTGAATGCGGATTTGCTTTATCATTTCATACCCCATTCCCTAGATATCTTCCTTGATTTTGAGCTGATATTGGTGTTTGGGTGTGGATTAATCCAAACCCTAATCGAATGCAAGTGTTCTTTGTGATTTGGGGATTTGGGGGGAAATGTATGGTTTGGTGTTTTTGGATATTGGTGTTTGGCACGTTTTTTTCTCTTATTTTTTATTTAAGTTGAGATTTAGTTTTCTTTTTAATTTAAATCACAATTATGATGTGGCAAAATAATTATATTGAAAAATACCACAAAGAAAATCCACATGTGAAAAAACAGCCATGTCAGCATAAGTTGGCTGGAAAATTCGAATTGGGGGCAAGTGTAGCATACTCATCGGAATTTGATTGGAAAATCGAAAATCCGACGAAAAAGGGACTTAAATTGGTCAATTTTTTGAATTACAGAACTAAAATTGAAAATCAAATTTTAATAGGACTAAAAACGGACAAAGCCTCTGGAGCAGGACTAAAAATGAATTTTTCCCTTGTATGTAATGAAGGACTGTTTGAGTTATTGAGCTGCTCCTTCAGTTATAGTCTAGAATAAATGGCTTATTAGGATGTCTTTCAAATCAACATTCTTTTTAAGTTAATTTGATATCGAAAGGGAGATGAAGAAATATCAATTTTTTATTTTTTTAGCTCTGGAACTTTAAGGAAAATCGCAAGGCTACTTTAGGGAAAAGTCATCAACTAACTTCTAAGCGCAATAGGAGCTTAATTGAGCTTAAAATTTGTTAATTCTCTTATCTGTTATGTTTATATATAATCAGTAGACTTTGGACTTTTGACTTAATATGGCTGGTGATTTGTTGAATTTTCACATGGGACTGTACATAACAATGGAGATGGATTGGTTCCCTGTATCTATCTAAACTTGGCATAATTTGCACTTGTCATGTGAATGTGTATTAATCATGTGTTGGTTAACTTTGCCTTACTTTGCTATCGAGGTAGTATCATTCCCTAATGCAAAGGCCATCAATTTTTTTCCCGGTGTGACTCTAGATCTAGTACTATCTGATTGGTATTCATAGTTTGTGAATCCAAGAAATAAAAATTGTCATCATCAGTTCATGAATTGTATTTACATTCTTTGTCTTTATGTTATGTACTTCAATATCCCTTAATTGACATGATCTAGCTATTTACACTCTACATAATTAACGTTAACGGAATCACATGCAAGGACCCATCGATGGTGACAGCTGACGATTTCTTCCTTTTTGGCCTGAACAAGCCTGGTAATATATCAAGCCCTCTCGGCCATGTGGTGAATCTTGTTGATCGCGTATCGCAACGTAATAAAATTATTTATTTTCTTTTCTAATCTAATCAACTAACAGCTAGAGCAAGTCAGAGTCGATCCCACTAGAAATGTAGAATAAACTATATTACTTATGTTCAATTCATTAAAATAATAAACGATGGGCTGATAAACTATCACTAAATAAACTAATAACCTATAAAATAATTAAACAACGAGAATTCGATAAAAGAGAATATTCCAGTTAACAGTTCAGTAATCCCCCGTTATAAATCATTCCCTAATCAATGTAACTTCCCTCTCTCATATTATCATGAAAATATCACCTCTAATCTAACAACAAGCTTTATTAAATCGAATTGTCTCTTAAAATTAGTTAAATTAGCATAAGATCGTTAATTAACCCTATTCAATTGAATTACCTAAAATAAACTCTCTAAATTTAATTCATCAAATGCATTAATCATCAAGACGATAGGATGAACTAGACCCCAAATACATAAGCTCGATTCGGTAACCCTAGGATTGTGCTACCCTAGAGATGCACAACCTTTAGTTTATCATTAATGAAAATTAGACTACAACAATTAGGATTCATGATTTAAAATTCTAACAATCAATTATCAACACTTAACCTAGGTGATCAGTCTAAATCAAACATCAAATAATCAAAAACGATATTCACATATAGCATAATCAATTTCAATCAAAAATCAAGAGAAAGTTACGAGATTAATTAGAAAATAAAAGACAAACGGGTTCAAACATCCCTTCTAACCAAAATTACGAATTAACCGAGTATCCTTGAAATCGAATCCACAAAAGTAATCAAGAAATTCATCATAAAACTAATTTTAGAATATTTCTCTAGAAATCTATTTCTACTGGAATTGTATAAATGTAACTTGGAGGCTCGTTGTGAATTAGAGATCAATTAAGTAATGGAGCCCTTGGTAGAGTTTGGGCTTTTCTCCCCTTCCATTTAATTTTCCAAGCTCGATTGTTGATTTAACTCCTCTCTTTGAGTAGTGGGCTTCTTGTCTTCTTCGACCATAGTCTTTAATATCTTTAACTTGAAAGTTTTCCAAAACTCCTAAAATAGACTAGAAAATGATATATGAAATATTTGGAGACACAAAACACATATATATATAGGAAAATGGTGCATTCAATCATATCAAAAAACATAAAATCTCAAATTAATTCACAATAATATGCACCAATTTCCTACCTATTACTTGTGTATGTTATCCAACTACAAGGCCTCAACACTCTCGTCATCTCTTTAATGCATATAGACTATGCACCACGCGGCCTCAATCGCCCTTACGTACACACTAGTGCAACTGAGGTTCTTCATGTAGTTGAAGGTGCTCTCTTGGATTCGTGACATCCTATACTGTTGCAAACCCTGCTCAGAAATACAGGCTCTTCACTAAAATATTGCATCCAGGAGATGTGTGTGTGTTCCCACAAGGCCTCATTTATTTCCAGCTTAATATCGGAAAGACCAACGCTGTTGCGTTCTCAAGTCTAAGCAGCCAATATCCAGGATATAATCTACAAATGATATCTTTGGTTCAAATCCACCAATCAATCCAGATGTTTTGACTAAGGCTTTCCAGCTTGACGAGAAGGTGATCGACTACCTTCAAGCTCGGTTCTCCTCGGACAACAATTAAATACAAAGTTCATAATCGCAATTAAATGAAGTTACAAACGTTTGCGTGCCCAGGATTTGATTAGATTAAGATTACTTGTCTGTCTTCTCCAATAATAATTTTTAGATTTTATTACTTTTTTTTGTCCAATAATTTAGAAGGTTTGACAGTTTAAAACTTTAATTTTTTTGAATTTTATTTAGGATTTTATCTTTTCAAATTTCGCGAATTTTGGTCAATTTAGGCTCGAATTGCTTAATTGAGCTCAAATTACACGTGAATCGCACGTAAGATCGAAAATTTGAGCTCTTCGGGTCAATTTTGCTGAGTCGACTTTTATTTATCCCTTGTAACATTTTTAATTAAAAAATCTTTACTTCCATGAGAATAAAAATTTTAATTCATTTATTTTTTGAATAAAAAAAAAATCAAAAGAAAAAATGAAATTGTTCATCTTCACCTTTTGCCCAATTTCTTCACTCCAATTTCTCTACTCCAATTTCTCTATTCCGGCCACCATCATCACCGTGTCATCGGCAACATCCTCGGACAACATCCTCTTCAGCAGAAAAAGAAAATCAATGAAAAAACAATCAAGAATTTACCTTCAAAATCAGATCAGCACTCTCATAAGTACCAAAACATATAAAACAATTACAAACCTTCGGCACTTCTTAAGGAGAGATCTGAACAACTTCTGATTCAATAGGCATAGATCTCCTTGCCGTGATCGGTACTCTGACATGCACAGCACCGGGGCTGCTTCTCATCTCCATTTGAGCCAAAACCTTGGCTGCGAAGCTATAGGCCGGCTTCAGCTTCTCGGCGAACCTCTGTCGGGATTCAGAGCCGGGATTAATCGCAAATGAACTGTGAGTCAGCCGCATCGCCACCACTTGCGCCATCACCACTCAAACTTCTTAGAGTAGGGAGTGTGGAAAATGGTGGAGAGGGGGTGTGAGTGAGCCAATGACTTGTGAGCATATATTTGGAGAAAGATTGAATAAATTGCCCAAGTAATTGGCAGTGGTGGTAGTGGCTGTAGGTGGTGGTGGGTGGTGTGGCGGTGGAGTTTTGGGTTGATAAAGAAGAAGATGAATTTGGTTTTTTTCTTTTGATTTTTTTTATTCAAAAAATAAATTAATTAAAATTCTTATGGACATGAAAGGAAAGATTTTTTAATTAAAAATGTTATAAGGGATAAATAAATGTTATTTTAGCAAAATTGGCTTGAAAAACTCAAATTTACGATCTCACATGTAATTTGAGTTCAATCGAGCAATTCAGATTTAGATTGAACAAAATTCGTAAAGTACGAAAAATAAAATCTTAAATTGTCAATTCAAAAAATTAAAGTTCTAAACTGTCAAATTTTCTAAATTACGGAGTACAAAAAGTAATAAACTCTAATTTTTATGAAAATAAATCCAGTTGCGTACGATTTGCTGTAATATTTTTAAACCGACCTAAAAAAAGAAAATATACATTCACTAAAATATTTCACTATATGAGCATATTAACAACTTTGACATAATGTTCAAACCAAACATGTCTACTCACTTTGACCATAACCCTTTGTGAGTGATTTTCTTACTTGAGAAATTGCGTATTCTATTAATTTCTAAAATATTATGAAAAATTACATTTTCTTATGCTAGATCATTAACTTGCTTATACGTATCTATTAATTTACAATAATGTATGAATACAATCAAAACCAATGGATAATTAATGTTACAAGGACAAAACTTATATGCACCAGGGGCACGGATCTAAGATCCATGCCCCCAACCCGAACCGGTGCATGGACCGCTTTTACGCGCATCCACGCGCCCTCACGCGCGGCCACACCATAGCTGGTGTGCGCCGCGCACCACCTGAATTTTATACTTTAAGGTATCACTCATTTACTGTTAAGGTATCACATATTTACTCTTAAGGTATCACACTGTTACCCTTCGGGTATTAATATAAAAACAGTTCTGATTTCTTCTTTTTCCTCTTTTTTTTTATCTTCTCTCCCCTTCTTCTTCTTAATTTCTTTTCTTATCAATTTGTTATTCTTCTTATTTGTTTTGTACATTATTCTTCTTCTCTATCTTCTTGTTCTTATTCTTCTTCAAATCTCCATGGAGTCATTTATGGGATATTATATAAGTATCTTATAGGTATTACATATGTTCCTTTTAGGTATTACAAATCAGTAAACATGTTCATTTCAGATATTATATAAGTATCTTATAGGTGTTACACATGTTCCTTTCAAGTATTACATAAGTACCTTATATGTATTACATATGTTCCTTTCAAGAATTACATAAATACTTTACAGGTATTACATATGTTCTTTTCAGGTATTACAAATCAATAATACCTCAAAAGTATTTTCATAATATTTTGAATGTATTACTTACATATCATTCAAGCATTTAATTTTGTAATACCTATAGAGCATATGTCTAATACCTATAGAACAAATCAGTAATACCTCAAAAGTATTACTTACATATATATTATATACACAAATTCATATATGTATGAAGGAATGATTCTCAAAATTGGCTACACTAAACAACATATTTATATGATAATGACAACATAAAAACAAGAGATAGAGATCAAAAAACTGGTAACTAGTCATCAGCGACAACAACCTCACTTCTTGGGCTTTTTAGTTTAAATGTAGTGGAGTGGAATAAAGATGCCAACAAATTTGCGCAGCTTGTCTATACTCTCAAGACCATTTTCAGAAATAGAAAATTACAATAATCAACATCTATAAAACAAGACACAATAAACAACATTAATCCAGCAGAAGAAAACTATGACCCTAAAATCCTAAAAATCACATCAACAAAATGGAGATGGGCAGTGAGTTGAGGAAAATGGCCCTTAGTGTCTATGATATCCACCTCACACTCCCCCTTGATTTTGGTCTGCATGTACTTGGCTACAGAGATGGGGACAACGACGTCGTTTTTGGTCTGAATAATGTTGCAAGGGATCTTCACTTTGTCCAGAATATCTATGTGGTCAGCTAAAAAGAGAGTTTTGGCCAATGGAAGTGCCACTTCAGCTTCCATTTTCTTCAAACAGTTGGCGACCATTTCTATGGAGAGAGAGTATCAATTGAATCTATTCACAAATCATATGGTTGAGAAAAAAGAAAAAAGAAGGAAGAAGAAGATGGAAGGAGGGGCTCTACGAAGAAGAGAAAAGGTGAGAGAGAAAAAAAACAGCAGTAGCAGCGTGCAGGAAGGAAGGAAGGAAGAGAAAAAAAAAATACATTTATATGAAATGCCGGGTCGGGTTGGGGAGATCCGTGCCCCTGCTACTCATGTTACAAATAGTCAGTCACTTGCTTTTGTACTTATATTGAATGTGAACATTAATCTTTATATTATTTTTTTCCATTCTAGTCCGCAACCTTTTATAATATTTTTTATGAGTTGAATATTCAAATTTACTTCAACATAGGGTCTCGTAATTTAGATTATTAACTTTTAGGCGGCAACTTAGGCAAAAATTTACGAAAATTAAGGTTAATTTCAACTCGAAGGTATTAATTGGGCCCAAATTACTTATTTAACCCCAATTTCAGTCTTTAGGGCCTAATTTACTAATGTTGATGAAATTCCGGCCTACATTTGGATAATATTTTCATATGTGGTAATCATATTTTCTTTTAAAATACACTAATCGTTCTAAAATTATTTAAAGAAATAAAAGTACATTAAAATATTAAAATAAATAAAATTGTATCAACTTAAAATATGTTTACTAAATTTTAACACATTCAAATAAAATTTGAAATAATTTTATAACTCGATCATTAGATTTTAAGTTCAAAACTCCATTTCCTAATATCATAGTCAGAATGAACTCCTGCCTCCAACATCTCTTTCAAGTTGATGTTCCAATATCTTCTTGTCGTTCTCCCCACACCCCCTCCATTTATTGAATAAAAAAAAAGAGATGAATAAGCCTATATTGGAATAAATAATTGTTCTGACACAACCTTCTCTTCTACTTTTGAGTGTAGATTGATGAATAAGTCATTGATCAATTCTATTGCTACCTATTTTATATTACCAAATCAAATGACTGCACCAAATACATATAAATAGAGTGAAAAAGATGAATCCCTTTTTAGGAACCATTTAATCCTATAAATGATTGATACTTTAAATGATAAATTAATTAAATAATTTTACATTTTGTTTTCAATACAAAAATTATACAACTAGTTAAAATTTCATTTAATAAATCTTACATTATTCATATAAAATCCGAATATACATCCAAACTTAGAAAATAAAAAAATTAAGTAAAATCTTAGTAACGTTCTAATTAATAGTAAAACCCCTAAATTATTGGGCAAATTAAATATTAAACTCGATTTGTTTTTAATTTTGAAAAAAGACATTTCTTGCCAGTTTCCGTAGTCATCTACATTTTCACTTAGTTTTATTTTTGATATTTAAATTTGATTTCTTTTTTCATTTTTGTGGTATACATGTTATTTAACAGGTATACCTCTAAGACTTAATTAATCGAAGAAGGCTGAAGATCGAAGGTTCAAATATGTTCTCAAATGTCCACATGAGTTTCTCAGATCTGGCCTATCGTGCCACCTTCCTGGGCTGTAAACCCATCTCTGACAAGTACCTTGTCCCTTTTGAAAATATCCACATGAACCATTTCTTTTGATATGATTAATAAGAGTTGGTTAAAATCAGATTGATCAGAACATGAGAGTCAAAGGAAAATCCACTTCAATATCCAATTAATTAATTGTAATCAAAATAATGACAATCTTAATAAGACATCATGTAATATTGATGTATTTCAAGATGAAGAGAAATCGGTCAAAATCATGCAAATAATGTTATAAGTTGTAAATATCCCATCAAAAAACTCGTTAAAAGTTCTCATTCCACATCAGTAGGACCAAAAGTCCGAAATTAGGGTTACATGTCCAATAATTCTCGTATAATTTGGGTCCAAATAATGCTTTGACGCTGAAATTGACCTCAATTCACGAAAATTCATAAATCGTTCTCTCAATTGTTGCTGAAAAAGTTAATGGTCAAACCCCAATATTATTCGCTAAATTGGATATTAAACTCTACTAACAGTAACAATATTGAAAGAAATTGAAGTGGTCATACACATTCATGTGTTTCATCTCTATAAATAGGCACCAATATCTATTAGCCAAATTCTTCACCACACACTTTTATTACAAAATAAATATTAGCAGAAAAATGAAGATTGCTCTTTACTTGTTGATTGTCATTTATATTTGGTATTTGGCAACACTCACTGGCCTCAGATCCCAATCAAGTGCAAGATTTCTGCGTCGCTGTTAATGACCCCACACCATCTGGTAACTAATTAACTAAAATAAACTTTGTGCTTGTCTTATGTACTTCAATATCACTTTGACATGATCTACTATTTACGGTGTAGTTTTTGTGAACGGGAAGATATGCAAGAACCCGAACATGGTTGTTGCAGACGATTTCTTCTTCTCAGGTCTGAACAAGCCTGGTAATATAACATCAAACTTATCTGGTGGAACAAAAGCGATTCCAGTGACTGTTGATGAATTACCAGGCCTCAACACTCTAGGCGTCTCAATGGTCCGTGTAGACTATGAGCCATACGGCCTCGATACCCCTCACACACCCTCGTGCATCTGAGATGATTGTTGTGCTCGAAGGCACTATCTACGTTGGATTCGTCACATCCACTGATTCAGCAGACCCCATCCAGGAAAACAAGCTCTTCACTAAAACATTGTATCCAGGAGATATTTTTGTGTTCCCACAAGGCCTCATTCATTTCCAGTTAAATATTGGAAACAGCAACGCTGTTTCTTTGTCTAGTTTAAACAGCCAAAATCAAGGAATTATCAGAATTACAAATGCACTGTTTGCTTCACATCCACGAATCAAGACAGATGTGTTGGCAAAGACTTTTCAGGTTAAGAAGAACATGATTCGCTACCTTCAAGCTCAGCGCTGGCCTGACAACGTTTAATTAAATACAAACTGTAAGGAAATTTGCCCAGAAACTGATTTGGAACAAGAACCCTTCACATAAAATGACAAACCCTAACCAAAGAAGAAGAAATTGAACAAGAAATGCGAAAAACACACAAGGAATTAAGTGGTTCGACTATAATATAGTCTACATCCACTGCTGAATCAAAGCCCTCCACTAATTTCACGAATCAACAGGAAATTTACAACGAATTGCAAGAAATCGTAGTTTAGGGTTTATGCGATGAACATGAACCCTAAAAAATCTAAACTCTCTAATTACATTTAAATCAGCTAATTACTCGAGGCTATATATACTCCTCTACATGAACAACAAAACCCCCAAACCAATTCTTGAAAACAGCCTCGATTAATGCCTCGATTTCCGGCTCAAAAGTCTGAACCTGCGCAGCCTTGAAGCAGTTGTAACTGAATAAACTGCCTTCACCCGGGTAAGCCAATTCAGTCCGGTTCTGTTCGAATTCCTGCGGTTCTCATCCAATTGATTCCGGTTCTGAGTCCACTGAGTTAATTCTGAGTTAATCCATCATCCAATTCTTCAAATCTCCTCCTTAACACGGAATTAATGACAAGGTATTTGATCCAGCCTTTATTCTTGTTTAAGCATTTTCAGACTCCCAGCTGGTTAGCTTTACCAGCTTCTTGCAGTACTCGAATTTAGTTCTAGGCAATATTTTTGTCAACATATCAGCAGGGTTGTCGGCTGTTCCCACCTTCTTTGCCTCAACTTCTCATTTCTCGATTACATCTACATGTTTGCATCTACTATGGAACATCTGGTGTTTGCTTAAGTGCAAAGCACTTTGATTGTCACAAAACACCTCAACCCTCTTTTGCTTAATACCCAATTCCCTCAGAATTCCTCTCAACCACACTGCTTCCTTCACAGCTTCTGACATTGCAACAAACTCAGCTTCTGTCGTCGATAAAGCTACCATTGACTGCTGCATTGCTCGCCAACTAATTGCTGTACCAAAGAGTGTGAAGACGTATCCGGTTGTTGACTTTCTCGAGTCTGGATTCCCAGCAAAATCGGAGTCCACATAGCCTTGAAGAGAATTACCTTGTCCAGTTACTGTTTTTCCGAACATTAAACCCAAGCTTGCTGTTCCTTTCAGATACCTTAGCATCCACTTCATACCTTCCCAGTGTTGCTTGCCTGGATTAGACATGAACCTGCTCACCTTACATATAGCAAATGCAAGATCTGGCCTGCTACAAACCATTCCATACATTACACTCCCAACTGCATTGGCATAAGGAACCTTGGCCATCTCTTTCACATCTGGTTCATCGATTGGTTGCTGATCAACTGACATTTTGAACTAACTTCCAAGTGGTATAGATACCACATTTGACTCTTGCATTTGAAACTTATGAAGAACCTTATCAAAATATGCAGCTTGACAGAGAAAAATCAGTCCTTTGTCTCTATCTCTCCTTATATCCATTCCTAGTATCCTTCGAGCCTCTCCTAAATTTTTCATCTCAAACTTAGCAGCTAGTTTATCCTTTAACGCATTGATTCGATGTAAGCTACTGCCTGCCAATAGCATATCATCAACATATAGGAGAAGATAAGTGTGAACCTTCCTTCCATCCTTTTCCATGTAGACACAACTATCATAACTACATCTCTCCAGTCCAATGCTTGCCATATGACTGTCAAATTTCTTATACCATTGACGAGGGCTTTGTTTCAAACCGTACAAGGATCTTTTTAAGAGACGTACCTTTTCAATATCTTCAGGAAGAATGAAGCCCTCCGGTTGTTTCATATATATAACTTCTTCCCAATCACCATGTAGAAAGGCCGTTTTCACATCCAATTGATGCAACTCCATGTTTTCTTGGGCTACAATGGCAAGTAAAATCCTGATTGATACATGCTTGACTACTGGTGCAAATATCTCGTTGTAATCCACACCATCAGTTTGAGAATAACCCTTTGCTACCAACCTAGCTTTATATCTCACATGATCTTGTCCAGCAACTTCAATTTTCTTTTTAAAGATCCATTTGCAGCCTATCACTTTCCTATCATTTGGCTTATTTACCAACTCCCAGGTGTGATTCTTGTTCAGAGATACCAGTTCTTCTTGCATTGCTTCCAGCCATTTTTCTTTTTCTCTTGAACTTATGGCTTCTTTGTATGACTTAGGCTCATCATGTTCCATTTCCAGGGCTACATTGAAAGCATATTGGACTGAGTCAGCTTCTCCATACCTCCTTGGAACCTTAATCTGTCTCCTATACCTATCTCTAGTAAGCTAATAATTGGTTAAGTCCAAGCCTTGGTCTTCATCAGAGTCTAGCTCCTCCTTAGTCTGATCTTGCTCCTCCTCAGTCTGATTACCTTCATCTTCTTTGTCATTTCTCAATGCAGAGTCTGTACTTCCAGTATCTCCATTTCTGTCTTGCGGTTTCATGGATCCTGAACCAACATTAGTCTTCATATCAAGCTCTCCAGTTTCTGACCTTGGATATCCCATTACTTCTTCCTTGAAGACTACATCCCTGCTTGCAAAGACCCTGGGATTCCTTGGTTCTAGGCTCCAAAGTCTGTAACCCTTAATACCTTCAGGATACCCCAAGAATACACACTTGATGGCTCTTGTTTCTAACTTGTCACCTCTAGTGTGTGCATAGGCTAAGCATCCGAAAACCTTCAAATTGCTGTAATTAGGCTTCACTTTATACCATACCTCATTTGGAGATTTAAAAGCAACACTGGAACAAGGACTTCGATTTATCAGGTAAGCTGATGTGCTTAGAGTTTCACCCCAAAAGTACTTAGGTAGTCTAGCATCTGACATCATGCATCTGACCTTTTCTAATAAGGTGCGATTCATCCGCTCAGCAATACCATTTTGTTGTGGTGTGTAGGTATTAGTTCTATGCCTAATTATTCCCCTTTCCTTGCAAAATTCAGTAAATTCTTCAGACAAGTACTCCAGCCCGTTATCAGTTCGCAGAAACTTTAGTCTCTTCCCAGTTTGATTTTCCAACAAAATTATCCATTCCTTGAACTTAATATATGCATCACTTTTATTTCTAAGTATGTAAACCCACACTTTCCTAGAGTAATCATCTATAAATGTAATATAGTACTTTCCTCCTCCCATGGTTTCAGTTTTAAAAGGGCCCCATATGTCTGAATGAGCATACTCAAAGATTTCATGAGTTGTGTGCTTACCTTTTGGAAATTGTGTCCTTGTTGTTTTCCCAAATATGCAGTGCTCGCATTCTTGGGTCTGAGTTTCCAGCTTTGATCCTATTAACTCTTGTTTGGACAATTCCAGCAAGCCTTTGTTCCCAATGTGTCCTAAACGTTTATGCCACAGTACAGCCTCATGACTCATATCAGATGCCACTCCAGCTCCTCCTGTGATTGTATGTCCACACAGCAAGTATAATCCATTTGACTTCTTGCCAATCAACACTGTCATCCCAGCTTTTGCCACTATGATCTGCTCCTTCTTGGTAAAGAATCCATACCCTTTTTCGTTCAGAAGTCCTAAGGAAATTAGATTCCTCTTTAATTTGGGAATGTACCTCACTTCACTTAGGGTTTTAATAGATCCATCATGAAGCTTTAGCCGTATCATTCTAATTCCTTTAACCTTGCAAGAGTGATCATCTCCCAAAAGTACTGAACCAGCATCTTCTAATCTAAGATTGATAAACCAAGATCTCACGGGACACATATGGAATGAACATCCGGAGTCCAACACCCATTCATCTTGTACTTGTGACTCTACCACACATAGCATATCAGATTCATCTAGGTTTCTTTGCTCCTGAACTAAGGCTGCTTGTTGAGTTGTTTGATTCTGATTCATTTTCCTCTCTGGACAGTTGCGCTTTAAGTGCCCCTGTTTATGACACCCGAAACACTTCCTAGTCTCAACCTTTTCTTGATTCGTTGCAGTAACTTGTGGGGGAACTTTCTTCTTGGCTTGATTCTGATTATGCCTATTATTATTACTCTTGAATTTCATGTGCAGACCCTCTCCCATATTTGATGACCTCTGATCTGGTTCTCCTGAAAGAGCTCTCGACCGAATGGCAATCTGTACCGATTCTAGAGACATAGCAGTTACCCTTTCATAGATTAGAGCATCCTTAAACGATTGATAGGATCTTGGGAGTGCATTCAAGAGTAACAAGGCCGAATCCTCATCATTTTGTTTCTCCCCTATGTTTGTCAAATCGTCCACCAGCTTGTTGTATTCATCCAGTTTCTCCAGAATCTTTTTCTCATCCTGAATCTTGAATGCAATGAGCTTTTGCTTTAGGAACAACCTGTTAGCCAGTGATTTGGTCTGATACAATGACTCAAGTTTCCTTCACACCTCCAAGGCTGTCTTCTCTTGATAGACTTCTCTCAGAGCCTTGTCAGCCAAGCACAAGATGATGGAACTTCGAGCCTTTCGATCAATCTTTGATTTCTCTTCGTTGGCATCATCAGAGCTGCTTCCTTCTTCGAATATGGCACTTTCTCACCCTTGCTGTATTAGGATGGCTTCCATCTTGGCCTTCCACAGAGTAAAATTGCCATTTCCAGTGAATTTGTCCACATCAAGCTTCAGGGATCCCATCCTACTTGGTTGTTGTTCCCACAGACGGCGCCAGCTGTAAGGAAATTTGCCCAGAAACTGATTTGGAACAAGAACCCTTCACATAAAATGACCAACCCTAACCAAAGAAGAAAAAATTGAACAAGAAATGCGAAAAACACACAAGGAATTAAGTGGTTCGACTATAATATAGTCTACATCCACTGCTGAATCAAAGCCCTCCACTAATTTCACGAATCAACAGGAAATTTACAACGAATTGCAAGAAATCGCAGTTTAGGGTTTATGCGATGAACATGAACCCTAAAAAATCTAAACTCTCTAATTACATTCAAATCAGCTAATTACTCGAGGCTATATATACTCCTCTACATGAACAACAAAACCCCCAAACCAATTCTTGAAAACGGCCTCGATTAATGCCTCGATTTCCCGCTCAAAAGTCTGAACCTGCGCAGCCTTGAAGTAGTTGTAACTGAATAAACTGCCTTCACCCGAGTAAGCCAATTCAGTCCGGTTCTGTTCGAATTCCTGCGGTTCTCATCCAATTGATTCCGGTTCTGAGTCCACTGAGTTAATCCATCATCCAATTCTTCACAAACCTTATAACCACTATTCTAATATGTGCCACATGTTCCGAATACATTAATGATTCCTATTTAAGTTTGTGATATATACATACCCGTTGCTCAGGTTTCGATTGGATTCAGATTACTCTCTTGTATTCTCTAATAATAATTTCTATTATAATTATCAAATGTTACGCTTTGCGATTACTCGTTGCGATTGTGTTGTATGTATAAAATATATTATTTAGTTTTTGAATAATTAAGTTCATCATCATATTATTATTATTGTTGTTAGTATGTAGTTTACGTAATTTTAGGTGATTTTTTTTAAAAACTATGTTTTTCATTCCCATGAATTCATTTTACGAATAACTCACATACACCTATTGTTATTTTTAACATATATGGTGGAAAAAATAATGCAAAATATATACAAAAATGTATAATTACCCGTACACATGTAGTCATTTATGAGATGTATAATATAAATTATTTATATAATACATATTAGTTTGACAATTATTTGTTTTATAGTTTATATCGAACAAAGTGCTAGCCAGTAGATATATGACATGAAAATAAATGATAATAAATACAATATTATTTAGATGGTGGGTTAACATTAAATTTTTTGCGACTACTCAGCCAAAGAACAATAGAAATCACAAGATTGAGCTCAAGAACACACTCCCATACATGCATACAAAGCAATAAAACGAAATCAAATAGAAAGCACGTAAAAAACTTAAGGATTTAACGAGCTTCACCCAGGGCTAGCCTTGAACCCGTGCTGGAAGAGCGACGGCCTAGGACCCCAAATGTTAGGGAGCCCCAAAATTTTAGGAATATAGTGTATATATATATATTTTTTTTCTTAATGTACAATGAAAATAAGATTAATTATATCTTGTCAGTTGTAAGTCCATCATATATAATATTTTTCAATTTCAAGCCCATCAAATTAGTTATAGAACTAAAAAAATAAAATCAATAAATTAGTGAATTGAAGATGAAAAGTCATTACTATTTTCTAAATAAATGGCTCTTTCATAATTACCGGTCACCAATCACTCACAAATTTCCTCAATCCTCACATCATTTTTGATTGTCAGTGTCGAATGTTTGGCTGCTGATTGAAGAAGGATTATTGCTGAAATTAGGTTTTATTTCTCCTATTTTTACTGTTTGACTTTATCATTCTTTGTGACTTTAACTCTTTGGTTGTTACTTGTTAGCTTGCCAAAGGATTATTGTGCTTTTCATTTTTAAGTTCTCATAATCATGAGAAAACACATGTTTGGATATTAGAAATGAAAAAAAAATCAAAAGAGATTATCAAATCACAAAGGTGCGTTGATAAGTTTTTTTAAGCTTAGTTCTTCAATTGAAGATTTTGTTGATGTGATTAATGAAAATTGGCTAAATGAACATTTAACAAATGGGCAAGAAGAATTAAGTAAAATGATAATAATAAACTGAATGAAGAAATTGATAATATAATGAAAAGTGACAATTACGTGATTAAGAAAGAATCAAGAGAATATGGTAATACTGATTTGAATGAAGATATTGAAAATATAAGTGAGGAGCCCATTTTGTCTAGGGGCTCATTTTTTGTTATTGCCCAAGGACCTTCAAATTGTTCGGACCGGCCCTGGCTTCAAAACGTCACATCAGATTACTGTTCTATGCAAAGTGTGAGAACGATTTCACTAATTAAACATGGAGAATCACTCAATTTACAAAAAAGTCGCACTTTAGGATTTTTGCTCTCAAGAACCTAACTCTCGAAAAACTCTCAAAATTGAAAATTACTTCGTGAAATTACAACCCACTATATATCCCTATATATACAGATGAACCCCACAACCAATTTTAAACGATATCAATCGAATTTTGAATTTAAGAATCGAAACTACGCTGTAAACCCTAACTCAGAACCTAACTAACTTTTGATTCTTAACTACCCATTCATGTGACTCAGAGTTTGTTTTTTTTGTTTGGTTCCCGATTTCCTCCGATTTTTGAAGTGTTAATTCTGGTTCCGCAAAGCTGGATTTATTTTTGCATATTTATCACCTCACGAAATTCAGTATAATTAATAAGATCAGTAGCATTTTTAGATGAAAAAATTCCAAAGACTCACAAAAAAAATTGAACATGTCCATAGAGGCGTGTGGATGACTTTTATATGTATTAGGTAATACTTTATATTATAAGATACGTTTTGAGTTGAGTTGGAGTATAAAAAAATATGCAATATTATATGTATATTCAGTAATATTTTTCTGTAAATTAGGTAATATTTTTGTATTTTAGAATACATGACCCGAATTGAGTCGGGTTGGGTCTCTTAAAAAATACACGAATCCTAGATTGTCCAGTTGTTCTTCTACTTGTGCAATATGTAATACTTTTGTGTATATTATGCAATATTTTGTATTAATCATGTAATACTTTTGTATTATGTACATGTATTACATAATATAATACAAAAGTATTACTGAAATATATAAAAGAGTTAGGATTCAATTGTATAGATTTTGATGAAACAAAACATGTAATAGGTAGGTCTTAGCAACCTTGTACATAAGTCTTAATTTGTAAAAGTTTAGCTAGGACAAAGTCGCGCACTATGAATAAGCTACTACAAGCTGGAAGACAAATTCGCAAGAGTCACTGCAGCATGCTACAAAGGTCGCCGCAAAGCAATGATGAGAAAAATCATTTAAGAAAGAATACAGTAATCCAACCAGAGCATACTGAACAATAGAAAGCTAGCTACACCAGATGACAAAGCAACATCTTGACCCCGACTAACAGTTACCTCAAAGTTGGTACACTCTAAGTTATTGGTAGAAACACTCTCATGTAAACCAATCAAAAATCGCCAGTTGGAGAAATCAAAAGGACAAAGGACAAGTGTTGTAGAGGAACAGATGCGCGGGGACAACCGTGTACCAAAATTATCAGAAGATCATGTACGAGTCAATCACTGCAAGACACCTCACTACCAAGGAAGCTGTCTCTTTCCATGGCAGATTTCCCATGTTTATTGAAACATTATTGAAACATACTGATCACGAGCTAATACTCTAAACTTCGAACATTCAAACTACTTGTTTCAGTCATTCAATCTATTGAGCAACAAGCCAGCTCTTCCTACTGAATTCAAAGTTCAAGAGTTTGTTGTTCCCTACAGTTGAAGAAATCATTTTATCTAAATAGATTGTTTAGGAGTCACTTATCGGAGACTATTCCTGGCAAGTGTAGTTCACTCTCTATAAAAAGAACAGAAACCCTATGTGGGTTGTAGTATTGGTCACTGTGCAACTACATGTGTGGGATAGAGCCGAAAGTTCTTGTTAGGATCTAATTTGTATTAGCTGAATTTTTGTAAATCAAACCATTTTAACAAAGTTCCTACTTGAGAAGGAGTGGTGAAGACGTAGAGGGATTACTCCACCATTGAACATTTGTATATCGTGCTATCTGCTTTATAAGCTAGCTTTCTGCATATCTTTCTATCATTCTAGTATGCTGCATTCAGGCAAGCTTTTTAGAAAACATATTTCTATATTATTTCCATTGTGCATTAACTTTATTTGAAGTCCCAAGATGAATACTAAAAAGCAGTAACTTTATCTCTCTGCAGTAAACTTACTAGTTACCTGCTATCTAAGGGACTTATATTCTTTGGAGTCAAAAGTTTGCAAAATTTGATAAGGTTAATTCAACCCCCCCTCTTAATTTTATACCACTTGGGACTAACAAAAAGTATTACCTAATACACACAAAAATATTACCTAATTTGTTATGCTCGATTCAACTCGACTTGTCTCACGGAATGAAATCCGTAAGATGGACTCACACAAGACCTACTCTTAAGATAATACTTTTTGGGTAACACTTTAGGACAATAAGAAATGAAATATCGTGAATTCAGTTCGGAAACACCAATAGCACCCAAATTACAAGTGAATTGCACATGTTTGTCCAATTTCGAGCTTTTGGGACCCACTTTGCTTCTTGGAATCTTTATTTTAAAATAATATTTTTTAGGACCATAAATTATAAAATCCAGCCAAAAAAACATTAAAATTGAATATATTTTTCAATTACATGATTAGATTTGAAAATTCAAAATTAATAGAATTAAAATGGGACATAAGTCCTAGAAGAGCATTAAAAATGAATTTTTCCTCCTCAATTCATAAAAAATTTCAGTTAGAGTCCTAAATCACTATTCTAACATACGGTTTTCAAAATGACAAATTCGATTAAGGGGCAAATAAAAGACAATTAAATCCGTTGCTGGTGATTTTTCTTTACCTGAATTATGGTATTTTCTTACACGCTAGCGGGATTTGAACTGTGTTGTATGCTAGTTGAGGGGGGATTTTTTTTCTGAAAGTGTGTAGCTGATTTTATTTTATTTTGCTAAGTACTGATAAGAGGGGCACTTTCCAGGTGCGAGTTTGTCCAGCGTTTCTCAGGTGTAATGGAAGTCGCATTCCACTTATAGAAGTGTCAGTTTAAAGTTGCGTTTTTTGGCTGAGGTTTGGCTGTGTGAAGAATAAGCAAAAGTCGGACTTCAACTTATAAAAGCGGAGTTACTGTAGCGCGTTTTTCTAACAGATTAAACGGCTTGGAGCCTGTGCATGCGAAGGTCGTTGGCAACGGGTTCTTCTCAAGTTATTCAGCAGATACTTCAGTTGTTATAGAGAGTCTCAGTGCCAGTTATTGTAATGCATGTATATATAGATCTATAGTGTTGTTTAGAGGAGATACTTTTCTTCTAAGTAATATAATTCTTCTCTCCAGTGTTCAGGTTAGGGTTTTGTCAAGGTTTGAGAGATAGAGTGATTTCTTGTAATTCTGGTTGTAATCTCTGTTTTGATCCGTAATAAAATCCCCCTCCCTTGATCACCCGTGGATGTAGGCATATTGAAGCCGAACCACGTTACGTCGCTGCGTTCTTGTAGTTATCTCTCTGCATTTGCTTTAATTCGATTGCTATCTTATTTAGTGATAGTTTCTTGAATCTAGAGTGATTGTGTTTGCAACTGGAGTGTTGTAGTTTCTTGGCAATTTGCATAACAGCTGGCGCCATCTGTGGGAACGGTTGAAGGCCAAGAAATGTCGTCCATAAGATTCGATGTAGAGAAGTTTAATGGAGAGAGTGACTTTGGGCTTTGGAGGCTCAAGATCAAGGCTCTTTTGGTTCAGCAAGGCTTGGCAATTGCATTGCGGGGTGAGGAGGCACTTCCTGAGACAATGAAGAAATAGGAGAAGGCTTTGTTGTTGGAGAAGGCTCATAGCACACTTATCTTGAGCCTTGGAAATAAGGTGCTACGTGAAGTATCAAAGGAGGAAACAGCCAAAGGTATATGGGAGAAATTGGAAAGCTTATATATGGTAAAAACTTTGGCAAATCGTTTGTATATGAAGAAACGTCTGTATGCTTACAAAATGTATGATGAAAAGTCTGTCACTGAGCAACTTAGGGAATTTCTTAAGATCTTGGATGATCTTGAGAATATTGGGGTAACTCTTACTCAGGAAGACAAAGCTCTGATGCTGTTAAGCTCCTTGCCTAAGTCCTTTGAAAACTTCACAGATACCATTTTATATGGGAGACAAAATACCATCACATTGGATGAAGTGGTGGTTGCCCTCAAGTCAAAAGAGCTCTCTAAGACCAGTGAAGGCAAGAAAGATGCTCAGGGGGAAGGTTTGGCTATTAGACACAATGTGCAAAGGAAGAAATTTCAGAAGCAAGCCCCAAACCAATCAGTATAGAAATCAAGTAAGGAAAATGTGACACCAAATGATGATGTTGAAGGGAACAAATGCTTTCATTGCCACAAGCCGGGTCATTACAAAAAGGATTGCATAAAATATAAGCAATTCAAGAAAAACAAAGATAAGCAACAGCAAAGTCAAGCAAATCAAATTGCAGATGCATCTCCTCCAGTTTCAGGATATGAATCTGCTGAAGTTTTGAATGTGACCTCTACCAAGATAAGCTCTGATTGGGTTCTTGATTCAGGATGCTCATTTCACATGAGCCCTATGAAGGATTGGTTTCAAGACCTGTGCCTGCAAGAAGGTGGATCAGTGTTATTAGGCAATGATCAAAGCTGCAAAGTTCAAGGAATAGGTTCAATTGCTCTAAGCATGTTTGATGGAGTTGTGAGGATTTTATCTCAGGTAAGATATGTACCAGACTTAAAGAGAAATTTGATCTCCCTTGGTATGCTAGATTCTCAGGGATATAAGTTTCAGTCTGAGCATGGCAAGATGAAGGTAACAAGAGGTGCAGTAACAGTTATGCAAGGTTATAAGAAAAATGAACTTTACTATCTGCAAGGAAGTACTTGTGTAGCTGAAGCTCAGTCAGCATTTGAGATGGATAAAACACTCCTATGGCATAAAAGGTTGGGGCACATTAGTGAAAAAGGTTTGCAAGAATTAGCAAAGCAAAATCTGTTTGGAAAGGATAAAGTTACAAAGTTAGATTTTTGTGAGACATGTGTTCTTGGAAAATCAAAGAAACTAAGCTTCAAACCTGGTAGACATGTAACTAAATCTCCTCTAGAGTATGTGCACTCTGACCTTTGGGGTCCAGCTAGAGTTCAAACAAGAAATGGAGGCAATTATTTCATGACACTCATAGATGATTATTCCAGAAAAGTGTGGATTTTCATACTAAAGTCAAAGGATGAAGCCTTCCAGACTTTCAAAGATTGGTTAGTGGAGACTGAAAATCTGAGTGGCAAAAGAATGAAGTATCTCAGAACTGACAATGGCTTGGAGTTCACCTCAGACCAATTCAATTCATTTTGCAAGGAAAAGGGAATAGTGAGACATAAGACTGTTCCAGCCACTCCACAACAAAATGGTTTGGCTGAACGTATGAATCAAACCATATTAAATAAAGTAAGATGCATGTTAGTCAGCTCTGGATTAGCTAAGAATTTTTGGGATGAGTCAGCAGCTACAGCAGTGTTTCTGATTAATAGATGTCCTTCATCAGCTATTGAGTTCAAGACTCCAGAAGAGAAATGAAAAGGATCTCCTGCAGATTATCAGAGCCTAAGGGTGTTTGGATGCCTGGCTTTTGCACATGTCAGGCAGGACAAGATGGAACCGAGGTCTTTAAGATGTGTGTTCCTAGGCTATCCCAAGGGTGTTAAAGGTTACAAACTGTGGTGTTTGGAAAAAGGAAGTCAAAAATGTATAATTTGCGGAGATGTGGTATTTGATGAATCCAAAATGCCACTAAAGGTTGAAAATCCTAGTTCAAATCCTTCTTGCATATCTGATAAAGCTCAGCTTGAGGTGGAGACATTTGAAATCAGAGAAGACAAAGACAATGCTGAAACTGAGGCTGATAACTATGATAAGAGTGGATCAGATACCAATCAAGAAGAAGATCTTGCAGACTATCAACTCATCAGGGACAGATCTAAGAGGAATATTAATCCACCATCTAGGCTTGGTTTTGCTGACACTATTTCTTTTGCTTTGTTTTCAGCACAGGAACTTGATGTTGCTGAGCCAAGGGACTATGCTGAAGCTGTGTCTTGTAAGGAGAAGGATCAGTGGTTAATAGCTATTCAGGAGGAACTATGCTCCCTGGAAAGGAATAACACTTGGGAATTAGTTGAAAAACCACAGCACCAGAAATTAGTAGGATGCAAGTGGATCTTTAAGAAGAAAGTTGAGGCTACCAAAGGAGGGAAAATCAGATTCAAAGCCAGGCTGGTTGCAAAGGGTTTCACTCAAAAGGAGGGTGTTGATTTTTCAGAAATATTCTCTCCAGATGTTAAGCACACTTCTATAAGAATCCTACTTGCTATGGTGGCTCAGTTTAATCTCCAATTGCACCAGATGGATGTGACCACTGTCTTCCTGCATGGTGATCTAAAGGAGGTTATCTATATGAGAATTCCTGAAGGGCTACATGTTGCTGGAAAAGACACTAAAGCTTGTTTGTTGAAAAAATCCCTCTATGGACTCAAGCAAAGTCCAAGGCAATGGAATTTGAAGTTTGATGAGTTTATGCTGAAAATCAATTTCAAAAGGAGCAGGTATGACAATTGTGTTTACTTCAAACATGATCACACTACTCACACATTCTTATTATTGTATGTGGATGACATGTTAATTGCAAGCACATCTACTGAGGGAATTCTTGAAGTTAAAGCTTTATTAAAATCTGAATTTGACATGAAAGATCTTGGCAAAGCCAAGAGAATGTTGGGAATGGACATTTCCAGAAATGAAGAAGCTGGTGAGGTTGTGTTGGAACAATCTGAGTACATTAAGAAGGTTCTAATCAGGTATCAAATGAACCAATCCAAAGGTTGTGAAACTCCAATTGGCCAGCATGTTAGAGTGTCAAAAGATCAGTGTCCAAAGACTCAGATAGAAGCTGATAAGATGCTCAAAATCCCTTATGCTAGTGCAGTAGGAAATACCATGTATTCCATGGTATGTTGTAGGCCTGACCTTGTTCATGCCATGAGTGTAATCAGCAGATACATGTCAGATCCAGGTGGAGCTCATTGGGAGGTGGTGAAGGGTGTGCTAAGATACTTAAACAGTTCATTGAATTATGGGTTAAAGTTCAAAAAGGTTCATGTAAGTACAGCACCTATAACAGGTTATGTGGATGCAGATTATGCTTCGAATGTGGATACTAGGAAATTCTTGACAGGATATGTGTTTACCTTATTTGGTACTGCTGTAAGTTGGAAAACATCACAACAATCTGTAGTTGCACTCTCAACCACAGAGGCTGAGTTTATTGCTCTCACAGATGCTGTCAAGGAAGCAGTTTGGCTACAAGGAATTTTGAAGGAATTTGGCATATTTCAGAGATCAGTTACAATAAATTGTGATAACAATAGTGCTATTCACCTAGCTAAACATCCAGGATATCATGAAAAAACTAAGCATGTTGATGTAAGACTCTACTTCATCAGAGACAAAGTAGACAAGGAAGTGATTCAAGTAAAGAAGATACCTAATGAATCAAATCCAGCAGATGCTTTCACTAAGGCTTTGCCATCTGCTAAGTTCAAGCTGTGTATGAGTTTGATTGGTCTAGTTGGTAAGGAGGCCACCAAGATAACTTGACTGAAGTAACTTAGATGAAGAAGCAGTACTTAGTTGGATGAAGAAAATATCAGCTAAGGTGGAGAATTGAAAGTGTGTAGCTGATTTTCTTTTATTTTGCTAAGTAGTGATAAGAGGCGCACTTTCCAGGTGCGAGTTTGTCCAGCGTTTCTCAGGTGTAATGGAAGTCGCATTCCACTTATAGAAGTGTCAGTTTAAAGTTGCGTTTTTTGGCTGAGGTTTGGCTGTGTGAAGAATAAGCAAAAGTCGGACTTCAACTTATAAAAGCGGAGTTACTGTAGCGCATTTTTCTAACAGATTAAACGGCTTGGAGCCTGTGCATGCGAAGGTCGTTGGCAACGTGTTCTTCTCAAGTTATTCAGCAGATACTTCAGTTGTAATAGAGAGTCTCAGTGCCAGTTATTGTAATGCCTGTATATATAGATCTATAGTGTTGTTTAGAGGAGATACTTTTCTTCTAAGTAATATAATTCTTCTCTCCAGTGTTCAGGTTAGGGTTTTGTCAAGGTTTGAGAGATAGAGTGATTTCTTGTAATTCTGGTTGTAATCTCTGTTTTGATCCGTAATAAAATCCCCCTCCCTTGATCGCCCGTGGATGTAGGCATATTGAAGCCGAACCACGTTACGTCGCTGCGTTCTTGTAGTTATCTCTCTGCATTTGCTTTAATTCGATTGCTATCTTGTTTAGTGATAGTTTCTTGAATCTAGAGTGATTGTGTTTGCAACTGGAGTGTTGTAGTTTCTTGGTAATTTGCATAACATTTTCCAAGTATACCATATATTTAGGTTAATATTTTAGGATTATGATTTAAAAAATTCAAACCCATAGCATCGATGGGGCTCGAATTGGACTCGGATGTCTTCTATATACAAAGTCTTTAAATTTCATTTTCTAATTTGTTAGCCAAAATGTAGGTTATATGTAGTAACATAAATATTTCGACCTAACTTAGTCTTTCAAGCCTGAATTTCCTAAAGCACAAGAATTCTCATATGGTCCATTTGGAAAAGTGCATTTGAGAAGAGATTTGAAATTCATGATAGTAAATCCATCAATGGTGTTTGGATAGATATGAATTTGAAATCTATGGTTTTCATTTTGAATTAATTTTGAAAAATTTCAAATCCACTTCAATTTTAGTGGATTTGAAATCCATTCATTTCAAATTTTGGACTTCAAATTACCCTATCAAAATGCCAAACTGAATCCTCTATTCTAAGTTGTGTTTCATAGGTATTTCAAAATAACCACCACACGCCAAGTGTAAAAGATGGCATCACCAGTCATATTATTTTTCCAAATTGTGCACCAAAATGCATTACAATTTGTTAGGTTCTTTTAGTTAGGAGGTTAATAATAAATCATACGTTAATTAAACACTTCAAATGTAGTATGTATTTCTCTTAACATTTCCACGTAAATATTTCTAAAATTAGAAATTAAAATTTATAGGAATGCTTTACATAACAAAATTGCACTGAGGGAGTTTTTTTTTTTTTTTTAAATTAAATGATATTTTAATTTGTAGGAATTCTTAAAATATTAAATTTTCACAGAAAGATGAAACTTTCTTATCAAATTCTTTAGAAATTTGTAAGAGTTCTTTACATATCAAATTCGTATAGAGGGAATTTCCTCTAAAGTTTAATGATATATAAATTTGTAGGAATTCTTTACATATCAAATTTGCATAGAGAAATGAAACTGACATATAACATTTTTAATCCAGTGTTCGAAAGATTTGAAACTTAGCTATAAAATTAAGATATCTAGATTTAACGCATTTAGCATTCTGTTACACACGTTAGAATTCTCTGTCCCATCAGTTTGTTGTCAAAATAACAAAATACGAATATCAATAATATGTGTATATAATATTAGAGAATTACTATATCGAATATATATTATATATATATATATATATATTGATAGGAAAAATTGTAATAGATTTTGATGAGACAAAACATGTAATAGACTAGAACATTAACTATACAGATAGATTTCGATATGCAAAATAGCTAAGGTAAGGATGCCGAAAAGAGAAGGAGATTCTGCCAAGGAACCTAAGCCAAGTCTCTGCTACCTGCATGCTGCTATAAAGAACCAGTGATCAAGCTTCAAAGGATGCTGCAAGGAATCTGAAGATGGTCAAGGAAGCTAACTTACTTGCTCGAAGAGGAAACTACCAGATACTTTTAAATCAGTACAATCTGACTAGCCAGTAGAGTCATTCCAGTTTCAGCAAATCAGTGATTGTCATATGTAAAGAAGCAGCAAGGACAAAGTACAGCAGACTGCAAGTTTAAGCCGCGCAGCAGAAGGACAAAGGCAATGGCAGAACAGAATGAAGGCATTTCAGAGTAGGTGTCAGAAGATCAGCAGAACCAATCAGAGCAAGACACCTCACCAAGTAAAGGACTGCCCTCCCAACGGGCAGAATTCCCACTGATACCTATAAATAGAAGACTGAATGCACCAAGAAGGAGAGTCCAAGAATTGAAATATCCTACCCGAAGCAACTCTCCTACAAACTAAAACCTTCATATCTAAGTCATACAGTCAAAGCAGCAGCAAGCCAGCTACCATTGTGTTTTTCAGAAGTTTAAAGAGCTTGCTGCACTCGACCGTTTAAAGATTTCCATATCTTATACAAACAATCTGTTTAGGAGTCACTTAGGCAGGAGTTTACTCTGCTAAGTTGTTATTCTCTCTAAAGAAGAGAAATGATCATGGGTGGGTCGAGGAACCTGTGTGGGTCGCTTAGTTGGTTACTGTGCAGCTACCTGTGTGGATAGAGCTGACAGTTTTGTTTAGAATAGAGTTTGTATTAGCAGGGTCTATTGTAAATCAAACTTGCTTTAACAAAGTTCCTCCTTGAGAAGGAGTAGAGAGGACGTAGAGGGATTACTCCACCCTCAAACCTCTATAAGCTTGCTTGTGTTCTTACTGCTTTATATATCTATCTAATCTCCTTGAGCATTCTATATTAAAGTCTATTTCGAAAATCATATTATTTCCGCTGTGCATTATTGTCTCTGATTAAGTCCCGAGGTCACTGCACGAGCAGCAACCTATCGAGCAGCAAGCTTACTAACTACCTGTTTATCAAGGACTTAACATCTTGGAGTAAAAGTTAAAAATTTGATAAGGTTAATTCACCCCCTCTTAACCTTATACCACTGGGACCAACATATATATATATATATATTACACAATGATTTATTACATATTAAAATAATATCGATTTTTATATTTTACTGTGCTGTGTATACATATCGATTAGTCCACACAATGTTTTCATGCTTGATTACAATTTGCTTAAATATAATGATGTTACTTAATTTAATCAGTAGTGCGATCGAACTATTTGCATATGAACATTTATATTATATAATTGCTATATTGTGTAATATATATAGACTGGTACAAGTCCCTGTAATACACGGGTTAAAAAAACTAGACATACAAAAAAAATTAAAAAAAACTAAATATTATTATATTGATAAATATATATATATACATATAATTTGAGTTCTACCTATAATCAAGTTTAACATTTACGTTAATATAATTTGATTAATATATTGCTTTAATTATTTATGTTACAAGTGCATGAACATTAATAATTTTATTTATTATATTCTGAAAAAAAAATGCTATTGTGTTTAATATTATTCAATCTTCCCACCATTTCTTTAATTTTTTATTATGTTTTTTTTATAAAATTCTAAATATGTTTTAAAAGTTCCTCCCAAAAAAATTCAATTTTATGATATTAAAATACTCAAAATAAAAATTCCCCAAGTTATTTCCATAGTTTATTCAAAAACTATTCGATTTAAATAATATATAGGATTTTAGGTTTCATTAATCTTTTAAATCATCCTACTTTTATTATAATTTTTTTTCAAATTATTTTAAATTGCAATTAATTTATAGTACATAAATATTTTTGAGGATTGTGATTATACCACGTGTGCTTGAATAGTTGTACTTACATATATATATATATATATGCACACTCATATATATACACACATTTATGTGTGTGTATTATATGTATAAAATATATTATTTAGTTATTGTATAATTAAGATCAAATATTTAGATGTTGACGTTATTCTTGTTCTTGTTAGAATTAAGTTTACATATATTAGTTGAGGTTAAAACTTGTATTCCTGGAGTGACATGTGGTACAATGGTTGTTTCTTTATATAGTAGAGAATGATATAAATTTTGAGATAATTACCTAAATAGATGTGCACCAATTTAAATATCAACAACATTAATCATAATTTAAAATTAAATATTATTGTAAGTGAATTAGAAAATTAGGAAAATTAGATTAGAAAATTAGAATATTATTGTCATAATTATTTTTATAAACAATTAATAACCCTCTTCCCTTTCAAATTAATTAATTAATAACAATAAAAAAGTTAAAATTAGTTAATAATAATAAAAATAATTTAAAAATTAAATATTATCGTAAATGACTTAGAAAATTAGATTATAAATTAAATATAGAAAATTAAGAGGAAAAATTTGTGAAGTTTCATGAAAGGAAATCATTATTGTGATTTTTACTAATTAATAAAAAGCCCATGTTCATTATTGGATTGTGAATGTTTTGACGATGAGTGAAATAGTATAATTATTTAAAAGTAAGGGGCAAGTCCAAAACTACCCATTTTTATAATGTAAGGAACTTTTCTACTTCTTATTTATAAAAATAACTTTTTTACCCATTTTTAAGGTATTTTGTTAAATACATTCCAATACTATCCTTTAACTATATTTAAATTTTAATATTTCAAAATAC
The DNA here is from genome assembly GCA_028654395.1 of Scutellaria barbata. Classification (NCBI taxonomy): domain Eukaryota; kingdom Viridiplantae; phylum Streptophyta; class Magnoliopsida; order Lamiales; family Lamiaceae; genus Scutellaria; species Scutellaria barbata. Next base: position 8,235,911 of record CM053650.1, read on the forward strand.
ATAAAATTCTATAACCCAAAATTTTGAAAATTGAAAATTCATTCCCCCCAACCCAAGCTCCATCGAAACTCAATCTCCACCACTTCAACATCAATGGTCGAATCTGAGATGAGAATGAGGTTATAGAGAGATGAGAGAAACAGAGATGAGAATAGGTTAGGAAGATGGGAGAAATGACGGTGATTCTTGTCGGATATGGTAGATGTCAGATTTGCGCCTATGGTGGAAGCACGACGTCACTCGCACTCGGAGATAATATCATCGGGATAAGCTAAGAAGGTTAGAGAAGGTGAATGAGAGTTGATTTGCATAATTTGAACTTGGAGGTGGAACATCGAACTGTTCGAAGAGAGAGACAAGAGTTTTGGTTACAATTTTTTATTATTTATTTATTTCATTTTTGATTTTGATGATTTGAATGTTCAGTGAATAATTGTGAAATATCTTGAATTTTTTGATTTTGTATATAATTACCATTATAATCGAGTATGTACATACATGAGTAGGAGAAAATCGTCAAAATTATGGGATATTTAATATTCTGATATGTGTACACGATATGTATCTTATTATACACAATAATTCATATCTGTTAAATATTCTGATATACGTGTACATGATAATATCGTGTACACGTTGTAAGATATATACGTGTACACGATATGTATCTTAATACGTGTATATGATTATAATATGTATACGATATATGTGTACACGGTATTCGTGTACAAAATATATATCTTAATACGTGTACACGATTATAATATGTATACGATATACGTGTACACGATACAAGATATGTATCTTAATACGTGTACACGATTATAATATATATACGATATACGTGTACATGATATGTATTTTACAACGTGTACTCGATAATTATAATCCATGTTATAATCGTGTACACGTTATGAATGGTGTACACGATACGTACATTGTGTACACGAGATAATCGTGTATTTAATCGTGTACTTCATAAAATATACTCGTGTACAAAAAAATAAAAATCTCAGATGGGTCTGATTGAAGCGCAATACACAGATAAACATATCGTATAAACAAATTTCAAATGATTTTTCCAAATTTTCCCAAAAAAATAAAAATTCCATATCGTATATACAAATCTCAGATGATTTTCCCAAATTTTTTCAAAAAAATAAAAATTCCAAATGGATTTGGTGGAAGCGCAATACACAGATAAACATATTGTATAAATAAATCTCAGATGATTTTTCTAGATTTTCCCAAAAAAAATAAACATATCTTCGGATAAACAGTGTGGTGTTCAGATTTTCAAAATCTTTTTTCCCAGATAAACATATCTTCGGATACATAGTGTGGTGTTCAGATTTTCAAAATCTTTTTTCTCAAATAAACATATTTTCGGATAAATAAATTTTTGAAATCTTTTTTCTAAATAAACAGATCTTTAAAAAAAAAATTACATGTTGTATTTGAAGAGTGATTGTTAGAAACTTGTCTATCAAAGACATTTGTAGAAAAAATGGATATAATATATAATATAGTGTATTTAGATTTAAATTTTTAATACAAAGACATAAAATACATTATAAGTGAAGTTGAGGGCAACTTGGACTTTTTGCACATAAAATGGGTAAAAAAGTTATTTTGATAAAAAAGAGGTACAAAAGTTCCTTGTACTATGAAAAGGGGTAATGAGAGGCATTTACACTAAAAGTAACCCACTTAGTTGTCTTAGTTAATGTAATTATTAATAGTTTATATAAAGGTTAATTACCAAAAGTTCACAACATTTTAATCAAATTCTTCACTATTCAGTTTTGAAAAACATTTCTTGCTAACATGTATGTTACCTTGGACAGTTGTCAAGTAGGGCACTTTCACATAATTCAACTTAAAAAACTTAGAGAATTTTAAAAAAAAATTTCCTAACCAAATGGTCAAAAATGGTTTTCTACATTGATCAAGGTAAAAAAAAACACTATAATATATATACGATTATATTATTTTAACTAATAGTAAAATGTTATGTTAAAATAACAATTCAAGTAAAAATTGAAATTCAATACAAAAATCATGCAACATTCCAATAAATAGGTGTTCGTTGGAATTCCCAACAGATTACCAACAATTCCATCGACAAACATGTAATTTTTTACAAGTTTTTCGATGGATTAATGATGAAGTTTTGTAGATGATTGCAAACGGCTAAACTTCCTCGGCAAGCTTAATTTTTTGATGAATTTGTCAATGGAAAACAATAATTTCGAATTGTTTCAGAAAATTCATTAAAACGACGTCGTTTTAGATGATATTACTAATGGAAAATTTCGTTGGTAAAATAAAATTCCTAATCTCTCGCTAAATCCCCCCAATTTAGGGTTTAGTTCATTTCTTAAATACCTTTATTTTGATTTCTTTTGTATATAATTTATAATTAAAAAGAAAATTTAGATGGTCTTCCTTTGTTATATATGCCGCTCAATTTTACATATATATGTATTTCATTTTTGAAAATATAAGGTCCAGATTTAGTAAGTTAATTATATTACCATCACTATTAAATCATCAAGAAAATTGAATTATTAATATAGTTTTGTAAATGGAATTCCATCGTTAAATTAAGAATGAAATGAAATTCGGTAGTTTTATTAATCGTACCAAATATATGTAGGGAAAAATGAAATTTCAAAATAGGGAAGGAAAAATGAAATGACGTGGTTTTGTATTTGACATTAGCAAAATGATGCCGATTTGGTTGAGTTTAACGACACCCACCCTCAGTTGACTACTACCGCAACCATCATCATTGTTGCTGACGACATTCACGCTACAACCTGCCACTACTTCACTCCTACTGTGTCGAGAAAGAGAAGAAAAATTTGGAGTTTATTTCTAGGGTTTAGTTAACTTATTAAGTTGATTTATATTTTTCTTGTCTAGTTATTTGGTACATAATTTTTGTTTTCTAATTTCAATTTTATGATGTGAGAATTTTTATTTTCTATATTGTCCACGTTTGGTGTAAGATTTATATTTTGTATCTTCCACATCTGGTATACGATTTATATTCCCAATATTTGTCGATATAGTTTATTGTTTTTGAATAAATATTTTTGAAGTATTTATTATTTTAATTATCATTGTCTGTTATATTTGGTGTTAATTTAGAAACTTTACTTTGAATTTAATAATATATCGACAAATAAATTTTATAAATGTATTTTTATTTTCTGTTAGTTGCCTTCTCAAGAAGAAGATTAAAAACAAAATCATGAATAAGGCCAATCATCAAGGCAAAAGAAAGAAAGAGAAAAAGTATGGATATCATTAAGTTTTCTTTTTCTATGTTTTTCTTAATTTGTATTCTAATTGAATGACATTTAAACAACAAGGTGTTTACTGATTCACTGAACCATCGATCCTCACAGAACCTACACAGAACCTATACATGAAGAAATATTTGAAGAAGAAAAAGAAGAAATATTTGAAAATTTTAGTTGTGTGTTTAATTATGACAAGGTATGTATGTACTATAAAATTTTCGTTGAATATTTAATGATGATAAGATATGTATCCTTAATATCTTAAATCCGTTGAATATTTAATTATGATAAGATATGTATTCTTAATATCTTAAATCCTTAATATCTTGAAAGCAATAAACTATCTTGTAATTTATTTTGTAAGTAATTTGTTCTATGTCTCAATCACAATCTCAAAAGATCAAATGTTGAGAATCCTAGGACCTCCCAAATGTTGAGAATCCTCCCAGGACCTCCCTTCAAGAAAGCAAGCTCAACCTAAAAGAAGAATAAAGGGTTTTCAATCAAATTCAAGTGCACCCAAATCCAAAAAAAAAATTGAAGTAGCTGTATTTTTTATTTTTGAAGGTGGTACCAAGATACTAAATATGTTGGAGTTAATTTGTATTGTTTATATTTCTTATTTACTAATATTAGTCAGTTAATGAAGTCCTAGTCTTCAGGGATTTTCAGTTTTTTTTCAGATAGGGTCACGTTTGTAGCGGTTATGGTTTTGAAGTAGTTTTTCTTTGGATGTAAGGCTATAAAACTGAAGGTGTTGTACTTTGTTTAATTGTTGAAATATCATTTTAGTTGAGTAAATGTTTTTCATCATTGTTATTCAACAATTAGTATCAAAGCTCAAATGGGGGCCTGATAAAGTGAGTGAGTGAGATATAAAATTGAGTGTGTGTCTTTCAAGATGTCATCTTCTTCATGTGAGAATTTTGTTCAAGCAGCCATTCCTAGATTTGATGGTCACTATGATCATTGGTCTATGTTAATGGAAAATTTCTTAAGGAGCAAGGAGTATTCGAGTTTGGTAGATGAAGGAATTCCAACGTTGACTCCGGGAACAATAGCAACTGAGGCTCAACGAAAATCAATAGATGAAGCAAAGCTTAGAGATTTGAAGGTTAAGAATTATTTATTTCAAGCGATCGACAGAGAGATCATGGAGACTATTCTTGACAAAGATACATCAAAAGCTATTTGGGATTCAATGAAACAGAAGTATCAAGGTTCAACAAAGGTGCGAAGGGCACAGTTGCAGGCTTTGAGAAAAGAGTTCGAGTTACTAGGGATGAGGAGGGTGAGGAGGTGGATAGTTATATCTCACGAACTCTAACAGTGGTGAACAAAATGAAGGTGCATGAAGAAAAAATGGAACAGTGTATGGTAGTTGAAAAAATTATGAGATCTATGACCACCAAATTTAATTATGTTGTGTGTTCAATTGAAGAATCCAATGATCTTACCAAAATGAGTATTGATGAACTTCATGGGAGCTTATTAGTTCATGAACAATGAATGCAAGGGTATTAGGAGGAAGAGCAGGTCTTGAAAATCTCTCACGAGGACAAGACAGGAAGAGGAAGAGGTAGAGGAGCATTTCGAGGAGGACGAGGTAGAGGGAGAGGGAGACAAACTGTGAATAAAGATACCATTGAATGCTTCAAATCTCATAAGTTGGGACACTATCAATATGAGTGTCCATTGTTGGAGAATAGGGCCAACTATGCTGAGTTAAATGAAGATGAAGAGATTTTATTGATGACGTCCCATGTCGAGTTGCATCACACTACGAGGGAAGAAGTTTGGTTTCTCGACTCAGGCTGCAGCAATCATATGACAGGAAATAAAGAGTGGTTCTCAGAATTAAATACGAGTTTTCGGTAGAATGTGAAACTCGACAACGACACCAGAATGGCTGTTATGAGGAAATGAGTCATTCGCTTACAAGTTAATGGCTTCGCTCAGGTGATATCAGATGTTTATTATATTCCTGAGCTTAAGAATAACTTGTTGAGCATAGGACAGCTTCAAGAAAACGATTTAACCATTTTGATTCAAAGTGGAACTTGCAAAGTTTATCATCCTAAGAGATGATTAATTATGAACACTAAAATGAGCGGGAATAGAATGTTTTGTTTGTCAGCCTCTATGGAATCAAAGGCTCCTGCATGTTTTCAAACTGAGTCAGATAATGAATCACACTTGTGGCATTGTCGATTTGGGCATCTGAACTATAAGGAATTGAGAACACTCTCTTATAAGAAGATAGTTGATGGCTTGCCTCTTCTTATGACACCGGAAAAACGATGACCAGATTGCTTAATTGGCAAACAACATAGAAACACTGTGCCGAGGAAGAGTTTGTGGAGAGCTTCAAGAAGGCTTCAACTTGTGCACTTAGACATATGTGGGCCTATCACACCATCTTCTAACAGTGGCAAGAGGTATATCTTAAGTTTTATTGATGACTTTACTCGTAAAACTTGGGTTTACTTCTTACATGAAAAATCTAAGGCATTTTCTATGTTTAAAAGTTTTAAGGTTCGTGTTGAAAAAGAAATTGACGCATATATTATCTGCCTGAGAATAGATAGAGGTGGTGAATTTAACTCAAATGAGTTTGGAGAATTTTGCAAGGCTCAAGGCATACGTAGACAATTGACAGCAGCCTATACTCCTCAGCAGAACGGAGTTGCTGAGAGAAAGAATAGGACAATAATGAACATGGTGCGATCTATGATGGTTAAAAAGCAAGTTCCCAAAGAATTTTGGCCCGAAGTTGTGAAACGGAGTGTGCACATTCTTAATAGGTGTCCTACAGTAGCTGTCCAAAACAAAACCCCAGAGGAAGCCTGGAGTGGTGTGAAACCAACAGTAGATTATTTTCGAGTGTTCGGTTGTGTAGCTCATGTTCATATACCAGACCAAAAAAGAATTAAACTAGATGATAAGAGCAAAAAATATGTTTTCTTGGGAGTAAGCGATGAATCGAAGGCTTATCGAATGGTTGATCCAATCACAAAGAAAATCATTATTAGCAAAGATGTGGTGTTTGAAGAAGGAGAAAGCTGGGACTAGAGCGGAAATGAAGAAAAATGCAAGTTGGATATTTTTGAATGGGGAGATGATGAATATGAGAATAATGCAAAAGGAGAGGTAGAGCAAAATGAGGAAGAAAATAATGAAGAGATTATAACACCTCCTTCGCGTCCAAATGAACCAAATGAATCAAATGATAATGTTTAAGAGGCTTTAGTTGAAGGGAGGGGCAGGAGAATTACAAGAGAACCAGTTTGGATGGCAGACTTCGAAACTGGTGAAGGTTTGTCTGATGAGGAAGGTTTGAATATGATGATGATGGTAATAGAGAATGATCCACTTACGTATGAAGAAGCAGTCCAGAGCAAAAAGTGGAGGGATGCAATGGCGGTGGAAATTCAATTTATAAAGAAGAACAAAACATGGGAATTAACTGATCTGCCCAAAGAAGTCAAACCAATTGGAGTTAGGTGGGTCTACAAGACCAAACATAATGAGAATGGAGAGATAGATAAGTTCAAAGCCCGATTAGTGGCGAAAGGATATGCACAACAATATGGAGTTGATTATACTGAAGTTTTTGCGCCAGTGGCAAGACTTGATACCATTCGCTTAATACTTGCTATGGCAGCTCAGTTTAATTAGGATGTTTTTCAACTAGACGTGAAGAGTGCATTTCTTCATGGTGAACTCAATGAGGAGGTTTTTATACAACTGCCTGTTGGATTCGTAAAGAAATGCGAAGAGGACAAAGTTTATAAGTTGAGAAAGGCCTTATATGACCTTAAGCAAGCTCCGAGGGCATGATTCAATAAGATAGAGGCTTATTTTGTTCGAGAAGGCTTCGAGAGGTGTTATTCTGATCATACACTCTTTACAAAGTCAAAGGAAGAAGGTAAAATTGTAATAGTAAGTCTCTATGTTGATGATTTAATATATACTGGAAATGATAGGAGCATGTGTGATGAATTCAAAAATTCAATGATGTTGGAATTTGATATGTCTGATTTGGGAAAAATGAGATATTTTCTTGGAGTAGAGGTTGTGCAAAGTTCAAGTGGAATTTTCATATGTCAAAGAAGATATGCTCGTGAAGTTCTAGCAAGGTTTGGCATGGATAATTGTAATGCAGTTAAAAATCCCATTGTTCCAGGCGCTAAATTATCAAAAGATGATGGAGGAGTTAAATTTGATTCAACCCTGTTCAAACAAGTAGTTGGTAGTCTCATGTACTTGACTGCTACTCGGCCTGATTTGATGTATGGAGTAAGTTTGATTAGTAGGTACATGGCTTGTCCAAGAATGTCTCATTGGCTTGCAGCTAAGCGGATATTGAGATACATTAAAGGAACAACGGAGCTGGGTATTTTCTACAAGAAAGAGGGAAGAACGGAACTTGTGGCATATACTGATAGTGACTTTGCAGGTGACCTGGATGATCGGAAAAGCACCTCCGGTTTCGTGTTCTCTCTTGGGTCAGGAGCAGTTTTGTGGTCCTCTAAGAAGCAGCCTGTAGTGACGTTATCCACTACCGAGGTGGAATACATAGCAGCTGCCCTTTGTGTTTGTCAGTATGTGTGGTTTAGAAGAGTGTTGGAAAAGCTTGGTCATAAGGAAGAAGAAAGCACTGTGATTAAATGTGACAACAATTCTACCATTCTGCTGTCCAAAAATCCAGTTTTCCATGACAGAAGCAAGCATATAAATGTGAGGTTTCATTTCTTGAGGGACTTGGTAAAAGATGGAGTTGTCAAATTGAATTATTGTAATTCGCAGATTCAAGTTGTAGATATCATGACAAAGCCACTCAAATTAGAGCAGTTCTTAAAACTTCGTGACATGTTGGGAATGATTGAAGCTTCAGATGTAAACTAAATGTTGCACATCTAGTTTAAGGGAGGAAATGTTGGAGTTAATTTGTAATGTTTATATTTCTTATTTACTAATATTAGTCAGTTAATGAAGTCCTAGTCTTCAGGGATTTTCAATTTTTTTCAGATAGGGTCACGTTTGTAGTGGTTACGGTTTTTAAGTAGTTTTTCTTTGGATGTAAGGCTATAAAATTGAAGGTGGTGTACTTTGTTTAATTGTTGAAATATCATTTTAGTTGAGTAAATGTTTTTCATCATTGTTATTCAACAAAATATGTAGAATTTCATTAGTTATTGTGTGTTGGTAGTATAACCGTTAATCTTATATTTGATGATTTGGAAAAAAAATTGTAAAGTGGTCAAATTAACAATTTATTTGTTGGCTCATGATAAACACTGAAGAGTGATTGCAGTGATAGTTATATTTTGTTGGCTGATAATAAACATAGGGTGATTGTAGTGATAGTCATATTTTGAGTGATAGTTATATTTTGTTGGCTCATGATAAATATAGGGTGATTACAGTGATAATCATATTTTGTTGATATTATGTTTTGTGCTTCTATTTTATTTGCACAGGATGTTAAAGAAAGAAATATACCTATTAGTGTAGAAAACAAGTTTAAGTGTAATTGTATATAAGCAATGAAGGGTAAATTGGTTTTTATGCACCCTTAAAAATGAAAAAACAGAGTTGGAGGATTTCGAACTATATTTAACAAACCACACAATTTCTAAAGCATGGGAGATTTCATGCTAAATTTTCAAATTACTGGGGTTTCGCGCAATTAAACCTTTTTCTATGAATTTTTCTATATTTCATTAGTTTAGATTAGGTTATCAATTTGAATATTGAATTATTATAATTTGTTTTGTTTATTCTATTATAATTATTAGTTTTATGTATCTACAGTTTTGAAGTTTAGATTAGGATGGTTTTAGGTCTAATCGAATTAGTTTAATTAGTTAAATACAATTAAATAGAATTATACTAGTTTAGTTTACGGATTATACTATTTGATTTAATTAAATTAGTATAAGTTTTATTTATTTTAGTTTAGTATAATTTAGGGAATACACTAATTAGTTTCATTAGTTTAGTTAAATTTAATTAAACTGAATTATACTATTTTAGTTTATGGATTATGCTATTTGATTTAATTAAATTAGTTTAAGTTTTATTTATTTTAGTTTAGTATAATTTAGGGAATACACTAATTAGTTTCATTAGTTTAGTTAAATTTAATTAAACTGAATTATACTATTTTAGTTTATGGATTATGCTATTTGATTTAATTAAATAAGTATAAATTTTGTTTATTTTAGTTTAGTATTATTTAGGAATACACTAATTAGCTCGGTCAGTTTAATTAAATTTAATTATACTAGTTTAGTTTAGGGATTATACTATTTGATTTAATTAAATTAAGATAAGGTTTGTTAATTAGATTGTTAATTATTATTGATAGAGATGCGTACTTAGTGTTAATAACAATGCTAGATTTTATTAATCATTGTTAATTAGAAGCATCTATTGTTCTAATCAATCAAATTTTCTGAAATTGTGAAAATTGTTGGTTGAATTTGTGTTCGATATTGCTGAAATTATGAAAATTGTTTGTTGAGAAATTACATGTTAAATGTAGAGACGTATATATAGTCGAGAACCTTGTAGATTAATGCATAAGTCGAATTGATAAAGAAATTTTATTAGAATATTTTTGAACAGTTATTTGTTGAGATTTATGAAAATTTGGTGTTGTTTTTTGAGAATCGCATGCTGAATTAATGTAAAGATAGATAGTCGAGATCATGGTAGATTAATGCATGACGTTGAATTACTACTGTAATTTTGCTGAAGGGTACGAGGTCTCTAGCCACGGGATTAGCTGGCCAAACTGACGAGGAGGACCAAGGCTCCAATTAGGAGTATGAAGGTTAATAACTCTGATTAATTCATGGAAAGTCTGGGAACTCAGAACCGGGGTTAGACTTATAAGAATCGGGCTGGAAGTCGCTGAACCGTGGTTAAATACCTGAGCTCGAGCTGGAGCAGTTGGCAGTTGTAACTACCAAGAATCGAGGGCTGGAAGTTGAGCTGTTGTTATCTTGCGGCGGGAAATTGGCTCAATCGAAGAATAGTTATGTCAAATTGAGTTAGGGGTCTTGTTCCTGGTATAAAAGCGCAGCTATGGTTCTGTAATTGCATTCGATTGTTGAGTCTTTCATTCAATTGTACATTTAGGGTTCTTGAAACTGCGCAAGAACCCTAATCTGCGTCTTGAGCGAATTGGCCGATTTCTGTATTGTGTTCTGTGAAATTAATAGAGGGTTTTTGATCGTGGAGTGGATGTAGATCTTAATTGATCGAACCACTATAAAATCTCTGTGTCTTTTATTGCTTTCATGGTTAATCTTCTTTGCTAAACATATTAGGGTTTCTGCTGTGAGTTTGCTCTACAATTTTTGATCAATTCTGGTAAAATCTCAACAAGTGGCGCCGTCTGTGGGAAGCCAAACCTGCAGAGATGGGATCCATGAAGATGGAGGTCGAAAAATTCACAGGATCAGGTGACTTTACTCTATGGAAAGCTTAGATGGAAGCCATTCTAATACAATAAGGATGGGAGGCTGCAATCACTGGAGATTGGTCTGACTCTGATACATCCGGTGATGAAGGAGGTGAATCATCAAGAACAGCCAAGAAGAAAACTAAGATTGATCGAAAGGCAAGAAGTGCAATCATTTTGTGTCTTGTGGATAAAGCATTAAGGGAGGTCTATCAAGAAAAATCAGCCTTAGAAGTTTGGAGAAAACTGGAATCACTGTACCAAACTAAGTCTCTAGCCAACAGATTATTTCTCAAGCAAAAGTTGATCTCATTTAAAATCTTGGATGAAAAGAGAATACTGGAGAAGCTTGATGAGTTCAATAAGTTGGTGGATGATCTATCAAACATAGATGAAAGACAAAAGGATGAAGACTTAGCCCTATTGCTGTTGAACTCCCTCCCAAAGTCCTACCTGTCTTTCAAGGATGCTTTGGTTTATGGCCGAGTAACACCCATGACTCTCGAAGCAGTAACTACAGCCATAAAGTCCAGAGCTCTGTCAATTGAACCTGATGTAAGGTCTCAAAGTATGGGAGAAGGTCTGTATCTGAAATCCAAGAATAATGCAAGAACTGGTCAGCCTCAGTTCAGGAATCAAAACAGAAATGGAGCTCCAGGTCCTAATGGAAATCAAGAAAAGGTGGAGACTAGGAAGTGCTTTTCATGTCATAAGCCTGGTCACTTGAAAAGAAATTGTCCAGAAAGGAAAAGAAAGGCAACACAAAATCCAAACCAACAAGCTGCTGTAGTGCAAGAACAGAAGACATTCGAAGGGGCTGATATGTTGTGTATTTTGAATCAACAAGTTCAGGAGTGGGTTCTTGACTCCGGATGCTCCTTCCATATGTGTCCTATCAAATCCTGGTTTCGAAATCTAAAGCTAGAAGATGGAGGATCAGTGTTGTTGGGGAATGACCACAGCTGCAAAGTGAGAGGTGAAGGAATGATACAACTGAAGCTACATGATGGATCAGTGAAGACTCTCACCAAAGTCAGGTATATTCCAGACCTTAAACGAAATTTAATCTCACTTGGTGTATTAAATGCAGCTGGATACGAATTTCACACACACAAGGAACAAATAATGGTAACAAAAGATGGTAGATTGGTTCTAAAAGGGCAGAAGGCAAATGGGCTATACCTGCTGTGTGGATCCACCATAACAGGTGGATTGAGTGTGGCTACAAAGAGTGATCAGCTTGGCATCCTTTGGCATAAGAGGTTGGGACACATAGGACACAAGGGACTACTGGAATTGGCTAAACAAAAACTACTGGGAACTGAAGTATCCAACACCAAACAAGACTGTGAACACTGTGAATTAGGAAAATCGACGAGGACTCCTTTTCCAGCAGGTAAACATACTACCTCTAACACTTTTGAATATGTTCACTCGCACATTTGGGGTCCCTCCAGGACTGAGACATTGGGAGGTGGAAGATATTATATAACTTTCATAGATGATCTCTTAAGGAAGGTATGAGTATACATACTAAAACACAAGAGTGAGGCATTAGAAAAGTTTAAGGAATGGTTGATATTTCAGGAGAATCTCACTGGAAAAAGGTTGAAGTATCTTAGAACCGATAATGGTTTAGAATACATGTCTTCGAAATTCCAAGAATTTTGCAACAGCAAAGGTATAATAAGGCATAGAACCACAGTGTACACTCCTCAACAAAATGGTACAGCTGAGAGAATGAATAGGACATTGCTTGATAGGGTGAGGTGCATGCTACTGGATTCTGGCCTGCCTAAATATTTCTGGGGAGAGACTTTAGCTACTGCAGCCTATCTGATTAACCGAAGCCCATCCTCAGCTGTGAGATTTAAATCCCCAAATGAAGTCTGGTACAATGAGAAGCCAAATTACTCTCATCTTAAGGTGTTCGGGTGCTTAGCATATGCACACATTAAGTCTGATAAACTGGAAGCTAGGGCCATTAAATGTGTGTTTATAGGGTATCCAAGTGGAGTAAAGGGCTACAAGTTGTGGAGTCTAGAACCTAGAACTCCTCGGTGCTTTATCAGTAGAGATGTGACATTTAAAGAGCACATAATGGGGTATGGAAATACTGGGGTTGGAGAGCTACAATTGGAGGAGGAAGAAAGTTCTGAAACTCATAAATCTGATCAGAATAGGGATGAATCAGGAGAACCTAGTGAAAACAAATCTGAGGATAAGATAGAATCAGAAGATGAAGCTGATGCAAATGAAGGTCTGGCAGATTATAAGCTAGCAAGAGATAGAGGAAGAAGAACTATAAGAGCTCCTGCAAGATATGGAGAAGTAGACTCGGTCCATTATGCTCTAAATGCAGCAATTGATCTTGATCAAGAAGAACCAAGGTCATATAAAGAAGCTATAATATCAGCTGATAAAGAAAGATGGTTGCAAGCAATGCAAGAGGAAATGCTATCCCTCCAGAAAAATGAAACTTGGGTATTGGTTGATAGACCTAAGGACATGAAAATTATAGGGTGTAAGTGGATTTTTAAAAGGAAATCAGAGGCAATTGAAGCTGAAAGAATAAGATACAAGGCACGTTTAGTTGCAAAAGGTTACACACAACAAGAGGGAATCGACTACAATGAAATATTTTCTCCGGTGGTCAAACATGTTTCTATCCGAATCTTGCTTGCTCTAGTAGCCAAGGAGGACTTAGAATTACACCAACTAGATGTAAAAACTGCATTCTTACATGGTGATCTCAAGGAGACCTTGTATATGAACCAGCCGGAAAGGTGTACACTTCCAAAGGATGAGGGAAAGGTATGCTTGCTGAAAAGGTCCCTATATGGTTTAAAGCAAAGTCCCCGTCAGTGGTATAAGAAATTTGATGGCTTCATGATCAGTATTGGGCTAAGCAGGTGCAGTTATGATAGTTGCATTTATATGGAAAAGGATGGAAGAGAGGTATACACATATTTACTTCTATATGTAGATGACATGTTATTGGCTGGAAAAAGCATCAGTCGGATCAATGATTTGAAGAATAAACTTGCCTCTAAGTTTGAAATGAAAGACCTAGGGGAGGCTAAACGGATACTTGGAATGGATATATGTAGAGACAAGAAAAATGGTTTAATTACTCTACATCAGTCTGATTATGTTAACAAGGTTTTGTGCAGGTTCCAAATGCATGAAGCTAAGATAGTATCCACACCCTTGGGAGCACACTTGCAGATGACAGCAGACCAGCAACCAAAGACTGAAGCTGAACTCAAGGAAATGGTTAATGTGCCATATGCAAACGCTGTTGGGAGTCTCATGTATTCCATGGTCTGTAGCAGACCAGATGTTGCTTTTGCCATGAGTAAAATCAGCCGATTCATGTCCAATCCAGGGAGAATTCATTGGGAAGGAGTGAAGTGGTTGCTGAAATATATGAAAGGAACTAATAACTTAGGTCTGGTGTATGGAAGACAAGAAGACCAAGGCTGTTTGCTGCAAGGTTTTGTTGACTCGGACTATGCTGGAAATTCAGACAACAGGAAGTCTACTACATGTTACATTTTCACACTTTTTGGTTCAACAATAAGTTGGAAATCGATGCAACAATCCATAGTGGCTCTAAGTACAACCGAAGCAGAATTTGTGGCTATGACCGAGGCTGTAAAGGAAGCGGTTTGGTTGAGGGGAATTTTAAGAGAACTTGGGATCAAGCAAGGTAGGGTTTCAGTGTATTGCGACAACCAAAGTGCATTGCATCTCAGCAAACATCAAGTATTCCACAGCAAGTGCAAGCATGTGGATATAAAGCTTCATTTTGTAAGGGATTTGATTGAAAAAGGCGAAGTAGAGGCTAAGAAGGTTGGCACAGCTGACAATCCAGCTGATATGCTGACTAAAATCCTACCTAAAGCCAAATTCGATCATTGCTAGAGGTTGGTCAGTCTGATCAGCCAAGATGAGTTGCAAGCTTAAGTGAAGTGTATTCATAATCAATTACCCGAAGATTAATTCAGAGTTAAGGACAGGAATTGAAGGTTAATAATTCTGATTAATGCATGGAAAGTCTGGGAACTCAGAACCGGGGTTAGACTTATAAGAATCGGGCTGGAAGTCACTGAACCGTGGTTAAATACCTGAGCTCGAGCTGGAGCAGTTGGCAGTTGTAACTACCAAGAACCGAGGGCTGGAAGTTGAGCTGCTGTTATCTTGCGGCGAGAAATTGGCTCAATCGAAGGATAGTTATGTCAAATTGAGTTAGGGGTCTTGTTCCTGGTATAAAAGCGCAGCTATGGTTCTGTAATTGCATTCGATTGTTGAGTCTTTCATTCAATTGTACATTTAGGGTTCTTGAAACTGCGCAAGAACCCTAATCTACGTCTTGAGCGAATTGGCCGATTTCTGTATTGTGTTCTGTGAAATTAATAGAGGGTTTTTGATCGTGGAGTGGATGTAGATCTTAATTGATCGAACCACTATAAAATCTCTGTGTCTTTTATTGCTTTCATGGTTAATCTTCTTTGCTAAACATATTAGGGTTTCTGCTGTGAGTTTGCTCTACATTTTTTGATCAATTCTGGTAAAATCTCAACAGAGTAAGACTACATGTACTTTATAAACAAATTTTCCACAAATCAATTTTATTTCTGTCGAGAAATAAATTAGTGCCAGTAAAAATTTGTCGACAAAAGGTTACCAACAAGACAACCATCGACCGTTTTTTTGTAATGTTTTTCTGACAATTAACCTTAATATAATTATTAAGAATATGTTTTGAGAGGAAAAACTTTAATAAAGAAAATGCACATGTCAACTAATTTTTACTTTATAAATATAAAGATATGCGGAATATTTTTTTTTTTTAATTGACATGAGCCATGTGGGAGAGAATCGTGATATAATGCTAACAATCTTTCATACCGCATGTGGAACTCGTGTTAAATTTAGAAATCCTTGGATTAATGATAAGTTTTTTTCATATCCCATTGATCTTTTTTTTTGAGTCTGAACGATATATAAAAATAATAAAATCCCAAAACTATCCTTATTTTAATTATCAGCTAGAGAAGTTAATGGTCAAGCCCCTAAATTACTAGTAAATTGGATATTAAACTCTCTATAAATAGGCATCAATATCTATTAGCTAAGTTCATCAACACACACTTTTATTACAAAATTAATATTAGCAGAAAAATGAAGAGTGTTCTTTATTTGTTGATTGTCATTTATATTTTGTTTTTAGCAACATTCTCACAGGGCACAGATCCGAACCAATTACAAGATTTCTGCGTAGCTGTTAATGACCCCACGCCATCCGGTAACTAATTAACTATAATTAACTTTGTCATCATTTCATGAATTGTTAGTATGTACTTAAATATCAGTTTGACATGATGTAGTATTTACCATGTAGTTTTTGTGAACGGGAAGATATGCAAGAACCCGAAGATGGTTGTTGCAGACGATTTCTTCTTCTCAGGTCTGAACAAGCCTGGTAATACATCAAACTCTGCTGGATCAAAGGTGACTGCTGTGACTGTTGATCAATTACCAGGGCTCAACACTCTAGGCATCTCAATGGCCCGTTTAGACTTTGCACCAAACGGCCTCGATACCCCCAGCACGCACCCTCGTGCATCTGAGATTATTGTTGTGCTTCAAGGCACTCTCTACGTTGGATTCGTCACTTCCACTAATTCATCAGACCCCATCCAGAAAAACAAGCTCTTCGCTAAAACATTATATCCAGGAGATGTGTTTCTGTTCCCACAAGGCCTCATTCATTTCAAGTTCAATGTGGGAAAAACCAACGCTGTTGCCTTGGCAGGTCTAAGCAGCCAAAATCCAGGAGTTGTCAGAATTCCAAATTCGCTGTTTGCTTCAAATCCAAGAATCAATACAGATCTTTTGGCAAAGGCGTTTCAGGTTAAGAAGAACGTGATTCGCTACCTTCAAGCAGCTCTTGCCTGACCAGAATTAAATACAAATTAAGCTTCTTTAATTAATACGTGGCTCAATATTGTTTCGAATACATTAATGATTCCTATTTAAGTTTATGATATATACTTAACCGTTGCTCCCTATGTTTTGATTGGATTAATATTACTCTTTCTATTCTCCAGTAATAATTTCTATGATTATTATCAAGTGTTGTACGATCTGCGATTAGCAATACCAGTCATTTTATACACAACTTTAGCACTTTAGCTATTAAAATAAAAAAGAAAAATATATATATTCAACAACGTCATCTACCACGCAAATATATATATATATACATATGTGTGTGTTGTATTTATAAAATATATTATTTAATTAGTTTTTGTATAATTAAGTTAATATAATAATTATTATTGTTCTTCTTGTTGTTGTTGGTACGTATATGTAGTTTACGTATTATAGTTGATTTTTTAAGAATTTATGTTTTTCATTCACATGAATTCATTTGACATAAAACTCACATATAACTATTAAGTATTAAATTCGTTAGTTTTAATGCATCTGTAGTTTATTAGTATGAACAATGTTATAGTACAGTCTTGATATTAGATTAGATCACAGTTGATAAGTTTACCTTCTCCCATGATTTGTTAGGATTGGATTTAGATCATCTAACTCCATTTTCATCTTTATATAAATACTAGTATAATACTTGTACATGCGTATCACATGAGATATTCTAATTGTATAATTTATTATTGAATATTATTTTTTAAGATATAAGAATTGCATTAACTACAATATTTTTTTTAGTTAATATAGTTAAAAATTATAAAAAAATTTAGACAATTTTTAAGCATAATAAAATATATATATTCACATGTTTATAATGAAAATACATACTTTATTTCTTTCTCTAAAAAAAACTATTTAAATTTTGTACTCTTCTTAAGAAAAAACATGTGCATTGCACATATAAAATGTTAACTAATAAATGAGTTTATTTGTATATATGTATGATCAATTACACTATGTTACATTATTTTATGCATAAAATTAAGGAATATTATTACTGTTGGACATCCGAATCGAGTTGGACACAATATTGCACCTGGACGGTCCAGAAGAAGCCTTCAGAAGTTTATTTAACCGACCAAGATGCTGCATCTAGTCTTCTTCTCGACAGGCCGCCCAGGATCATTTGAAAGTGTCATAAACGTATGACTCTGGCCGGCCCGAGCATGATTTACCGTGCAGGGAGATACCAACTGCTAAGAGATCATGAGTGCTAAAACCGCCCAATACCGCAGAAATGGGAGAAAAACAAGGGGAAAGTGGGCACGATCTCCACTATTTGGATTCTTTTTGCAACTATAAATAGATGTAATTTCAATCTGTAAAGGGTTAGAATTTCATTTGTACTAAGCACTAGAAAGCTATTTTTCTCTACTTTAATATCATAAGATCCTGTCCGGTCACTAAAACTGTCCAGGATCAGCCGAACTAAATTGCCCGAGTAGACTCCGGGCCAATGTTTTTCTCACTACTTTCACATTTCTAAATCATTTCTTTCATTCAATTCCATTAATTTCATCCCTTTTTCATCAATTTGAGTGTTCGACTAGAAATTATTAATTTACAAATTCCGACGTCAACAATTACTATTTTATTTGTTAAGTTGCTGATTATATTTACAGTTTAAGTCCTCTTGAAATTATAGATTGTTTTTGGGTAAAATGCATCAAACTCCCTTATAATACGTAAATTCATCTTGTTTCCCCTATGTTAAAAGAAATACCACTTACAAAAATTCATCATGTTTGTCAAAATAACTCAAAATGTGTTATTGAAATAAAATTCGAAATAAAACATCACAAAAAAATTTGAATATCATACGAGATGTTAACCCATGGAATCAATGACGAAAAATTCCATCAGTAAATTAAGAGAACATCGTTGTTTTGATTTTTATTATTTATTTTTTTGTACTTATTAAATTGAAAATTTATCGACAGATTCGATTACGTTAATAAATTGAATTAAAATTAAAACGTCGTTTTTGTTTCTCCCCAAAATTTTTTGGAAGAATGAAATGACATCGTTTTGTATTCAACATTAACAAAACGATGACGTTTTTTTTGAATTTACCGATGGATTGTGTCTGTCGGTAAATCCATAGCTAACATCGACTAATTTGCGCAGGACTTCCTTCTTCATTACCCCACGCCTCCTCCCTCTCTACCCCCTCTCTCTCACTCTTAAACGACCACTGCCACCGAAGATGACTAGGACAACCACCCACCTCTCCGCCAATCCCCCCCTCCCCCCCAAAAAAAACCAAAGCCCCTTCAATTATAACTTAATTAGTTTAGTTAAGTTTAATTAAATTGAATTACAGTAAAATTTTTATAAATTAATACTCTATAAATTAATAAACTTTTTAAAATAATAAAATCTTTCGGTCCCGACTTGGACCTTTGTAAAAAAATCATCCAATTTGATAAAATAATAAGTTTTCGGAAAATCCCTTTATAAATATTAGGTCCCATTAAAACTCTAAATTAATAATTCATAAATGTTACAATTATAAATATTATAGTAATTTGCTAAAATATGAATCTATCGTTACTTGATTTTTCTTAAAATTTAATAAAATTTTACGAAATCCAATTACACGGTTGGGTGTTATAAATTATTTTATTTCCATATTGAGATTTATATAGTATATGTTTCATTCATCATGCATGAATATATTTAATTGGCTATAATAGTTATTTAAATGCAATGAATTAATGTAAACATGTATATTTAATTAATTCCAATGAAACATGTATATGAATTCATTTATTTTCAATACATATGTACTAAATTTGTTGAATTTAAAAAATCTCTCTTTTAATTAATAAAATATTAATTTATTGATACATTAATATCTCTCTAAATTAATAAAATTTCATGGTCCCAAAATTATTAATTTATAGAGGTTTTACTGTATACTAGTTCAGTTTAGGGATTATACTATTTGATTTAATTAAATTAGTACACGTTTTGTTTATTTTGTTCGTATAATTTAGGGAATACATTAATTAGCTCAATTAGTGTTGTTAAATTTAATTAAATTGAATTATACTAGTTAGTATATGAATTATACTATTTGATTTAATTAAATTAGTATAAGGTTAATTAGATAGTGAATTATTATTGATACAGATGCTAAATTAGAGTTAATATATTTATTATTGTTCATTATAAGCATTCATTGTTTTGATCAGTTAGATTTGCTGAAATTGCGAGAATTGTTTGTTGAAATTGTGTTGAATAATTGTGAAAATACTTTCTTTTGATAAATATCATTCTAAATACGAAGATAGAAAGTCGAGAACTGGATAAATTGATGCATAACGTGGAATTGATGTCGAAATTTCATTAAAATTTATTTGATCCATGTTTTTTTGATTTTTATGAAATTTTGGTGTCATTTGTTGAGAATTGCATGCTGAATGTAGGGTCGGATAGTTGAGATTGTGGTACATTAACGCATGATGTTGAATTGCTACCGAAATTTTGCAAACGCGATACAAGTTCTCTAAGCACTCCGACAAATCCATAGACCAAGCTGACGAGGATCAAATTAGGAGTAGAATGTATGTACATTATAAAAAAAATTCAATTATTTGATTCGATTTTAATTTGTAAACAAATGCTCTCGTATTTTATTTCAGTAACTCTTCTTTTTATACTATTTTTAATTGTAGTAATAATATTTATTTATATTAATTCTAGTATTTTAGAATTATTTTAAAAAATCATATAAAATATTACCGATGGATGCATGTCCGTCGGTGTATTTTTATTTTTAATTTATTTTTATTTTTCATATTATAGATGGAATTATCCGTCCGGATTATTTGTCATTTATTTTTTAGTTTCCATATGATTGATAGAATTATCTATCGGTAATACAGTAATACCTATAGATATTTGTGCGGCATTTTTTTTAAGAAATTTTTCCACTAATCGATTTATTTCCATCGATATGGAAATTAGCGACAAAAATGGACGTCGACAAATTAGTGATGGAAAAATAATTTTGTCGATAAAACGTTACTGACAAGACAACCAACAATCGAAATTTGTAGTGTTTTTCTGACAGTTAACACTTAATATTATTATTAAGAATATATTTTTTGGGCAGGAAAACTTATTTTACGGAGATGATGCCAAGTAGAAAATTTTCTTATATATTAATTCACATGACATGAGTTCATGTGGAAGACAATCGTAATGGAATGCTGACAATCTTTAATAAATTTAGAAATCCTTGAATTAATAAATTTTATCTTTCACATTCCTCATTAATAGTTGATAGACTCTGAATGATAAAATCCCAAAAAGAATATTTATTTAACTAAAATATCACCAAATTAAACCGACATATTAACAACTTTGAGATACTGTCCAAATCAAGCATGTTTACGCACTTTTACAATAATCGTTTGTCATTGCGTATTCTATTAATTTCTAAGATATTACGTAACAATATTACATTTTGTTGATATATGGCATCATCAGCTACCTATTAATTTGTTGAATAAGAAAATATTTCCATTCTTGATCAAGAAAATAATGTATGAATTCAATCATAATCAATGGCCAATTAATTATACAAATAGTCTGTCACTTGCATTTGGACTTGTTTTCAATTTGAACGCTAAACTTTATTTATATTTTTTTTTCATTTTAGTCCGCAACCTTTGCTCATTTTTGTTTGAGTTTAATATTCAAGTTTACTTAGATTTAGGGTCACACAATTTAGAATATTAATTTTCCAGGTTGACAACTACGACAAGAACTTAAAGAATTTCACAAATTTTAGGCCAATTTCAAACTCAAAAACACTAATTGGGTTTAACCCCAATTTTTGAGCTTTTCGGCCTGATTTAATATTAAATTTCGGCCTACATGTGAAAATGCCATTTTCACATGTGGTAATCACATTTTTATTTAAAATACGTTCGTTGCCTAGAAATTATTAAAATAAATAAACTACTGCTTTAAATGATAAATTAATAAAATAATACATTTAAATTTTAATTCAATATATATATTTGAGTTTATTATTAGAATTGTCCAGTAAATGAGGAGTCTGACAATATTATAATAAATCGCTTTAGAGTTTGACTCCCATGCACCAGTTGCACGGATCTAGATCTGTGCAACTGGGTTGTCTGACCCGACCCGACTGTAAGGTATAAATATATAGAAAATTTTCACTCAGCTCACATACACGCTCTTCCCCTGCTTTTCTGTTCTTCGCGCTCTTCTTGTTTTTCTTCTGCGATTTTTTCTTTCTTCCACTCAGTTCTTCTTCTTCCCTTAATTTCGCAATCAAAAACCTTTATGAAATCTATTGTTAACTTGGAAGATGAAGGTAAAAATTTCAGAAAACTGTGCGATTTTTTTTTTCATCTTTATCAATTCGAAAAACATGAAATTGTGTCTAAATTTGTGTTTTTATTGTTGTATGATAGATGATCGTTCAAATATGCAAGAAATAGTTAAGTTATCTACTGATGAAGAACAATTTATTGAGGTGTCTGATATAATTTCTGAAATAAATGAGGGTAAGTATTCTATCTCATAAAGGTATTATACGTATAACATAAAGGTCATCGTTAATAATGCAAAAGGTATTACTGAATGGGCATAAAGGTTTTCATGTTCTTTTATATTATACTTTTTAACCCAAATTTATTATTGTCTCGCAAAGGTGCCATAAGTAAAACATAAAGGTCACCTAATAATAATGTAAAGGTATTACTGAATATATATAAAGGTTTTCATTTGTTCTTATATTTAATAGATTCTTTTAGTTTTATACTACTATAATATCACATAAATGTGACATAACAAAGATTTTAACTTTCCATAGCAAAGAAATATTTTCAAATTTTTACTTACACTTTTTCTGTCTCATAAAGGTGCTTCAAACAATACATAAGGGTCACTATACTGATGCATAAAGGTTACATTCTTTGTATATAAAGGTATTATCTCTTTAACTAAAAAATATTTTTGTTCTGCAGATATAAGTGGATCTCTTGTTGGAATAACAAGGAAAACAATTGTAGAAATGTTCCTACTCATTCCATTACAAAGGGACGAAGACAAAGGATAAAAGGTCATTTCCAGAAGAAAAACAAGCAAAAGGGAAAATCTGTAGCAAAAGAATTCGGTTGTAAAACACCAAATGTTCACATGTTTTAATTATTTTAACATTTATGTTATGTAACAGATATCTTTCTCTTATAAGAGTGTGACCTTTATGTATGAGAATTGATACCTTTATGAAGACATTTTCTTATTTTCACTTAGTGTACTATATTCGAGTGATAAATGGTTGTAGATATATTTTTATTACTTTTATGTATGAGATTACACTTATACCTTTATGTTATATTTCTGAGACCTTATGTGACAGATACCTTTGTCTTATAAGAGTGTGACCTTTATGTATAAGAATTGATACTTTTATATTATACTTCTGAGACCTTTATGACAAAATTTACACTTAACATTTACACCTTTATATTTCTGAGACCTTTATAAATAACATTCACACCTTCAAGTAATAACACTTATACCTTTATGTTATATTTCTGAAACCTTATGTGACAGATACATTTGTCTTATAAGAGTGTGACCTTTATGTATAAGAATTGATACCTTTATGTTATATTTCTGATACATTTATGTTATATTTCTGAGACCTTTATGACAAGATTTACACTTAACATTTACACCTTTATATTTCTGAGACCTTTATAAATAACATTCATACCTTCAAGTAATAACATTGATACCTTTTCTGCAAATAAAATTCACACCATTCAAAAAACTTATAACCAAACTATATCATCAAAAAGTAGAACCATTGTTTCTAAAAAGTAACCAACAAGTTCTATAAACAAATGTACGACCATCAAACTTTTGTTTTTCTTCATTCGCTCCTCCTTCATTCCCTCTTCCTTCTCTTGCATGCAGGTAGTATAGTTTTTGTCTTCTTCTTTGAAAAAATAGTCTTATTCTTTTCTTCCATGATCTTAGACTTCAACTCAAGTTTTTTTGTGTAGAAATTATACACTACCAGACTACGATTGCAAAAAGAAAATCAGAAAAAAATCAAAGAAATTAACAAATTACAATAAATCAAAAAAAAAATGCAAACAAAAATCGACAAACAACACAACAACTACATCAATTTAATTGATAAAAAACAAAAAAAAAACCATAACAAACATACCTCAGTAACTAGTAGGGTTTCGCGAGAAAAAAAAACAATGAAAAGAACAAAACAACACTACAACTCTACCAAGATGAAGAAAGCAACAATAAAAGGCAGCGAAAATGAGAAAAACTGAAGGTGATAATGGATGAAGCACGAAGAGGAAGAAGCACAAGAAGCAGAAACCGTGAATGTTCAAATGAAAAGGAAAAAAAAAAAAACTAAAACCCTATTTATATTTTTCTAACCGGGTCGGACCCGGGTCGGACAGGTCAAGAATTGCACGGGTCAATGACCCGTGCACCAGGTGTATGCAAGAATTTGTGATCGCTTTATTACACCGAAAATGCATGTGAGTCCTAATTTCAGGTCCACTTTGCTGATTTGGCTCTTATTCTAATTTTTTTTAATTAATAAAATTAAAAAATAAAATTGAAAGAAAACAATAAAAGAAAAGAAAAGGAGAGCAGCGAACTCTGTGCGGTGTGGAGGAGAAGACAGCAGCACTGATGTTGTGCAATCAGGAAAAGGAGGCGGCAACGGGAAAGGGTGAAAACAGTGGTGGTGCACGCCCAAGTAATGGAAGAGGAGTTGAGGGCGATTTTGATTAATTAATTGTTATCAAAATAAGTATAATTTTAATAAGACATCGTGTAATATTGATGTACTTCGGGAAGAAAAATAATCAGTCAATATCATGCAATTAATGTCAGTTCTAACTTGTAAATATCCCATAAACTAGTCAAAATTTCTCATCCCACATCAGCAACTAATTAAAAGCTCGAACTTGGGGTTGTGTGTGCAATTCTCGTGTAATTTAGATCCAATAAGTGCTTTTGCGTTGAAATTGACCTAAATTTGGAAAATTCATATCATTGTTTTATGAATTATCAGCTTGAAAAGTTAATTGCCAAACTCCCCAAATTACTGGGTAAATTGGATATTAAACTATACTAATAACACGTCCAATGGCCATACCACATTCATATATTCCATCTCTATAAATAGGCACCAATATCTATTAGCCAAATTCATCATTACAAAATTAACATTAGCAGAAAAATGAAGAGTGTTCTTTATTTGTTGATTGTCATTTACATTTTGTTTTTAGCAACATTTTCACAGGCCACAGATCCCAACCAAGTACAAGATTTCTGCGTAGCTGTTAATGACCCAACGCCATCCGGTAACTAATTAACCATAATTAACTTTGTCATCATTTCATGTATTGTTTGTATGTACTTAAATATCAGTTTGACATGATGTACTATTTACCATGTAGTTTTTGTGAACGGGAAGATATGCAAGAACCCAAACATGGTCGTTGCAGAGGATTTCTTCTTCTCAGGTCTGGACAAGCCTGGTATTGATAACTTTGCTGGATCAAGGGCGAATCCAGTGACTGTTGACCAAATACCAGGGCTCAACACTCTAGGCATCTCAATGGTCCGTCTAGACTATGCACCATACGGGCTCGATTCCCCTCACATTCACCCTCGTGCAACTGAGATTCTTGCTGTGCTTGAAGGCACACTCTACGCTGGATTCCTCACATCCACTAATTCAGCGGATCCCATCCAGGAAAACAAGCTCTTCACTAAAACATTGTATCCAGGAGATGTGTTTCTGTTTCCACAAGGCCTCATTCATTTCCAGTTAAATTTGGGAAAGACCAACGCTGTTGCCTTGGCAATTCAAGGCAGCCAAAACCCAGGAGTTGTCAGAATTCCAAATACATTCACTACAAGAAATTTGGCTTTTAACAACCCCTCTTTAACAACGCTTTTACTGAATTTGTGTTGTCTTTTGGCTTTTTACAACGCTTTTTCCGAAAAGCGTTGTCTTTTTTGCAAAAAATCGCTATACGACAACGGTCAAAATTGAAACGACAACGCTTTTTAAAAAGGGTTGTTAAAAGGCGTTTTTTTCGCTCTACGACAACCCTTTTTCGCAACGCTTTTGAGCGTTGTCTTTTCTTAGAATTTTTTTTTTTTTTTTGCAACCCATTATGCAACCCTTTTGTTTTGTGTGTTGCATGTTTAAAATAAAAAACAATTATAAAATAATTATTTTTTTATATAATTATTTTTTAATTAACTTAAATTTAATACATTTAATTAATTTATAATGTTATCTTATATTACATTATTTGCATTAATATTATCTTATATGAACAAATTCATTATTTTAGAAAATACTATTTTTATAAAATACTATTTTGAATTAATTAACAAATTAATTACACCTAATTAAGTATTACTCTCATCCTATTATATAATAATACAAAATTTGAATATTATTTTAAAACATGATTCGAAAATTGTATTTTATAATTCATAATTCATAAATTATGAATGTTTTTTGTAAAAAAATATAAAGATAAAATTATTGTGTTTTAAAATTAATACAAAAAACATAACAAAAAGATACATATATATATCAATTAATTAAGAATATATAAAAAATTTAATTATACAAGGATAAAAAAAATACATTTATTAATTTGAAAAATATAAAAATTTGTATTACATAATAATATAAAAATTATATATTATTATTTTAGAAAATAAAGATAAAATGAGTTTGGTTTTAATTTGAACCAAAAATTATTTTACAACAAAAAAAAAACAATACATATATTAATTTGAAAAATATAAAAATTTGTATTACATAATAATATAAAAATTATATATTATTATTTTAGAAAATAAAGATAAAATGAGTTTGGTTTTAATTTGAACCAAAAATTATTTTACAACCAAAAAAAAACAATACATATATTAATTTGAAAAATATAAAAATTTGTATTACATAATAATATAAAAATTATATATTATTATTTTAGAAAATAAAGATAAAATGAGTTTGGTTTTAATTTGAACCAAAAATTATTTTACAACAAAAAAAAAACAATACATATATTAATTTGAAAAATATAAAAATTTGTATTACATAATAATATAAAAATTATATATTATTATTTTAGAAAATAAAGATAAAATGAGTTTGGTTTTAATTTGAACCAAAAATTATTTTACAACAAAAAAAAAAACAATACATATATTAATTTGAAAAATATAAAAATTTGTATTACATAATAATATAAAAATTATATATTATTATTTTAGAAAATAAAGATAAAATGAGTTTGGTTTCAATTTGAACCAAAAATTATTTTACAACAAAAAAAAAACAATACATATATTAATTTGAAAAATATAAAACTTTGTATTACATAATAATATAAAAATTATATATTATTATTTTAGAAAATAAAGATAAAATGAGTTTGGTTTTAATTTGAACCAAAAATTATTTTACAACCAAAAAAAAAACAATACATATATTAATTTGAAAAATATAAAAATTTGTATTACATAATAATATAAAAATTATATATTATTATTTTAGAAAATAAAGATAAAATGAGTTTGGTTTTAATTTGAACCAAAAATTATTTTACAACAAAAAAAAACAATACATATATTAATTTGAAAAATATAAAAATTTGTATTACATAATAATATAAAAATTATATATTATTATTTTAGAAAATAAAGATAAAATGAGTTTGGTTTTAATTTGAACCAAAAATTATTTTACAACAAAAAAAAAAACAATACATATATTAATTTGAAAAATATAAAAATTTGTATTACATAATAATATAAAAATTATATATTATTATTTTAGAAAATAAAGATAAAATGAGTTTGGTTTTAAAATTAATATCAAAAACATAAATTATTTGAAAAAATTATTTTATAAAATAAAAAAAAGATATAAAAATGATTAATTAAAAGAATAATATGAAAAAAAAATTTAAATATGTGTAATTGAACGATAAACTATTTTTTAAAATAAAAAAACATACATATATTAATTGGTCAATACAAATTTTTTTATATAATAATATAAAATTTATATATTATTGTAATTAAATTAAAGTTGAAAATTTTAATTATTTTATGATGTTATTTCATATTATTTGCATTAATATTATCTTATATATATGAACAAACTCAAAATTTTAAAAAATTAGTATGTTTATAACATATATTAAAAATATGCACTAGTATACTTTATAATTGTCTTAATATGAAATTAGATTAAATATTATTAAACATATTAATTATTCATTAATCTTCCAATTATATATTAATTAGTCATTAATTATATATGTATATATATATATAATTAGTTAATAAAAGAAATACATATATAATATAAACACAAAAGCACTAGTAGCCTAGTGGTTCCTCTTTAACAACGGTTTTTAATCGTTGTTAAAGCCTAAAATTCTTGTAGTGATTATTTGCTTCAAATCCACGAATCAAGACAGATGTTTTGGCAAAGGCTTTTCAGGTTAATAAGAAACTGATTCGCCACCTTCAAGCAGCTCTGCCCTGACAACAATTAAATACATATTAAGCTTATAATCACAATTAAATAAAGTTATACATATTTCTAATTAATACGTACCTCATTGTTCCGAATACATTAATGAATCCTATATAAGTTAATGATATATACATAACCATTCCTCCCTAGGTTTCGTTCGGGAGATATAAAAGGGGTTCAATATCTACTCAATATTTAATATGATTAAGTGATAAAATAATTTTCTATTAATATTTTGTATTCATTTATTTAATTTATATTCGATAATAAAGAGATCAACAATCTTTGTAAACTAATCCAAAAAGATTATAAGAAAAGGATAATTATTCAATTTCTTTTTATGTGTTTTTAGAAATATAATATTTTTATATTATATAATACAATCATGATATAATTTAAGTGATATACACACATATTATATAAAATCTTAAAAAAATTAAAATATTTCAACATTTCAAAAAATAATTTACTTGTTAAAATTAAAATAAATTTGAAAATTCTTTTTTTGAAAATAAAATCTTAAAGAAATAACAGAAGATTTAAAATTGAAAAAAAAAACCAATTAAATAACTTTGAGGGAAAAAAATCATGTTAGTAAAGCCGGAAAATGGAGTGAAGCAGTTTAATAATGAGCATAGATAATTCTTATAAATAAATAGAAAAATAGCAAAAAAAAACAAAAAAAAAAAAAAAAAGAGTAAAGCAGCTTTTTGCCCAGCGTGCGACAACGCCACTCACCCGCTTCGTGGCGCACGCACACACCCGCTTCATTGGGCAGTGGCCTTCACGCACAGCTGCCGTGACTGGCCTTGGAAAAAGTCAAGAGGACAAAAACAATGTTTTTATAGAAAAACACACATTATTATTATTATAAGGAAAATTATTCAAATTAACCATTTTACTATAATTTAAATCTATTTTATCTATAAATATAATTTTATATCTCAACTTACCAAAAAATATAATTAATTATACCAAAATATTCATTTTTATACAAAGTCAAGATGCATAGTGATGAGTGGCCGCCCAAGTGCAATAATTGCTTAATTATCATCAGTTCTCCCATGTGCATGCCCCTCCCATCACGTGTCAATTTGTGTCAATTTCATTTTAACCATAGTGTAATGCTCCCCTCTTCCTATTATGATATATATGAGCCAAGACAAAATATACTTGCACGAAATTTACTGTTGGTATAGTAACTTTATTTATTTCAATTTTATATAAGCAGTTGAAGTCGAAAAAGCATTTGAACTCATACATTTTTTATATTTTTGGTTGTGGATTAGAACTTGGAAGCGCTGAAGATATTTTTGTGTTTAAAAATTTTAAAAGTATGTTACGAGCATGTAAATATTATCATATAACATTATATTAAACCATACATAATTATTAATTTTCGTGTTTAATTGAATTGTGTAGTTGTGATATTTATTTAATTTAATGCTTTGTGATATTAATTTTCGTGTTTACTTGAATTGTATAGTTAGATACGTTTTATTTTCGTACACGAAAATAGTTAAATTTAGCATACACGAAAATAGTTAAAATTTATTATACACGAAAATACGCAATATTTAGTATACATGAAAATTCGAAAAAATAATTGTACACGAAAATTCTGAAAAAACATAGTGCACGAAAATTCGAAAAAAAAAATTATCCACGAAAATTCTAAAAAAACATAATTCACGAAAATTCGAAAAAAAAATTATACACGAAAATTCGAAAAAATAATTGTACACGAAAATTCCGAAAAAACATAATTCACGAAAATTCGAAAAAAAAATTATCCACGAAAATTTTGAAAAAACATAATTCACGAAAATTCACGAAAAAATTATACACGAAAATTCGAAAAAAATAATTGTACACGTAAATTCTAAAAAAACATTGTGCACGAAAATTCGAAAAAAAAAATTGTCCACGAAAATTCTGAAAAAACATAATTCGTGAAAATTCGAAAAAAATTATACACGAAAATTCAAAACAATAATTGTACACGAAAATTCTGAAAAAATGTAGTGCATGAAAATTCGAAAAAAAAATTGTCCACGAAAATTTTGAAAAAGCATAATTCGTGAAAATTCGAAAAAAAATTATTCACGAAAATTTTTAAAAAATAATTGTACACGAAAATTGTGAAAAAATATAGTGCACGAAAATTCGAAATAAAACATAGTCCACGAAAATTCTGAATTATCGCCTAATTCACGAAAATTCGAAAAAAAATTATACACGAAAATTCTGAAAAAACATAGTACACGAAAATTTGAAAAAAAATTTATGTTATACGAAAATAACGTATATAATTTTCATGCACGAAAATACATAAAACATAGTATACTCGAAAATAGTTATAAATAACCATACAGGAAAATTATACTATTTGTCGTACACAATTTTTTTTTAATTAATCTACATGAAAATAAAAAAATACGATCATAGTGTTAATGTAAATTATTTAGGTTGTGGGCTCATATTAATAAATCTGTACGATTTTGTTTTTAAACTGTTGGAATTAATGTTAGTTATTATTATTAAATTTTATATAAAAAAATATTGGTCTATCTATTCCAATTGATATTAGTCAATTTACGTAATTAATGTTAATTATTGTTTGTTTTTTTGTCATTTTTTGTATAAATTTACGATAGTACATATTTTGATAAAGGACAATATCTTGTATTTGACCTGAAATGTTCTAGCGATTTAGTTATAACAATATCATAGTTTAACTATTTATTATTTAAAATAGTAATATAGTTCTAGCAAAAAAAAAAAAAAACCTGAAATGTTCAAATTAAACAACATCAATTAATTTAATTAACAGAACGTGAAATTGCTTTACTATTATTAGTCTATCCTAACGTTGTGCAATGACAAAAATCAATTATTTCGCTCCACTTTGGCACTTATTAAAATATAGACATGAGTATTTTCTGATGTATTTTGTTTTTGTTTTTTTGTTCATATATAGGAAAAAATGAGTTTCATTTCTGTCGTGGTTTGGTTCGGGGGATATTGGGAAGGTTTAGATTAAAAAAACGGTTCCTAAGAGCTTCTTCACCTTAAAAGAATTACATTTGCTGATCTATTAGAGTCAATTCATGGACTCGTGTATGCTGACATGAATAGCTGGAGATATGTGATCCATTCACTGGTGGAGATAAATGGAATAGTGAAAAAGAAAAAAATTAAGAATGATTCGGATTTGGAACGAGTATTGTCCATAAGTGTAAAGTATCTGATCGTTTTTGTTTCCCTTAAAAGTACTGAATCTCAAAACACCAGCTTTGTAGGGGGTTCATCAGGAAGAGTAGGAACGAGGATAAACTCATATCCGACATTTGACATTCCCCAACAAGATTGAGATTTTTCAAATGTTCCCCTTGGACTACATTCTAGTTTATAAACCTCATTAAGCTTTCAAATTGTTTGTGCTATTGATTTAAAGTACATTACTAACCCTATTAACTTGATTTTTTATCTACAGTTTGATGTCTTCGAGACCCTCGTTCCTACTTTTGAGGAGGAGTCCCAAACATTTTGGCAGTTCATTGATATGGACCTATCGTCCGGGGTACAGCCTCCAGAGCATCGACGTGGACGTAGACCCGCTGGTCAGTTGTATCCTGCTTCACGCGGTGCTGCAGCAGTAGATGTTGGTCCTTCTAGACGAGCACACGCACGTGAGTCACGACCAGCGGAGGGAGATGCTTTACTCGAGCGACTGCGTTTCCAGCTGCTGAAGCACCTCCATTCACAGTTTCTCCCCATCGTGGTAATATGGGTTACATGGGTAGTGAGAACTCCCCATCTGCACGTGGTGATGAGCAGCATCATATGCCGGAGACGCATTCAGATTTCCATATTCTTCTCCGACACGCCCATCTACAGAGGTGTCTGACTCGCCTATTACTGCTAGTCCGATCAGGCATCGGGCACTTAGACGACGGCCTCGTGTTGTGTCGGAATCATCACCTGATACAGTTCTTCCGTGTACTGATGCTCCTGGGGTCGCATCCGAATACGACGATTTATTCTCCACATTCACCCATGTTCTGGATGATAGTTTTGCTCAGATGCACTCGTACTTTGATGGGCAGTTTTCACAAATTAAGTCTTGCATCAGGGATGAGAACGAGCGGCTTGTACAGTCAATTTCTAGACTCATTCGTGATCAGCTACAGTCTTTCTTTGGCACTTCGACTGACTTTCCTAACAGATATGGCTCCGACCATCCTTCGGGTTTTCCTACTCATGGATACGATGGGCCATCTACATCGACACAGTACTATCCTGATGCCTATCAGACCGATCGTATATATACGGCACCACATGTCGATCCATCCGGACATGAGTATGATATGCCATCCCACACACCTTGGGAGAGTTGGCCATCAGTTTTGGAGTAGCAGGCCACTGAGACATATACTCCGGTTCATGACCCAGCATCGGCCGTTGTTCTTTATCAGCCACTGTATTTCAGCCATGTGGCTACACACTCTACGCCACCTATTTCAGAGAAAGTTGATCACGTGCCTCCATCCGATGTAAAGTCGGCTGTTCCGGATATTCTAAAAACGAGCATCGGGTTACGAGAAGTCCGTTTAAGTAGGAGGTCTCGTTTCTTACGCAGTCCTTTCACTGTACGGTTGACCAGACGGGTTGACCATTCCATGGAGGATTTCTTCCTATGGACCGAGCTTGGGGACGCAGCTGATCAATAAGAACTTCTACTTTAATGATTTTAACACATATTTCACTTTTCTTTTGTATAGTACTTAAAACATGTCTTCAATTGTTGTGTAGGCACAACGTGGGCATCGGTTATCCCGTTGGACCAGAATGGTTCACAGAAATTATGGATCCCAACGGTGAACTGGAAAGGGAGGTACATATCCAGTTGTGTTTTTTATATTACTGAACTGATTGTTGGTTATTCATGTTGTTTGTTTCATTTATTCAGGTCATTGATGCATATCATGGTATACTTCAGAGCCATCCCAAGGACCTTGATTGTGCACTTGATGAATCTCTTAAGGGGTGGATCCAGATTGTAGATTGTAACTTCAATGTAAGCACCATATTGTCTTATATATTAAAATGAAATAGTTGCTCGATATACATGCACTTATATTTGTTGTTTTTTTATAGGAAACATGCAAGAAAATCTAGAAAAGGAAACACGCAAATGATGATCCGAGAATGCGTTACGTAGAAGGGCTGCAAGAGGAAATTGAACCTGAAGACCTGGATCGTCTCGTTCCTTACATTTGTGGTGAGAAACCGAGGTGGAAACATATCAAGCCTTGGTGGGACAGGACGAACAAGGTACATTTATAGTTTTTTTGTAATATAACTCTTAATTTTTGGTGTTTTTATAAGTAAATTTGACAAAACTGTAATTGGTGCTTGTTTATAGATATTTATGGTGCTTAATTTGGATGGACATTGGGTGGTGGCGGAGTTGAATCTACGACAGTATACATTGATTTTGTTCGACAGTCTTCGTCATCATTGGATCAAGGATGTAGAGGCGCTACAACTCCGACAGACTCTCCCTATTCGTCGTATTTTGCCGAGATTGTTGGACTATAGTGGATATTATGGTAAGCGACCATTTCACTCGTATTGTCCCCCGATGCTTGGGCTCAAAAGTGTCGAGGCGAGATTTTACTACAAGCAGGATGACCCTACGAGCTGTGGCATATGGGCATTGAAGGCGATAGAGAGTTGTATTAGTTGCATGTTTTCGAGACCAGACATTCTGAACGGAGTGTATCAGATTAGGCGTGATCTAGCATTGTCATTGT